>JAMPIT010000566.1:17030000-18420000 GCA_026261815.1 Monarcha castaneiventris obscurior | reverse complement strand
GCTACCTATACACAATAACCAGTTAATGGTAAGACAAGTTAAGACTAATGTAATTCTCTCAGGAACTGATTACAAACAGGTACCTTGATGAAATGTTTAATTTCCTTCGTCCTCCCTTTTGTTTAATGGAAACAGCAACCAGCTGCAAGGTAGAGAGCATGGAGCTAGGTTTCTGGAGGCTATCTGTTCTCCTTGAGGCTGTATTTTCACAACTGAACATCACTGTTCTAATAAGTGGGGATCCACTGTCAGTTTTTTTGCCACCAAAGCAATAGTACGACTGATATGCTAGGGCACATGCTCCCTGACACGGGTTACATTCAAGCAGAAAGGTAATCTCACCTCAGGACATCATGTTCCAGACTTAAAACTGCAGAGCAGCTGTACAAGTACCTAAAAAGTACAAGTACCTACATCATCAAAACCATAGCAGCAGACAGGTTGCTGCATGCTGCTTAAGACTGAGTACAGCATCTCTCTGTAGGTCAATCACACTTAAAATCTATTAACGCAATCTATGTATACAACCTTCTCCATCAGCTTTAAATGCTGTTCCTATTTGTTTTCTGGGGTTTTGTTCATTGTTTGGTTTTTGTGGTGGGTAGGGTTTTTTTTTTGTTTGGTTGGTTTTTGTTTTGGGGCTTTTTTGTTTGTTTTCGGTGGGGTTTTTTTTGGTGGTGGGTTTTTTTTGGTTGGTTGGTTGTTTTTTTTTAAATTTGTATAACTAAGCAGATCAAAAGACTTTTCAACTTTTTCAACTTACTGTTCATGGAAGTCCAGCATTGGTGGCTCAAACCGGAGAGGTCGGCAATTTCCCCGATACAGGGATACACTGCAAGAAAAATTGAAATGCTGTAAAAGATACTATTAAATGACACATTTTTGCTCCCTTCCCATCTCAAATAGTGCTTTCTTAGCAAAATGTTCATTAATACTAGCAAAGCAACTAATTCAAAAGAAGAAACAACAAAACAAACTTGTCCAGTCAGAATACCGTAATTTTACAACATGTTTATGTGGTGTCTCCAAGAAAATTATGCAAGAGCACATATCTTCAAAATGGACATAATTGAAGTGTAAACCTCTCGTTTATTTAATGATGGCTGAGTAAAACAACACACTAAACAGGTTTACATCATCTTTCATTGCAATGTCCAAACATTGCTATGAAAGATGCTTTGTATATTGTCCAATGTGTAACAGTAATTTACATATACATCCCTGAGTTTCTCCAGTTACTTCTATACTAGTACATAAACAATCTTGGACCCATTTGATGGTTCTGAGTACATGTGACCAGAAGACAATGACTCTGCTCTGGAAACATTCCTTAGCTTTGCCTATACTAACCCCCCACTGGCAACTCTTTAGGAGAATTCTAGTAGATGAAGACCAAAGCTTAAATAGCACTCTAACAATCCAGCAGTGAAGTCAACGAAGTACCTAGAAGCATTCTCTACTACTGCTTATATTATCAGTACAGTTATACAGAGCACAATAGTTAACCCACAACAAAACTTGTAAGTAGAAAATACAAGGCAGTTTCATCAACTGAAACATTTTTTATTATTCAGAATGATGTGATTGTGACCACAGTTAAGAATCTCTGTAACACTTTATTTTGAACTGAATAAAAATCCTATTCATACAAAAAGCAAAACAGGGAGACAACAACAGAAAAAAATAAATGGGGAAGGCTAAAGAATAGAAGATCAATGGCTCCTGAATGGTAAGACCAACAGCCTATTTTTTTTTTTTCTTCAAATGCTTTTTCTTCTGATACTAAAACAGCATTCTTGTTTTAGATCATTGTTTTCTGACTTTGTATCAATCCTAGATACCCAAAGACAGAGCTGGAGGCACTTGTACTGGCTAAGGAAAGCTACCCCACATACCCAGTTCTCTACCCAGAACTATGCAGTTCTGCCTCAACAAGAAGGAGCAGCACGGAAATGGGACAAACACATGTGGTTTGCCTTATGAAAGCTGAGGCCTTGAACAAAGATCAATCATATTCCATCCAGTGCAATTCCAGGAAAACTAATTATTGATAAAATTCAGATGTCTTTCCATACTCCAGAACTACTTCAACAAGGAAGCTATTTACAGGAGTAAAAGTTTAGGTTAGGAAATCTTAATTGTATCCTTAAATCAAAATCAAATCAAAAGCTTTTAAATAAAATGAAAATGTCTCAATGACTCACTCTAAATCTCCACAACTGAATCTTCACACTTCAAGTATAATACACAGCACGCTAACCAGTTTCCAGCTCTCTGTTTGGATGCCAAAGCATCTTCAATGCTACAGCCTAGTCACTAAAAATAGCTTTGTCCACATAAAAGTAATAAAACACTACCAGGACAGGAGTGGGCTTAGTACATCCAGTCAGCCTTAATATATACTTACATATGTGTATGTGTGTGTGTGTGTGCGCCATATGTGTGCAGACCACAGTACAACAGGAGGGAAGATAAAAGAGGACACCAACAGGAAAAACAGTATTCAGATCTACGAAAAGCCCCTAAAATTCTTGCTATGTGACACATTACAGTTGTCAAATAAGAGAGTGCTTGGGTACACCTTCTCAGCTAAAGTCAAACCTCAAACCATAGAACAAATGCTCAACAAGAATTAAGTTTACAGAGACACTGGACATAGGAGAATACAACTGGAAAACTATACTAGCAGTTATGCTTTGTAAGGATAAAACAAGTGAACAGTATGTCTTCAGAGTTTACAGTCAAAGTTTAAAAACCATTTAGAGTGCATTTCTAAATGAAAAAGGTCAAAAAGCTCTTGTACCTCCATTGTCAAGGTAATGCTAAACAGAAACCACTCATCTTAAAGTGACCTTAAGAATAATTCTGTCCATTTCTTCCAAAATTAAAACTCTGAACAGTCGGACAGCACCTCTTTTGTATTGGCAGTTATTGGCAGAATAACATAGCAATTCTTTTTATGGATAAATATTACAAATATTTACAGTCTTTACAAAAGTATATTAAAAAAATCTGTATTTCAAATGCATTGAAAATACTATCAAGAGTAACTTGGCCTAGCTTGAACAATGAGGACATACTCAATTCTCCACATACATGTAAAGTTTAGGCAACATTTTCTCATGCCACAGAGCTATATTATTATGGAAAGTCAGTTGGACAACAAAAAAATTAAAATGGTTAAACTTTGGTAAACGCAGCAACATCATAATGAAAGCCAACTATTATAACAAAAGTAACAACTGTAATAAGATTCGAACGGGAACAACCAATATTGGGATTCACAAACTTTGCGTAGTGAAGGGCCCAACATGAGTCAACTTGCAGTAGACTAGAAAACGATGATAATGTCTGCTCTGCTGGGCATTTGCTCACCGAAGGCTGGCTACACCCATGGGTAGGGCAACTTTACAGCATAACGACATGAAGTTAATTACTACTGTATGCCTGTAGAAATATGGCTCCCGGTCTTATATCATAATTTAAACATTTTTCCTTCCCTACCCCTCCAAGTTTTCTAACTTTTAAAGACAAGAAGAGCAACACAAAAAAGGAAAGATGCACCTGGAAGAAAGGACTGCTAATACCTGCCAACAAGCACCAGCACACTAAGAACTGGCCAGGTGTCATCTGGACCCATGATTTAAATGTTCTCAACATCTTTTTCCTTCTGCAAGAATTTTGATTTTAAAAATGAGACTTGAGAGTGAACTACACAGTCCCTCAGCAGGATCGTTACCCTCCCTCTTCCATCCATGCTATATCTGAGTGGGCATTTACATCAACTACTGACCAAGGTTCTGCTGCTACCCAGAAGCAACCTACCACCAGATGCAATTCACTGATGTGCAACTTCATGTCTCAATAATGTTAGTCACAGATGCTGTCATAAGCACGGTCGAAATAGCAATGCCTGCAAACACCGTAGCTGATATGGGTATCCATCTGTGCTAAGCCACAATATTCTTCTGTCTTAAGGACATTCTTCAGCACTTCCATAATGCTTTGCTGTTTATCGGAGTACTAGGCACTCAATTTTAGATAACCAATGCACAACTTTGCATTTGGAGATTAAAAAAATGCTTGTCACATACAGTATTTAAAGATTTCTGCAAAGTTGGGCAGCAACTGTGTCTCTGTATCCTCACTTTACCTTTCTATCTGTTCTGGGATTTCTGGAGGAGTTATGTGCTCTGTGGAATCTTATCTGTAACATCTTTAATTACTACTGTAGAAAATTCAAATCTAAGCATACTTCACATGTATTTTTTCCCACATTACTTTAGCTGCTGTTTAAAGGGTTTTATTTCCTCTCTTGTGCCATAAATTGTAAAGAAATAAAGACAGCGGCATTAAGCTGTGAAACAGCAAGTGATCTCATGATTTTATTTAGCAACATGAACTCTTAGAAAGCTGCTACTTTCTGTGGCACCAACCACAAAATCAAATAAAAGCGTATCTAAAAATAACTATGTGAACCTTTAAAACGACAAATTGGCAAATACTTCACAGTGGGTACTTTTTGTGCCAGAATCCTCGAAGGAGCCACTGCAGACTTTTTACCAAAAATATTCTTTAAGTAACCTGAGTGCATCCACAACTTTTTAATATTTAAAAATAAGGCTGAGCTGCATATATCTGAAAAGATATTTTAATTTTAAAAACTGTAATTTTTTTAGAAATATGGGTATTAATCACAGGTTCAGTGAGAAAAGTGAACTCCCACCGAACAATGGAACCACTCCAGTATCTGGCAGTAGCTGCTGCTATAAAGGCTAATGAATAAAAATATTAGCAACAATTTTTTTTTTTTTTAATAGGCTACCCAGACAGTAGCTGGCTCAGATATGTCAACATTAACCCTGTATCAGGAAAATACACTCATACCACACAAAGTTCAAAGCTAACAATTCCCAAAGGGGAGTGTCTGGGGAAAGAACAGGGAGAAGCTTGAACAGATACACTGTAACCTGACCATGGGCATGAACAAAACAAATTAAATTGCTAGTTCATTGCCCTCCTTCCAATTAGTGCTAAAAAGTAGAACAGAGAACTGAATAAACTGTCTAAATAGGGAAAAAATATCAGCAAGCTATACCAAGAAGATACTATAATCTCTAACTAGGACAAGCAAAGAAGTCATCTAGAGAAATTAAGTATTGTTTTTAGCAATGCCATTGAAAAAAATCATATAGGAAAAAAAAGGAAAGAGTCATGCAAAACCAGTAACAGCAGCGAGAGAGAAAAACAGAAAGCAAATTTGGTATTTACTATGTAACATGGTATCAGAGGGCTTGTGATGCAGACCTTCATCACATTGTGTCTGAACTTCAAATAGGCCAGCGCTCTTAAGTGGAATGGACTATTTGTTTTCAGGTATCTAAACACTCCAGAACACTGAAGTTTCCAATACAGAAAGCAACCTTCTTAGCTGAGAAATTAAAATAAAAAATCCTGTAGGCAATCTAGTCTATGGCCTCAATCTCAAGAACCACCAAATTAAGTTGTTTCCTGGGAAACAAAAATATTGCACCTAATCTGTGGATGCCAATATAGGCACTTTCTTTCTGCCATTGAGACTTGATTTAAACAAGATACTATTCCATTTAAAAAACATCCATAAAGTATGGCTCTATCCAAAACACAGAAATACACTAATCATTGCTATCCTTAGTTCAACTGCCATTCCTATACATTCATGTTCTCATACTTGCAATCTGACTGACATGCTGCAGCACATAGTGAGTTTGCATTCCTGTCCACAGCTGGAGATTTCATAGGTTTTTCAAAACTTGCAAAAAGAAGGATCTTAAGCCCGCAATTAAGCAACTATACACACAGTAAAACAGGAACTCATCAGAAATGGAAAATTCTTTTACTAGATTTCCTGAAAGGAACAGAAAACAGGTCGTGGAAAAGACATAGCTGTATTTACTGAAAATGCACCATGACAATTTGTTGAATGCTACTGTACAAGAAATAAGCTTCATTATTACTGTTCAATGCACTCATTAAATAAACAAGAGCATCTGATGATTCTCTAGAGAAAAATCAGGGACCAGGGTAAAAAGAGGCCAGTTATTTTCCTTCTCAGATATTATATATGGCAAATTCTTCAGTAACAGATTATGTCTTCAGAACAGGAGAGGACAAGACAGGGTCATGACTTGTTTAGTCTGGAGAAAAGGAGGCTCAGAGGTGACCTCACAGCTCTCTACAACCACCTGAAAGGGGGATGTAGCCATGTAGGGGTCAGACTCTTCTCCCAGGCAACCAGAGACAGAACAAGAGGAAATGGCCTCAAGCTGTGCCAGGGGAGATTCAGGTTGGATATTTGGAAAAAAATCATCACGTGGTTAAGCATTGGAACAGCCTCCCTAGGGAAGAGGTGACATCACCATCACAAAACAAACAGATGTAGAACTTTATGATATGGCTTAGTGGGCATGGTGTCACTTGGCTGAAGGTTCGACTTAGTGATCTTGGAGGTCTTTTCCAACCTTAATGATTCTGGGATGGGACAAAGGAATGGGGGGATGAATCTATCAAAAATAACATGAAGTTTTTCTTCAAAAGGACACCAAGAACTTTTGAAGCAGACAAACAAACCTACTTCCTCCTCAATAAAAGAAACTACAGTAAAATGATTTTTTAAAAAAATCTACAAGCAGAGTTCTCAATTTAATTACACAGAATTGCTCTGTGGTATACATTACAAAGTGAATTAAAGAATTCTTCAGCTTTTTATTCCACATGAAGCTTCTTCCTCATGAAGGGCCACGAAGATGATCAGAGGGACAAATCACCTCTCCTACAAAGACAGGCTGGGAGAGTTGGGGCTGCTCAGCCTGAAGAAGAGAAGGCTCTGACGTTAGAGCACCCTCCAGTACCTAAAATGGACTACAAGAGAGGTAGAGAGGGACTTTTCACAAGGTCATTTAGTGATAGGACGAGGAAGAAAGGGCTTTAAACTGAAAGAGGGCAGGTTTAGATGAGATACTAGGAAGGAATTCGTTATTGATAGGATAGTGAGGGACAGGAACCTTGCCCATGGCAGAAGGATGGAACTAGCTTATCTTTAAGGTCCCTTCCAACCCAAACCATTCTATGATTTAGCTGTTCAATATTAAAAACTACCTCACATTTTAGTTTCATTTCCTCTGTATGAGAAAAATAATTGAAAAAAACCACATGGTTTGTATTTGATCTTTTTTACACGAAATCTTTATTATTCTTATGAAAAGTATCACAAATCTTACAATTAAAGTCTGTATTAAACTTTTAGAAAGATGCTTACCTTTTCTGTTGATATGAACTGAGGCCTAAAGTTGTCTCAGTCTGTAAAAGAAAAAAAAATTAAATTTAAGACATCAACAGCATTTTACCTCCAGCAGGTGAAAAACCCCAACCTAACAACCTGGCAACTGCAACAAGTTAGTAAAGCAGAGCTTGAAAGACAAAAGGAGAAGTTCTGAACTGGAGTAGAAAATGTAAATTGGCTTTTTCCAATTCAAGAAATTAAGTTTGGCCCTGGACAAGAAGTGCGGTCAGTTCCAGTGGTAGGAATGCCCACAAACTATAAAACAAGCAGCAACTTAACAACCTAAAAACTGTGAGTAGGAAAAAGTCCAGGAAATAAAAACACTGCATGAAACAAAAGAAAAACCTAGCATAGAGGTAAGAAACAAACTACAAAGAAAAGCACATAGAACAAGAAACAGTTCAGCAATTATGTCATTGATGTAATTTAACACCTAGAAAACAAAGAAGGCTATAATCGCCATCTGACTAGGAAACATCATCTCCTTCTCTGCTAATGATCTTCTAGCCTCTATTATTCATACACTTCCTTCAACTCTGCTGGACATTACAGTTAATTACCTGAAAACAAGGAGGTTAGGTTGTCTAGGGATTTCCAATTAGTTTACTCTTGCCTAAGAAACACCAACTGGTTTAGAAGCGTGCATATGGAATGTCCTTCTGATACAGCTCATGTTAAAACATACCAGACTTGGAAAACTTCTGTCTTCCCACAGAGAGAGACCAAACTGAGGATTTTAGTCATCCACTTAAAACCATGTCATGGCCAAGCTAAATATTTATTTCCTGAGAGTGGGAAGAAAGCTCACAGGTCTGATAAAGTCTATGACACACAGTGAGTATGGCTCATCTGACCCAGTTCACCTCTAGCACAAGGATGTCACTTGTTTGCAAGGGGAATGCAAATTTGTATCTCATTTCAGAACCAAAAATCAAGTCCCTTTGCTGGACACATCACTGATTTCTATTTCAGCTGCAAATTACACTTTCTTTGTTTGTTTTTCTCTAAGCCAAAATTATTTTTTAAAACAGTTTCTTTAAAATGACCTTTACTTAAAATATAGATTTTATTATAAGAGGAATTTTTATTTTGCTATTTGGAGGCACTTTTTGGAAATTTTTGAATTACTCCTGTTACATCACTGAGTCAACAAGCATTAATGTTTGATTCATGTCAAGGATCAATTCTGGATTATAAATCTAAGTAGTGTTCCAGATTTAAAAAGAAGTTATTTGGTTTACTCACTCTCCAATTTGCAACGAACTAAAGAAAACTAGAAGAGTACTACTTACCATTGTAAAACAAAGCTAATGTATTTGTAACTTGAAAGGCAACAGAGCATTCACTAGATTTTTGGTTTAAAACCTCTGATATAGAGAGTTAGACTGCCTTGCTAAAGGGATATTACAGGAAGGGGTTCACATGAAATTACACTTTACAGTACAAAATAATCAGTGCAGTTTTTCCTCAGTGAAGAAAAGACTAAAAAACAAGCTGTTTTATATTATATTATTGCAACTTGAAAGTCAGCAAGCTTTCCTTTAAACTTACCTATTACATTTGTACTGCAAATAGGAAAACTGTCCATTTCTTACTCTTCATTAAAACACCACTATTTTAATGAATAGAAAAAAAAGCTTACACATCTTTCCAAGTCTTCCCAGCAAAGGTATACTACTCACATACTCATAAGCTTTTAGTTCAGCTTCTTAACTTCTGATGTCACACTCCATTTTCTATTCCCAGTAAGATATAGGTAAATACTTACTACTCTGAAAGAATTTACAACAGGTTGTAAGAGAAATTCAATTAAAATGAAGAAAGAAGAAATTTAAAGTCAGTTTTAGTTAAGTGATGAATGCTTAAGGTACAAAATGTTTTCTATCTAAAACTTCCTAGGAAGTACTGCCTAACAAGTTAATCAGCTCTGAAATCTAAAGAAATCAAGCAGAAAAAGGCAGATCTTTTCCTTCCATACCTTCTATTTCCTCAGACTGGAAAGACGAAGGCAAATCTTCCAGTCTTAAACTGCCACACATTATTTTCTCAATTCAACCGTGACAAAACTCATGGGTTGAGATAAGGACAGTGGGTATATGACATCTGTGACAGCACGTGTCTGGGAAGGTTTAGGTTGGATATTAGGAAAAGGTTCTTCACCCAGACGGTGGTTTGGCACTGAAATAGGCATTTAAGAAGTGTTTGGACAACACTCAAGCACATGGTGTGAATCCTGGGGCTGTCCTGTGCAGGGCTAGGAGTTTGACTCATTGATCCTTGTGGGTCCCTTCCAACTCAGAATATTCTGTGATTATAATTCTGTGGTTTCTTTATTTTGCGTTACCTTAGTGTCTGTATCTTATCCCATGAGTTTTCTCCCTTTTACTCTTCAGATTTCCTTCCCCAGTCCCATCCCCTGGGGGAAACAGAGCAAGCAGCTGCGTGGGGCTAAGCTTCCAGCTGGGGTTAAACCACAACAACCAAACTTACTCTGTGAAATTAACGGATATACAGAACTGTATATAAAACCCTGTAATCCTTACCAATGTCCTTGAAAGCACATTAATCACTAGAATTAAATAAAATCTTTCTTTCAACAGTGAAGGGTTTTTTTCTTTCAAAACATAACTAAAACATAATTAAGCTACTCACAGTTACCTGACAGTCAGATGATGGAGCTGACAGGTTCACATCCTATGACAGGGCAACTAAAATAGCCATTACCAGCACTGTCTCATCCTTGACAACTAGCTTTGGCTCTAACAAGACAGGATGTTCTATTAAGTTTTAAATAATTTCATACAGAAAGTTGTTAGTTATATGTATTCTTAAGTATCATAATTGGCTTTCAATACCCTAATACTAGACTCAGCCTAAGACCCCACCCACGCCAACTTTTAGACAGAGGGCAGAGGAGATCAAATTTAACTCCAGAAAAATGCAGAAACAAATGGAAATATACATAATTGACAAAAGTGCAACTACTACATTACCACGGCTGTAGTTAACTGTTGGGAGTTGAATTATCTAACTGCACACCCAAGATTTTCTCCTATATTCTGAAATCACACATTTGCTATGAAAATATTAAGTCCAATATCTGTAGATCAGGTTTAAAATCACAAATCACTCTGATAAGACTGGTATTTCTGAGATATATTCAAGAGCATAAATCCATCAAAGATTCACGCTTACAAGGAAAAGCCTGGTTTTTGCTTACAAATGTCCATTAAACACAAGCAGCATTATAAATTCATTTTAATTATACTTTCTGTTTTTTGAGCAGGAGCTGTTTGTTTTTGGTTTGTTTGATTGTTTTTGCGGGTATTTTGTTGTGTGGATTTTGCTGGGGTATTTTAAGTTTGTTTTTTGGATCAGGGTCAATCAAGTGCAAAGAAGTAGCATACCAACTTCAGCAACCATAGCATCATGGAACTAAACCAAAAATAAATCTCATGTGGCAGCTTCTATAATTACCACTCATTTTTATTACACGTCAATCTTTCAAGTCATGCAGTAAACAAAAACATACAAGTGTGTTCAGTTACAAATCCTAAATGAGTTTTTATTTGTTTGTTTGTTTTTGTTTGGTTGTGTTTTTTTTAAAGTTGATCTTCAAGTATAATTCTGGACCTATTGTACTGCAGTCTGGCCTGCTATTTTTCCTATGTGACTGCATAAAACTGCCAGGAACTAAAGCCAATCCACTACTTAATGTGTATGTTTTGTTTAATACTGTTGGTTTATCAGGTAAAGAGAAATAAAATTATGGACTTTAAAAAATACAGCTTTGTCTTTTCTTCCATAAAGGATACATTGTAAAAGAACAGAATGAGCAAAATATTATTTATATGAAGCATTTATTAAATCTTATCTGTGTTGGAGAAGCATTACAAACAACAAAATATTGCAATGTACAGATCAGGAAGTACAATGCATGTGCACACTACTAATATTTCAAGACACATAATAAGTTACTGGAAAAAAAAACCCTTCAATTGGATTAATTTCCCAATCCAAATCCCTAACAACAAAACCTAAGGTCAGAACAAAGGAAACAGTAGAAATATACAACTGAGTGGGAAAAAAGTGAGTGAGGGAAAAATCACCCCTTTTACCATTACTGGGCATTTATGATCCTTCTGCCCAAAAGGCTGTGTTCAAGCCTTGAAAACAGATTATACTTTTTTAATTTTTTTTTTTTAATTTAAAGACAGCATATAACATTTAGGGTGTTGCTACTAACAGTATCATGCCTTAATTTAATCTCTTATATAACCATAGAAAGATTAAACTATAAACCAAGAGGATTTCAGTATAAAGATCTTGAGAAAACTTGCACAGAGTGAGCTAGAAAATTTGAAGGCAGGCAGTCAGCCAATATCATGGTTTCAAGATTTAAGAATAGTTTCTCTCCACAGGCTTATATTCTCAAGACAGATTTCACAGAGAATCTGTACCTCAAAGTACACTTTAAAGACTCAGTATAATTGTGGAAGACACCAGACAATAATCTTGCATACATGGAGAATCAAAGTCCTTACAGCCTGAAGCTGTCTCTAAAGAAATACCCATGGTTGCTAACTTCAGCCAGAACATAAAAACAAAAAATCCCACCTAACAAACAATCACAACCACCAAGCTGATTTTAATGTCTCACCAATTTGTTATAATAGCTATTCTCCACTTCTTGGTAAGAGGTCATATTGCCTAGCACTACATTCAGTCATCTAAACATAGGCATCTGCTGCCACTTGAGATAAATGTCCTAGGGCAGCCTGCCTGGTCTCAGACTGACATACAGAAGGACATGGTTTCTCCTACATCCTATGCCATATCTGCCAGGTCCACGTAGGTGTCCGGGACAGCCCAGGACATCTCAAATAGCACTGGTTACCTATGTTTAAGCAACTAAACTAGAGCTCAGAAGTCTTCAACAAGGATGGTGGGGGCAAAACAAGGAGGCAGACCTTCTTAATCAAGATCTGGGTTTTCCAGACACCAACTATATTTCTCTACTGTTAACAAAATTCTCAACAACTGAAGTTTTCTGCATTTCTACAAAAGAGAGTATCCACACCAATTTAAAAGACTGTTGCTAGTTTGAAAGACTCAGAACACTTTACATCTTGCTATTTCATAGTAGGGCTGGTTTCTTTTTGTAAAAAAGGTATGTGCTGCTTGCAACTAAATGTTGAGAGAGCTACAAAAGTGATACATACATGGCAGCTTAAATCTTCATTGTTGCACTCATGAGCTCTACGCTAATAATTAGCATAATTAAAAGAAAGATAATTAATGAGGAATATCTTGCTTCGGGTAATGAAAAAATGAATGCTGTAATCTGAAAGGTAGCTGAAAGTGGACTGAAGTTATTCTTGCCATGGTCTTTCATGACTAAACTCACATAAGAAAACAAAAACATCAGTTGACTGTAGCTGATGCAACAAAAGCTATTCACATTGGCTTCGCAACAGTCACTCCTGGGCATCAATTATTTTTAATCTAAAGCCTGGGGATGGAAATTCTTCCAGTACAAGAAGCAGAAGAACTTCAGCTGCTCACAAGCAATGGCAATGAACTAAGATGGCTCTAACTCCTTTATACTTAGCACTTTGGCTACACAGATATCAATGGACATCACATCAAACACCTTTAAAAAGTCAACATATAATATGAAAATTTGAGTTAATTAAAAAATATGCTTAGACTTTGATCCCTGAGAGCACTATTGCTGATACACCAGAACTGAATGCTTGCCACTTCTGTTAAGAGAATTCTTTGCTGTGCCACTGAGAATGAAGTATAGATCAGGCAGAAAACAAACTTCCTCCAGTAAGAGATCAACATTGCTGAGTTCCACAAAGGTAATTTGGTGCCACGTCTTCTGTGTTACAAAGCCACTGCAAGTCATATTAAGGTCCTGTCTCTTTGTCATCTAGGACCACTGCTCTCACTACCAGTCTTTGTAATAAGCAGTTTATGAACAAAGACAGCAAATATATATTAAGTATATATAAGCACACAGGTTTTCTTTTCTTCCCTATTTCAGCTATTCTGCAAACCAGTAATTACCAGTAAAATAATTTCTAGGAGTTCACCTGTAAAAAATGGTTTCATACACTTACGATTATTGCAGCAGATTCATGTTAAGATAGTTGGACTGAAAAGTCTTACCACTTTCCTTTTTTATTCTACCAATACCCTACTTTAAAAATACTACTACATAAGCAGAAGTGCTTTCCAAACACTTAGTCTGAATAAAAAACCAAAAACAACAACCACGCCAACAAAAAACCAAAACCAAAAAAAACCCAAACAAAAAACCCCAACAAAATACAAAACCAATCACTCTAGCAAATAGTGGTCCCAACTACACTGTGCACAAGAATATCAGATACCCAAGGCAAAAGCCCTAACAACAAATAGAATTACCTGGGAAACAGTCCTTTATTATCTAAAAAAAAGAGAAAACTTTGCTCTGAAAAATAAATTTTCCTTTACTGCTCACTTTTCAAAGCAAAGTCCTCAAAAAGTGAGACAGTATGTCGGCTTAACATGAAAGGACAATTTATTAAAAGTAACAGTTGTGGTTTACATCAGCCCTCCTAATAGTTGCAGATGACATCATTGTCAGAGACATGAAGCATCTGTCAGGTCTGGACAAGGGCTGAAATAATCAGGACGCATGGAGGAGATGGAGATGGCTTGACACTGACATAGCAAAGTTCAGATGAAGGAGAGCTTAAATGTAAAAATGGGAAGGGAATAACAGCACATTAAAGAAAACAATGTGCCTGGAAAGCACAGTGAAATACAAACTATATGAGCAAACAAAATGCTGTCAAAAACTTACAACTCATTTTGGCATTACTAAAACAAGCATTACTAGATAGGGGAGGAACTACTCTGTCCTCTCTCTAGGACAATGCCCCAAATAAATGCTACACTTTAAGTATTGATAAATAAAAATCCAGTTAAGTTAAAGAGCGTTCTAAAAAACTTGCATGAAGAGGTTGTAGGTAGATTATAGCACAAAATTCTCATGATGAAGAGGCAAAGCAACCTAACAAAACACCCAAGCGAACATACGTTTGTGAAAAATGCAGCAGCAAAACCAGTTTAGGTATGGAACAACTACGTACTTCTCTAGAGGTTTTAAGAACAGAAGAGTCAAGCACCTGCCAGGCACAGCCCATCTACACACACCACCACCTGATAAATGGATACATGATCTCCCAAGGTCCATTACAATCAACCAAGTGTATGACTCTGAAGTGCCAAACAACTACAAAGACATCTGCAAACCACCTGCTATTGAAGAAAAAAACCAAACCGAACACTGCATTTACATTAATACTATTCCTACCCTAAGGTATCTAAATGATACCAGGATCTAAATGAATTTTTGATGAGTTCAAAAAGTTGAGTTCTTAAAGGAACCAATTCATGTGAATAGACAGAATTAAGAAATCCCCTCATTAATTTTATTTAATCCACGGACAGAACTAGCATAAATTTATTTAGATATAAACCTTTAATCTGAACACATATGCTAAAGAATAGAATTCTCACTTTTGCTCTGGCAAGACAGAAGGTTGAACTACATGGTATAGCACTTTCTAAACCACAAACTCTAAGTCCACACCCAAAGAGTATAGTCTCTACTTTTGCTAGTTATTCAGTACCATGAGCTCATGAAATAGCTATTCTCAGTTTATTTTTACCAATGAAATGTTTTTCTACTTAAACATTTAAAGATTTATTTTCTTTCAATAAATAGCTGTTTTCAGTCAGACTGGTCAAACCAAACTTTTCAACACATTTCATTTATGTTTTACAGCAATATTCCTGAAATGTGATTGAAACACATAAGGAGTATTTTACCAACAGTATATACCCCAAATAACTAAAAAAAAAAAAAAACCAGTATCAAGAGGGTTGACACTAACTGGATGGAAGTGGCAGGAATCCCTAAAAATAAAATTATTCAAGGCTTGGCATTTGATTTGCCTTAGTTGGAAAGCAACTCTTTCAGACAAGAAAAAGCTTGCTTCCGCTCTAAAGACATCAAATTCTTGAGGGAAGTGGAGATAAACCAAGACCGGAGGTAGCTTGGATATCTCACTGATTATTAATCACTTTATGTACTAAATGGGTTATTTTTTATATTACAAAAAAATCACCTGAAGGTGACATAACATTAGTAATGAACAACAGACATTTGTGGAAGCTTATGGAAAGCCCGAAAGAGAAACAGTCAGTCACATCAAGGTAGGCTTAAAACTTTAGTAACTGCTGTTCACAAGACATAAGCCTGGTTTTACAACAGTGTAATTGCTTTTTTTAAATTGCAGTAAGTAGTCACAAGAGGTCACCATATTATAATCTACCTGAAAAAACCCCAAATTATCTATAAGCCAGAAAACAGTATACACTACTATTCTGATTAAAAGGAATTGGTTTCACCTATATAGGTATGTTTGGCTTAAGAGCCACAACTGTAATATAAAGCATACAAACCACTTATCAGAAATTTCGTCTCTCTTGTTTTGTTTTAAATCAAACATTCAGCAACATATTAAGGGAAGTGGTAGCCCAATGTGATCTAAAGCACTGCAAATTTTATGGTGCAACATGCAGAATTGGTTGACTTTGCCCCACCATAATAAGTTCTCTTGTCTCTGCTACATCTTGCAATAGCGTAATTAAGAATTCTTTTACTTTCCCATCTTTATATGACTTATTGAGTGGCTCACAGCAGTACCATTACTTTCTGGTCTAAGAACTAGTGGTTAATAGAGTGCTAAAACGAGTAAGATAATCACAGATTTGTAAGATTAATTTGAATTAGTTAAAAAAAGAAAAAAAAAGGATCCTGGAGAAGAAAGGAACACTTAAAATATAGATGAGCAAATGCAACTACAAATTCTTTACCTTCAACACTGGGCCAATGACGTGTCTGTCGTTTTTATTAAACCACTCGTGTCAAACCAAGTATGTTGTAATAGAGTAAGTAAAAGAAAAGAAACTAAGCCTTGTGGGTTTTTTCCTTATATTTTTAGAGATACGTGGTATCTTCATGCAAGTTAAAGAAATATTGAGAGTCAAAAGCTTCAATAACTGAGACTGCAACCACTATTTGGAACACTTCCACCACTCTACACATCCAAACATAAGCCTATACACAGACATCTATTATAAGAATGTGTTTAGAACATGACAGCTGAACAACTGGCTAATGAGGAACCTGAGGCTTTTTTGTTTGCTTCTTTGGTAGAGTTTTTGGGGTTGGGGGGTGGTTTTTGAGGGGTTTGTATTGAGGGTTTCTTGTTTGTTTTTAACTGCAATGTTTCCTGTCACTAGTTTATATAACTTTGAAGTATCTTACTCTGGTACATTATAGTCTTAACACCTATAGTAAAATATTCTTGAGTTACAGAAAAAAACCAACCCAAACAACTTGGCAGGCAAGGGGGAAAAAAAAAAGACACAATCATAAATCTGAAACACGTAGTATGTTGACACATATAGTGACTTTTCTGGACTAAATAGGACGTAGAAATTATAAATCAAGCACTGCATTTGGTAACTCCTCTGCTCCCTTTCAAGCAGTAGGCTATCACCATCAAGGAATTTTAAGAAAAATATTCTCAACATACATACAATCCACAAAATGCATGCACACGAAATCCTAGTCAATAGAACTTCAGAGCTATGTAGCTCTAGTATCAAGCCATGTTGCTATATATGCCATCCCAACTACTACCACCATCTCAAAATTTCAGCAGATACCCCTTAAAATCAACTTTTTTCCTCTTCTGACTCAGACCAAAGGAAAACTGACAGGAATGGCAACATCATACATGAAAAACACCTACTTGCAACAGTAATTACTTCACTGCAGTAATTAGAATTTTTTTAAACCCAGTGGTAACTAGGTCCCAAGAACTGCCTTTAGGTTTGGGAATCTTACAGCACTCGCAGTTCCTACAGATGAGTTAGCCAATTGCATCTCAACTCTAGCTCAAGATGAGCATTAAACACAAAGTATCCCCCAGTTTTTCTGAGAAAAAACAAACTGGACAGAGAGACAGGCCAGAGAGAACCTGTGGTAAAACCCACCAGTTTTCCCACCATAAAACATCAGGGAACCAGAACCTCTGGACACACCAAAGTATACTATTGAAAGTAACTTTAGAAAGTCCAAAGGTTCTGTGGACTTGAGCTTAATGCTTGCTTATTTTCAAAACTCCATTAACCCATGAGTTTCAAAAAGCAGCTATCAAAAAGAAGATGAAACATCGCTAGTTCAGATGATTTACTTTGATTACATACCTGCAATAGGTCTCCTTCATCAAAACGTAGCATTTCTATTATGCCATCCGACTGGATGAAAGCTGCAAAGAAAAATAAAAAAATTAAGTAATTTAACAAAAACCCATGTAGTTATTAAACGAAAAGAACAATTTAAATATCTAAAATCTGTTGTACCTCATTTTGTAGGTACAACAGATATGACAAACCAAAATAACAATGCAGAATCTAACAAAATATCAAACACAAATCTGTGACACTAATTTTGCTTGAGAAGTACCACACTTGGCAAATTAGTCTTTTACTTAAAAATGTTTAACTCCAAAGGAAACATGTTCTTTTAGGGTCCCTAAAAAGAATGACTGTACCAAGCTAACTCCATACTTCAACGAATATGACAGGCTGGGTAACTGAACAACTGAGTTTAATACATCTAAGCCCACAAAGAGTTCAGACACTGTTTGTTTCTAAATTTCTGTTTAATTTACACACCAACAATCTTAACTGTACACCTGGAAAGCCTCCTTCCCACTGCAGCCTAATCCTTCATATTGCAACAAACATCTCCATCTTGACAGTAACATATTAAAATTTGAAACAGTTATAGAAGTGTTTGCACTATAAGACTAAACTCCATGAAAAGTTCATGCCTCAGTCACATATAGGATCCTCAAATGCTCCACTCATTTCCTCTACAAGTTTAGTCAGGCAATTGTTTTCAATACCTCTTAAAATGTAGGGAATTCTACTTTCTTCTAAAGACAAAGAAATAAGGGTATTGCCCTTCCTGTAAAATATAATAATATGTACAAGAATGAGTATGATTTAAAGAGGAAAGAAAAGTTCAAAGAGTTCTACATTTTACTCCTCAAAAATCTGCTCTCACACACACACGAAAGCAGGTCTTTAGAACAGAATGCAGTAACAACCTCAAATGAGAACTGTATTTTAAAAAAAAAAGCAGCACTATAAATAACTCCTCCTCTACCCTATGTCCTTTTTCCATGACTGTCTTCACCATTTACCATTCATGCTAGATGAAGCTGAGTGAGCAATAACACTCCTCTCTTTCCACAAAGAGGAACAACTTCAACAGGAAGAAATTAAAGACTTTCCAGTACACAGAAGGACAGCGTGCACTTCTGGAAGATAGATTTTGAATCCCAGTCTAAAAAAGGAGATTTAAACCTTCATCTCCCACTTTGGAGCTCAGTGTTCTAATGAAAACAATTATTATAAGGTCACCAACGATGCCACTCTATGATGCTTTAAAAGAAAAAGTGACAGTACTTCCAAGAAAAGAAAAAGCACTCTTGGTAGACAGGAGTAAAGGCACCTACCATGCAGAGAAACATTCGTTTTGACATATATTTGTCCCAAACATTTCCTCACTGGCTGCTTTGGTGACACCTCACTCAGTACCCAAAATTCACTATGCTACTTAACATACCACTGTTTGCAAATCCCATTCTGCATCCCTGACTTCACCCATATTTCGATACCTTCTCCTCAAAGGCACAAGCTCCACAACCTTGCCTTCACATGACCCAAAGTAAAAGTTAACATAAGACAAAGATTGATGCTGTCATCTTGAAAAGTCTCTTTTAGTATGTGAAAAACCTGAAACAAATAAATAAAATCCTCAAACAACAAAGTTTTATACAATAACTTTTCAAGCCACCATACCACACAATTCTAATGTGCCACAGGCTGGGAGAGCAGCCCAGCTCAGGTGAGGTGTGAGAATCACCACAGAGGAGAAAGGGGGAGCTCAGATTATAAACAACATGCATGTCCTGCAATATTTGCAGTGGCATGAGATGTCCTAGTCAGTTGTGTCAGCAACAACGTTTTTGTGTGTGTGCTTATTGCTATTACCTTAATGTTACCCAAAACAAACAAAAATCCACCCCTGATCCAAGAATCAGGAGTTTGGTCAATCATTTAATGTGGAAGAGCTATAATGAACAGAGGGCGAGAGACCAAAAAACCCCCCAAAAAACAAAACAAAAAACCCATAAAAAACAACAAAAAAACCCACAACCCACCAAAAAACCCACCACCAAACAAAAAAAACCACACCAAAAAAACCCAACCAACCAACAAACCCCCAAAAAATACCAAACCAAAACAGCATGTAAAAAGCTTTTACAAAACCAAGTCCTACAGTTCATGAAAGTTTTGGCTTTGAAACTTAAATTACTGAAATAGGTCTGCCAGTTTAAAGTTTAATGCTAGAACAAAGAACAAGTGAATTCTTCTCAATTTAACTGGCAATACATATGATGCAAGACATTCAGTTCATGGTTTAATTTTGGTTTTAAAAATCACCAAAAAATTCTCTAAATGTATTGTATTGCAAGACGTAAGAAAATGAAGCTTTGACATGTTAGGTAAAAATGCAGAGTATGAGAGTTAATCTGATTTCACAGAAGTATCATGCTTGTCCTCTGTGCAAGAACCCCAAATTGCAGATTAGATGACACAGAGAGAAAATTCTCCGTTTTAAACTTGGGGAGAAATACAGAATGAAATTATATTTTCTCATGTACTTGATTTATTGAAAGTTCAGCAATCGCAATTTTAAAAAATTATAGATACAAGCACACCTTCCTATTAATCAAAAGGAACTGCAACTCCAAGGTTGGACCTTTTGGCATTGTATCGCTTTCTAGATCTCTGGTCTGGAAACAAAGAATACACAGCATTTGACTGTGACATCAGGTACAAACAAAAAAATTAATTAGAAAACAACTTTTTTACAAATAATCTATCAATAGCAGAGCATAAAAGGCTATTTCATCTAATCACAAATTCCTAATATTTTTTCATGCTTTCTTCCCTTTGTTTTAAATATGATACACCATCAGTACAAAGAGCAGAAAGCAGCAACAATTCTTCCACAAGGACAACACACAGTGAAGCCCCCAGAAATTAGCCCAAACTTTCTACCCAAGCATCTTGAATTCAGACAGACATTCTGTAGACCCCAAACACTTTTTCAGCCACTCTTTCATCTTTGTGACAACTTATGAACAAAGCAACAGACGTTACAGAACATTTTGAGCAGATGACACTGTTAAATGGAAGTGCCATTCATCATTATATCATTTAAGAAATGTTTTCAGAGGGCAGATGACAGTGCCAGGTGAAGTCAGATGCACAGCAAAGCCTGGCTGCTGGCCATGTCACAGCAGGCACATCTCAACTGAGACGGTGATGACGTTGCTGTGGTTATACCTTTTATTTTGGTTTAGACTAACTTTCAAGCCCGCGTTTCTCTTTACTGGTTATTTCATCAAAGCAAGGAAATGGAAAGTAAATATGTATACCTTCATGAGATGAAAACTTGTTTTTGCAACTGGCTCCTCAGACGCTTAACTCAGGATGAAGCAACAAGTCACCTCATTCAAATGAGGCAAAGTTAATTACATTTTAAAAAACCTCCACTGACGAGTCATAAAGAATCACCCAAATCCCTCTAAGAGCAGCTCTCAAACTGTCCAACATCGACCACAGAGAAGACAAAGCCTTCTTCAAAGAGAAATGCTGACAGTGCCCTTCTGGGCATTTTTTTGCCCATTCCAGAATTAGCAGTTGCTCACCTTTTGCACTTGTGCTGACCTAAGCAAGTTCACAAACTTTGCAATGCAAGCCCCAAAACAGTTTTTTCTGTCCTTCTACACAAAATATGTATGTCACCAAGAGACAACAGGTTGTTACCAATGCGCAAAGTCACCGTAAGTAATTAAGCATGAGATCACTTCAGCATGCTTTATTAGGTGAACCATTCCCCGTGCTACAGAGGAAGATGACTGTTTTCTGCTAAGTCCCTAACAATTTCCCCTGGAAAAACTTCTTCCCAAAGCTTGAGTTGATACCATCATGGTCCATTACCAGTCTAATACTGCAGCAAATACTTTAATGCTCTGGAACAGTAAAATGCAGCAAATTAACAACTGCCGCCTGAGCCATTTCAGTCACCCCTGCCACCTAACTGGCAACTGCTACAAGATGGGTACAACATAATATTTGGGGTAGGAAGTATTTCAGCTGTCCCAGCATGATCTGCCACTGCACAAATCAGCAGCCAAGAAGCCAAATTACACATCAGGAAAATAATTTCTTCCTGACCCTACAGGCAATTGAAGCCCTGAAGGCTAATTATAATGGCTATTAGTCAAACTTTAAATGCTCATGGACCAAAGGAGGAAAAGGATACATATTCATATCCGCAGATTTCAAGGCCAGAAAAATCAGTCTCCTTTCCTCTTCCCCTATGCTGAACAGAATACTTTCTTCTGAGAGGTATACACAAATTCCTCTCAGCAGAAAACCTCTACCCTTTCAAGCTTACGCAAAAAGCAAATGTAACAGATTCATGAGAATATGTAACAATTTCAGTCACTCTCACTACTAGGATATTACACGATTTCAGGGTCAAATTTTTCATATTTGGGGCTAAAACAAGAAAAATACAGACCTATAAACCATCAAGTAAGAAGAAGAAAATTTTAAAATCCTACACATCTCCAAAGCAAACAGGAACTTAATATCAAAATCACTTTAGCCAACACCAGTCTTTAGCTGAGACTGAATCACATAAAACAGAATAAATTTGCATGTAATGCGAGAGCAGTGAATATGCTAAGGCTCTTGGTGCACAACAATAAAAAAATCTCCACGGCTCACAAGTTATGAGGCCTACTCTGACTGAGATCTGATTTTTAAAGTGGCTTTTTTTGCACACTAATCTTTCCTTTAGCCACTGTTAATTTCTTCATTTTAATAGGAAAGTATATTCTGGCATATATATTTATAAAAACACTATTCTGAAACATAACTTAGCTCTGTAACAGCTACTCAATAACAGTGCATTAATTTATTTCTATGTTAATGATCTTTATATATTCTCTTACATGTTTGCAAGAGCTCTTTTCTCTCCTAGGTCTTGTCTAAACCAGTTTTCTTTCTTATAAATTGGATTTATACAAACTTGTATCGTCTAGCCTACAAATTTTCTCCAAATTCTGAAAATAGTGTCCTATCTTACCAAAATAGGGACAGATCAATTATTTAAATCATTTCTAATTTACACTAAGGTTTTTTTAAAGTCCAGTTTCTAACCCTTTGTCTTAATGACTAAGCCCACTTCAAGGTAGCTATAACCAAATGAGCCAATTACAATGTGCTAAATGCCACTCACTTCTGTCTATGTGATTATAATTGCTACATTTGTATCACTACTGGTTAAACTGCAGAACTAAACCTGGCCGAGTTATTTTTAAAGCTTTGACTATGAATTAACTGCTAATGCATAGTCACACAATTTCAATCATCCTGAACAGTGGAAAACTGAGCAGCATGGGGAATACAGGTAGGTGGATACAGAATGAAAAAATAAAAGTATTATGGATGGAAAATTACACTGCAAAAAATAAGATACCATACAGATAAGGGAAAACAGTATTACACTGCATGCAAGCAACCATTTTAATCAGCTTTGGGACTACAAAAGTTTGGTGAGCCTCAAGAAACATGTCCCAGTTCAGTGTTCAACACAATAAATCTCTTTAAAGCAAGGCCTGTTCTCCAAGACGGAAGAGTCAGTGTTAGCTATCAGCCTGGATTTCTGCCTACATCCCAACAGGTGACTGTTCACTGGAAATGTGAAAGGTCATTCTTTTATGAGACAGTGAATGTCAGGCAAGTGAGAATCACCAGCCAGCAGGCTTGCTTTCCAGCTAAATCCTCTTGCACTTACCTAGGCAATTTGCTTGTTTATTTTCCAGTACTCCATAACAAGAGGAAATTAATAATTTTTCCAACAGACCTCAGGAAGAGCCATCACAACAAAGAAAATACGCACAATGCAGTACAAATGTCACACTTGGAAGGCTTTTTGCATAGAGACATATTCATTCTTTCTTCATTACTAAAACCTCCAACGACCATCCCTCAAAAAGCCAACCGGCCAAATTTGTATTTTCTGTTTATATATTAGATTTGAAATAGAACCATTCCTACGTAAAGCACCTTAATCACATGTGAAATGAAAAAGCAATACACTAAGCTAGATAACAAAAATACAGAATCTTCATTAAACCCCTCATTTTGTAGTACTGATTAAAAGAAATTTCTGACTTTACACAATACATACTCGAGTAAGTTCATATGCACCAACCTATGCCCAAGTCAATACAAGCTAAACAGGGACAGTAGATCACTTGCACTGCAATACCTGAGCACACTACTGACTATCTCACAGTGGGGGCAAAAAAGTCAAATGATTCGTACTTTACTGCACACAACAGCACAATTTGAGCATATCACTGACACCCAACCAAGCCTGCATATAATCTTTCACTAACTTACTTTTGTGTCATTTCTGCCTTCAGATAAAAGACAAGCTTCTTTACACAGCAAGGCCCCTCCCTAAGAAGAGCTGTCACGTTGTGCTCATCCACTCATCTCTTTTCCGCTTAGATGCAGATTTTTAGGAATTCAGTCACCAATTCAGTTTTTAAAGCTAGCCAGGAAACAGAAAGTGACAGCATGCTTCTGATTCAGAACACAGGCTCCAGACAGACAACAAAGCTACTGCTAAGACTGAGAAAGGAAGAAAGCAGATCTCCACCCTGAAGCCACTGCTCACACACCTGGCCCACAACATTTCACGCTTCAGAAGACAGTGCAATTATTTAAAGGTTTCACTTACAGTTAACACTGATTGCACGTGCTCTGTGATAGATATATCCTTGCGAGAAAACTATACAAGCATACATAAAACCAGAAAAGCTCACTGAAAGTAACATGTACTATACCTAACAATCTGCTTTTATTTAGTTATTTTCTGAACAAAATTACGTTAGATGATTTCAGGTTGACACACACAAAAATCACATTTTATTCAAATACCTTTATTCTCAGATGCTTATTCTATATTCAGTCTGTATTACTTACCTTACAGAAATGTGCATTTCCGTCCACTTCGACTAAAGCAATTTTTATTTTCACCCAGTTTTTTTGTAATGAGTTTAAAAAATTATCTGCTATTGGCCAAAATGGTGGATTTCTGGTGGTAGCAATAAAGACCATAAAATTTCACCAAAATACTACTTCGAAAGCTGCCAGATGCTTTAAGTTGGTGTTTTAAAGTTTTCAAAAATTTCATTTGTTCCTCCAAAGGTATTTACTTCCTGGCTCCAAAATGCTTCTCAGAAAATAATACTCAATTCCATTCATAGGGGGGTATGAATGAGAAAACTTACTTTAAAATAAATGAAAAAAAATGAATAAAAAGGAGAAATAATTCTCTCAGCAGGAGAAAAACTTCAGGGCATGCTATTTTCACGCCAAAGAGAACAATAATTCTGACACTCATGGAAACTTCTCAGAAATCATTTAAAGAGAACAAAAAATTTAAAAGGAAGTTAAAGAGAAAAGAAACATCTGCAAATAGCATCCTTTTTTTCTGGCTTTGGGCCATACAAAATGTGGCTTTCTGTTCTTTCTAATGATGGCAATTTTAAAATTTCAGTATGTTAAATGGAGTTATACACCCATACACATTTTTATTGAGCTTGTACAGACATAAAAGTAATTGGAACTACCCTCAAAACCAAGGTAAGTTGTCCTGCAATGAGAGGGGGAAAACAACAGTCTCTCCAAACTACTCTAAAGGATTTATTTAAACTTCCCAAGCTTTAGATCAGAAAGTTTTCATTGTGGCAGTTTTACTACTCATGTAGCACTGAAAACTGATGTGCGAGAAGGTAACATGCACTTAATGGCATTCTAATCTTTTTAGCATATAGAAACATTCAGTATGTAGCTTGCCAGAAATGGCAGTCTCTTCATGGCTTCTGCAGCCTCAGGAGAACAATACATTAAATGACACTAATTTTAGCTATTACCATTAACACTGGTCTTCCAAACCTATACTCTTATGAAATGAACCCCTGAACAGACTCCCACTTATTAAAAAAAAAAAAGGTTGTATCTACACAGTGGAAAGACCTACCTAGAAGGTACATCCAGGATGATCAATGACCTCAATAAACACAGACAGAGATGAAGCATTGTTCTCCACACCATAGAAAAGAGGAAGGAAGATGCAATTTTCAGAGTTTCCAAAAAATCCTCCACAGAACAGGAAGGTGACAGAGGCAGGCAGATACCTCCTGACATCTAAATAAATGTCTCGCTGGCAGTGTGAATGCAATCAGGTAAGAGATGCAGCTTATGCTTGGTGGACACTGCTCAGTCTTCCGTCTTTCCTCCTACCTTGCTACCTACTACAGAGGATGCTTTCTATCACTCATCTTATGGCACAGAAACAGCAGCCTACTAAGTGAGAGTTCCGCTCTCCTCCCTGCCCTGATTTTGCCTCCCTCCCTTTTTTCTTGGTCCCTGTTGGGGTTTAGGATTTTAGCCTGTTTTTTCTCTTAAAGAATTTTACCCATACTAGTTGCTAGGGGACAAATCGCTGGATAGTTAAAGGAAACAAAAGACCTGGCCACAGAGGCGGGGTGGGACTGGCCACCCTTTTGTCACCTGGGGGTTGGGACACCCGGGGGGCTGCCTGGGTGCTCAAGGTTTAGTCTGGAAGCTGGCTCCCGTCGGTGTGGACGTCTCGGTCACCACTGCGGGTTTCTGCTTCTTTGGCTGTTTTGCTTTCTGCGGGCAAACCCCCGGGGTTCCTAAGCCCGCTCTCCTTCTTGTCCCGTCTGGAAACGGAGCTCCTGCGCTCTGCCGACTGAGAGACCTGCCGGGTTTCCCTGCCACAGCTCCGCAGTTTGATACCTCTCACTGCCACCCGAGATCTGCACTCGCCCCTGCTGTTCCAGCCTGCTGTTCCTGAGGATCCGGCCGGACGCCCAAGAGTTTTGTGAGGTTTTCTCATACATCCCTTCCCGGGACCCCGCGCTGCCATTCCCGGTGCTCCCGAGCTCGCTGCGGAGCGCCCCCTGCAGCCGCGGGGGAACCATCGCACCCGCCCTGCTCAGCGGGAGGAGGAACTGCACCCAGGGGAAAGGCCCGAGGCCGGCGCTGGGTCGGGCTGCTGTTTGCTGTGACTGCCACAGCTATTGCTGTTTGTTTGTGTTGTTATACATATATATTTATTAGTAAAGAACTGTTATTCCTACCCTTATATCTTTGCCTGAAAGCCCCTTATTTTCAGATTTATAATAATTCGGAGGGAAGGGGGTTGCATTTTCCATTTCAGGGGAGGCTCCTGCCTTTCTTGTCTGACACCTGTCTTTCAAACCGCGACAGTCCCTTATCAGAGTGGAACTGCATGAATTGTTAGAACAACAAGGGTATGCGGACAATACAATTGTTTAGATTTTGCTGTGTAACACCTGCGACTTGGTTATTAATACCAAGTTACTGGAGAGAAGCATCACTGGGAAGGAGAAGCACAGTAACTCTGCACCTCCTAGGCTCACTTGGCAACACTCAAGTGTCCACTGGAAACAGCTATTAAGCCTGAGGACAAGTAAAAAAGAGTGGCAAGATAATGCTTGTTCAGCTACCATATGTAGCTTATAAATACAACAGTCGAAGGCCAGGAAAAGGTAGAAAAGGCCTGATGTTAGAGCCGTAGTGTTAATGATGTGGCAGTAACACTACCATTGATTGCTGAGCACAGCAGTCTGTTGACTTGTCATGTGGGAACACAGACCAGCAGGAAAAAGTGGGCTGCAAGGTCTGATAAAACCAGAGAAGAAATGGGTGGAGAAGAATGGCTGAAAGTTTTGAAAGAAGATAAAATACAGAGCAAAAAGAATGAAACAAAATGGGCAAATTTCAGTTTGGGGAAAACACTCCGAAAACATTAATAAGAAATTAAAAAGTGCAAGTAGGCAATAGGGAAATGAAATGCTTGCAGAAAAGCAATTTAGCCACCTAAAACACCTTGGAAGCAGTTACTCCTCAGAAGTAAATAAACAATCTCTTCTAGTCTTCTCTTTTATAAACAGCTGTGATGATCTAAGCTGACACCCTGTGCAACACAGATAATGATTTCACCCAATAATTCCAAACCCTTAGGCTTAGTGACAGAATATGGTATGGAGAGACATCTAATTCTACTTTGAAGATTGCAACAACCCCTCATTACTAAGTTGCCCCCTAAGACAAATCTTCACTCAAAAATACCTCTCATTTCTACTTTGATATGCCTAGTACTCAGTCGCAACCTATATAGGCACACCTTTGCTAAATTCAACATTAGAGTGGGTTTTTTTCACAAAACAGGTATCTTTAAAGCACAATTAATTAAATAATGCTAAATAATGTTTTATTCAGTCTCTGAGATCCTTAGTCTAGTCTTTTTCCCTAGAGAAATTCCATTTAATCCAGGGAAGAATTCACAGCACTCATCAAGTACTGAAACTGATCAAATTTTCCCTGATGAACTGGAGCTTCATTTCAGTCTTTTCTCCATCAGATAATGATATTCAATAGTACTGACTGGCAGAGTGACTTCAACTGTGAAGATTCAGTCTCTGTCAATGACAACCATTGCATCAGCATCCTTCAGCATCAAATGTAATCACATTTCTCCTGAAATAAGGAATGTATTAATCTTTTGATTATTTTGGAAGATGCAGCCCATCCAAAGCTATTTGGGCACATCATGACCTAGTTAAGCTACACAAAAGGCAGATGACAAGGTATATGATGATATAAAAGTAGCTACATCGTAATACAAAAGTTACACACATACATACCTTCCTTACCTTTTTATACTTGGGAGACACAATTTGGAGAGCAAGAGTAGCCTCAGTGCTTCCTAGTACACACTAGATAATGGTAATTTCTGGTACCTCTAAACTGCCTGTTGCTGGCTCCACAGATTGAAGCTACACACAGGTTCAGAATACCAAAGCAAACACACAAGAAGGAAATGGTTTCTAGTAAGGAGCAAGTACTCCATGTCCTCCACTGCAAGAAAGGAATAGCCAAAAACTTCACAACATTAAATATCCAAATCTTTCAGTATTTCCTCAGACACATTAGCTGCACAGATTGTTAATTATTACTTTAATACATCTTGTACATTAACATGTAAACCACAATATTCAATGTATTATCATATTGCCAGCAGCTGGCCAAGATGAAAACTAATAGCTGTATTACGCTTAACATGAAAGATGGGATACAAATAAACCTGTTGAAACAAATTTTTCAAGAGAAAGAACAAAATCTAGGAGACAAACAAAGCCTATGCGATCCACGATTACAGAAACAAGGAATGGTTGACAGGGTCTTGTTTTTATCTATGATCACACTTTTTTTAGCGATGCAGCAACCCATGAAGCTTCCTGGTACAATTACAACTCTACTTCTACCTAAATTATATCTAAATTACTATTACCATAGCACTGACTTCACCACAGAGTTACATGGAAAGTCAGACTTCTCCTGTCTTGCAGATATACCCATCAGCAGCAACAAAACTATTGCAAACTCCAACTAAGTTTTAAGATCACGGGGAGATATAGAGACAGGAAAACTGAGGGTGGAATATGCCATCCAGCTCAACCTTCTGCAGAAGTACAGCGAATGCTGAATTTGGATGACGTTGCTTAGGCTGGCATTTAGCTGGGCCTTCAAAACCTCCCAGGTCAGAGACTCCACAACCTCTCTAGAGAACCTGTTTAAAGGCCTGACCATCCTCATGGTGAAATACAGAGTCATTATGTCAAGCCAGAAGATCACAGCCATCCTGACCGGAAGACCGTGACAGATGGAGGAGTCAGTGATCCATGCAGCAGCCAAGGCGAGCAGACCCACGCCTGTGCTGGGCTGCATGTCTGGGCTGGCCCTCAGGCCCACGCTGCACTCACTCCGTGGCTGCAGGGGGAGCCCGGCCAGCCCTCTGAAACACAGAAGCTGCAGCCAGCTCCACCTGGGTGGCCTTGCTTTATCTGAAAGTGCAGGTGGAAGCTCCCACGTGAGCATCCTTTCTACCTGACAGCAAAAACTATATAGAGAATAGAGAATAGTCTCCTTGCAAGGAAATTCAGCAATAAAACAACATGGGGTAACCTTTCTACAGATAGGGTCTGCATAGTGTGCTGCACATGGACTCTTCAAAGGTCTGTTTGGTGCTGCACAATTCAGCACCTAAAGAGATCCAAGATTATCTATACTATTCTCTCTTTATATGGTTAGTTTTAATAAATAGAATTTTCAATGCTATTTTATAGTGTCCAAGTACCCCTCTTACTCAGATCATCACAGAGCAGCATCTCCTGGCACAAAATAAACTTTCCTTGTTTCACTTTATGGCCACCGTCTCTCAGGCTCCTGACATGCATATCCGTGAGCAGTCAGGCTCCATTTTCCTCCATAAATTACTTTGACATTGGCATGCTGCCACAAGATCCCTCCAAAACATATCTCTATGGGTCCCTCAGCCTCCATTCATAAGTCATGTACATATTGACCATCCTTGCAGACTTCAGTGGGATGGCAGAGAGCAAAACTGAACACAGTGGTTTAGGTGTGGTCTATTAAGCGCTGAGTAAACAGGAATAATAACTTTGTTCAGTCCAGTGGCTACACTCCTGTAGGTTGCAGGGTACGTTGCTGACTCATGTATAGCATTTCCAGGTTGTATTCCCTGCAGCTGGTTATTCTGTCCCATATAAAGGGCTTTCCATTTGTCCTTTTTGGATTTCACAAAGGTCCTGTCAGCTCATTGTTCTGTCCTGCTTAGATCTCTCCAAAATGCAGACTTGCCCTTGAGTATTCCAACTCCAGATCAGTGACAAAGATATAAAGCAGGACAGGTCCCAGACTAGAGCCCGGAAGAGCTCCTTGTAGCCAGCCTCTGAGGTAGAGCATGAACCACTGCTGGGAATAAAACAAAACCACACACCCTGCAGTTTATCTAGTTGCCTGGATAGTTTTTATCATTATCTACAAATTCCACCTGTAAATATTTGTACAGTATTTTGGTGTAAATCACTGATTCATTAGGACTTCTTCTATGTTTCTAGATGACTTCGTATTTACTTACAAGCTTCAGATAATCAGTCTTTAAACGCACTTAGCATATTACATTAGGTTTAGTTAACACCTATTAGGAAATAAGTGTTTCAAACTACTTAAATTGCCTGTCTACAACTTTGTCTCCTATCATCACTCCCTCAAACGGCGATTTAATCTGTTTAACATCATATTCGCTGTGCTTCCTCACTTAAACAATTTTTTAAAACCCAACCCTATAACCAAGGGTTGTCTGGGATTTTTTAAAGTTTAAGTAACTCTAAAAAGTCTGCACACATCCTACTATACCGAATCTATATTGTCCAATATAGATCTATGTGTTCAACTGAAAAAATCCCTCAGAAAACCTTTAACACATTGCTAAGACAAACTGCTTGATGAAGAATAATTAATGGATCCATTGACAAAATAACTTAAAAAAACTAAGCATGTTGCATTAGAGTCAGCTGAACAGTTCTGTTAAATAACATTTTGTAGCTTCATCGTATACACAGACAGAAGGAGCTGTTACATAAGTAGTTTCATTTCCTGTACACTTCCACTAAATTTCATTCAGGTATCTCTAAAACCAGTTTGATAAAGTCAGCAAAACTCCTCTTCTCAGATGGTTCTCTGCTGCTAGCTACATCAGGCAGCAGGAAGAGAGGTATTAAAAACGCATCTATGATAGTCCTAGTGAGAAGATCAATCTGGTAATTACAGAAGGAAAACCTCAAACTAGTGAGACACCTGAATTTTCTCCTCCTTTTCAGAGATTGGAATTACATGGCAATTCTTCAGCTCCTTACTGTTTCCCCATTACACTCAAGGTTTTCAAAAAGAGTGAGAGATGAACATGATCCTAGTTTAGTCCCTTTAATATTCCAGAGCAAAAGTTATCCAAGGCTGCTTATGAAAACATGTTAAAATCATATTTCAAAAATGTTAAATGCAAATGCTGCATTATATCCTTGCTGCAGTCAATAAATCACTAATTATTCCATGAGGACAGCTGAGAAAACAGAAACACACAACAATCCTGCATCCCATTAAAATTTTAACAGCTACCTCTGACAAACCCATATCTGATACAAGATTATTCTTTGCTTGTATTTATGACTAGAAATATAAACTGAAAGTATTTAGCTCTAATGGTCACTGGTTCCTTTGGTTTCTCTCTACGCAAGAAGAAATTCTGCATTCTCTGTCTTGGTATAAATAATTAAAAATGCTGAAATACTAACACAAATGTTTTCAAAACCAGGAAGTATTATTTTAAAAATAACTGTAGTTTAAACTCAAGTTTGGTGACTCCCACAGTGTGAATGCATCAAATCAGTTGCTTTCACTGTAAGGACCATTTGTGCTCAACTTTTGGAACAACGGGGTAATGCAGGCTGGAAGTGACCCCGGAGGCTCTACCCCAGTCACCTGATCAGAGAACATCCAGTTAGAGGAGGCTGCTCAACACATTACTCAGTCCAGTTCCAAGTACCCCCATTTATTACTATGAAGAGTGGAAATTTAATTCACTGTCTGCCTTATAGAGAAAAAAAAAAGGCACTTTCTTGAGCTGCTGTTATACCCAGGTAAGTTCATGCTGTAGACTGACAAAGTCAGGGCTGCTGCACTGGACAGAAGGTATGAGCAAGAGAAATAAAAGACATCATTACACACTTCTATTCTTGCCGAACCCACAAACACAGGAACAAACCAAACTGGTTCTAGCCTGTGCTTCAGTCACATAACTTTTACTGCTAGTTATGCATGAACCACAGCAGCCACCATTCACTGTCAGACTCCCAGGTCATTTACCAAGTTCACTGTTTGCAAAGATGCTTTGAACTTACAGACTCAGTAAATCACACTGTGGAACCATAACACGTATCACTTTAAGCAGCGTAAAACTGGGTAGGTTTTGAAATAAAGTGACACATAGCAAATGTCCACACTCTACTGCAAACAGCTCAAAATGTTAACATGCACAAATACGTCCAAATGACTCAGAGCAATCCATACTGCAATCATTCACAAAAAATCACAACTGAAAGTTTTAACTAAGCCTATCGAATTCTGCGAAGTCTGGTGGGATTTCATCATATTAGGCACTACACAAATCCACAGCAAGTTCCTTCAAGAGACGACAATCCAAGGCCCTGAACTGTGTACAGCATCCTTCAATGGACCTCTACAGGTGAGGGGACCCCAGTCTGCTTCACATGTGCAAAATAACTGCACACCAGTGAGGGAGAAAGAGGTGCAGGGAGGGAATAGTACCCACTTTGAGATCACAGTGAAGGTCATGGAGAACATGGGGTCTCAACTTCCTGTCCACTGCAGTAAAATTTTTCCTTTATTTTAGTTGGAAGACTTCACAAGCAAGTAAGAGACTATTCAATCCAAGCACATGGTCAATATTTTTCATTCACAAGAGCAAAGACACAGCGCAAACCTAATCATCTGTCCCACACTTAAGTTTCAAAACCACAGTGAGACTGCAAGGTCCATTTTTATCCACTGTGTTTTCCCCACTCTTCATTATTCTGATGTGCTACTTCAACTGCTGGAGTGTTTTCAGTTTGATTGAGGTCATGCTTTCTGAATCACATTTTGATTTAAGTCAGGGTCAAAACACCAGCATAAAAGTAAACGGTGGCATGCTGTAGATTAGTTCTGACAGCAGGATATGACACACAAGCAGTATATGTGAAGAGACTTTTTATAATACTATTTTAAACATATAAAGTTTCTCCCAGTCATCTTACAACATTAATCTACTTTGCTATTTTAAATACCAATAAAAAACAAAAAGGAAATATTACTTGTTTCAGATTAGAAAGAATGACAAAAACAGAACCAGAACTCTAACATGTCAGTGCACTGCTCTGATGACAATATCCCACGTACACTCAGTAACTAACTTAGTTTCTAGGAAGCTAGAAGAGAATACATCAAGCATTAGGGAAAAAAAAGTCCTTTTTTCACTGGTCTATCTGGTATCATAATGTAGATGTTTCAGTAGAAATTTTTCCCAGATCCAGCACTAAGATGTAACTTCAAAAAATTACTGTCAGGGATTGAACATAGCCTAAATATCAACCTTGCTCTACCTGCACCTATCTTGTGAGCAGATGGGTAGGTAAGAGAACTATCAAAGTAGTCTCAAAAGGCCAAATAAAAGTCAGCTGCCCAAATAAAAGGGGATTAAAAAAAAAAAGAGTAATATAAAGTGAAGACCTAAACATATATATATATATATATATATATATATATCTGTATATAAATAAGGGAACCAACGCAAAACAGTTCAGGTGAAAAACCATCCTCATTTGCCTTCAGAACACTTTATTTACCATGGGGCTATGGCATTACCATGGCTTCCAGCAACCTAAAACCCAGAACGCTGTTCTGTGTATCTCGTGCGTCCTCCCCCCGCCCAAAATAACCCAAAACAAAACAAACCCCCAAAACCCAAACAAAAAGCACACCAATACAAACTGATAGCTGTCCTCAACCTATATGGCAATACAGAATGTGATAATTACACTAGGAAAGGATAAACCTTACAAAAATCCCAAAAATCATACATATTTGCTGAAGAAAGTCTAAAGTTATTTTCTGCCCCTCCTAAATAGCAAGAAGCTCTTTGAGACTGAAATTTTTTCCTGCTATGTCATTCTTTTGCAATGGTTCACAGATTTCCTAAGCAAAAAAAAAAAAAAAAAACCCATAAAATTTTACAACCTTCTCAGTCATACTCATTCCTCAGCAATACATGGGCACTGAGGACCCAGCTAGGCACAAAAAAAGAAAAGTCACATATCAGTGTTTAGTCTGAAATCAGTGTTTAAGGTTCTCTGGCAGGTTCATATGCAGTTTTCTTTGCTCTGCTATCTGTTCAGATAGCAGATAATTTCCGTAAGTTCTATTTCTCAAGCACAGAGAGAGTGTACAGCAATGTCACAGCTCCTTAAGACTTTGATTTACAGCTAGAACATGCAAACAATTAAAGTTTTGCTTCTTGCTTTTAGGCAAAGTTGTTTATGTTACATTTTCCCCCCCCTCAAACTCCTTAACTAAGACTGGGTACTAGAAACAGCCATGTCTATCTAGAATACTCCAGCATCACTCATCTTTCTACTTGTGACAGCTCCATCCATAAAGAACTGCTTGCTGGTCCTTCTTCACATGAAGCCAGCATTATCTTCTCTCCATCAGCTCCATCATTCCCCCAAGTCTCTCCTCATGTAAATGCAAGGTAAGAGGAAAGGAGTGTCCTCCACATTCATTTTTCACTTTCTTTTGTCATACCCTGATCTATTCTTCTCACACTATTCACCTGGCACTTGCTTCTATCAGGTTCTTTCTGTAGCAACTTCTCTGAAGTACACACTGCACTGTCTTACTACAGTCACCTTCAACTCAGCAGTGCTCAGGAGCAACAATGCACAACCTCAGCCCTAATCCCTCTCCACAGCTTCCTTCCTGCAGCTGTAGTGAAAAACGTATGCCCACATTCGGGAGATGGAAAGGATATTCCTAGCTACTTCCCTGCTTCCTGATTATTATTTTTAAACAGTGTCTTAGTACGTTTAACTCGACACAACCTGGTAAAAGCTAAGGCACTTATGGACAGAGCCTGAACACCCTCCCCTCCTTTCTTCTCAACTACTGGTTCATTTTGAGCTCCCACCTTGGTCCCAAGGCCCAGTATCCAAAGTGGTCCTTCCTCTCCTGTGCTCAGTCACTACCTCTTGCAGACTGGCACTTACATTGTAGCTTAAGATCAGTGGGACTAGATCACACAAGTCCCTTTAATCTTTGTCTTGCTTTAAAACTATTGCTTGGTTTATGTTTTGTGTTGCTTTTTTTTAAATCCAGGGTTTAAACAGTCATTGTACTCAGCAAAAGGAAGACTGTAACATTTTCCAACATGTGATCCACAAATGCAGATTGCCAATGAATTCTGCTCAGGAGTCCATAAAAGATGAATAATTAAGAAAAAACCCAAACAAACATCAAAGAAATACTTACTAGTGACCTTAAATGTACCACTCATAGACTATACTAAGCAGCAGAACATTTGGCAAAAAAAGCACATGTCAGATATCTAAAGACTAAAAGAAATCTATGTTCTATTTGAGAAACAAATTCACCTTTTGAAAATAACAGATGCGTTGCTGGGACAAATTTTAAGTAATAGACTGTATAAACAGAAGGAAACGTTATCAGTACAAACTATTCCACTTTCTTGAAGGGCTTCAATCATATCTGTTCAAACTCTGTGAATTTGAAACTGCCTTTGTTTATCCAGGAATGCCAAGGAAGTCCGTAGAGAAAAAACCCCCAGTATCTTCTTCACAAATGAACCAAACCAGACCATGGTCCCAGCTGTCACAACTTTTAGGGCATGAATCAATTCCATCATACCAGTACATGACATCACTGACAAAGCTTATAAACACATATAACTTATTACCTGTGGAGGAATGCAATCACAATCAGAGTTAAAAATAGGAATTTCTTAAGCATTTGAACTCTTTTACTACCTCAAGACAGTACAGGCCACACTGACAAGCTTACATATTCTTATCACTCTAAAAATACAGGATCATACTTACACTGTTTTCTAAACATTTCTCTACATTCTGTGTAGACAAAGTCAATTGAACAAGAGTGGCTGTGCAACAACTGATTGGGGTTTTTAATCCCCTTAATATCAACATCATCATATTTGTAAAAAGAAGCTAGTAGGAAATGACTGGAATTGAGCCTTTCTTTATTAAGATACATCTACATTTTTTCTTATACATGCATTATTAGGATGTATTTCCTCCCTCAAGCCTGGTCCAGACGCATGATGAGTTCCTCCTTGCTACACTCCTATTCCATACCCTTTTAATTCTTACTCTTTTTTAATCTTACTCTTTTTCTGCCTGTCAGACCTCAATCTTCTCCCTCCTCCAGTGCAGCAATTTGCCTCAAAAGCAAATTCTCCTGTCCATCCAAAGTAAATCTGTTTCACCTACTTCGGTAATACATTATATTTGCCAGCTGCTTTTTAATGCTGCCACATAGCCACGCTTTCAAGTAGACTACGAGTCTGCACCTTGGAAATGCTTGAAAGCTGTTCTCAGCAATGCTACAGATTATGCTTAGGTGTTTCGCTCGGGGCTTTTTTTCCTTGCTAAACCACAATGAAAAGACTTCATGCCAAAATCACAGACACTACAAGTTAGGGAAAGTCAGACGAGGACTTTATAAAGTTTGGAGAAAACGCCATCGACCCGGCGAAGGCTCCGGACACCTGTCAAAAGTTTGGGGAGGAGAAGGGGTGTCCCTCTTCCACTTCGCGAGGGATCAAAATCCAGACCATGCAAAAGCGTGCATTTCTGCCCTTTCTCATGCAGCTTCGCCCGTCTGTTTGGCTTGGCTTCGTCTCCTGCTGGAAGCCTGCCGCAGGGAAACCAGCTCAACGCGAGAAAGCCCTGTGTTTTATTTATTTATTTATTTCCCTTTTCCCTGTTTAAAGGGCAGCTCCAGCTCCATCCCCATCCCCGCCGCTGTCAGGCAGCAGAAACCCCCGCGCACCGTCAGCGGCACACACACATGCACACACACGGACACAGACACGCACCCGCTCCCGGCAGCCGCGCTGGCGGGCGGGGGAGGCAGCGCCGCGGCTCCCCGCACACGCAGGGCAGCGGCAGCCGGCGGGATGCGGGAGCCGCCGGGATACCGGAGCCGGCGGAACGCCGGAGCCGCCGGGATGCGGGACAAGGGGCGGCGACCCCGGGGCGCCTCCCCAGCCGCCCCCCCACCCCGCCGCCGCCGCCGGGGAGCGGGCGCGGGCCGCCAACGGCCCCACCGCCACCGGGGGAAGAAGAGGAAGAGCGGGGGGAAGGAGGACAAGAAAGGGAAGGGAAATCTGGGTCTCACCTTCCTTCTCGGCCCGGGCCGTGTGGAGGAGCAGCGCCAGCGCGAAGCGCAGCGCCGCGCCCCGCCAGGCGGCCGCCCAGCCGCCGGCGCGGGGGAAGGGGCAGCTGCCGGGGGAGCAGCGGGGGCAGCGGGGGGAGCAGCGGGGGCAGCCGGGCGCCGCCGTCATCGCGCTGCCGCCGCCGCCGCCGCCGCGGGTCCGCCGAGTGTCCGCGTCCGTCTCCGGCCGGGCCGCGGCGCGCGCGCGGAGGAGCTCGGGGAGGGGCGGGGCGGACACCCCCGCGAGCGCGCGCTGCGGCTCCTGACGCGCGCGTCACGGGCCGCCACGCCCCCTGGCGGGGCCCCGCCCCCGGCCTGCGCGCAGCTGCCATTTTAAGTGCGGGCAAGTTGCGCTCAGCCCGCCCGCTCTGGCACGGGGCTGTCGGCTGGGTCGCTTTGGTTTAACCTTTATTTAATTTTTTTTTTTTTCTTTTCGCTTTTTAGAATGCGATTTTACGTCTTCTGTAAGCGCCGGGTGTTCGAGGTGGGGTCACTCCGCCCCCTTAGCGCTCCCTTCTCCCCGTCTCTGGGGGGCCCGGGGACGCTGCCGTTCCCCTGCGGAGGCTCTCGGGGCTTCTCCCGCCGCGGCGCCCAAGATGGCGGCGGGCGGGCAGCTCCCTCTGCGCGGCGCCCCGCCGCCTCGCTGGGGAGACGGCGACGTTTCTTTCCGGGGTTCTTGCCCTTTTCCCGTGTCTCGTCTTCCCTGCTGGAGGCCCGGAGTGTTGTGCAGCAGGGGTATCGATAGCCCTCGGCCTGAGGGAATTCGCCCCGCCCCAGCTGCTGGGCCGGGCCGGTCCTATTGGCACAGCACCCTCGGCCTCAGTAGAAGCGGAGGACAGGGAGGTTTTGCACGCTTGAGGCGCGGTGGGACCCTGTTCTGGAGCCAGGGCGTGACACCTCGCGTCTGCCACTGTTGAGGGAAGACATGTACCTATCACTGTCTGCTGAGGTGACACGTGTGGCCGTAAGGCCTTTGGGAATGCATGCAGTGAATTCGCAGTGGGGGAGAAGGCACATTGTTACATATATGAGGTTGCTGTCTGTCAAGAGGAGGTTGCACTGGGAAATGGGTCCGTGAACCAGTGCTGACAGAAGCTGTCATACTCAGTGTGCCACGTGGCGACGGTCCCAGTGAGGGATGGGAACTGGTTATCATCTGTCCAAGGCTAATAGTCCCAAAGTCATCTTGGACAAAGCGTGGGAAGGAGTCTGTAGTACAGTCTGTTCACTGAAGGACTGCCTTAGCTTTTTAGAATAAAAAAGCTGTATGCACCCACGTGCCATTCTTAACTGCTCATTTCACCACCTGATCAACTCGTCACACTGGGTTTGAAGCGGTTGAACAGATCATTGAGTTTCATCTGTCACAACAGCATAACAGATCTTGGTAGTGTAATAGATCCAGAGCCTCTAAGGGACTGACTAACAGCCTAACTAAAAACAGTGACTTTTGTTATGGCTCTTACACAGTCGTTCTTTATTGTTAGAACTCCCCAAAGACACCTTGAAAGTCTGGATATGGTTGTTTTGTTGAACTATGGTCACAGCATCAACAAGATTTATTTTCAAGGGAGAAGTGGAAAGTTAGGAGTACTGGGTCGAAACCTTTCTCAGCAATAGTGATCATTTCCAGAAGATGTGAGGAGGAACCAAAGGCTTCTGTGTAATTACTATTTTTTTCAAAGTTGCATAATCTTTTGACTACTGCATTGAAAATGGGTATATACAAATCGGTGATTTATGAGCTTGAGTCTCTGTTCATAGTTCTCAGAACCACCCAAACCACAGTAAATATAAAGCTTGATCACTGCTGTGAGCAGAAGCCCACATATGGACTTCTGTGGGGGTTAGGTATGTACATCAAAGAGCACGATCAAACCTAAGAACTCATAAAGACAAACAGCAGTTGCTGATGCTTTCTTGTTACAGTGGACCCTGTATGATCTTGATTTTACCTTCTAACTGGGCTTCTGCTGTACATGCATTACTCTTCTGGAAAAAGAAGTCAGCTATTTTCTATTTCTCGTATTTCAAATTCAGTATTGCACAACCAAGCAGCCAGACTTTCTTGTAATTCATGCTGTAGAGCATCCTACCCATTAAAATGAATGGGAACTCTAATGAAACTAAGATGTAAGCATGGCAAAATCTGCCTTGGAGTAAAAATGGAAATGCCAACTGTGCTATTAAAAAAAAAAAAGCCATGATATAAATGAGAGAAGAACTATGAGTCCTACTGTTACGGTATCTATGAATCTTCAACCTTACAGCATTAAAATATGGGCAGTTTTTATTTGTGCTAAATACAGAATGTGTTTTGAAAAAGATATTATAAGATGAGTAGAAAACAAACAGCTCACAGTACATATTCTCCCTTTCATCTTTGTCCAGGACTCCCACTGTTTTCTGTGCAGGAAAAACCAATACAATATGGTCCAATGTCTGTAAATGATAAAGCAAAAAAGCATTCCATTAATTTATTTCTGCTTTAATCTGGGTTATATTATTTCATACGTATTTGAGACTCTTCAAGTTGCTTTGTTTATACATGCAGTGCGTATAAATATCAACATTTGGATACTGCAGTATTGCTTGAGTGTGTTGAACAGTTTTTAAAAAACAATTTCTATACTGGAAAAAAAGCTTCTTATAATAAACCATGACAAGACATAGAATATAGTTCTTATGCAGATGTATTAGTGGTCATAAGCACAAATTATATAAATATTTAGACACTAAAATTCAACAGCTGACTCATGAGATGAAGAAATGCCCTGTTCTACAGTAGAACACATCAGAAAGACTTTGAAATGGGGAGCTGTACTCTGGTTCCTGCAACCATTGTCAGCTTTGCTAGCAGAGCTAGAACAGAGTAAACTTAATACCACAAGAGTGTGGTGGTCAGTCCACCCTCAGTGAAAAGGTGTGTACCTAAAGCCTGCTATATTAACTGAGCTGTGGTAGTTTAAAGTATTCCTCCTAAGCACACCGAAGTGCTGGCTTTCAGTTATCATGTAAGATACCCTTGTTGATAGTTCACAGTCTTTTTTCCTCTTTTTTTTTTTTTTTTTTGGCGAGGAACCAGAACTGCTAAAATACAGATGTGTGGTTTCTGCCACCTTGATACAGAGGCAGAAATTTCTGGGAGAGTGTCAGTCTGGTTAGTTAGAAGCTGTAACATCTTCAACTGCTGGTATTCACTAGAGATTATCTGCCTGACAGACTCCAAAAGCAATAATCCTTTGGTTGAACCACCTTGTCTGTCCTGCAGGGAGTTACCTCTTCTGTGAGACATGGATCAAATCCAAGTGATGTTGCACTCAAAACAAATGAGAAATTTTTGTGGGGTCCATTTCTCAGGATCTGAGAGCACATGAGCTCTCTTAAATCAGCATTGAGATTTCTGTCCTGAATGTACCTCAGGTTACTTTCTTTTTGCTTTTGCCAAATGTTGTACATTGTGAATTGGTAGAAGATAAACCAAGCAAAGGAAGAAATGGAGATAGAGGAAGGAGGCCGTTGTGTAATCCAGTCAACTCTTCCACTAGTACAGTCTTACTCCTAGTAGCTTGTTTATTAGTATTTTTCAAATTATTTTTTAAATTACTTAAAAAATTCTTCTGAAAAGTTTGCAAAGACTCTGCTTCTCACTGCCAACAAGATTTTCTGATATTCAGTCTTTCCCTGCCCTCTTTCCATTTATTCCTACTTGTTCCCATATGTATAAGCCCAAGTATTTCCTTTCCAATCCTTAAGGTTTGCATTACTTAAGCATTTGCTGGCTGGAGACATGCCTCCATCTACCTCTGCTTTAACAAAACTGGGTGTATTAAGCTCTTTTAACCTTTCTCTATAAAACCACTCTTCCAGATAATGCTTATTGCTGTTCCTCAAATTGCTTCATTTGCCTCAATGTTATGATGGATGACAGAGAAACGAGGCACATACCACTATTGAGTCAGCTAGGGAGAAGTTGTCCTTTTGGAAATGTTTCAATAAGCTTTAGCTGCCAAAACGCCTTTGCATCATTTCAGTGCTCTGCATCACTTGGCTATGTTTTTGAGCACCGTAGAGCAGAGTTTACTACCCCGTGATCTGTGGTGTGCCTCTAACTTGCCAATACTGGACCTGTGTGCTGAAGGCAGCCCTGCATTGAGGACCAGTGGCTCAGGACTCCTCCACTGCTTCATTTTCCATGCTAGCTTCAAGTCATTGGAGGGCTTTATTTCCAACATTGGTGGTGTTGTGAAACTTGCGCATGAAGAAAACAGAGGAGATATGATATACTGGGATTTTAATATTCAGGATTGTCTACAAGAATTATTTTCAGTGAACCCTTCTTACTTTTTACTCAATGATTTTATTTTCTAGATAAACAGTGGTAAATGGGGGGTGAGTTATTATTTGTTCAGCTTCAATTTTCTGTTTGCTTAATCACTCCTATGATCATGCACCTAAATTAAAATCCAAGGTATGTCATGATTTTTGTTAACCCCATGAGAAAAAAATTCCCTAATTTCTTCAAGAATTTTATATTTTAGGAGTTAAATGTAATGATCCAGAAGTTAATTTCTTGGAGAAGGGGATGATAACCTTCTGATAGGGCTCATAATCTGATACACACTTGCCCAATGAGAGCCCACTTTCAGCTTTGCCTTGATAAAAGCCATGACAGTCTGTGTGATTTTGGTTTGCCACATCTCTCTAATAAAAGAAAGGATGCAGTATTTTGCTGGCAGCAGTGCTAGCTGTAGTATCACTGTGATGAACAGGGATGTGAACTGTTGCTGTGGACACACACCTGGAAAGATGCATGAAATAAGCATTTATTTCCAGTTCAGGTTTCCCTACTGTTATATCAGTGTCTTTCAAATGCCAGGTCATTGTCCCTCTCTCTTCTTGTGATCCTGGCACCAGGCAGAGTGGGCCAGGCAGATCTGGGATGACCTAATTAGTTGTGTCTGGCATATAGGTTTGATATATAAAAGGGTGGGGGCATGGAGGAGGCTGGCTAGAAATGGATGTTATGTGTTGTTTGCAGTCCTCATGCCCCATCCCATGCAGTGCTGTGCACTGGGTCATAGTGAATATGGGAGATAGAACACAAAGGGCTCTATCCCACTTCAAAACCTGACATAGCAGAAGACTTCAACACCAGGTTAGCTTTTTTTATAAGAGTACTGTCAGTGAAGGGAACTACTCCTGTTTGACCGTGTGTTTGTTAGATGCCTTGCTAGGATGCTCCAGACTTTCCGGATTCAGTCCCCAAGGGTGCAGCAATACAGCCCCGTTTGCTGTCAGCACAGTATTATTGCCTCCCCCAATGTTTGGCAGCCACAATTTCAGGTGTAGTGGATGGGTATTTTGGTGTGGCTGCAAGGTCTGTGATATTTACTCCACCCATACTCCATACTGATTCAGCAGAGCTGGAACTTTCTAACACAGTCCTCCTCTCTATCATAGTCCAGGACTGCGGACATGGTATCATAGTATGGTACCCACAGAATCATGCTAGATAGCTGCTAATTTTATGGTAAATCCTCTGCCATAAGAGCAGGCATCTCATGCTAAAACATCCATGACTGCAGAAGTAATCTACTGATGCATTGGAAAAACAGAGAAAGGAGAAAGAAATAAAAAAGAAACGGGCCTGAACAGAATGTTCTTGTATCTTGTTCAGCCCAAAGATACACAGGACTGCATCCTTACGTTCCTAAAGCTTTTCTGAGTGTTGAAACTTCAGTGGAAACCTGTTCTTTCAGTTAAATAGGATTCTACCAAAATAGTGATACACTCAGCTGTGTGCTATCTTTTCTGATGAGCACATCCAACAGCATTGCAATGATGTGCCAGTGCCAAAGGATTTGTGCTTGGGTGAAAAGATGTTAGATAATAGTCAGACTGAAGTGCAACTCATTTTCATGGAAAGTTTAAAATCACCAACAGACTTGATAATTTATCCAGTTGTCTCCATGCAGCTTCAGAAGCTCAGCCACAGACACCTCCATCTGAGATTCCTGGCCAGAGTTTATCAGTCCCAGATTACCTGCCAATGCTCATGGAACCTGTATCAAAGGAGGGCGTTTTTTATGAGGTACTGTTGATTTCAATTTAAAAGTTGAACAGAACAATAGATGAAGTGTGCAAGGAGGGCACACATCAAATGCTGTGGATTCTAGTTGCTGCCTGGGCCCCTCATCCTCAAAGGAGACCGAAGTCAGAGACATCTGCACATGAAGATTAACTTGCAGGATGAGGCAGGATGAAATTCTAATGGTAGAATTTGATTAAATTGCTTAAAATTTGAAAATTGTTCAATCTGGTTTTTACTACTTTCTGTACATGTGGTATGTCTTCTGCTCTGTGTTTTTGAAGTCTCACTTCTGAAGGAGCTTGAGGAGTTTGATTCTCACTGCCCTGTAGACAATACTAAATATTTTCTCAATCTTAACTGAGTCATATGCTCTATGATATGAAGTATAAATAAGGGGATGTCTGGACTTTCCTGTCCTTTCAGGTAGCCTAGGTTATCATTAGTACTGGCATTTTGTGCACAGGCTCTCAGATATGCACTTCCCTTTTGCTCTGCTGTTGTCTCTTTCATTTCTGTTTCTGAGTTGGATTGTATAAATGATTGCTCTTCACTCTTGTTTGACTTCCTCTCTGCTGCTGTGGGTAAGCCTCTCTTTCACTTCTGCATGTTATAATAGAAAAAAAAAAAGAGACAAAGGCTAGAGTAGACACTCATGGTATGGCCTTGTATGTTTGGAAAGATCTTCCCTGAAATTCTGTTGCTGTGAATTATTATTAATAAGTGCTTATTATCTCATCTCTCACACTGGAAAATAAAGGCTTCCAAGAAGCACTACAGAGATATTTATGGGTGAGGGTTAGCCCCAGTATGAACATTCAAAGCTCTATTCCCTCAGCTCCCATGTTTGTTTGTGATCTCTTCACCTTCTTTTAAAGTATGCTGTGCAGTCCTTTTCGTGCTGTGAGGCTCCAGGGGAAAGAGTGAGGTCTGAGGAGATGAGGTGTAGAGCTCATGAGTATTGTCTCCTCCCTTTCACCCTTCAGAGGAGACACCAGGCAGGGCAGGAATAAAAAAACCAGAAAAAGAGAGAAGTGGCACCAGCTGAGCAGGACAGGACTAACACAGCTCTTGCAAGACACTTCAGTAACAGCATGGGGCTGAGCAAATGGGCCAGTACTGCAGGATTTTGCTGCAGTTCCCAGTGCCAGCTCATCCTAACTGGGCTAGCATGTTTTACTCTCCTGCACAATTCTATTTAGTATCTGTCAAATCCCAGTCTGCATAAGCTGAAATATGGCTGAGTATGAGACATCCCAGTCTTTTGTTACACAACAGAGTACAAAAAGATTGAAAAGATGAAGTGCTGCCTTGGATGAGGAGCTGTAGTTGGTTAAAGGGCCAAGGAAGCCTGAGTTGAGTCTCCTGCATAATAAGTTAATTTTTTTGGAAGAAATTTGTTTTTAATAAGAACCTGCTGCTCTTCTTCCAGGTGCTGCTTTCCCATCGAGCAACACAAGAGCTGTCAGCCTTGCCTGTCCAAACGGAGGCATAGACGTCTGGGCACGCATCAGGGTGGAGGTGGAATTTAATCTAACAGAGAGAACTGAGAACCCAGAGAAAACAGAGCATTTTGGAACTGATGTTCTCTGGAATATTGAAAGACCTTATACATACCTCAGGGATTATATCTGTATGGATGGGTGTGGAGAGCTGCTTGCCTCCTCTTATACTTTGAGCTACCAGGCTGCAGGCCAGCTGTGATATGAAAACTGAAACTGTGGCGATGTGACACTGTGTGTGCATTCACCATAACTGTTCTCTCTGCAGGACTTATCAATGGCTCTGAGCTCTGGGTTAGTGCAGCTACCTGATACCCAGACCAGTCTGGCTAACATCCAGCTGGCTCAGACCGTAAGCAACTGCATGCACCACCCTGCATGGGCACTTTTGCTTAGTTGCAGTAGTCAGTTCCCACAATGGCAATGCCGCAGTTGGACACAGACACAGACAGAGTGAATTGCTAGTCACTGCAGTGGAAGCAAACTATTCCTGTGACAACAACACTCTTAGTATATAATTTCATATTTCATAGTACATTATCCTTCTGGATTGTTCAAGTAAAATGTAAAAATGACAATATATTGAAACCAAAGGAAAAAAATTAAAACCAGAGCAACTCTAAACTGACATATTTAAAATTACTTTGAAATGAAATTAAGCTTTTCAAAGACAAATGGGTTTCTTGTGGCTCCAAAAGAAACAGTAAGCAATAAAATCCAGACTTACTTGTGCGTAAATGATTTAGGTGGCAAATGGGGAGGAGACGGTCGCAGAGGGCTGAGCTGAAGAAAGTACATTTGCAAGTTCTTGAAAAACCCACGTAGGAGAGAGTTCCACAGGAAAACAGAATAGTATGACTCAACTTGATCCAGATAAGGTTTTCCTAGGGGAATAAAAGACAAAACCTTTGATCTCGGTTGCTGTGATAGAAAATTGAGTAATAAATAATGGTTCTGTTAATGTCTTAATCATAGCTTATACACGATGTTCTCTTGCCAACATTCCTTTGCTTCTCATTGTACTTTGACACAGCGTGATTGCATGAGTGTATCAAGTAAACTCAATAGCTCTTCCAGAGGAAGCCTGTCTCCTTGTAGCCCACCAAAGCTGGACGTGTCAGAAGAAAGGGACTAGATGAAAAGCAGCCAAGGGGACTTCCTGGAGGGGATTGTGTAGCCAGCCATCAGCCTGCTTTCATGGGAATACTAGTAAGAGAAGCATCCCCAGGGAACCATTTGGTCAAACGATGACAGATGGATCTGGGCTGTCAAACTTCTTGCCTGAGCAACATCTGCTGGTGTTGGAAATATCCAGAAAGCCACACCACACTTGAAACAAACAAATCTTCAAGAAGAAGAAGAGCAAACCAAGATAAACTAGCTGCAATAATCTGCATTTTAACTATCACCCTGCATGAAAAAGTTGCATAGCAGAAGTCATGTCAGGTAGAAAGCAGAGATCATTCAATATCATAATCAAGCCTAAGCCAAATAAGCGCTGGCCATGTCCCAAACTTCCAGGTATTAAACTCTCAATCCTGCTCAAAACATGGTTATTTACAATGCCTTCTAGTTTACCTGGACATTGCTCCTAAAGTATGGGGAAAGCAAAACACTTAAAAATTTTGGTATGTGCTTTGTTAGATTTTTGTGTGGTTTGTGAGTCTTGCGATCTTTTTAAAGCCAGAAAACTGAGATACAGAATGGTTACACTGATCAAAAAGCAGGAAGAGAGGGCACCAAGGCTTTGAATAGAAAACATATAAATTCATGAGAAAAGGTATGAGGAAGCATATTTTTGAAACTATTATCCCTAATAAAAAACCAACAAAACCTAGTGCTACAGTGATGTTCTGTGAAATTCTCACACCTTTTACTACATTTCACCTGGCATATTGGTCTAATGACTGAGCAGGCTGTAGACTTTTGCTGAGATAGTAAGGACACAGTACCCTGCTCCAAGATGAAAAAGCTCTGTGCCTGCACGCAGCAGATTAAGGCTGGTTCCATTAGTGTCAGAACCACCTCTGTATTGTTTTATTCACTTTTACAGACACAACTGTCAATAATTACTTGGCCTTCTGTTTAAACAGGGAAACACCTGGTCATTGACAAATGAGTTGGTACCTTAGTCGCTACATGTAGAGGAAGCTGTGTAAGTTTTTGGAGGACAAGTGAAAACTGAGTTATTCATAGTTTAACCTTTCATTTCTTTTCATGCTTCATATCTTTGAAACCAGTGTCATTTTTAGCTCGTCAAAATACAGAGGCACCAGTTTCATTTTTGCAAACCTACATATTTAAAGAAGGATGTTTAAACAGTGCTGGCAACTTTGTATTTCTAAATGTTAGTGTTCTGGTTTCCATCTAAATAAAGGCAGCAGGATTTGCAGTTGAAATATAAGTTTGTAAGCACAAACAATACAGTTGGAAAAAGTATGTGAATAAAAAAAAGCCAATTAAAAATATCTGTGTTAAAATTGGACTGTAACAACTGCCGCAATATTGCTGTTACCGATGCAGTTGCTGTAAAAAGCAGAGTGCCAGGGCCGAGTACAGAAGCAAGAGGAATTAACTTTTAGCTACTCCAGCAGGGCAGAGCCCTGTGAATCACACTGGGAAGCCCAGATCAAATCCTCTTATGTAAACATCATACGGGGCTGGCTCTAATCCTCCGTGCACCCTAGGAGGACTGCTGATGTGGCATTCTCCAAACACACATTTGCTTTGCGTAATTGTGGGCAGTTGCTGTCGGGTGCAGGAGGCTTAAGTGTGAGCCTTCGTATCGTCTGCTCAGGGGGAGCAAAAATAGATGGGGGAAGGCAAACTCTGTACGTGACTGTGGGCTCCCAGGGCCACCCCATGCACCTCTTGTTGTCACTGTCCTCCCCAGAGACAGGATATCCTCCCCCCAGCACACCAGTATCTCATGCCTGGGTCCAAGCCCTTGAAGAGCCAGGTGGCCTGTCCCAGTCCTAGGTCCTCCTGGATCTCCAGGCATGTCACTGGTGTCCCCCTGCTTTTTGCTGCAGTTGTCTGCTTCAGTGAAGAATGCTGAGGACCCATCTCCTGTTTCACACCAATGTTTAACTTGCTGAATCAGGACTCCATGTAATGATTCAGACCTGGTTTCTGGTGACTAATGCTGGGCACTCCCTTCCTCCTAGGCAGCAGTAGCTCCTCAGTGCTCCCAAATTCTGTTCAGCCAGGCAGCTACAGGACTAGAGGCCAGATGTTCTGCTTACTCCCACTAAACAAGTGGTGGCTGTTTTTTGTTTATACAGCAGTGCCAGTTTTTAGTCTGAACTTAATTTTTTTCTTTTCAATATGTGTGGTTATATGATCAAAAAGTATAATCCCTGCAGACACAGGTCCTATAGTTTACAGAACTAATTTTCTTGAAGAAAGCCTGGGTTGGGTACTGTGAAATTTCTGTTGGTGTTCTTCTTACCCAGCTGGGATCAAATGTGAAATAAAGCAAAGACCTTATCATGAAGACCTTATACAGGTATGGTTTTATCTATGTAAATCTTTCTTCTTCCAGATTATTTTATCATTCACACATAGAAGTTTAAGACTTAGAGGAGCACTCTGAGTAAAAGCTCTGGCACAACTTTCATTTTCTTCTCCTCACTCATCAAACACAAAAAGTGTGATATAATACAAACACAGCAATTTCCCACAGAGACAACCATACCAGGTTGCTCTCTGCAACATTTCTCTATTTCGTTCAGCAAGAATTTGAAATCATTATCAGTTTGATCACTGATGTGATTTCTGTGGTTGAAGGAAACTCACCAGTCCTCACAGGCTCCAGTGTGAGAATGCCTGCTCAAGTCAGGGGGATACCCTGAATTCTTGATTCTAGATTATCGGTGAGACAAAAATGTTTGTTCTATCAGCCAGGCCCGTCCATCCTGTGCAATTTGTCTCTTCAAGGTTTCAGTGCAGAAACCAATGACATCCCCTGAGAGTTAAGCCTTCTTAACTAATCTTCTAAAACAGCTTCAGAGACCTTTTGGCTTGGTCTGGATCGTCCTCCTATGGGTTTTCCTGAATGTGTTCAGTTTTCATCTCTTAAATTAGATAATTTCTCATCCTCTGAAGTATCTCTGGTATAAGCATGAATATGAAAGGTACTTTGCAGACCTTGCAGTGGTTTGTGCTCTGTCTTAATTTGTCAATGTCAATGTAACTGGATGATGCAGACTCCCAGTCAAAACCAATAACACATTCAGCTCTTGACTGCAGCAAAGTTTGCTGCTATTTTGAATTACATTTCTTATAGCTATTGCAAAGCTTTCTCTCAGTTGTCGGTGAAGCAGCTGATAGTTCCAGTATAGGAAGATCAAGATGATGTAGATGTGGTCAGGCCATTTTCCACCACCCAACACCTCACAGATACCCACTATGACAAGAAAAAAAAAGCAAAGGCACATTGTGGTGTATCACCTGATACTACACCCAGTCACATGCTCAAATCCTTGCAAATTTAAGGTAAGTGACTTGTATTAGAGCAATTAATTCTATCCTTTGTCATCTGTGAATATTTCCTTAATACCTAGACAAAGTGGGATGTTTCACAATTCTTTGCCATGACATGCTGTGAAATGTTTGTCTGTTGCCCTTAGAATCTGGTAATGTCAATCACAGTTTTGTTCTTACTTAGAGCTCAACTTTTGATGCCACATGAGGCAGCATCCTGACAAGGAGAAAACCTGATGGAACAGTTGTAGTTTCAAATACTCCAACAGGTTCACTTAGGCATACTATTACACAATGACCTAGTTTAGCGCTGTCATGGGGAGCAATTAATCTTTGTCACTCCATACTCATTCTAGAAGCACCTGAAGCCCAAAGAACCCCCCGGAGCCACATCTCTTCCTTCCAGATTCCTGTGGAGGGGTTCAGTTCTGCTCCAGAGCACATTCACTCGCTTCAGTAGCCCAGAACACCTTCAGGGTCTGTAGATGAAGGCAACTCTCAGTACAAGAGCAATAGAAATACTGATCACAAAACAAAATCCACTGAGTTTACACACCCCCAAAGTTGATGGGAGAAGAATTTCTTTTGAACTCTGCATCAGCCAGTCATTAGTAGCTCCCAGTGTTATTCAGGCAGTACATTTACTTCCCCTTCAGACTTGTAAGTATTTTCCATGGATCATATTTTCACCAAATCACAACTCTTTTCAGCTGTTGATTTCTGCACAGAGCAGCAGGTGCCTGAATGGCTCTTCACACATGTTGCTCTGGTTGTTGGGTGCTGACATCTCTGCAGCTCCTGCTTTTCTGGATGAGGCTTCCCTCTATATGGGCAACTCCACCTCCTTTGGCTTTTGTCTCTGCATCATCTGCAAATACCATCTGGCCTGGGGGGGGCCTAAAACAGCTTCTTTCACCTGACCCATGGGATGCCTATGAATGCTTTGCAGTTGGGCCTCCTCCAACTCTTTAGTCACTTCACTAGAAATGTTTCCTTGAAATGCTGCATCTGGTCTAAATGACTCACCCCGAGGCTGGGAATTCACAGCTGATACCTTTAGGAAAACACCCTAAATTTCTGTCTCAGCGTTTATAGCTCTGTTGCCAACCTGTCCATGGAGTTATCTTCTGCGGCTAACAAACTATGAGTTGCCTTTGCGCAAACTCCTTTCAAAGTAAATGTTAAAACAAAAGTTTTTAAAGTTTTTTTTTAAAAACAAAAGCACACAATCTCCCTGTATTACTCATTCCAAATTCAATACACAAAGTTCTGCCTCATTAAAACTGTCTTCTGACCAGAAGAGGGAAACCCCCAGCAAAGCTTCCTCAATGCAAGTAACCACCCCTGTGGAGGTTGCCCTTTTGCTACTTTTTGGTTTGCTGTTCACTCGCAATTTCCAAGGAGCCACATTTCTGCTTTTTTCCCTCCCGCACACCAAGAAAATATTTGTAAGACTCTGCTTTGCAAGATGCACAGCCTACACATGAAAAATTTTGACAAAAGCTTTTGGCCTTGACATGCTGTCAAGATGCCGTCCTGCTTTCTCTTTCCCTTTAGCTCAGTGACTGGAAAGCCCTCCTACTCAAGGCCAACAAATTCCTCTTTAGGAGGTTTTTTTCTGTTTTAAGCCCACTGCACAAATGCAAAGTACACAATGGCTACCAGGGAAAGGCCCAGCATGGAGAGCAGCAGTGCCCTCCTTTACTGCCTCTGCCTCAGAGGCAGCAAATACACTATAAAGCTGCATAGCATGTTATTAATAAAATACTCACCACCTTTTGGAGGAAGTGCTGTCTGGCCTAATATTTTTAAACTACTTATTCCCTCACCTGTCTCAGAGAGAGCAGGCACTGGGTGTTGCAACCTGGAGGCAATTGAGTTGCTAGAAAGGTAATGGGTGAGTTAAAGACCTGCTCAGGTTTTTGCAGAGGAAGGCTTAAGTCAAGTCAGGGCAATGATGGGAGACTTACAAGACTCTCCAAACCTGAATCTGGCCCTTGAACTAGGAGAATCCTACAGAGTCCTGCTTTTAGGTGACCAGGCTTGCTGCCAATACACTTTTCACAGTAGATAAACAGCAACCAAGGCAAACTGCCTTATTCTGTTTATTAGAGTGAAAGAATATTGACTCATACCTCTGCCACTTTGTTTGCTGTGTGGTCAAGAATTTGTAAGGTGACCTAAGGCCCTGATCTGGTGGGTTACCTACACCTTTGCAATAAAATATTTGTTTAAGTTTTTGTCTCAAGTAAAATAGATGTTATGAAGATTAACATTAGAATTGTACGTAATGGAGTTCTTGCTCTCTTTTTTGACTTCTTCACAGAAAAGAAAGGCCTAATATAATTTCATATTGTGTCAGTAAAATCTCACTTAACTTTCTAAGCTCTTTATTGTAGAATGACTTCCATAGAGCACAATGGCTGATGTGTAAAGATAAACATTATTTTATTTTTTCTGTGACTCACTGAACATAAGTCCACATTTAGTCAGACGTTGTGGAGCAGAATGATGGGTGGGAAAATTATAGTTACCAGGCAAATGAATATTTTAGTTCATTCAATTTATGTTGTGTATCTACTTCTATAATAAAATGCAGACATTTGGAACAAAAATCTTGTTTGAGGCCCATGGTTTGTGATCTAAGATTCGTAGGCAGCAGACAGACTTTTTATTCCTTTGTGTCTATGGGAGAACTAGAGTTATTAATGCTGGTAAAATAACAGCTGCTGAATGTTATTTCCATATGATCTAGCAATTATAGCACATGCCATCACCCGATAACTCAGTTGTTCTCTTTTACAGTCCTCACTGTGATGGTTTCAGATATTTAAATTCTTTATCCTTCTCCCAGTGTATCAGATGACTCTAAACAGTCAGTGTGGTCCAACAGGCCCTTTGCAGAAGGCTCTGCTTTTTTTCTTTTCCTAATGGGGAAACTGCTTAGTAAGCAGGGCCTTCTGGGCTCATAAATAGAAATACTGGATGTGTGTCCTGTCTCTGTGCCTGTCTCCTTCTTGCTGAAGGAAGGCTGGTTGTTTATTTTTTTCCATAATTCTGACAGTGAGAGTTACTGAATCCCCATTGCCAAAGGTATCTGAGATCTGCCCAGCCATCTGCTGTACCTCTGAGACTGTGATGCTGCACCTCCTATCCCTGTGGTGTGACTTCAGTGCTTTCCTTTTGCAGAGGAGGGAGAAGGGCCTTTGGAAGCCTCTGGTCCCATCACACCTGGTAATCCAACTGCCTTCTGCCTACCTAGCATATGGTAAATTTTATTAACAGTAAAGGCTCTGACAAAAGAGGGACACAGGAATACAAGGAATACAAGGAATAAATGACCCAACTATAAAAGCATCTATTTTCTAAGTTGATCAAGAGATCAGTCATAGACTGTGCCTCTTACTCCTTCTTCCAGCTACTAGACACTTCTGCAAATACAATATAAAACCAATAAGGAATTAAATACTGTATGTTGCTAAAGAATTTATATATATGCATATTCAGTTCTGCAATCTGTTCCTTTCCAATGAATCCAGGCATGGTGACCAAAACCACCTATATTTTAAAAATTCTAGAAGAAATCACTTAAATACAACTATTTGAAGTAGAGCAAAGGATGGGATGGTAATAGAATACACTGCAACCCAGGACAACCAGCTACAACAGCGAGATTGATTTTTTCTGGGTGTTCACGAAGTTATGCTTTCTGCTGATTTTACTTTGTTGATTTTCCATAACTCAATTGTCACACTACTTTTTGTGCTTGACTGCTGAACAGCTTTTGGTCATGGACTGCTTTTGACTAAACAGATACAGCTGAAGTTTTCCCACTGCCTGAATTCTTTAATTGGAAAAGACTCAAGACAAATATAAGAGGCCACCAGATCCCTTCCTGTCATCTGTAAGTAATTTTCAAAGACTACAGAGAATGTTGTAGACATGTCAAGTTTTCAGTAATCTCAGAAGGAGAGAGGGAATATCCTAAAGTAAATACCAAGCAGTATATGTTATCTGTCCTGGGAGGCTACCATGCCAATCGAACCAAAAATATGCTCTTTATTAGAAAATTGCCTGCAGCTTTAATCAGCTTTAGCTGACTTTTTTTTTTTCACAGTAACATATTTACCAAGGTATATGGCAACCTTGAATGGAAGGTGGCCTCTCACTGTCTGTTTTAGCAGGTAAAAAATCAAGTATCATTGTGTGCTGAAAATTCTCTTAATTATCATTGCAACGCAGAATGATCCCACCTCTGACAAGCCATCTCCAGTGCCTGATGGACACAGAAGAATTAATGTGGAGCAGGAAGAATGCTGGTTGTAGGGGCTGGTCTTGTTCTCAGATGAGACAGTTGGTGATTCCATGTGAAAACAAGAAAAAGTCATCAAATAAAACTTGTACCTCTTTAAATTTTGGAGGGTATTTACAGGAGCATTCCTGAAGAGAAGTGTATGGAAATGACAGTAAAGACTTCTTCAGTAAAGAGCATGTGGTTTTGTGCCTATGATACGTGGATGATGACATGGATAATGACCTGTAGGGCAATAATGTAGTTTATGGGTTTCTACAACATAACCCATACATTGGTGGAAATAATTATATCAGTAATTAAAGGTGTATCTGACAAATAGATCCTAGGATCAACAACTGTGAGAAACCACAGCAGGTTCAGTATTGAGTTTGGTAACCACATTGTAAAAGGAGGAACCATGAGCTGCAGATAATCCTTGTTAGCAGCAGTGCCTTCAGCTGGCATTTCAGGATGCTGTTATTAAGTAGTACTACCCTTAGAGATCTTTCGAAATATTTTATAAAATCATGAAAGTAATTACATTTTTGCCCAACCTTATCCAGGAAATAAGGAGACAGTCATGCCTTTTCCATATGCAGCCAGACAGATCCCATGCAGAAGAGCTGCCTTTTGTCTTTGAGCGCTGCTTTAATCTCTGGGCAACTTGTGATTGCAACATGAATCCCAGAGGTGGACTAAAAGTCCTAAACATGATACATTCATCTCAAACTCTACACATACTGAATATTTCACTACTGGAATGTGTTATGAATATTACTTCATTTAATTTAGGTGATTTATGATGTAGGCTACAGTTTCTTTGGGAATTGGAATCATGCTGGAAAAAAAATCTAAATAGCCACGTTTACAAGGAGAAGTCCTCTCTCTTCCTCCTTCTCTCATGCCTGGTTCCAAAATCTGGAAGAAAAGCCCCCAAGTCATTGAAAGTGTAGAGAACCATAGAATCATTAAGGTTAGGAAAGACCTCTAAGATCATTGAGTCCAACCATGTTTAGCTAGCAGCAGTATTACTGTATGGAATAACAGGTCTGAAGAAAAGACTACCCAATTTTTTAAAATTTTGCAATTCTTCTGACAGATCCTAACTTCCCGGAAAAGTCTGAAGACATCCTTCAGATGTAAGGTCCTGACTGCACACATAATCACATGATTGCCTGAATCCAGCTGTAGCATTTAAACTTCCAGCTTACAAGTTTGTTGGGGGCCATTCCCAAACATTTCTGTTCACTCAGCCAAGCAGAACATAAGCTGTCCTCTAAAAATAGGGAAGCTGATATAAAATTATTTTGTTTGGACCTGTATCCGAATATTGCACATAGTTAAAGTGCTCAGAGCCACATGAAAACACAGCTTTGAACCACAGGAGAAAAGTCATGGCTCAAGGATGGATTACACATATGTGAGGACTACGCGGATGACTTGACAGCTTACAGATGCTTGGGAGGAATACATTTCAGGGAAGCCAGGGCTGTAGATCATTGCCTGGCATCTCTTCAGCTCTGTAAACTGTTCTCTCTGGATCAGGTTTCAGAAAGGAATGCCGTCACAGGAGATTTTAGCCGATGACTAAAACTGCTGACTTTCCAGCGCGACATTTAACCTCCCATTCCACACTCCACGCTTGCTTTATTTACTAATCCAGCCTGTAGCTGTGACGTGGCGGAAGAATGGGGATAAATATGCCTTGAGAGCATATATATGAGTGGACAAAGTACCACCCATTGCCCCAGCACTGTAGTTATAAGAAGCCCAGAGAACCTGACTTTCCGTCAAGTTCTGATTCTGGTGTGGGTTGTCACGGTAGCCTCTCCTCTGAATCAGTAGGAAAAGCCCTCATCTGCAGTCAGGGAGGGAGCATGAACAGGAATTGGACCTCACTCTCAGCTGAAACATTAACAATATAATAGAGCATCCCAGGCTGCAATATATCTCGTTTACATTCTCCATGCTGGGAGGGAGGATCTGGACAGGGTCCACTGCAAAGGCAACAGCTGCAGGGAAGTTTTATAGCCACATCGTTCTACTAGACGTGGCTCTCTGGTGTCAGGAGATTGATTTGGGACAACTCCTACAAAATATGTCTTTTGGTGTATTTCAACAAACCACCAGACAAGGGTAAAACCTCTAACTGTTCAGAAAGATCAATAATACTTAAAGGATAACAGTTTCTTAATGTCACAGAAATACCAAGTTTCTTATTACCTGCTCTTTTGTAGCAGCAAAAATATACGTCAAGATAGAAAAGTTCAAAATGGGAAGCCATGTAAACGTTGCTAACTTGTGCTGTGGACTTGGTTCAGTTGCTGTCCATGTTCATGGGCTGTTTATGAGTGACAAGGTTTTATCCTGAATCCCAGCTAAGTCATGCGATTTTATGAGATTCTTCCTGCTTGTCCTTCCCCTCCTATCAAAGGTTGATGCTGGCAGCCATCATGGAAGAATTTGAAACCATAGGCTTTCTGAAGCCTAAAAAAGGAGAAAGCAAACAAACCCACCTTTAATGTGTATATACATACACATATACACCCATACATCACAGGTGCATGTGTAGATGGTGTGTGCGGGTGCGTCCTTGTGTGTCTGTCTATCCGTGTGGAGACACATTTCACAATGTTTGTGAAGGCAAGGATTTCATGTTTGGCAAGGCAGTTCCTATCACTGCCAACCCTCTTAAAAGAAACCAATAATGAAGGATTGCAGATACACAGCCAGTTTGGAGAAGACTCAACCGGTTGCCAGACTAGGCCCTTTAGGAGTCAGAACACTCATGGCTGGATCTTGCAAGCATTTGATCCACTTGAGCTGTTTTTCACATGGATAGAGGTGGTAGTCAGTAGAGAGCAGGAGCTACTCAGGAGGGAGCACAAAAGCTCCATCTCTTCCAGCAAGAGATTCCAGCATCCTGATATGGCACATAGTTCTCTCACTCGTGGTGGTAGTTTGCATCATACTTTGTGAGGTCAGATGCTAAGGATCCAAAAATTACATTCTTCCTCATGAGTAAGCTTTAGTATGGTCTGGAGTGACTCATCAGGTTAAAGGGTTGTAAGGTCAAACCATTATGAAAATACTTTTTTTAAATATTGGCTGAGTTTGCTGAGAAGGATATTTTGTGTAAAGAGTGTGAAGAATTTCATCCACTAGATATTAAATACTTAAGGGGTTTTTTTGGTCAAGATTTATAGTTCCATAAGCTGTAAACTTTCTTATTTGTTTCTTTTTTTTTTTCAACATATCAAAATAAAGTGTAAAGGAAAAAAACCCAACACAGATGCTGGCAAATACTCATACTATCCAATATATTCAGACTTATTTAATTAACTTGTCAGGCTTGGTTTTTACCAAGCTAATTCTGTGGCTATGACAAATTGTATCTTCCAGATCTGATTATTCATTAAACATCTACTGTGAATTTCAGGTTCCCTCATGCTTAAAATACAGTACATGTATAATGGGATTAAGAATTAAAATATGTTTCTTAATTTTATTTAATTTATGACTTTCAATTACAGAATTTAAATTCTAAGGATGCTGCAGAATACATCAGTTAACTATACTGAGCTAATTAACAATTATAATAACTTTTTTTGACTGCAGCACATATATTTTCAGACCTGAAAGAAATTACTGGATTGCTTATTATTGATATTAGCTTAAAAGCTTTGCTTTTGTTTCAGTGGTAGGCACATCGTAATCCATTTTTGGAGTAAATAATGACTGACCAAATCATCATGGCATTTATCAGAAAGATTCAATGATGAAATTAAACATTATTTTAGAGTATTGTTTTCCACTGTTTCTTGAGTGGCATAGTGAGGTCATGGGATGAGCATTTCCCTGCTGTACTATAGTACAAAACTTTGCTCTCCTGTGGTTGTGGAGCAGGATTAGAGTTGAGGTTCGTGGTAGCTGCTGCTCAGAAACCTCAGCCTGGCCCAGTGCACACAAATGGCTACAGGGAGGTTCCCTCAGATTCCTATAGATTCTGGTTTAAATAGGTAAGAGCTGTGTTCCAGTTGATACATAATTTTCACATGTCTGTTTCTCTGGAAAAAGTGATTTTGTGCTTTCTATCATAAAGATGACATATCACACACACATATATATACACATATGTGTTTTTTTATAATGAACTATTGTCCCTGTGTGGCTGACTTTTTTTTCTCCATTCAGTGCTATAAGAGTACCATAGCACAATCTTAGGTAACATTTGCATAAGAAATGATTTGCAGCAAGCAGCCAACCACCACTTCATTATACTCACAGGAAACCCCTTCCCCTCTCAACAGAACAAAAATTTAAAAATAGGACTCTGTATGCAGAGCCTGATGTTATCGCTGCTGACTTCAGCTGCACCCCTGTCATTTATGACAGTTATGTAGCTTGCACAGGTCTTCACAGGCTGAGACTATGCAGAGAGAAATGCAACATTTTTGCAAAGGCCATTAAAGTAACAAGCAAGAAGGAGGATGCAGTATTGTAAATTTAAAAAAGAACACAAGCTTCCCAGTGTTGTTCTGACAGATCTTTTAATCTGGGAAGGAAAATAACACCTGGACAAGTTGCCAGAGGTTGCTTTTTCTTCACAAGTAACTTTGAACTCCAAATGAAAGGCTTTTCCAAGAGATATTTTCTGTTTCAGCTACTGCTACTGGGCTGGGAAATGCATTAATTCAAGCAAGTGCAACAACTTGTGTTAAGAAGGCCTCACCAACCCTGAAATGAACTGAAAATCAAAAAATTTTTGTATCTTACCAGGCAAACACCTGTCAAGAGGATTAAAATTTGCTGTCAATAGGTTACACTTCTCACAGCCCTTTTATATGTGATATCTATGATGATATCTTATCATCTCCCTTCCCTCCATAGCACCTTCCTCCATAGCATCCTCTTGTGCATGGAGGAAGCCCCGTAAGGCCATCTCATCTACTGACAATATGTTTTCAAGTCTCTTTTCTGCTGTGGTGCCTGTAAGTAAACAGCTGCTGTTTAACAGTTTGAGTGAGGTAGCTGTAAAACAGGACCTGAAATAAAAGCATAAAAAACTGTGATACAGAGGGGTTTTTTGCATTTGTCAGTCTCCCCCTCTCCGAAACAGTTCTGGTGCTGCTCTCTTAGAGTCTTATCTACGAAGGGCAACTCAAGTGCAACACAGAGCACTAAGAACCTGTGGGAGGTTCTAATAAACATTAATTAAATATTTTAAACCAATTATATGAACACCCAGCCCTAGCTAACTGAGGCTGATTACATAAGCAGACATTTTCCTGCTGATGGTATTTCTTCCCTGCTTGGCAAAAATAGCTGGGAAAGGGTTTTTTTCTGATTTGTAAAAGTAGTTTGTGCCTCTGCCAGTTTCATAGTAATATGTATCCAGTTTCACAGTCTGAAATGGAAAGCCTGGTTGAAGGCATAGTAGGCAACAAGCCCTGACCAGAAGTAAAATAATCCTTAAATATTAGGTGTTCCTCAGTGACAGATTGAAGGTGCTGCACATAAGGTGCTGTCTGGCATTCATGGTGAATTTTGCCTTTCAGTTTTTGAGGAAAGAAATGAGTTCTGCAGTTACGGATGGTTTCAATAGGGAAAGATTCAAAAAACCTTTCTGTATTCTCTCCCTGACTCTACTCTGGTGACTCCACGTGTGCAGCTGCCCAAGTCATTTGACTTTGGCCAGAAGATAACACCTGCCTCCTCATGCTGCCATGAGATTAGCCTCATGTTTCTAAAGCACTTTGGCAAGATTAGGAGCTAAGTGTTACTTGGGAGCCCTGTTTCTGACACCACCCCAATACCCAGGGCTTCAACAGAAGGCAGACATGTCTTTTGCAAGCCCATGGCAGAGGATGCAAACAGCCTCCACCATAGCCACTCTTATGAGGAAGCCACCTTTGTGAGGCCATGCAGTGCTTTAAAATTATAGTTAAACTTGCTCAGCCTGTCATTGTTAATATGCAGCTGTATATATTTTGTTGGCTTCCATTCTGTGGTTATATTGGGCAGGTTTTTCTTTTGAGCAGCAGCTCTGGTCGGTGGGAGTAAGAAAACAGAAAGGCAGAATTGTTTTACACTTAGTGTCATTTTTCAGATGTTTTACTTGCCTGCCTCTGCTTCTTTGGGAAATGGGAAGTGTTCTTCCTCTCTTTTTCTAAGCATCTATGCATTTTCCTGTGCTCGTGGGAAAAGCAGTGGGGCAATGACCTAATTCAATGCAAATGAAAGGGATTTCCTAGCAAAGGATGGTAATTGGTGCAGTGCTGCAGGTATGTGAAAGCACTGAATGGTAACCTGGGACTACTGAGAGAGGAAGACCTCTGCTGTAACAGAGCTGTAATCACCTCACACTTTCACTAATTGCCAAGAACTGGAGCTCTAAAGTGCCATGCTATTTTTTATATAAAATCCATTAAATTGCTACATCTTGGCCATTTTCTCCAGCTGTTCCTATCAGCCCTCATTATCACTGTCCCTTAGTAGCCAGTTTCAAAAATGAATGCAGTTCCTGCAGCCTTCCATTCATGAAACCCCTGTGGTAAAGAACACTGTAAAGAATAAAAAGGAGACAATTGCTCAGGACAATATAATGAAGGCCTGGTTTCCCCTCTCAAAATTAAACCAGGAAAGATCTAAACACAATTCCTTGCCTCAAAGACCTATCGCTGATATTCTGTGTCATGGGGGTGCTGATGGTCACTCCCGCTTTTATTTTCTTGTCTTTCAGCAGAGTCATCAGCTGGACAGGTTTTCAGGAATAGATAATATACATTGTGTTTTTTTTAATAGTTCTTCATTCTCAGATACGAACATCTTCTAAACATTTCTTTTCTCTCTTACTAATTTTATCAATCTCTTCCTTTCCCAAAAAGTTCTGATGATATAGTTGTGTGTTCCAAGTATGAATTTCTTCAGAGTGATAGAAATCACAGGACAAGGTAAACCAAATAATTGAAAGAGAAGATTCTGTTGGAGCATTGAAAAATAATTCTATTTTTCTTGCTACAAGTGCAGATCCATCCAAGTGCAGAGGAGGCAAAATATGTTTTTATCTTGCTCATGGATCCTCATTCAACCCATCAGTTATGACCCCTCAGTTCAACATGTTAAATCAAATCTAAAGACTGGCTCATCCTGGATTCAGGTTTCCAGGAAGCTGATAATATTTTTCAAAACCAGATACTTTTTGGCAACATTTTGGTGCTGCTTGTTTAGAGTTTCTGTCCAAAGGTGGAACAGGGGCTGTTACAGCAGTGATATATGTTCTGTTTCTTTGAGACTGCTCTGGAAGACCTGAAAAGGGAAGACTGATGGAGTCTCTGAGAGGACACTTTACCAAGAAATCAAAAGAGGGAGAGCAGGACTTTCTGTAGCAGCTTACTGAAGAGCTTCTTGTTTGTGTTTGGAGGCAACAGCATCTTCTATGCTTACCATTGTGACACTGTGACAATACCAGAAAAAGAAAGGTACTCAGCAGTTGGGTGTACTTGTCATCATGTCCTTATTTAAATACTTGTCAAAGCAAATGATTTCACAAAAAGAATAAGAACTGTAAGGGCCAACACCCTTCTGCTAGTTAACTACATCTTAGAATGTATTTGTGCTCACTTTTATGGCTTAACTCAAAGCCTTTTTTGGCACTGAGACCCTTTATTTTTCTGACACAGACCACAAAGTGTGGACACAGTGTGCAATCACAGCTTTATATAAGGATTCATTGCAAGATCACTTCAAGACAGACAGAATTTAAGTGCATCTGAAGGCAATGAAATACCTGCAGGAAATGGAGTCTGATGTGATTATTGTTTGCAGATGTCCTGGGCACACTGGGGACCACTTGATGGCACAGATTTTCTTATTGAAATGGATTTTTGATATGAGATTCACAGCTTTTAGGTGCAAAGTGGTGGAAGGGCTTGTTACAGTATTTTCTTAAGCAAAGTAGAATTAAAAAAACCCTAGTATCTCTCTGTAAATATATATCCTGGGCTTCAGCACAGTCTTTCAGATAGGCTGTCTCCTTATTTCCCTCCTGAATAATGCTTTGGATAGTATTTGAGAAAGGATGAAGAAGGATAATGATAAATTGATGATAAACTTCTAAGAATTAAGAAACAGGACATAAAGTTATTCATTTGATGGATGAGTAACAGCTGAATCAAAACAGAGACTTGAATTGGCAGACCCTTTGGATCTCTATTCCAAGTGAAATTCCAAAATAAGAAGTCATTTCAAAACAAAAAAATAAACGTGAGGTTGCCCATGGAAGTAGATTTTTGGATATTTTTTTTTCCCCAGCACAACATTCTGAATGACATATTTGTTTGTCCTTTACTAATTTTCCCTCATGTTCTTTGAACAGCCAATAGTTTTGGCTCTTTACCATGCAGTGACGTGGGAAGCTGAAGAGAAGGAAACTAAAAAAGCCTGATTTCCTCAGATTTTTGGACTGTTGAGAAGCCAGGACTTGGAAGTCCTGGAAAAACCTTCACATGAGCATCTGTTTTGGAACCTGGAGCTGAGGTATTGTGGGATAATTCATACAACAACACAGACTAATCACGAGGGCCTTGTCATTTAAATGCTCCAATTACTTTTTTTCTGCAATAGCTTCTGCTCTTCTCCACATCCCACAACGCATTCCAAGGCTACTATGATAATTGGAAGTATATTCCTGTGTGTGAAGTGGACTTTAATTAGCACCTAGGGGGCACATTCTGGTGTCCTGACTCATGTGGCATGGATGTACTTCTGAGTTGCTCCATCACAGCCTGTGGGACTGCTCATGAAGAAAGGTACTTCCTGGCCCAGACAAAGACTGGCTCGGAAGCTCTGAGCCACCCAGATGGGACAGGAGGCTCCACTGAATCTCCAGCATGCAATGCCATGGCCTGGGGCCTTATAAAACAATAGTTACACTAACACTTCCAATTATTTTGCTCAACTAATAAGAAATATGAGTGGCTCCAGATTTTAAGTCTGTGAGCAATGTAGAAACACTGTAGAAATTGGGATTGCAGGCAGCCTTGTAACAAATTAGTAACTTTAACTATTACATGAGTCATCTGTAAAGTGGGCCCTGAGTTACGAAGACACACCCCAACTGTGGGGGATATAATAGAAAATGAAAATTAAAATGAATGTGACATAATACCATTTCATTTATAATAAAAGTACTGCAGATGGAAGTGATGGGAAAAGTGGGGGGGGGGGGCGGGGGGGCAAAAGTCCACTGATCAGTATAATTACACCCATGCATCTGCTTCCCAAAGGCAGGCTGCAATCTCAGCTCAGTATCAGCACCTCCTGCCAGTCATGCAGTGAGACATCTGTGAGCTGACATCCCAGCTCCTGCTCCGTGGGATGAGGCTGGCAGCCAGGGTGAAAAGAAACAAAAGGCACTGATTGAAACAAAAAGCCTAGTCGGCAGGTTTTTCAATCATGACGTAATCAATCTCTGTTTTTCTTTTTTTGTCTCGATGCTATTAATTGCCTTTTGAAGCCTTTGCAAAATGCACTTCCCTGATGACAATAAAACATTCCCTCCAGAGTCAGTTCTCTGGTTCTTTCCTTATTCTAAACCCACATGCATTCAAAATCCTTACCTGGAGGACCATAGGTGCAGATGTCACTAAATACAGCTTCTTTGATGGTTACTACAGAATGATGCATGTCTCTGTCCTTTTCATGGATATCCTGTGACAATCCAGCAGGAGGAACCAGGGCCAAGTTGTAAATCACCTGGGCAGTGTCTCAACTGCACTATCTCTGAGAGGCAGGTCCTGCCCATAGTGACACCTTGGGATTAAAATGTCAGCAAGTACTTCATGAAAGTTGTTATCTGTTAATTATTTCATAACTCTGTAGAATATTTATGAAACTATGCTGTAAAGAATTACTTAGACTTGAGAATTATTATCTTAATTGTGCTTAGACTGTAATTACAATGTACTGAGGTTACTGATCTCTTCTGAACGAGCTCAATGGTAGTCAAATATTTTAAAATCCTTTAGAGTGAGGAAAGAGCTGAAGTTATGTAAAAACAAAGTCCTGCCTCAGAATACTTTGAGTAACATGTCCATCACAAATGTAGTAAGGAAATACATGAAAACTAAAAGGTGAAAACCAGGTCTTAATTATGTATTTCTTTCCTGTATTATCAAAATGTTGTGCAGGATTTTATCAATACCAAATCTATTTTATATTGTTAAAAGACAGTAAAATGCTTTAAAATATAGCATGAATAGGTTTAATATCTCCTGTTGAATCTAACGTAACTCATAAAATGTGAAAGTTTAGTTATCTGCCCATGAGACAAAGCCAATCCTTTTATATCTTACATTTATAAATTATGCACCATTTTCTTCTAAATGAAATAGCTGTCCACCGTACATCCTGCTAGGTAAAGAACTGTCATCTATGATATATTGCTTTTGGCCAAATAACTCTTAGCATGAATGAAGGTAGAGTAATTATTTTATTGTTCAAAACACAGGTCTCAGTATAAACACAGTGACTGGGTATAATTGTTGCTTTCCAGATTGATGTTTATAAATCTCACAGTGATTGTTGTTGGGCTGATGCCACACTTACAAATGGAAACAAATCTTTTTTAACCCCTTTTATCAGCAAGCCTTGCAATTTCAGCATAAGAGTTAGGCAGCATCTTTGAGACCTCATTTTGGCACATAACTCCCAGCCGCTCGGGTCTGGCAGAGCCGTGAGTCCCTCACACAATCTCGGTGCCATCTTCCCTGCTGCCCTGCGGAGGCTCGGTGCGGATGGGAATGGAGGGAGCGAGGTGAACAGCCGAGCTCTCTGCTGCAGCACAGGTCACTGCCTCTGAAAGCAGCCTCCTCTCTCACCAAAACACAGGAAGGTGTGTCTGCCTTGGCCTCTCACACAGATCGGAGCGCACTGGTGGGACCACACCTGCCCATCATTCCCACCATTTCTAACACCGGAGAGACTGCAAGCACCCGTTCCTTTGCAGAGGTGCAAGCTGGCACACTCCGCCTGGGCAGCCGGACCACACGTGGGTGAGGGGAGATGGCTAACTCATCTCTCTGCTCTGACTTGCCAAGGAGGGCAGCTGACCGGTTCTGATTAATCACCCATTTCACAGGTGACTAAAGTCATATGAGGCAAACCCGTTTTTGTGGGCTTAAGTGATCAGCAATATGACACCTGCAATTCTCACCTCCAGTTACCTCTTTTGGTAATGATGCTATACCCTGCATGAAAGAAAGTAATACTATTTAGTTTAAATAATTTTTCAAGCTGATGTAATGTCCTTTGCTGTATATTTAATAGCTGATGAGCAGATAAGTCTACATCAACTTTACCTAAAATGGAAAAAGCTGGGTTTACAGTTGTCCACAATGAAACAGCTAACCTGGTCTATACTGGAGCAGCTTACAGATGTAGATTTCATTTGTATATTAAAATGTTGAATTAATTGTTACATAACACTACATATCTTGCAGAATGGTAGTGGGATATTTTGGGTCAGCTCCCATTCCTCTGATTCACCCCTCTGCCTCCTCTTGTACTTGTTTTCATCTGTGGCTGCCTGTTGCTCACCATCACACTGTGCCCCTCTGCAGCAGCCATCACTTCGGGGTCTTGCCTTTATTTTCATCAGTTGGTGCTTCTCTTACCCCATTATTGCTGTCTGTGGTTTTGGCAGTAATACAACCATATTACAGTATTTCTTGTCTAGGCTTGACTAGAAATCTTAACATACCCACTTTGGTTTGCTGTTGCAGTGGAGATCCTCTGTTATCTGCTATGCAAGATGGGAAGCTTCTTATAAATAATTGTTTTTACAATTACTGGTCTTTTTTTCTGTCGTTCCAAACATTTCCTAATCTCATAGGCTTAGTCACTGTAACAAGGATTTCCAGTGAACACGTATTTCTCTACAGAAGGCAGACAACATGATAGAAATGTACGTAGCACCCTGGCACACATTTAAGAAAATAAAATACAATGGCAGAATTCCTTGTGCATTCACTGATGATTTGATTTGAGTATGAATAGTAGGGTCACAGCACAGCTAGAGTACAGCGGGTGCAGTGTGGCTCTAGATATTTATAAATAAAACCACCTGACTTTCATGAAGACTGTATCATTATAAATCAATGTCCTTTGAGTTAAATAAAGCCTTTAGATATTATCAAAAAATTGCCTCCAACCTGGCTGGAATCCCAGGGATTCAGGTATCTTGATAACTTTGTCACACATGACCTCTCTCTACCCTTTCACACGTGATGCTGCCAGAGAAATTTTGGTGGTTTTGAAGACAAGTCAATCTGTTGGTTTGCACAAACCACTGCACAATTTCATCACTGCTGCTCCCAAGTCCTTATGATAAGCCAAACCTTCCCTTACTAGAGGAAATTGTTCACTCTCCATCTTGACTTGAAAGAATGAACTTTTAGCTTTGGTTTATCCTAGTGTATTTAGCTTGCTAAGCTATTCACTGGCTTTTAAATGTGTTGGCAGTATATTTGTTAGATTTTTGAACTCTTCTGGTACCCAAACAATTGAAGCATCTTCAGTGTAAACTGTCACAGCTGTGCCCCAAACGTCTCTCCACATTCAGTGTTTTTATGATGCTGCAAAATGAGCGCCTCAACCCAAAGCAAATTTTAGTAAGGGTTTTAAATGCTCTTATTTCGAATACTCCATTGAAAATTCCCCCTCCAGTGCAAATTAATCTACTCATGCATTCATTCATTGATTTTCTCACTCCTCCTGCCTCTCCATTTATGCCTCATTATCCTCTTTCATTTCTATCTTGCACTTAGCAACCCTGCTTCTAAGAATAGAGGAATGGGCAGGACCTTCTTGGTCAGTCTGTTCCCTTGTATATTAACTTCTATCTTTTAAGCTGCTTGTGTCCCACCAATACTCCAGCTTTAAGTCTGTTCCAGATCCTCACTTTTCACACATTTAAGAATTTTTTCTGTTTTCTAAACTACAGTTATCAATAGCTACCTTAGTGTTCTTTGTTTGCATGTTGTACTAGCATGGACAAAAACCCAACAACCTTATTTTCCCACTTTTGCTCTCTGTACTTCCCAGCCCCTTTACCTGTACTGGTATTCCTCATTTCTCGGTAAACTACTGGGCTTCAATGCTCTGTCCTGGGGATTCACAGACTGAAGAATATTAGCAGGCAGATCTTAGAAGAAGTAGACAGGGACTTTTTACTTACTAGAATCATCCTGTGATGAGAAGACAGAGATAGGAAAATGTCTTGGCAAATAATGAGACAATTCCTCACTAGAACAAGAAATCACTACCATTCTTTCCACTCCTCTTAAAAAGAACCCCTCAGTTCAAAGACAATCTGTAAACAAGAGTGACTTCCAAAAAGGGAAAGAAGCATATCCCTGGCAATGGTCTTGGGGAAGAACAAGAGCTGTGAGAGCCTCTTCTTTATTTGCTGGGGAAGACAGGAAGGGCTTCCAGGCAGCTTATGCCTCATACTCCTTTCAGTATAGTATCTCCAGTACTGGCATGGTGCCTGCTAGCATGCTTTTGGGCTTGTGCAAGCAGGCTACCTGGAAAGAAATTCATGTGATCTAGGTATGGCAATATCATCCCAGGGCAATAAGGAATCAGCAGTGTTTGTATCTTTCATCCTCCATTCCAGAAGACACAAACACCATGTGGGTACCAGGGAGTGGCAAACCTTGATGTGCAGTGCCTGTCTTAAAAATAAAGGTCATGTAGCCCTGCGATCTTTTCACTATTTTTTAATTTTAAATTTTGACTGATCTGTTATGCACTGTTCCAAGTAGCATTGCTTCTTCAGTGACAAGGTCATCTCCATTAATACCTGGTCATACTACATGTGGTGACCAAAAGACAGACATTTGCATGGATGGAGAAGTTTCTGTTTGCTTCTGTCAGCTTGTAAACAGTTCTGTTTAAGTATAGATCCAAAGAAAAGTAAAAAGAAGAAATAAAAGTAAAATCTGCAGAATGGTATATGCATCCTCAGCAACTATGCTTCTTGCAAGACTGCACCGGCAGATTCAGGAAGCAGCAGTGTATGACTAAGTAGAGGAGACATGCACAACCCAAAAACATGGGTGGGCTGGTGAGGACAACCAGCTCCTGGCTTCTGTTGGAAACAATTCTCTCTTTCCTCAAGGCCTGAAACTGGATTTTAAACGTGGGCACTAGAGACTCACAAGAGATGCCCAGCTTTTCATTATCACTCTATGGCTAACAGTTTAGTCCTACAGCTATTACAGTTTATTAGACCTTTGTGCAGTGACATTAGCCTCCTACTCCCGTGCCTTCCTTCTCCAGATCAGTGCTCCTACAGTATGGGACTGTTTATCTGGTGCATCCTATTTGCTGTGGAGATTGAGGGCGGGGCAAGAGGTAAAAAGCCTCCCTCTACACATCACTTCCACCATGACAGTCAAGGCCTGCCCCGTTTTCCTATTGAGTATATTTATGTCTTTAATGTGGATCTCACTTCTACAGCTTAAATTCTTGCTTCTCCCTGCCACTGTCCATCAGTGACATTATTCTTAGCTCCCTGCCTGTCTCTAGCTTTCCTCCCTAAAATTTTAGTTTATCCCCATTTGCCCTTCCCCCTGCCTCCCTTCATTCTCAGGACACAGTGTCTGTTGCTTTCATTTCATGCTACCTCCCTAAAATATCCTCACCCAAAAGAATGATTACTTCTAAGTTCACAACAGATAAACTAAGGTACCTATGGACTGAAGTCAGTCCCAAGTTATAGGCTGCACAGTTCTGATACGCAAAACTTAAGGACTTACCTTAAAAAACTGAAAGAACAGTTTTAAGGAATGTTTAGAAACTTAAAATACTTCTCTTCAGGTAAGTGTACAGTGCAATGCTGTATAGAAGGGATTGAGCCTGCTCTGTCCAGCTCTTCTGCCCAGTACTCTGTCCTGCCTTGATTGCCCAACTTCTAGGCAGGAACAGGTGAAATCCCACACTGATGCCAGTATATTACTGCTCTGAAGGCAGGGGCAGCTCTTCTATGGCTAACTGATTTACCTCTGGCTTTCAGATACTCTGAAGAAATTTTTTTTAGAAATTTTTAGGAGGCTCTTGAGGGGTGAGAACAACATACACTTGAAAGGACTATTTTACTTATTTTATTATATTTTTATGCTTTATATATTCTGTACTGATTAACTTTTTAGGAGTATGCAGGGGGTTTTTTAAACAATCACTGTAAACAATGTGTAAGGACAGCATTAACCCAGGTTCAGTCCAGCTTGTTTTTGTTCATTTCCTTACCCCTTGCAACTGATCCCTGTTTCTATTTGAGAGGGAGTCAACAGGAAGCATGACACTCTGGGGAAGGATGTGTGACAGCATTAAACTTCCTGGTGAAGCTTCATTCTTTGTACTATCATAGCCATAAGCATCAGTGCCATGAGTATCCTTACCTACTGATCCTGTGTACCATGAGAAAGTCTCTTTCTCAATACATTAGCAGTTAGATTAGATTCACCTTATACACCGCTTTGCATGGATAAAGAAATTTTGCAAGTTTATGTTAAATGTGGTTTTAGTTATCTGAAAGAAATAAGATATTAAAGAGTTGGGGGTTTTTATAATGAAAGACAGAAAAAGAGTGGATTATGTCTTAAATTTGGTTGAAAAGGAATCATCATAAAACACAAGCTAACAGTTGCACGTTCTAAGCACCACTACAGAGCAAATGCTGAGAATGCCAATTTGTATCCATAAGAAAAAGTGATCAAATATATTTACTGATAGCCGAAGTACTCGAATCCAAATGAAGTCATACTTGCTAACGCAATCTCAGGATGCATGTTACAATGATGTAACAACATGTTTCTACCCATCAAAATCACTTTGTCATTTAGCCTAAAGGTCAGAGGACAGAATGGCTCCAGATTTAATTTCATCATCCCAGTTGACAAGGAGTCAATTCCCACTTCCAAGATATTTGGATGCCCAACGTCCTTTATTATTCATCCTTGCTGCATTCAGCAGGTAGCATCTGGAGAATACATTCCTTGTTTTCATGAGTTGCAGAGCAAGCAATGGCCAATGCAGGGCTTCCACGTGAACAATGTTTATGAGATGTGCGGAGACCATTTTATTTTCCTAAGAATTTTACCTATGAGACAACAGACAAAGCCCGTGGGAGTCAGAAGTAGCTTTGCATTTGTCAGCCTTCGCCCCTGGGCTTGTCAGGCAGTTCTATAAGCCCTGCAGTTCAAAGCATTTTAAGGAATGTTTTCTTGCAACATATTTTGTTTAGCACAGCCAAGCCTCGAGTGAAGGTTTCTGGCACACTCAATGCAGAGAAAGTTTCAGCACATATAGTCACTTTTAAAAAAAACTTGTAATTACTACATTTCTAGACATTTATACATGACAATAGATGGAGCTTTTCTGGATAGTGCATAAAAAATTGCCTGAGTGAGGAATATTGAGTGTTGGATAAAAAAATTTTTCTGGAGCAGCAAAACAAATCAAGAGACTGACTAATTTGTTTTTGGGCACCTACTTATAAATCCATGGCACTTACACTTTCAAAAGAAATTTTTTAAGCCTTCCCCCAAAAATATGGGTGTCCACAGAAGCTTGTGCTATGGCAGTCATGGCGTCTGAAAGGATCCTGAGAACATTCAGTACCTACTACTTTTAATGATATGATGGGAAACTGTTTCATGCCTGAGAAATAAATGCCTTTTCTATACCTCAGGGAAAGAGTTGTGCAATCCCGAATGATTTGCCATGCCTAGGCTAGTCTTTAAACTCTTGCTTCCAACTATATGAGAAACTGGAGCTCCACAAAGTCGGGTTCCCATCCCAACCGCATGCCTTATAAGGAACTTTTCTCGCCTGTCACTGTTTACCAGTCCCACAGAGTTGAAGCCAAAGCTTTGGTGAGCTGCAGGACGGCCTATGGGCTCGTGTTTCCATCTGAACATGTAGATAAGGCTGATCCGTTGATCCTATAAAGTGCCAGATCTTTTATTACTCGGTGATTGCATAATAAACCAGAGCAAAATAGGGAAAGCACAAATCTCAGCCCTATCTGTCTCTCATCTGGAAACTGAACTCAAAAACATTTACAGACCAAATACTGCAAATAAAAACCTGGGGTTCTGATTATCTTACATCAACTGGAGCTCTTTAATACCAAGTTCAGGTTTATGGTGAACAAAATATTTTTATATGTTTTACTACGCTAGAATAGTTTTTATTTTGTCTTCTCCAGGGAAAGGGTGAAGGAGTTGGGCCAGTTCAGCCTCGAAGAGATGACTGAAAGGGCACCTCATTAGTGCATATAATTATCTAAAGGGGGATCCCAAGAGAAGGGAGCCAGGCCTTTCTCAGTGGCGCCAATCACTAGGACACGAGGCAAGGAGTAGAAACTGATGCACAGGAAATCTCACCTGAATATGAGGAAGAACTTCTTTACTGTGGGGGTGACTGAGCACAGGAACAGATTGTCCAGAAAGGGTGTGGAGTCTCCCTCACTGGAGATATTCAAGAACCATCTGGACACAATTCTGTGCAATGTGCTGACCCTGCTTTAGGAGGTTGGACCAGATGACCCACTGTGGTCCCTTCCAACCTGACCGACTCTGTGACTCTGTGAGCACAGCAACTCCCCAGCCAGTGTATATTGTTCCTCTGACTTAAATAAAGGACATGCGTGGCTGCTCTTGTTATAAATATTGTCAACGGCTTAGCCTAAATTAAGAATTAACGGCACCAGAAGGCTCGAATCCGCTATATATAGATTTCTGTAGCTCTCCAAGTTGGCTCGCGTATTTCTGGCTCCCCCAGGAATGAATGCACGGCGTTGTGCCGGCGCCTGCTGAGGATGAATTTATTCTGCATCGGTCTCCCCGCGGCAGCAGTGGCAGGGGCAGGATGCGGGGGTGGCAGGGGCAAGGACAGCGGCGGTGGCAGGGCGAGGAGCAGCAGCCCCGGAGCTGTCCGTGCCCCCTGGGGCAGCTCGGCCCTGGCGCGTCCCTGCCGCCGCTCGCTGTTGGGGCGCGGGCTGAGGCCGGGCCGTGCCGTAGCAACCACGCGGTCTCCAGGCTCCCGGCGGCAGCGAGGGCGGCCGGGCAGGCGGCGGTGAGGCCGCGGCCGGAGGCAGGTGAGGGTTAGGGTGAGGGGAGGAGAGGAGGCGGCGCAGGCGGCAGCCCCGGTCTCGCCGCAGGGCAGCGGCAGCCCGGCCCCGGCCCCGGCGCAGGGGTGTGCCGCCGAGCCGTGGTCCTTCACCCCAGAGGCCCCGGCTTCCCTGCGCCTCCCGGTCCCGTGCGGTGCATACGGGGACGCGGCCGGTTGCCTCAGGTGGCCGCTGCCAGGGCGCAGCGCCGGTGAGCGGCATGGCCGGGGCTCACCCTGGCCCTTGCCCCGCTCTTCCCCGCTTTGGTTTTGCTGTGACACCTCTGCCCTGTTTGAGAAGGGACCTCATTAGTGTATAAATGTCTAAACCGGGGGGGGGGGGGGGAGGGGGGGGCGTGCCAAGAGGAGGGAGCCAGCCTCTTCCCAGTGGTGCCAGTCACCAGGACGAGAGGCAAGGCGCAGAAATTGATGCACAGGAAATCCCACGGAACAACTTACTTACTGTCGGGGTGACTGGGCACTGGAACAGATTGTCCAGAGAGGGTGTGGAGTCTCCCTCACTGGAGATACTCAAGAACTGTCTGGACACAATCGTCTGCGATGTGCTGTGGGATGACCCCACTTGAGCAGGGAGATTGGGCCAGATGACCCACTGTGGTCCCTTCTAGCCTGACCGATTCTGTGATTCCATGATTCCATTTCTGCAGTGGGCAGCCACTAACCTCACTAACCCCTGCACTCCCTTCATCTGGGGTTGGGTCCTTCAGGTGGTGTGTGAGGCAGCTTTCTGGGCTGTGAGGTGTGTGGGCTTTCCGGGGGCATTCCCACCTGTTGGGGCAGCCCGGTGGAATGGCCTCAGCAAACACTGCCACCCACACATGTGTTACACACTCTGAGCTGGTCGTGGATTACGGCTTCAGCATTTTGTTTACACTGGCCAGAGCGGAAAGGGTAGGGGTGAACCAGAGTTCTTCTGGTTATCCCAGCTATCATTGTTTGTGAGCTCGCTGTTTCTAAGACTTGAGGTAAAACTCACTGTTTCCATTGGAAGTTGCTTCATCTGCTTTCGAATGCTCCTTTTCATACAGAGCTACCATTTCACATCCAGGTGTTGTTCAAGGAACTGGGGGTGGTGCTAGAGGCTAAGGCAGGGAAAAACCTGTTGCCATACCCCTGGGCATCTGGAAAATGAGGTAACACCTGGCATTCATTCTCTGATACAGGCTACTGCCTGAAATGTTTCTCAGCTATTACCATGAGAGTACTGTGGTAGTTTTTCCTGCATTCGGAGAGAAAAATGGCACAAGCCTTGTGGCTTGCTGTGGCCTTTCACTATAGGCATTGTCCGCCATGGCTCCCCTGTGGCAAGGGCTTCCTTTTAATGCCCTGATGCCAAGGCTAGTCAGGGGTTGTGCTGCACAACACCTGGGTTGTTAGGGTGCAGAACAGAGTCCTGCTTTTTTAAAGTCCTTCCTGCCCTTCACACTGTTCATATCTTTCTTTGTGAGCAGGACAAAGACTGGAATGGTTTATATGTTTCCATAGGGGTATTTAAACCTGTGTAAGAGGAATAAATAGCATGTCCTATTCTGCAATGAAGAAAGAGGGAGAAGGCTAAGTCTTTGGGTTAAATATTTTATCCTGTTTTTGCTTCTCCTGTGGGAAAAGCCACTTGACGGCAATGGCTAACAGCTGGCCTGCTAGTGATTCATAAATATCCCTCATTCATTCATCTTACTTATTAAAAGAAAAACCAAGTCAATGGCAAAGCATGATGTCTCAAAGCAATACACTCAGCCAGCGTATGCTACCTTGCTTTGTCTGGTGTTTTGTCTTCTGTTCATCTGCTGTCTTATTCACAGTTGGGCCTTATACCACATTCTCACACATAATTGCTTTTCTTTGTGAATCATCTTGTAGTCTTATAGGCAAAGTTCTAAATCTCTTCACAAAATTGCATCTCAGATACTCCCAGATTTAGTCAGAATTATAGCAAAGGTAAGGTATACTGCAAAATAATAGAATATGATATAACTGGCTGACAGCAGGCCAAAGTACCACATTCATTTTTCTAGCATATTGGCTCTTTTTTATGATAATTAAGGGTGAAGGAAGGGAAACAATATTACCAATTTCCTGATTTCCCACTTTTGAGCTTGTGGATCCCTGTCAAATGCAACTTCAGCCTTCCTTGAGATGGGAAGTAGCTATCCTTTTTAGTTTGTAATATTTTTTTGCTTGAGGAAAATCCTGATCTCATCCTTCTACAGTTTATTATTGGCTTGGCATGTGGAACTGGTCTCCAGTTCATATTGACTGGGATTTTAATTTTTTAAAAACAATGATTCCTCAGGGTTTCAGAATAAAGCAGAGGAGCTGCCAGTCAAGAGATCTGTCATGACGGCTAATCCATCTAAGAGACTTGCTTGGAGTGACTGTGAGTATTTCATCACTATTTTTGCATAGATTCCATGCTTTCCTAGATAACTTCCAGTTTCCTTTGGAGCACTGTGGTGTGCAATGCTGGCTGTGTACAAGCCATTCTGAAGCTGCGCCACTCCCACCTGGGCTGTGTATGGGGTGCTGTGCTGGCCTTTTTGTATTTTCGGAGAAGGAAACTGGGAATGACTGTTCAAGTGACTATAAATAGTGCCTGACTAGATTCAAAGCTCGAGCAGCTGCAAACCTTCAACTGCCCCTCTCTAGAGTTAACATCTGTCACTGCTGCTTCTGCACAGAGCAAAGGAGGGCTGCTAAAATGCCAGCCTCTACAGGCATGCCAGCCCAGCGTCCTGCTCGTAGGACTGATGACTGTGAAAGAACTCATGCCAGTCTACACTGTATAGAAGCCCTGTCACTGAAAGATGATTTCTGAAGATAAGACTCTTAATTTCCTTTATGTAGTGTTAACTGAAGAACTGTCTATCTAATGAACCTTTTGAACCAGGTCAGTTGTTATAATACCTGAATTTAGCAGGGAGTTCTGATCATTTTCCATACTAGACTGAAGGTTATTTTGGAGGCATTAAAGACAGAAGTACCTTTCTTTGTATTTTGGGCCAGTTTGATACGTGCTGTACATTTATGGGCAGTTTATGGTGTACGGGCAATGGAGGACTGGGACACACTGGATGATGTTGGTACTGGGGAAAATGGACAGAAATTTCCAAAGTCCACAGAAAGCAAACTTAGATACAGCAAGGGTATTTAATCAGCTAGAGCCATCTTAGCTCATGCAGAGTATTTTGGGAATGAACAGGAAATACCAAAGTACTCCTAGAACCTCTGTGCTGAGGAACAGAGGCATTATTGTCATTGCTTCCATTTCTGCCTCAGCACTCTGGGCTCTGAGCTGCCAAATACACCACCGCCACTGCTGCCAAATACAAGTAGAGCTAGCCTAGCAAACCATACTTCCATGCTGAGGTGTGTTCCATGTCCTGTAGAACTTGAAATAAACCTGCACCTTCATGTCCATGGTTTCTTATGCATGCACATGGTCCATCACAGCCCAGAGCAGAAACTGACAGAATCATCATTTACACTTGAGGCAAGTGATGTGATCAGAGGGAATTTCACCAGCCTTGCAATAAAGTCAGGATGTTCTGGGGACAATTGCTTATGGTAGGAGTTCAACATATCACATTTTGGAACTACTTGTTTATTGCATAATACTTCTAATGTGTACACAGTGATGGTCTGACAATTTTTGAATGCCTGTTATATGTTCTGATTTCCAAGACATAGGAGAGATGTCTTAGGAGCTGGAAGAAGTGCCATTTTGCAAACTGGACTTAAATTTCAGGGCTTGAATTTCAGCATACAAGTGGTGTTTTCTTTAATAAATTGAAGGTGAATATATATGGATGAATAAAAAGATATAACAGCAAGTGGATGTGTAGGACTGAGAGCAGCTTTCCAGATTAAGAATATTATTCAGTATAAAAAAAAGAAAACAAGAGGTGACCTATATGTGTATACAGAACCATGGAATACAGGTAAAGAAAGGAGGGAATAAAGGTAAAAAAAGGAGAAATTAATCTTGTTCAGTTTTGAAATTGGTTAAAATATAAAAGTTTTGTTTCCCTCATTTCTCTTTACAGCAGATGCCTTTGATTCAAAGCACAGACAAGATCCTGAAGATTCCCATGAGGTCCACAAAAAGAAATCAAAAGAGAAGGAAAAGAGAGTGGTGGTCAGTCAATGGAGAACAGATGTACAATCCCTTGTTTCATCTTCTAAATGGCTTCAACGTTATGGTCTCAAAAGAAACAAATTGTCCCTGTCCCAGATTTTGTCCCAGATTGGATTCCAGCACAGGAAAGGTATAAGACAAATCAATAACAGGATAATAAATCCCCCAACTTTGAATAGTCTAGAGAGTCACACTCATTCTGCACCCAATGTACACAATGGAGATTTTCACATTGTCTATTACGATAATGGCAGAAATGAAAGCCATATCCACAGCTGCTGACATTGCCAGTTCGGAGAACTGAGACACTCCATCTCCTTTTGATATGAGAAGGACTTAGGGTCTGAGAATGGCTTTCCTTGCTCAGTCGTACTGTTTCTCTACCCTAGGCTGCAGTTCACACCCTCACCAATTTATCTGTAGCTGGGAAATAGCTGGTGCTGCTGAGACTGTTAATCTTTTTCTTGCAAATAACATACGATAAGATCTCTGTCTCCTTTCAGATGGCAAAAATGTATGCCATGCCATAATCTGTGATCTACTATTGATCATCAGGGTTAGTAAATGTGCTTGGGAATAGTATATTATTTCCAGGTATCCAGCTTTAAGGAAAAGTTAAATTTAATTAGAATTCAGTCTGCTTTTCATGCAAAGTCAGACTATAGAAAAATATTCCTTTGCAGTTATCTTACAGCTGGAGGGGAAGAGTTTGCTAATAATTATTAACCACTGCCATAATGGTGCTATGCAGAGCATGGTAATGTATTCTTTTCTTTGAACAGCTTGCTGCCTGAGAAGTAGGAATTGTAATGTATCGCAATAGTTCTAGGTTGCATAATTTAAGATTTTGGCTGTCTTGTGTCCATGGGGCATTCAAAGATCACCAGTGTAGTTCCTGATATCTTGTGTGCTGCAAATTAAGAAGAAGCTGTTAAGCAGGGTTAAAGTTGTTACAGTGTTAGGAGCAAAATGTACTGACTTGGCAGGGCAGCATGGTGTACAGATAGCTGCTTTATGACGTTCACTATTCCCACCCCTAGTGTTTCCCTATCAGTGGAGATCCTGGAGAAGATTTCTAGCTACTGAAAGTGCAGAGTGCAACCTTTTCCTTAGATGCACTCACTTCTGCACCCACTGAGTTGTGTAAGAGAACAGCATTATCTGTACCAGATTTTGTATTATGTTTGATGGACAAATATTTGCAAGTCCTGTTGTGAGTTTGCCTAAACCTCACAATAATTAAAGTCCCATGTAGCTTTTTGGCCTATAAGTAATTCGATGTGGTTTTTTTCCTCACTTCTGACTGAAGTGGCAGGAAGCAGCAAAAGCAGGGCTGCTCTATGGGTGGAAAGTGAGACAGGAGCCAAAAGGGACTGCAGCCCAGGCCATGCCCTCACTGAACCGGATACAGTCCTGCAGCAGGGCGAGGTGATTAACCATGTCTAGGGTCCAGCCAGGGAATGCAGCCAAGAACAACAGGAGATGCAGCCAGAGGTTGAGAGCCTCAGGGCCCCATCATAGATATAACCAGAAAATAACTGTAAAACCAAAACAGAATTAGAATTTCTCTCAAGTTTCTTAATGTCAAGAGTCAATACTGATGCATGTGCCTCACACATGGATGACATACATATCAGCCTGAAAAATACCTGTTGGAAGTAGTCCCAAAGATGAGCAACTTGATCTTTTGTAAATTTTACTGTAGATTATGTGACCACCTTGGGGAAACCTGTGGCTTCTCGGTATGCAGATGGTCTGTTTCCTCAATACAAGAGAGCACAGGATGGCAGCGTGTATAATGTAAGTGTGGCTGACTTGTGGTAACTTCCCTATGTGCTTAGAAGTTATTATCACTGTTGCAGAAGGATGTGACTAAAATGCCTTCTTATGGCATAAAATACTTATATTCTTTGTGAGAGCTTTATATTTTAATTTTTTTTTCGGTTTTGTCAAACTGTTAGTGATAACTATCAGTAGTAGAAAAGCTAGACATCTTTTTTCCTTTATAAGTCTTAGTCTCTTGCCTTGGTGCAGCATTGCAGTAAATCTTTTCCAGACGAGATTGCAGTTTCTAAGCAACGTCTACCCTGTCTTGAAAGAGGGAACCCTTAAAGAGAAGAAGCTCAGAACGGGTTAAAAAAATAAAATTGTAATCAATAAAACAAATGGGGACGCTGAAATAGGAAGGCATAATTCGCTGTCATTGCCAATGCAAAGCAGTGCTTTGCTTAGTGCCAGCAGGTCACAAAAGGCTCAGCTTATTCTATAGAGACAGCTAGCTGGATCTCTGCCCGTGCTCATGTTCTAAGGAATGTCTTAGCAACAGCTGCTGGCAGCCCCATTGTTAAGAGGATGGATTCTGATTGAAGAGATGTGCATGTGAGTGTGGAAGGGAGAGAGTTAATTTATAAAGGATTTTACAAAAGCAAATGGCTTGTCATTTTTTTTTTTGATGACTAGAGTCACTTTTGAGGCACAAAGCTTAAAAATGGGTAAAGAACCATTTCAGGGAGCCTTTTCCCCTCATTTTTTGCCCATTAATTCCATATGAAATATCTACATGTCTTCTAATCTTTGGACATGTTGCGAGCAGCAGGAAAGATATTTTTGCTATGATACAAAATCTGGTCAGATCTCCTTTAGGATATTAAGTACAAAATTGTATAGTTACCACACACTTAGAAGAAGCCATTCAAACCAGAGCAGGTACTGAGAAGAGCTGGTAGGATGAACTGCAGTGGAGTGATGATCTTATAAGAGGGCTTGGTTGATGCTGAAATGTAAGCCCAAAAGAAGACAGAAGAAGGGTAATATTATTGCCCTTGAATGCTACAAAAAGGCAAATTATAGGGATAGGGCAAAGCTGTAGTTTTCTCTGCTAAAAGGTATGCTAGTCCAAAAATAAAAGGGTATGAACTGCCATGAATAAAATTAGGCTGGACAGTCAGAAGTTTCCTGGCCCTCAGAGAAATGGAAATCTGCACTTGCTTGCTACAAGTTAGAGGGTATTGTAAGAAAACTGCTTTATTTTAAGATGGAGTTTGGTTGGTGTAGTGCAATAAACTTCTTTGTATGGATCTGACTGTCATAGGAGAAAACTGGGTTTCTAAGTGCTCCTTCCCAGGCCGACATTCCTTTGGCAGACTGCCTGAGACTTTGTATCTGGGAGGCACATTACAGGGCCCAAGCTGATATTAAAGAACACAGAAAAATACAAACGAGAGGGTGCAGACTTACACACAAAATATCTTCTCCCTGAGAAATGTTCTTGTTTTAAAACATTTGTGTTTCCAAGGTTTTGTACTTAGTTCTGGAAGGGAAGTTAGAGGTAGAAGGCAACTGGTAAATCAGCTCACATGGGCCAGAGCTATTGGGGGAATCTGTGGTACAGTTTTAGGCTCACAGGTCATGGTGAATATGCATACACAATTCATTGTGAGGATGTGCTGGTTTTAATTTTAATACTGATTCTAGACTTTTCTTTACTGAAAAGGTATGGGAGGTTTTTGTTGTTGATTGCAGTTATCTGAACTAAATTTGCCTAAGCACCTACCCACAAATAGTTAATCTGTAATGCTGGGCATTGTTAGTGAAATAATAGTACAAACAAGAAACATTTTACGTTTTCCTTTCAAATGCTAAAGACAAGGTGGAGATTGAAGTGCCCTAGAACCAAACCGTATGCTGCCTTGTATTGCTGTAAAAAATTTTTTAAAGCCAGTCAAAGTTCTAGTCTAAGAAGGTACAAAGTTTCTGTGTCCTTGTTTGTTCACCCATCTGCTCTGCAGCCCTTTCTACATGCTAGCCTATGTTCAGCTCATTCTAATTGCTCCAGTTTTGAGACAGACAAGTCAGACAACCCACTGGCACTGTCCCATACTCACATAAAAAGATTATGAAAAGCAATTAGGACAAAATGCAGTGCCTTTTCTTTATAGCTTAGATGCATTTGTCAAGTATTTGCGCTTGAAACAGTGGAAGGAAAATGGGTTGTTTTCACTGCTACCTTGGCTGGCATGTCTGACACTTACAAACTAGCTATTGCAGCTGTGCTAAGCTTGGGGCTGCATTTATATTATTTGTTTTGATATTCAATTTCCTTCTCTCCCTTATTTGAATAAAGCTGACAGCCAAAAAAGAACTGATTCTTCATTTTGTGGATTGTCTAATGGGAGCTATTGAGCTATATAAGCAGCGAATGGAATGGTTAACCACTGAGAGCCGGCAGATATTTGGAGTGATTCAAGAACAGTGCATTGTCATTGTGTTGGATTTTGGCATTGCAGCTCCAACTGAATTTGATCTGTGTCGGGATGCACTTTCTATGGTACTTGTGGAACAGGTGATCCAAATTGCCAGATTCAACCTCATTCGGTAAGCAGAAAGAATCAGAATCATAGAATGAGTAGTTTGGGTTGGAAGGCACTTTTAAAGGTGCTCTGGCCCTACACCCCTGCAAATGGGCAGGAACACCTTCCACGACACCAAGTTGCTCAAAGCAGCATCCAGCCAGACTTCTAATGTTTCTAAGGATGAGGCATCTCCCACCTCTCTGGGCAACCTGCTCCTGTGTTTCAGCACCCTCATTATAGAAAAGTTCTTCCTTTTGTCTAGTCTGAATATAGGTTCTTTTAGTTTAAAACCATCACTCCTTGTCCTATTGCTACAGGCCCTACTAAAAAGACTCTCCCCATTTTTCTTCAAAGTCCCTTCAAGTATTGAAAGACCACAATCAGGTCTCTCCAGGCTGGACAAAGTTCATATTGGCCCATTGCTGGAGAATAAAAAGGAGTTGCATGTTATATGTGTTTGGATAAGGTGCTTTCTGTACTGGAAATTGTCATGATTCATGTCATGCTAATATCTGTAGATTTCCCACCTATTTTCACCCATAGTCATTCTGAACTTGCTACTTCTATTTAACAGAAGACCACTGTTAGCCTGAAGAACAGATGAAGGGTAACAGAACCCAAATACTGACACATGCCTTCTACAAAATCAGAAGGATTTGCAACAGCAGTAATATCCTTCAGATGTTGCAGTATTAGTGAAACAGTGAGGTTCTATCCGACCACTTATTGCAGTCTTGTGTCTTTAGACATTATAGGTTTCTGCCTTGCAGCTAAATGTGCACTCCTGAAGTGCCATAGGCACAGGCATAGCCATTTGTATTTCTATAGATTTCCATGGTCACAGAAATCAGTTGCAGCAGTAGGAAACAATAGTAGATTTCCATAACAAAAGATTTCCAAGCGCTTGTTCCCTAAGAAGAGCAAATGAATTTGCATTTAGTTAGAAGAATAGAAGCACCTATTCAAATCTTACCTATCTTCAAAAATTCTCATATATGCATGAGAGTTTGAATGTGTAAGCTTGGGTTGGGATAGATGAGTGGAAAAAAATTACGCACAAATTAGGTCATATAAATTTAAAATTGGTTTCACAATGTTAACTTAAAATTAGATGCTGATTTTTAATGTTATTTTACCCAAGCATTGTCTTACAGATTTGATTCTGGTACCCTGTATTAATTCTCTAGATTGTGACACAACTGAGATTTGAAAAGGAGAGTAATAAAATCACAGAATAGTTTGGGTTGCAAAGGACATTATAGACCATCTAGTTCCAAGCCCCCTGCCATGGGCACGGACACCTTCCATTAGACCCGGTTGCTTAAAGCCCCATCCAACTAGGCCTTGAACACTTCCAGGGATGGGGAATCCACAGATTCTTGGGGCAGCCTGTTGCAAAAGTAGATATTTTCCAAAGAAGATATTTTCCAAAGCAGATAACTTCCATAGTTTTTGAGAACAGAGAACTTTTTCTGTATATCAATTTGTTTTTGCAGGATGGAGACAAAAGACAATACAGCATATAAATTATTACTTTAAAAAATCTTGGGAAACATATTTGTCTTTTAGATTTGCAGGAAACTCTTCAAAACAGTTCTTGATGGAATGTCACAGATACTGGAACCAGTTGGTTTTTTAGTTCCTTTCTGCCTTTTTATGTACAAGTGCACAGGCAAAAGTGCTCATTGGCTTTGTACTTCTGTTCTTTCATTAAGACTATGGTCTTTTATCAATTAAAATACCAAAAAGCTTAGCATCACAAATTTTATTTTTGATAGGTAGCTAAAGATCAGCTGTACTACAAAAAAAAGTGTCAGTTAAACTGCTCTGACACAAGGGTCATGGAGCAAGTTGTGGAATGAAACCTGTGGAAGACACTTTTTTTTATGCACATATTTTAAATACCTGCTTGAGTTTTTATGATAAGTATAGTTATGAATCAGGAACTCTTTTAAAAAATACTTTATCTCTCCTGACCCTACTTTGGAAACAATTGTCTCAAAAAAAAAATCTTATAAAATGTTTCTGATTTATAGTTAATCTCATTTTCAGGGCTGCTCAGGATCTTATGAAGTGGCAACAGAAATGTACTCCTGTGTCTGAGCATACTGTGAAGTCTGCAGTTAGGTGGCTCTGGAAGCTGGACCATATGACAGCTGTCAGCCATACCAGCTCTGCTGAAGCTCTGCTGGAAGCCATGGGTGATGAAGCGGTAAGCTCATACATCTTTTCAGAAGCCTCGAGTAAATCCAAGAATATTCAGTGCTAGGCTGGCTGCTATGATTTGCCCTGATCAATGTTGCAAAGATAAATATTAATGACAGCATTTGGAAAGTTTTTTTCCCCTCAAGTGTAGCTGCATACTATGCTTAATGATTGTCTTTTTATGTAAATGTATTGTATTTTGAATGCAGAAACCTGTTTATTTTCTTTCCTAGAGTATCCAGCATAAATAACATTCAGTCATTAAGGGAAAGAGAAAACATCTTCCCTTCTACTTTCTTTGCCATATAAGTTTTTCAGGGCTTCAAGTTTATGGGAAAATTTCTAGTATCAACATTATTGAAGGCAGGGAAACCATTTTTATTTCATTATGCATCCAACTTGCTTATGAAAAGTTATATTTGAAATTCAAAATAGTGAGTACAGTGATTTATGTAAGTATTAACTCATGATAGGGCTACGCAAATCCTTTTTCATCAGCCAGGACGTAGCTAGACTTTCTTCCATGACAGAGACAAAGCATGCACAGTTATTCCTGCAATTAAATGCTGTTCATTTCTAAAAGTACCATATTGCTTTATTCATTAAAGCAGAGTCACAAGAAATGAAACATATATGCCAACATTTGAGCTAGTCACTTAAAACTTGTGTTATTAAAGAGATATTTTATGACTTTTCCTTACAATGTATATTCTTTCAATTCAATTCCTGAATTTAATGGAAAATTTGGCCTACTGTCTGTGGAGTAGAATCATTGGTTTTCACTGCCATTAACATCCATCCCTGTGCACAGATCCAATCCTAACTCCTTTGTAAATCTCTTTCTGGGGCATTGTTTGAAGGAGAAGGTATTTTTGCTTGAGTTACCTTTTGGTTCCCTATGCTGCTGGATTCTCATCCAAATGAGCCTTGATGTTTGGAAACTAATATTAAAAAGGAACTGAATAAAGAACAAATTGTTCACCAGTGAGATTTTTTTTTTAATGAATGCTTTTTTAAATGCCCCCTTCATAAATTTTATTTGAATTTTCAATTTCCAGTATAATACTGATTTCCTGATGAGTAATTAAGAAATTGTATTTAGATTTCAGCATTGTCTGGATGAAAAAAAGCCTTGTTGGACCTGCTGGGTCTCTGTTTGAATAAAAAAAAATTTAAATCTGTCAGACAGTGAGACATCTATTATTATTTTTCCAGATGTTGGTGGGCCAATTGGTAATCTGGAGAAGTCAGTTGTGGCAGGTGCTCAACATAAAAAAAACTTCAATGGCTCCTAAACAGAGTCATTATCATTCATAACTGACAGTTCACTTAAGTGCAACCTTCACTGTAGTGCAGATGGGGGATACCCCATTCAGTCCTAGGCAAAGGTTGTCTACTTACTGAGCAGTCATAAATAACTCATTCCTAAGAACTGGCTTCATTCACAGAAATTGCTCCAAAACAATAGGTTTTTTGTTGTTTTTTGTGTTTTTTTTTTTTCCCTAGACATTTTTTTCCCTAGACATAGCTCTTCTTCTCATTCTTTTAGCTGGTCTTTTCTTCCCATGTGTGGTGACTCCTTAGATTTCCTTTCTTATGACCTGTCAATCCCAAGCTCAGGATCATTCTGCTGTAATGTTGCAGTCCTTTGGACTCTACCTGCCACAAATGCATCCACAGTGTCTAACCTCCAGATCTGTACAGATGCCACTCCATGAAGCGTGGATAACTCATCCAAAACACCTCCCCACCAAGATCAAGACTATGAGGAACTGTTCACGCTGTTCTCCTTTCTGTTCTTGTTTGAATTTTGTTTGTTTGTTTAAATGTATAAATTACAATTTTCAAAATATGAAGGACTCGCTTGAAAGGTTTTAACCTTTCCCCACTAACCTGTAAGGAACATTTCCTTTGTGGTATGTCATTGCTGGGTTTGTAGTTAAGTAGAGTGAATTATCTGTGGTTTACATTTTTTTTTATTTTCTTGTGAGGGGTTGGTTCTGTATCAGCTGTGCCAAATAAATGTCAGCATTTTAAAAGTTGCAGAGGCAGGCAGTAAATCCCTTGGAGAAAGTGTGAAAATTTCTGTTCATGTTGCATATCAACTTTATGAATTAATGGCAGTCTTAGAGGGGAGAGGGAGAAGATGTGAATCCGAAGGAACACCGGGAAAAATGGTTGTGCTATTTGCATGCATTCCTCTGGGCCAGAAGCCTCTTCAGCAAAAGCAGTAGGACCATGGTGTTGTCCAGGGACTGGGTCTCATCTGGGAGATCTGTGTGCATGCCCAGATAGCTTTTTATCTGGAGGAAGGCAGGCAGGGAACATTGTAAAACTGAACTAAAACACAGATAGGTGCAAGAGTTCTTTTTGTTTCTGTGTACCTTTTTCTACAGCTAGTAAGTATTTTGTTAATCTTGCACTTTAATAAAACACATTCATTTTTCTCTTTACCCTTTGTATTTATCTAGAATTATCAGTGATTCTAGTACACCTGGTCCTGCTTGCTCCCAAGCAAGTGGAGTCTGTAACTTGGCCTTGTACTTCATGCGGTTCACTTGGTTCCATGTCTCCAGCCTGTCCTGGTCCCTCTAGATGGCATCCCTTCCCTCCAGTGCATCAGACACCACACAGCTTGGTGGTGTTGGCAAACTTGCTGAGGCTGCCATCAGTCCCACTGCCCATGTCACCGACAAAGGTGCTAAAATTGCCAGTCCCCATATCGACACCTCAGGAACACCATGGGCATTCCACTTGGACATCAGACTGCCCCAAGTCTTGCACTGCAACATCCAGTCAATTCCTTATCCACTGAGTAGTCCATCTACCAAATCCACATTTCTCCAATTTAGAGACAGGGGGTTGTGCAGAACAGTGTCAAATGCAAGTCCTGGTAGATGGGGTCAGTTACCCCGTTGTAGAAGGTTACCAGACTTGTTGGGCATGTTTGCCCTTAGTGAAACCTTGTTGGCTTCTTATTTTCCATGTGCCTTAGCATAGTTTCCAGGATGATCTGCTCCATACTGGGCACAGAGGTGAGTGTATTCAAGTGTATTTTTTCAGTTAAACAACTATTTATCAGGTATTTATCCGCTGGTAGGTACCATGCTATAGGACTGATACACTGTACATATTGTCTTGAAAGTCATAATGGGATAGCTGTTGTTACATTTGTTTTTAATGATGGTGAAAATTCAGGGAACATACTCACCATGAGGATTGTTACATGGATAAGTGCAGGTAACATAAAATCCCTCAAAATGTAATATTCAAGCAATAACTAAAGGGCATTTCTTCAGCTTCTCTCTCTTCTTGCAATAACATTTTCAAAATATAAGTGTGTGTGGTTATAGTAAACCTGCCAAACTCCCTCTGCCTTGGGAAGTATAAACAATACAAATTATCTGTAAATACCAGCAGTAGCATTCAAACAATCACAGAATCACAGAATATACTAAGTTGGAAAGGACCCACAGGACCATCAAACCCAACTCCTGGCCCTGCAGAGGACCATGCCCAAGAGTCACACCATGTGCCTAAGAGTGTTGTCCAAACGCTTCTTGAGCTCTGTCAGGCTGGTGCTGTGACCACTGCCCTGGGGAGCCTGCTCCTGTGCCCAGCCACCCTCTGTGTAAAAAATTTTTCTAATATCCAACCTAAACCTTCCCTCACACAGCTTCAGGCCATTCCCTCACTGCTCACCACAGGGAAGAGATCAATGTCTACCCCTCCTGCTTCCCTCATGAGGAAGTTGTAGACTGCCATGAGGTCTCCCCTCAGTCTCCTCCAGACTGAATGGACCAAGTGACCTCAGACACTCCTCATACGGCTTCCCCTCAAGGCCCATCTTTGTTGCTTTCTTTTGGATGCTCCCCAATAGCTTAGTGTCTTTCTTATATTGTGGTGACCAAAACTGCACACAATATTCAAGGTGAGGTTGCACTACTGCAGAGCAGAATTGACAATCCCCTCCCTTGACTGCCACCTTTCCTAACCTCAGAATACATGCTGCCAGTAAAACTATGTCTGGTATAAAAGTTCCTACTTTTCAGCCCTGGCAAGGCACCAACATAGCATGTCTCTTGATAAAAGTGGCATATGGCACAGAGCCTTTTTCTGACTAATGATGCAGTTGTCCTTCCTTACACCTCTCTTTGGCTTTAGTTAACTTCTGTGGACAGAGGCTTGCCGTGGGCAGAATCAGACCCAGGGACTGTGGGACAGGTTCTTGTCTCACTTGAGGAAATTTTGTGTGGCCTTCCTTTGAATTACTAGCATAAACGAGAGGAAGAACCGAAGGTCTGAAAATCTCATAGCCCAAGTAATGCATCAGTTTTACCAATTTTTCCTACCAATACTGAGCACAGGACAGTGCTTGAATAAGTATCAGATATTTATGTAAAACAATGTCTTCCAATTACCGTGTTTTTTCTATTTAATGACAGGTTGAAGCTGTTTATTACTTTGCAGTGGGGGATATTCCAGTGGACACGAAGCAGCTACTCCTTGAGAAGGTTTCAGATGGGTCCTGTCCAGTCAACGCAGTGTCTTTCAATGCTAGGGAAGATGAAACTATTATTTTTCTGAAGGAGCTGAGCCGCTTGGCCTCTGGCAGGTATGATAGAGAAGGACAGTAAAGATTTTAGTACTCATGAAGTGCTTTTCTGATAGGAATGGTATTGGGACATACCTGAATATAATCCATGAGGAAAATGAGACAAAGCAGTTCAGTAAGTGATCCGGGGATGGGAAAATAGTCTTAAGAGATATGACTAGAACACAGACCCTACTTAAACAGACCAGCTTTTTTTCGCATATGTTCTCACTGGCTTGGAGAAAGGCCATTCCCTTTTTATGCCCAAAATTCTCTGTCATCCGCCTTTCTCTTGAAGTCTGGAAAACTGTTCAGGGGAAATGGTCACAACATAAACTGAAGTAAGTTTTTATTGTGTTGCTTTGTACATTAGTAGTATCCACAAGCACCAGAAAACAACCTAGAGTTTTGCTGGATTGAGTGCCATAGAGACATGTACTGGAAAGGAAAGGCCTGTCCTAAATGAGCAGCTCACGGAATAAAAGAAAATTGATGGGGTGTTATTCTTCAAGCCTGGTTGTGTGGAAAAGCAGTTCTGTACCATGCTTTCTAGCATCCTTTTGTTATGGTTGGTGGAAATTAATATATTCCACATGGCTTGTTGACTGCTTTATCCTGGGAATCAGCCATGTGGTGAGAATCAGCCTTCAGTAGAAATTGATAAGATGACTTAAATCTTGATTCTGTTATCAAAATAAGGAAAACAAAAGAACAAATACCAAAGCCACAAGACCAAACTCATGCTCAACAGCAGGAAGGCAGTAGGTATCAGTAGGTGTTTGTCTGCTTAACAGAAGTCACCATACAGTTACAGACTTGTGAAATGGCTGCTAGGTTTTTCTGTTTCACTGTTGTTTGTGCAAGAGTGGGAAGCCCTCCAACAGTAGAAATCTCCCAAATGACAGCAGAGCAATTGGTAAGATGGCAGCTGCTTAGCTCTTTTATAGCCATCTGTGTTTAGAAATAGCTTTTAGGAGATGGGAGCGTCTGCCAAAAACAAGACTGTGGGAAAGTGTTATGTTTGCTCTGGTCTGATGTGTGTTTAAAATGATTGTGGTCATGTAGAAGCATGGTACCTCTATGGTACCAGGTACATTGCCAGTCACTATCCCTCATTTTCTTTTGGCAGTGTTTTTACCTTCTTTATTAAAGGAAAGTGAATGATTCTTGTATGGTAGAAACAGGCAAAAAGGGTTGTGGCAGGGAGCTGAGAGGAATTGTTTTGTTTGATACGATTCTCACTGTCATCTTTTTACATGAGTCTAGCTTTTGTGCACAGACTTACAGGGACAGTTAATAAGTTGCTGGTGGATATTTGCCCAATAACTGTCCATAAGTTTAAGTCAGCTTTCCCACAGGAATGGCCAAGATCATGGGCTTTTCATGGCTTGAACCTGTTTCTAGTATAGTTCTGTTTTAGAAATGCATATTTTTCCTGCTCTGAGAGCTTCTCTGTTTTGACAATGAGGATAAATGAAGTCTGCTTGTCATCCTGATTTGTATGTCGATAATGAAATAAATGGTCCTGTTAGGCTTTCAGCTGGGAGGCTAATCTGATAAAAAGGTGTTCGTGTCATCTCAGACATCTCAAATTACATGCCTACCCCCCCTGTTAAAAGCATTAATTAAAAATAGATTTCCAGGAAATTGAAGAGTAAGGTGCCTTGCAGTAAGTAATATCAAAAAGAAAGAATATTCTACATGAGAAGACTTCAGAAAGTACATAAATGTAAATAAAAAGTTTGATAATATTAGTAATCTTATTGTAGTTGAAGCTTTAGATATAATTCTGAAGTTGTATGTGTGAAAAACATCTCTTTAAAATTAGAGAAGTATTTATGTACTTTGTATACTGGTGGTCACTCATTTTGTATTACAGATTCCATGCTTTTGCTGAGAAGAATGACTGGAGAGATGCTTCTGGACCTGCACTAAAATATGAAGAGGATGGAAAAAGTTTAATTGCCGTGAACTCCAGAAAAGTGAAAGGGCGAATGCCACTAGGTAGACAATATAAACCCCAAGATTATACTGATAATATCAGTGATATGTCAAAATGGAAATGTAGTATAGGAACTTGATGAGTGTAAAATCAAAAGAAACCTGTAGGTGTGGGTGGGGTGAGGACAGGACTGGTCTGATGGAAATTCTCTGGGTGGGAAGGAGAGGGCAAAGAAAAGAGAAAAATGAAGGGTGTAGAGGATGTGCATGTGAGAATGAAAGAGAAGAGAAAAAAAAGGGAGAAAAAGATAATTTATTTAGGAGTATGAAGAATAGTACTTGTGTGCTTATGCCAGTGACCTTGCGGAAATGTATAGAGAAATGATAGAAAGGAAGAGTAGTGTGGAAGACCATATGATACAACAGCCACATCAATATAGGCCAAGTTCATAGGTAATATAAGGGGATTAAATCAACATGAGATTTACTTGCTTCTCCCAAGAATTTGTCACAAAGACAGGCAAAAAGCACAGTAAACTGACTGTAGAGAAAGCAGTGCAAAGTGGTGGTGGGAGAATTGATAAAAAAAATAGCAGGAGGAAACAACCAAAATAAAACAGTTTCACTGGTGGGTGAAGCTGGGCAGAAAGCTCAGTGTGTTTCTCATTAGTCACAGTGCTACTTCCTCTGGGTAAGTGTTCAGTGGGACTGGACTGTGGTTTCAGCCAGGGTGGGAGGAGAGGGGGTTGTGATGTGAAGTGAGGCTTTGTGTGTCAAATCTGATGTCTTTTTCAGCAGGAGAGTAAAAAAAATATTTCTTTTAGACAAGAGGAATCGTTTTTAGTCTAATGGCTTAACACACACCCCCACCCACACCCACGTACACACCCACCCACACCCACCTGTTATGGTGGGGCATTCATGTTGCCCCAAAGGTAGAACAGTGTTATCCTCTTCTCACTGTTAGGACATATATGGCATAAGGTGGATTTGGTGGCTCACGTAAGGCTGTTAGTCAGTCTTGGACTAACTGGCCCATGTTTGGGTTGTAATCAAGTTTCTTGTGTACTAACCTATCCTTCACTAGGACCATGATTATAACAGTACAAGAGAAAGAACCATTGTGGGGGGCCAGAAATAAAGGAGTGAGGTATCACCTGCTTTTTTGAGTTGTCAAGAGACACTCAAGCCTCACCCATGCAGAGTTTAGAAACCAACAGCAGAGTCAGCTTCAAAACACTATCGTTTCATACTAATGTGGAGCAGTATAATGCCTTCAGCCTGCCATGAGTGCTTTCTTGCTGTACCACATTTGGGGGTGTGCACGGGGGGAGCTGGCTCCCTCTTCCCCTGGGGCAGTCAGCCTGTTTCAATAGATGAGCCTAGAGCTTCTATATGACTGAAATTACTTCCTCACCACTGTTTCTAAAGCTGAAAGCTGAATAGCTTTAATCGCTCAAAAGGGCAGTAATCCCCTTGAAGTGCATTGTCTCTTGTGTCTTATTGCTATTGTGGAGTAGAATTTGCACATTAAAAAGGAACACAATTAGCTTTCTGCATTTACTGGGTATTACAAGCACAGTCGTGACATCACTGGCAGCCAATTGGAGCATTTCAGTCATATGCAGAATCTAAAGTCCTTTCAGAAAAGAAAATACATTGAAGACATTATTCTGGTCTGAGTCTGATTTCTCTTGTTTCAGGGACTCCTTCAAGGGTGTAGTAATAAGGCAATAAAAATAAAAGTGTTGATTACTTGCTAATGGGCTCTGAAACTGGTTCTTGGATGTGTGGCATAAACTACACAAGGAAATAAATAGAGAATGAACCAGAGATTTAATCTTCCAAATGTGGTGTTTCTAGAAAATAAAGGCAGGCACAGGAATATTTTGATTATGTTCCCTTTTGCGCCACAAATGCAACAGCTGGAAACTGAAACTCATAACCATGTTTTATGGACTGGAAGAGCTGTTTTAAGGACATCTGATAGTTTCTGGGTATCTACTGAATACCAGCATTTTGCAAATATGGGATATCTTCATGTTCACTCCTTTTCATCGGCTTAACCAAAACAAGTCAGAAGTGAACTATTTAAAATTTTAGATAAGAGCTCAGTTCTCCCCTATTTTGCATCTTGAGCAGACATTTAGAAAACAAGTGTGAGAAACTGACAATTTTGAATTTTTTTACATCCTATTGAGTGGGTGCTCAAGATCAAAACAGGTGTAACTCATTAAAGAATTAAGGTCCTTATGCTGGCAGCCTCAGATTTACTTATGGCAGAGAAATGCTTTTACATAAAGCCTAATTTGACCAATGTGATAGTATCTCCTCATCCAGCACTAATTTTCCTGTTAACACTTCTGCCTACATTCTTTGTGCCGTTTATTCATCCACAAAAAGCTGTAGAATTAAGCAATCTTGTTATGTAGTTAGAATTATAAGTGGAAAGGAGATGACATTTAAGTTGGAGCTTGAAGACATAGAGGGCAAGGAATTGTGGAAGCTGTGGAGAAAAGATGTCTTTCTGAAAAAGGGCACATTTGTGTCATCTGCATGGAGTAACAGGGCGATAAGTGCTACATACGGCTTGAAAAGCAATGGTGCTTTGAACCAGATCCTGAAATGAATAGAGGGTCCTCGGTGGCTGACATAGAAACAGTAAATTTCTGTGTAGTGGTTTCTGTGTGGTGGAATAGATGAGCTGGCATGTGTAGAGAAAATGCAAATGGACTGAAATCAGGATTTTACTGATGTGATAAATCCAAACAGGGAAGTGTTTGACCTCCTTGTGAACAGTATAAGGCTCTGTTCTTAGGTGTGCTTGGTTTTTCACATTTACCTGATCGTCACAGGGAAAATTTCAGGTTGTTGTGTGTAAAAAAGGGAAGCATAAGGGTGTCATTCCCCTGTATGACATTGAAGTCAATGACTTCTGTACTGTTTATGTACACTGACATGGGAAAGATAGAACCCTCTCTTTGGAGAGCCAGGATAATGGCTGAAGAGTAGCTAATTTGCCTAGAAGCTGTAGCAAAGATCATTGCCTCTGCATTTTTCTCATGTGCTTTGTCTAGTCTCAGCAGCCTAACCTTGGCCTAGCAAATCTCTTTGCTAATGTGTAGAGAGTGATGCAGATAGCTGTTCTGTGATACCACATGGGATACAAAGTTCATTTGCTTTGTCCATTTGCCCAATGGAAAAGGGACAGGATTGGGCTGCAGTGAGTTTGAATGCTGTTTGACCTGGCAGGTATGCAGGTAAAAGCTGTGGACTACCCTCTTATGCTTCTTTGTGCCTTTATTCATCCCCCTCTAAGTGGAGATTTTAAAATTCAGTGCTTGAGGGTATATTGCTGTGTTCTGCTGCCACGTGGAGGCTGAGAAAGGGACTTACAGTGAAGAAAATAAATTTCCCTATCTTCCCGTGCTAGCAAATTCATTTTCAAATAGATCGTATTGCATTATATTTTGATTTGCTTGCTTCCACGGTCTAAATCAGATAATCAGACAAGTAAGAAGTAATTCTGTTTTCCGTGATTTGCTTTTGTATTGGTATTTGCTTCCTATTTCAAAGATATTGTAGATATTTTGTAGGGTTTTTTTTTTTAAATATAGGCTTTTTTCTTTAGCAATATGGAAATCAAATAGGTTACAGTGACTTCTCAAACCAGATGAGTTTGTTTGCGTGGAGGTACATGTGGGGAAGCTGCTTATTGTGAGATTGTCTGCCAGTTAAATAACTGGGAAATGGAAATGAGGGAGGTATGAGTTTCCTTGTACATGTGCAAGTGTGTTTGTGTTTTTGCTTAGATCTACCGTCTTGCTTCTCAATTCGCTGGTGTCAGCAAAATGCTTCTGCCCCTTGCCACAGGCTTTCCCCACACCCTTCCTCATCCTCTTCCTCTTTTCCAAGGCCTCCCGTCTCCAGAGCAGAAACACCTTTACCCGCGGGCAGGGCACTCCTGGAGCATTACCCAGGGTGAGGCACTCTGCAGGGTCAGGACAGCTGCAGGGAGAGCAGGCCGGGCATGTGCAGCAGGCTGCTCAGGACTGCTGGCCACCCTCCTGCCATTGCAGTGGAGTGGGCTTTGAATCAGAACCAGGCTGTCCCCAGAGCTCTGGCTGTTACACTGCCAGCCAGGGCACATGGGGAAGTGCTTCACGGCAGGGGGAACCAGGGGGGCCCTTTCTCTCCCTGGTTAAAGTAATTTTAAAAGAAAGTATTATTCCTGGGACATGGATGCCTGACTGTGTGTAGGAGATGGTGGGCATGGAGTGGCTGTGAACTGCACCCTCCAGAGAGGTGACTTACTTTGGTTGGTGGTCCCCAAAAAATGGCGCATCTGAGGTGTGAGCAGAGGGAATTTAAACCAAATTAAATCTGGATTCATGCTTTCTTGGCCATTTACCAGTGATATGCTTTGAGGGATGGGTCACAGTTGAGAGCCACATCTGGAAGATACTATGCCTAGCATGTGTATGTAGGTTTTGATTTTGAAAGACCCAGGGTTTTTTTTTTCCACTCCTCCTTAGCTGTGGGGGAAAACGAGCCAAGGTAGAGGTGCAACTGAGCTTCCTGTATAAAGAGAGAAAGCTGCTGTGGATATCACTGCTTGCAAGCTTCTCTCCCAGTTGAACCCAGGAAAAAATGTAAAAAAAAAAAGGTTTTCTAAGCAACCGGAATTTCCCAATGTGCAGTTCTTGGTGCCTGCATTGTCCTGTGTACCAAGTGACATCAAGCATACTTGGTTTGAAGGGGCATGCAGTTTTACTTCGCTGTGCTGCAAGCATGAATAAGAAAAAATATCTTCTCATGTAATACCAATTCAATACATCTATCTTAATGGGGACAGTAACAATAATTCTGTAAAACTGATGAGTCCATAGCATCAATTTAAGGAGAAATGAAGCAACACACTGATACAATTGTTATTGTTTTAGAGGTAGTTGAAATATACATATTTCATTCAATATTTTCAAACATTACATTAAAAATATTTGTAAAGTTAAATCTGGATGATAGTAATTGACAACTTGTGGAGGATATCCAGATTTAGTTGAAGACAGTGCCACTGGAATTGCATTCTTAACATCCTTAAACTTAGAACTATGTGCATGCATGGTTTGAATGCATGTGTTTGCATTTCTGGGGAGAGATTGCTTATAAAATAAAAGCTGACTTCTTTCTGAAATATTTGAAGAGAATACTTTTCTGAAGTTTAACAAGTAATGATTACAGACAGATTTTTTCACCCTTTTGTGTTTTATGTTGTAGAATGATCTGCCTTACTAAATCTTTTTGTGATTTCGGAAATGTTGATCTTTGTCCTAATGGTTGCAACAGATGTTTTTGAAATGCACGAAGGTCCCAGGAGATGGCAGTGTACAATAACACAATTCAAAATATTTCTTGGAAACGGAAAGCATTTCACAATTAAAATTGATTTCTTATTTGTACTACTTTTTTCTTTTCTTTTTCTTTTTCTTTTTCTTTTTCTTTTTCTTTTTCTTTTTCTTTTTCTTTTTCTTTTTCTTTTTCTTTTTCTTTTTCTTTTTCTTTTTCTTTTTCTTTTTCTTTTTCTTTTTCTTTTTCTTTTTTTCCTGTTTTCTTTTTTCTTTTTTCTTTCTTCTTCTTCTTCTTCTTCTTCTTCTTCTTCTTCTTCTTCTTCTTCTTCTTCTTCTTCTTCTTCTTTTTCTTCTTCTTTTCTTCTTCTTCTTCTTCTTCTTTTTCTTTTTCTTTTTCTTTTTCTTCTTCTTCGTCTTCGTCTTCATCTTCGTCTTCGTCTTCATCTTCTCTTCGTCTTCATCTTCGTCTTCGTCTTCATCTTCGTCTTCTTCGTCTTCTTCTTCTTCGTCTTCTTCTTCTTTGTCTTCTTCTTCTTTCTGGAAAGTTTATCAGAGAACAAAATGATCAGGTTTGTTTGTTTACTGGTAGCCTACTTTAGTAGACAAGTTTGCATGTCTTATCTTTCATGCAGTGAACCCCCACTGTATATTAACTGAACTACTGAATGATAAGATCCAGTTTGCCTTGTTCAGCATTTTTATGTGCAATTCATTGATAGGTTGTGATCTGCAATAGTTTGTAACCTATATTAGTAGTTAGGATAGCTGGTGATTCAGTTTCTTTTATATTTTTACTGTAACACTGCGCACAGTATCTCTGCATTGTCCTATATTGCAGTTTAAACTCTGAGACTAACCTAATTTAACACATTTTTAATAATGATAATACTGCTTAGGTATACAAGGGGTCTCAATTTTAGTGGTTTATCTGTATGAAACAGATATTTTTATTGTTTTCATCAAGAAAGACATATCTGTCAAAATTAAGAAAACCTTGTCTCAATTCCAGTTTTGGATTTTTCCAATTCTTTTGACAATATAGCCTGGTAGTAAAAAAAATTTTTTTTGGAGCATTTGTTTATGACTGTTGAGAATTGTTGGGATGAAAATAAACTTAACTTTAGCAAAATTTCATCAGATAGATATCAGGGATAGAAGATTTAAATAAAATTAGTGATGTACTTTAGGAAATGGAAGGAGTCAAAAATGTCTTCTCTTTAAAATGTCAGAACTGTGTTAATATTTGGAGCCAGGTTTTGCAGTGAAGTCCAGGGGGCAACAAATGAGTTTCAATGTGGAGTTTCCTTATTATTTTCTGGTAGTGTTAAAATATATTTGCTTCCACTGTGGGAACAATCTGTGGCCAACTTTGGAGGTTAGTTCCAACATACTAAGCACCTCTCATGTCCTGGAGCCAGCTTTGAGCCCTTTTTTGAAGTCTGTCAGAGAACACCACTTGTCATTGCAATGGGACCTCAAGAAAACAAGGTTATATGGCAACATCTGGATATACCAACGGCTTTGTGGTGATTGAGGAGTTATAAAAAGTTGAAATTGTATAAAAATGTGGAGTTCTATTTATTATTTCATTTGCAGTTGCTGGTGTCTGTGAAGATGTCTTTTTGATCTGGAAGGAGCTGGAGGAAGCCAGGAGTACAGTGAGACAACTTAGGAAAATTTTATCAGAATCTGACCGGTCTCCTTCTCAAAACGGTATCATTTATGTTTATTTCAAGACAGCTACCATTATATTAACAATCAACATCTTTTTGTGAACAGTTTTGATTGTACATCAATTTGGAGATGATTTTCTCAGAAATGTCTGTTTACAGGGTATAGCACCTATATGTCTATATAGCACCTATAATTTTTCTCTAAATTTAGGATTGCTTAAAACTTTCCAATACAAATCTCTGTTTACGATGGCTTAAAGTTGCTAAACTTTAACAGGTCAGGCTGAAACACACTATTTTTATTTTACCAATGTTTCTAAAACTTCCAGGTTTAGAAGTTACCTGGATTTTAGGATATGGGAATTACTTTGGGGTTTATTTTGTGATATCTTCATGTGTGCCTGAACCAGTAAATCTTTAGCTTGTTCTACACAGTGCTGGGGAAATACCTCATCTCTGTCTCATCACAGTTTTCTTGGAATAGCCTCCAACCTGGTATCTAGTTCATTCCATGTAAAGGGAAAAAGCGGAGGGGTTGCATTTTTGTAATTAAAGGCAGAGGTCTGAAAACAATTCAAAATAAGCACTCTGACAACTCTTGTCTTAAGAAACATGGAGGAACACCTACATGTGTTCATTAAACCAGTAGTTCCTGCCATTATGTTTGGCCTAGAACATGACTTACTTGTTTTTCCATGCATATTGATTGGATTGAACCCTTTTGGAGACAGAAGCATAACTGGTTTCTGGAGTTCTGTTCTGCAAGGTTTTAGCAAGGGACAGTGAGAAACTACTCAGCCCTGCTAAGATGGAGATGCTCTGGGCATGCTCTGAAGCAGAATGATCCCACTGACTAGACTTAAATACTAAAAGCTTAGGAATCTGTGGAGTCTAGGCACCTTCAGCATTGGACTGCAATTGAGGGGGTGGGTTTTCAGGATCACAGCCAAAATCATCAGCACTTACTTTCTTAATTAGTCCTGGTTTTAAAATACTTACATGGTATTTTGTGTAAGTTGATGCAAGATGCAGGTTGATTCAGCACGAGTCATGGGTGATTTTGTGTAGCTCTAGTACTGTTTTTGTGGTTGCTTTCACTTTGTCTGGATGGAGGCTGGGGCCAGATGGCCTTTTCTGGATCATCTTTTGGGGAATGCTTTGTACAATCACTTGGTCAGTAACTTGAACTGTTTTGACATGTGTGACTGGTGTGGTGATAATGAAGATTTGCAGCTGAGAACTCTTTCTGGCTGCACTGGGTTTGAATTTCTGTCCATAACATAACTATAGTTAATGCTAAAGGTTTTTTTCATCTGTGAAGGCACGATGTCATTTTTTATACTGATAAGAGCATCTTCTAAGTTAGCAGCACTTCCCATATGAAGTTAAACATCTCTTCTGTAATGCATATGAATAAAGAGACCACAATAAAACTGCAAGGATAGCCCTAATGTCAATGTTTCCTGACTGCACAGCTTTAATGTTCTTTTAGTGTTTGCCTTGATACATAATCACTTCATAAATAAATTAAAAGAAATGAAAGTACAGTGTGATATATTTTTTAAGTTCTTCAGCATTACTTGGCTATTGCCCGTTGATCCAAATAACTGTAGTAATTCAGTTTTCATGTATTTCTTCCTGGTTCTGCCTTCCTGATCTGTTTAAAATGCTTTGCAGCAAAATACCTCTATGTAAAGCATGTGGAAGAAAGAACAGTTTTCTTTCCAAAACTGTGTGAGCACATTTGTGACACTTGTTGTTCAAAGGACCACAAGCAATCATAAAGCAAAGGTTTCCATATCAACAGTCTCTGATTGTGCACCTGCCCTGATGTTGGCTCATCCCTGTGTGTGTAAGGGCAGTGGATGCCTCCATAGGTTTATATACAGGCTCAGGATCTCACTACTGTGGTCACTGTAGCTGCATCTAAACTGAGTAGACATTTATACCACCTTGGTCCACCAAAATTGAAGTGTGACAAAATAAATTCAGCCTGCTATGAGACCCACTGCCTGGTCAGTTTGTTTAGGTGTGGTTTGCTGGGATAGTGATGAGTCAGTGAAGAGTCCCATGTCCTATTATTTTATCTGTATTATCTGTATACTGTACTGGTGTCCAGAGATGTGCAGTGCCCTACCTTAAGACAGTCCTTGCAAAATTTATAAGACAATATGACATTGTAGTTTAAATAGCCATCTCTAGAAAGGTTAATGCTAACCAATGGTCTTGACTGTATTTTCAACTATATCTCTATTGTTTCATTTTCTTAAATGATTCTCCTTGCAGTTAGACATCTTATTCAGGAATACTTTCTGGCATTTTGTAATTCAGCTACTAAGAAAATTCCTTTTATATGTTGATCTTCTCACTATTTATTGTCTTTGCTCCCTGTCTTCTGGTGATTTTTTTTCCAGTTACAAAGGAATTTGTTGCAATGAGTTGTCTGATAAGAAAAAAACCCCACAGCTAAAGTAGAGACTATTAAAAATCACTCAGAAATATGTTCACTCCAATGCTGTCAGAGCAAGCAGAACAAGTTTGAAAATTTTGATTCCACTATCAGAGTCTGGTTTTGAAAATAGCTTATCCAGAATGAACCATGTTATACAGGAGATTTTGTTTGTTTTATTTTCTTTATTAGCAAACAAAGCTGATCATCCATTACCAAAACATATAACTGACAAATATTTGACTTCTGAGAAGTGGTTGCAGAAGTATGGCTTGAAAGCTCAGAAGCTCACGCTGTATGATGCCCTTGCTGATTGTGTTTTTCACCATGTAGATGGGCTTGTTGACATAAAAACTAAACCAGAGGATGAATGGTCACAAACTGATGCTGTGAGTATTGTTAATTTTCCCTCACATCCAGTGAGCTATTCGTTTTTTCTTTTAAAGTTTGAAAACTTGGTTGATGGATAAATTGATGATATAGTGTATGGCCTTGTTGTTTTGTAGTTTTTGTCAAAATCAGATAATTAATCATTGAGACAAAGAATAAGAATGTCTTAAAGAGCTTTTTGAGAATGACTGCTTTAAGGACTCCTTGCTGGTCCACATAAAATCTAAAAGGAAGAATCAGAACTGGCTTAAGCAATGCCTTGGTTTTCTTTGTATTTCTGTGGGGTGGGGCAAAGATTGCTTGTCATCTTTAGAGGATGTGTTAGTCTCAGCTGCTGGAGTATCTTGCAGGTCCTTAAGAAAATTTGGATTAATTTGTCTTCTATTTGTTTTTCTCAAGCTTTACCATTGCACTGTTTGGTAAGCTTCTGGTTTTTACTAGCTGCAAGAACAAAACCAGTTTCTATTGAATTTTGCTAAGAGCAAATTCTGTGACCACCATATCCCATGTTTATTTCTACTGCTGTTCATGTGCAGCAAGCATGTACCTTTGAAGTTTGTTCCCCAGATATTAAAGGCAATGCAAAATAATATGTTTTGGACATGAAATGTGTTTTCTTTGTTGTAGGAGACAAAGAGGAAGGTAATTCATGCAAGATACTGTGACAAGTTTGTACATACTCTCTGGAAAGATGGATCTGTAGTTCATGTATATGTTACTACAGAAAAGTATAAGCAGTATGAAGAGAAAATGAGGACAGCTCTCAGACAAGTGGAAGGAAGGTTAGTGTTCTGTCACATAAAATCAGTTTGATTATTTTACATGAGCGTTGAAAAGTTTGACATTTACTGTCATAATAAGTTGAAGTGGTTGGTAAACTGACAGCAGCAGTACTAAGCCAGAATTCTATTTTAAATCAGAATCTTGTATATAGGATTTCTTAGTAGCCATAGAGGAAAACTGATGAAGATTTTGAATTTTTTTTCTCCTCGTGAAACACAGGTCTGAAAGTCAGTCTGCACATTTTTGAATTACTGCTAGAAGTGCCAAAAAGTATTGGGACTATAAGGTGGCAGACAACTTCAAGAATCATCAATAAAACTTAGTAAACATTCATTCTGTGTACTTAGGATCCCTTGCAACTCCAAGAAGCACAGCTTGGCTTGTGCTCAATTGGTTATCTGCCCTTCTTGCAATTTTGTGTTGAGGACAATTTTGAACAGTCTAGATCAGAGTCAGGGCGTGAGCTATTAAGTAATGCACATGATCAGAAGTTCACTGCCTAAACTAGCTGCCTAATTTACATTTATGCAGCTGTACAGACACTTAGGTTTTGTATGACATCTACAAAATAATAGGCAGTCTAAGGTAGACCTATTTTGGAACAGAAAAAATAAATGTTGCTCTCTGTTTGGTATATTAGGACAACTAGATGTCTCACTGAAAAAAGCAGGATGTGAACTTTCATTTTATTGGTGAAGTTTTCGTTTTATTGCTGCCTCCCTACCACAAGTATAACAGCCTGATTACATTTAGCAAGGTCAAATAGAGTTTTGTTATTGCTTCTAGTTTATCTTCATCTTACTGCATTTAGGATAACATTTACATACGGTCAAAGGAAAATTTGAGAAAAGCGGTTTTGGTGAGTATGTACTTTTGAAATCCAAGTCAAGATTAAGGGCTTGCTGTTCTGAATGTTTCATCTAAATGTTAAAAAGTCTTGGTGGACCTCATCAAGCACTTTGGGGGAATAACCAATGACAAAATAGCTTTCAGTAGCTAATGAAACAGGATCCTTAAGTTTCCATGATATAATTTTTTTTTGAAACCTTTTGTGGAAATGAATATTTTTCCCAGGGCCATTATGTTCCATGTTTTAAATGTATCTGTTTCAGAATAGATGAGCATTTTATGACTCTCAAGGGAAATCAGATTTGGACTTGCTGTAGCCATTACTGAGGAAATGTGCTTGTGCACAGCAGTATGTATGCATGAATTTAACTGTCAGGGACATTCCAGTCCTGTTTAAAATGTAAATCTATGTCTGTATTTAAGGCTCAAGGTCCACAAACCATTGAAGCATCAGTGTTATATTAAGCATCTTTGAAGTGCTTAAGGTCCTTGGAGAATGGGTTTTCAAGTGGTTTCCTGAGAAGGGAGGCACGGTACTAAAGGCTTAAGTGATTTACTGAGATGAGTCTGGAGAACAGATACAGGGACAATAGTTATAGTTGCTTCCACATTGGATTTCCCAGACCTGATAACTGACTTTATAAAGGTGCTGTATTGTTCTGTCATTTTTTTTTTTTGTCTGTGTCCAGATTTCTATTGAAATTAAAAATGTCTTGTGATGTTACATAGGGACAGGGGACTGATTCATCAAGGGCTTCTGACAGTGACCAGTAACAGGTGCTTAGGGAAAGAGAGTAAGAAGTACAGCAGTGACAAAAAGATCCTACCTTTCAGATTCTGATACACAGAGCTCCAGAGATGTTACAGAACAGGTTTTGATATTTTTTTTCCTCCCTCAGGATTAAGTGGCTTCAACAAGGAAGCAGAGGGCTTTTTGGGAATGTGTTTGAAGATGATGTCTATATTCTTATTGATACATCCCAGTCTATGAACAACAAGCTGCCACTAGTGAAGGAAAAAATATTTCAGCTAATACAGGTGTGATAAAGTGATGACTCTGAAGGCTGAGGAGCATTTTAGAGTAAACTGATCTGTTCTGGATGGTTGTTACTCTACTTTTTATTTATTTTTAAAATGTTTTTTTTAAAAATAGCAGCTTTATAAAAATATTTACTTTTCTTCATGTGCTCATTTTTCAGTTAAGAATTTATATTTTTCCCTCATTTATACAACTATTTGGAAAAAAGCTGGAGAAGGTATTAAAAATTATGAAGGCTTAAGTAGTTATTTCCCTCAAGCCACCTCCCTTCTAAAAAAAGAAAATCAAACAAACAAAAAAGAAAAACAAACAATAACAACAAAAAAACCCCACAAACCAGAAGCAAGCTATGCAATGAAACACCTTTTGGCATTTTAATTTTTACTTTGAAGCAGTGTCATCCAATTCCATTGGCTTGTTGTGATTTGTAATGTGTGTTCTAGATTCACTCTTATACTTCTACAATAGAGGGTATAGAACGTTTTGAACTTCTAGCGTCTTACAGTGACTCAGAACTTTGCAAAGGGACTGGCAAAGTGCAGAAGTACCTCAAAAGCTGTATTGGGAGACACACCTAGAACAGGATTTGTCTTGCCTAGTTTTAGAAGTCTACAGTGATGTCACCTAAGCTTACACTACTGTTTCAGAGACATGATTAATCTTAAATTTCTTTAGTGCTAAGAGAAGTAACTGTAATAAAAATTCAGACTGGCGTTGATAACAATCATTAGTAGGACCAGAAAAATTAAAACTATGACAGAGAGGTTTTTGAGCTAAGTGCTCAAGACATAGGGCATAGTATCTTGTGGTCCTCTAAGCAGATCAGCACTAGAAATATATTAGATACTGTGCCAGAAGGTTTCACAGGCAGCTGGACAAAAATTGTGATGAAAGGGAGGCAAAGATTCCAGATTCTGAAAGTTTGTGCTCACTTGCACAAATCTTCCCTGACTTGTAACTTCTGTCCAAAAGCAACTTCAGCAAATTTTTGATTTTATCCTGCTGTCTAGTTCCCTTTGCCAGTGCTCTTTATATGATTTTTGTTCTCCTCCTCTAAATGATATCTTACTTTCTTTCTGATTTCAGTTTCCTCTGGTAAGCAGTGATAATCTCTTTCTTACACCACTGATCATATCCAGTTTAATCTCTCTCATTCATGCCCTCCTACACATTTGCTGTTTAAATTGTTTGAGAAATATGAGTATATGGAGACTTACTTTGAGAATTTCAAGCAATCTTAATAGTTGCAAGCAATAATTATCTCTGGTTTTGTATGTCTGTCTGTACACCATAACTTTTATTATATGTGTTATAATAATTTATTGTAACCATATAATTAACTGTCTGTTAATTAAAACAATTGCTATTACTCAGTATTTCAGGATACAAGTATTCTTTCTTTTAATAGTAGGTAAAATTCAGGTGCCATCTCTTGCAGGAACAACTGAGACACAAGAAGAGATTTAACTTTGTGAAATTTAGTGCCCAAGCAGTGGCGTGGCGAGAGAAACTTGCTGAAGTTAATGAGGAAAATTTGCAAGATGCTTGGCTTTGGATAAAAGGGCTTGAGGTAATATGGCAGCTAATTATCACAAAGCATGCTTGCTTTGTATACAGAGTTGTATTTGTTTCTCCACTTTCTGTATGTCTGGGGTGATTTTGCATAGACTAAGTGTTTGACTTGACTGCTGAAAAATATAGATGATGGGTAAACTTAAGAAGTTCTGAATACAGTATGTCTGTCAGGTATAATAATGCTTTAACAATGTTGTAAGATTGTTTATAAGCTCACATTAATTTAACTTGCAGCCTGCTGTGTTTAGTAGCCACAATGCAAGCATTGGCCAGTTTGAATTCCATAGGAACCGTATCGTTGCTCAGACCCTGCATCTAAATTTGGCATTCTTGCTGCAGGGCTGCTGCATGGTTGAGAGGTGTTGCTGGCAAACTTACAGCTCAGAGGTGGTACAGGAAACCAAACCCAGCCAACTGGAGAAGCATTTCTAGTTCTTTTTGAAGGATAGACAGCTGACTTTAGGTGCCATAGAAACACGAGAACAAACGTACTCAGACCAAACCTCTGCCTGTCTACCCAGTATTCTTTCTCTGACAGTGGCCAAAATCTGAGGATTTTTCCCTGAAAGAGAGCAGAACTGCTTGTAGTCAGCCACAGTCATCCACCAGATTGTAACTATCAGCAGCTTTAGGACCACTTAATGTGTAAAATGTGGACAGCAAAGTTATGAACACGGGACTGAAAATCATTCATAGAATGGTATAGATACATCCCACGTTATGTTTTCTGGCACAAAACTCATGTTCATGTAATAAAACTCCTCAGCATTATGATAGCTCTTCCTCAGACTTACTAGGAAATTCCTGGGGATGAGGGAGTTGGGGAAGCTATATGATACCTCTGAGACTACAAAGCAAGATCAATAACTTTGTATTCTCAGAAAATACTAACAGACCAACACACAGAGAAAAGGAGGTATTAGTGTGGCCTCCCTGAGTAGCTGAACACTTGTAACTGAGCTTATTTAGCCGTATTTTGCTGCCCTGTTTGAGGCTTGAAAACTCGTCTTTGTTTAAGCCATGTATGTTGTACAGCATCATGCAAGTTCAATAATACTTTGACCTACCATATTTTGATACCACTTGTATATGCAATAGTGAATGGCCTTTTCCATCATTATTCAAAAAATTGTGGTTTTTTTGTTTATAAATATAATTCTAAGTTCAGATCTAGATATCTGAAATGGAATAGGAAACGGCACAAGAGCAATCTACTTTTCTTTCAGGGATGACATCTACTGCTGACCTTTTAGCCTCTTTTAAGCATTGCAGGCCTAAGTCTGAGATCAAAAAGCTGGATTTACAGTGAAGCTGAAATGAACAGAGGATTGCTCTGGAATATTAATCAGAGTAGATCCTTTGATCCCATTTTATGCTCCTTGGTCCCAGGATTATGAATGAGGAAGCTGAGCTATAAACAGTAACTAACTGCTCCTTAAAACATCCTTTAGATGTGATAACATTTAAAATTTTAGTGGTAGTAATGTCATATAGTTGAAATATGTCATCGATGTTTAAATACTGGTAAAAATGGTGTTCATTTGTAACAGTAGCAATTGAGAAACCTAAAATGAACAGTGTTTACCATAAGGTACATGGTTACTTTCTGCACATCATCAGCATCCACCCTGTGTTCCCATGATGCGAAAAGAAGTGAAAGAAGCTGTTTTGTTTCAAATCTGTTCCAAACTATTATTGAAAACAGCCAGGATGGCCAATGAGGAATGTTTCTAAAACTCTACAATTACTAAAACATCAGGAGTATTAGATAAATTTAACAGAAGGAAAATGGCTGGTTATTTCTTATGAGCGGCTACTGGTAAGGTTTGCTTGTGGGTGTATAAGATTATGAAGTAGATAAGCTGCTGTGTTGCCTGGCCTGCACACTCTTATGCAGTCATACAGAGAAACTCTCAGGATGTACCTCCTATCCCATCTCACCTGATTTCCTTTGCCCTTTAAACTGATTGCTCTTGGGAAGGACTGGAAGAAGTTCTAACACAATTAATAGGGCTGAAGAAATAATGCTGTCTCTTAGCATATTTTTGCATATATGGGTCAGTGTTAGAGATTTGTATTTATCTTCTCTACTGCACTACATATGTGGATCCTAAGTCTCTTCTCACACCACTACAATCCTCACTGCCCTCTAGAGCAGTACTCAGGTGTTATACAAGCATAAAACAGACTCTTGTCTTTTTAGAGGTTTTGCTTTGGTTCCATTAAAAGACTAAAACTTGATTAAATAGTTTTCCATACTGGTATAACTTTACATGTACCTTTAGTTTGGAAGGTTTTGTGCACAGTGTTTGAAAGGTGGACATTTGAAGATACAAAGTGTAGGGTTTAGGTTCCTAAGCCATGAAACTCATTTCAGTGAGTTTAGTGTAAAAAGAAGAAAGATACACTAAGTATGTGAATGACACAGGAAAAGTGCTAGAATTACTCCAATGGAAATTTTTTTGTGAGCACAGTATTAGTTTGCTGGGCATCTTTTGTTGCTATAGCAAACTCTTCTTGTGCTAAAATATAAATGATATTTATGTTAATGTGCCAAGGGGGTACATGGGAGAGAGTCTGAAAAAATGTGTTTGGAAAACTAAGAACTCCTTTACCAGTTTTGGAGAAATAAACTTGTGCAACTCTTTTGTGCAACTTTTGAACTGTTTGGTTAAGTAAAAGATGTGTTTCATAGGAGTGTTTCAAGGCAAGCAGGAGCATGAGTGGGAAAAATGAAGAGAATGCATCTTTTGTCTTGCATCTTCCTATCTGTTTATAGTTTTTCAGTGATTGCTTTTGCTTGTACAGCTCAGATTGCTGCTGCCAGCATTTTGCTTATGTGTGTTTGCTTAAGCACTGAATACCAATCTGGTACCACTTTATGTTACTTTGACACTTGCTTAGCTTTTTCTAGCTACATGACATAAATGTTTTCACCATTTTATTAGTCATTTTGGTTCTGTATCATCCCTTGAATCAGTACACTGTCATAATGAATTTAAGAACAGAGGCAAAGGACTGTTAGTATTTATAGCTGTTTCTTTGTCTTTTTCTCTTTGGTTTCTTAGGTTGGAAGTTCCACTAATACACTCAAAGCTCTCCAGATTGCTCTTGCTGATACTGACACTCAGGCTATTTATCTTTTGACTGATGGGAGACCTGACCAGGTATTTCTAAAATGAGAAAACAGAAAATGCAGAAAAGTGGTGTCAGAAGTTGGAATTATGATTGTCATGCCTCCAGTGCTGAGTCTCGTGGAGTCTCTTGGATGTTTACTGGCATTGTTTCACAGTTCTTCTAGCTAAGAGCATAAATTAATATTTTACCAAAGAATAATTTGGGTTCATGTACACTTATTCATATTCTTATTTTTAATATTTTTATTAATTTTAAAATTAGTTAATAAGTAATTTCTTTTTACCTTGTCAATAATGTCTTTTATGAATTATATCTTTTTAACAGTTAAAAAAAAGGAAATGGCCAGTACTGCTTTTAACTATTAAAGTGCAACCAACATAACAATTACATTGCAAACATTGCTTAATTTGTCAAGATTTTTGAGTATTTTGAACAACTGAAAAGTTATCAGAATTTAGAGAGCTGAGTCAATAATTTTTTTCTACCAGATCCCTCAGCATTTTTGGAGATGGTAGATCCACTTTTTCACCTAATCTTTATTTCTTTTTGGGAGGAGGAGACTAGCATTCTTATTTTCTCAGCCCCTACTTTGTTTCCTGGTATTGAATCAACTTTTCTTTGAACTGATTTAGTTTCATAAAAATATCTACACTTGTATACTTCCAAAAATATTTTTATATATATATCCAATGATGCTAAACACTAATGTAGTAGTTTAATTTCCTATACATTAGTAATTGCTTTTAAAACTTCAGAAACAAAGAGTACTGATTATATAACAATTTACATCATGTGCCGTAATGTGTTTATCAGTCTTTCAAAATGTATTTTAAATTAGCTCATTTAGCTAATTTCTGATTGAAATAGCAATCTGTGTTAAGTGGATGCTTTTAACTGATCTATATCCATCTCTGAGCAACAGAACAACTAAGTTCTTACAAATTCTCCATGTTGTGATAAATATGTTTCCAGATGCCACATTTTTAACATGAGGATTTTTTTTGATTTTCAGCCCCCTCAGATAATCTTGGCTGAAGTCCAACTTCATTGTAAAATTCCCATCCATACTGTATCCTTCAACTGTGATGATATAGAAGCCAATAAATTTTTGTATGAACTATCTACTAAAACAGAGGGACGGTTTCATTATTACAACATTTATTTGAGTGATCCTCATGCTACGGAGTTTATGGTTGTGAGTATCTGAAAATGCATACATTTGCTGCTTCATGCTACTTGTAAGAGCAACATGATTTGCATTATTGTGATTTCATATTACAATAGATTAGTAAAAAAAGAGAGGGTCAATCCTAGTCAGATTTGATGTGATATGAAAGCAATAATGTAGGTTTTTTTGCTTGTGAAATTTTTCTAGACTACAACCAAAAAGCCCAAATATAATGCAGAGTGCATTTGTAGTGCTGTTGTTGCAAAAACATTCTCCCTCCCCTGAGGCCCCCCATCTGAAAACTAAAACCTAAAAGTATGTGTAGACCAAATCAGCTCTGGAAGAAACACGTCATCTCTGGTGCTTTAGAAATAAGCTACTGTTTAAAATGAAAATATCGTTTGTATCCTGTTGCTAAATAAGAGAATGCAGGGCTGAATTTGAATGATAACGATTCTATGGATTTTGGTACAAGTTTGTTCTACAGTAGCTGCTGGGATCTATAAGAAGCAAAATGAATAGAATAACAGTCATCTATCAAGTGTGATTAAGCAGCTCAACAATCCCCAACAGGAAATTTCTAAACAGACTAACAGAAACACCCATTTGAAATGTATTCTTGCTTTTAATTAAAGTTAATTTTAGTTAACTCAGTGAATTGATTGCACTGATTTCAGAAATGCTGGTAGTGGAACCATAAGAACAAGAAGGAACAAGACAGTAGCAGGAAATTTGAACTTTGCAGACACTAGTCAGAAGAAAGATGTGAAAATAATCCAGCTCTTGAAAAATATCAGTGTACTGGGCAATTTCAGTGATTCTGCTGATGTGGACCGTGTGACACTGTTCATGTTGGAAAAATGAGGGCCAGAGTCTGTGTTGTGCATCTTCAGACTTGGAGATGGGAGCCTGTGGCCCTGTGGGAGCTGTAAAGGGATCATCATTGGAATTCCCTTCCTGTTTCCTCCTCTAGTCCAAATGATTCCTCGTCAGTTCCAGTGTTCACTTGAAGAGTATGTTTTTTGCTTCCCTGGGCCTGGGACAGTATGTGATACAGCTGAGATCTGTAGAATGACAGGCCACCACTTGCAATGTACATATCTTGTATTGTGTTTTATTTATTTCCTTACTTACTTAGTTTCTTGCTTGCTTGGAATGAGTGGAGCTACTGACCTCATTACCTTATTCAGAAATACAGCTGTTCATGTCTCAAGGGGTAACTGGCTAGTTAGGGAATGCTTGTCATTTTCCTAGAAAGGAAGAATAATTTGAAAGGCTATAATGCTGAGCACAAGAGCCTACCTGAAAAAGTATACAAAATTTGGAAGCTGTCCTGAGTCATTATTCGGAATTATTACCAGAACTTGCATAGTTTCAGTTTAGAAATGAAACATACTTAGGTGTAATTGTACTGAAACATGTAATTTTCTTTTTTTTTAGAATAAGGACATAGATCTTTTGAAAAGAGAAATTGATCAAGGAGAGAAAGATCTAGAGAAAGTGAAGACCTTTCATGAGAAAAGTCTGATGATGAATTCTCGTAATGAAGATGATTATCCAGAGAATAAGTATGTCCTCATTCTGTTATTATCGTAATAATAGGTGGAAACTATCTGTTACATTTCTCCTTTTTCATTGTCTTGCATTTTTAACCTCTGACAGTCTCTTTTTAAAATAAAAGTTGTTGCTCTCTTACTTGGGTTTTTTTTTAACAGCCAAGGTAAAGGAGAAGAATCTGGTAAAATGTTCTAATACTGTGATGCCTGAAACAAAATCTCAAATATTCCAATGGTCTCAACATATTATGAATAATTGCAGCAAAGAGGGGAAATTATCTTTTTGTCTCCAACACAGTTGCTCCTTTTGACCTAGAGAATTCATGAAAAATTATTGTCATCTAAGTAGAGCTGGCTTGATACTTCATGATTAAATGGCTGCTCATTGGGATACACTGATTGAAACATGAATTATGTACAAATATATTTGTGTACTTATTTGTGCAGTGATAGTAAAAAACATTAAAAATTGCATTAAAAGAAATCAGATTTTTAAGACAGATCTATTTAAAACAGTAAGTTAAAGTAAAGGTATGAAAATAAAGTAAAATAGATTAAAAGTGGACAGTGATGTGTTATGACTTCATGTGTGTGGAACGGCAGGTAGGATGTCCAGAATGAAATTTTTTTTAATTGTTTATTTGGGAATTTGCATATTTTATTTTTTATTAATGCTGGGACATAGATATGTATGTATGTGTATATATATATATGTGCGTACATATGTATGTGGCAGATATTTTCATTGCTGGTGGTAGGCTTACTTAGCCCTTGGATTCAAAGTAGCTATTACAGAACATTCTGTCCTTATGAAAAATATATGAGGGTGTTACCTTAGAAGTAATGAACATCTTTTAAATAAACTAAGAAATTACTTTTAAATAATTTAAAAAACTAAGAATATTTTAACCTCCTTTGAACTCTCCTTTGAAATGCATATTAGTATAACAGAGAAAATATTTTGCACTGTTCAAAGCATTTGAAATCAGTGTTTAAATTACCAGAAAACTTCAGCTTGGTGTTTTTAAACAGGTGTTTTATATATTTGCAGTAATTTCTTTTTGTCACTTACAAGCAGTAATCACAAGCAGACACACACTGTGTCCCTGTATCTAAACACATTGAAGAGCTGAGTACTTCTCTTAGCAGTGGGCTGTGCTGTGCTTCAGAAGAACCATCAGTGCCGTCACATGAGCAAACCTGGCAAAGCACTGCTGACAGTCCAGCCCGAAGAAAGAAAGTATTATATGCAGGTAAGACTCAAATGAGCTGTAGTTGTCAGCAGAATTTGTTCACTGACTTGAAAAGATTCTGTTGCAAAAAGCAAAAATCATCCCTTGTTTTGGGAACAAATTAAGTATTTGCTGACTTAAGTAATCCTCATTTTGAAAATCTTAACTTCTCTTCATCTCTACTTTTCAGCCATCCTACTCATTTGGCCCAAACAGACAAACAAATGTCTGCTCATTTGTGGTCTGTCACAGGCCCTGCCATGAAAAAACAGCTATTTTAGCAGAATGTTTTGAAAGCTCTGTAAACAGTTTTTTAACAGTAGATATTAAACCCTAATCTATCTTTATTCTAAATAAGTACATAATTGGCAAGAATGAAGAGGTGATCTTTCACCAATTACAGCATTACTTATACTAATGTTTCCCCTTACTACACTCATAATACTACATTTCTCCTGGAAGTGTCCTTTGTATGCAGTCTGAAACCAAATTTACCCAGCTGAGGTAAAATAAACCCTCATCCTTGGGGAAAGTACAAAGCACAACTTAGTATTGAAGTAGTTTTGTGTTTGAGGTCTTGTGTAGGCAGTCCCTTAAAAACTGAATACCGAAGAGGAACTCAAAAATCCCAGGCATGTATTTGAGCAGTAAGTTAGCTCTTCCTTTCTTTCCCTTTTAACAACTACAGATCAAACGAAGACGAGTCTGCTGCGAATCCTGAGCCATGTGAAATCTAGGGAAGAAATCCCAGAGGAAGGAGTGTCTCCAGAGGAAAAGAGTTGTTCTGTCAAGAAGGGTGTGAAATATACAGCCATTTTCAAAGGCAAGCTGACAGAACAGGAAGTTTCAAGTGTGGCAGGTGATAACATTTCTCCTGTTACATTTGTATCTAATGGTGTCTCGTTTGTGGCAAAACTGTGCAGATCTGCAGAGCAAAGGACTGAAACTCAGCAGAGCTGGACATGAAGTTGGGTATTGTGACAGTGCTCTTACAGCTGTGGCCAGACTCCTGCCAGTTCCCAAACTAGCAGTTTACAACAGGGTTTTCAATGGGGCTTAGAAATACATCCAGATAGTATTAATTTCTTTCAGTATTTAGTCCAACTCTGAACTTTATAATACATCCTCTAAGTCATGCTAAAACCTTACCTATGACACTTAAAGATGTTTTATTTCTTTACATTTCAGCATCATATGTTTAGTTTTTTACATATCTTTTATATACATTTTCATGGTGGTGTTCCTTAAATTAGCTACTCCTGGCCATCTCATTAGTGGTAGTACATGGTATCACATCTTGACTTGGGAAAAAAGCTGGTTAATCATAGGTTTTGGTGAAAAATAAATGTACTGAAACAAATTCCAGTTTACAAAATAAATTGCCCACCTATTTTATAGATTTCCTTGCGGGGTAATTAGGACTCATGAGGCATATGGTAACACTGTTACTATTGATCAAGCACCAAGAAACCTAGGAAAACTAATTCTCATTGATTAATTTAGAAACTGAAATGTTGTATTGTCTTTGTGTGTGATGCTGCTTGTAGGCTCAAATTAAAAAAATGGTGCTATTATATTGCAACTTATTTATGCATGCTTTTGTGTGCAACAAAACCTCTGAGATAACAAAATACAAATGTTTTCTCTTAGATCTGAAAATGCAGAATGTGAAAAGGGCATCTAAAAGGTATGTGTGTGCATATATAACTGCATAACAAAACATATGGTTTGTGTTTTTTCTTCAGTCATTTCAAACCTTTCAAATGGATTTCTCTACCTTGTGCTACATCTCACAGTCTCTCTTTTCTAGCTCTCAAGATACCTCTTCAGCTCTTTGGTTAAAGACCCATGGCTTGGCTGCTAGGCAACTCACCATCATGGATGCCTTAGCTCCTACAACTGTCCCTCACAGTACAAAATACATCCCAGTTCTGGACAAGCATGTAGTTTCTAAAGTCTTTGATAAGGTAAAACTCTTACACTGTTTGAAAGCTAGAACAAAACTTGATAGTGTTTTCAGAAGGATTTTTAAAATTAATTTCTATGAATGTTGTAAAAGCATTCTCTGGTATTGTAGATTGTTGATGTGCACTAAATGTGTAATACATATCTGAATGTTCATTCATGCATCAGTAAGAAGATAAAACTGACAGTTAATAGTAGTATTTCTTGTATACTTTGCCCTTAAGTTCTTTCACAGTTACCAGCTGATGGCAGTGTGCAGCCATCGGGTGTTTGGCAATTTCTTGAGCACCACAGCCTCCACTGATACTTACTAATTCACTGGAATATATGTTTTATTCCATAAAGTCATCTGGAAAATGGTGCTGGTGCACAGTTTGTGCATTTCTGCATTCTCAACTTTTACGTGTGACTGCTAAGACCTTTTAAAAAGCATTGTAATTCAGTAATTAAAATTAAATTTTAATAAGTGTAGACAGTTGTAAGGTTGTGCAAAATTTATGGTGAATTGCATATCATAAAGTTCTAATTGCCATTCCACTTAAAGGAAATCCATTTCATGGCAAGTTGCTGTAAGTTTTCTTGTGTTATGCATCCTGCAAAAGTCCCATGAATATGCTGCAGCTCATTTCAATTAATAAAAACTGTTTCTTTAAACAATACTCAAAGAAAAAGCTAAACAACAGGGTTTTTTTAAATAATAAAGAAAGAACAAGGGATTTGTAATAGAATGTGGTATAGAACTAAGTAAAAGATTTATAACAAATGTACACAATGTTACATTTTAAAGTTTTCATGCTTGTTTTTAAATTTAGGAATGGGAATTTTTGCTAAAGCATGCAGGCTGTTGAAGAAAAACCAGCTCCTCTCTTTTGGTAAAAACAGTTCCTCTCTTTTGGTAAAACCAAGTCAAAACCAAGATCTGCAAGGATTTTTTTTTAACTGTGATTTTTTAAAAATATAATTATGTCTTTTTATATGAGAACATTTAAAAAGGTACATTTTCACATTTCGGATGTAAGATAGCCATTTTTCAAAAAATACCAGAAATCCAATGATTACAAAATTGTGCAAAACTATCTACTGTAAATGTAAAACAAAAGACATTGTGAATTTCACAAATCTCTTCCATCTCATTTGTGAGCAGTTACTTCTTTTGAATATACCTAAGAGGACCTCTTTCTTCCATGTTTCTCAGTGAGCAGCCCTTTGAGTTCTTTAGACAGCCCTTGCAAAAAACAAAGCAGTCTTTAAAACAGGCTGTCTTTGAAAATAGTCTAAACTATGATTCATCAAGTACTGTGTACAAGTAGTTCTTAATGGCAATTCATAGGAACTCCTGGTAGTCTAGTTCAGGACTGAATTAACTTCAGTGTTATTTGAAGGAACAGGTGCTGTACAGAATCCAGACAGTGATCCATGGGCTTTCATTAGATTCAGGGATGTAAAGGCAAAATAATAATTTTTGTAATTTCTTCATACCTACTAATCTCCATTATTTGTAATCAGACATCCAGGCAGTGGAGAATTATTGTTCTATGTGCAGAGGAATGGATTTTTCTGGGTCTGAAGCTAGTATAGAAAAGAAAAAGAAGGTTGAGAGTTGCACACAAGGCGAAAGCAGTAGAATTTCTGAGCTACAGAACCTACTTTACCTCAAGCTTCAGCCAGCATATCAAGAAAACAGGGTGAGACTAGACATTGAGCTTGAATAGGAGACTTTGAGGATCTTGATTATTCCGGTACTTCAGAAGATTTCATTGAAGATAATAAATGTACAGATAATTTTGCATTCTTCCTTCTGAGATCTTGGTTTTCTTGGTGTGGAATGCAGACATCTTTGTTTGCTTTTCAGGGGACAGTATAATTTTTATTTTTGGCCTTTGCCAGCAGTGGTGATGGAATAACTACGAACAGTTTTCTTACCTTGGACATGCAGCAAGAAAAAAGGTTTCCATGACAACTGTTCACTATCAAAAGGCTGACCTGTTGTTTTCAGTTCTGTGTGATCGGTCAGCTCCACCTGAGTTATTTCAAAGAGATAAATTTATTAAACTACCCATCCTGATTCATATTCAGAAAAAAAATAATGGCTTGGGAGCTTGTCTAAATTATGCTGTGGTAATTCTGGGGGAAACCTTCCCTGTAGAATCATGTGAGTGTATGTTGCAGGTTGTGGCATCATAAGTATAGGTTTGCAAGTCATGGAGTTTTGACTCAATGCTTTGCTCAAAAGAATCAGATTCAGCCAACAAAAACATCTTTCTTTGGTCTAAAATAAGAAAAATTTAATAGGGTTATTGTGCTTTAGTTTTGTCTTTAAGATTTTGAAATTTGGAGTTTGAAATAAAAGCTATTTCAAAATAAGTGAATTCTTTTAGCATGAAAGTTTAAGTATTTAATTTAGAAAATGACAAAACGTTTTGGCAATAAAAAAAAGCTTCTCTGTGATTTCTATCAGCTGAATCTGTCAAATTACACTTGACTTCGTGAGCAGAGTTCATTGTTCTCAAAGTATGCATACTATTTCAAGTTTAGTATTTGCTAAGAACACATTCCATTCTGGTTTTTGTCTTCAAAAGTATAATGATGTGTTTATGCTTGTCTGCCCTTTATATTCTATTCCAAGTGTTTTATAAACTATATTAAATACTGATGTTGCAAATTATGCTGTTTGTACTTGAAATTACTAGGAATTTGTAAGGCAATGTAGAAGTGTGCTCCTACATGGTGAGGCCCTGCTGAACTTCCGTTAACTTGGTTTGAGTAACATCACAGACATCATAGACAACAATCATGGCATTATGGTACTTGAAGAGGGGTCATCACTTCCCTGCCTTTCAGCTTTCAAACTCACCTGGAAATGACAAGTAGCCAGATGTCACTGCTCAGAATTATGGGCAGAGATTTACCTCATCTGTCTCCTGCAAGATACTTCACTGACATGTTCCCATTGTCTTTAGCTTCTAAGTGATTTTTAGATTAATTTAATACTAGGAGCTCTGATGTGGTCTGGCACCGATGTGACACAGATTTATTAGTCGGAGAGGTTATGTCCTTGGAAAGAGAGGGTGATATAAAGTCACACCCCTGCTCCTAAAAAAATGATTTATACTGCTGTAATTTGGAATCCAGCTATGCTGAGATGATTCAAACACAAATGAAGCATCACTGAAAAATGTTCTCAGTTAAATAATTCACTTTATTGCTCTATTTTCTGATTGCTTATCTTATTCCCCAACAAGGACTTTTAGTTTAATGTAAATTGAACCTCATCCATGTTTTTCTCATCTATATCCTGTTCTCAGACAGGCACTTGGGGAAGATTCCCACTCAGTCATATGCGTTGCAGACAGTTTTGGGGAGAGTAACATCCTTTTTCTTCTCCAGTTCTTCCTTGGATTTTTTCCTGTTTATATCCAGCATCAGGACCCAGATATGTAAAATAGCTTTTCTTTTACAAACTACTTAGTAATTTAAGAGGCTTGAGATGATGAGACTTTAGACAGAGTTTGGAAGGTATCTTTCCTCCTCTTTTGTCATCCACTTCTACCCTTTTCTCTGCCTTTTGAAGATCTACTTGCAATTGTATTCATTTTTATTTTATAATGAATTTGAGTTATGTAGGTGTTGTATTGGGAGATTTGAAAAATATTGAAATTCCTGATTCTGACAAACCTGATTAGGTTCCTAATTAATCAAGACAAGTTTCGGTGACCAATGTCCACCTTGTTCGCTCCTTGGTGATCAGTGTGATGGTGAGAAATGTCTCTCTATAGTTTTACTATTCTAATTCCTTAGAAAATAATGTCCTCCAGAATAAGAGCATTAAATACATTTAAATATCTGCTGTCACACCTGTATGCTAGAATTAGATGCTAGAAAGTATGAGAGTGTTTTAAGGCAATAAAACCTGGAATATGGTCATGCAGTAGACGTACTTGTTTCCTTCTGACTTAGATTATTAGAGTGAGTTGTTTGACAGTACTGACTTAGGAATCTTAATTTGTAGCTTCTGCATAAAGGGTTTGTATAATTTTAGAAGAACTGGCTGGAAACTGTGTCTTAATTCTGATATTCGTAGTGCTAGATTTTTCTTTCCAGTGTTCCTTCTGGCTGTTCTGAGCCTCAGCATACAGTCGTTCTGGTGGAGGAAAATTTGTGTGATAAATGGTATCTGTGTCTTTTATTGTATAATAGATGTTACCATTGGCCCGTGTTAGCAATGACAAGAAGGGGATCTCACTAATTAATCCTCAGGCAGTGCATCTTGATGCCTATAAAGTGAAGCTGGAACAAGCAATTAAATCCTATGAAAGGCAAGTCTACTCACCAGAAATTTATGTTTGCAGTCGTGTTTCAGTGTTTTTTCTTAGGTACTGGCTATTTCCTCACGTGCTTTTCTCAATACTGACAATTTGGCATGTTGGCACACTTTAATCCACCATCAATATGTAGGAGAAATGTTTATTTTTTTCAAAAAAAAAGCAGACTGTAAAAACAGATAATAGGCAAGGAGATAATAAATGACAACATCTTGCTCATTTTATATTTGTTTGGTGACAAAAGCAAAATTCTGTTACTTTTTGGGAGCAAACCTGAAACCAGTCATCCCTCAGGAGGAGTCGCCTGTAAACATACAATGCTGGCCAGACTTTTACCTTAAAATTAAGCTTCTATATCCATAGACTGACATTTAAATTAGGGACCTGCTTTTTGCTGCCAGCTCTCTACCACCCAGCTATGCATGCAAGAATATAACTGAGGCACCAATAAGATACTGACAATTTAAATTTGGTGGGGGTTTTTCTGAGAGGCATATGTGTCGTACTTGTTAATTAAATGTTAGAAAGCAGAACAGAAGTAAACAGGAAAAAGGCATTAGATCTCTAAGCTACTCCTTTCCATGGTCCAACTTTGCGGATTTTTTTGGAAATGATGCAATTATTTGACTATAGTATAATTCAGTAATCATATGGAGCTTTGACTAGAATTGTTTTAATAAATATTTTTAGGCTGCATTCTAATAACATTTATAAATGTAATAATTTCATATGACTAAAACCCCCTTGATGACAAGTGTTTAGTCCTTGTTTTTTGGTTAATTCCACTGAGGCTCTTTAAGGTTTTAGGTCATTTTCCTTGGTAGCTATATGATCATACCACTTCTTTCTAAAGCATGTAATAGCTTTCTTTTTCATTCCTATTGTCCTATATACATCTTTTGTGGTAAAATCAAGAATTTTGATTTTAAAGTGTTGCTTGCTATGTCTAATATTAATGGAGTTCAGTGAATAAAAATCTGTTGTTTTGTTTGTTCTGTCACTGAGACAGTACTGTTGTTACCAGGCTGATGAAGAATTAATAGAAATCGATTTGTCACCCCAAGACAGTGACCAGCACAGTCACTCATTTTAATAGAAGGTTCAAGTAGTTATTTGTGATGGTGAATTCTGAAAAAAAATCGAGTTTTTCATTGCCGTGCCATGCCACTGAATATTTTACATTTATTGACTTTGATTTTAAGGGAAAGAAGATTGTTTTCTGGTTAAACACTGGTGATCTTCTACTGACAGCATTTCCACAGTCTCCCTAAAACTTTGGTGATAAGGATTACTGTTTACTTCTGTTTACCAATAGAGATCAATGAATCAGTGTATTTACAATAGTAGGATTGAGTTCCTACTTCCGTGATAAAGAGGTATAGAAGACAGATCTGCCTGAAGATCCTTATAATTGACAGTGTAAAAAAGAGATCTCTTTGCTTTTCCTCTACATCTGAAACATCAACCCAGTCAAATTTATTTTGCTCAAGATATCACAGCCCTTTTCAAATAACTGGATTTCCAAAAGCTGTAGCTCAGCTTTGTAAATAGTGGTTGGTCACAAATTTATTCTGACATAGGTGGATGAAACAATTCATCAGGGCATCCACGTTTCAAGCATAGAAGCAAACATGACAATATTTTCCCCATACATAGATTGACTTTGGCATCAGGTTTAGAGGGAGAAAAGTGGTGAGGGCAGAATTTTTGTGCTCTGACAAAGAGAATATACAGTATTAAAGAAGAAAAACACTGGAAGCTTCATAATGTGTATGATCTTGTATAGCCAGAAGCTTTTATAAACAAGTTAGTTATGAATGTGCAGATTTAGAAGGATGAAATAGGCAGTGGAGCATGCTGAGACTGTAGACTGAGAATGAACTAAGTAGTTTGTGTTTTAAAAATGCTGGGATAGCATTCTAGTAGATAAAATGAATCATCAAAAATTTAATATTCAGAATCCGTTGTTAATGTCCCTTTTTTTTGTACATACACCAGTAAATCTGGCAAGATTACTTGTAGTCAATCAGGTTACAATCTGAATTTTTCCTACCAATGAATTGGTTCTCGTATATCCAAAGGAAATCTGGAATTTTTTTCTAGAGTTACAGTAATTAGGATCATCAGTAAAGGTTTATTTCTGTAGCTGAAATGAAGTAATTGAGTGATGGCTTAATTGTTTGAGATGTCAATATAGAAAACCATAAGCTAGATGATCTTATAAGATTTTAAAATTTATGTCTTGAAAAGCAAAAGCAGAAAGTTTAGTGGTGCTTTTAAAAGATCTCAGTACTGCATTGCTTTGGGATAATCACTTCTGTTTTCCTGTCAGTTGCTTTTCTTCATAGCCAGAGTTTAATGAATTAGAAGCCTGAATGGCACAACTGAGGGGTAATCTTAGCAGGAAAAAAATAGAAATTAGCATTACTACATTCAGACTACATTTTCTGAAAATGTTTAATGTGAGGAACTGTGCAGTTTAACTGGCTTTTAATCAGTTTTGTTATTTGATTTAACTTGCTGGTGCTGAAGACAACCATCCATAGAAAATCCTGGCAGGAAGCAGCAGTGATTGCCGTTAAACCTCCTATGACCCTGAAATAGTCATGCTGTTACTTGATGGAAGATACTGTTTTCCCATCTTCTCTTGCAGTTGATAATTTCATAGCTGAACGATAAGGATACAATTTGGTGATACAGTGTGCTTGGAATACAAATCAGTGCAGATATCTTAAGAAAATGTGTTTATTTGCTAGTTTTGAGATGATCAGCTGCACAAGGAACTGCATTCCCTCAAAAACTGCTTTGCTTTCTTTAATAGGCGCCTGAACCTAGTTATTTGGAGAGCACTATCTCAGGAGGAAAGAGACAAGTAAGCTATCACTTTTGTTTTTCTGATGTACCTCTGAAGGGCTGGTCATAAATATCTGATCGTTTTTTATCACTATTTCTATAACCAACTGGTTTAATTTTCAAATATTTCATAACTATACCTTGCTTTCAAATATGTATATATGATATGGAGTAATATTAAGTTCTGGACATCCTTTTTGTGGTGCTGATTATTTTTAAAGGAAAGGACTTGCATTCCATTTGAATGTTGCTTCTCTGTCCTTAATCAGTGTCAAGTGCAGGGCCTTGGGAGGGCAGCATGCCATTGCTTTTGACATCAAAGTAAATCTTCTCTCATCCCCTAAAGAGCACTCTAGTGGCTGGTTTGTTAAGGTGTAATAAGCACCTTAAAAGCTTTTGCTGGAACTGTATTTCATTCTGGAAGTTTTTACTACGTTAACTAGCCTATTTTTATATATTGATTTAGAAAATTAATGGCTGTTTAAACATCAGTGAAGTTAGCATCTCTTTGTGCTAGAGAATAAAGTGAAGATCTATTAATGAAAATGGGCCTGAAATACTTCTTAACAGAAAAATGGGAATGGAAACTAGAATGCTTTTAAGAAGACAAGCTAATGAGTAAAAAACCCACAATTCTATCATTAATAAGGAGAACTAAAACCCCATTCTGGTGCAGAGAGGAGATGAAGACTCTTAAACAAAACAGCATGTAATTAAAAAAAAAAGGAAATAGATGTCTGTTGATAGCACACAGTGAGTTGCGGAGTATAGAAATTTGACATGGTGTCATCCAAAATGTTTTTTTTAATAACATATGGCCAATTATGCCTGTAATGAAAAAAAAAGTCATAGCAATTGCACAGTCTATTGCTAGAGGAGCATATTAATCACTAATACTGATGCATAGCTATTAAAATGTTTGATTTATTTATCAGAAATTACATCTCAGCCACTTGAATTGCTCTGTAGCTGTGTTTCTGTAAGATATTTTAAAACCAGATGTAATTGTTTGACCAAACACAGCAGTATCTGGATGAAATGCAAGAATTTGTAGCATACAGAAGATAAATTGGTTGAATCTGATTCTTTATTCTGCCTTTACAATTGGTGACTCTATCTGTAAAGCACTGATGTAATTAAAATTTTTCCTATTTGTGATTAATTTTTGAAAAAAATTTTTTTTTTAAGATTTCAAGAGGATGGGCCAGTCCAATATATACAGCATAAAGAAGCTTTGCTGGAGGCTTTAGAGAATTTGGGATGGCCAATTTCCTATGAAGATATAAAATTGTTAGAAGATGAGATATTGACAGCATTAACATATATACAACAAGCCTCTGATCTTCAGGAAGCTGTCAAAAAGGAAACTGAGAAAAGCTCAGGATCCCACATAAGCAACAATAAAAAGGTAATACATGGGAAAGGATTTTTTCCCCCTTAGATATTCCTCTTCACTATGTACCTCTGGAATATTTTTTTCCATGATCATAGGCTGATAAAGTAGACATTTAGCATGATGCTAAATAAAATGGATAGAGGAAAGAAGGTAGTTAAACAGAGAGAAAGCTTTCAATTAGTTTTTTTAAGTATTGGGGAAGTAGAAGTTCTGAAGTTGCAAGAGCCACAGAAATCAAGCCTCTTAGAAATAAATTGCAGCAAAAGATCTTTATCTCCTCTGCAATGATAGCAGGAAAGAGAAAGAACAAATGTATTAAAGGCAATTTAGATATAAGGTTTGTGGTTGGGTTAATATCTGATAAACAGGACTAAAAGATCTTGTAATATTGAAGTAAATCACTGTCATCTTCCATGGTATGTTTCTTGTAAAAGAAAAGATGGAGAGAGGAGGTGGGGTACAACTTCATTTTTGTACGCTAAAATTTAACTGTCCCTAAAATGTGGGCATACATGAAGTGGTGGGCAATCTCACAGCATTGTGAACTGAATCAGTGGCATCTGGAGCTCATTCTGAAGTGGACACCTGCTTTTGGCTAGGCAGAGAGGGTGCTTTTTTGTGTCTGCATTTCATTAATACATTAGTCTAGCATTAATACATACTAGCTACTCTGAAACTGTGATTGAAGTTAGTGTTTTTTTGTATGTGTGTGTGTTTACTGTAGTTTTTGAGATTTTTTTCCATTAAGACTGTACATTTGAAAACATTTTAATGTCTTCAAAAACCAGATGGTCTTGATTCATTTTACATTAGTTTAAAAATATTACACTGCTGTTACAGCTATTTTGATTATTGATTTACCGATGCTGTATAATGTCCAATACAAGAGCAGCAGAAACATGTTTATGTTTCATTTGTTGAGTGTAATTTTACTGTTGCCTTGGAACAACCAGTTTGTGCTCTCAGACATGATGTGATTAACATTGTGCAATCACTTATCCTGAGTCAACCTGCTTTAGGAGTCTAATCAGAGCAGCATCTTCAGTAATTGCTAATCTGCAACTGAAAGGCTTTAAGAGTGAGAGGCACAAGTGCAGATGTAATTAGAATTCTGTTTATGTGGTAGCAAAACAGTGGGAAAAAAATGAAAAAACATGGGAAAACTTTAAAAGTGTTGTTGAAGGTTTTGCTGACTGCCTGCCTACAAAATGGGTATGAGCAATAAGCTGCCAGCTGAAATACATGACAGCAAGCTGATTATGGCACTGAATGAAAATTGTCATTGTGACATGGTAGAAAAATCACAATTATCCTGAAGCTCTACTCAATGAGGCAGGCTTTTAAATTTCCTGATATTTTTTTCACTAAATTTTAAATAAAACACCTTAGTTTTTAGCATTTATGGATTCTGAATTACTTACACAACCTCTTAAAAAAATTAGAAATCGTTTTTGGATGTCCTTGCTATGAGAGCTTCCTGTTTAAGCCTACAACTGAACTAATGGTCTGCACTTCTCTGGTAGTTGTGTTCAGGCTGCTCCATTTGCACATATCTGTGAAAGGTGGGCTGTGCCAGTGCTGTATTGGAGCAGGATGAAGGAGACATCCACCAGCACAGGGCTATGAGATGACTGAAGACCTCTTGTGCTGCAAGAAGTAAAAGCTTTGGGAAGTGAGAAAACACATTTAGTTATTTTCAGACAAAATACAGAACACTAAATATGGATGTAGGGCTAGTTGTAGGGCTAATTGTAGATTGTATAATACTCCATTGACTCAGTTCTTTTTGCTGTCCTGACTAAAGCATGAGTTAACAAAAGTCTTCCTCTTCAGGTTGGCTTTCAACTTTCTCTAACATATGAAAAATGAAGAATTTATATTTTTTTTTATATTGATGCCTTCTCCAGCTGTCGCAGTGTCGGACACGAACACGCAGATTCAAACAGCAGGTAGCAGCAGGTCAGCCACCGAGCAGAGCGAAAAGGGCCCTGCCCACCTTTATTATCACACTTTTATACCTCTTCTAAAACAATCATACATTGGTAGATGAGGTTAACACCTCTAGCATTTTGCAGGATAGGAACACAGTCTATCACCTTTCTCCACCTTGGAGAAAGGAATGATCAACAATGTAAAAGTTCAGTAAACATCCTTAGCCGGTTAGAAAAACAAGAGCTATGTTTATAGAAAGAGCATGAGAACTTCTACTACAAAAGTAAAAACATGGAGCACTGTGAAAACCAGGGCGACATCCAGCCACCTAGAAACAGAGACTAGACAAGAGTAAGGGAGTAAAGATAGGTGCTTATTTGAAGGGCCTTCAGGGTACACCCTGGGGGAGCCAGAGGCTGCCTCCATAAAATGGACCCCAAGATGGACGACAGGTCACGAGTTCTTCACACCTTTATAGGTTTGGTTTATTTGCATACCACGGTTAATTCTCCAGTTAAAGCCCCAGTTCAATGATGTAACTCCCCTCAGCTTGCTCCCCCCTTAGAGTCTTTGGTTTACACATTTTGGGCCTAGAAGAGCCTGGCTGTCCTTGAAGGCAAAGCCTGGAGAGGCTTTGTTATGTCTATCTTGCACGAGAGAGCAGAAATTACAGGCTACAAGGAACTTCAGAGTTACACTCTAAGCAGTACAGAATTTGAAAAATAAAAAAGTTAAAACCAAAGGCATCAATATTAAGTAGCTGCTTTGACTTAAAATATTTTATTTGTTCTGAACTTGTTAGGCATAACAGTCATCCACCATTTCTTAGTGTTTTTTCTCACTGAATTATAAAATTGTTTACAAGACGATGTCACCTAGTGAAAGGAATTGTTCAGGTCCCCTGCCCATCTGTCATTAGACAACCTCAGTCTACTGAGGTTGTGGCATTACTATTCTCCAAATGTGATAGATTCCAGGACAGTTTGGTGCTTTCTGTTAATGGCTGTAACATTTTAGTGTGAGGTATTTATTTCCCCACTGTTGAAATCTGGCCTTTGAGCACAATGGAGAACATTTCCTTGCATAGTAAATATTTCTGTTTCTGCACAGTAGTGGATTTCTGCAAGTAATCGTGTGGCTTCTGCAGAGAAAGAAAGCTGCATTCATTGCAAAGAATTAACTATCATTAAGAATATACTTTTAAAACACTGTTTTGCTAAGAATGAACTGGAGTGTGCAATGCTCACTCCTGTTTGTGGCCCTGCTGACTGTTCACCATATGATTAAAAAAAACATAAAATAGTTAATAAGCATAATGTCTTTTGTAAAGCATGTTTATTTGGGTAGAAAGGGACCTCTAGTGGCTCATTGAGTCTCTTCTTTCTGAAAAATTTATTTCATGTACAATTCATTTAATTATTCCTAATGCAATATTTATTGCTAAGACTTGATTCTTTGCAAGAATGGAAATTCTGGATCTCCCTTTCATTTCCTGATGTCATTTTCTTACACTCCTAATTCTTCCTCACTGTTTAAGGATTACTAATCTCTATCTGTTGATAACTTTTTTGCATTCATGTGTTCCTAAACAGCTTGGCATCTCCTGCCTTTGTTCTTGTGTCTCTTTAGGGAGACAAAGGAAGAGCAAACATCCCAAATAGCACAACTAAAAAGTTATAACTACCTAGAGATGTTTAATCAAATTTTGCATTGTCACCAGTGAAGTAACCTGCTGGACAGACAGACAGTAGATACAAAAAGATAGGCTCTTTCATAGAAATAGGCTGGGTCTATGCAGAATGGGCTTGTTCCGATTGGCAGCCAGGGAAGAGTTTGCTTGGCTCTGGAGGTGTCTGGATTATGAAAACCCGAAGTTTGAGCCAAGGTGCATGGAGATCTGTGGGTATTCTTTTTGTCTATTCTCACTTACAGTAGGAAAGTGCAAAAATTCCTTTTCTTTTTCAAATGGAATTAAAAAATGTAGCAGCTATTGAAAGAAGTAAACAAACTCTCCTTCACCCATTGTGGTTTAATGCATTGCCTTCAACAGAAGCAGAGCTAAACATGGTAAAAATCCCTGAGAATCAGACGGGGCTCTTTTATAATAAAAATACTGAATGCCAGAAATGGGCACTCTGACAGTGTCTGGGTCAATCCTGCTGAACACCTAAAAGCTGTGTGAGAGAAAAGAGGGATGGATTTGAATATAGACAGTGTTTCTGAGCCACCTGAATTCTGCAGGACTTGGAAGCCTCTTTGTGGATGCTTGCGTTGTCTTTAGTATTTGGATTAATGTGGAGTGCTGGAAGTTGCCCAAGTTATTAGTCAAGCATTACAAATTAGTTGATAATAAATATTCAGCAGCAGCTGTCCTTTTGGTGCCTGAGGAATTAAGTAAATGCTTTACCCAAATACCTTTTTGTGTCTGTGGAACTGTGGGTCTGCTCTCAAATCAGTGTTTGTTGAGTTGTATTTCAAGCAGTCAGTTAAGCACTGGTGAAGAGCCTCTGGTTTAGTCTGAGTTTGAAAACCCAAACTGTTGATATAATTAATATTCTGTAGGGGGAAAGAATAAGCTAGAAAAATCCCATATATCTCCAATTTAAATTATCTCCTCGCCTCTTTTGTGTGTGTGTTTTTGTACTTTTAGGACTTCTTTTTCTAGGGTCGTTTGTGATTTTTGAGGGGGGAGTTTGAAAAAAAGAGATTGTGATAATTATAGTGAAACTGAGAACAATCAATTTAATCAAAGTTATTAGTATCTCTTCCATCATTATTGACTATTACAGAAAATCAAGTTTCAAATCAAATACATTTTTTTAGGAAAAAAATTTCATCAGACAAAGAAGCAAATCATACACATCCCAGCAAGCAGGGGTTTCATTAAGAGTCTGTGAGTTATGGTAGTTTTTCAGAACAATGTGTAGATCTGTGGAAAAGTTTGAGATTTCAAGTTGCATATTTTTTATGATTCAGAAGAACTGTGTAAGAGATGGATGCCTGCAAATTGTTCATGAGGTAGGCTAATACAAATTTTAAAAATTAATGGTGAAACTGATTTATTTAATGGTGAAAATAAATGTCACCATTTTCATTTAATGGTGAAGCTGATTTATTATAAGGGAGTTTTGCACTTGCTTGTAATTTATATTTGGGAACATTATTGTGAGCAGAATGGCAAAAGTAATTAGTGTATGAAGAACTCAAACTGGTGGAGCAGAATAATGGACGGTGGCAGCTCTGGAAGATGTGGTATAATATTTTGCTAAACTGGTGTGTTTTTAAACTGTTGAAAATGTCAATTAAATTTTGAATTTATAGTTTGGAATTAAACTTTTTTTCCCAGACACGTGAAGATTTGTTTGAACAGTTTTTTTATTTCATATTTGTTTTTTTAATTATTCATCCCATATAGTGAGGTACTTCTAATGCAAATGAGATTATTGTGAAAACTCTCCTATCTGGACAAAAAGAATGTGTAGAGCAAATTTTCTTATTCTGAAAAAAGAGTTGATTTTTCCTTACCTCATCCTTTAATATGAATTGTGCAACTTCATAAAATTTTTATAGGAAAATGGTAGCCAGAGCTATCATTCATCAAGGTAAATTTCTGCCTGAACACATGAAAGTATAGGTATTGTTATGACCATATAGAACAAGGTTTTATAGTGAAAACTCTTACATGAGTACTTCCTGTACTTAGAACTATTCTGAAAGTTTAAAGTATTTCCAGTTTACTGTGAATTCTGTACAGATGTCATAACATTACATTGCCTCAATTTTTAATTCATTCCAAAGAACAGATCAAGGCTGACTGGATTAGCTGTTGTACAAGAAATAATTGTGTCAAATTACAGGGACTTGAAGAAGAAAATGTGAAGCTGAAGTCTAAGGCAAGACAAAAATGTCAGATATTTGTGACTCACAAAAGCCAAAAGGTAATTGCAAGATCAGACGTCACAGGATTTTATTATCCAGGTATATATTTTTGTCCACATTTCCAATATTATTTAGTGTTCCTTAATACTGATAAAATTAAAAAGTTATGGTCATAATTAGCTACTTCTTTCTTAATGTGATTTAATATTACATGTGCATATTCATGAAAAATGATTATATATTTTGTATGTGCACATATATGTACATTTATAAGAAGATTAATTTTGACATTCATTGGAGAGCAATGATATGTTTGTCTATGAAAAGTATGGAAGGAAATCAAGGTTAGCCAAGCTTTTACACATGTTCCAAAAGATCACTAAATGCTGCTGCCTTTTCATTGAGTTTTAAGGCGGAATGATTAGTAGGTAAAATTGAGTTCTCTTGTTTCTTAAGAAAAATATTCTCTCTGAGTATGTGTTTATTTTTGTGTTACCTTTACTTGTTTGGTTGGGTTTTTGTTCAATTACATATTTTTAACTATGGTAGTAGTTTTGTTATGTTAACTGTCAGTTTTATTATGTTAACCTGATCAGCTTACAAATTTCAGATCTGTGCTTGAAAAACACTTCATTTTCTTTTTATAGCATTAATAAGAGTGATTAGTAAGGCATGGGTTTTTTAGGTACAAGTGTCTCCATTGCCCTAGCACAGCTTACTGTAGCTAAATGAAAATTAAGAATGTATAGTATACACGTCTGACCCCAGTGATGTGTGACAGCCTATAGGATTTTTTTACAAAATAATGACCACAAGGGGTGAAAGAAAAATAATTTGAATATTTTATTCTGTTGTTTTTCAGGAACTGTGATAAGGAATATCAGTTCTACCTGTGCACTTGTTGACTTCAGCAATGGGGACAGCTGTGATGTCCCTGTCAAGTTCACTATACCTGTGGGAGGTGCTATGCCATGCCCACATCTGCAGGTGAAAAACTGTATTTTTTCATGATTGCAAATATGCATTTTATATTTAGTTTATTTGCTCAGACCTAGAATAAATTATAGATTTTTAAAAAAATGTTTAAATACATCTATTTATCTTAAAGAAGAGATTTTAATTACAGTAATATCATGTTATTTCAACATGAAGTTTTAAATTTGCTTGAAGCTTGCTTTCCTTGTAATCCTATTCTTTTGTTTATTAAAATTATGTATTCTAAATTAATCTATATTGTTTTCTTTATAAAACATTAATATTTCCCCATGTTAGAAAGGTGAACTATTTAATAGTAGAATTTCTGTTTCCTTGCATATAAATTATAAATGTAAGAGAAGCTTTTTTACTTTGTGTGATTTACAGCAAGTTTTAACCATTTGGTTTCCACAGCATGTTTTAAATCCAGCAAATAACCATATACAAAGGCAGCAACAGTAATAAAAATTATAATCCCTGTTCCATTTCTGGTTTCCTTTAATATTTATCAGTTGACTATCTGTAATCACTGTTGGTTTTTTGGTGATTCTTAATTTACACACAAGAAAGGTGATAGTTGTATTTCGGATACAGCATGGATCCATCTGTTTTGAATAAAAGAAACATGCTTATAATTGTATTTTTACATATAAAACTAGAGACATACATTTTTCTTCAGCTTGAGATGAAGGCAAATCCTGATATGGTAGTTCCTCATAGTTTTGTAAGGGGAACATCCAACTCTAGACACCTGCAGAATTTGATGTAAAATTGTGACTTCTATGTTAATTTTTAAAACCATTTTGGATAAACCAGTTACATATGGAATCATCTAAAATTCTCAAAGTTGGTTTAAAAGCTTATTGAAAGCCTTAAAATTTGCATAGAGTCCAAGGGAATGCAAGTTTGTAAGTTTCCTCAGTCAGTTCAGCTTTCTAGCTGAGCCCAGGTACATTTAGTAGAGCTCAGTCCTTTATTTTTGTTTTGTGTTCTCCCTGATTCGCTGGAAATTGCGTGATCAGAACACGCAAGGACCAAGTTCTTCTTTTCTTTCAAAGGTCCATATTAACTCATGGGAACATGATAAAGTGATGATTCATGTGAAAATATCTTGGTAGTTACCTTTTATGTCTTGTAAGTGCCACAAGTTCCATGGCTCTTGCATTGATGCTTTCCTCATGTGCAGGTGGGAGACTATGTGTTTGCCAGAACCGGGACACAGGCAGGAAATGAATATTATGTACCTGCCATTGTCATAGCAACACCAGAGAGGGTGGAAACAGGTGACAAACTCTACACAGTACTGATGTTCAACGACAGGGAAGTAAGTAAACCTAGAAAATTATACCAGTCTGGCAATTTTACCATTATTCTGTTTTTGAGGAGGCACACAGAATTTTCCAGGCTGATGAGCTCACTGTCCCAATCTGGGTCTCCAGCTAACTGGAGTAAATCAGATTTCAGAGTGCAATGAAGACCTCATGTAATAGACCTGAACAAAAAAATTCTGTAGGATAATTTGTTCTTAAATCATACTCTGTTCGTTCTTCTTTAATACATTTGGTGGCTTTCACGAATCCCATGCTTCTAAAATAAGAAACATAGGGAGTTTTAACACAGTCAGTATAGTCTGAAATTAATTTCATTATGTTTGTTTGGTTTGTTTTTTGTTTGTAAGCCATTATAATTTTACTGCATTTTTCATAGCATGTATTAAAACAAATTTAGTTTGTACTTGAAAATTTTATATTAATTGTCTTTATTAGAGGCTGATTACAGTTCCATTTAAACAGTTGACTTTTTATGCATATGTATCTTCATTGCTTTTGAGATTTCAGTTGAAATCAGATGAATGTTGATTGTGTTATTGCAGGAACACTGTATAAGAAGTGAGCTCATTAAAATCAGCCAAACCAAGTATGCCTATTCATGTCAGTACATAAGAACGGTGCAGACGGTGGATTATGAGATGTGAGTACGTTTGAACCTAAAAATGCCAAATTTTTAAAATGTGAATCAGAAATGTTGCACTTTGAGTTCAGCTATGCTGTCAGGTTTCTATATGTAGTACTCTAACTACAGCTATTGTGAACTGGCTTACTCTACACATGCAACTAAGTGTATATAAGAATTTGTATTGCCCTATTTTCATTCTGGAAATATTGGTGGGATGTGATGGTTTGAAGCTTAGTCCCAGGAAGTTGTTAAGAAGATTGCTGAAAGGTGAGATGGAGTTTCTATTTGTTGTACACCTTATTTTCCTTTTAAGATACTTATTATTATGTAGAGCTACACATTAAATTGCAATTTTTTTCTAAGATACTTGTTCATCTTCTGGGCTTAAATCTGGAGAATGACAGAGAGAGAGAGTGTGTAAGATGGGTATGAGCCCTTACTTAGGTTCTGCAGGATTAATGTGCAGCAGGATATGAAGTGTGCACTGAAAATGCAGTGGTTCCAAGTGATTGTGGATTACATTTTTATCTTGTATTAAGTTCTAGTTTAATCCAGTTGAAATAGCATTGAATTATGACACCCTTCAGAGCACCAACAACCTCAGAGAGTTAGCAACAACAAACCTTAGGAAGGACAATAAGATCAGAACAATCATCTAGGGATATTTCTCCAGAATACATTCCCAACCTACAATAATTTGGGATTTAAAAAATCCCTGAAGCAGAATTGGAGTCTCTGTATTAAACAGCCTTAATGGAATTTTCTTCCACGAATTTGTGCAGTTACTTTTTTGAAACCATGTAAACCTTCATCATCCATAGCTTCTTCCCAGGGAGAGTCCCACAGTTTCACATTTTGTGTGAGAAAACATAATTTTGTTTTGAATCTTCCATTTGCCTTGACATCCCACAGGATGAAGGATTTCCTCTTCCATGTAGTATGAGCCAAAGGATTGTATAATCTCCATCATGGGAAGTTTATTTCCAAGACGTTGCATGAATAGGACAAATCACAGGATCACAGAATTAGCTTGGTTGGAAAAGACCTTTGAGATCATTGAGTCCAACCTATGACCCAACACCACCTTATCAACTAAACCATGGCACTGAGTGCCACATCCAGTCTTTCCTTTAGCACCTCCATGAATCCACCACCTCCCTGAGCAATCATTCCAATGCCCAGCCACTCTGTCTCTGAAGAACTTCTTTCTAATGTCGAGCCTAAATGTCTCCTGGTGCAGCTTGAGGCTGTGTCCTCTTGTCGTGTTGCTGATTGCCTGGGAGAAGAGCCTGACCCTCACCTGGCTACAACCTCCTTTCAGGCAGTTGTAGAGAGAAAGAAATTCCACCATTAAAGGCAATTTTAGATCACAGAATCATAGCCTGGGTCAGATTGTAAAGGACCACAGTGGTTCATCTGGTCCAACCTCCCTTCACAAGCAGGGTCATTGTAGAGGACATTGCACAGAATTGCATCCAAATCATTGAGTATCTCCAGTGAGGAGACAGCACACCCTCTCTGCTCCAGTGCTTGGTCACCCACAGATGTTCTTAATTTCCATTGAAATGTTCTAATATGATTATCATCATTAAAGACTACATCTAAAAATTATGGGTGAGGGTACCACCCATAATATGTGGGCTGATCTATGGATTCTCTGAGAATAATGGAATGAAAAGCAACTACGATTCAAGTGCTGTGATTCCCACTGATTTTCTAGTAGTGATCCCAGCACAGTTTAAAACTCAAATTTCCAGCAGCTTGCAGCCACAGCACACAAACAAATGCTGTCTCTTGACTGAGCAGAATTCCAAATCTTGAAACACATCAATGCCTTTTCCCAGGCCACAACACTGATATGACATAGCCTCTTCCCACCAAAAAGCAAACCTGAAGACCATGGTTTCCTTCTTAATGCACACAACCAGCTGGAAAGGGGCAAGTATGTTACAGGTCTGAGTTCCAGCAAAATCAGCAGGTCTTTCCCTTCCACTGAGTTGGATTGTATTCCAAATGAGGTACCATATTAAGAAAATATGTGACTAAATGCATAAGCAATAAGAACAGTGTCCATTCTATGTGCTTTGTTGCATGAATGAATGGTTTAATACAAAATATTCGCTCTCCAAAGAGAATTTATTAGCAAGCTGACTTGCCATTTTTATGTACACATGAGGAGAAAATTGAGTTATGCACTGGCAAACAGAGGAGTTCTTTGGAGACTTAACTGAAATGAATGTACTAAATGGAGTTTCCATTAAAACCCCTTCCTTTTAAGAGGGCATGAAAGTGTGCTTTCCAATGAAACTTGTTATTTATTACATTTCTAAAAGAAATCCCTACCTCCTATGTCATACTTAGAGGGGAACACTGCAGCATATTGCTCATGGGTGTGCACAAATCTAATGAGAAAGTGCTATTGAATTGAAAGTGATAGTGTTGATAGGAACAATGTAAAAGCATAATTTAATTGGAAAGGAATCAAAAAGTCTGAATGCAATATGATATTAAAACCTCAAAAAGAGACAAACCCTTTGTGCTAAGTCCTGGAATAGTAAGGGATAAAAAAATTAAAAGACATATCCCAGCTTCCCATGTTGACAAAGTCCACAGTGCACGTAGATGTATTACAATGGCTTGGCTAATTCCAGCTCTGAGTTCTTTGGGATTGTCTTTTAATGTTTTTGTGGTGTGTATTAGGGATTATGTGTAATTGACTAATCTTTAGAGGTACTAATATATCTCTCATGACTTTAGTATCAGACATTAGCATCTGTTTGGGGTGTTTTCCTGCCATCACTGTGGAAAGAAATAATTATGGCAGAACAAACATTTTGCAAATGGAGCTAACAAGTTCCATATACAAAGAAAAACACTGTGTGATCTGGACCCACACAGTTAAAGAGCATTATTGCCCACATCCTTTCTGGAGTCATAAGAGACATATAAGATTAAGGGCCAGAGCCCTGTTTTAGGCTATCCTTCACTTATTCTATAAGTAAAAGGGAAACTGAATTGTAGGACATTTATAGCCCTGTCAAGTGGTCAAGAGTGTGATAAGTCCTTCTCTTGTCAGTACTGTGAGATGTGGAAAAAGGCGAAATCTATGTCTTGTTAAAGAGAAGTTATGATATGTGTGCTTTTAGCTTTGTGAATTTCCTTTTCTGGTTTTCTAGCCTGGATGGTGAGACCACAAAGCCCTGCCCTCTCCCACCTGTGGAAGATAAAGGAGGAGAAGCAGCAAAGAAAAGTATTGTAGAAGAAAACAGGGGAAAAAAGAAAAAGAAGAGGACAACAGTGGACAAAAGGCATCCCAGGGAGAAGATGTCAGACTTCGATGATCTTTTGCTTGTCTCCAGAAGTGAAGTAAAACAGAGAGGAAGAAATTCACTGTCTAGCAATGAGGAAGAATTTAGAGGTAAAGAAGTAGCTCTGGAAAAGTAGAAGTATTAGGAGTTAAACAGTTCTGGTGGGCCTTTAGCTATTACCCACACAAGGACTTGGTTTCTGCATTTCTGGGTGTTAGCAAAGTTAGCTTTCCCATGTCCTATGTAATTAAATTCTTTCACCTCCTTTAGAAACTGTTCTTGACACTTTCTCAGCATGTGTTTTCACAGCAAGGGCAACAAATGAATAAAGCTATTTCCAGCAAATGCCACCTTAATTTCCCTAACAGTTGTAGTAGCAGCGAGGATGCAGTGACACCAAACCTTAGTACCTGCTTGTGAGCAGAGTATATATTCCTGTCCCTCTACTGTTTGTTAGATTAAAGTCTATATTGCAGGTACTAAATTATTGCACCTGTAGCTCAGTCTTTAGAGGTTAAATTGCTTTTGGTGTATGAGCTAGCTCAGTTAAAGCTGACAGCAGTACCTATACTCCCTGTCACTCTGCAGCAGAGACTGGGCTAGTGTAGGCCTGCCATTACATGCCAGTCAGCTCTTCATTTTCAAGATCCTACTGTCAGTGGAAAGATAACAGGGTTGTTATCCTTACTTGCTAGGTGTACCTCCTTGTGCCATTTTAAATATGTTTTCAACAGCCTCATTATTTATTTACTTCCAGAAGTAATGGGTTATAAATTCACTCAATCATCATGTTGTCAATCAACTTGATTTGGCTCCTCTGAATGTACCTTCTGTGTTCTCACTCATCCTTTAAAGATTGCCTGCAAATTCCATTTACATTGCTTATAGTGGGTGTTATGGTGCCCATTACATAATGGGCATTTTAAAAGTGGCTTGATCAGAATTATATGAGAGCAGAGGTGTTGGGCTTGTCCAGTGAGAGACCACGGTTTCCAAAGGTGGGGCTATGTCACTGGAAATGTTCAGTTGTCCAAGAGCCTTCCTCTTGGACATTTTGAGATGCAGATGCTGAGGAAATGTGAAATAATGCACTGTGATCAGCAAGTCCTGTAACTGATTTCATGCAGCTTGGAGGAAAGATTACACGAGATCAGTGGTTATCTATGCATTTTAATTCTGCCTAGACTTAGCAAATAATCCCATGGTATTCTAACAGGCTTCAACATTGTTTGGAGGTCAAACAGGTCTCTTCTTGTGACACCATCAATATTGAATATGTTTTTCTTTTTTTTCCTAAAGTTTATTTTCCTTTACATATCCTTCTGTGTTTCATCAGAAAGGGAAAAGTCAGAGAGCTGATAAAGATGTTAAGTAACGCTATATGGTCATCCTCACATGGTTTCATTAGATACCTCTTTATCCAGTCTCTGTGTATTTCTCCTCTTTGGGTGTAGATAGTTGCTCCATTTTCATACCATGCAAATGTTTCACAGCACTCTGTGTATATAATTTTGTAAGTTATATCAAATGTGTTACCTGACCCCCGACATACACATTTGAACTGTGTTAATGCTGGATTTAATTTCAAAGGTGAAGAGAATAAAGAAAACAAATTTGCCTGGCATTGCTTTTTCCTTCCGCGCAACTTCCAGTCAAGTATGCACTATTAGTTTACACTTACTGCTTGGCAGTTCAGTATGTGTTGAGCACCATATCTGTGAGATTCACCTATGCAGGTTAACACTTTTCCTTAGAAGTTGTCATATTTGATTACATTGATGTGGGTAGGTGTTAAATAACATGGATGAGAAGTCGGAAAGCGCTGCCATTCTAATGAATTATTCAGTCAGTCTCTGTGGACCAGATATTAAAAATATCAGGTATCTAAAAATGGACTTTACCTTCCTGGAGTTTCTGTAATGCTGAAATAAGGCTGGATATTCAAGTCAGGAGCCTAAATTACACAAGTGAGGTAAAACACCGTTTTTCTCTTCAGACCCCTGTATCACTCTGATGTCTCAATTACTGCCCTTCATACGCTGGACACACCAGTGTTCATCAGAGTGATCCCTTTCCAGGTTTTCCTAGTATTTGCTTTCATTACTTCATTATTTCTGGATTGTTTATTACAAAGGCAGGTTTTTAAAACAGTCAGCATCTCAGAGAAATGTTTTGAATGGCTATAATAATAACAACTTTTGTTGTTAAATGTCTTTTACAGGAACAAGGTTATGCTTTTTTTTTTAGCTTTCTAAAAGCAGTCTGTTAAACTGAGTTTATCTGAAAGATGTATATTCCTCCCACATATTCTTTTCCTTGTAATATCAAATACCTAAATAATTTGGATATCTTTTACCTTTTGAAAAAGTGCTATCATCCTGATATATTTGACTGAAGTAAAGGCATTTTCTTCATCTTCATATAAATGTTTTCCCTTTGTGTGTATTGTGTAATGCATTAAAAGCATTTAATGCCATCAGCATTTCTTGCATTTCTTTTCCAAAGGTTTGTCTTGTCACTACTTATGTCCAGATGCATACACACACACATACACAGACATATATTCAGTAATCAGACTGGGCTATGTTTTATAACTAAAGAAGTGTTAATCAACACTTCTGCCTATGTTTCTGCTGACTTCATGTGTACATTCATCTGTTATATGAGGGAGTAAGCTCTCCTAAACTTGAATGAGCATTGCCAGATACCGAGATGGATTTTTGTGCTCCCCAAGATAATGTGGATTCAGCTACATCGCTCTTATATAGGTGGTTGACGAAGCCTTCTATTTCCATAAAGCCTTGTATTTCCACAGAGGGCCCTCTGTGATGTGGGCCCTCTATGAATTAAGGAGGTATTTTGGACTGTTTGTGGTTTGGTTTATGCTCAGTTTTATTAAAATATTTCTGATTGTTGAGAGGAATCAACAGCCCATTCCTGCTGGTCCCACTTGCGGAAACAACATAAACAGAAGTGAATAAAGATTAAGTAATTGTGTTAGTTATTTAGCATTTTAGCTTCATTATTGTGTTGGAGTGAACTCTGTCTTATTTCTTCCGGAACTACTATATTTGAAACATTATTATTTTGATGTGTATGCTTGCCACTCCTACTGTGTTAGTTAGCTCTGTGTGTTTATAAGAGAGCGAATGAAGGCCTGGCAAATTCTTGCTGACAGTTGGCTAATGATTCTTTGTCTTGGTAACTCAAATAATACTATTTGATGTAGCAAGATCGTTGATACTTAACTCTGTCCTTGGTTATTGCAATAATTGTTTTTATAGATGCAATAAAATTGTGTATCTCTTTCTGTAGAAAAATTCTTCTGCCTGTCTTTCTAGTTTTCTCTCTGTTCTGTAATGCCTAAAATCAATGTTCATTCCACATGACTTCCTTGGCAATTTTCTAAAACGTGTATCTAGTAAAAACAAAATATATCAGAAAAAAATTTGGAGTGAAGTACAGGTATGATATGTAGTAATACTCTGCATTGCCTGATGCATTAGCAAATAATAGCTATCAGAGCCAAAATCTCCTTTTTCATTTATAATGAGATGCGACTTGAAGCAATTATGCTGATAATTACTGTAACTGCCAATATGGGGTAGTTGGGAGACCTTTGAAAATGAACATTTTCTATCCTTTTCTGTGGCAAACATAGTTCCTCTGACTTGAGTTCAAGAGTGGAGCAGCTGTGGCACCTGGCATTCTAGTGGATTGGCTAGATTTCCCACAGTAGCATTTCCCATTTTTAGCACCCACTCGTTTTCCAGTCTCATTTTCCATCTAGTCCATTCAGCATTTGGAGAAGGCCATCATAATAAAGCAGTGTTCCCATCTGTTGGTCATGGCTTGTTTAATGAGCAGTTGATGTCAATTCAGCTATGCCTGCATCTGTTCCTTCCTGCAGCTGTGTGTAGCTCAGGGCTGCCCAACAGCTGCCAGATTTAGCTCCTGTTTGTCTCTCCATACCATGTTACAGCTCGGCCAGAAACATTCTGTCTTCTCTCGGGGTTGGCCATTCATGAAGAGAGGAAAGTGTGCTGAACTCTCCGTCTCTTTCGCCATAAAAATGAAACATGGAGACAGACAAGGGGAAAAAGTGCAGTTCCATTGGTTTAGGAGGCATGTTTGGGAGTATCTGAGGGCAGAGGTGGAGGACAGCTCAGTCCAGATCCTAGGAGCATGACCAGAATGGGTTCTTTTCAGCATCTTAGGAAGAAACACAGAGAGCTTGTGCACTGGCTAAAGGAAATAAACAGCTTGTGAACTGTGTGTGGTGGGGAACACTCATTTAACAGTGCAGCTTTCACTTTACTCACGGAAGCACTATGGCCACAAAACCTTTTAGTATTTTAGTCTGGCAATGCTTTTGTACTGCAGACAGACAGGACACAGTCCAGAAATTTCTTGACCCTTACACACAGGAACTCTAGATTTCTGTCTCTTAGGGTGCTGAAGAAGAATCAGAATGCTCCTTTTGTCTGTGTAAGTGCTGATGGTGCACAGTCATTAGACAGTTTTCAAAGGCACACTTTTGATTTTTAAACTGCAGTGTCAGAGTTTCAGTGGTAGCTATGGATGAAAATCACTCCTAAAACTAATCATACTCAAGTCCCATACTCTATATATTCAATCTGTGCTGTTGCTTCCCCAACCTGTACGTCATATATTTATCTTTCCTTATTCTTCTGATTCCTTCCACAGTTTTGTTTTCTACGACACAAGTTCTTACATGATCCCTGAAAATCAAAGTTTGAAGCAAAATAGAGTATATGCTTTTGTTAACTTTGTTTCTTCCTATTTTATTCTCTTTCATTTTTCCTTCAGCTTCTGGTGTTTTGCCATTCATTGTGATTGTCATCATTTTGTGCCAGGAGGGTGCCTAGTAGTTGGTGGTCTCATTTGGTATGACTTAAAAGTGACTTTTCAGTGACACAAATAGAAAAGCAAAGAAGATAAGCATGGGTCAGACAAAGGTCCATGTAGCCTGTCCCCTGCCCCCAGCAGTTCCTGGAAGATGATTCCTGAGAAAGAGTAAGATCAAAGGTTGGCCTGTGAATACAAGAGCTACAAGCTACAGACTTAGAAAACAAGAATTCTTAAAAATACCTAAAAACCAGACTGGTTTGAACTTGTGAGGATGAAAACAAATGATCTTTATGCAGAACTACTGCTCTGTTAACATAGTCATTGAGTTATTTGTTTCATGATAAATTTCAGGGGGTGTTTGAACTGTGACATCCAAGCTCATGGTGGGCCAGTGAGTTCTCTCACTAAAGACACCGGTTCTCTCCTAGCATCTTCCCTCTCCATTTCATCATCCTGCTGTTCATCAAGGTGTCCAACTGCAGTTGCTGAGAGCTTCACCTTCCAGCTCAGTGAAGTCTCCCGGATGCTTGCACAGTCCAGCTGTGGGAAATTCTCCAGAGCCTGGTAAAAGCAACATCCCCAGGATTATTAGAGTCAGCATGGAGCAGTGGGAATTGGCAAGGCAGCCTCAGCACCACTGCACAGAGCAAAGGAAGCCACAGGAAGGGTGCACGATGAAAGAGCTTCAGAGGAATGGATGAAGCTGCAGACAGGAAGGATTTTTAGTACCTCTAACTGTGAAATTTTAGTTCTCAAATCAAAAATAAACTTATGAATCAATACTAAATTATTTATGATTTTGCAGACTTACTTTGGAGGTATGAAAGAGAAACAGCAGCAGAGGGTCAGCTGTGCTGTTGAAGAGTATCAGTATCAGAAGAGAAGTGAATGGACATTAAAGAAATTCTCAAGCTTGACTCTGCAATTTCCAGGCAGATGAATGTATTTATCTTTACATGTGAAGTAAAATGGTGTTGGAAAGATACATTTACCCAAATAGAAACAGGTGGAAAATTAAAGCATACACATGTATACATTGTAACCCAGTGGTACATTTATATTGGGTTAATTCCAGCTGCTATGGTAGGCAATTTGATCTCAGATCTTTTTTGTGTTCCACATGCATGACACGTTTATAACTGGGTCTGAGTACTGGGATATTGCTCTGCTTTGATGTAGCAATAATAACTCAGGTCTTGTCTTTTCTGGAGGGAATTGTGGGCAGGGCAAGGATAGTAGCCACCCCAGGCATAAACGAAACAAAACAGATCAAAAACCCCCAGAACTGAATGGGGTAATAAACCATCCCCAAGACATTCTCCCAACAAGATGAATTTTCCACTTGGATTTACCAGATAGCTGAGCTCGACTAGGAAGGCCTAATTTCACATTCTGTCAAGGGAGCATAACCAGATCATCAAAAATTCAGATTGCTGCTTCATCAGACTGCCTCACACAAAGTTGGCAGTGGTGGGGTTTGGGCTGCTGAGACTATGCTCAGACTACTTCTGATTCTTTTCCAACTACTAAGATGGCACTTTTCCTATTTGCTTAAGAAACATAGCCTACACAGCAAAAACAACTAAACAAAAGCCCCCAAACAAACAAACAAACAAACGGAAAAGAATTTTCACCTGCATATGGATTTGTCATTCTGGATCAAGCCTTGGACCCAAGGCTGGGACTCAGCCCCTGGCATTCAGCACTGCATGGAAGGCACAGGGAGAGAACACCTATTACCTCTCCTGTTGGTACCAGCTGTTAGAATGGCAGGAAGTGGAAAAATGTTTGAGCCTGAATTCCTTTAGAAAGTCATCAGTAACCTCCTACTCAGTTGTGGAAATGGGAAATCAGATCAATGTCCTATCTTTTGAGAAAAAGGGAAGCTTCATGGAAGTTCAGATAACAAACCTTGACTCGATCTGCACAGGTATGCAATGGACCGTTTCCTCCAGGGCTGTTTCCTTGTTTGCCCACAACTTGGCTGCTGCATAAATACAGCAATGCTCTGAGAGAGCACACAGCTCCTCTTAAATACACATCCCCACGGCTCTGAGTGCTCCAGGGCCAACTGTAACCCTCTCCTGTTGATGAGAGTATTGGCATCAAGGCTGAGGTTTTCCTCCAGAGGTGCTTCTCCTAGGAGGGGGGAGTGCTCAGCAGAAAAGGATGCAGGTTTATGCTGAGTGCTCTTGAAAACCGAGCAGTTAGTGATCCCAGTCCTCCCCACAGTGGCCCTGGAGCCAGGCCAACAGCATTAAGCAAGGGCTGTCTCTGCCCAAGCCATGGGATGAGGTTTGCTGATGCAGCCTTGCTGCTTCTGCAGAGACACCTCAACCCAGCTCAGTAGTGCCCAGGTTTCAATTTAACAGCAAACATGCTGAAGGGAAAAACTATGTGAGGGATGATTTCAACACATTGTAAGGTCAGTCTTCTAATTACAGGGCTGCAAGAAAAGGTCAGAAGCAAACAAATACAAACACATCTGTGGCCTAAACTGAACACTTGCTCTTTTTGCCCAGTTCTTCCACTCCAAAAGCTACCAAGGTTGGGGTTTAGCACTGGCAGTGTCACCCCTTCCTGTTGCCCCATGTATCAGTCGTTAGCAGGTTTAAAAGAGGTAATTGTCCATCTCCAGTGGCATTCCCTGCTCCAGAGAGTTTTCCTCACAGGTAACTCAGAGCTGAGCATTACACGATCCAAGCAGCTGCCTCTCTGCCTGTTTTCCACATGATCTTCAGTTGCTTGTGGCTTTTGAAGAGAGGATGTTGGGAAATTTGTGACACAGATTTTGACATGTAGTCACAGCTGGCTACATGCACTGGTGTTGAGCTCAGATTTGTGACTGTGTGCTGAGTTTTTGCTTTGTCAGACAGTGATGAGGAGAATGGAGATCCCTGCACACTTCACCTTTGTTTTATATTGTATGTATGCCGATTTTTTTTTTTGCAAACAGATCTGTCAGTCCCCTGAGTCAACCAGAAGCCACCTGACAGTGGGGGATGATGATTTTTCAAGCCCAACATTCTGCTCAGATAGGTGACTGACACAACACCTTCCTTGGAGTGTCCTGTTAGCCCCTGCCTGGAGGCACGGCGGGTGCAGTGCGAGGTGCCGCAGTGCCGCTGCCTCTCCTGTGCTCTGGGGCACTGCTGGGGCAGCTGCTGCAGGCTCTGCCTCTTCAGGTCCTGGGCACTGCTCTCCCTGCTGGCTGGGATGCTGTGGGACTCTGCTGGGAACGTTAGAGGGGCTCCTGCTGGGAGACGGTCTCCTTACACGCCAGAAATTCACAGAGTCACCATCTCCCTCTCATCATGTTCTAATACAACACGCTGGGAATCTACTCACTCTTCACAGCTGAAATGGAAACCCAGATCTTTACCCAAGAAATGTGTGAGGGGAGTAATTTCAGGCCATGCAGTGAATGCAGATGGCAAATATAGCAGAATGTTTTTTTGTTTTCTTTCTACTATACTTCATGTTTTCAACTTTCTCTACCTGTCTGCAGAGCCTGACTTTGTTCTGAAAGTCTTTTCACGCATACTGCATTTGTTTACCACCCACAGATGCTGCCTGTTTATTCTCTTCTGCTGTTTTCATTGATCTAACATGAAAGTCACCTTGAACTGAAAGAGCTTTGCCCTTGCTAGGTGTGCAAATTATTTAAAAAATATAAATACAAGCATACAGAATACAGGAACTAAGCAAGTTCTTCTAGGGATTTTTGTTACAGGAAGTCATGGATACTGGATCTGAGTTGTCCATAAAAAGCAAGATGTTCTTGGATTTAATAGAAAGCTCATAGAATGGTGGCAGACTAGACACCAAGGCACAGTGTGTTATACCTTTCAGTGTTTATCTTGGTCCTTTTCGTCCTGAACAGAAGCATATTTTGGTGTGTATTGACCATTTTTTAAAATTTACATCTTAACAGGTGACAGGGGGTAATTTGCCTATAGATAAATTATAAGAGGTATAGCACCAGAGAAAAAAGTCTTCCACAAGAAAATTCCTGCCAGGACTTACCATCAATCTTTATTTTATGCAGCTGCTTTACAGATGAAGGAAACTCAGACCCTTCCTTGACAAACAAGAGACAGCACTTCAGCCTAACAGCTTGGTATTGAGTGCCTAAATATCTTTTACACATGAATTTAAAAACATGTTTCCAGACAATTACATTGTGAGTATGCCTGCAGGGCTGGAAGCTGAGTGTTGGCCTGTTTGTTCCCTTAATTAAATATATGGCTAAATGCATTCAGCCATGTTAGCTCTGGCTGGGATGAGCAATGCTGTGCTTGCTGATCCCTTCAGTTCTGCCAGCCCTTGTGGTCAGAGAGCAGCTACACTGTCACTGTTGGTTTCAGCCCAAGCACAAAAGCTACACAGACTTCCTTATGGTCCTCCAGGCCAAAAAAAGAATTTTCTTTGCCTCTTCTTTCTCCTTTTCTTACCATGGAATCTTTAGCTTAATTCTGGCTGTAAGAGCAGCAGGAGATTGCAGGTTTTAACTCCACAGAGAAATGGGTTACACTGGAAAGCTTAAGGAGATGTGCTTTTTAATTGGCACAAAACAGCAAAGCCCCAACATTTTCCGTGGTTGGTCAGAATTTTGGGAATTCTTTCTCTCATAAATGTGTGACATTTTGTGCAGGGTGTCTGATCCAACAAGAGGAACTTTCCTAGTGACAAACTGGCTGGTGACTACTAGCCTGTGGTCCTTTTTTCTCCCTTTTCCAAGCCTACCCACTTTGTACTGCTTTAAGAGATCAATACAATCAAATGACCAGTCTGACCAGTTTTGACCATTATCTGTACAGCTGGGCTGCAAAAGCCTCGAAGTTCACAGCATGCCAAAGCACTGAACACAAAATTCCTCACCTCCCACCAGCGACTGAAACTTTTGTTCCTATATGAAAGCGGCCTTGTGTGTGCATGGTTTGCAGGTGCTTTGGCAAACACTTTTTAACTTCAAAGAAGTCAGGGAGAAGCTGAGAAGACAAGGTCACTCCTGCACATAAACCAGCAAAGACAGATCTCAGAATATTTATGCAGTGGCTCTGGCAAAGTAGGTAACAATAAATGAAGTTTTATTATACATTGTACCTACATGCACATCTATTTCTGTTTGGCTTTTTTTTTTCTTGAATTAAACTACAAGCACTTCTTCAAGGGCTTTGGATTTCTTACAAGCTGTGTAATGCTGAGCTCAGTGGCACTGCCCTTTTGATCTTCCCAGCAGTGGCCCCAGATAACTGAGGGCTTGCTGTTACAGGAGCTCTGGACAATGTACATGACTGCAGTTAATTCCCCATAATACTCACCTGGTACTTACAACTGTACAATACTTCTAAAATGTGTCTCATTTGTGATGTTCGTGGGGTTTTACAAACTAAAATGTACATTGAAATGTACAAAAATAAAGGTAGCCAAGTTTGTGGTAAGACACACACTTGATGATTTTCATCTGAGAGTTGAAATCTAAATGCAAGCACTTGGTGTGTTCCCAGAACACAGATTTAGCATCTAAGTGAATGGAGAGGGAGGAAAGTCCCACGATTCAGGATTTTAGATGTGATGCTCATGAATGCTGTAGCCACGAATATGTTTCCTGAGGAAGTCTAAATAAATTAAGGAGTTTTAAAAATCTCTCTATATATTCTTTCTCTTCAGACCCCCAGAACTGAAACAAACAGGATGAAGGCCAGCTTCTAAACATCAGTCTAGTGCCATCTGAGATGTCTAAGGGTCTCCAAGACATCTGGTTCAGGCTGGCATATACGATATAAGACTTATTAAAGACTCATTTTGTCTGGCTGCTAGATGCTGGGGGAGATAATCCACAGCAACTAAAATAGCACTGAGCCCTGTCAGTAAAGTCATTCCCTCTGGTGAGTACTGCAGGAGAGGCTTAGGTTTGTTCATTTATATCCATTACTATTTATATCTGCCTAATTATGTGGAGAGTGGAAGAAATTGTTCTGACATTAGGAAACTACAGAAAACAAAGGCAAATCTAGTGATACTAAGGCATGCCATAAAAAAAAAAAACTAATTGAAAACATTTTCTGAGCTGCTATCCAGAAAGTCATCAAAAGAATAATTATCCAATCTGCAAGCTACATTGAAAAATAATGCAAGTCTCCTAATTAGTCATAAATGACACAAAAATGGGGGGCAGTCTCTTCTGCCAGGTAACAAATGACAGAATGAGAGGAAATGGCCTCAAACTGCACCAGGAGAGGTTCAGATTAGACATTAGGAAAAAACTTCTTCACTGAAAGGATTGTCAAGCACTGGAATGTGCTGCTCAGGTAGTGGTGGAGTCACCATCCCTGGAAGTATTTAAAAGACATGTAGATGGGACACCTGGGGACATGGTTTAGTGGTGCCAGGTTAACAGCAGGACTCATTGATCTTAGAGGTCTTTTCCAACTGAAATTATTCTAAAATTCTGTGATTTTTAGAGGGGTTTGTTTGCAATTCTTTTTTTGCCTTTACTTTGCTCTTGAGGTGAGGTGATGGACACGTTCCCTATTTCCATTTACACCGAGACACAGCTGTACTTCCCGGCACCTGATTTCTTTTGTTGTGAATTGTATTAAACAGGGCATATTCCACAGAGTGAACTGAAGTTTTCCTTTAAGCTAACACCCTCTACTGTTCACTCCTGCATATTATCCATGAACAAAACCTAGCCACGATTATAGTGACTACTGACTTCAGTGTGGTACAGCAATTTCTAGAGTATTGTCCTAATTTTAGTTTTGTTATTCTTTGAAATGAGTGCAGCAGTGCTTAGTCACCTGACCTACCCTACATCTTTCAGAAAAAGCAACATACTGCAATGTCCTTTTTCAATAGTTTTGATGTAGTATGCATTTTTATGATTTATTTTTGAAAATAACTGTGATTCCCACAGTGCTAAGAACAGCCTGATCACAATTTGATGTTGTTGAATGCTGGAGCTTTGTTTTAGCAACCAGAAGTTTCTGAAGTTGACTTCTCTCATTTTTTATGCTGTATTTTTGACATAGTTATGAAAGTTGAATGGAATTTCCTTGCGAGTGATGATTGCTCACATTTCACGGTTTTGATTTTTGGAGAAGGTGGTCCTCTTCTGTACTTAAAGAGTCCATGTGAATGAATTATCTGACTCAGAATTGCCATGCAAACCAGACATCTGGCTTGCCTACCTCTGAATTACAGCCACATGCCATTCACCAGCTGTTCCTAGCCTATGATCAGTCCATGCTTTGAGGATAAGGACAACATAAATGAAATAGCCCTAGAATTAAATATTATTTGTCACTCAAAGAAGGGTGCTAAAGCTAAAAGGACTCTTCATTCTTCTCTAGAAAAGACAGCAGTGTGGCAATGAGAGGGGCAGAAGAAACTGCAGAGCTTTCCTTCCCAGCTCTCTCTTCCTACTCTCTCTGAGTAGCGTGACACAAATGTCCAAAGCTCAGTTTTAATCTCCTTATTTCTGCATAAAAACACCTAGCACATCATGCTTTCTAACAATCCCCACCTCCCTTGGCAAGAAAAGGGCTTAAGGATAAACTTTAGGAATGCTGCTTGCTAAGGTCATGAAACCTGTCCTTCAGGGCTACTCTTTATATGTAAGCCAATAAATGGGAAGCTAATCTCAATGAATATATTCTGTGAAATCATTCCTTCCCCTCTAACCATTACCAGCATCAAATCAGCGACTATTTGTTGTTCTGTGCAGGGGAAGGTGTAAGCGTTGTTAAATCTTATCAGCCACTCAGGATTTTAGCAGCATTAATCTCATGAGTTCTTCTGTCTTACTGCCAGCTTCTGAAGCTTTTCCCAAAAACTCTATGGGTCTGTCTCTAGCCCTCAGGAAAACCACTCAGAGTTTTCCCTGAATTTCCTCTGTGCTGAAAAAAAGGCACCATTCTGGGAAATCCCTTTTCCCAATGGCAGTTGTGGTGCCACTTCTCATTTGACTTCCAAGTGACATCAGAAGATTAGTTGCAATCTCTTTGCAGGCTGCTAATCCAGAGTGCTGCATTACAGTGCCTTGACGTCCCTCTGAATATGACATTAAGTTGACAAGAAACAGAATAGTGTTCATAGGTGCTACAGAGATATTGGCAAGGACACATTGACACCCCTGCCTTGAGCCCCATAAAAATAGCTGTAACACCCCCAAGGCAATTTCACAGGTCTGCTTGGGGCAAGAGGCACAACTTGAAGCTGTTGAAGCTCTTTTGTCTCATCCTGTCACTGGCTGCCTGGAAGAAGAGGCCGACCCCCACCTGGCTGCACCCTCCTTTCAAGTGGCTGTAGACACCAATAAGGTGTCCCCCCTGAGCCTCCTCCAGACTGAACAACCCCAGCTCCCTCAGCTCCTCCTCATAAGTCCTCCTCATTCCTCAGGCACTGGCAGTATCAGCTTTGTAACTTAGGTTTTGCTGGTAGTTACTGCTATGGATGGTCTTTGACCATTGTATAGGACTTTCAAGCATGTTATCAGTTTGCCAAAATAAAACTCCTGTTGTTATGGAACCTTGCTTTTTATGACTACTGTAACATGAATATTAGTGAGACGTTGAGCCTTGTATAAAGTAAATGGAAATAAAGGGTATTGGCTAAAATAACTCCAAGGCAAATAATAGAAACATAGAATGGCTTGGGTTGAAAGGGACCTTACAGATAATCTAGTTCCAATCCCTAAATTTAAGTGGATAGGATTTTTTCTTCTCCTCTTTACTCAGTTTTTGAGGTAAGTCACTGCTATTTGCTACGAGGCATTTGACTACTCAAACTCCCAGTAGCCTTCCTATAGACTTTTTTTAATTCTTTGATTTCTTCAGTTCTAAGTTTACAACTTGACACAGTGCTTACAGACAGCAGTTAGAGATCTACCACTCATCATTTGAGTCCTGCATCTCAGAACAGTCCATCACAGCACCTATGCAGGCTGTTGTTAGAGCCAAGTAAAGATATTTCTGGGTTCATGAAAGAGACATTTTTAATCTGTGATTGCCAACATTTGGCTGCAGACTGTCAGCTCGGTTTCCTCAGACTCATCAGTGAGGCCCAGCAATGGCAGTGACTGCCATCATACAGCACAATGGGAAAGGCTTTTAAGCCCTAATTTATATTTCACATAAGTGTCTCTCTTTCCTGTGCTCGCTGCTAATGGACCGCCATTATGTGACTGGAAATGTCAATTTATTCTGTTTGGAGGAGCTGAGCTGTCTCCCTATCAGTGCCTGAGGCCTGACTAGTATTTTGCTGAAATTCCCCTAGAGACAGCAGGATAGTTTTATTTTCACTAAGAGATAGGATTGTCCTGAGAACCAGCATAACAAAATAAGTACTCTTGTGTATACTTATTACCTGAAGCTAGCCACCTGGGGAACATTAACAAGGCTGCATTTGCAATCGTGTTTGTTTAAATAGAGGGGCATGAAAATTCACAGGAGAGTTCCACAGCTCCCTGATCGTCTGTAGTGCTTCTGCACGGCTCGTGGAGCCCGTGTCTTCAGGCAGTTTGACTCACACAAGACGTGTATGTGAACTCACAGCTCGGCTTGCAGCCAGCAGGAATTTCCACACCTCTCCTAGGCCAGGAGCCCGTGTCCCTGTGCTCCCCAGCCCTCGGGGCTCTCTTCTGGCAGAGAACGGGGCAGGGGCATCTGTGAAACGCTGTGGGACAAAACTGCTCCAGCTGAGCCAGCGCTCGCTGGGGCCACAGGCACCTGTCCGTGCCCTGGCCTGCTCTTAGGCAAATGCCTCCATTTGCTGTGGCAGGAGCACCAAACAATGTTAGAGGGTTACCATTCATTCTTTGGGTAGTTCAGCCTGTAATGTAATGGCTTGCACTGTGGTTTTGTTGGAAAAATGACTGGCTTTAGGTGGATGCTAAGTCTTTAGTGTATGCAACAAGGACCCAACCCTGTTACACCAAAACGTGTGGGATGCTTTTCACTGATTTCAAAGGGACACAGCAGCTACTTTGCATTCAGCATTTATTTTTACTCAAGCCAGGTAAAAGCTCACTAATTTTGCTTAAAAAAACCCAGCAGAGTTCTATCTTTCCCCCTTACTGTACCTCACCCCAGTGGTGCAGAGTAAGATAAAATGAATTGAGCTCATTCACTTACAATTAGGACAACATGGAGATTACAGTGTAGAACACTAAACATGTACATGTGACCTTTTGCTTTTATTTATCAGGACATCCCTGGCTCTAGTGGGGCTAGTTTATAAAAGCAGCTTGGCTATGTTCAGTTTTCTACAGTAGTCAGTTCCTCACAGGTTCAGGCTGTTCAAAAACTGTGAAAATACCTGTGATGTGGATTTCACATGCCTCATTTGGATGTTTCCATTCTTTGTTTCTGTTTATTCTGTCTTTCAAATCATTTTGTCTTCAATTTGCACATGTTAGCTTCACAGTTTTGTTCAGTGGAGCTCCAATTCTGCAGATCCTTTCCAAATCATAACTCACACTGTTAAAATGAGAATGGCTTTCTAAGGCAGATCTAATCAGTGTTTCTCTTGGGAAGGAAACCAAATGAGCTTTTCTCAGGTTGGCAATTCAGTCCAATTATTTCACAGATCTTTGTTCATTTAATTCCTCTGAAGTGGAACAATCAGAAGAAACAGGGCAGAGCTACAATGCAAACAGGAAATTATGATTTCTCAGTTTGAAGAAAATGAGATTTTATAACACATTCCTCCATTTATTTATTTATTTATTTATTAAGCTTTATTCTTTTGTCATGCATCCTGGCAGAGCTTTATTGCCGAGCCTAGCAGTCTTGAGAGAACTATCAGAATAATGTCAGTACCCCTCAAAACAGAGCTGTGTAGCCAAAGCCACAGGTACTGTAAATAAGCTCAACTCCAGTGATTACCAGGGACCTATATGAGTTTAGAGCAACCGAGAACTTGCAGTTCACTGCAGTGAAAGGATGCTTTTTCACTCCTTGGAAAACATCATTACATAGAATCATAAAATATCCTGAGGTGGAAGGGACCCAAAAGGGTTACTGAAGTCTAACTCCTGGCCCTGCACAGGACAGTGCCAGGACTCACTCCAAGTGCCTGAGGGTATTGTCCAAATGCTTCTTGAATTGTGTCAGGCTGGTGCTGTGACCACTGCCCTGGGGAGGCTGTTCCAGTGCCCAACCACCCTCTGCGTGAAGAATCTTCTTTTAATATCCAACCTAAACCTCCCCTAACACAATTTCAGGCCATTTCTTTGAGTCCTGTCAGTGGTCACCAGAGAGAAAAGATCAGTGCCTGCCCTCTGCTTCCCCTCAACGAGGGAGTTGTGGACTGAGATGAGGTCTCCACTCTATTTCCTCTTCTCTAGGCTGAAGCATGTGCTTAATGACCACATATGTTATCATTAATCACCTAAGAGATTCAGAAAGAGACTTCTAGCAATGACACTAAGCACTTCTTTTTGACAACAAAAGTTGATTAGGTGTAGAACTTCTACTCTGGCTACTGACCATCTTCCCTGCAGGGCCTGCCTCTCTCTGTGTTTTGCTCTGTTCACCTCAGCTGACTGAAAACTGGGGATTATGCTCAGATCACTAATGACAGGAATTGGCCTCAAGATGTGGAAGGACAGCTCTGACACAATGCCTGCTTCCAGCTCAGGGCCTGACTTGGTGAAATCATTTAAACTGAACTCCGGGTCAGTGCTCTGAGCCCAGGCCAGCAGAGAGCAGGGCAGATTTACAGAACAGGTCACAGTCCAGCTGGCTTTATCCTCTTCTCAGATCTGCTTGTTGCCTCACGGATCCAACATTCTACAACATGGTCTAGTGCTGCTGGATGCGGGAGGGCACTGCAGTGCTATCTTCCAGCAAGTGATTCGTGAACAACTGCAGCCTGTGGGAAGGACTCACATTGGAGAAATTTGTGGACAGCTGTCTCCCGTGGGAGAGACCCCACGTTGGAGCAGGGGTGGATGGAAGATGGAAGGAGCAGGAGAGGCAACATGTGATAAACTGATCATAGCCCCCATTCCCTGTGCCACTCATGTGGGCATCTGATGTCCAGCCTGGGTCAACCCCAACAGCTGCAGAGTTTCACTTACAAGCTGAAAATAAGCAGGAAAAGAATAAACTGAGAAAACAAGCTATGACACAGAAGACTGAGTTTAATAAACAGGTAGCTGAGGATCAAAGTATGAAAGACTAACATAAGGAGTTGCTTTTTCTTTCTTTTTCTTCTCCTCCTCTCTTTTCTAATTTGAGGTGCTGGAACTCCAGACTTTCCTTTTAATTATAATTTCCAATCACAAACTGTCATGGATGCTTTGCTTAATTGCAGACATTCGGGAACAGAATTAATCTTTAATTTGGATATAAAACTGAAAAATACTTTGTTGAAATTAGACATGGTAATTAATGGTTGTGTTTTAAAGAGGTGTCTATCAGACCAATAACTTCAGGCCACTGAGACAGATCATCAAAAGTGCCTTGATGAACATAACAATTTTGATGGATGATATCTTGCAGCTGTCAGCAGGTTGAACCTACTTGTTGATGGTTCTCAGGGGACTGGCTTAATGATTGCACAAATGAAGCAAGAACTAAACTAGGAAAGAAAATTTCATGGAAGTTATGAAAATGTTGGAAAAAAGCAGTATTTGTTCCCTGAATAAGCATGTGTTAATTTCTACCTAACAATTAAGAAAATGGAAAAGGAAAGAGGTATTTATTTTTTTCCCTGTCATCTTCAATTCCTAAGCAACAGGTTTTGAGGTACTGTGAAGATGTACTACAACTTTAATACAGGCTTTTCTCCACAATTTCTTGCACCAGTACCATCGAATGCAATGACAGACTTTGGAAAGTGATGCCATTCCGGATATGGATCTTTATTTTTGTTGATTCAGCCTGATCCCCTTACTGTCCAGATCTGGGACCTTCTGGAAGCCTCCATGGCTTTTTCCTGGGTCCCATTCACAGGCTTCCTTCACATAGGAACCAGAACATAAGGGCAAGGTGTACAACTAGACCTTGTCTACGCAGGAACCAGGACCTGCAAGGGGCGTGTAACACATGGGAGGTGCAAGGAGTGCTTGACCCTTTGGAGGGACACCACCAACCTGGCACTTGGTCCACACAGGGTTGGTTAGCTCCAGTACCAGTGCTTCCAAAATGCTGCTTGGAGTGCTCCTGAGGGGTCAGTCCAGCAGGAAAGGGTATGCTGCTCTTCAAATGCTTTCTGCCTTCTGCCTTTCTGCCTAAGGTTTCTATTCTGATCCTCAAAAACCCTGTTACTGTGAAGCCTGGTGTGATAGCTATAGGAGATAAACACCTCGAGTTTCTGATGGGGTTTTAAGAGTTTTAGTCATGGCCTTTCTCATCTCCTCAGTCCTTGTTTTGTGATGTGGTTCATCTTTCTTATGTAAAACAACCCGAGCACTTAGAATGCATTTCTAGTGTCCCGTTGTGCTCAGTCTAGCTCAAGTGACACGCAGCAAAGTGCAGCAGCCTTTCAGTTAGAAATGACATGGCTTCTGCTGACATTTCCCAGCTGAAGAATCATTTTATGAATTATACACACTCTTTTCTTTCCAGCTCTTCTAAACCCTGTGAAAAGAAGAATCAGAACTGAACAGGTGGAGTTCGGGGAAGTGTGAAAGCCTTGAGGGAGCTTCAGCACAGAAAAATTAGGGTCAGCACCCTCAAGGCGGTCAGGGAGTGAGGGCCAGAGCGCTGAAGAAGAAACCTATTCATCGGTACTCCGAGGAGAAGCGCCTCTCACGATGGAGAGGGTGCCGGTCCCAGCAGCAGTTCTGGGAGCGGCTGTGGGGTACCATCCCCTCGCGGTTCCCCTCGGGCAGGACGCGAAGGGACGACGGGTCAGGGCCCGGGAAATCCACTCCCCGACGGCTGCCGAGGGGGACGGGCTTCCAGCTGGCAGCGACACGTCCCCGTCTGCCTCACTGAGCATCCCCGCTGCCTCCGGCCCCTCCGCGGGCGGTGTGTGCGAGGGGAGGGCGGCGGGCACCCGGCTCTCCCCGCCGGCCCCGAGCTCTCCTCCCGAGCGCGGCCGGGAGCGCCGCCGAGGCTCCCCGCTCCGCCGGGGCTCTGCCGGCGGCACGGACGGCGGGCGCGGCCGATGCGCAGCAGGAGGCGGATGGCGGCGGCCGGAGCTTGCCCGGCCCGGGGGCGCTGGGGCCCCGGCGAGGAGGGGTGAGCGCCGGCCGGGCCCGGCCCCGCCCCGCGCGGGGCACAGCGGCTGCGGCGGGCACCGGGGCCTGTGGCCGCCCTCACGGTCCCGCCGGCTCTGGCGTCGCCGCCCGGGGCTGCGGGTCCTCGCTCCGCCAGCGGCCCCGGCCCGGCCCGGCCCTGCCCTGCCCGCGGCGGGCTCCCAACTTCCCTCGGCGTGGCACAAAATGTGCCGGGGCGCCGCCGAGCCGCTTTGACGTCTTGATCCTCTCCGAGAACTTAACAGGATCGCAAAGCCCTTCGAGCGGCTTTTCCCGGTGAGCCGGGCTTAGGCGCTCGGGCTGCGGCCGTAATCCGCCCGCGCCGCGCCGAGGGGCGGCCCGGCGGGCCCTGCCCTGCCCCGCCGCCCCCGCCGGGCCGGGCGCGCTGCGCTGCCGGGGCTCCCGGCGCCGCCGGAGCGCGTCCGGGCCGGCCGAGGGCAGCGCTGCCCGCACCGCGCTCCGGGAGAGCGCCCGGCACCCGCACCCGGGCGGGCGGACGGACAGACGGACAGAGTTCGGATGCTGCGGGGGAAAGCGTGGGCAGGTGAGTCTGAAGCGGGAGGCAGTAAGCGTCCCCTTTCTGTCATGCCCATGAGAGTGGCATCGTGTCCTGCATCAGGCTTCAATTCATTTCAATTTCAAGCTCAAAAGCTTGAAATGTAAATGTAAACTTTTTTAAATTTAATTTTAAAGAAAAGTGTTAATTTGATTTAATTGATGCAGAGATCGCTGTACTTAAAATTAAACTGGATTCAGGGCACAAATCTGAATAGAAGTGGGGCTGGGGGGACTTGTTCCACTCCTGTTGACTGAGGCTTAATTTTACCAGCTTGTTCCGTGTGTCTCTTAACTTCTCCAGTCTCTGGTGCCTGTGGTGGAAACATGAGTCTGTCAAACTCTATATAAAGAAAATGCTAGCAAATACTAGGGAATAATTTTCCAGTGATTCCTGGTAGTTACAATAAACTGACTTTGGTTCTAGCACTATGACATCTTTTGCAAAACTCCTGTAGTGTTATCCAGGCCATAGTCTTCCTAAGAATGTGCAAGATACAATAATAACTATAATCAGTGTCTTTCTCTAATGCAAGGTCCCCTCATTTGCCAAGAGGAAAAAGTCAGAAGAAGACAAGGAAAAATGACCTGAACGTTACATTAGATCTCTGAAGAAATAATGTTAAATGTAAATATTGGTACCTGTTGATCTGCCTGTTTTAGCTGTATTTTGTTTTCCAGATTCGTAGTTGTTGCATTCAAAGCAAATTTAAAATCTGTATTTTTCATTGTTGCAACTGAGTAAAGTGTAGTTTCAGATGTTATAGGTTTCAGAATAGCATAACTGTATGTCTTTAGTCAGCACAGTGTTTTTTTTTTCCTCTGGTATTTTTCATGTTGTTTTCTTTGGGTATGCATGCTAAAGCCATCTGATTAGAAAAATGCATGTTGCAGATGATAATGGGACTGTCAGGATGTCGAATCAGCAAGGGTAATCATGGTAAACAAGTAGTGGATGACTTGTGGGAAGAACACATCAGCTTTAAAAAATTATACATCATCCTTCCATATCAGCATCTCTCAGCTTTGCCTTCTGTGTATCCCAGCCTTTGTCATCCAATTTGCACTCAAGCTCAGTCATTTCGGTTCGGCACGTTGTTCTGCAGCCTTCTCCAACGTTGCCATCTCCTTTCATTAGCATCTCTTAAATCCTCTTCGGTAGGATGCCTCGTTACTGCTTGTGAAACGTGACACGATTTACCTCTCGTGCTTCCCTTCCCCAGCCAAATGGGATGGCTCCGATCGTTTACATAAAGTGGGCAGGGAGTGAATTCAAAGGGGTGACATTCACACGTACGCACGTGCACACATGCAAACGTACATATTTATTTTATAGGCACGCATTCAGGAGTGTAAACCTGCTGTGTTCGTGCTGCATTCATGCCCCTGCTGGGTTCACTTTTAAGAGTTACCTTGGTACATGAACGCACTGACAGGAGACATTGGCAGAATGGGTGAATTTTAAACAATGGGCTACAGAAGCCTTGCACAGAGCTTACCTGCTGCACAGAAACCTGGATACCTGCACCATACTGGCAACAGAAACAACACGATGTGACTTGATTGTCCAGTCAGCTGTAACTTTTAATTTACTGTGTTTTAATTTGCAGTGTTAAATTCAACATCCACAGCTAGTTTCTCCTGAAAAGTTTCCAGTCTAAAAAATAATTCATCTGCAGAAGATGGTCTGCAGAAAACTTCAGTAAATCTTAGAAAATTGAACTGCATTGCTAAGAGTTCATAGTTACAGACGGGAAACTCAGTCCAAATAATTCAATTTATTTAAATGATTATTTTGGTACTACAAGGTGCCAGAGACTTAGCCATCAAATAGATCAAAGGTAATCATGTGCATTTCATTCTGAAACTATAAATTATACATACATGAATAGTGCAGTGCTTTGTGAAGTGCATGCACATCTAAAGTACCTGTGAAAGGTAGAGTATTTGACATCTTTGGTACTGAGGCTACTAGGCTGTGCATGTAAATTATGTGCATTCTCAGGAGGTGTCAGTGCTCATAGACTGTAGAAAATGCAATATGATGCAGCAGAGAGTAATACATTATGAAAAGTGTGCTTTTAAAAGAGGTCCTAGAACTTAAGAATTGTTGATTTAAACTCTAATGAATTCATGAGGGTAAGGTGGTACTGCTGGTTGCTTTTTCAACTCCCTGGGCTTGATCTAATAGCCTTCATACAAAGCTGATTTCCGTAAGAGTGTGCCACAGTCCAGTCTGCAGGTGAATTTACAGACCTCCAAATCGTTGAAGCAAAGGTTGTGCCTTCTCTTCACATCAAATCTAAGAAGGCACTTAAAAGTTCCAGGGTCCAGTGTTTGAGGTCCATTTGTTGCCAGTACTGAGTCATTGGAGCTGCAGCCTGTCACACGTAGCATACACAAGGTACATAATGCACAGCTGAGCTACAACTATTAACAAGTGATATAACAAGGATCATGTAGGTGGAGGTCAAATCCCAGAATAAATCCCAAAGACTTATCAGGGTTGAACCTGAAAGGCTGTGTGAGGATTTGGAATGTGTCTTAACTAAAATGATGTAAGTGATCCTATGCAGCTTATCACTGCTTCCATAGCAATAAATAAAATGCTGAAAAATTCAAGAGCAACAGTATTTAACAACTACACAAACACATAGGATCCATTACAAAATTGCATGTAAAGTCATCTTTTACGTTGTGATGGTGATACATATTTCACCTTGAAAAGCTATTTTTTCAGTTCTGCTATATTTTCTTTCTGTAGTCCTTTTACTCTAAATAAATAAGCTTTAAGAATACTAAGTGGTGATATAAATAGCTTGATCTGTCATTATCACCTTTTAAACAACTATATTTACTTTGTATCAGATGTATTAATTCTTGGTTGGGTAACAATTTTGAATTAAGTTAGGGTGGGTTGACACATTCTGTCCCAAAGGGGAACTGCTGGAGTAGCCCAAACATGAACTCTCAACGCTCTTGAGAGGGAGACTACAGTAAATCAAAGTTCCTTCACAGATGTTTGACAGGCTGTAGAGCTCACTTTGATGGCTTAGCTGATAGCTATCAACTTCCTAAATTTGTTATACTTTATAATATTAACGTGTGCCTGTGTGTTGGGGTTTTTCTTCCTGCAAAAAAAAAGATGCAAAATTGTCTGAAACCTAGGCCACAAAGCTGCTCAGAGGTCTTGACTGTGTCCAGATTGCAGTGGGTGCTGAAAACAGACATTCCTGCTGCCATACATGTTCTCAGAGCTCTGAAAACCCATGAGAAAGTTATGTGTATCCCATAATCTACTGGAGCAGGCTCTGGAAAAAGGAGGAAAACTGGTTTTGGCTTGCTTAATGTGAAGCAGACTTGAAAGGTTTCTCATTTTTGAGGTGCAGCTGCTCAGCACAATGCAATTTGCTGCAAGCAGGTGAATCAGCTTGAGAAAGAGGGGGGTTAGAGCTGTGAGTTGGGTACCACTCCCTTTGGCCTGGAGTTAGAAGCCCAGTTATTCTCAGTATCCCAGTTTAGCTTCAGTCATTTCTCATGTGTAGCTTCCTTCTTAGTGCCTTATTCCTGCTTACCTGCATTTCTGCATGCCTACTTTAGGAAATCCACTGAATGGCAGAGCTCCTAAAATTTAGATGCTGCAGCCTTTGTAGCTCTAGTTCTAGGTGTTTAATGATATAGTTCTAAAGAGATAAGTAGAACCTGATTTTCAAAATTAGGAAATACTTATGTGAATCCAAAATTTTCCTATGTTGCTTGAACTCATATTTGTTGTCAAACAACTGGCTGTCTTGTTAAATATACTTACTTTGTACCAGACAGTGCAATTAAAATAGTTGGACACAAAACCTCAGTTGCTATTGAATCCGAAAGGAAGAGGATAAAAGAGCATGAACATTTGCACTTCAAGTAGGGGGTGCTATCACTAATGTATATAATTTGTTACATTTTTAGTACGATAATACATCAATCTCGTTTATCTGTAGTTTCAGTCTCAGTGATTTAGGCATTGAAAAGCAATGTTCTTGAGTGTGGAATTCTTATTCATCTCTTTCAGGTAAGTACATTTGGTAGCAAGGAAAAAAAAATCTAGGTGAGAAAGCATGTTAAAATTCTGCTTAACGCATTGGTAAAGATGTCAATCTTTCGAGAGCTAGGAGGGATTCAAGTTTTACTTTGCTGGTGACTAGATTGAGGCTCAGAGGACTATGTGTCTGTCTGTCCATCTGTTCCTCTTGTTAATTCACTTGTGAGATAAATACCTGTTCTGAGTGCCTAACGTGGATTTACCAGACTTGTCAGCCTTTAGGTCATCAAGTTTTACCCACAGCATAATTACTGGCTTTAAATATCCAAAGCAGAGAGTGTAGTTCCCAGGTAGGAGATACTTTTTTATGAAAGGCAGATACCAGTGTGGGGTGGGTGCAGCGCACAGGGGCTGGCAGGAGCTGTGGGGCCCTTTGAACAGCAGCCAGGGCTGCCTGTGCTGGACACAGACGGCTCCAGCCAGCTCCAGCTCATCCCCTGTGGCCAAGATGGTGTCACTTCAGGGAAAATTCATTTAAGAAAAAGTAGGATGCCACAAATGCAGTGTGTGGGGACTGAGGGGGAAAAAAAGGGTGAAAAGCATCTCTGCAGAAACCAAGGTCAGAGAAGAAGGAGCAGAGGTGGCCTGGGCGCTGGAGCAGGATTCTCCTGCGGCCCTTGGAGGGGACCATGATGGAGCAGACATCCATTGTGGAGGACCCTTTGGGGGAGCCAGGTATTTCCTGAAGCAGACTGCAGCCAGCGAAGAGGAGCCTGTGCAGGAACAAGTTCTCCTGACAAGAGCTGTGGTCCATGGAGGACTCACACTGGAGCAGGTTTATCCTGCAGGACTGCAGCCTGTGGAGTGGACCCACACTGGAGCACTTTGTGAAGGACTGCAGCATGCAGTAAGGACCCACACTGGATCAGTGTGAGGAGGAAGGAGTGGCAGGGAGGAAGCATTAGGGACTGACTGCAGCCTCCCATTCCCCACCCCTTGTGCTGCTGGGTAGGGTAGAGGAGGTGGAAGAGTTGAGAATGTAGGGGTGAAGTTGAATCTGGGGAAAAATGAGTGGTAGGGTGTTTTGTCTTTGTTTCTCACCATTCAACTCTATTTTAATTTGCTATAAATTGAGTTTTCCTCAAATTTGAGCCCTATTTGCCTGTGATGACAATTTGTCTTCCAATGTCATTTTTCTTCCTGTTCTTTTTCTTGACCCATGAGTGTTCTCATCTTACTTTCTCCCCTTGGGCTGCTGAGGAGGGGAAGTGCAATAGCAGCTGGGTGGGCATCTGGCAGCCAGCCAAGGCCAGCCCACCATTCTACCCTAACAATTGTGGTTTTAAATATGAAGCTGAGCTCTACTCACTGACTAAAACTGCCTTGCAAGAACCAGCATTTTGTGGCAGTTCTGGGATTGCAGGTCCCACAGGGTCAGAGCTGTCTCTCCGTGGCCCTGCAGAAGGTGTTTGCTGAGCCTCACGACTCTTCAGGACTTTCCTGCTTGCTGACTCCTGTTAAGCTGCTCTCTAGTCGGTTGCTTGCTGTATTTTGAATCCAAGGTTGAAAGGCCAATCTCCTCCCTAGACTATTAAACACATTTATCATTAGGGTCCTTAGATGCCTAGAAGGAACAAATATTTCTCCTTTATCAGGTAGCCAGTAATTTGTCAGAATTTTATGCAGTGCCAGACTGCTTTATGCAGTGCCAAACCAAGTTGCTTCAGGAGGTCTCAGCACCTGCACTGTACCCAAATTACTGCACTGTTTATTTCTGTCAGTCCCGCTTTCAGTCTCTCTCTACCACAGCTGGGCACAAGTAACACACACTCATCCACTCTTCCTACCTCCTTCCAAAAATATATTAATGTATTTTATTGATTAATGGTAGAGTTGTACTTCTGTGAAATTTTCCCCCCTCCTTTTCTCCAGTATAGAGCAGAATAAGAGTTCAGATCACACTGTATATTGAATGTAAATTTCACAGCTGAAATTATTGTAAGGGTTTTGAAATGAGCTGAAATTTTACTTACATAGTTTTAATTTATAACTTTTTAGTCTTCACTTTCTAGGGTGAGCAAGCCCCATTTTCTTTCTCTCACTTTTCTGTGTCCTCAGTCATTCTTGCCATGCTGTTATTCTTGCTTTATCTTTCTGTATAAGAGAAGGACTTAGAGTGTTCCAGATAAGTCTGCACTGTTGTTTCATGGAGCAGTTTTAGTGGTTTTTGTGTCATCCACACGTTTCATGTACACATTGTCAGTTGTTGTGTCAGCAAGCCTGCCCTGCAGTGAGCACGGTGTTCCACTGAGCTGTACATATATCATAAGTTCACAAAATGGTTTGTGTTGGAAGGGACCATAAGGGCCATGTAGATCCAACTCTCCTTCCACTAGACCAGGTTGCCCAGAGCATCATCCAGCCTGGCCTTGAATACTTGCAGGGATGTGGCATCCACAGCTTCTTTGAGCAGCCTGTTCCTGTGTCTCACCACACTCACAGTGAAGAATTTCTTCCTAATATTTAATCCAAATCTACCCTTTCAAGTTCCCTTTCTGGGAGCATATGGTTTATTTGGAAGCACGTAGGGCAGTAGCTTACATGCTTTTCACCTGCATTCATGGATTTCCATTTGCCTGTGTTGCACATCACTTGTCATCAGATCGAGAAACTGCAGTAGTTGATGTGGGCCACCCTGAGGTTCCCTGCACTCCTTTTGTTTCTCTTGCCTATAGATTTTGTTGCCATCCTGAGATCTTACTGTATCACCACTCCTTTTCATCAGCATCATTAACAACAGGTTTTCTTACAGAGCCCTGAGGAATACTGTTGTTAAACTTTTGCAGTGGTGAAGGTGACTATTTAATCCTGTTCTTGTGTTGGAGTGAAAGCATCTCTGGACACAGGCCCAGAGGAAAGCCAAAGCACAAGAGTTAAATTAAAGCCTTTGGACAAGCTGAGATACATGAAATCTTACCAAAGTGAAACAGAATGGTAGAATTTCTAACTTCTAGTAGAAAATACATGCTAAGTGTCTTAAACATTGAAAAGCTGCAGCAGAGACCTTGAGCATAGTTCTTTCTGCTGTGGCAGTGTTATCCTTTCATAGAGTTCTTTACTTTAGACAAAATGTGGCTAGAACTATATTGTTCACATTTTATAGATATATTATTTTGGACAAAATAGAGATGGAATAAAATTGTTAACATTTTTTAGATATAGTGTTCACATAAACAATAAGAGCTGATAGAAACTGTATACGCAAATCTGTGTAATACCTATGTAGTGCTTACGATTGTTAGAATTAGACCAGGATAAGTTAAGAAAAGAAAAACTAGAATCGTGTGTTAATTTCATTGGTTAATTAACAAAGATAATCGATACTTCGGTAAGGAAAGGGAATCCACCATTAATTAGAAAAAATTAGTAGAAGAGGCTGTTTGCTGCCTGCTGTGCCTGCTGTTTTGTGGCTGCTGCTGTTGCTGCTTGGCTTTATCATGTAACCCCCTTCGAACTCTGCCTTCAAGAAACTATGAGACTGTAAAATAAAGAACTTAGCAGAACAGCAGCCTCCTCTGCTCTCCTTTACCCTGCTCCGAACAGGAGGGGTATCCCATCAAAAGCACAACATTCTTGCTTTCTGTTTTATCATTTTTTCAATCCAAAGTAGTGTTTGGCTTCATATACTATTACTTGTTTTTTCTTCTTCAGTGGCAAAGCCTTTGGAAGTCTAAGTAAGGTTTCCTGTATTCAGTGCTCCACTGGCACACTCAAGCCTTTCAGGAGAGTTGGAATATCTAATTCCAGTATCTGTTAAAAGTGTTTAATTCCAAACTAGTAATACCCAATTTCAGCCATTTCAGTTTTAAGTTTAAAGAAATACTGTGCTTAATGTTTTTTAGCCAAACTTTTGGGAACTGATGCACAAATGTGTCTGGAAATCCAAATGCCAAACCTACAGCATTTGAAGCATAGAAAGGCACTGTTCACTGATCTGCAATTTCAGAAGCCATGTGTCTTCTCAGTGAGGGAATACATGGTGTTAGTAGCAAATTATCTACATCATCCCAAGACTTCAGAAGGGTTTTATTAGCTCATGCTTGAAATGTTTTCACAGTTTTATTGTTTTAACAGAGTTACTTACTTTGTTGGAGATTATAAACCAGGTGACCCTTGTTTTTAAGAACTGCTGTAGGTAGACATCAATCTGACTGTGAATCACCAGAACTGATTGTAACTGTTGTGTTAAGTGTCAGAACTGGTCAAGAACGTAACTCAGTTAACTGAATTAACTAAGTTTGTGCTGAAATTACATCTTTAGAAAAAAATTTTAATGCTTTGTTATTTATCTTATGAATAGTTCTTCCCACCATCAAGCTTTTGAAACTCTGAGTTGTTTTTAGCATAAATTGTCTGCACTTTAGAAGTTAATTCTTCTGAGCGAACATTCCAATCTGAGAGTGGGTTGAAAGAATTCGATTTTTTAATATCAATGTGTAATAAAAATGCTTTTTTTTCCCCAATAAAACTTCAGTTAATCAGCATGAACAAGGCTCAGTTTAAGGTGAGACACGGTTAGACATTAACTGCTTTACACCGAGGCAAAATTAGTAATGGGAAATATTAATAAAGAATATTGGAAATTAAGTGATGCCCAAGGCTGTTTCTAGAGTAATTTCATTATTTCTGAATGAAAAAAAAATAAAATATATTAAATGATTTTAAAAGTCGTACATGATTTTCTTTAATTGTCTGGGAATTGAGTGGAGGGTAAGTCAGGTATCTGTTTTTTAAGTAAGTGAGTGCATAACATTCTAATCATGGATAGTGAGCTTTGCTCCAGGAATAATTCAGGTCACAGAGTAGGTTTCTGAAAGATCTGTATTTCATTTGCTGTTAAAGGTGAATCTTGTGTGGTCCGTAAAACAGAGGATTACGGGTGAAAAATGGACACTACCTAGTCTGAGGGAGTTAATTGATCCCGAGAGATTTTCATTCTAGTCATATTTCAAACAAAAAAGGGTCCTGAATGGAGTTTCAAAACTTACATTTTTCTTTTTTAAAAATTCAAAGCTTTCACTGAAAGTCTTTCAGTCCTGCATTTGTAAGACACTTGTCTTGAGTCTTAAAACTTGTTTTGCAAGTGGTAGATGTGATGTGAATTTGGAAGCGCATTGAAGGTCAAATTTGGAAAGGAATTCAGATAAATTTCCTAAAACTTGTAGGAGATGAGCTGCTAAATATCTTCACAGAGACTGTTTTGAAGCAGGATAATAAAACCCCCTCGTGTGTGTTTAGTGCAGGGTTTTAATAATATAGAACTATAACATGGCCTATAATAAGCTGAGGGATGAATGTCATTAATTATCTACTTGGTTGATATGGATTTTTGGAATAAAAAGCTTAATCACAGATAAAATTAGGACAAGGGAATTAAGGTAAAGTGGAGTGAGTTGTCCTAGCACATGTATTGCCTGGCTTTTTTTGGTTGACTTCCTAACTAACCTTGTTTTAATGAGATGTTAAATGCAATTTCACTGTGGATAATAGGTATGACAGTGTAGGTATCCATAAAGCCCAGAGACTAAAAGAATATAGTGTCATGTAACCCTTTTCTTTGGTCATGACGAATCTTTGTTAGGCTTTTACTAACACTTTTTTTTTCTTTCTACTGCAAATAAATCAAGAAACGTGTCATATGTGTGTGTAAATATCACTGATTGTTCTTCAAATGGTTGAAATTGCTTTTTGCTGTTCCACTGTTTTAATAAAGAACTATTTTTAAGTACTGAGGACATTCCTTTTGAAGCCTTCATAATTTTTTTTCCCATTTCAGCTGTCATTTAGATGTTGATATGTAAAGCAAAATGGCAAAAATCAATACCCAGCACTCCTACTCTGGTATGCACAGCCTGTCTGTCAGAACTATTGATGAAGATATCGAAAGGATTGAAAATGGCTATATCAGGTAACATTTTCCTTTCATCACAGTCAAGAGGACAGATTGCTGCATAATTTGTGGAACTCCTGTATCCCTAGGCGTGGGAACTAGAATTATGGGAACATTGTGTCATGAGATTGTTGACCCAGTGCACTTAACTGACTTAACCACATATATCCCAAGTACAGAAGAGACGGACACAGGGAAGTTGCCATGGCTTGCAGTTTTGGAACCAGGAGCTGTATCACCTCAGGAATAAAGCCCATTTTCACATCAGTGGGAATTACACTAACTCATTAAAGAGTCTTTCTCAAGTCACCACACAGACAGCAGGGTCTGTGCTTCCAACAGAGTATGTAGGATCTGATGGAAAAAAAAGATCCTTCCAGCGCCATGCAGTGAAAAGCCTTGGGAAGTTTTTTTAAAAGCAGCCTCTGCAAATTGCCCAGTTCCTATGATAGGGAAAGTTTGTACTATATAAAGAACATCAGCATTTTTGTACTGGATTTTCAGGGTCTCTCACTGTACAGAGGAAATGTAATAGTTTCTTCACATTTACCTTTCTCTGGTTTTGATAGTTTTAAAGTGGCTGTTTAAAGTGGCTGCTGGTGAGTTTGCACTTACCTTTTGCACAGTACCAGTCATTCCTCTGGACTGGGCAAAGCCTGCTGGGCCTGCAGAAGGATGTCTGATTATCCATAGCATCTGTAAAGACTGGAAAACATTTTCTGCTTTTGGCTTGTTACGGCCAACCACCTCCTCCATGTGGACCATGTCAGATTGTCTCTTGCTTTTCAAATGCATACCCAGACCAGAGCACCCAGAATCCTGATGGGCTGATAGGACTCCCTGCATTATGGTGATTTTTGTATTGCATGTCCCTAGCAGCTTCTATGGATGCTCTGCTGGAGTTGTTTTTTTCTTCTTGCTTTGCTTCCATGGTACCTCTGTCACATAGGTCTACCTGAAGTACTGAAAGTGGACCTGATTTGTTCTGCACAGTAAGGCTTGCTTGATAGAGTTATACTACCCCATGGTCTCCTTAGGGAGATTTACAAGAGCCCTGTCCCTTTCTCTCCGTTAACAGTGATGTCTTAGAAAAAGTGAAAACACGGATCAAAATGAGCCTCTTCCTCTCCTTTTTTAAAATGTCCTATTTGTAGCAGATGTCAGTGATTGGCAGCTCACAGAATGGAATTACTGGCAGGGATGTGAGAGTGGGGTTATCGAGGTTTAAATGTAGAATTAAATCCCCGTGGTCATCTGCAATTTCAGAGGCAATGACTTTGACAGAGAGAGGGACTGAAATATGAATTGCACTTTATCATCATGGTGATGATCTTGAAGAGGCATTTATTTAAAAGAAAGTTTGATATTATCAGCATTAATTGCAGGAGTTAATAGATGAATAAAAAGATACAGTCTTGCTCTGTAAAAAAGATCTCACATTTAAGATTTTTGGATTGTTGAAATGATTGCTAGTAAGATATATACAATATCTTTGTAGTACCATTCAAACATTTTGTTATGTATTTTTTTTAAAATTCAGATTTGGTTTAGAATATGTCTGTACCAAAAGACAGAAACCATCCAGAATTTTAGCTCTTCTCTATCTTGTATTAAAATATGCAACTATAGGCTTTGGGAAAAAAGCACCACATTTTCTAATGTAACAGCATTTCTTCTTTACCTTCCTCCAGCTCCCGTTGGCTATAGTTCAACAAAGCAATTAAACACATTACTTAGTTCTTATTAAAGTCAGTGGGTGTTAAATTTATGCTTAGTGCTAAGGATGTGCTTAAGCACTTTTCTGCTGTGAAACGACGCGTTACCAAGAAAAAGCATTCACTGCAACAGTTAACAGAAAGCTGCTACTGATCTTTAAAATGCTGTGCTCATTTATGCTGCAGTGATTCATGTGCCCATATCCTTACTCTGTAGTATGTTATAAAGTTGGTTCATTTTGTTAAAACAAAAATCAAAAACGCAAAAAAATAACAAATGAAACTCCATTTTTAAAACTCAGCCTCTGTGTAGAAACAGCTCAAGTAGGAGAGGCAGCCCATTGGCTTATAGACACAGGTTGGCTGTCTCAAGGTTGAAAGCAGGATTCAGCTGTGCCCTGTAGACATCTGGATTTCGGTGTCTTGTGAGTGGGTGCCTATGTTCCTGCTGTCCTGAGGGGAGATGTAGTCAGTACTGATGGTCAGCAGCACGCAGGGAACTGCTCAGTTTACCCTGAAATTCAGTAACTCTTCAGGCTCCTTCGCCTCTCATGATTATGAGGGGTATTTAGTTGCCTAAAATAGGCATCTAATGCTGTTTGAGATACCATAGAGTATTTGAAATGTTTAGCTGGTGCTGGTGGATGTGAGGAGAGACCTGCGTGCTCTAGAGAGGTCCAATAAAGCGTTCTGAGATGTTCCAAATGGTACCAGACTCTATTCTGAAGCAGCTGAATTAAGCCCTGAGATGGCCATTGGCTCTAATGGGAACTTAGGTACTGATTAGGCATGGCCATTAACAATATTAGAATATATTGCTAAGATCACATGGAATGTATATTATTCTGTAAACAGGAATAAAGGTTCTTAAAACCAGCCATGGTAGTGCAGTCTGAAGGACTGACTACTCCAATATCCTTTCTCCAGCAGCTCTATAGGCAGTTTCTCCAGGAAACAGTAAAAAAGGTGGACAAACTCTACAATTCTCCCAGCATTCAGCTCAGGAAAGTTCTTGGGCTGAATGTGGGCTCTATGGATCTGTCAATCTGTAATGAGTGTCTGTTCTGTGAGTTTGTTCACTGTCTTGTAGAAGGATGTTAACTTTGGCAACCACAATATTCTCAGTACTGGCAGCGTAAACTATGTTATTAAAGTTTTTCAATACTAAATGGTATTTGTTGCTGTTTTGTTATTGGAAGAGAAGTAGAAAACAGCTAACAGGTTGAGAATCCTGGGACCATCAGGATCTATTGTAGCATTGTTCTTTGGGTAGAAATAATAAAGTTTCAAGTCTGTTAGCTTCTGAGCTGTGAGTGCCCCTAAAGTTGAGCTGCTAATTATCCTCTTGTGGGCATTCAAAATGCTGTTGCCAGTTCTTATGAAGACACTGCAAGTATGTTTCAGTCAGTGTTTTCCTGGCAATACAGATTAACGGACTCACGTGAGAGTTCTTGTTTGCATTACAAAGGGGGAGAAAAGTGATCCTTAATGGACGTAACAAAGTCTTGTAAAAGTGAATACTAAAGACTGAAAAACACAGAGAAAACCGAGGAGTACTATAAAAAAAAAATCTGGGGTGAACCCTCATGAATTCCAAGTTCCAGTGAAGTCAATTTCAAAACTCCATTACCGGAAGATCAGACTAAAATTTCATCTGTTTTTCTCAAATGCTGATTTTTTAAAGTGCTGATAAGTAGTCTTTGGCTTCTGAGCTTGCTGGAATGTATGGCAGAGCCTCCCCTGACTTCAATTCATATTGGATGGCTCCAGAAGAATAGGAACATAGGCTTAGCACTAGGGTTGTCAAATATATGCTGTATTACTAGGGAGAGGACAATTTGCTGGACTGTTTCCTGATGCAGTGGTGGAGAGAACCAGATGGGGGGAAGTCTGGTGAAGGCTGCGTGGAATTCTTAAAAAAATCAACCTGTTTTTGCAGAGCCCATTCACTGTATGAGGATGCATCCTCAGAACTGCAGGGAGTCATTTCTGTGGAGGGAGGACATGTACCTGAATCCCAGGCGAGCTCCTTCACCGGCAGGGGAGCAATGGCAAGGTAACATACTAACTAATATAATTTCCAGTATTAAGTTCAATTTGCTGAAAGAGACTGGTCACAATTTGGAGGCAAAGAAATAACAGCCGTCGCTTTCCAAAGAAAATGTATGGAATTCAGCTGAAGAAAGTCTGTAAGAAGTAACAAAAGTTGCATTTGACCTTGATTCATCAGTTATTGCTAATAACAATCTTAGAATCTGAGAGAGGCTGAATAAGCTCAAACAAATTTGTCAAATATAAAAAAAATAAATTATTTTTACATAATTGTATCTGAAAATACATTGAATGCTGGGGAAATGCATGAAGTGAGGCCAGACTGTAAAATTAATGGGTAAGTGTTTGGTTCTGGCTGATAGCTGATGCAATGTGTGTTTCCTATCAAATAAAACATAACGATTGTTTCATTTTGATAGAGGGCTCTGGCAAGGGAAAAGAAAAGGGATCTTGTGTTTTGAGTGCAAGAATTTCTCTCAATTTTTAGAATCCAGTTACGTTTATAATGGATTTGGAGCCTTAGCCAGCAAAATTAAAGCCAACCATTGTCTTAAATTGTTTAAATTACTGGAACTTAAACCTGTCCCAGTGAAGCTTCAAAACCTTATTGTGTCTGCTTTGCATCTGACACTGCAGGGCTCTGCCTTCAGACACCATTGTTACACACAACACAGACCACAGTCAGTTTAAGCAGAGTGTATTTCAAAGAGCAAAGAACAAAATTATTTTAAAACTAGGGTCATTTAAAGAGTATGGTTTACACTTCAGCCTTTTGGATAGTGGAGAATAAACTTGTATTTCCCTGTTTCCTTGCCAGATAATGACATGTCCAGATGTAGATTACAAAGTCTGCAAGAAGTTGAGTTTAGATGGAAAAAGATTATAGATGTGTGTTTTGTGTAAAAATAAAGCACATGAATGTATAAATTCATGCTGAGAACTTGCTTTTTAATCTTTGTTTATAGTTTCCTTTACCCTTTTTCAGGATGGTAGCTACAGTTATGTATGCTCTGAATATACAAGGAAGTTTGTGATACAAGCACGAATGCTTAGCAATTTAAATATGAGGGTAACATAACATGACTCTTGAATGGAAATTCTTAAGGATCTAAGACAACTGTATCTGATAGACTTCACTGAGTATCTCACTTTGAGATGTAAAGGCCCCCACTCAGCCAGAATATTCTGTTGCTCCTGCGGAGCTGATACAGTAGAATAGGAACTGTTGTGTGAGGTATTTTCGTGATCCACTGCAGAAGGTGCTCTATGAAATTGTGGCAAATGACTGGCTTCACACAGTTACTCTATCAGGTTTAATTTCATAACAGGTGGAGACATGGAGAAAAATCCTCCTGGGCTGGTGTTTGTGGGGGATGTTTTAAGCCATCTCATTCCTGTCTGGTTCAGTCCATTTTCTGTGTGTTCCATGCAGGCTGTCCCGATTTGTCTTATCTGTAAGGTCATGGGCCACGAGACACTTGCACCATGAAGACCAAAGGCCTGATTCTTTCCTGGAACGTATCAGAGGGCCCGAGCTCGTAGAGGTGTCCACCAGGCAAAGCAACATCCGCTCCTTTCTGGGTGCCCGTGAGCGGCCCGGGGGAGCAAACAGGTAAGAAGATGTTTGTACTTGAAGTGAAGATGACTCCAGTTATGGTGCTTTCTTGGTAATTAGGATGTAAGTTGTATTTTAAGAAGCGGGTAAGGAGCTTAGTGTGGGAGATGAACAGAGTATCTAATGCTGCCCAGGAATCTTCACGTAGCTAAAGTGCTGCACTTTCAGCAGACTTTCTCTTTCCCCCTCAAACACACTGTGACTGAGATCTTCAAGTAAAGGATTTTGATCATGCTGCTTCAGGCAGAATGATTTCTCAGAACTGGAATTTTATCATATGCAACTTGATGCTGCTAAACTGCTCTCTACTGTGGAGAATTCAGTTTCTATTTCAAGAATCTAGGATGTTTCTACTTTTGGTTTTTGAGGATCTTAATGTGCATTATCTGCAAGTGTTAGGAAGCTCAAAGAAGCAGTTGTGCAAAATTTGTCATTGCTTTGTTATACCTACTCAGAAGTCCATCTGATAACAATCCAGAAAGTTTCTGATGCAGAAATGACAAAATCGTTTGGATGCTGATTTCACTTACTAGCACATACACGATTTTTGGTATGGAAGGCAGGATCAGTCTTAATTTTTTTCCAATAAAACAAAAGAGAAACCTTCATGTGCTTACAGTTCTTTGATTTGATGAATTATTGTTACTTTATAAATGTTTGATACAGTGTTTTAAATTTAACTCCAGCTAAAATGGGAAAATTAAGTCCCAAGACAAAAGCTGTCTTTCTGTTTGGCATTAGGCTTTGAAGCAGACTCCCGTATTTTTTTGCGTAATTAAGGATTGGTAGGTAAGCAAGTAATCAATTTCAAAAATCTCACCAAGTAATTCAGATTAAAGTTAAAACATTTGAAGGTCTGTGCATTGTTGATTTGTTGTGGTCCAGCACAGCCTTATTATCATCACTTGATCTCTTCCTTAGAAATTCAGCTCAAGAGCACGTTTTATTGAATTAGCCAGGCTGTTGCCTGATTTCTCAGGTGTCTGGATCAGTAGCAACTGCAGATGGGAAGTAATTAGAGGGGACAACATTGATCCTGGGCCAACAAACCTCTGTATAAGGCTATTCAAAGAGAATTTAAGAGCAGCCATCCTTGCCTTCTCAGTTCTATGCCATTGCTGGTTGACAGTAACACCCAGTTGTTGTATCATGAAGGCTTAATTCTGCAGCAGTGGTAGGCATGCTCGTTACTTATCCACGAGCCTTGACACTGCATCTGTGAAGAAGACTTGAAAGGATTGAAGAAAGCTTAGAATAGTGGCCCAATGAGTACAGGGCTAAAAATAGTGAGATGCATCTTGCCGTGCACTAATACGCCTAAGGACAGGCTTCAGACATCAGATGTGGTCACAAATGTGTATGCCAGGCACATGGCAAAAAGGAACTTGTGCCTTGAAGCAGTTATGCAAAGGGGCTTATCACAGCAGTCAAAATTGACCTTGATAATCTTATCAGTGCGTATGTGAGAAGCTCGTGAAGGTCTGTCGTGTCGGTAAACACGTGTGTGAAATACCAGCAGCCTTTACACTCTTTAATGTGTTCTGTTTAACTTGCTTGCAGTCACTGGCCCTTGGCCAGGTTCAATGTCAACTTTAGCAACAACACCAATGAAGAGTAAGTACTGTTAACTTCCAAAGACCTTTCTACTACCAGCACCTTCTCTTTTTCCCTATCCAGACTAGTAACATTTGTAGTATAAACTCCTTAGTTCTTCCTAAGCCTTTCCTAAGAATATAGTTTTATTATAGAGATCCTAAGAATATAGTTTTATTACACAGAAAGGTTTAGTTTTCTTAGCATGAAAAGCATCCTTTGTGCTCCCTGTGAACTTATTTTTGTCTGAAGTTACCCTTTCCTCTCAAGGAGTGAATTTGACTAAGCATTTAATCCCTACCTTCTGTAGTTCAGCTGGCTGATTTTACTGCATTACCAATTGATGCATTAATTTTTCAGTTTTTAAATGAGATTCATGTATTAATTTTCTAATCATGGTCTTCCTCTTTTAACACACTGGTCCCTTTTTGCAAATCATGTTCCCCAAAAATTTGAGATTGTCAAATGAGAAGTGGATACTGATGCAGGCACCAAAACCTGCTTATGTGTGCATCTTGTTTAAGTGTGTGTTTCAGTTCAGTGGGTGTTATTGTTTTAGAGAGACTGACAGGCACCATAACAAGGCTGGTATTGCCACTGAAGCTCTGACAGAAGCTGTCCTTTTGAGTCTATTTTAAATAATTGACAAGCTATTTCACAGTGTTACACCAAAGAGAAATTTATGGAACAATGTGAAGAGCTCCTGTAATTTAAAATCACCCAACACCAGTGTTTGTTGTTTGTCTTAGACCACAGCTATCTGAAGACATAATCTGCTCTTTAGTATCCAGCAGCAGATCTGTTCTCATGCATAATGATAGTAATTTTTTTCATTGCTTTCCAGTCGAAAAAAAAAAATTAAAAATAATCAGTACCTCTTCTGATTATGTCAGAAATACTTCTAGAATACTCTTGGGGTTTTTTTTCTCCATATAATTCTATCATAGGCAAGTTTAAACTGTACATTTTAAATGATGCTGCAAAACCCTTGTGCACATAGCTGAACAAGAGATCTTCCTGCTCCTAAAGCAACTTTTTGGTTTGGTTTGCATAACTTTTATTCAAAAGGAAAATCTGTGTGCAGTGAACAGTGACAGAAATGTGCAGATTTTTACTTAGACTGGTATAAAAGAAATGCTATAAGCTTGGAGCCGAGCCTGCTAGACAGAGCCCAAAGGACTGATTAGAACAGAAATACTTCTGCCTTACTCTATTTCTGACAATGCCTAACGTACCTTGGGCAAAACTTTCATCCTTTCAATGTTTCATTATTTTTAAATGAAGACAAGACCTGTCTGTCTACCTGCCGAACAGTCTGAAGCATACTTGATTTGCAAAGTACTTGACAGATGAGAAATGCAAATATTTGACTCATTCAAAGACCATGACAATGTTTTTATAAGGGCTGATGAAGTAGTTTTGTGAGTCTAAAGCTGCACACAGATTAGAAACACAGCGTGGATGCTGCTGTGTTGGGGTCAAAGAGAACAGACACAAACTCTTTTGTTAGTTACTGGATTCCAGTTTACTCAGTGTCACTGGTAAAGAAAAAGAAAGATGAACAGAGACAACAAAAATGGAAGAAACTCACTTATGAAAGAGACCTGTTGTTGACAGATGAGTTTATAGGAGATTTTAGGCCAGAGAAAATAAGTATTTGTGTTAGATGTTGTGTGAAATCAAGTTTTTTCACTTTATAAAAAAAAACATAGGAGGCAGCTGGAATTGTCAAAATATTCCCTCCAAAGTTCACCACCAGTGAGACTTTTTGATTGATTCTCAATCTCAACCTACTTTTCCCTGCATAACAAGATCCACAAATGTGCAGTGGCCCTACCCTTTGAAAATTCTGTTTACTCATAACTCTGCTGTTCTGGTAAGAATGCCAGGCATTTGAAGTATTGAGGAGCTATGTTAATGCTAACAACAGCAACAGCAATTGTGCATTTGCCTTTAGATCAGACACCATGCATAGTAATCTGCAGTGAAGTCCTGACATGTTTTTTAAACAGGAAGGCGTTTTGGAGGCAATTTGGAAAATGAAGCGTTAAAGTTGTGGGCAGTCAGTGACAGAGAAATAAATCCTTGAGCAGCAGTTCCCACTGCCGTGTAGGAATCAGCCTTGGTAAATGAAAAAGTCTTTCTTTGATTTGAGATGCATGTAGAAATAGAAGATCAATCAAGCCAAAGGATCTTGTGTCCTCCAGTTTTACTCCCTTGCACTGTGTAATTTTGAGGGTTTCAGTGGTGTTAATCAGCTTGGTAGGTATTTCCTTGGATGTGGCAGAGTGGAGGATCTCAGCGCTTTTTAGCAAATGATTCTTGGCTTTTCCAAAGAGCACTGTGGTGGTGCATCACTGTGGAAACGTCTAAGGGTAACAACTGGAACAGGTGCTCATTGCTGGTTGGTGAAAGCTGCTGCTGTCTTAAAATTGGTGGCTGTCATCTCCTTTGGAGTTCTTCTTTCTGCACATTCCTAGATGTGACTGCCATTCACAGCACAGACCTTCCTGGCCTGAGCAATACGAGCAAGTGTGCATGGAAAGCACAAGGCAAGCAGCATTGTTACGTATTCTGTCCTTGCTGTGGGATTTTGCTGTCATTAAACTCATTTGTCTGTCCTTGACACCGGTGCAAAGGGAGACTCAGACCCAGTGTTGGCAGTTCAGAGGAGAACACAAAGCTCCCATGGGAGCAGGAATCCATGGCATTCATTCAAACCACACATTATGTGTGGGGAGTTTTGTTACCCACATACACTGTAGTGTGAGGAACACTCTTAGGCTTTTCTGAGGGGGACACTTTCTGCTTCAAGGACTAGACAAATTTCAAATAAAAAGGATATCTCAGATGATGGATTTTCTGCTTGTGTAAATGCAGGCTGTTCTTCACATCACATTACATGATTCTTGACCAAGGCATGTAGCAAATCTAGCTTTAAGATAAAGTATTGACAGAATCTTGAGAAAGACATTAACTTTCTGCAGGTTTGAAAAGTATTTGTAGGCGTGTCTGCATAAACTAACATTTCAAGGCTCTTCTGTTCAGACAAACCTAAGAATGGGGAAAGTCAGATCCAGAGGCAATTAATTAATTAAAATTTTGCTGGTTTTAAATAAGCATGAGAGGAGATTTGGCCTCATTTTGTTCAATTACCATGAAAGCTTCAGACAGTCGCGATGAGGTTTTGGCTGTGCAAAGAACGTTGACAGTTTGTTAAGCCATTTCACATTCTGTCATCATTTGATAGGTTTCTTTTTAAATGCCTGGGTTCGTAAGAGTCAATCAAACTGAAAGCATTAAAAAAACTTAAAATCAGCCTGGTACACTGATGTGTGAAAAGGTCAAGAAGGTGTGGGTGACTAATGCAGACAATCAGCCAGCTGGTTACCTGGTGTGATAGCGTGGTGGTGTCAGGGGTCTCAGCCTGTGAACCCTCTTTTCCAGTTGGATCCCTGTCCTGCTCTGTTTGGGGTCTAGTCTAGTTTCCCAAACCTCCACCCTCCCCCTTAACTGCTCAGTATTGGTAATATTGCTAAGCCTTGCATTATGTTGTACAGCAAAAAGGAAGAAAAGAAAGAGGTTAAAGAGGAGAAAAAAGAGGAAAAGAAAGAGGAAAAGAAAGAGGAAAAGAAAGATGACAAAAAAGATGACAAAAAAGATGATAAAAAAAAGGAAGAGTAAGTATAAAGAATGAATGTGTGATTGTAACACGTCTCCTACGCTACAGAACATGGTAGAGCATTTCATTGTAACACTTTTACAATTGTTCTTCTGTACACTGCAGGTTCTTAGCTTGTTAGATCTTTAATACATTTTCCCCTTTGGGAGGGTTTCAATTGCTCAGCAAAGTTGTTGCATCTTGAAGACCTGTGTTTAGATCTTTCAGAAACAGCTTCCTATGTCAGTAAAAGGGAATTGAGCTACCTCTGGTCACTTTTGAGTTGATCACTCTTTAATTATGAGAACACTTCAGGACAGCAGCCTGCTTTGCAGAGCTACACAGACTTTTCATTGTTCCAGAATTTCCATGACGATTCAGAGCAGATGAACCAAAAGTCTGGTTCATCTTACCATGCAGAAATAACTTACAAGTAGAAAATTAAAGGTTTGCTAGTAAGTTTAGTTATTTCACTGACAAGTATATTTAATTACTTAATATGATGCAGTTCATTGCTAGTGATCACTAAAATTTGCTTCTCTTGGTTAGGGGATGGTATATTTCTGCAACAAAATGACATAATTTGAATGCTTTTGGCAGAAATGGATCCTGTTCTTGCTTTGCTCCCCTAAAGCTGGTACCCAAATATGGTAACATTTAGTATTACCAGCAATTAAAAGTAACAATGATGGCAGGTAAAAGAGAATGCATTTGAGTGGACTTCACAGTTAAGGATTATGTTAGAGTAATAGACTGTAGGTTTATATGTATGTTATATGGTGGCACCTGCTATATAGACATGGGGGCATTCCAAATGGAATCTGATTGATCTTAAGATCTTTATTAATCAAAGCTTTAATTTTTTTTTTTTCCAATTAGAAAGTCTTTGTTCTAAGCACTCTCTTTGGCTTTAATTACTATGTAGTGAAAGCCTGAGCTTTGCAGTAGCCGGAAGTGTTTTGAAGTATTTTGTCAAAGAAAAATTAATGTTTTAATGTCTATAAGGTAATGTACTCTGACATATAAAGACCATATTTCATGATCACCAGTTTTGAGGTGGTGACCAGTTTTCTAGAAGAAATGGTTTAAAACTAGTAGTGAAGATGATAAAGTAAATACTTCCTAGATTAAAGCTGCTTCCTTTACTCACATCACCTGGACATTCAGCTGACAGCAATGATAATGCCAGAAATACACACAAATATTAAATAGATTATAATTTCATTTCAATATATTTGCATTCTTGGAGATTAGGAAAAGTCACACAAATGTGTATTCAACTGTTGCCTGGTCACACGTTCCGCACACTATTATACAGTCCATAGATCGCACTTTCACTGTTGAAATAATTTTGCAGCTGTGGACCTCAAATCCACTAATATATATTTCCTCTGATTACATGCCTAATTGCTCTCTCCATATCAGCCTTTCTCATGCTGGAGGTGGGCACTTCTGAGCATACTCTTTGCCATTAGCTATGCTGTTCTTTAAATCTTTACATTCCAGGCCTGTATGCTTCCTTTAGCCTCACTTCCTTGTTGTGAGGCCTAAGGAGCCAGGGCTGTGAATGTATGAAATTTGCCATTACACACTAAGACTTGTTTCAGCTCTAGTCACACACACTGTATGTGCATATGCACACAGAGATTCTTACTTTTACAGACATGTATTTGAATACATCTATGTTTTATTTGTTCAAATGCATGCTTATACAGTCATTTCCATAATAGAATTTGCTAAAAATCAAAAATTAGCCTGCAAAGGAAGGCTTTTTCTCTAGCAGTGAAAGGTAACCTTCTAACCAGAGTGATAATAAGGAGCATTTAACACTTGACTTTCTTTTCATTGTGGGGCTTAAAACAGAAGGCTGTGGGTTTCAGCCTGGGAGTTACAAATGTCTGTGTTTTACTTTCCACTCTTTCTTACTTTTTCCAAAGTTGGGTCAAACAAAGAAATAAGCTTGTCACATGGGCTCCCTGGTATCTCATCTGCACTGCCTGCATGGATACTTTCTCTTCTCAGGCAGCTGTGAGTTCATGATGAGATGAGCAGTCTCAAGAAGAGGGAGATCCAGCAGGTTGCTTGCTTACATTTTCAGTGTAAATCTTCATGTTTTGCTTTTCAGGCAGAAAAAGGAGGTCTTTGTGGTAGATCCTTCAAGCAATCTGTACTACAACTGGCTGACCATAATTGCAGCGCCGGTGTTCTATAACTGGTGTATGCTAGTGTGCAGGTATGGATTTTTGTTAGTACCAATTTTACATTTCAATCATCATGTTTCCTATGTAAATCACCCTCTTATCTGCCTGCAGTATCTTTTGGGTGACTTACCTAGAAGATTTACAGTTCATATACCCCTAGGGATATGTGATACACATACCACTGGGAATAGATTGCCAATGTTTCCTTTTTGTCTAAAAGCAGGTGGATGTAACTTGCAATGAGCATCCTCATGAGCCCTGGTGTGGCCTTTGTGTGCCACCTGCTGGCTGCCGGCTGAGCTGTGTCCTGGCCACTGCAGCCGGCTCCCTAAGCACTGCCAGGGATGAGGGCTTCCCATCACCCCGGAGAGAACAGAAGGGAGGGATGTGGGCAGTGGTGGGGCCTCTTTTGGATGCTCGAAGGGAACAAAGATTTAACTCGAGTATTTCTTTTCCGTGGTAGAATGTGGAAATCAGTTTTAGTCATAGCCATGGAGGGCTGTGGAAATGGTTTCCTTATAATGTGTAAGATGGTTGGGAGAGATGAGGATGGCTTGCCACTGAGAAACAAATCTTCTTTTTGGGGATTTTCTTCATGGTGATGTTTATCCTGTGAAATCTGATGCAGTTTTAATTGTAGGGATATGTGTGATCCTCCGTAAGTGCACTTGTGTGGCATATATGTGTTTGAGTTTTATTCCTGTTCAGAACACCTTTGAATTCTGAGAGATCCTGATGTCTGTTTGGACATAGCTCCAGTGTGCAGATGTCTGGGCATGGAGATATGCTGCCTGTAATATTTCTCTTCCAGAAATGTGCACTAACATGCTGCTAGGACACATAATGCAAGTATTCTGCTTATGCAGTTGGCCTGATTTCTTTTCTTTAAATCTTTGTTTCTTTAGAGCCTGCTTTGATGAGCTACAAATGGACCATATTAAAATGTGGCTGTTCTTGGATTATACATCTGATATTATCTATGTGCTTGACACATTGGTCAGATTCAGAACAGGTGAGTCTTTCTGGGATTTTACAGTGTTTTCAAATGCTGCCTGTATATAAAGGATGAAAACAAAAATTCCCCTGTGGGGTCTGACCACTGTAATATCCTGTCAGAATGCAACACTGGAGGCTTTGGGAAGATGAGATGTCTGATCAGTTTGGATTTTTTTAAGACTGGACATTCCAACACTTGCTCTTCGCTCGTCTGTAAATTCAGTTCTGTCAGTAATAGGCATGCTAGATGCTGAGTGAATAGGCACTGTAACAGACTGTCTGGGGAAGGGACAATAGGGCACTTGGGGCAGGAAACCAGCTGCACCCCACAAGTGCTGTTTTCTTAACCGAGCTGTGCACCATCCTGGTCAGAAGTGCTTGTTGAGTTGGTCAAGTGCAAGACCTGGCACTTGTCTCAGACTTCAGTCTGTGGTCCTACACCTGGAACAGGCAGTGCAGCCCCTCTGCCACCAGCTGTGCTTCTTGCAGCCTCTACAACGTCCTGGCTGGGTTTCCCACTGCCTGGTGATGGGATAGGGTTAACCTGGGAACCTCTGCTCAGGTCCTGCCTTCCTGGAGGAAGTGTGAACCCAGAGGATCTGTGAGGGCTGTGCCATGCTATGCATGAAGTGGTTCTCTTCAACTTCTGGTCGCTGTTTCAGTAATCCAGGCAGGCTGAGATTCTAACCTTAAGGTGGTATCTGTTTTAAACTGAAAAAGGCTGTAATGTAGGCCTAAGCAATGACATACAATGGGCATATCACCAAGTTACTGAATAGTCCTTGATGCACTTTGGTGCTTGCACTTTGGTCCATGCCAGCGAGCACCTGGTGTCTGGGCACAGCTGGGAGGACAGCAGAGGTTGGGTGTTGTTCATGGTGGTGTTTTTGGAAGGGCCTGGAAGAACTTACATGTGAATTGAAGCTGTCATGGTAGCTAGTCTTGGGCCAGAAAACATTTTCTGTCTCATTCTCTTCACTGGTACAGACACAGCCTAAAAACATCCCTTGAAAGGGTCGAAAACAACACTGATCATTAAAAAAATGAGAGTAATTATAAATCTTTCATTTTAACATCTTATCGATTTTATCTCTTTATTTATTTAAAGTCATACTGACAGCTTGATGTTAATTATGGCCTGTGACAAGTTGTAAACATAATTACAAGATGGGCTAAAAATGCTGTCATGTGGGAAGCACACAACTCATGGCAAGCCAAATTCTTAAACTTAGCAAGTACCTTTTTCAACTGGAAAATCAGTTTCAGATGTCAGCCTAAATCACAAGACTGCTGTATTTGGGGCAGGATGGGGGGGCTTCATCTTCTTTGTGTAGTTAAAATGTCAAATATGCCAACTAAATTCAGCTTCTGCAGTTGTATCTGTTACTGTAATGGGAAAGAGCAGAGCAGAAATTAGGCATGTCCAGGCAAGGCAAGTTATACATTTCCATGGGTTGTCCTAATAATGATTATATGGCTGTTAAAGCCTGACTGGAATTTGAATTTGCTGACCTGGCTTGCAGCTGCAGAATTGCTGGATCCATCTCCCAAACGCATCAGTGCGGGTGTCTGCTGCAGTTCCAGGCTCTCCAAGAAAGAAGTTGCTTCTTTTAGGTGGCAAAATTTTTGTCAGCTTTCTTAACAGTCCCTCCTGGCTCTGCCTTTTCCTGCCTTTTCCTGTGAGCCTGTAAGGTCCATCTGCCCTGGAATCCTTTGGGGAAGAGTGTGACTTCCTGCTGTCTGAGGGCAGGATCTGCCTTTGAACTGAGATCTGGCTAGCCCCGTAACTGCTCTGATCATCAGCTTCTCCATGGTGCATTTCTATCAAGCTGCAGGACCAGTTGGACTGCATTTCACCTATTTGGTGACTGTGCACTGTGAAACAGAAAAGATTCATGTGTCAGCAGCTGGTAGTCTTTAGCATACCCTGTGTTCTAATGCTTTCAAAAGATTTTGCTAAAAGACTTTAGTTCCATAAGGGAACAAAAAGCAGAGAGACTTTATCTCCTTTCAGGAGGAAGCTGTTTTCAAAGTTGTTTTTCATAATTGTGTATAAGAAATTCATCAGTCTAGCCAGCTGTTCTGTTTAGCTGTATAACTAAAGAGCATATTTGACCAGTTTTTTCAGCAGTTTTCTGGGAGGCAACACATGCATAGCATGAGAACTACTTCCATGTGTAGTCGCCATCAGTTTGCAGATCCAAAGCCAGATACACACAAATAGATGAGGCATCTACAGATACACCACACATTCCAGAAACAGAGCCTGCTGTGTCAGGCACAAAGAAATGCAGCTTGGTGTTCCTCACCAGGTGCTTCCCTGAGAAAACTTTACATTGCTAAGGGATTAATAAAATGTGATAATTGTGGATATACAGGGAATGGTTTGGTTTTTTCTCCTGAGTGGCCCAGTGGGCCAACAGTTGGATATCTCCACTTGCAATTGCAGCAAGTATATTGCAGTGCATGGGCTGTTCCTTGTGGAACACTTCTAATGCTCTCAGAGGCACAAAAGAGCACTGTGGCTGTACTGTCTGCAGTAAAGGTCTCTTACTGCAGTTTATATCTACTTGTAAGTTTTTTTAATCTAATAGTTTTCAAAGTCTTTGGAACGAAGAAATATTGATGTGTGAAATTCCACTTAGTAGCTCTCTCACTAGAAACACAAAAAAGTGCAAACCGAGGAAAATTCTGTCAGTTTTAACATTGGACACGAGGCAAAACACAGTTCAGGGAGGGAGGTATTTCTTTATCTCAAGGATATCTATATTGTTTGGAAAAAGCTTCTAACAATCCATTACACCTACTTATTCTTGGTATTTATTTAAAAATATTCCACTCCTATTTTATATACAATTGCTTAAAACTTGCTTAGCTTTGGCTATGACTCATGCCAATGATTCATGAAAAATTAGACACTTGAATTTCCCTCTTCTTTTTTGCAAAGATATTTAAAAAGATACAGCTGTCCCAGAATAGAGTGGAAAACCTCAGGAAGCACTGTGGTGATAATAGAGTCATTGTTCTTAATCATTATATATCAGCTTTGAAACTTGATTTAAATATTTAAATATGCAATTAAATGACCTCATAGTGTATCAGTGTCTGTAGGTATAACAGTACAAATTTTAACATTATCAGGTCTGAAGTGTAAGTCACTCACTACTGCCGATGGTATTTTTATTCTAACAAGTAAAATCTTTTTAATTCTCCAAAGGCTTCCTTGAACAAGGCTTGCTAGTTAAGGACGAGAAGAAATTACGAGAACATTATATCAAAACTATGCAGTTCAAACTGGACGTGCTGTCTCTTGTGCCAACGGACCTGGCATATTTCAAGCTTGGTTTGAACTACCCTGAGCTCCGATTTAACCGCTTGCTGAGGATCGCTCGGCTCTTCGAGTTTTTTGACCGTACTGAGACCCGGACAAATTATCCGAACATGTTCCGTATCGGCAATCTCGTGTTATACATTCTTATCATCATCCATTGGAATGCGTGTATCTACTTTGCAATATCGAAGGTGATCGGGTTTGGAACCGACTCCTGGGTGTATCCCAATGTGTCCGTTCCGGAGTACGCGCGCCTGTCCAGGAAGTACATTTACAGCCTCTACTGGTCGACCCTCACGCTGACAACCATCGGAGAGACACCGCCCCCGGTGAAGGATGAGGAATATCTCTTCGTGGTCATCGACTTCCTGGTGGGTGTGCTCATCTTTGCTACCATTGTCGGTAACGTTGGCTCCATGATTTCCAACATGAATGCTTCTAGGGCAGAGTTCCAGGCCAAAGTGGATTCCATTAAACAGTACCTGCAATTCCGAAAAGTGACTAAGGATTTGGAAGCCAGGGTTATTAAGTGGTTTGATTACCTCTGGACCAACAAGAAAACAGTGGATGAGAAGGAAGTTCTCAAAAATCTGCCTGACAAGTTGAAAGCTGAAATTGCCATCAATGTCCATTTGGACACGCTGAGGAAAGTGCGTATATTCCAGGATTGCGAAGCTGGACTTCTCATTGAGCTGGTGCTGAAATTGAAACCTACGGTCTTCAGTCCTGGGGACTACATTTGCAAAAAAGGAGATATTGGAAGAGAAATGTACATTATCAAAGAGGGAAAATTGGCTGTGGTGGCGGATGATGGCGTAACCCAATTTGTAGTCCTAAGTGATGGCAGCTACTTTGGTGAAATCAGCATCCTAAACATCAAAGGTAGCAAATCCGGCAACAGGAGGACAGCCAACATTAGGAGTATTGGTTATTCTGACTTGTTCTGCTTGTCTAAGGATGATTTAATGGAAGCCCTTACAGAATATCCAGAGGCCAAAAAGGCTCTGGAAGAGAAAGGACGTCAGATTCTGATGAAAGACAATTTAATAGATGAGGAGGCAGCAAAAGCGGGAGCTGACCCAAAAGACTTGGAAGAAAAAATAGGACGACTCGAAGTAGCTCTGGATACGCTGCAGACTAGGTTTGCGAGGCTCTTGGCAGAATACTCCTCAGCTCAACAAAAGGTGAAACAGAGACTTGCCAGAGTAGAAACCCGAGTGAAAAAATATGGTAGTGGCAGCTTATCAGTTGCAGAAGCAGAGGCTGAAAAACCTGAGGAGAAAAAGCAGTAATGGAGTATTTATATTTCCTCATTTATTGGAGAAAGTTGAAGCACTGAAAGCCATAAATGTATGTAAATATGTGTGTGCATACATAGACATAATTATTTTTATATGAACTCAAGATAAGGGTTTTTAGCATTTTTAATTGAAGCAGTATTTTCTTGTAAATAGAACACTGTCACCTTCTTCTTGGGGGAGATTTGGTCTGGCACTTGGGTACTTTTTTGTACTGAGAGTGGGTTTCTTTCAAGTCATGCTCAGAATGTCTGTTGTGTTTGGTACCTGTGGGTCTTGACACATTGTCTCTTCCTGCGCATCATGCGTTAAGAAGGCATTGCACTTGAAGTAGAAGGGATTAATGTTTTTCTTTTTAAGAGCTTAAACAATATTTATAGGGTACCTTGCTCTAACTTGCTACTTTAGTAGCTGATTAAATCCACGGATGGATGTCTGGGTTTATCAAAATCTTTTTTCTTTCGCGGTCTGTGCAAACAGTTGAACGACAGCTAAGCAGTGTCAGGTACCTGGCCATTGCAATGCACCCTGCACGTGTATGGAATAGCTGTGCATCCAGATGCTTTAGTCTGGTTCTCTCTAATGAGCTGGGCTCTGCACAAAGGACCATGCTGACAGAGTAGCAGTGCTAATTCCTGTCCCTTCTGGCAGGGTTTGTGACAGCCTTTGCTGCTCTGCAACTGCTTCACCAGGGGAGAGACTGGGGGATCCTCCCTTCTGCTTTTTTTAGCCCAGTTCCATCCCCACTGGTAAATCCCACACTTGGAAAGGGTTTAGTCCCCTAAAGCTCACTGGTGGAAGGTGTCTAGGGCAATACGGCTTCACCGAACCTGGGGAGAGAAAAGATGGCCCTGGTGTGTGCAGCTCCCATATGTAGGGTGCTGAGTGAACTCCCTGGCAAGTGGGCAGTCCCTGAGGGAGGTGACTGAGAACTCCCATGGGCTGGCAGGGCAGGCTTTCCCTGCCTGCCAGGCAGCTTGCTCCCACAACACTGTTCTTCAAGGCAGGGAGAACAAGCCCTGTGTTGCAGTCATTCCGCTCACTTCGGCCTTTGTTTTCTTCCTTTTTATTTCTTCTGTCTACTCCATCTCCCTTTGCTGTTTACTGCCATCTTTTCTCCAAAATAGTTGTCACATTACCATGTTTCCAGTAGCTAGGGAGAATGCAGAAGATACTAACTTTCATTTTTTGCTGTACAGTATTTTGCTGTCATGCAACTTCCCCTATGTTACTTCCATCCTCCAGTATCTCACTGGCTTTTGAAAAGTATGGAGCAGCAGAGGCTGTTCAGCATGTATGGCATGGGATCCTCCAGTGGCAGTAGGTACTACTAAGGGCAGGGCTCTGACTTCTAGTTGTCTTCAGCCCTGACTTACGACAGCATCTGGGATTGATGGCCTGTTGGAAAATTGGTGAGAAACTCACTGAGAAGAGGGTGATGTAACTGGGTGGTAGTGGAATGAAAAGACACAGTTTTGCTAAACTGAGTACTACTGCTCAGAGTAAGCCCTTGTCTCCAGGCAAGCAGCTCTCCCTTTCTATTGACACTTCTGAGCCTGGTGAGGGAGACAAATCTGTCAGTGATTAAGGAATGGGGCTTTGCCAACAACACTGGCGAAGGGACCACTGGGTAGTAATGTCCACACATGGCCCATGTCTAAACGCCTGTTACTGTTAGCCTAGAAGCCAACTACACTTATGGACCTTCCCTAAATTGGGATTAACTGCTATTACCAAAATATCCACTGATGGTAACAAGTGGTTTGGAAAGTAACCAAGATCTGTATGTGGCCAGTGGCACTCAGGAGCATTGGTCCATCAGCTGAATCTTGTCCTTATTTTCTTTAAGGGCTTGAGAGAAATGGGGGAGCTGTGAGAGGCTGGTTTTGGCAGGGATGTAGTGCCCTTGGTCCCACCCAGAGGCAGGCAGGGCTGAGGTGGAGCTGGGCTCATTGCAGGGTACCCCTGTGAGCACCGACGGTGCTGTCACAGGCTGCTCAACTTGCAACTCTCACCTCGTGACAGAGGTGGGTACTGCACTCGCCTTGGCTGACATTCACTGTTGTGTGGCTCAAACCCACCTGGTATCTGCTAGGGGTTCTGTGCATATCGACAGTGTTCTCCATCAGTCATCATTCTCTGTAAATACCTATCTGCCCAAGATGGCACAGCTGTTCCAGCCGACTACATATATATGAGTAAAAGTGATCAAAGTACTCTTTATACCAAATACATACCTGTTTAAAAACCCTACAAACACAGGACTGCTTCTTTACCTGATGTATCAGAACAGCCTAATCTATCAGTTAAATATATGCTTGCTCTTCTCTTTCCGTGCCTCTTGATCTGGTTTTCATATGCCAGAAAAAGAGCATTTTGATGCTATTGGCTTCAGTCACTTAGAAACATACAGCTTCTGGCATGATGAAATCACATCCTTTGATGTCTTTCATCTCTGTAATATGTTTTTTCCTCTTCTTTAATGTGGCTACAACATGTACATTAAAATATTTTCAGTACTGTTCAAGCAACTCTGTGTTTTCTCTTATCCATATCCCTCTAGATTTTAGTGTTTCATGACAGACTTTGATCATGTCAACACTTCATGGCCCAGAAAATTGTTTAGCTGGAACAGAGATCTGAAGTGACAGAAAACCAAGTGGGAATGGTGGTCTCCCCTCACTGCAGGGCAGTTGGCACACAGCTTTAGTCGTGGGCCCAGTTTTGACACCATCCCTGTGTTTGCAGATACCACACAGGCACAAGAGCCTGACCATTATCCCACTGCCAAACGGGTGCCAGGTCCCAGGGGGCACAGAGCCTGCCAAGCTCTTCATGCTGCTGCCACCTGTCTCCTGTCTTTCCCTTCCTGGCTCCGTGCAGGGTGGCACAGCAGGGACAGTGTCTTGTCTAGCAGAAATAAATGTGTGCAGCTTTTTGCTACTCGTACACAGGTCACCTACCAAAAATTACCTGCCACAGACTGGGCTGGGCCTTCAACCCTGCCCCAAGAGAAAGCACAGAACAGGGCAGTGCTTACAGAGCATTTGAACATAGGGCCCTGTATCTAGAAATAGGTTTAATGGCCACAGCACTCACTTCACATGGGCCTCAGTGGGCAGCCATGGGCTGGTACTGCTGCTCCAAACTGCCTGTGCTGAGTCAGACGCCAGATGGGCAAAGTCTGAGACGTTTGAACATCTGCTCCACATGTGAAAAGAGAGGAAAGGTGGTGGAGTGGCACACCATGCTCCAGCTCCTGCTCAGAGTGGGCTTTTCCAGGGAAAGGCTCTCAAACCATGGACCCTGATTCTGACAGCAAATGATTCCAGCCTTGCTGCTCTCTGAAGTGCTCAGTAGTAGCACCCCATCCTTTTACCCTCACTCCCTACCATTATTTTACTTTACAGTTTTTACAGCAGAAAACTACCCTGGAAAATTCAATGAACTGGACTTGAGAAGTAGCAGCAACAGCAAAACAGCTCCTGTATTTGTACAGAGGGTTGGGGTTTGCTTGACAGTGCAGCTTTCTTCAGAAGCAGCCCAGGGAAGGTACAATTATGCTTTTAACTCTTTTCTCCAACGTATCAGCTTTAGAGTTTCATTCCTGCCAAATATTAATGTACAGTAAGAGGACTCTACTTTACATGAAAAATAAAACTGCTCATTGTCCTTTCCCTCACAAAAGCGTTAGTGCTTTCTCTGAGCTGGTCCGTGTGCTGCCGGCTTTGGAGGCCACACTCGTGTCTGCATCACTGCTGATACCAAGGATGAGACATTCACAGGCCAAACCTAGGCCAGGTTGTCCAGTGAGGTGACACAGGCGGACTAAAGGAGAGCTGCTCTTCACCCTCAAGATTTGCAAGATGACAGCATTTGCACTTGAGTTCGAGGTCCCCCAGCTCTTCTATTAATGTTTCCAACCTGGAACAAACAGAAAGAATCAAACCCTTGTCTACGTAATTCAGTGTTTGCAGAAACCCCTCATGTATCCCTGAGAGCAAAACGAATTATGCACTAAATGGATCTGGCAACTGTACAGGCAGTTAAAGAGCAAGATTTCAGTTGTGGCAGCTTTCCTGAGGGAAGCCATCAGTCTGGGACCCCCCTCTCCTCCCAAGCCCCATTCACAGTCCAGAGCACGAGAAGGGTGCCTGAGGAGGGAAAAACACAAGCCCTGAGGAACAAGCTCTAGGGCTGAAAATAGTCAGGCCTTTTGTTTCTGAAATTCAGATTTTGCAATCATTTCCAGCTTACAAGGGCTGAGGCTTGCTGCTGCCAACTGCCCTTGCAGCTTCACTGTGGCAAATACAGTTCTGCTGTTCCGTTTTCGCAATCCTCCCCATTCCACATCCTAGGAGCAGAAGGAGGAGGAAAGGCTTGCACTCTTTAAGCAGTTATTTAAGGATGAACACAAACATTAGCTTTACTCCAGAAGCAGAAGCAGGTCTCACAGATTTCCTTCATCAGAAGCTGGGACATCACCTGGGCTCCTGCGGGGAGAGTGCAGATTGCAGTGCCAAGGGCTCAGCTTCCATGGGCTGTCTTCCCAAGACGTTGAGGAGGACACTATCCAGTTCTAACAGAGACCTGTCTTATTTGTACAGGTAAATCAGGGTAGAGTACTAAAACCAGAAGTGCAGAAACATGGAAGGAATTTACTAATGGATGCTATTTCATTTTTCTTTCCTTAGCATTTGTGGTGGCTGGTACCAACCTTTCTGTAAGAGGGCAACTGAAGAACACTAACATGGAAAATCAGGGAAGCACAGCTGTATTCCAGAGCAATGGGCAGCTTGATGAATAGCTATTAATTTCTTAGCTTTTTGTCTGTTTTAATATATTGTTTCTTTAGTTTCCTGACAAGGAAAACCCCCCAAACCATTCTGTTCTTATTGCCAACAGTTATATTCCCTCATTGCCCTGGAAGGGGAGCCACCCCACAGCAGTCACACCTGAGCAGCCACTTTAGGTGAGTAGCATGGCAAGAACCCACAGGCACTGCTTGCCTTTTCAGAGAAGGAGACAGAGAAGCACAAAAGGATTTTTTTTTTTTTGTGTAGCCTGTCTCCAGGGCTGATGAGTCAAACGAACTGTGCTGTAAAGATCTACTCTTTTTAGGAGAACCAATTGCCAGTTCCTCGTCAAAATACAAGTATTTTACTTGCAGAATAGTGCAGATAATTAATCCAACTTCCTGCAGTGGGATTCCCACTGTTTTCAGATTACTTGTAGATTTAGGCTGTTTAAATTAAAAGTCCTCAGGCTGCTTGTTCACAGGTCCAATGCTTGGCACAGGAAAGTCTCTCTTACAGCAGCAGCTTTAGGTACTCTCAGTGAAGGAAGTAATCCAGAGGTGGGGTTTTTAAATTCTGACTGTTGAAAACCCAATGCCTCATCTCCTTGCAATAACAGCTGCCTCTAACCACACTTGCATCAAGGTCAGGAAAAAAGCTTATGTCTAGTAGCACAGAGCTGCAGAGCTTTTCTAGCAAAGCACCTCATGCCTTTCCAAACACATCAATTACCACCACAGCTCATTTATCCTGTCAGCCACAGGCAGGCGTCTCTGTACATAGTTCAACCTGGGCACTGACAGCGCAGGGAAGGCTCTTGGCTCAAGGCAGATTGACAGAGGAGCTGCCCCAAGGAGAAACACTTTCAATCCAGGGCTTCAAGGCTGACAGTTTCATTGCCATAACCTGACTGCACCAGCCGTGAGCACTGGCAGCCAAAGGACGAGTGCAGTGAGGAAGAAAAGGAGCAAGAAAAGAGCCATGCAGCACCTTGGGGCAGCTACTGGCAGTTCCAACACACAGCCGAGAGCAGGGGTGACAGAGCTGGGCGAGGGAGACACCCCAAGCTGCTCAGCTTCCTGCCACAGGGGAAGGGAGGCTGGTACAGAAGGGGTGCTGCAATCTGGAGCAAGAGAGAGAAAGCAAACAGGGGAGCCCCTGTAGAGTTTTCTAAACTGATTTACACTTAGTTTGGTGGCCAGAACGGGCCCAAACCAGACTGATGGGTGACAGGAATGACTCCAGCAGGGCATGTTCCCCCTCCCCAGCCATTGCCAGTACTGAGGGCAGACCTGTTGTGCAGCACAGCAGAGCTGCCTACTCCATGTGGGGTTTAGTCCTACACAGCTTCAGTCTCACTTGGGAAGGGTGAAGGGAAAATTTCACAGCAAACTCAGGAGGTGATGAGACTGACTGATGCTGCCATCAGCCACTAGGAGACCCCAGAGGCTGCAATCATCCTCAGGATCGAAGATTCCCAGAGGAAAGGTAAGAAACAGCACAATATGGCTGCTGGAGGCTTCCACCTTGCAGATGCCAGGAAGAAACTGCTGAAAGAGCCCATTTTTACCACCCACAGCCCTGCAGCAGTGAGGCTTGGGGACAGCAGGCAAATCACTGCTGCCAGCTGCCCCCAGTGCCACGGCTGGGATGCAGCAGGACACGGTGTCCAAAAGTGCTGGCTCCAGGCCAGCCCTTCTCCTGCAGAAGAAGCCAAGAGCACCAAAGAGAAAGAAGGGACTAAAACCATCCTCTGAAAGTGGCACCAGAGGATGGGGGTGGTCCCAGAAATTAAGTCCCAAACGCAGAAAACCTTTCCTAGGGCCTAAACGCCTAGAAATCCTCTCTCCTCCAAAATCAAAGCTAGCAAGAAAACTGTCTTGGATGATAACCCTGCTTGTCCAAACTGCTGCAGGTTTGGAGCAGGATTGCTTCTGAAAGGCTTGAGAATGTTGTCTGGAACAACTCCTGGCACAAGAGCAATGCTCTCACCCAGGCTGGCTGCTGGCCACTACAGCTAGGGCAAAAAGGAGAGCCTGGTGGCTCCAGCCCTACACCAAATCAGCCAGACAGGAATTTTCTTAGAAAGCTATCATCCTCTCGGGGATTTTAGTTTGGGAATGAGACCCTCCCCAGAGAGATTCAAGGCGTTAAAAACCAGTGCAAAAGCAACATTTATCAGATGCTCACAAAGAGGTCTGTTTTGGAGTACCCATATTGACAAAGCAAAAATGTCATTTATTTCAGGTGGCTTGCTACAAAATTCATAGTGTTCTTCATGCATAGATGACAAAAATTAAAAAGCAGTGTGCATAGCCCAAAGGAGATTTTTCTTTTGAAAACACTCTTTCATCTAGAAAACATTCTTGTGCCAAGTTTCCCGTTTTTATTAATATCAGTTCTATTAGGAAACAAAACCCCTTCAATTTTAACATACTGGCTCACCTGATCTTTACCCCTTGCTGCTCAAACAGAGTGCTTGCAAAGGGAAATAGTAAATCAAAGGTAGCAACACAATGTGTGGCAGCTCAAAACAGGAAAGTTCATGTAGTTGCCATTTCATAGCCAGTTATTCCTGAGCACTGTTACTCACACTGCTGCCCTATACAGGTCTGGAAGCAGAAGGATGCAGTGGGAAGACAGATTTAAGGGATCTTCTCTGTACATGACCCCAGTGGCACAGCAGATACACCAGAACCTTCACTGACATTAACAAGAAAGGCTTCACGTCAGCTTTGCATGTAATAGTTGAGTCACAAATCTCTGCATTTTTTATCTTGACTTGACATTGGTTGGCCCAGGCCATGAGCCAAAGCTGCAAGAGCAGCAGGATCCCTGCACATGCAGTTGTTTGCAGTTGAGCTGTGCTAACCTTACAAGGGCAGAAGTCTAACTCCAGCAATTGCTGTCTTTCAGAGTCAGCTCTGGTCTAAATTTTTAAGTCTCAAAACTATGCACAAACCTACCCAGCAAAATAATGTAGGAGTTCCTAATGCAATCTTACTGTCCTAAAATAGAATGATTCCCACACTCCACTTGCATCTCCAACGTCCTTGTCTCTTAGACATTCCCCCACACAGAAATCCCAACACAGGATATATATTGAGCAAGACATCCATAAACACAAGCACATTAGGCAAACTTCAGTTATTTATCAGAATCACTCTCTTGATGTATCCTACAAATGCTGCAGAACAGAACAAAACTACACTTGTATACCTGCAATTAAAACCACCTTCCCACACACTTTTTGATTTGGCTAATGAAGAAGAACAATAAAAATCAACAGCTGAAGACATCCTCAGATGGAGCACTAGAGAAAAATAAAATGACATTTCATGGTTTTACAAATGAATACATCTGGGTAAGAAGTGACCTGTCTAAAGACTAATTAATGCCAGTATCAACTCTTATTTCTAAAGCAGTGTCCCTTCCATGATACAGTATAAAACTGAATTTCTTAAAATTTACTTTATTAAGTCCCCGATGCTCTTACGAGTTTTATGACAAATTAATTTAACAATTTAACTATGAACAAGAACTGTAAGTAACTTAACACAAACCCTTGCAACTCAGACTAAGCATAAACTCAGCTCTTGTTAGGAAAGGCTTGATTTTGAATAGCTGAACTTGGAAGGAATTCCTGCTCCATCTTGCATGCTGAAATGATGGAGTTTTTCTGCATAATAAATAAGGCACAGCTCAAACATTCCACCCAATTCATATTCATCATAAAAACTCTTGAGACAAGCAGGAAATTTTTAATCCTCTTGTGAGATTAAAAATTTACCTAAAGGTAACTGGCTACAACAGTGCGAGGGAAACACCTTAAAGCTGAGGATTTGGGGGTTGTCCTCTTCAGGAACATCAGCAGCATGGAAACCTGGGTCAACTCCTGGTCCACAGAGCAGAAGCCCTTGCAGGCACCTGGGCAGCTCACACTGCAGCTCCCTGCAGGCTAAGCCCCCCATGTCCATCACACCTGTGTGGTGTCAGATGTGATAGGAAGCTCCTGCTTCAGCAGTGAAGCCACTGTTGGATGAGAGGCATGGACTGACTACTGTAACATGGAGTTGCTTGGAGCCCTGGGCCCATTTCCAGCCCATTCCAGCATCAGCTTTCCTCAGAACGCAAGGTTGGAGGGGGTCCCCTTGGCTGCCACCATCCTGTCTCAGGCTGTTGCCTGCCAAATGGAAGACAAGCCCAGTGAGAAGTTCACAAAACACAATGCCTTAGTTAACTGAACTATGCTCACTCCTGATGGCTGTTCCTGAAATCTTTTTAGCAAGAAGCAAAAGCTTTCATCTTTTAAAAAGTGATGCTCTGTTCATGCAGCATTATGTGCTAACATACCTCCAGAGCTAAACAAAACCGCTTCTTCACTCCTAATTAAATCTGAACAAGTGCCACATTAAGATGATTCTTTTCAGTGCATTACTTCTTCTCTTGCACTACTATAATTTTGGAAGCATGTGATTGTATAAACACAGATGGAAGCCTGATGGCCCCTTTGCACCAAGGTTGGAAACATCGTGGCAGTCTATTAGGGAGCAGAAGGAGATACTTGAAGAGGTATTTTTCACTTGTCAAATGAGGCAGTGCTGAGATGTCCGAAATATTTTCTTGTCAACATATTGAAGACACCCTGTGGAGAGAGCACCACCACACTGGCATCAGACTACAGCCTTGGAAGACGAATCTTCTGTCTCACTCAAGAGAGGTATTTCCATGACACATTAGTGCACTTAAGTCTTCAAGTTTTCTAGACCTAAAACTTTGCTAGACACTGTGAAGGACATTCCAGGTTTGCCTGGAGCCCAGAAAAAACCCCAAATCAAACAACTTAAAATGGCATTTTCCCTTTCAAACAACAGAATGCTGGCTGAAACCTCTGTAGGGCAGAAATGCAGCTTGCAGCTACCAGACTTCAACATTTATTTATTTTAAACCTTATCAGCTGGTGCTGCTGAACAACTACTGCACTTACACCAGCACTAAGGAGATCAGGTTTCAATACAGTGGTGTTTGGGGGGAGGTGGTATATATTTACATGAGAAATCAGTCAAACATGAAGTACTTATATCTTACCTGAAAATGATTCCTTGAAAAACAACTTATGCTTCTGAAGGCCAATGCAATTATGTATTATTTTAATCTTAATGCTAAAGGAAAGCAGAAAGAGCGTATTTACAATGTCAACAGTTGAGTTAGAGAACTTGTATTGCTATCCAGTTATGCTGTCTGCACAGCTTTCAGACCTATATAAAAAACCCCAACATGAATCACATACACCTGTCAGCTGGGCATAACCACAAACCACAGCTAAATCAGTGTTAAGTAGTATCACAGGGATGCAGCTTAACAGCATTAGACTGTGGAGACAGTACGTACCACACAGCAGTATCATGATGTGCTCAAGCTTGTAGCGAAGCACCTCAAGGCACTTGGCAAATCTTGTTCTTACCAGCTACAGTGGAAGTTGCTCCAAACTTGAAGAGCTCAGCAGGCACTGTTGTCAACCATCCTACACTGAGAGGTAGGGCGTCCTGTGTTTTCTTCTTCAGGAGCACACAAGGTGGACATAACAAGAGGGCAGGTCCCAAGGGCCACCTCTGAGATCAAAGGCCAGAAGACAGACAGCACCTCTCCCTCCCCAGTAAGTTTCAGTCCCGTGTGTCCAGGCCATCTGGCATTGGCTTGAACTTGAGAGGGGAACATTGCTGGACCCCACATCACTACAGTTCACTTCCAGAGAGTTTTCCGTACCTGCAACCCTCAAATTATGCAGTACTACAACAATTTCTAATCAAACGATTTAATATCTAATTTATCAAAGTAAGAAAGTAACTTGTTTTCTTTTTCACTGAACCATGGTGAAAAAAGGTCATTGTTTTATTCAGCATCATAGTTACATAACAGTTGTCTGTTTCTATTACTAGAAAGAATTTATTAAAATAGTCCTGAAAGACATCTTTTCTTTCTCCAATGATTTCAAAACTAAGCCTTTTAATGCCAATTCCACACAGTCACGGGTTTGATCGGTAGTAGCCAGTTATAGCAATTGTCAAGGCACAAGCTCAGCTCTGCACACCGCTGCAGCTTGTACTGGAAAAGAGATATGCCAGTTACATCTGCAATTACAAATGCATAATCCCTTCATCGTATATTGCAACAGGAGAAATTAACATTAAACACAGACTACGAAAGGTAAAGGATTTATTTCTGATATGATCTGTAGAGTTAAATTAAAAACCTACTGAATACTTTATGTAATAGATGAACATAACCTTAGTACTTACTTTCTAACAGTTTATTTAATGTTTGGAAGTGTACAACATGAAGTAGGCCTCACGTTTAATATTGTTCAATTTTGCTTATTGTTAGATGAGATTAAAATACAGTAGCCATCCCTTTAGATTATGGTGCAACACTGATCATGTGCCTTGATAGGTAGGAAAAATTATTCATTAAATAAATGATGATGACATAACATGTAGGGAAGACTTTGGATTGTCTATTTAAAATGTCAACATAATAGGCAATTAAGAATAAAACTTCATTTTAAGTGCACTTCCACATGCTTTGTTTATAATATAGCAAAAACTTCCTATCTTTTTTTCCAGACACTTCACTCCCTACTCTAAAGCTGTTCAGTTGAAAATGCACTTTCCCCAGTAAACTTCTTTTTTTAAAAAAGTAACTAAAATTTCTACCCTTTCATATGCTAAGAAATGTTTCCTAATTAAAAACACAGTTTATTACAAGACATGTGAAGACAACATATAGTGAAATGAATTTTAATTGTTGTGCTGTGACTAAAGTAAAGTTCTCAAGGCTGCAATTTAACATTCCAAGTTCTCCCTTCCATCTTTATTGATTCTTAAGATTTTGCACAGAAACTCTTTGGGGGCTAGAACAGCAGTAATTGCATCACACTGTTTTTCAAGACTTCAAGTTTCAAAAGCAAACTCTTCAAAAAGTACAGTTCTTGATTTGATTAGATACAGGGACAAAAATATAGCACATACTTGAAGGTTACATGGTCTACAAATGATGGCAATATTTTCCTTGGGAGAGTACAGTTTGTTTTCTTGTAAATACTCAAAAAGGCTCAACTTCAAGCAGTAATAAACACAAGCAAAAGTGATTTAACCCTTAAAATAAATATTCAGGAAAACCTCTCTGTACATACAAGTGAAAGAATATGTAACACTTTCACGCTAAAAGAAAAAATAAAGGTTTTGTTCATATAAGCAGCTGAAATCTGCTGTTCCAGCCCAATGTCCCCAGTAAAGAAGGGAGGCACAAACACAGGTGACTACTGTAGCTCACTATCTTATGGCCTTTTTGGACAGGGACATCATCACCATCATTTTTTAATCCCTTTTGTTATACTTATTACAGCATGCCAAATCCTTTGGCATATGTGATGGCCTTCAATAATCTTTCTTTAAGCTTTTCTTTGCTTGAGTACTCCGGAAGCAAAAGTACATTAAAGCATGTGTGAGATGTAGGTAACCTGTGGGACAAAAAAACAAACAAGAAAAGAATTCAGAGTTTGGAAGATGCAAAAGATGTACATCTCTATTATACAAGTTCAAAAAGAATGCATTTGAAGAAAATGTACTTTTCTTATAGATTCAACTTTCAGATTTAACTAGGTTAATAACTTAAAAGCACAGAATTCACTTTCATTTATAAAAAACCAAGCAAAATGTAGAATTTATTCTTTTTTTACCTCTCTGTATCTGGGCCATTTTTGGCTATGATCATCTTCAACTTTCCAAGTCCTCCCACAGGGGCTCTGTCTGTGCCTGTTGTAAACTGTAAGAATAGTCTTTTCTGTTCATCTGTAAATGAATGGACTATTTCCCAGAATTCCCTATCAAGGAAGAAATCAAAAAGTAAATAAACCATAAACTTTCTTTGGTATAAGTAAGAATTTCAAAAGTAATTGAGCTATGAAAGTGTAGTCATTCTAATCAGTCTTACCAGCATGTTTACAAGTTGCATTCATAAACCCAAACTCTCAGAATGTACTTACCGATAAATGAGATTCAGAAATAGAAATCAGAAATATTACCAAACACTGCAGTTTAACTCTTTAAACATTATTTTGGCTGTGTTCTGCAGATATTTTATTATTCCTATTTCCTAATGAATTATACTGATTCAACAATGCTTATACTATCTCCACTTCTCTCTCCACTTTAGAAAAGTGAAATTACACAAGACATTTGCATCTCCAGTACTACAAAAATACTAAATCTTACAGTATTAAATTCATTATGAAGAAAAAAAACAGATAAAGCGCTTTTTATCTTTACAAAATTAGAAAAAATTACCTAATAATAAGAGAGTCTCTTGTATAGCCACCATCATATTCTGTAGTTTCTTCTAGTGCTTGAAAATCTAAATTCTGTAAGAAGATGATATTTTTAAAGATGACCACTAATTATATACTTAGGATCAAAAAAAAGCTCCACTCTCTAGTGTACATTCAGAATTCTTACCCTACTTCCACAAATAAGTAATTCAATTTCCTCTGGTCTAAATAAATATTTCAAAGGAGATTCATTGGTCACCATGTGGAATCCTCTCCGAAAGGCCTTGAACTGCTTTTCTACTGATTTATTGAGTATATAGTCAGCATACAGATTGACAAATTCCTGCAAGGAAACAAACCCCAAAAAAACTTAGTGCTTCAACACATGCCACTTGAAGTACCTCCCAAAAATACAAGACCCCGAAATATATATGGTTCTGTAATTCTATGCAGATTATCTGGGCTCAGCTTCTATTTAGCAACACAAAAGAACAAGTCTCAAATACTGCTCAAACAGGTCCAACATCCCACCCAGAAGCTATGTACACATGTATTGATGCTTTCTCTAAGAGAAGCCTTTTCTGTTCACAACCACACTGTGCTATGGCAATTTTTAAAAGCCTTTTAAATTTAAAAATTGTAAGTGAGACCAAACTTTTATAAGGTTCTACATAATTCTACATACAGTACATCTAAGAACTACAGATTCTGTTTAAAAAGCTGAGTGTACCTTTCTGTTTTCATTTGTAATAGGAATTTTATCACCGTTTTCCTTCAAATCATGCATCATTGGATTGCCGAAGAGATCCGTGTGAGATATTTGAAACGTTATCATCATATCATCTTCCACACTTCCTTCATACTCTAGTAAGTCTCTCAAACTCTGATACAGAACCTAACAGAATAAGAAATACGTCTGTCACAAATAAGCTTTGATAAGATTTCACTAAGTAATACAGGAAGACATGAAACCACCCCCCTCGAAAAAGGGTTGTTATATTCTATGACATAAGTCACCTAAAAATCTCCCATAGCAGTCCAAACAACTGTTTACTAAGCTCAGTATTTGTAAAGAGAAATAATAGAAGATATTATGATAAAAAAGAAACACGGCAATCAGTGATAACTCCCTTGAAAGAGCCTTTTAGTACCCACCAATCTTCCATAATGCAATGGTCAAACCTGCAGTTTAAGAGCCTTTAATAATCTCTTCTTCTTTTGAATCTGTCTTTACTTCAGGCAACCAGAATATGTTACACTAGTAAGGGGAATATTTTTGAGTTAAAAATCAGAGAAACCCCTGTATTTTTTATCAGATAAAATTCAGACAGCAGGCTTTTATCTTCTACTTCTTATTTAAAGCCCCAACCAACTAGGAAGTAATCCTGAAGCAACACAGATGGGGCAGTCTTTAATGTAACAAGACATTTATAAACCAAAAAAAAAAAAAAAAAATCTCGAGTTAGGTCCGAATTTACCAAATGGAATCTGAAACTACCTGTACGAGTTTGCTCTATTCCAAGAAGCAACCAGCCTTCCTCCCTGCTATGCCTTAAGAAAAGCCCAAGACTCTCTTAGAAACCACAGACTGTGCAGAAAAGAACTATTATTTGGCTGTGATAGAGGTGTAGAGGCCTTAAGAAAAGCCCAAGACTCTCTTAGAAACCACAGACTGTGCAGAAAAGAACTATTATTTGGCTGTGATAGAGGTGTAGAGGCTAAAGAATACAAAGCGAAGGTGAAAGCGACAGCTGTGTGCAACTGTATTTTTATAGTGACGTAAAAGAAATACATTTCCCCTCAATGTTTTAACTGAAACATGAAAGTTTACATGTAAGCCTCAACCTCTCACTATCTTTGTGTTTGATTTTTCCACAGGATCTTTAAAAAGGACCTTGCACTGAAAATCACTGGACTCGGAACCATTGGTGGTGACGGCTGATGAACATCCTATTCTCCATGCTCTACAGCATTAGAAAAAGCATTGGGAGGCTTGACTACTGTGAATTTCATTTTGGGTTTGAGAAGCTCTGAAGTGCTAAGGTCATATGAGAACACAGAGAGTTAAAAAGTGATTATTTTAAAAGGAATCAGTGTAGGTGTTAGAGGAGAAACGTAGAGCAGGGGAGAAAAATTAAGAAATGCCCTGACTGCCCTGTTCCATACATCTACTTTTTTTTTTGTCATAAAGAGTTTTGAGTATGTAATAAAAGTTAGAGGAAACCTGGGGCACTATTTCTCAACATAATTATAGAGAGAAACTGGTTGAATCTGGCATGCTGTTGTATGTAGCAATGCAAAGCAGACCAGTTACCATATTTTTTGATTATGCATGACTCATTTTCAAAAATGAAAGGCAAGTTCTTTTTAGACAGTATTATTTTACTAATCTTTTTTGAAAAGATGAAGATTTTGTATAACTGCTTATAAAAGGGAGGTGTCCCAGTGTTTGAAACAAAATGAAGCTTGCTAACCCCTAGCAACATGAGGGGAAGCCACTGATGATCTTTGATTGCAGGTGGAGCAGGGCCAAGATACCCTGCACACACACTTGTGTGCTCTATCTAATAAAGCACACGGACAGTTCACTGCTTGTGTACAGCCACTGGCTGGGAATGGGGGTGGGAAGATGGACACTGATCACTGCTCTGATAAGGATATTTATGAACTATAGGGATATTCATAAATTGCCTCATCTGTCTTTTGCTTTAGACAAAATCTAGTAGGAGCATCACACCATTGCATGTTTACTCTTACTTTCACTTTGTTTGATAGAAACTCCACAAATAGCTATTAACAGCCTAATTTTAGGAGTCTCTTTGGGAAGAGACATACTTGTTTATGTTTAATAATGCTTAGTAATATTTAGCAATTTATGCAGTAAAAAAAAATAAAGCTTTATTGATACTGACCCCTATTCATTGACACTACAATTCTGCCTCCTCCAAACCAAATGTAGCAAGATGTTTTATTAATTTATTTTAACATTATTAATTAATTTTATTAAGCTTATTAATTTATTTTAACAAATACAGACTCTTCACTTATGTCACTGGTTGTTTCACTTTCACTTCTGACAGTGATCTTGTGTTTAACTGAAATACAGATTATTTTAGTGCATGGAAAATGCACCATTCAACTCAAAAAACACAATGAACTTACAGGATGAGAGTCTGCCAGATCACGGAAAGTTCCTTTTTTGCCCATTAGTTTCCTGTAGACAACCATGGGGAAATGTACATCCAGTATACAGTTGTTGTAAATAGCCAGTCCCAGTACTATGCCAATCAGGGTAAACTGACCCTCAGTTTCAAAAGAGGACGGATTAAACCAAAACAGTTTTGTAGACTCATCGTATGTGAACATCCCTGTTGAAAAAAAAAAAAAAAGTTGAACAATTATGGTTACAATTCAATAAAAACAGCACATAAAAACATACCATTATAAACCCATTTGCACTAGCCTTTAAGTAACGTTTAACTTAACATTATACTGAATTGAATGGCAAAGAGAAACTACTTACCTTAGGGTGACTGGAGCTGCTCAGAACACTGTTACTCACATCACCACTAAAAGTGTGCAAGAGAACTGTCACACAATATCCTGCAACACTCACTGAAGCTGCAAGCTTTCATCCCCTCCACTACTGAGGAACCAGCAGCACACTGTCAACAGCGACTGTGACTTTGATAAATACAACAGTGCAAGAAAAGAACACAGTCAAAACATGTGGATGAAACAATCCTGAAGGACTCTAATTACTAAAAAGTGACAGCCTTCCTTAAAAGGCCAGTTCCAGCAAAGGAACAGGACTAGATGCAGCCCTACTACTGAATTAGAAGCTGTGATAATGGAGCAGGGATTGACCATCACACATGATTTAGAGTCAGATGCCCAACGAATTTGTTTGCTTGTTTCAAGGACCTTTGTTATGGCAGCTATTACACACATCTTAACTTGAGGGGAAAATGGACCACAGCTTCACAGAAGGGGTTGCAGTTTTAACACCTTGTCACTGTCTAAAGGGAGTGGTTTTGCTTCTCTCACTCAGTTCACTATTTCAGGTGACCAATTTCCTGCCCAGCTCACGAGCTGAGCACTGAAGACTTCAACAAACAGCTGAACTGACACATGCCAGAAGCTGCACAGGGAGAAGACATGCAGACAAGCAGAGTTCCTTATTCTTTTGGCTGTAGCAAGACACAAGATAGCTCTTGTTTATGAAACTGGAGTTTGTGTACAGGCCATAAATTATTTAAATGAAACCTACAATAAAATCCATTGCTTACCTGACTAGATACTGAAGCAAGATAAATGCAAACCCCATAGACATAAGGTGAGAGATACTACCCTGGACAGGTATGCTTGTACAGCTAAGTCTCATGATTTTCAGGCAGAGCCTAAATAAAAATGCCCCAGGCTCCTTATTCTCAACACACCAGAAGTCAGATCCATGTGGTTAAGAATATGAACTACATTTGCCACAAGGATTTATCTTGTCAGCTCTTAAAAGACAGGCTTTTTTACAACCAGTGCAGATGTACAAACTGATAACAAAGCCACGTGAACTCAAAATTACTCTACAGACTGAAAATATCATCTACAGTCAAGAGATTAAGACTCTTTTCTCATTTCATGTAAGGAAATGAACTACAAGCTCATTCAAAGACTCCAGCTATTTCCCAGAATGGATTATGTACCTGAGTAAGTGACTAGGGCTGGGTCAGCCATTAGGGGAGCACAGAAATAACAGACTGACCCATCAGATAAGGCAACTGGAAATCAGAAATGGATGAGCAACTCAGACATACATAGGACAAACATTATATAAAATCCTGTATTCCATTTTCTTAAGTTTTCTGAAGTAACTTCTGGATCACTGGTACATAAAAGCAATGACTTGTACTTGCTGGAATAGGATGGAAAAGTTAAACTGTCAAAACAAACAACTCCAGCAAATGTCTAATAATGACGGATCAAGAGTTTACCCAGATCCACATCTAGAAACACTTTAAGGTGAAATACAGTATTTTACTCCCTTAACAAAATTAAGACTACAGTACATTAAAAGCATTATGAAACACCAGAAGAAACTGGAATCTGCAAGAAGGGGAAAACAATTGCCCTTGAAGTTATATGAAGTTATCACTTCCTCCCCTTTACCATGGTGACTGCTGGTCATAAATCCAGGATTTTTTCTGAGTTATTGCCTCCTTTGAGTAAAACTTTAAGGTAGTTTAATATGGAAATACTCAAAAAGTCAAAGAAACTATAGTAACAATATACATCTCCCCAAATAAACCTATTAAAGGACAGACATTTTAAATTCCATTTAAAGGATCTCCTTCATTTTCTCAGGTAAAGAAAGCATTTATAAATCAACAAAAGTCACACTTAGTATATCTGGTGCATACATGAGCTGCTATACTGCAATGCATATATATATATATACACACACACACAGAATGCAAGCTACATTTTCTGCTTTTATGCATTCATGCCAAAAGCCAACAAAAAGCTTTTTCCCCCCCAGAGTTACTATGAATACAAAACTTGTACATATTTTTTTTTACATTTTTAATACAGAAGTAAAATTTAAAATATGGGTGCACATTTAATCTATTTCCTGTCTTTAAACACAGGGAGTATATACACAGTGCTTGGATCTTAGCTTAAGCAGACTTTAGCATTACTAAATAAAGAGTATTTCAATACACCCACATAACTTCTGTTTAGATAATCTCAACTTGAAAATGTATTTGTTTTGCATTGAAATTAAAATTTCATCCGTCAAAGTACTAAGATTTCTTTATTTTGCCATAGTTCAAATTAAGCTAATTCACATTCCAAATCTCTCCAAGTTAATTGCATTTTTCAGACTGAGTAAGACTTGTCTATGGTTCTGCACCATTTGTTATAAGAACTGGTTTGCATATGGTAAAGGGCAAGTGCCAAGGTTCAGATTTTTGTTACTGATTCTGGGTACTTGATACTGATACTTCCTCTCTAACCTGGTCAAAATAGACTTCTGTGTATTTTCATCAATTTTCTAAGACACAAAACCAAGAACAGCAGCTTTCTCTTTTAAAATAGTCCAGTGAAACCAAATTAACAGCCATGAGCTTTTAGGCTTCTTTCATGGAAGCCGTTAGAGGAAGTACAATGTAACATCGTATGTCACATCAAATGTGAAATTAGTATAGGAACCTGTCCAGGTCTCATTTCTATTCTAACACAAAGTATTCTTATAATTTTATAACATTTTCATCTCTTCAGAGTAGCAGACAAGCTGCACACTAAAAGAATATGATGGAAATATGACTGCTGAAACACAAACGTAAAATTCTGGCTCTAATATATCAAATTACTCTAAGTTCTTTAACTATAATCAAATTTGACATTGCTGTCACACTTTGGATCTATAGAACTGGGACTATCAAATTTATTAAGCTGGAGGAAGTGGAGGAAATAACTCAAAAACTCACCATAGTCCTACTCTTGCATTATTGCAGAAGCTCTTCCTCTTTGGTTTGATTACTAATTCTAGAAGCTAATCACAAAGCAAAGTGAGGAGAAAGGTGAGAAAGCAAACAAAGGAACCCTGCAAAGAAACTCTGTACTACTGATTTGTGTCCAAACAAACAATGACAGCTTTCACTAACTAGACATGGTTACTCCTTCCATCATTCCTCCTTTAGGAGGATGACTGCTGATGACATGCAGAGCCTCAGTTTGTGTCAAATACTCTCCTGACCACCAATGAATCTGGAGAGCTTCAGAGAGAAGCAGCAGTGGACACAGAAAGCATAAACATGGAACAATCCAGTTTGGAAGATCATCCAGGCCAACCAACCTTTTGTGAGAAAAATCTGTTAAATCAGTAAATTAGTAGAACACATACCGATATCTGGATTGAAGATTTCTTCCACAACCAACTGAAAAAATTCTTTGGAAACACCTCCTTCATCTACCCCTTGCTCTCCTTCAAATTCAACATACAACTGCTTCTTCAAGTCTGCAGGATTTTCCATGGCAATCATCTCTAGCTATTGAGTGAAGAGACAGAAATATTTCATTAGTAAATCTGTTTACTAGAATAGTTTAGTATCAAATAATGAAACCAAAAGTACCCACCAAAATTAAGAAGAAAGTGAGCACAAATCACAACAGTAAAATAAGAGAAATCAATAGTAATGCTAAACCACTCTAAGCATGTTTTAGAATCTGGGGATTAACACAGCAAGAAACTTACCACAGAACTGATTTGTGAGCCCATTAAAGCTCACAGGCTGTTAGCCTTCTCTACTTCTATTCTTTTAAGCACTTATTTAAAATAAGTTATCATTGTTTTGCACACAATTCACAGAAAAAGGAAGAAAAGATGTGTTACTGGGCTAATTAAATTCATCTGACAATGAAGAGTCTGCAATATGATCCACATGTTTGACAATAAACAGCTTTGTGAAGGGATTACACAGACATGTTTCCAGAGTGGAAGACAGAAAATAAGCCTTTGATGAGTAGCTGCATCTCTCAAACAAAGAGCTGGGGAAAAAACCCTAAAACCAAAAAAGACACTAATATTACAGTCAAATCAATCCCCTCTCCTTGACCCTAAATGAGGAAGACTCAAAAATCTCTTGTTTTTATTTCTTCAATGCCTTTAAACAGATCTACTGCACTGTTGCTATGAAAGTGAAAGGCCATTTAAGGCCAAATAGAAAACCTGACGTTTCACAAGAAAGGGTTTCAAGCCTATATAAAAGCCATTAGAGGTCACAGAATCACAAACCAGTTTGGGTTGGAAAGGACCTGGAAAGATAATCTTGTTCCAACCCTTTTGCCATGGGCTGGGACACATTCCAGTAAACCAGCTTGCTCAAAGCCCCATCTAGCATGGCCTTAAACAGTTCCAGGGATAGGACATTCACAACTTTCCTGGTCAACCTGCTGCAGTGCTTCACCACCTTCACAGTAAAGAATTTCTTACGAATATCCAATCTAAACTTCTTCTCTATCATTTGAAGCCATTTCCCCTTGTCCCATCACTACATGCTCTTGTAAAAACTTCCTCTCCAGTTCTCATCAGCCCCCCTTACATGCTGGAAGGTTCTATAAGGTCTCCCTGGAGCCTCCTCTTCTCTGGCTGAGCAACCTCAACTCTCCCAGCCTGTCTTTACAGGAGAGGTGCTCCAGCCCTCTGATCATTTTTGTGTCCCTCCTCTGGACTCAACCCAACAGGTCCACATCCTTCTTATGCTGGGGGACCCAGAGCTGGATGCAGCACTCCAGGGGGGAGTCTCACAAGAGTGGAGTAGAAGGGGACAGTCACCTCCCTTGACCCGCTGGCCATGCTGCTTTTGATGCAGCCCAGGGTATGGTTGGTTTTCTGGCTGTGAGTGCACATTGCCAGGTCCTTCACTTGCTTGCAACAAAAACGTATCCTTTCAGTAAATCAAAAGTTAAGCAAGAATATTTTGCAGCTGATAAGAAATATGCTACTTAAAAGCATAAACACATTGGTTAAACTTACACAGCACAGTTAGACTAAGCATACCTACGTGGCAAAGAAATTAAGGCACAGATGGACCTGTATACTCCTCTACCAAGACCATTTACTTGAGAGATTTGCCTCTGATTCGGGCTGCTGCAAATCAGGTACCAGCAGGTGTCCTTAGCATGCTAAACCTTACTTTTCATTTCACTACCCTACCTTATCCACCCATGCCAACACTCTTTACAGCCCAGAATTTTACTACAGAAGTGTAAAGTAAAACACGACCAGAACAGAGAAGGTAAAGGCAGCAGTAATGACACCACTGACTCATAAAGTCACACCACCAGCAAGACATTTTCTCCTGCTAACTGCCAAGTCAGCCAGACATGATCCAAGCAGCACAGCAGGGCAGGGTGGGTGACAGAGTTACGGTGGTTATCGTAACAGGTTTGAAGACTTTGAAGCACTCCATGCAAAAGGAGCATGTGGAGAAAAAATTGCACTGCCTGGTATTGAAAACTACATTTGGAAAGAGAGGGAGTGTAACTTCACAGCATATAAAACTCAGTTCAAAAAACATGAAGGCAAGCCATGAAGACCCCAATAATGAGAGCAAGTGAGACTAGTCTGTATTTCAATAAGCAAACTACAGGATTTTCTGAAAAACTTATGTATGTAGTACCTAAGACATTTGTGTAAAAAATCCTTTTCCTAGGATAACAATGGAGCTTAAGCCATGGTCCAAGTACAACTTGCAACTTTTGAAATGTAGAGAGCTAGCATTTATTTTAAAACCATAAATACAGGTTAAATGTTCAAGCTGGAGAGACAGAAATTCTCGTATTTGGATTCCTTCCACTGACAACAATAAAGCTGTGGGGTTTTTTTCTCCCCACTCACGACTTTGTTGGCTTCGTAGTCTTTACCACCAGTAATTTACTATATTGCATGTTTTATGAATTTTGATGAGTTCTGAGAAAGCAAATGTTGTCTCTGCTTTTCTTGTCGGACAGCAACCCTTTGTACTAGTGTGATGATTCTCTTGTGTCATGCAAATGCACTAAGGAAAGTGTTCATGTTTATACATCTGGAGCAGTTAAAAGAAATTTCAAAATTATTTCTTGGCTGAGAAAAAACAGCACTAAAAAAAGAGGAAGGAAACAGTCTTAGTTGAGCAATGTTGCCTAGGCAGATTAGAACAAGTGCACTGGATGTCTGCAAGGGAGACTGATAAAGGATTACCCAAAAGCCAGTATTTTGAGCAAAGCCTGATGCTCCTTGAAGAAGATTCTATAAGCAGGAAAATGCTGCTAAGCTGCTCAACTGAAAGTTTTGGGTTTAGCTGCTCCTTTGAATATCTGTGTCAACACTGATGCTTCACAATAAAAACTGAATGCAGTGGGAAACAGCAGCAGACACAACCAGTAAGGAGACACTGGATTTCAGCAGAACTGCAGCAGTGTTTCTATGGCAGGGAAGTATGAACTTCAGTTATAGTTGTCTGGTTCTTGGGTTTTTTGGGGCCTTTTTTGTTTTTAATAATCACAGCTACCTCAATCTTGTCAACACAGATACTATACTGCTGGACAAACCCAATCCAGCTGTGTGAACTACCACAGTATTAGAAGTTGTTTACTGTCATGATGGTTTGACTGGCCAAGTAATTGAAGTAATCATCATGTTTTCTAGGCACTTCCTAAGAAGCAGGTGTGTAGCATGTTTAAAGCAGCAGAAGAATGTATGAACTGAAGAGCCGAAAGCTTAGAGATGACATTATAAAGAATATCTGTATTTTGTTTGCTGAAACACAACACTGTACCACAACTTTAGAGATTGGGTGATTTTACTTTGTTTACAGAATAACACTGCTTTCCTGAAAGACAGGAATGTTCACTGAATGTCAGAAATATGACAACATTTAAAAGCTTAATGTAACACCAGAATTTGGCGACCTGCTTAAAACTGATAGCAACTGAGCTGATTTCTATGCAGTTAAAAATGATCACAAACCACCTAAAGTTCTAGCATAACATAAGAGTTCTCTTTAAGGCAAAGGCAGGAATACTTTCCACACTAGATAGCAAAAATGACAGAAAACAGCTAATTAAAGCTCGAAAGTATCAGTGACACATCATGACATAAGATGGTCAACACATTTTTCTAAAAACTGGCGTGGAAAGTAATAGTTACAGTGACACAGCAGCCTTTTCCCCAACTGTACTTTACAGTTCATGCATTTGGAGCTTGCACACATCAACAGTCACATGCTCTGCATCCAACTGAGGCATACCAGTGCTAACATTTTCACCTGGACACACAAACTCTGACTTGGTCTAAAACAATGTCAAATCTCCTGAAGTACTTTGCTGCTAACATGGGAGAGAATCTGCCTACTGGGTTCAGGTGTCACGTAAGAGTTTTGGTCATCAAGACACTCAGCCAAGTCATTTACTAGCAGGAGAGGGCTGCTGCCCAGTAGCTATGTCTACATTCCATGAGAAATTTTTCAAAGTGAGTTTCTAATTTGCAAGCAAGTACAATCCAGATTCTGCTGAAGGAATCCACCACGTTTTCACTTGCAGAAGTTGTGTGTCATAACTCACTCCCTTTCAATTACTGCTACCTGAGAAGAATGCCACATATAACCTGGGCCATGGGGGTGAGGGAAGAGAAAATTCAGAAGAAGGGGATGAAAGAAACAGCTCTTGGGGAATGAAAAAGCAGAAGAGGGGATTTAAGGATATATTTCCTTTCATTACTACCACACTCACACAACATGACTCAGCAGTACAGCTACCCTATTAAACCTGTTAGACAGAAAAAACCCCAGGCAAACTGAGCTACCAACTCCCAAATATAAGTGTTCCTTAAAAAAACTGGGGACTAAAGTGTTATAAATTCCAACATTCCACCCTTGTCCCCGGGTGACTTTTCAAACTAACGTGCAAATAAATATACAATAAGTATATTATACAAAGAAAGATGCTTCATCAAATTAATTTCCAATAAAAAATTAAAAATAAATTTCTGAGGCAAGTTTCATACAGGCAAAGAAACTGAACCATGAATTTGTAAATAAAATTTTTCCTTAGATGTATGTGTTTCCGGGAACTAAGATTCTCTTCAGCAACTTAAAACAAGATATTGCTTTTTAAAGGTATTTAAGAAGTATCACTTCAAATTCTTAGTAAAAGAAAAAAAGCCCTACAGTAATAATAGTAACAAAAAAAAAATCACTTACCAGTATTCATATCTGCTTTAATGAAGTCCAAAAAGTGAGATGATATACATACTGAATTATAAAAGCTAAAATATGAGGTATTGATAGGAGAAAAACAGCTTGGTAATGACTTCATTAGCTCAACTAATTAAGAGGCCAGTATTTAGCGTGTTTGCAAGTGATTTCGAATGTATTTGTTTGAAAAATATTCAACATCAGTAAGGAAGACACAAATAAGACAATCTCAACCTCATTTTAGTCAATATTCTTGAAAATGATTTTATCAGGAAGTTATCACTTATTCCATATATACTCAAAAAAGTCTTCACTGACTTTCTGTAAGAAGCAGGTCTAGTGACCTAAACAGTAGTTCCTTACAATTCAAAAAAGTCTGTAAATATTCAAACCCCTGAAGTTAAAAAATTATGAAATTCGAGGGTAAATGTGTTGGTAGCCATAATTAATTACCTGAAATTTAAGCATGTTTAGAAAAATTTTGTCACTGAACAGATCTAAGAACATGCTTCCACTACTGAAGATCATTATCTTGGAAAGATCTTTCTGGTATTTTTCAGTAAGACCCTTCCTAAGTTCAATGCTGTACACCCAAAAGTGCAGCCATCCATGATGCAGCTTTCACTCAGGTTTGATGCTGTCAGTGCTGCTACAGAAGCTCAGGGTACCCATCTTAGATTCCCATCAGCGATAGAGCAAACTGCTTTAAGGCTTAGGACATGAGACTGAAGAGCTTCCTCCAGACCTGTTTCAGACCAACTAGGAAGTAATTGAGAAAATTACTAAAATCACTTCTCAACCAGTTACAGGGAGTACCAGTAACAACAGCATGCAATTCTAGAACAGATCAGGCACTCCCTGATGAAAGGTGACAGCGTGGAACAGTATCTCCCCAGGAATAGCTTTCCAGCTACCAGCACAATTGCAGCTTAGAGATTTCCTGAGGTTTGTGTGTGGCTCACACCAAAATGCCTGTAATGTCCATTAGCTCTTGATGGATCTTTCTTTCATGAAGAGTTACAGGTCCTGGGCAAAGACATTCACCATTTTAAGGTACACGGTGTGAAAAAAAAAAAAAAAAAAAAAAAAAATCGTCATTTTGCTTACATTAAGCCTGATTCTTGATAATAAAATGAGGGGCTGCCAGTTGAGAAAACCAGTATTTCTCACTCAGCTTCTCCATCCATCTTTTATGTCCTCTCCATCATCTTTTTTACCCTTAAGGGGACTTTACAATCTCTTTGAAGAGACTCTGAGCTCTCCAAATGTATTTCTACTGCATCCTTTCTGATATTAAAATGAGAAGAAACAAATGAAAGACACCTAGGCACACTATGGTCAACAGGAACATTATATGTTTCCATTCACTAACACTTCCTGGGGAATATTTAAAATATATTCCTTGAGAACTGATACTTTGTATCATCAGTTAAGACATAGCAGTAGTTAAAAGGTGGATTCTGTACCCACTTTATACATTTATCAATACAATTTTCCCTAAGTCCATATCATCCCACAACAGCTACCTTGTAACATCTGTTTGGAACAGCACATATTCCCTTCCTCCAGTGTGGATGGCACATGAGTGTTCATCTTCATTTTATGGAACATAATCCATTTACCACTTCTGAGAAATGCCTAGGCTGCACTTGGTCTTGTTGGCTACCACTACAGTTTAGTTCAGTCTACATAAATTTAGTACAATTTTATCTTTTCCCTTTATTTTCTGTCCCAGAACAAACAGTTTAAAATCCTTACTTTCCTCGGGGCTCTGACAGTCAGGTCACCATAATTTAGCATGCTCTGACAGCTTAAATTAACAGCCATAGGGGGATCCATGGCAACTGCCCAGGCATGTAACTCAGGCTGCTAGGCTGTGCAGGGGCTGCTGCAAGTGCATCACAATTTAGATTAGTATGTTTGAGCTTAATCTGATTTAAATTTCCTCAACTTCTTGCAGGCCAAGAGTGTGCACAGCAGTGACTGCTGTGGCCCCGTTGCAACTCGATGTTGCCCACAAGCTTTTTAACCTACACTGAACATATATTTTTTTGTCTTCAAAGATTTCAACTTCCACAAGCAGTATGTGAAAGAATGTCTTTTCTCTTATTTATGGATTTTCCTGCTTATTATCAGCATAAAGATGAAGGTTTGCTTTTCTTCTGCTGGAATTGACATTAAAAAGAACATCCTAAAACTAGCTCTTATGCTCTCTTAGCTCATCCTCTCCTAAAGTACTGTCCCTCCCTTTTTTTCAGTATATATGTGCCCAAAATTGAACAGGTAGGGAATAAACTCCATTACAATAATATGACAAAACACAACTGGACGCAACTCAAAGTCTGACAGATCGTGAAATTACAAAGAGTATTCTTAAATCAAAAAAACTGGTACACAGTATTTTTATATTTTTTTGTCTAATATAAAGTTGAGTTTACAGACAGGAGCCATTTTTGCACCACAGTCTTATTTTTTCTTTTGGTTCTGAAGACAAATGTTTTCCCTGACAAGTCACAATACCAGCAATTCCCATGAAGCAGCTAACCCAGCTAGAAATTGCTAGGCATACAGAAAAATCAAGGTAGGAGCTCATTTAGAGCTCTCACAATTGACCTTCAGTGGCAGTTAAAGTCATCAAATTTAACTACAAGTAACAGCTGGGCTGAGAGGCAAAAATCACGTAATTCCCCCAAAACCTCTCTAAGTATCTCTCTGGGTCTTCAGTGACAAGTTTTAAAGCCATGGGTAAATTTAAAAATTTGCAAACCTTGTGCTTTAATAACAGAACACAGGAAAATGAGTTTTTGAAAATTACCAGCTTTAACACGAAAAAAAAAAAAAAAAGGAAGGGTCCTAGAATTAAAGAACATATTTAGGTCATATATGGACCTATTTACTGTAAAATAGTTTGTACCCTGTATGATTCCCCTCTTTCAAAAATGCACGAAGAAATGGCTTAAAGTTTTAATTTAGTAAGTCAGCATATTCAGAAACAGGCTGCTCTCATACTTCTCTGGTATTAACAGGTCTGTCTTTTCCTTTCTCAGTCATAACAGTATTTGCACTAAAGTGCAACAATACTTTATTTCTACAAATTTAGAAGTCCACAAGAAGAGTACACAACTAAAAGGTTTGAATTCCAACTTCCATCTGAAAACCCCTTATATCAGAACACAATCCAGGACAGCACAGAGGACAAAGAAACATAAGTTGGTTATGCTCACCATTAAGATCTGTGCAGGACCTGATAATGGGGAATAAGAGCTACTTGACACTTTCAAACGTCTAAATCTGCAACCACTCTGAGCAGAAGTAGTTCTGCTGAACATACAAATCTTCAGCACCATGCTTAGAATTTGAACAATAAAGCCATCTGAGATTCTTCCAGAGGAAATCTAGTATATGAGCACTCCCAGATGTGAGTCCTTTTCAGTTACTCCAAGCCCATGTAGTTTGCAGTGGTCAGACACAACAAACCCAAGCTCCACCTCGCTGCGTGACTTACCCGGACAAGAGCATCATCGATGATGTGATCACGTCTCACTTTCAGTCGCAAATAGGGGTTGAGCTGCTGCCCTTGGACTAAGCTGTAGAGCACAGTTATGCGTCTTTCACTGTACATCCGGATCCTATTGTCATAATACAATCCCAGGTTCTTGGTAACAGCATTCAATATGAAGGGACAGGTCATAAATGAGAATTTATTCTCTGTTTCTACTTTGAAGAAAGTGTAGTCTTTGTCCATTTCTAGAACATCATTCAGTGGTTCATTAATAAATTCTTCAAAAGGGATAAGTGGTTTTCTGCAATCTATAGTTTTAACACCAAGTTCAGTTTCCAGTGGGTCCACTCGAGGACCTTTTTTATTTCTTCTTTCCTCACCCAACAGCTCTTGAAGAGTTAGTTCACTTGATTCTGGGATGGGTTCTTCATCTTCCTCTTCATTATGATCTGTATCCACATCCCCTCCTACTACATTTGCATAGTAAACCATTTTCAAGCACTTTGAAGCAGCAACAACAGCATCGTCATCATTCACTAGGTTCCGACTATTGAACTCGTTGCTTATGACTTTGTAAGTAATAAGCTGCTGAAATGTTTCCATCATTCTCCGAATTTGATCTGCTCTGTACTTAGACCACAATCTGACCAATTTTGCTTGAGCTGCAAGCGGTAGTTTGCTCATTGCTTTGCAAAACAATGGTAGAGCCATTTCCAGATATTCTGGGCTATGAAGATTGCCATTCTCCATAACGATAATAAACAAATTCAGATAGTTAGGATCCCGAGAGTACACATTATGGTAAGTCAAGTCACATTCCACATTAGGTGACAAGTACACAAGTGCATTTAAAAAGGCAGTTTCTATTTTTTCATTAGAAAGTAACCTATCATAGACCCGTCTGACTGCTTCAATATCTACAGACACTTCATCTGGGCCTAGTTTTTGGAGGTTATTATCTCCCTGTGTGTTATCACCTATTCTTGATGACGAAGATGACGATGCACCAGAATCCTCTTCCATAGCAGCAGCCGAACAGGCAGCTTTTTCCTTTTCATCTTCATCTTTGTCTTCATCCTTTCCTTGAAGAGACTTGAGCTCCTCCTTGGTGTGTTGCTTGGTTTTTCGGAAACTCTGTACCAGTGCTTCAGCACTAGAAAACACTCTCCCAATCACCCGGATTAAAGGGGAATAATCCTCTTTTTCTCGACATAGTTCAAGAATTTCATATATCTTGTCTTCTGTTAGAAAAGTCACATCTATAAAAAGATACAGTTATTAATTTTATTAAGATAAAAATTAAAAAGATAAAATACTTCTGGTTTGCCCTACCCAAGAAATCTGTCATATCATCCTTAAAACTGCAAAACCAGTCAGTGCTGAATAAATTCAAGACAGATACTTTATAATTTCATTAGCAAGAAAAATCATGATTTCATTCACTGACTTTGTAAAATATTTTATTCATGGATGTCAATCAGAGAATGTGCACAATGGTGAAACTGTTTTGCAGCCAATTAACTACATTTGGTAGTTAACAGTACTCTATTGTCTAAACAAGAGCAATCAGTAAGAGGTTTAAACTTTACGAGACTTAATGAATAAGGCTGCAACAATAGAGTCTTCTGGTAAATCTGCACAGTTAATGTGTAAGTCATTGAACTAAACAAACTAGACTGTATCAAACTCTTTTTTTCGAACACAGCACATCTATGGACTTCACACATTTTTTTCTCCCTTAAAACCAAACCTTGAAGAAAAGGCTCAATCACTTGTTTTGTGGTATGTTATTGGGAATACATTTCTTATTTCTCTTTTGAATGCTTTCTGCAATGGTTTTTATACTAAATTGATGCCTGAAAACCCTCCCCCAATATATGCTCTGAAATTTATGCTGCCTTCTAAATTACACATACAGTGGGGCACGTAGATTATTTCTTTGTACATTAGGCTCACTAAGAGAAGCAATTTGAATATACTCATCAACATGCTATTCAGATGAACAAGATAGTTTACACAGATCATCTGCTCCAAATACCTGTTTTCCCTCTCCCCAAACTCCTGATACAAAATAAGTCATTTGAAGGGTCCATTTGTTACTTGAAATCTTCCTTTCTCTTTAGAAAAAAGAAAGAAAACATCATTTATAGCTTTCTATGTTACTTCTCAAACAGAACCCACAGATGCTTTCACATCAGGTGATGATTTACAGTAGGATTACCACATGATCAGACCTTGAAAAGATATTCTGGTTTAAGCAGACTCTTCTAAACTGACACATAATGTAGAACTAAAATAGTATCTGTTTAATTGCATCTCTAGAGATCTAGAAGACATATCAGAACTGTATTCACCAACCATTGCTAGAACTACCTACCTCTGCAGAAATAATTCTACCATTTTAATAAAGACATGTTTAATAAAGATGTTGTGCATTAAAATATTTTAAAATGTAATTACCTAGACTGATACTCATTCCAAGAAGTCATTAAATTAAAAATATAAGCTATGATGCTTGACAGACAGACAGACAACCTACTGACTTTCACAGAACCCCAGGCCACTCTTAGAGCACATCTAACACAGGAAAGGTTCATCTTATGTCATGCTACTTAGATTGACTCCAACCTGAAGATGCTGACAAAGCTCAAAACTAAAATCTGTCCTGTTAAAAAACCAGCTCTATTGAAACCATTATGAAAGGATTCAAGCTTAGCACAAGATCTATTTTCAACTGCTCCAGTGCATGCTCAGGAACAAAAACTTGCTTTAAAAGAGGTTTTAATTTTCTTGTGTGAAGACAAATTTAACTGCTGATACAGATGTTGTCCCATGAGATAGCTCCTCAAATTGAGGACCACAGTCTCAAGTTCATTGAGTCTGGACCACAGACATTATTCATAGCATAAAATTATCAGCACAAGTTGGTAATTTAACAATATAACACATTTCAGACTTCCATACTTAGAACAGAATTTCTCATTCACTCTTTTAAACATTTTAGTATAACAGGAGCTAACCATGTGCTATTTCCAGTTAAAATATTTAGTAGCACCATCAGCAGTTTCCTAGCAGCTTTAAGTCCTATCCCATGGCCATCCTGTAATTGAGCTGCCATAAGGGTCTGCCCCATTTTTACTTTATAACACTGCGAACAGCTGGAGGAAAACAAACCTAAGTGAAGCTTCATTGTAACACAAGCCAATTTCAGCTGACTTGTGTCTGGATCTGTAAGCTTTTACATGCCTTTTCCTCTCATGTCCTCTATTTCAAATAAGCAATCCAGTAAAGCAACTCCTCTCAGACCTTGTTCTCAGTAATACTGCATCATGAAGTCAAAAACCTGCACATGAAGTCAAGTTTTAACAGTGATCCTTGACTGTGAAAAAGACAGCATGTGATCAATATATTGCCAACAACACACTCCCTAACTAGCAAATTAATTATATTTTCTTTATCTCTTATGGAAGCTTTGTTATCATTGTGTGCTTGCTGCCTATCAATTGACCTTCTCTGTTTCCAATTTAATATTTTGGAGATCAAAATTGAAAATAGGTTCCCAGGTAACGATAACATTGATTTTTAAATGATGCTTCCTCTCTGATTACAATTGTAACCTATGCTTTTTATATATTTGTGATTTCTCTATTTTCTTGTTTGTGGACTGCTATCAAAGGTATTACTGAGATGCTGACAATGGCTTCCACGGAACTTTTTCCTCAAAGGCAACAGTCTTAAGGCTTAGCACTCGAGAAAAGTAATTTAAGTAATTACTTCTGAAGGATATTTCTTTCAATTTATTTAGAACTTTCAGTCCTATGTCAAGCATAAAAGCAAGCCACACATCCTTTTCCTTGGTTTTGCTAAACTTAGCTGCAATTTTCCCAGTAACTGTTGTAGCACATAGACCTTAAAAAATTCTGAGTGCTAGATTCCTTAGACATCATCCAATTCCAAAGGTAACTAAGCCTCAGATGGGCTTTAAGAATGCATTAAAGTTCTCTGTCTATACAGCTACAAAGAAAGGTCAGTACTTGTGATGCTCCAAAAGAGGAAGTCTGAGTCAATGCTGTAGCCAACAGACTGTCTCTGAAGGTAGGTTGAGAAGACTCTTAGGTACCCACCTTGGGGAGAAGGGATGGTTAGAGAGAATAAGGAAAACTCTGTATCTAAAAAGCTCCATTAAAATACAAAAAAATCAAGAGACAAATCACAAAACAGACTTAATGTGCCTCTTTCTCATCTAATGCTACAATGCCTTCCCTTTCCCAGTGTTTGCCTCTCTGCTTACTCAGATAGTAAATAATTTGGGGACAAATTTATCCTTGCATCAGATAAAGAACAAACTGATGCTGCTATAGACTGGAATATCTTGGGTTGCTTATAACACAGTACTATGTTTTATTGCCAATTCTGTAGTGTTTTTTAAATCTTTGCTGTAAACTACTTCACTTTCTTTAGCTAAAATAAATGGATCTGGACTTGTGTTTATACCACTTTTTGCCACAATACTTAAAAAAGGTCCTCTCAAAGGTCACCGGCTTTAATCACATTTGGTCTGGTTTCTGGACGTGTTTGCATCACAGGTTTTGGTGACAACTAACATTATTCTATTAGTATGTATTTACAATTACAGAGAGTTTGAAACACTAAACAGAAGTTAAAAAACACATACAGAACAGTATTTCATTTTACACTGGCTTAAAAATAACTGTGCTCAAACATTTTTAGCTTAGTGAATGTATTGCCTATCACCCCCTGTACCATTTTTTTCATCTGTTAAGTTTCTTAGCATAGAACCTGGAATTAGTTAACAGTATAACTTTTATAATTTATTAACTGCAGGAGAGTTACGAAACTAGCAAAACTAAAACAGTCATACAAAAGCACTTAAAGCATTTCCATATTTGCAAAAATCATTATTATTGTAAGACAACAAATGAGTGTTGATTTTCATAGAAATGCGGTCAAGATCTAGGTCTGGAATCAGTGTTCAACATTAATCCATCCATTTCTCCAAAATCACAGTAAAATACTCAACTAAGACTGTATTTTACCAAAGTCAGCAAAACATTACCAGAGGGAATTCTGTTGGCTTGTACTCGTGCATATGAAGTGTGTTTTATTTTATGAAAATTGTAAGCATCTTACCTTTAAAGTCATCTCTTGGGCCTTGCATTTCCTTCTTGTTCATTTTTCTGTCAGTGCAGGAATTGTTATGGGCACCTTTGGAATTGTTTTCTAGGTAAGCTGAGCTCGTTCCTTTCTTGGAGGGATGAGGATCACAGAGTTTTGCATTAATCTTATAAAGCTCGAGGGCCTTAATGGCTGCTGCATTGTTATCCATACGGAGAAAAGTTGGACAGGAAGCACAAAATTCATTCGTGCAGGCTTCATTTCCACAGCCCTCGGTTAACTGGTGGTAGTAGCGCTCTATTAGATGCTTTGCAGCTGCTCGCTTCCTGTAGCAAACATTCAAACAGTAAGTACAAGGATTAGTGGAGCTTTCACATACAAAGCTCATTCAATAGCATCAGCAAGGCAGAGATTAGTCAGGCACTGAAACACAAGATTTCTGTCAGAAAGAACACATCAGAGGATTTTTTAAAATGCAGGATTCTCATCTTGACAAATGCAAATATATTTAACACACAATTTAATTTGTGGGTTCTATGTAAGTGAAAGATAAATCCTGTTTATGCATAGTTTTCAGCTTTACATGGTAATGCTACAGTGGAGACAATCTTGTACAGTTCTGAACAATCTCAGCCGTCGCTACAAAAGAAAGCAATTTGAATGCAAAACAAGGCTGCAACTGAAACAGAAGTGGATGTTGTACAGGTGTTGAATCTAATATATAGTACTGAGGCATGGTCTTCACTGACAGATGGAAGAGGCATGTAACACAAACAATTCACACATTTACTTAGCAATACTATCAATACTACACTATTTTACCCATTTTAACAAGATTCCAGATTACTAAATTATCGTATTTAGTCTATTTAAATCCACACAAAAAATATTCCTTTATTAATTAAGCTGATGCCAAAAACACAATTACAGATGTGCTCAAGGATGAATATATTTCTCCTCAGCTTAAATAAATTCTATGGTTCTCTAAAAAAAAGAAAAAAACACCCAAAAAAGCAGTATCTGCCAAATCCTTCTGTTTCTCCTGCCATGATAGGTGGCAAGTATGTATACTGAAAAATCACAGCTATATTGCTGTACCAGTCTATGTGCTCAGTACTATATATATGCACAAAATAAAATATAACTGTCTTATTAATAAGGTCACAGACTTCTGCAGAAACGTGCGAATTGTAAAGAATTCACTGGAAAGCTGCAGGTAATCAGGACAGAAGCAGCTGCATGCAGCATCAAGTGCACAATGTTTGACCACATTTTGGAAAGAAAGCCCCAAACCTCAACTTCATTTAAGATAATAAGTTATTAATGAAAACTACCAACTATGAAAGATTTCAAACATTTTGACAAGGTGTAACATACAGGTCTTTTACAAAACTTTACTGATACAGTACTATAAAGATTAGAGCATCAGAAATTGTAGTATTAACTTACAATTGCCTTTCCTGATGTTGATGCATGCACAGATTCTGCATAGAACAAGTACTTCAGAACTGAAGTACTGGTACTTCTCAGCATTTGCTGCACCTTACTGTTAATAATGGCTGCTTAAAACAGCAGTTTCAGTGCAGCTACTTTAGAAGGGCAAATGTTCTGAGAGTGGCTACTGAGGTGTACATTACTCAGCAAAAACACCTTTGCTTCTTTCTTTTCATCCTTCAAGATCTCATGATGCCAGAGAAGAAAATACATATTAGAAGGAAAACAATTACTTTGATGTCTATCTGAGCTTTCAAATGCCCCAGTACATTTCAAGGGAAAAAAAAACAAACAAAAAACCATCTGAGGAGAAAGGTTTCCCTGGGATGTTTCCACATACAGATGGATGTGGAAAAAAAAAAAGCAGCATGAGCAATATGATTAAATCCATCACTGTGTAACAGGGAATAGCTGTATTCTAATCTAAGGAAAGAGTTCTAGTCTCTCACATTTTTATATGTAGACTTAGGACAATCTGCCTCTCTCCATGTACATCTAAAAATAAGTGGGTCTCTTTTAGTCTTGTCTCTCTTACTTCAGCCATTAGCATAGAAACTTTAAAAAAAACCACCCAAACCCCACCAAAGCAACAGTGTTTTAATACAACTTGGACCAGTACATGATTTCAGAGACAACTATTTCTGAATGCAAAATTTCATGCTTTGATCATTCCTGACTTTCAATCATTCCAGACCTCCAGATTTAGAGTGTGAAATACTGTAATTTGTAAGCAGGTTAAGTATTTCATACAAAAAAGTTGAATTTTTACACCTGAGCTGTGGCCACCTGTCTCACCAACATGCACACCTTTATAGCTCACACATCTCTTTTGATTAAAGTTACATCAAAGTAAAAACACTGATACATTAACAACACATTTTTCATCTTAAACAACACTCAACTTTAACCAGTTCATATCTGAGATGCCAGTAGATAAAGCTAAGCTTAGACTTGTCTCTAACAGTTAACTTCTGATGGACTCAATATTTTTTTAAATTTCAGTTTTTAGATACTAATTACTTGTCAAACTTTGCTACCCCTACAATAAGGCTGATTGTACAAACACTTTTGACTTATGGCTGGAGACTCACTGACTCAAGTTCTGTGAAACTCTATTAGAGACATAAGGTCTGACTGAAGGCTGTATTTTAAAATTTTTTTTAAAACAAGTATGGAAGCAAACAATATGGTGTACAACAGTACTAGAATACAGCAGTATTAGAATTTCATAGAACATCCTTAGTCAGAAGGGACCCACAAGGATCATCAAAGTTCAGCTTCTGGCCCTGCACAGAACCATCCTCAAGAATCACACCATCTGCCTGACAAACACTTCTTGAGCTCAGACAGGCCTGGTGCTGTGATCACTTCCCTGGGGAGCTGTTGAGCACCCAACCGCCCCACAGGTGAAGAACCTTTTCCTAATATCCAACCTAAACCTTCCCTGACACAGTTTCATGCTATTCCCTCAGGTCCTGTCATCACTGAGAAGAGATCAGTGTCTGCCCCTCTGCTTCCCCTCATCATTCCATATCAAGGAAGTGTGATATAATGATGAGGTGTTCCCTCCAGTGTCCTTCTCCAGACTGAACAGACTAAGTGACTGCAGCTGCTCCTCATATGGCTTCCTGGAAATCCAGAAAGATAACATCAACTGGCTTCCCTCGATCAACTAGATGGGTTACCTTGTCATAAAATGAAATTAAGTTTGACATGAACCCATGCTGGCTGTGAACGATGACTGAATTGTCCTTCAGGTGTTTTTCAATAACTCCCAGAACAATCTTGTCCATAATTTCACCAGGCACTGACATGAGACTGACAGTCCTGCAGTTTTCAGGGTCATCCTTCCTGGCCTTCTTAAATATTGGGCCAACACTGGCCAGTGTCCAATTGACTAAGACCTCTCCAGATTCCCAAGATCATTGAAAAATCCTTGAGAGAGGCCTTGCGATGACATCAGCCACCTCTTTGAGTATTCTTGTATGAGTTCCATAAGGCCCCATAAACTTACAGGGATCCAGCTGGATCTTCCCCCCTCTCCCTGGCAGCTATTCCACAGACTTTTCACATTACCTCAGACAAATGATTTAGGTAATAAATAAATTTAAGTGAGGATACAGACCTCAGAAGGCAGAAGAGAATTTACCAAGCCTTCCACAACAGCTACATTTCTGAGGTTTATTGATAGAAGCACTTATAGAAAATGCAGTTCTGAGTAAGTCAATGTGTGATTTTACAACACAGTAAGACATTCCATACCACATTCCTGCTGGTGTACTTCAGGTGTTATTATCACTGTTCATTACCAAAAGCCCACATTTCCTATTTCTACATTTTTCAGCAAAAGAACTCATAGCATACTCTCTATATTGTCCAAAAGTGAAAACTTGATCTGACATTCCCCATGTCATTCAATATGCTGAAAACTAAAGTTCTTGGCCTGAGGCATTAAAACTGGTTCATCAAGCAAGGTAACATAAAACCACTCTCTATTCTTAGCTCACGCTACACCCGTGAAGACCGCAGCTCTCCTGAAGTTCCTATAAAGGGATCTACTGAAGAGCAACTGCTCCCTTAGAAAACTCAAGGCCTAGTTCACTGCACATAAGCACACACAGTTACTATTGTAGTTAAGGCTGTGACTGACTTGCATATACATTTCCAAATACTCATTGTTGTTGCACATCCAGCTATGAAACTGCACTGGTGTGGCTGCAGTTGTAAACATTTCACAGACATAACCTTCTGACTGAAGGATAACTTCCCACTCAGTGGGCCTTGTATAACCTCCTCAAGCAATATGCAATGCTTCAGTGAGGAGGAGAGCAACCTAAAATAGATAGATATCCAACTTTCTTCCCCAAAGTCCAACAATTTCACAAGTATGCTTTTCTCTTTAAAATGAAATCAGCATTCATGGACTTAGTTTGTAGTAGTTACAGAAAAAAGAATGCCTTTAGGCTTTTCATATGTTCTTCAGCTGATAAAAAGCCAGATAATAAGTACTTTGGATTTGTAATTTAAATGCGGCCAAAACTGTGGAGTATCACAAGAAACGTGTACCACCAAGACAAAGGAGAACTGGGCTGCACTTTTGGTAGTAATTTTTGAATGTCTAAAAGCTGTAAAAAACAAGGATTGAGGGTACTGGTTCCCAAGTTCCTATGAAACAGAATGTAATTTGCATTTCTCAAATACCTTAAACTAAGTACAGAGAAATACCATGTAAAGGAAACTTTTGCCACAGAGAAAATCAGAAGTTTAAACATTAAAGGAATTTTTGAAAAATTTGAAGCACGTAGTAATTTAAAGTTCACATATAAAGCATTTACATTCAGGTTTACATTTACATTCAAAACGTGCCTGAAGTTTAAAGTATCTGCATAACGGCATCATTTTTGCCCGTAAGTTTACCTACATTTTAGAAATATACATGGATGTTTCATACTTGTCTGGAAATACCATCATGAAATAACATACTTCTGAATGGTTTCTGCTTAGGACACAATAATTTTTGTATTATTTTTACACATAAATCTCACATTGGACAGGAGGTGTTGATCTGCTGGAGGGCAGGAAGGGATCTGAACAGGCTGGGTTGATTGGGCCAAGGCTAACAGCATGAGGTTCAACAAGCTGAAGTGTCAGGTCCGGCGCTTCGGTCACAACAACCCTGTGTAGTGCTTCCAGACAAGTAGGCTGGGGATAGAGTAGCTGGGAAGCTGCTCAGTGGAAAAGGACCCCAGGGTGCTGGTCCACAGCAGCTGAACATGAGCCAGTGTGTGCCCGGGTGGCCTAGAAGGCCAATGGCAACCTGGCCTGTATCAGCAATAGTGTGGCCAGCAGGATGAGGCTGTGATCATCTCCCTGTTCTTGGACCTCGAATCCCATGTCCAGTTTTGGGCCACTCACTGCAAGGAGGACATTGAGGTGCTGGAGTGTGTGTTCAGAGAAAGGCAATGGAGCTGGTGAAGAGTCTGGAGCACAGGTTTTATGAAGAGCAGCTGAGGGAGCTGGGCTGTTTACCCTGGAGAAAAGGAGGGTCAGAGGAGACCTTATCACTCTACAACCACCTGAAAAGGGGCTGTAGCCAGGTGAGGGCTGATTTCTCTTCCCAGGCAACCAGTGATAGGACAAGAGGAAAATGGCCTCAAGCTGTGCCAGGGGAAGATTAGGCTGCACATCAGAAAGAATTTCTTCACTGAAAGGGCTGTCAAGCTTTGGAATGGGCAGCCCATGGAGGCTGTGGAATCATCATCCCTGCCTGGAATTGTTTAAGAAACAACTGGACATGGCATTTGGTGCGATGGTCTAGTTGATAGGGTGGTGACTGGTCAAGGGTTGGACTCAATGGTCTTGGGAGTTCTTTTCCAGCCTTGATGATTCTATGATTGCTCCAAGATGGCTAAATTTAATAAGTGTAAATCTACAACAGCCTGTTTTACAATGGCTATTAGGAATTTAGAAGTGCCAAAATGTTCATAAGCAATTTTCTTAATTAAAAAAAAAAAAAAAAAAAGCATTAATATGCATGGAAACTGTGTTTGTCTTTTGGGTAAGAAGAAACCCAAGAAACAGGTTTTTTAGTACTAATAGCAAAACAACTTTCAATATATGTGTCAACAGAGGCATAAAGAGACACATCTGCAACAGTTATACTACACTCTGGAAACAAGATGACCATATCAAAAACAGTTAAAAAAGGTGTTGCAGATGGTCATCTTTGTGAAGTTAAATATTGCTTCACCTAAGCTTCAGCTTCAGACCTTGCACGTTGGTTTTCCTGCTTCTGTTTAGCTGGAGTAAGAATAGCAGTGCTAGAAAAGACAAGCTTCCAGTAACAGCACTGCCCACACAGAGCCTTTCGAAGAGGCCTGCACACCACACTGCCGAACACTCCACCCAGACCTGGAGCCTAGCCCTTTGCTCCAGCAGTGCCTTTGTTTTGCCTGCCTCAGCCTCTGGTACCACAGCAAATGTGCATGTGCATGGAGCTCACATTTTCCAAACTTCATTCTTTCTGGTGTGGCGGATCCCAACAGCAGGGCTGGATTGTGAGCGCCCCTTGGACCATACTGGCTTAACCCAAGGGACCTCTCTCCCCACCATGTATTCTAGATCCACCATGCCTCTGGGAACACCATGTGCTGAGACAAAGGCAGGGCAACCCTGAGAACAGGTCTGTCCTGGCTATATGGAGCAATTCAGGAAGACAGAGAGAGGGAGAGAAGAACATAGCATCTATTTCACAATCTTGTCTCAGAAAAATTGCCTTGCTGCAGTCCTATTCGAAAAGAAGAGAAGGGTTTCAAAATTGCAAAGCATCCTATCCTCAAAAGCAGGGAGAAGGAAAGATGAATGTAGAGAAAGCTGTATGGAGATGGCCATACCTTTACCTTGGTATGTGACATCATAAAATAGAGTGAAAACACATGAACAGATAAGAAGTTATTTTTTAAGGAAGTTATATTAATTGAAGCCGAAAGTCAATGGAGATTTGTGACAGTAGCAGACAGAAGATGCTGATCTTAACAATTCTAAGACCTGAATGAATGCTAAGGTAAAAGGACTCCTAACTGTGAGCTAGCACCAAGATGTTCATCACATGGAGACCAGAACTTGAAAAGCCTGGGATAAGCAAGACTTACACATGGAAGATTTTGCTGTGTAAGAATCTGAGTATTTTCTTTAAATTTCTTTTCATTCATGGATGTGAAACATACATGAGTATGCTCTTGGTATAAAGCTTTGCAATGCAAAACATGGAAATAAATAAAGCAATTATATCAGCCAGCCAGAGCAAAACGAATCATTCACTGTGCAAACAAAAAACCACTTGCATAGGTCCCTGCATTTACTAATGAATTTTAGGCATGTAAATAACACAGTAACTATTTTAGCAACACAGTAGGCTTACAGGTCACAACTCTACCACCCAACCTGCCATTCCACCTCATGGGGCAAGAGCCACTACGCAGCAGAATTGCAAAAATTCTCTGAAACAGGTGTTGTACACATCACATTGTGCGATACAGTTTAAAAAAATTTAGTTTTGCAAGTATACGGTATAACTACTAGTCAAATAACTCCTACAGCTTGACTGGCTCACATTTATTTTAGAGGAGTCAGGGCCACTCTGATCACTGGTCTACATCAAAAAGAAAAAGTACTCAGCTATCACACAGAAAAGCTTACTACTGTAAATTATTTTTTCATGTTTGGTTTTAAGGAAGGTAAATCACGCACACACAAGAATTGTCAAACTCCTAGAAGGAAAGAAGTTTTACTGCCTTTTCCTTCTGATTTATCCTAGGTCCTCAGAGTTTTGTTTCACACCAGTCTAGATGAGTGCTACTGATACATCTTTCCTTAAAATGTATAAAAACCAGGAATCCAACTGACAATATCCAGAATGGACTACAGACAGGCTGCAGCCTTATTTCTCCTATTTGGCTAGGCCAGGGAAACAAAAGGACACAACTCAACTTGCTGCAGGAACAATAAACCACAATGCAGCACAGGCCACTACTGGAGCAGGAATAAGAGACCATGGCAGGGCTTTTGCTCTGTGACTTTTAATGCATGTCCACATAGCGACAGACAGAGTCATCTCTCAGGTCTGGATCCCTGAAACCTTCACTCCTAAGAAAGCAGCTGGACAGCACTTCTGTTACACATGATATGAGTGAGGGAAAAGAAGTTTGTCATACAAGAGAATTGCTTCTCCTAGTGCAAGAAAAGGTTTCACTGCAGTGAATTGCTAATAACACATCAGAAAAGCCCTCACCTATTCCTCCTCCTCATTTTTTAGGTATGCAGTCCAATGCGGGGGGCTCACCGCAGTTTTGCTCCTCCTTAAGTTGGGCAGCTACAGCAGAGAAGTCCTTGAGCAATTCACACTATGTCCCTAGCCTGCAAAACATCCTGAAAATGGCATCCAGCCCATGGCGCGTAAAATGCTGAACTGCTTGGGGGGAAGGCGTGAAGGAGACAGTTTAAGGTCAGAGAAGAAGTTTGTGGCAGAAGAGAAATGAACCCAGATCCTTTGAAGCCTCAGACAGCACAACAACTACTGGGCTACATTCCCTCTATTATTTTGGAACTTGCGCTGTAAGCCAGAAGAGCAGTTTGTGGTTTCCCTATTAGAACTCTGTAACAGGACAGTTTGAATAACTGGAAAAGAATCTTTGTTTGCTAACTCACAGAAGAATAAAGTCTCAAATAACTTTTTTTTTAATGCAAACCTGCAAACTTTTTGAATTTTAAATTGAAATGAACATTTCAGCCCATCACAATATTGCTTCTAGTTAATCTTGACTTCTAGACTAATGAAGATAGACAAAAAAAGTTCAGACCTGTCAGCAATATGCTCTGCGAATACTGTTCAGTGAAAGAGAGCTAGTTTTCTGTTTCCAGAATTTATATGTCAGAAGTAACTGACATAAAAATTCACCAAATTAAGTCCCAATCTTTTTTCTTAGTTCAACAATCCATCAGCCACAACAGATACCAGCAGGTATTGTGCCTTAGTACTGAAGTGTCTTCAAACTTGTGCAAGATGTTAGTGAACGGCAGGTAGAAATTACATCCCTGCTGTCAACTCTGACTATAGGCTGTAAGATTTCTGACACTGTATTATGCTACCATCTACTGGTTCACGTTAAATTAAACCTCTGAACTTGCTCTTCAACTCATTCGCCCTCCAAAAAAAAAAAAAAATTCAGTTTCTACAGAGGCTTAAAATTGCAAAAATTGCAAAATATTAATTTGAAAATTTCTACGGTAATTTCACAGTTCTACTCCACTGTTGTCTTCTTTTTATTAAGCAGATGGAAGAGTGACTATTATATATGTTCAGAACATTTTTAATCAAGATACACCAAGCTCATCCATTCATTTACTTACATTCGGCTAGTTTCAATGTTTTCAGAGTGAGGTTCTCCTGGTGATCTGCAAAACCAGACAGAAAACCTTAAGCATTGCTTGTACTTTTAAGTCATTACAATATGAAGAGTTATGAAAGATGGAATGTGATGAGTGTATTATTGCCACTAAAAGCATCAACTTTTTGATACTTGTAAATTTCATTTATCAAACTCTAGAGTAACAGTTTATAACATAAAACATGATAGTATAATTAAGCCAGATTTCCCTAAGAAGGAGAGCACTTTTTCCCCACTGCTTACACAACAAGAGTCATTAGGAAGAGATCTGGCAGTACTTCTGCATTCAGGCTGCACAGTGCACCAGTTCTGGGCTAATTCTTCATAACCACTTCTGTAACCAAAACGTGTACTCAAAGACTATCAGTGATCAACTGCTACCAAAAATTCTTTACAAAGCTGGACTCTAAGAAGCAGCAGCTCAGAAGCAAGGTCCAAAAGAATCTCAAAGAAAATCTCACATCTCTCTCCACCTGAATTCATGGAGTTAATCTCACAGACAGTTTTCTGTTTTCTTCAATCCAGCCAAGAGAAAAGCCAGTAATATTCAGAATTAAGTGTTACTGCCTGGCATTTTTGAACACACCTGTGTTCAAAAAAAAGCAGCACCTGTGTTTAGCCTGGCAACCCCCACTGACTTAATTTACAAAGTAATTCAAGGGGTACAGCTCCATACTAACTTAAGTAGACTAGATTATAGTTATGTAGCTCCTCCTTATTCCCATCTTCCTTAACACAGCACTGATTCATCAGTTGACTTTTTTTTTTAGACAGTATTTTTTTTCTCCCTTTGGGACTTCCCCCTAGCCAGTGAGTTTGTAGCCAGACAAGCCAGAAGACAAGGCACTACAAATGCAGCAGTTCTGATTCCCATCATCTTAAGAAGCCTTGAAATCATACCCTAAAAAACCTTATGGAACCTTCACCTGGGTACAAACTTTGGTGCAGTTGACCAGAACCGCCAGGCTGGAAATACTGTGCAAGGAGTGGAAAGAGAGAACAGCCATTACAGTAAAACCCTACAGCTTGGATGAACAAAAATGTCTTTCATGACAGCTCTCTGAAAACAGAAGTGAGCTAAAATCTGCAAATAGAACTAACTCTGTAGGTTTCACCAGTCTGCTGCGGGACTTCAGTTGGGATGGATAAGCAGACTTTCCCGTAGCTTTACAGGGAAAAAGTCTTTATTTATAGGAATGCAATTTCTAAATTTCTCTATTTACTACATAACTATCTATAATATTCTAAACGCTATTGGAAATCTCCAACTGTAGCCTGACACATTCCTTTTTTTCCTGTTTCATTATGCTATTTTACTGGATGGTCTCTCCCATTAAAGCTTGGACTACTCTCTAAATTCTCTACTAAAATTTTAGTTCCTTTTCTGAAATACCAGATCTTAACAATATTCTGGATTCTACCAAACAGACCCAGTGCCTAGAAGGCATTTCTGGCAGACAACTTAGAATTCCTAGGCTAGCTGGATACTGTGCAGTGACAGATGATGCAGAACACAGGAAATTATTTGTTTTTATTTCATTAACTTAAAAAATTTAACTGACACTAGAGACAGAATTCTGAACTTCCTATCCAACTAACTTTATACTCATGCTTAAAATGTAAATACCCTTTAACTGGAAAATAACATAAAAACTGCCCAATCTAAAATTTTGGCCTCTACTTATTACGTCCAAGTTACATTTCTCTTACTCATTAAATTCAAAACTGACAAGATAGTTGCTGACAAAAATATTGTTTGGCAACAGAACAAAATTTCCCTTCAACTCCAGCAACCAAAGCAAGCCTCTAAATGCTTAGTGAAAAGAACCTCAATTGTTTTTTCCCACTTATTCACCTGAGCATGTAAGTGTTAGAAGCTGGAATAGAGGGAAGATGCATGTTTATATTCATACTGGTTAGCTCCTCTATTTACTTACAGGACTTCAGAAAACAGTAGCAAAAAGTCTGGACATTTGAGGCTTTGCTCTTTTAATTCTATTATTGGGACATACAACACATTGAAGCTTTGGGAGAGTAGTGCTCTTAGTTGCTATGAAAATGCAAGGGAAATAATGGTGTTAAAAGAAAAACATCAAGAATACTGACCACTTTCAGCCTTTAAAATAAACAGCAGTATGAAGAATTACAGAAAAAGAGCAGATTGGCATCTAAACTTTGCATATAAAAAAGTTAGCCTGGTGATCTGTAGTACAGACATGTAAACAGAGCTACGAGTATACCCAAAATATTTTCCTATCCTCATAATGTGGGAGAATTTTATGTGGGCTGTAAAGAGACAATACAGTTCAGTCCATGTTACTCGAAAAAAAAAAACCCAGAAAGTTGCTTCTGTAAGATAAACAATATAAGAAAAAAATACCATCTAGCTGGGTCAAAAAAGGTTTGGTCCTCTAAGGAAAGTGGTTCTGCAGAAAATAGGGTGAAAATTCCTTCAGCTTATTGTTTTCTAAAACATGAGCAGACCTACTATAACTACGATTTGCAGAACTATTAATGCACATATTAACTTGATTTTAAAAGGTTTCAAATGACAATGTAAGCACCGAATAAAATGAGCTTTCAGTACTCATTAAAATGAAGTGGAAGATCAATCTAATTACAGGAATTGCACTTGTCTGCTGAGAAGCTATTTATTTTGCAATACCCAATTGTTTACAAACAAGATACCTTGTTATTTCCTGTGAGCAGGCAACAGTACTGAAAAACAACTATATAGTACGGCAAGACGTCCTTTCATCATGCTTAAAATCTGAAACAAGAGTTCTGTTCAGAGAAAATCTCAGAGCAAATGCTCTTAAAATTTCAGCTTTGAATTAGATTGTAGATACTGATCACAAGACACCAACTAATCTGAATACTGCAGTATGAGCTAGCAAATTCAAATGGTGGCTCATTTCCAATAACACAGGGAGCAACTTCTCCATTCTACAAGCCACTCCTTTTACCTCTCTAGATGAGAAAAGTAATGGTATGCAAGCTTACACATTTTAACATCATCAAGCCTCCCAGATAAATACCTTAAAAAAAATATTGAACAAATGCTTGGACAAGCTAAACAATTTATACAGAAATTCAGTATGACAGTAAAAATCGCCCGAGACTTTTAAGTGATAGTATTTTTCTTAGGAGGGATATCATGGAGCACCACAGTGCTTATATTTTAAAAAGCAGGTGAAGACAAACTAAGTGAGCTTTGAAATCACTGTTAGCAAGAGTGTAAGTCAACTTTACCAGCTGACTTATCTTAAACAAATAATGTAACTTAATATTATTTATAAAACTAACTTCAAGCCATACAAGTTAAATACCTTAAAAGAAACATTATAGTAGAAAAATTCCTGAGAAACAACCCAGTATGCTTCATGCTTACCTTTTACAAGCTGTGGCCATTCGGTGACATCAGGGTGATCACAATTTTGAGTCACTGATCAAAACCGAGTTGTCACACCAGTCCTGTATCACGCTGGGCTAAGCATAAGCTTAACAATTCTAAATAAGTAAAAATAATTTAGTTAAAAGTCCTTAAAATTATTTTCAGCCAATTCTCTACATAAAAAAAACCACAACATAAAAAGAAGAAAAATATTGATGCTAAGCATTGTTTTATCAGCGAGATTAAGACTTACTTACATTCATTTTTTGTGTGGCATTCTAACTTCTAGAGTAACTTGCTACAGTACAATCAACTGGTGAACTTGAAAATTCAGCAACTTATTTTTAGTCTTTCTAAAAAAACCAAAATCCATACCCATCTCTTGGACCAGCGGAAAACACCCCATGTCAAGAACAACAAGCATTCAAAGATCTGGAACTGTGTGCAAAAATATGGACTGTAATTTCTACCTACAATAGAATTCTGGTAGGTGTTCCGCTGCTACAGCTGGGTTAACATTGTTTCTTAGCAAGGCTCTGTTCCCAGGGGAGCATAAAGTAACCTGAACTTTGTTGCGTGCCTCTCCCCAAAAAGAAGTTAGCTATAGCTACATAAAAGTTTCAGAGGAGCAACCTTTGCTTATCTACAGCAAATCTTTCAGGTTCTTTGCTCCATTTACATCATGTGTCCTCTCTCCTCTCCCTTAAATTTTCAAAAGTATATTTTACCTGTCAATTGTTTCCCGTGATCTGGCTCCACTGGTATAAATTGAAGGGTTGGTCCTTTACTTTGTCACGCAGGTGGCAGCCAATGATCACTCAGCAATACTCGTGCCCAGAGCGCCCTGGGACCACCCCAGCTGATTACTTCCATGGCTGAAAAGGAACCAGTTAGTCTCTTACCTACTGCTATTATCTACTCTAAACTAAAGTTAACGGATAAAATATTTCTGAACATAATCCTCAACACTCCATTCATCCCATTCTCTCTTCCCCCCAAGCTGCTAACTGCACTGGAGAAAGCCAAAAAAGAAACAAGGACTCTGAAGGAGAGTCAGATGACAAATAGCATTTGCTTTCTGCTAATATAAAGTTTTGATAAAAATTGCAGTGTTAATATTGTATTTAGTAAATAAAAAGTTATCTTACTTTCTCTTAACAGCAGTAGCTATGAAGATAGACCTCTGTATAGTATCCTGAAAAGTTTATTCCTGTGGTAACCCAGATGAAACCCCACATTTGCAGGTTGCCATGCAGCAAAAGCCTCACACAGAATGAAGGTGCACAAAGCTATTGAGGGCACACCCGCAGCTCTCTGCAACACCTGCAGACATAACAATCTGGTGCAAATACTAAGAGAGCACATCAGACAGCTTTAAATATTTAGTACAAAGCATTTATTTCGTTACTGCACCTTCTTTTGTGCTTCAGTCCAACCTATACAAGAGTCTTGCAGTAAGATCTTAGCAAGGCTCATGATTTTCTAAGGTTCATCAGAAAAGCTGCCCAGTTTTGCCAATATACTATAATTTGCCATTCTGCCACAAACTCTGCACAGAATGAAATTTGTGTTAGAAATGATTCATTTCAGAATGGTGCTTATTAGTTTTATCATGTACATGCACTGAGATAGGTAAAGTGCCATTTGATGATTTTAACATCAGTAGTATTTCAGTGTTCTCATCATAACACAAGTGCAGTTGACATAAGGAAAGAAAAAAAGAAGCAGGCTACCAAAAATCTCCAAAAACAGAGGTTCTCTAGTACTTATGTTTTATAGGTGTAAATTGTCAAAGTTTAACTGAGTCAACACCAGGAACACAGAAAAATGATTAAAAGTCAGCTGGACAGGTTCCTCATCTGTCAGCATTACAGAACAGGGTCAAGATTTTCCATTTAATGTCTGCTGACCATCAGCTCTACAGAAAGGCAAAACCTAAGATGCTGATGCAAAACTAAGAAGCTGTAAAACACTGCTTATGACATTCTGATTAAGACCTGAAAATGTCCAGTTTCAGGCAAGCCTTAGTTTTGAGGAAACAGATGCCTATTCTAACACTGCTTCTAGCACTTAGCCCAAGTAACTTCTAGTACAGTGGTCAGAGAACAGTGGTATCATCTCTAAAGCTTCACCGGTTGGGAAACCTGCATTCTGTCTGAATGCTGGAAGTACCAGCTCCTGTTCTGGAGTGTGCCTGACCAACCACTCCCTACCCAGACTTGGTCCTATATCACCCAGACTACTGGCAAAAGCTTGCTACAGTAGTCTTCCATCCAAATAGAAGTATGTTAGAACACCAGGCTGCCACTGACCTCAGTAAAAGAAGTTTTCCTGAGGCTGTTTCATATGGGAGAAGTCATTAACACAACTGACAATAGCGAAGGAGCACATGAAGTGTTGGTGTTGGATTCAAACACCACCAGATTTTGGAATGTTAAAAAATATACACTAAACTGGCTGCTCCACAGCCATAGCCAAGACAAGTTTGTGCCAAGGCCTGACACAGATCTAACTCTGTTAGTCAGATTTATCACACCACCGAACATAGTATCTACAGCAGTTCTGTGATGGGAGGCAGTATCTGAACTGTCACAAATCTCACTGAGCTGAAGTTAACTCATGGAAGCTTTGTTGTGAAATTTGTATCTACAAATGAAATTCATCATGGGTCAGAGCTTTGAATCAGGTAGTTTTCAGCATTTCTGATTTGTTGCATGATACCTTTAAACTAGAATTACTGTACTGTGGTTGAAAATTCTCATGCTACTTTTCAGCAATCTAGATGAAAAAATCTTTAATGAATCATTTTTCTCTTTTATCTCCTTTTCATCCTACCTTCCCCACCTATCCTTGCTGCCACTCCTGTGGGACAGAATATGATTGGCAAAGATTCCCTAGCACAGATGAAAGAATGAATTTTTCTAAAACCTTACTCATTCATGCATCAGCAGAGTAGTGTCTGCTGGCAAAGAGACCAGCATGTTGAAACACAGGGTGAGTGGTGAAGGAGACTGCCATCAAAGATCCCTTATTCTGAATATAGCTCAAACAAAGGACATTTTGACTACTGATCCAAACAAGGCACAAAACCCCTCCAACCTGGTTAAGAGAGTCAAAAGACACTACTTGATTAGGAAGGGAAAACCACACTGATGAATACACTGAGATCTTGGAAAATGGTATTATGAAGAATTGTGAATTGGTCTAAACCAGCTGCTTTTCTGTCAGGAATTTCTCCACAAAAAAACTTCTCTGTAACTTATCTTACAGAAGATGAAAACAGCAGCCTCAGAGCAGACACTTATTGGTATTACTCAAACAAATTCCCCTGGTCTTCACTGTTATGATCAGCATGGCTTAGAGTTTAGGCTTTCACAAACACACTGAGCAGCTGAAGGTATGAAAGGAAATTTGTGCCTGTGGAGCGTGTTTGAGAAACCCAAGGTGGCTGCCAGGCTCTTTGGGACTGGGCAGGCTCCAGTACAGACACATCTATGTCTGCCTAGTGACTACTAGGGGTAGAATCAACCAGGACTGCAACAACCCCTATTACAGTTAGGAATACAATACACAAGGATCCATGTCTTCAAACCATGTGTCTGAAGAACTTTGTGACTTGACCTAATGGGATAAATAATGTTTATACAGCGATTTGGAACAGCATCTATTTCTCTAAGATGGCACACAGGTGAATATTTTCTTAAAAGAATGTTCCTATCAACTCAAGAAGAGGAGTTAAAAAATGAGTGAAAGAACAAGATGTCAGGAAGCAACTTCAGGCATCAAAAGAGGCTAAAAGCAGCTTTGTGGCAAAGTTTGATGAAATACATCTACATAGTTCATTAAACCTTGAAAGTCTACAAGCAGTAACATGAGGCAAGAAGAGGCCCTAACTTCAACATACAGAACCTAAAGCCACACCCTGGAGATTGTAAATAATTATTTTTCAGCAACCAATAAAAGGCAAATAACTTCCAGGTATCAATCACTTAATTGAACATTGTTACTTACATGGTAAACCTACTATTATCCCTGGGTTATTTGACGTTCACTTTCTGTGAGAGCAGTGAAATCTGGCAGCTGATACATAGTATCTGATGCCTAGGAAGATCCTTAGAACATGAACACTTTCCTTATTTAAACTGTAACTTCTGAATGACTTCTTAAGAGAGTAGGACTTGGGGGAAGTGGCACTTGTAAGAATTTAGGTTTCCTTTATTAATGAATTTTAGGTTACCTACCCAAGTAATCTTTGATCCAATTTTTTTTAAGGTTCTCTTTTTGATCTATGATGAAAACAGGGATGATTTACTGTACAACGAAGTACCATGATCTACATTACCTTTCAGTACCAGAATTTGAGTTGCTTAATTAAATATAACCATCTCTCTCAAGAATATACCACTAAAGACAGCTTTTGTATGTTTTCTGAAGCGTCCCTGTGAATGTCCCAAGAACGAATTTTATGTATTTCCAAAATGACTTTGAGTACTACAATGAAACAATCATCTATACAGTAAGAAACTGACACCTAATATGAGAGCTGGCCTTTTAAAACTTGAGATTGAGTCAAATATCCTGGAGAATATTCACCAAACCCCTAAATTCAATCTTAATTGTCATAAGCAGAAAAAAAAAAATGTAATAGGCATGTTTGATTTCTTCATAAAGTTGGAAATATCAATTACTTTTGTTGCCTGCATGCTGCTTCCAATGCACAAAACATAAAAAGTTTTCCTCATGCATCTAATTGGTAGGCAAAATTATTACTGATCCTACAGTAAAATAAAACAGCCACTAATACAACCTGATCATATAAATCCTAATGGAGCCCAAAAAAGCCCAACCAAACAATAATATGGCCTCTATATGAATTTTTTTCTCACTGCCTGGTAAACCAAGCAATTCTACTAGTAACAACAAATGCAAAATCACATCAGTTAGAAAACCAAAAGACTTGGGTTCTATCCTGGAAAATGCCAACCTAAAGTGACTAAAGCAGTCACAACTGATGCACAAATGTACACATGCTCCCACTTATTACAAAAAGAGTGACAGATACGACTCATGAAGGGTCCCTGGAAGAGTGTCTGTTCATCTGCACAAAGTACTTCACACATCTTCCCAACTTAAAGCCAGTTCTCCAATTATTCAATATTCTTCAAAAGTGTTCCAGAAGTAGCAGAAAAGAGCCACAAAGATAGCATGAAGATACAAGAAAATGCCTTGACAATGAAAAGAGTTCAAAGTTAATCAAGCCTATCAATATAGATACTGGAAGAAATGAAGTCTTCTCATAGCACAAAAAGGATACATAAAGATCTTCCAACTGAAAAAAATGCATATGAAATCCCCTTGAATAGAAAATGAAGGTCAAAAAATTCTAATCAGAGTAGGAACAGAAGCATGCAGGATAATAAGAACAATTAACACTTGAATAAATTATTTGGGATGGGAATCTGAATTTGCTACTATCTTCAAATTAAAGTTAGTGCTACTCTGGAATTTACATTTCAGTAAAAACACAAGTTACTGAGTTTCATAAAGGCAGAATTTTGTGCATCTCAATACAAAGAGATCAAACATAGATTCATATAAAAGCTCCATCCTGTAATATCTGTATACTTACTTTGCCTTGATGTCAATACTCTCCACTGTACTGGTTTTGGCTGGGATAAAGTTCATTTTCTTCATAGTAGCTAGTGTGGGCCTGTATTTTGGATTTGTGTCAACACAGGGATGTTTTTGTTACTGCTGAGCAGTGCCTTCATAGATTCAAGGCCTTTTCTGCTCTTCACCTCACCAGGCAGGAGCCTGGGGGTGGACAAGGAGTGGGGAGGGGTCACAGCTGGGACAGCTGACCCCAGAGACATTCAATAAATATTATATGGCGTCATGCTTAGTGTGTAAAGCTGGGGAAGAAGCAAAAAGGGGGAATGTTTGAAGTTACGGCATTTGTCTTCCCAAGTCACTGCTACCTATGATGGAGCCCTGCTTTTCTGGAGATAACAGAACACGTGCCTGTCCATGGGAAGTGGTGAATTAATTCCTTGTTTTGCTCTGCTTGTATGTGCAGCTTTTGCTTTACCTATTAAATTATCTTTATCTCAACCCACGAGTTTTCTCACTTCTACTCTTCCGATTCTCTTTCACATCCCACTGCGTGGGGAGGTGAGAGAGTGGCTGTTTGGTGTTTAGTTGCCAGCCAGGGTTAAACTATGATATCCATAAATCACAGAGTAACAGAAGAATATCTAATGCTTGCTCCCATTCCCTCCCCTCAGGCCAAAGCTAGAGGCCTGTGTGTTATTCCAGTTTTCTACAACTGCCCCTGCAACTTTGGATTCTAGATTCAGCCTTCAACATCTGTTCTTAGTTTGATATTTCAGTGAGATCATATACTTATTTTGTTCACCTCTGCAAAAGTAGGAAAGATCCAAAATTATCTATAGCTTCTGCATTTTTCACTTAGACCACAGTCTGTTTTTTTTCCTTCCATTACACACACACCTGATTTTTTTGCAGCAGAACCATTTATTTCTGTTATAGTTATATTATACCTGTTACTTCAGGCTCCCTCCAAAATGATATACAGCCATGAACGAGAAGCCCCTTCTACACCAGTAGGTGAAATCCAATCACCTATTTAAATGTCTTTTAATAACTCTCCTTTCACTGGCTACTTATCATGTTAAATTATTTTGCAATCAGGTAAGTTTTACAGCTTTGCTTCAGCTTTACTATTTAAATTTTTCTTCTGTCTGTCCTTTTGCTTATGCTCTGTTTTGATTTCTTTTGCCACCCATTTGTCACGCTGCCTTCCACATAAAGCATCTTTCTGTTCACCAAGTTCCTCAGCATGTTTACTTAAATATAATTTATATTAAAACCAAGCAACCATGCAGTTCTGTAGCACAACATTCAGCTTTTCTGATGTTCCATTAGTATTTATTACTCACAATTTGTGGGGGATTAGAGGGGAATTCTTCATCAATTTATGAAGCACATACCATTACAAAGACTCAATGCATACATACAGTGGCAAGCAGTTAAACATCCAGAAGAAAAGCAGCCAGCAGGAAAAATGGCAATAAAGAAATAATGGCTTAGGTTTGAAGAGCCATCATACACAGAACTGGTATTGACACTGGAGAGCAAGAAGCAGGTGGGTGGTCCCAGTGGTGCTGTGGGTGCAAAAATGAATATACACTACCTGCCAGATGCCTACTAGAGTAAAGGACCAATCTATGCAATTCTCTCTGGAACATCTGGATTGTGATAATGTAACATTGTAGCTTTTTGAGAGACAAATTTTAATTAGTACACACTACAGCTAAAGTTTCAGCATAGAATTAACAGTTTTATTAGAGCCTGTCTATAGCTACCTACAAAACAGAACTTAAAAAGACATCAAACAACTCTTTTGCAAACTTGAGATTTCAAAACTTTATTTCTAAGTCAATTATCTTGAAAAGAAAAAACCCATGGTACAGAAAACTTGGATCAGCTGTTACTGAGCTCCTCCCCACATTTTAAGTGGTTAAAAGAGAAAAGTACACACATTGCTCAGAAGCTGTTCTTGAAATAACTACATACAATCTTGTATATGCATGAACAGACCTATTAATTATGGCAGAAAAATTAACCTAATAGTTGTTTTTCTGAATGCAGTGATGCTAAAAGTTTCAAAAAATCTCTACATACCAAGTTGGTTCATAGTTGGTAGAACTTGAAGAGACACTACAGAGTGGTGCAGTAATACCAGGTATTACCAGAGAGCCACACCAGAATTAAGTTAGGAAATGGCAATTAAAATAACTACAAGTTCAAGTTCCAACCTTGCCACAATACATGTACATATTTTTAAGCTGACTGGACACTTAAGAGCCTAGGCAAAAAAGAGATACCATGTGCCATGGGTTTATGTTAACACTGATAATGAAGATTATATTTCTGTATTTCCCAGCATTCCTATTTGTAAATTTGACTTACACTGATGACTGCATAAATTTTCTGCAAGTTCTGAACTTATTTTCCAAGTCATACCCTCACTATAAATTTGCTCAGAAGCGAATTAAAAAAACCAATACAGCTTTCAGAAACACAACAATTCTTATCCAATCCATGGAGAAATAAATGGATGGTAGCAGCATGATGATGAGCTTGTTAAATCAAAAGGGAATTCATCAATGTTATATCTTCAGTATTTATTTTCCCCAAGAAAAATCAAGTAAGTCAGTTTTTTAGAGAATTATGACTAAATAATAGATACCATAGTGAAAAAAAAAAGGGAAAAGTGATTGTGTGCTTCTTCTTGAATTAATTTTCAACCTTCTTTTTCATTTCAGGGAAGAAAAGTATCATTATTTGCTATTTTAATTATTAGCATACAAACAATGTAAGTGAAAACAAACATACCATATCTTTCTGGAGCTGCAGAATCTTGTTCTTTCAAATTCCACAATGGGCTTCTACAGTCCTTGTACCTATAATGCAAAACACTACAATTCAGATTTTGCAGTAGGCTTCATACCAATCTGAAGCTCAATACAACTTCAAGACAGTATGTTCAAAAGCACCTATTTGATTAGTCATGAGTCTGCAACTAAAGGAAACATAGAACATGTGAAGTCAGAAGGGACCTAAAAGGATCATTGCACCCAGCTACCCACTCCTCACAGGACTGCCTAAAACTGAGCCATATAACACTAAATCACACTTCTCATAAAAATGCACAACAGAAAAAAATTATTATGTTAGATAAACTACAAAAACAAAGTTCAAACACACAGCATTCCCTATTCTTTCCCCTGAAGTGATGCAATAGAGTTTTACCATTCCATTCATCCAGTTCATTACAAATACCAATTTCCTTTCTCCTTCCCACATCTAATTTTGTCCTTTTTTCCCCCTTTTCTTTAAGAACTGGCATTTATAGTAAGAAGAAAAATAGACACTCAAAAGAAGTCACAGAACCAAATCTTTGTTCTGGGTGCATAAAACTGCTGGAGTTCAATAAGCTTTTCTTTAAATTCTTCATTTTCAGAGAAGTCATAATAAACAAGGGACTAAAACATACTTGAAATATTTTCAACAAACATCTAAAAGCACAACCAGCTTTGAGAGAAGAAGTGACAGAAAAAGACACAGGCATATAACTAAAGAAAAACAGGGGCTGTGGATTCCCCATCAATGGAGGTGTTCAAAACCAAGCTGGATGGAGCTCTCAGTAACCTGGTCTACTGGAAAGTGTCCCTGCCCATGGACGGGGGCTGTAATTAGATTTTTCTTTAAGGTTCCCTACCAACCCAAACCATTCCCTGATACTATGAAATCTACTTACTACTTTCCAAAAAAGTTAGTAATTTGGCACAGAATATCACACTTTCAGTACTGTGAAGACTTAATACGTAATTTCTTGGTTTAAAACTTTATTAAGAACAAACAAATCCAACACAGCTGATTTAGGCTGATCTCCAACATAGATCAGAGTTCCCACATAGGAAAACCTGATCTGGTTACCTGAACAGTACATTCAGTTTTATCTTAAAAGATGTCAAACTAGCAAGAACTCATTTAGCGTCAAGGGCCCAGTTCTTTCTCAGGGAACTGAAATGGGGTAATCCTGGACCAGTTTTGCCACTAAAACTCTAAGCACTAACAATGTGAACACACTTCATTGGATTTAAAAAAAAAATTAGTTATATAGGGCACCCTACATGTTTTGTGAAAGAAGACTGCTATTTCAACAAACAATTCTACTAATTATGTAGCTTTCTGTACAGTTAGGATTACTGTGCTAATGATAGGCAACTGTGTCAGTAAAACTTTACTACCATTCAGAAAAAAAGAAGAAAAATTTATCTGAACAACATGAGACAATAACTGATGATTTTCTTGTTTGCAAGTAGCACTTCCACTCTGTATCAACAGCAAAAATCCAAATTACCTTATATTCTACTAAAGAATAATTCTTCATTCACAGTGGTGCCATTAGACAAACTCAGCTAAAAGTATTCTGACAAATGCAACCAATATTTTCACACCTTACATCGCAGGACTTCCAGATTAAACTTCAATGTATGCACTTGTTCTGTACAGACACAGAGCAGTGTCATTTGTATAAAATACTCTCATTCTCCTCTAAGATACAGAAGGACAAATTTTCAGTGTGCACAGAGTAGGAGGAGAGCACCAAGTACAGCATGAGAAAGCACTGCATCTACCAGAGACCTTGTGATTATTGCCCAGCAATAGAGACAAGAAATCAATGGTTCCCAACAGAACTGAAGCTATGGAGTACTGTAGGACAGTACAACTGACAGAGAAAACAAGACCACAACAGAGGAGATACAGACAGGTTATTTTCATAATAACACACAGCAACAGAAGAGCAAATCCAACAACACAAAACTGAAGTTCCTGGACTGCCAGTTCTCCTTCAATCTCTCCTCACCAGCTACCACTAAGGCAGAACAGAGTTCAGCAGTCTACAAGTCTAAAGTCTACACTAGCTCAAAGGCTACATGACCAACACAAAAGGAAATAAGGCTCTGTAACGCTCGGCTTAAAGGAATGAAAATGATTTCATCAAGTCAGATGTACTTCAACATTCACCTTTAGTAAACTTAATTAGCACTAAGCCACATCTGCCTAAAAAAAATGCAAATGGCAAATGTGACTAAAAGCTTGGTCAACATTATTGCTTCCATTCCACATTAAAAAATCTTGATCTATCATGTGATCAGAGCCAAAAAAGCTGCTTGTTTACAACTATGTCAGACATTTTCAATTAAAAAAAGGAGGCTTCAAGGCACACCGAATTACATTAACACAGACAGTAAGGCACTGAATTAACCACACTATAGCATATGGAATTACAAAATATTTAAGAAATTAGTTATAAATTACAAAAAACCCTTCAAAACCCTCATGTTTGGCTTGATAAAAGATATCATGAAATAATCTCTAACAGCTGCTTAAATTATGTTTTCCACTTGTAGTTTTGGGTTGTTATGTTTATCTGGTTTTATCCAATAACTGTAACACAACTGGAACAGAAGAAAAAATTCTGAGAGCACTATCCTAAAGAAATAATACCTAGTATTTTAAATTTTCTGACACAATTTCAAATATTTGAGTTCAATTAAGAATAATTCTCTTCCACAACTAACATTCTTAACACTAAACAAAAATCACATTAGCTAAGTAAAGAAACAAATATTCACGAACATCCTTCTTTCAGTCAGATATTCAGGTTATAGGAATTGTGCAAATGGAGTATTTTTCACAACCTTACTATGTAAAGTGCTCAATCTTAGCAAGCAAGAAATACCAGTGTCTCACAGAAGTGATACACACTCTCAGGAGCTCCCTTGTCCTTGAAATTTGATGGGATTTGCAGGTTGTGTGGACTCTTTAGTATGTATTTCTCTTGGCTACAACAAGCAAGTTTTGCTACACCAGCTGAAGCACAAGGTGTTGCTACTCAGACAGTGTACACTAGTATACCTTGGACTTTCTAAAAACAAACTTGGGTTGTTTACACACATAGTAAAACACAATATTCATCACCAAGACTTTGGACAAGAGATTTCACTATGAAAAAACAAGCAATCGTTATCTGAATATAGCTATACAAATAAGAAAAATGAAAAATTGTACTGGAAACAGAAAAATGAAAAATTGTATTGGAAACAGAAATTCTGAGGTAGTGACAGACCTCTTCAGTATTATCTAGCTTTGCAGAAGTTTTTGATTCCTTTTAAGAAAACGGCAAATACCACACTGTAAAATAAAAATATTTAAAGCATTAGTCAGCTCAATTACACAACTAACCATAAAAACTCATCTACAATGATGACAGCCTTTCTTCAAGTATTTTGACCTACGTCCTATTTGAGAAGTTCAGTTCCTTTAAGAGCCACTCCACAACCTGCTAACAGCCTGAGCCTGCTGAACTGCAGCTGCTCCAACCTGGGTCCCAAGGAGCACACCAGAGCAGGAGTACACGAGTAATGCCAGAGCCTGGCTGCCTGGACAAGCCTGGCATCTCTCAGTGCATTGCAAGCTTGGCAATACAATATAGATAGATCACTCTCGTGCCTCCCCTGCATACAGCTTCTAAAGGTAAGGAAGAGGGTGTTTGTCACCCTGATATCCTCATTTCATCGATTTCTTTGGTGTAATGACTATCAAGGAAGTATTAAAAAGTCCTAAAAGCAGTCTGCCAAAGGAAGCAAAGAGCATGGTCTTCTCTATGAAGGAGATATGAACTAGCTTCACACCTAAACTCTAGCTTGGTCAGAAGTCCTGTCACAGTCCTCACACAACATCAGAATGAAAAGCTAACTATGTGGACTAATCATTGCCAGACCATTATGCAACAACCACCAAACTGAAAAAGAGGTTCTGTAATTTTCTGCTTGAGATCTTATTGGATCCTACTGGTCCACAGGCCACCAAGATCAAATTTCCTTTGGGTTTCAAACCACTCTGTAATTCTTGATACTTAAAATTTGTCTTTAGTTACTTAGGTCACAGCTTTGACATTTTGTCACACAAGGAATTAACTTGAAGGCACACAAAAGACAGGGAGATTTGAGACAGCCAGCATGGTTGCACCAAGGGCAAGTCCTAGTGGACCAACCTAGTGACCTCCTATGATAGAGTGACTGCATCAGTGGACAAGGAAACAGCTACTGATGTAATCTATTGGGACTTCTGTAAGGCCTTTGACATGGTCCCCCACCACACCCTTCACCCTAAATCGGAGAGATAATGGATGGACTCTTTGGTGGATGAGGAATTGGTTGGATGGTTGCATACAGAGGGTAGTGGTCAATGGCTGAACATTCAGATGGACATCAATGACAAGACATGCCCCTCAGGGGTCCATACTGAGACTGGTATTGTTTAGTATCTTCATCAATGATAGACAGTAGGACTAAATGCACCCTCAGGAAGCCTGCAAACAACACCAAGTTGTGTGGTATGGCTGATATGCCTGAGGAATGGAATGCCATCCAGAAGGACCTGGACAAGATTGAGAAGTGGGCCCATGGGAACCTCAGTCAATGAGGCTAAGTGCAAGGTCCTGACCCTGGGATGGGAAAACCCCTGGAATCAATGCTGGCTGGAGAATGAGGGAACTGGCAGCAGAAAGTAACTACAGAAGGACTTGGAGATCCTGGTTGTTGGAAGGCCAGCCTTGTCCCAGCAATGTGCACTTGTAGACCAGAACATATCCTCAGCTGAATCAAGAGCAGCGTGGCCAGCAGGTCGAGGGAGACCAGTCCGCCCTTCTACTCCCCTGAGACCCCACCTGGAGTGCTGTGCCCAGCTCTGGAGTCCTCAGCACACAACCGGCATGGATCTGTTGGAGCAAGTCCAGAGGAGGGCCACAAAAATGATCAGAGGGCTGGAGCAGCTCTCTTATGAAGAAAGGTTGAGAGAGTTGGCATTGCTCCGCCTAGAAAAGAAAAGGATCTGGAGAGACCTGTTTGCTGCTGTTTAATACTGAAGAGGACCTTACAAGACAGATGAGGACAAACTTTTTACAAGGGCCTGCTACGACAGGACAAGAGGTAATGGCTTTTAACTAAAAGACAGTAGATTAAGACTAGATATAAGAAAGTAATTTTTTACAATGAGGGTGGTAAAACACTGGAACAGATTGCCCAGGGCTTGGAGATGCCCCATCCCTGGAAACATGCATGGTCAAGCTGGATGGGGCTCTGAGCAACCTGATCTATTTGAAAATGTCCCTGCTTATTGCAGAGGAATTTTGACTAGATGACATTTAAAGGTCCCTTCCAACCCAAACTATTCCAAGTTTTTGGAAAAAAAAATAATGCACCCCATACCAAGCAGTCAAGTGTTCAATCTGTTCAAATTGTTCTATATCCACCACCACTGTAATCCACCTCTGGGTGACAGTCCCACTTCTGTCATACCACATAAGATAAGCACGATTCTCAAAAGTAAATTATGTTAGTACACACAGTATGTTTTTAAAGTTATTTGAATGGATGCAAGCAGCAATGTTTTTCAATGAAAAGTACTGGGAGAGATACAAACTGTGAATGCACTTTTCAAGCCACCAGATAAAAAAAAAAGAATGCAAAGCTCTGCTTTGCTAACTAGAAGTTTCTCTTAAAAAAACCCATATACACTTCTGTTCTAAGGAAATTCAAGTAGCTTCAAAAGAAGAGGATCACCCCTCTTACCTAAGACAGTGAAGTGAGGGTCCAGAAGGAAGCCACCCATTTAGTTCCACTCAGCTGAATAACTGCAGCTTCTCCTAATTCTTCACCACTCTGCAAAACATGGGTAAAGAACCATGCAGGATGGTAACGGAAAGAGTATCGGTAAAGACTGACTTCCACCCCCTTCCTCCATTCAGCAGTTTGCATAATACAGGGAAGCAGGCTCAACCTATTAAAGTAAGTAAGAAGTAGTTAATGCTTCCTTTAAGAGATTCATTCATAAGAGTATTTGTTAGACAGAACTACAATAATATTTGATTTATAATGTAATTTTGCACCCAGTAAGTTATTTTGTCAATAAGCTCTGTCCCTCCTAACCACAGGAAGGTGCAGCTACTCAAAAATAGCAATTTAAAGTGCTATTTAGTCAGATGTCACATTGCCAAACCTGAATCCTGGATCTCAACATTATTTGATTTTCTTTTTCATATTCCTCCTATGAGGTTATTTTCCTGAAGAAATGTGTCACCAGCTGGTGTAGTTACTGAAGTGTTGCTTCGTTGCAAAATGTTACCTTTAGACCTTATTTGCTGACTTTGTGCTAACCAACCAGATACATTACACACATTAATATTCCTATGAACCAGCTTTTTTCCAAACTTTTATTCATGGGCAACACAGGCTTATGAGGCCATCAGGCACTGCCTGTAAATACAAGAAGTTAATGTAGTAAATGTTAAGGTCAAAGTATTTAAGGTGACAAAATTAACTTCAAACATGAGGTTTGCTCACTGCTGTTGTCTCTGGAAACAGCTGTTTAGCACAGCTTATAGAACTTCTGTGAGGGGGGCAGATTTTTGTTCTTAGAAAGTAAACAACATACTCTACATTTTTTCATTACAGACCCTGATAGCAAATGTATTACTCCCCTCCTTCCATGTACAAATCAGAATTTGATTAGTGACAGAAAACCTTTTAACACTACTTCTCTATAAAATTCACAGCTACCTTAAATGCACTGGATACTTCAGAAAAATTGTAAGACACCTCCTTTGTTTAAAAATCAATATCAATTCATTAATTAGAGTGAAGACTTGGCCCACACTACCAGAAAGGAAGACTGGAAATGAGATGTATGCCTACATACTTTATGAATTCTGCTCCTTTTCCCCTCAATTGCACATTCTATTTTTAAGAATTAGTGGCTTTCATGTTCAAGTGTATGAGTACACTGATGTGGGGAGGGAGAAGGACATTCCTTGCGTTTAAAGAAGATGAATTCTCTCTGGACACTCACTAAGTAAACTAAAACTAAAAGTAACAGAGGGGGAAAAAATCTTTCCTGCACAGCAAAAATTAGGATGATGCACGTTTACAAAAACACAAAAACGAAATTAATTCTGTGATAAGTGTCACATCATGTCATATCAACACTAATTAGTGTTTATAGAAAATGTTATATGTTTAAACATGTTCATAATTAAACATGTTTATGACTTAAAACTCAACTCAAAGGTATTTCCACCCCCATTATTTATCTGGTTAGGTATAACCTGTGAATTGAGAGAACTAGTGAAGAATATGCCAACAAAGAACATAATCATAATGAAAAAGCCATGATTTTATACTGTGGTACACATGACATTTCATACTTTCAAAAGAGAAGTTAAAGGGTATGAAAAAGAACCTGTGTTATTTTCTCAAGTTGATTAAAACAATCAGGGACAACTTCCAGGTACTGTAACAGGGACTCCAACAGGCTGAGAATATCCCTAGATGCATTCAACATATACACACAATTTTCAATTCCATCCACAAAAGAATCATCGTTCCCACGTTTTTAAACTGAAGCAGCAATTTAAAAAAAGGGAAAAGAAGTCTCATTTGCTATTAAAAAAAAGGAACAAACCCACACAACTCTGGAGTTCTGAAGAGGACTTGGACTGAGAAATCTAGGCTTTAAAATACACTGCTGTGAAAAAGTTTCTGCTTTTCAAGCCTGACTTTTTTTGCAGTCACAGAACCATATCCTGAAATAAACCCAAACAAATCAAACATTTATTATGGTATCTAGCTTGGTGCTTTTATTTCTATATTCTTGGGAGACACACAGGACACACTAACGAGGAGAAATAGCAAACACCTCTGATACCCAAAATGAACTTCTTAATTCCAGCAGGAAAGATGCTACATTAAATAGCAAACATTTAGAGTGGAATGGAAGGTCTTTTTAAAAGAGAGATGAAGCATCAGTAATATTGTACAGAAATAATTTCAATTAAAAGTATCAGCTCTGTAAATGTAAGTAGGGGACTAGGTTTTCTTTCACTGTTTTTCTGTACTGAGTTGACAGAATGATACCATTAGGAAGACAACTCGTAACCACTACAATCTGCATCTATTTTAGAAGACAAACACAGGTGATAGTTTTCTTTGCATATCCATATCAATTTAGCACTACACATTCCATACTTTCAATTCAACACACTCAATTAAACTGAGTTTTGCCATATTTTCAAATTTCTAAAAAGTACCTTCAACTGTTTCCACGATGAAAGGGTGCAGCGTATTCAGAGCCAACATCTAAACCAAGCAGTTTGTGAGAACTGTAAAAAGCCCATTTTCCAGCAGTTTTCATTCTTATCAAGTAGTACACCTCTCACTGTCTCCATCAGTTCCCTCTCCCCCCCATAAGCGTCTAACAACACAGTACAACTCAGAGTGCTGCTTTTCGCTTAGCAGGGAATCTCTCTAACTGGATGCTATTTGCATGAATTAGGAACTTAATCTTATCTTTCAGACCTCTCCCTTTCAAACCAGTCAACCAGAAAAAAAAAAGGGAGAGAAAGAGAGAAAGGAAAAAAAGATAAACTGACGATACAATCACGCAGGTCTTACTTTGTTAAGAAATCAAACTAAAACCGAGTACCATTTTCTACTGAGAAACTTTCTACTAGACATGCAAGAAGCATGGTAAAACCTGTCTGAGAAGCCGATTTCTCACAGGGCCTCAGGTCTGCAGACTCCTACTGAGGCAGGTAAGTTTCTGTACGGACAGAGGGACCATCTCTGAAGTGATGTGTAAGACACGTGCTTAGTCTCAGAATTAGACCAACACATTAGACCAACACAGAAGGAAACATTAAAAAGTATTTCCATTAACTGGAAAAAAAGAAAAGGAGTAACTACAAGTCTGTAAATTACAGGCTCTTGTCACTTAAAGGAGAATTGTGAAACATGTTTTGTTTCTTAAGCAGTAGTAACTTCTGAATGACCACAACACATCATCTCAGACATCTGATTTACAAATCAACAGTGAACTGTAACGTTCCTTAACAGAAATACTGCAAGTATGCTTAAAAACTGAAGCCCAGAAAGTCCTGCAGTCAGGAGCAACAGACCACATGTATCAGCAAGGCAGCCTGCTCACAGGTTCAGCTCCAACTCTTCAGACTGGACAGGAGGTAACACGAGCAAGTGAACAGACCCACTTTGTCAAACAGGCCTTGGCCACTAGTTAGAGACCCTCGCAGCGCTTCCCGTTCCGGCAGCCGGCCGCGCCGACGGCACCGAGCCGTCCCATGCCCACGGCAGCCCCGCAGAGCCGTCACCGAACCGGGAAACCGAGGCAGGGGCCGGCTGGGTTCACCCAAGGTCGCCCAGCGAGCCCGGTCTCCCCGGGGGGGCGGGAGAAGCTCGGAGCCGCCCGCCCGCCCGGCCTTCCCGGGGCGGCCGCGCACCCGTGCGTCTCACGGCGAGGACGGGGAGGACCCCGGGGCCGCCGCCTTCCCCTCCCCGGCGCGGGGGAGCTGCCAGGGCCGCCACCCTCTCCAGGGCCAGCGTGAGCCGGGCGCCATCCCCGCTCCCGGCCCTGCGCAGCGCCCACACCGACCTGGGCACCTCGGTCGCTGCTCCCGGGCGCTCCCGCCGCCGCCGCCGCCGCCCGGGCTCATGCGGGGGCCGCGCCGCACTCGGGGCCGGGCCGCGGGCGAGGAGGAGGCGCCGCCGCCGCCGCTGCTGCTGCTGGTGCCGCCGGAGCCGCGGCCTGGCGGGGCGGGGAAGGAGAGGCGGGCGGACGGGCCGGGCCGGGCGGGCGCGTCTCCTCCTCCTGCTGCTGCTGCTGCTGCTGGTGCTGCTGTGTCGGCCGGGCCGCGCTCAGCGCGAGCCCCGCACCTCCATCTTGGGACAACGCGGATGTCGGCGCGGCGCAGGCTCGGGGCGCGCGGGGGGGCGCGCGGGCGGCGAGCAGAGGGGCGGGGAGGACCGGCCGCGTCCCGGCGTGCAGCGCGGGCGGGGGCGAGGCCAAGCCGGGCGGCGGCGGCGCGCTACCCACCGCGGGCAACCATAGAGAGCGGCCGGGCCGCGCCTTCCGGCCCTGTGCGCTCGCGGCGGCGCCCGGCGGAAGGGGGGGAGGCGAGGCGGCGCCTGCGCGGCCGCGCGCGCGGGGCGGGGGCCGCCATGATGGGAGAGGGCAGCGCGGGGCGGAGGGGCGGGGCGCGGGGCCGCGCGTGCGCGCTCGCTCGCGAAGGAGCCGGGGGGCGCCCCGGGAACGGGGCGGTGTGAGGGGAGAGGGCGGCGGGGGTCGGATGGGCTCGTGCATACACATATATACACATATATACATATATATATACGCGTACATACACGTAGATACACACATGTACCTATACACACACACGTACTAGCACATACACGTATGCACACGCATACATACACTCACACATACATGCCTATACACACACCTGCACACACAGGCACGTACCCGCACGCATCTGCACAGGCGCATGTACATGTGCAGATCGGCAGGGACAGCCGTACCCACGGGACACACGTACCCACAGGGACACAGGTACAAAGGTACCCACAGGGACGCCCGTACCCACAGGGACACAGGTACACACGTACCCAGAGGTATACCCGTACCCACAGGGACAGACAACGACACGTACCCACAGGTACAGAGGTACCCACAGGGACACACAACGACACGTACCCAGAGGTACACACGTACGCACAGGGACACCCATACCCACAGGTACACACGTACCCACAGGGACACACATAGCCACAGGTACATCCATACCCACAGGGACACATGTACCCACAGGTACACACCTACCCACGGGTACACAGGGACACACGTACCCACAGGTACACAGGGACACATGTACCCACAGGTACACACCTACCCACAGGTACACAGGGACACACGTACCCACAGGTACACAGGGACACATGTACCCACAGGTACACAGGGACACATGTACCCACAGGTACACACCTACCCACAGGTACACAGGGACACACGTACCCACGGGTACACAGGGACACACGTACCCACGGGTACACCCATACCCACAGGTACACACCTACCCACAGGGACACCCGTACCCACAGGTACACACCTACCCACAGGGACACATGTACCCACAGGGACACACTGTACCTGCAGGTACACACGTACCCACAGGTACACACAACGACACGTACCCAGAGGTACACACGTACCCACAGGGACACCCGTACTCATAGGACACACGTACCCACAGGTACACACGTACCCACGGGTACACCTGTACTCGCAGGTACACACACACCCACAGGTGCCCAGCTGCACGCGCAGCCCTGGAGGCCGGCGGGCAGCCCAGGGAGTGGTGGCACCGCAAGGAGCCGTCGCTGCTGTGGGCACGGAGAGCAGCTCTGAGTCCCTCGGCAGGTCCCCACCGAGCCCCACCAGAGTGCAGCCTGTCCGGCAGGCCCCATGGCAGCCCGCCCAGGGTTTATCGGGTTTAGTCTGGGCAGGGAGCCATGGCTGGCTGGCGGGGGGGAGCAGTGGAAGGGGAGAGGCCGGTGACCTTTGGAGGGGAGCCCATGCTGGAGCCATGTGTCAGCCAAGGCAGGAGAGGACGGGCAGTGCCAGGCCTGGGCAGCCCTGCCGCGTGTGGGCCCTCCCTGGCAAGGGAGGAGAGGACGGGGAGACCGAGAGCTGAGTGACCCATAGGTGGCAAAGCACGGGGACAGCCTTGCTGTCCCAGCCTGCAGCGGTGGGCAGAGAGCCAGCACGGTGTAAACTTAGGTCATCAAGTGCCTGGTGTTGTTCAAAACTAGCACCCTGTGGGGCACAGAGGGCAGAGCTGGCTGGTGGGGCTGGAAGAGTCAGGGACTGGGACCCGGGGATGCAGCCCGGACGATGGGCAAGAAACCCTCTGGTCCTGTGCAGCTCTGCCTGACACCTGGCTCTCGCCTCATGCATAATTATTCCATTGCCTCTTGGGTCATTCCTTTCCTTCCCCTACCTACACCCAGGCCTATGCATTGCAAGTATGCTTTTCGTGTGATGTTAAAAGCACGAGTAAAATTTGTGTTTTGGCAGGTGAATGTTAAAAGCAGTTTGACAAAATAAATTTAAAACTGAGAAATGCATGCGAAATTTTACTTTCTTTGGATATTGACTTCTTAAAGTTTTAAATATGTGGAGCTACAAGCATAGAGTGGGGAAAGGAGTAAGTAGAGAAAAAAAAAGGAAAATAGATCTGACTCTTTTCTACATTATCCCTTAATAAAGGCAATTAAATAGAGGTGCTTCTATCCTGGCAGAGAGTATGCTTTGCTTTGTTTTGTTTTGTTTTTAGAAGTATAAACTAGAAATATGAGTAGTTCTCAAATGTTAGAATAAGCTGTTAAAACCATAAACACAACTTCTCAAAAATATGATGCTAAAGCCAGGTTCTGGGCTAGGAAATAGGTGTTTTAGAGGTCTTTTTGGCATAGTTTTGGAAGTTTGTTGTAGGGTAATAGCTGGTAAGACCAGGGGACTCAAATGGCATTATTACAAACGAGTGCAGAGTCCTGGCACTTACAGAGGACATGGTGGGCAGTTGTGTAATTGAAATATTAAGACTGAATGAAGTATTCTGGTACTTCAGTGTGGTCTGAAAGCAGGGTACATTGCTGTGCTCAGATGGACATTTGTAATCATCTAAAAATAATCACTGGCATGAACACAGCCTTCTGCATCTGGAGGCTCTCTCCCACACAGTAGCAAAACTTGCCAACTTTCATGTATTAAAATTTCAGATCCAGGCCAAAGTTTATTGTGCCATGAGCTTTCCTGTTACCTCAGAAGTAGCAATGAACAAACTGCATCTGGAAGATGAACTGTCTTGCTACTTTTCCCTTTCTCTGTTGCAGAGCCCACATGTCCAGTCCTTATCTCCTGCTTGAATATAAGGATGGTATGGGGAAGCATGTCACAAGCTGAGTCCAAGTAAACCACATCATCTTCTCTCCTCTTATCTGCAGAGCCTTCTCATCTCAGGCTGGTCAGGCATTATTTGCTTTTGGGTATATCCATGCTGGTTGTTCCCAGTCTGGAAGTTCTTGCTCTTACTGTGTCTGGAAATAATCTCCCAGACTTTCTGGTGAAGCTGCTCAGCCGTATCCTCCTTGATCTCCATACCTCAGATCCTCCTTGCCTGCAGCCCTTGGGGACCTCTCACAAACACTGTGATCATTGAGAGATGGCAGAAGGTGGCCTCACGGTGGCATTGGCCAGCTCTCAGTTTGTGTCATCACTTGCCATCTGATCCTGTGAGCTTATATATGTCCTGTTTACCTAAGCAGTCTCTAACTTCATGCTCCTTATCTGAGAGCAGCATCTTTCTCCCTCAGTCTTGGCTACTCTCCGTAAGGATCTGGGAGCTCCAAGACCACACCATATCAGCAGTAATGGCACTGATGTACTCTTTTCTGTACCCTGTGCCACTGGTGCTCTGTCCCATTTAGGAGCAGTGCCACAATTTCCTTAGTCCTTTCGCTTCTGATACATCTACTGATGCTCTTATTGTCCTTCACATCCCTCACCTGTTTCAACTCCAGTTTAACTCTGGCCTTCACAGTTTTATCCCTGCATGCTCAGATGATGGTCCTAAAGACCTTCCTGGAATTTATGGCAGTCAGTCATTGCATGGAAGCTGTCTCCATAACTTTTATCAGGACATTGGGTCATCTTCTTGTTTCCTTATGGCAGAAAAGACCAGTATTCAAGATAGGAACACGATTTATACGATGATGGTGTTTTTAAGCCCTCGTTGTGTCCAAATAATAGCTGACACTTGTTTGGGTTTTTTTAACCTTTGGAGAGCATCAACTGCATCTTTTTCCATGGATTGCAATCCTGAGATCTTGTCCCATGTTAATAATGAGCAGTTCATAGCCCATCACTGCTCTGAGGTAATATAGCTTTGATGTGTCACTGGTTTTCCTCTGAAGAAACCAATGCAATTTTGAGGAAGGGGCAGATGACAACAGATGGTGGAAATGTGGAGGATGGATCGAGCTGATGTGGATGCTGGGGTTTTTTTATTGCACTGGCTAGATGCAGAGGTAGGGGAAGGAGTCTTCTCTGAATAGGACATGGGTGTGAAAAGACTCACCTTTCCTTCTGTTTTGAGGAGATGTGGGACAAATCACACTGGCAGCATACAGGTGAAGAATGATACATTAAGGAATATACCCAGAACAAATTGCAGTGTAGCAGTGTTGCACGGATGACCAAGCTGCATGGTGGATTTAATTTTGATTCTGCCAGGGACAAGTTGCCATTTTGGGGGAAATGCTAAATCACTTTTAGGTTTTGTAGCATGTGCTTGCAGCTTTTTTTTCACTTTGAGATAGCTTGACCAGCAGTAGACTAACTGTGGCCCTTGATGTGCCTAAGTTGCTTGTGTTACAGTGGGGATGATTGTACTTTCCTGCCTCATTTAGGTATGTTACATATTCTGAAGTCATGAGATACTAGGGTACAGAAATGCTTTTGCTGCCACGAGTGCTTACAGCTACTTCACATTGGTATAGCCAGCTGCTGGAAAGCAACTGGATCTGCCCAGCTGAGCAGGCTTCGAATCTGGAGAAATCTGACTGGAATTCCCAGTGGAAAAGGCACCACTCCCTCCCTGCTTCCTTGCTAATCCCTGCAGCTCAAGGGCTTGGGTACAGACTGCAGCTGAGGAGAACAAATGGTTTGACTGCCTTTTGCAGCGATCCCTTCACAGAGCAGGCTTCGGTGAGATGCTTCAATTACGTTATTGAAGCAATGCTTGCTAAAAAAGTAAAAATCAACTATTACGGCTAATAACTTGGTCATGAAGTGGAAGTCCTGCAGCAAATCTAGTTTTGACATCTGAATATTTGGAAACAAATGGGTTTTTTTAACTGCTGAAGGGAACAAATACAACTTGTCTCATAGACAAGTTGTATGGAACAGGCAGCAGTTCCCAGCAGGAGGAAAAGGACTTTAAAAATAGAATCCCAAGCCTCATTCACAATTTACTTATGATGCTGGAGAAATGCCATCATGAACCAAGTCTGCTCAATATTAATTTCAGTAATGTTGATGTCTCACTTCAGAACTTTGTAGCAAATAGTTTCCTCTGTCTTTGTAAACACACAGAGTGCTGTGTGTCCTGTTCTCATTTAATTTGAAAACCCCAATACAAGTGGTTTGCTGATACTTTTTTTGGTGTTCGTTCCAAATAGTTATGTGAGTGAAAATTAGTGAAGCTCTGTAAGTGTAACCCCTTAGGTGATAGGGGTACACTGAAGTGTACCAAGACTTTGTGAGTCAAGCCAAGTGCTTCAGCATCCCTTGGCAGATAAAAAGATAAGGGATGGGAAAAGATCATCAGTGATGGAATGAAATGCTGAAGTTTTGAGTTAGAGCTTAGTCTGGGCAACTGGGAGATTCAAGAAATCCCCTTTATGTAGGCATTTCTGAAGGGTTATGCATACTTCTGAGCACTGGTTCTCCAAGCATACTTGTCCTCCCTTTTCTCCACGCAAATAGATGAACTGGTCTCTTGGTTAAGCTGTGATGGGGAGGTTCATGTGATCTTGAAGTGGCTCCCATTATCTGAATTGAGTGAGGTTGTTTCAGTTCCTGCCTGCGAGCTGAGGGAGGTTTCACGATTCATTTTGCTGAAATAAGCTTGTCAGGGAGAGTCTTGTTTCCTGAATGCTTTTCCCATCCCAGTGGCCTCTGGAAGGAAATAGGGTGAAAGGAGAAGCAGTTCACATGCACCTCTTTGTCTCCAAGTCTAATGTACTGTCTTTCTTCAAGCTTTGCAATTATGTCCTCCAGTGTTCTTGAAGATGGAGCAGAATATAGTCATTTCAGTTCTTTCTCAGGGGGGTGAGAGGTTTGTGGTTTGCTGCAGATCTTCATCATATTTCCTTTGGTCACCTGTTCACGTGAACTGGAAATGCTCTTTTTTGGCCATTCTGCATTCTTTCCAGTTCTGGGCTGTGAGGGTGCCAGCACTGCAGTGATTTTCAACCCTTTCTTTTTTTTTTCCCCGCCTTTTTGCTTGCTGCTGTGCTGTATTACACACTTTTCTACATTCACAGTCTGGCCCTGGTTCCTGACGTGTCTGTTCTCAGAAAGAAGTCTTGAGCTGTTGTAGCTGTGAAAGATGCTTAGGAGCATTGCTTTTGTTTACTCAGAGATTTCATGGGGACATCTTGGTATGTTTTGCAGTGCTCAGCACAGCTGAAGCTGCCTTACATTACATAGCTATGCAGGTTTGGGCTAGCCATTGTTTTGGTTGTAGAAGAGGAGCCTGACTGACAGCTGTTTTTCTGACCACATGCCTACATTTTTTTCCCAAGATATATATAGAAGTCTGATTTGCTGAGCAGAGAAAAATGACTTTGTGTAATTAATGTGACATGCTTAATAATGCTTGGAAGAATGCAGGCAACTGCATTTATAAGCCTGCCATGTCAAAAAAAAAAAAAAAAAAAAATCTGACAAGCAATCCCAGTACAAACACATGTTTTTCTAAAGAAGGGTCTGCATAGTGCTTAGTCGTAATGTTGCTTTTGAGACAAAACACTATTTTTCCAAGGGAACTTGTGTCATGCCAGAATCCCACTTTGTCCTTGGGTTACCCTACAAAGTGACAAATTCAATTTATGACTTTTTTTTTCTTCTTTGGCATTTAAATGTCATAATTGCTTTCCTATTTAAACAGCTCATTCCTTGAATATAGAGTATGGTTTGGTTATTAGCACTGCAGTGGCACCTTGGTGAAATCAGGTTCAACCAGCTCTCCATATTTTTCCAGTCAATAAATGATTTTTAAAAGGTCATCATAACATAATTGAAAAGTTGAAGGCTCAGGTAATTAGCATCAATATGCAGCTTTCTCCACCCAGTATTTTATAAGCTGCTTTACTATTACTGTTGTCTGGGGAGGTTTTAATTTGAAAAGGGCACTCCCGAGGGGTGTCTGCATGAAGATGAAATCTTATTTAGCTTGAGAAGAAAAGGCATCAGCCACAGCTCCAATGTCTCTTGTCTTAGATGCAAGAGGATGTTAGAAGAGAAGCCCATCTCCCCCCCTTTCCTCAGCAGCAGTACTCATTTTACTGTAGGTGTTGCTGCTGCAGATACAGCTACACCAAGTTCAACCTGCTGTAGCTATAAGGACCTACCCTGCAGTATGACCTTAGTCTAAAGGTAGAATATACAACTCACATTTCTTCATCTGGTGTCTACTAGATGCTTGGCTGGCTGCGCCTTTCAGGAAAGCAAGAGGGATGGGGAAGAAGATGGAGAGCTGAAACTGCTTTACATGCCTTGTCACAGTGAATTGCCTGGGTTTAGTATCAGGTGGAAGTTTAATTACTGTATTTTGTATCTTGCTCCCTGTCTTACTTTTAAGGAACATCAGAGGAGGAGGAAGAAGGACAAGGATCTAGGAGGTATTCATCATTGAAGAGTGTAGCTGGGGAGAAAAGGATGAAAATGTTAATTTATGACCAAAGTGGGGATGAATTGTGTTTGAACCCAGAGGTTAAAAGTACTACAGTTTGTGTCCTGAGACAACCACTATGCCCAGTGCTGAGCTCTCCACAGAAGCGTAGGATTGAGAGACACCATACAGGTAAAGTTTTATCCTTGGGGTCCTGCTAGAGTGTGTTGGAGGCTGAATCTGACGCATGTGACCTTGGCATGTGATCCTGTCACACCTCTTGACCCCAGAACTGAAACTTACTCTAGACTGGTAATACCCATATTGCAGAAGAGATCACCGAGTCTATTTTGTACCCAGTAAAAGCATTCAATAAATGTTTGATCTGGCAGAGCATTCAACATCTATCCCATTCATGTTGATCCAACAACTGCCCAAACAGATTTACGGTAAGGGGTCTTGTTTGCATTTGTTCTTTTGCTTTCAGTTTTGATTTCTTGATTTTGCGTTTTGTAAGATCAGAAAATACAACTTTCTGTCTGGCATGCTGAAGCTATTTTCACTCAGAAAGTGAAATCCTACATGACAGAGGAAAATTCGCTTGAAATATGTGCAAGTTTTTCCCTGAATAAGCACTGAAATGTTTGGCCCTTGGGATGGAAATAGACCTTGGAGTTTTACCAAGGTGCTTCAGAGATCCCTGCTCTTGCTGCTTTTGTCTTTCAAATATGATGATTGGAGCTGTCTGGATGTGGGACTCATTTGAACTAAAAATAAGTATCTTTTAAAACAGGATCCTCATTCTCTGGTCTTTCAGAAAGTCTGCTAAGGTATGATACAGTTTTTGGTGGTGATCTTCTAGGCTGGATTTTAATCTCTGTAAACTGTGAAATGCTGATTTTACTTACAAGGAAAAGGCCAAACTTGAGAGTAAATGATTGTGTTGGTAAAGATCTGATAAGCTTTTTAGTACTAGTTCTTTCCTAACATTCAATACTCATTTATTGCAGGTACTTAAACATAAAGCCAGCTACATCACTTTGTTTGGAGACATTGAAGAAGAAATATAGAGCTCTTTTGTGCACATGAGAATCAGATTCAAACAGATACTATGAATGTTAATTGTGACTTCTTGTCATGTTTTCCTTTGTAAGCCTAAAAGTTCGTTGACAGACTTGCAATTGTGGAAAGAAATAGATTTTAAAAGCCACAGAGCCGATGTGATTCTGTGCCCAGGGATTATTCTGTAACCCTGAAAGTCTGAACTGACACCCCCTTTTGCAGAAGGAAGCAGAGGGTGAGTGCTTCTCTGCTTTTTCACAAGTGACATCTGATTTAAGAAGTATCCTCACCATTCTAGAGAGGATATTGAAAATGAATATAATCTCATGCTTCTAAATTGATCAAAATTGATGTCATTGCAGATATAAAGGTGTTGTAAAGCTGGATGAACACTCACAAGGAGGGGTAGGGTAAGACCCTTAAACAATGTAGGTTCTGTAACAATGGTCATCACAGCATGGTCTGCTAGGTTGCAGTTTCTTGCATTTGCTATATGAACAAGACTGGATGCTTGTCTGTTATTTAGGGCTTCTTCTCTGTACTGACCATAAAGGAGGTGAAAATGAAAAGTTAATTTTCAGCTGTTGTGCTGTTGGACCCAAAGTTGTAAGAACTGCATCTTTGAAACTCAATCACAATCTCCTGTGTTGGAATGGAAAATTTTCGTTCAAGGCACAAATTACCCTCTCCAGCTTGGAGTGAACAGCTGAAAATTGCTGAAGAATCTGTCCCTCAGAATGAATGCAAATGTGGCAAGATGCATTGTGTAGAATGGGACGTTTATCTTTTATTAAAATACCCACACTGAACTGATGTTACTAAGACTTGGCATGTTACACTCCAGAAGGAATATCCTTTGGTTTTCAATTTTGGTTAATTCCCTGCTTACAAATACTGTTATGCTCTTCACTCTTAAACTAAATTAATGAGCTCCTACATGTAGTAAGTAGCACCCCAGTACTTTTTTCTCCCTTATCCATAAAAACACTCCCACTGAATTCAAAAGCAAGATTTGCACAAGAAAATCTTTTTTGCTGAGAGTGAATACTGTGGTTTGATTTCCCTGTCAAGGCTGCAGGTTTTTCAAAAGCTTTTTTGTAAATGTTTAGGGTCCTCAGCTAAGAGTTATATAGCTCAATAAGTGCTTGCAGTGATTTATGAACTGAAATTAAAATTGTAGAGTTATTTCTAATACTATATGCTTGTAGTGCTGGAAATAGTATTTTCATACAGTGTGTCATATGCTTCATTACTAATTAAGATGTAACTCTAGCCATCATGTCTAAGTAATCTTTTTTTTCCTTTTTTATTGTCTTTCAGAAAAATGATGCCAAATCTGTGAACTACATAGAGATGAAAATAATATTAAAATCAGTGTCAAAACACTCAGGGCTAGATATAAGCTCTGAAGTTTAACACTAAGTGTAGTTCTAGTCCTCAATCTTACTGTGGCTGTATGCAAATATAGGATACGTAAGGAACAATGGCTTTCTACTTCATGTTGAACTTTCCTCGTGTACTGATTTTGTCTGGGTTAGAGTTAGTTTTCTTCACAGTGGCTGGTATGGGGCTGTGTTTTCGATTTGTGCAAAACACAGAGTTGATAATGTAGAGATGTTTTTGTTATTGGTGAGCAGGGCTTACAGAGAGCCAAGGCCTTTTCTGCTTTTCCTACTGCCAGGCTGGTGTGAAGACTGAGAGTCCATGGGAAATTTAGGGAAGACACAGTTGTGACAGGGGACCCAAACTGACCAAAGGCATATTCCACACTATACAACTTCCTCCCCTGTATATAAAGTGGAGGGAAGAAGGAGGAACGGAAGGACATTTGGATTGATGGCATGTGTCTTCCCTAGTCACCATTATGCATAACGGACCCCTGCTGTCCTGGAGATGGCTGAACACCTGCCTGCCTGTGGGAAGCAGTGAACTAATTTCTCCTTTTGTTTTGATTGCATGCATGGCTTTTGCTTTCCCTGTTGAACTGTCTTTATCTTAACCTGTGAGTTTTCTGGCTTTTCCTATTCTCTCCACAGTCCTGCTGGTGGGGGAGTGAGCAAGTGGCTGTGTAGGGCTTGGCTGCTGGCTGGGGTTAAACCATGACACCTCAGAAGAAGAAAAGACCTCTCATGCTGTCCCAGAGGGGCCATCATGAGGTGTCATCAGAGACACAGAGGGCATGTGTCCCTTATCTTCCCTGCATAGACACACCTTTATGGTGAGTGAGAACTGGAGAGGCAACCTCACAGACTGACACCCATTAACAATTCCTTTGTGCTCATATTTCAGTTTCCACTCCCTTAAATTATAAATAAATAAATATATATCTAGCACAAGAGAAGACTGCTTTTTATGGTGTTTATGCTACAGACTACATGTAAGTCACATGAATGATGAAATATTTGAACTGCAAGGTCTTTTATATTATATTTACATTAAACAACATCCTAGACAAAGTCTTTCCTGACCTACTTGAGCAATTAATTCTCTTGTGTACAGAGATCATGACTTGTCTCATTTTCAAGTGTCTTTTGCTAGCAGTGGTTGGTCTAGAAAGTATTTTGATTTCCTTAGCTTTTCTGTTTGTATTTATGTGTGTGGGGGGGGACACTGATGCAGGGAAAAAAAAGGCAAATATATGATAAAGGCTAACATTTGAAAAGATTGCTTTGGAGTATTAAAACATACCTGTGTTCAGATATCATACATCTATGACAAAGACGATTTTTATTATCCTGATGAGGAATTGGAGAGGAAAGCAACAGTGGCTTACTTTTAATAAAAAAAAAAAAAAGGGTTTTAATGAATCCATATACTGTTAAAGTAAAATGAGGATAACTGGAATAAATTGCTAATTGTTTGTATAGAGGCATTGTAAATCTAAGTGAGTATTCATAAGGAATGACCTTACTGATAAGACTTTTATATCATGTAGATTATATATCAGTGGTTATCAGTGTCTAGTCTGCTGTTTTACAATTTCTTTTTTTTTTTTTACCATTTCAGGATGACTCGATGTTTGAAAAGATGTGTGATATTGTTAGCTTTGTGGCTGTGAAAATGGTTTCAGTCAAGGCAGGATAGATAAAAGGGCTGTGGGGAAAGCATCAGGGAAGGATGTCTTTGCTACGCAGGTGCTGACAGAAGCTGATTATTGAAAGAAAGTTGTTCCCTGGACGTTTGTGCCAGGTTCTGGTAGCTGAAAATAGTGGTGGTTGCTGTAGGGCTGTCTGTGAAGAACTAGATTTTATCTGTAGATGAAGCAATTATAAAGGTACTGTATGTACTGCTATCACAATACTAATTTCTTACCCACTTGGGAAAATAATGTGAGAGGCTTTGGACAGCCTCTGTTGACCTGTAAGCATCAGGGTCCTCAAGCCAATGAATTACTAGGATGAAAATGCCTTGTACTGGATTTGGACCAGAGAACTGGATTTGGAAGCCAATGGAGTTTATGCAGTCTCAGAGTCGTGTGGCTTCAGGGGACAAACCTGGGTGTGCAGCTGCCTGAGATCTGAGTTAAGCACAGAGTAGAAGCCCTTGGGGAATTGTAGCAAAGTCCACACCTCCAAGAGGGGCTTCTGATTCCTTAGCCAACTGGACAGGAAGAAACATCCCTGGCTACTGCTACTAGCAATCATATTGCCACAATGTGGGATCCAAGCAGGAGATTTTACATTTGGGGGTCGGATTCCTGAGGGCATATAAAATGGCCCCCTCACATTTTCTGCACTGGGGAACAGGTGAGTCATCCTCCCTGCAGAGTTATGCACTGACTAGGGATGGAATTTTTCAGTTCTGACCTAATAACTCTCTTATTGGTGTTATGCAGAAGAGAAGTGGGCCAAAGCTAACCTTTTAGTGCAGCTATTTAAGTAAATGGTGCAAGTAACACCTCAGGTGTGAAACTTGCAGGAAGTCCCAGGGTGTCTAGGTGGATGTCTGAGACATACTGAGGGGGTGTGACAGAAACAGAGTTTCCTTCTCAGCTCTCCTGGCTTTTGTTCTCAAAGATTTCTAATAGGTTTTACCGGGATAAACCAAGTGGCTTTTCCCGACTGCATCCTGTGGGTCTGTGGTGCCCAAACTGAATGGCCTTTAACATTAGTCTTTAAATCTTTTAATGTAGTGATTAAACATGACAGGGATTAAGTCCCTGCCCAATAGCAGCTCACCTGAGTGCGTTGTTGGTTAGATGCAGAGCACAAAGCCAAATGCTCTTAAGCACCCAAGCATACGGCTGTTTGAAAACGTAGCAAGCCCCATCACGTCTTGTGATTAGGAAGCATTTCTTCTTTATTGAAGATGGAGTGGAACAGAAAGGTGGCAAAATGAAAGCCTTTCAGAGCAAAAGGAATAGGTTGTGAACAAAGATTGGAACACAAACTGAAAGATTTTATCCTGTTTTTAAATAAATGTATATGGTATAGTTTAGATATGTTTATGGGGTACCTAGTCTAATGGAAAAACACCTTAAAATGTTATAATTTCATCAACTATCCGGTCAAGAGTCTAAATTACTCATATAAAGCAAATCAAACAGAGTTTGACACACAAACCATTAACTAATAAAAATATACTTCTGGTTGCCAAGTCACCTAAAAATCTCTCAGGAAATGTCGGAAAGGAGATATATGTGTGAGCCATAGAGCCTTTAAATATGCCAACATGTTATATTTATTCTTGCAGGCTTTTTGCCTCAGTATTGTTGTTTTATGTGGGTTCTTTGGTTAACACACAATTCATGCATGATTTAAACCTCTTTCTGGAGACAAAGTCCTTTGTTTCCTCATTGGCCTTTTCCTATGATGCTAATTACTATAGCAACTGAGTGCTTCCCCTGGCTTTATTTCCTAACATCTCAAAATGATGAGAGGGTAGCATTACTGTGCTTTACAGATTAACAACAGAAAGTTTGAGGTAAAAAAATGAAGTATGTTTATGCATTTATGGAGGTAAAATGCCATTTCAAGAAAATTAAATTGTCCATTGATGGGTTTTGTTTTTAGCTGGAAACCACTCTGGGAAGTGTGATTGTGTCACTCTGGAAGTGTGAATTTTTTTTTTTCCTTCAGAAGAATAAGATCAAAATATTTTCTTTCCACGTGCTTGAATTTAAGAAGAACACATTTGGGTTGCACTGGCTCCAAATATTTCATTTGAAATCTCTTCTCCTAAAATGAAGTGAACTTGGACAGTGGAGCAGAGTCCTTGGCAGATCCTAATGCATAGTCTTTGTACAGGGGTTATGTGATGCTATGTGCAGCAGATGGAATCATGATTGTGAGCCTGGGTTTCTAAAAAGCAAAGAAAACACGTGGATTTATCATACTATTGATTTGTGTGGACATGCTAACAGCCAGGACAAAAAAGTCAATTTCCCTCCAGAACTGGTGCCAGGTATGCAATGAAGAAGGTGGTAGAGAGCAGCTGCCAGCTGCCCTTTGTGGGTTCCCTGGGGCTTTTGGGAGATCTGGGATGCTTTGTCAGAAACTTTCATAGGCATTTCTGGACAGAAAATTAAAAAAACCAAGACCCTCAATGCCTCTCAGCTCCCAAAGCTTTTGCTTTAATCTTTCTACTTCTTCTTTGCATGCTGCTTTTCACCTTTTGCTCTCTCCTGATGCCACATACTTGCCTTTCTCTGCATCCCTGGTTCTCCCCAGCCTTCTGTGCTTCTTGTGCCATGTTTTATTTATGCATCACTCTTCCTACTGCCTTGCTGAACACCAGCCCCTGCTTTGCCCTTTCATGCTTTCACTACTTAGCCAGTCCTAGTTTTCCAGTTCTACTCCCCCAAATGCTGTTTTCCTCATGTCTTGACAGCGTCCAAACCCATGTCCCCCATTTTGCCCGCCTGATCTTCTCTGCCTTTTCCTGGTCCAGTTGCTGGTCCTCATCTACCCCCTGCTTCCCCCAAACCCTGCAGATTGATGATCCCCATCAATTCCATGTCTGAATTCAGGTGCCTTTTACATGGTGCCTGGATGGCGTATTGCTATTCAGTTTCAAGCCACTGCTCAGTCTGAAGTGTCCCAGAGTCATGGAAGTGCAGCTCCAGGCACAAGGGAGCAAATCGAGCACATGACAACACCATCAGTCACTTTGAGGAGACCTTTCTGAGGCCAGAGGGGCTGTGGACATTGGAAAGGCTGCTCATGGACAAGCAAGATGTGTAAAACAGGATCCTTTGGCAGGTCTGGGGAGGATGTGGGGGGCAGAGGGTATGGGGAGAGGGCATGGGTGGCAGGCAGGGTCCTGAGGTAGAGACTGCCCCATTCCTCCAAGGTGGCCTTTTGGACAGCGCTGTTATTGCCAGCTCATCTCTGGGGTTTGCTTTTCCCATCCCCTCTGAGGCAGCAAGAGTTAAGGTAAAGGGAGGCAGCTGGACGTGGCCAAAGGCGTGCACACAGGGCTGCCTCCTCACTCAGGCACAATAAGGGCACCGTGGGGCAGGTGCTGTTTTGATCCTGCTCTCTTTTTTTTGATGCACAGTGCCTGATTTTTTTTGATTCAGCTAGGATTTTGTGAGGGAGAGCAAAGGATACTCTGACCCTTCACAAAATCCCTTTGCATGAACTGCTGCTAGAGGGAAGCTGCCCCCCCAGTGGGGAGAAATTTTTCAACAGAGGAGATTATTTGCAACAAGGTGTGCAGGGGTGGTCAGAGCAGTCTTCCAGTTCAGCCGCTGCCTAGCCCTAATTTTGAGATTGTTCAAGGAAGGCTGGAGAAATGGGGGAATGGTGCATAAACTGAGAACAAAGAATACTGAAACTGAAAAACTACATGAGGCAAGGCGTCATCCACATGGCAAAGAATCTACAGATTCCACAGAATCCACAGTGGTCTGTACTTGCTGCTGGACTTATCTGTACCTTGTTTCTGAAAACTGTTCATCTGTATGGGTAGCACAGCTGAGTTAAGTTTAAGGAAACTAAGACTTTGCCCAAAGGTGTTCTCTGCCCCAGCAAATGAACTGAAAATATAAAACATATGGGGCAATCTGAATTTTAACAATTCTTTAAAAAAAAAAAAAAAAAAAGGGAAAACACTTTTACTGCATATTTTAGAGTTTCAAGGACAGCAAAAAATCACTGTCATGATTTAGCTGTATCTGGAGAGCTGATGCAATCCTTATCAGTAGGGAGTTATTGAACACATCTGGGCAGAGTTCCTGCTGGTGGCCTCTGTCAGACATCTTTGCAGTGTAATAGGCAATATGTGAATGTTTTAGGGCCTCTGCTCTAGATTCCTCTGTTAGAGCCAGTTCTGTTTGCTGACAGCCACCAGCTGGGTCCTGACTTTGGAGCTGGGCTGTCCCATCAAATGAACACACACGTTTGATCCAGTGTGCCTTGGACCCCCAGAAAGTACAGGTAGAAATGGTAGGGGCCTTTCTGATAGCTTAAATTGGGGTATTTTGGTATTATTTGTATTTCTTTTGAGCTGAGAGGCTCACAGAAGAGGATTTAAGTACCCTTGCATTGAGTTTCAGAGGCAAAATCATCATGAGCTTTGACAATAAAAGTGCCTGTTATACCCTTTGTGGAGAGAATCAGGAGGTGAAGACAGCAGGTGCCTTGAACATTGCCATGATGATGGTCACTGTGCTAAGCAGAAGTCCCAGAAAACCTATTTCAGCCTAAATAAACCACTGCAGCTTCTCTCTCACAACAGACCAGAGATTTATGCATTTTACACTCAGTTTAGGATCCTCCCAAAGCTCTTGCAGCCTCTTCTGAACTCCTGCACACATATGATCCCCAGCTCCTGCTGAGTGTCCGGGCAGCCCAAAAATAATTTATATCTTTATGCTTTCAAATTTCATTGTTGCTGAGGGGAAATCCCCACTGTTTCGTCCTCAGCTCTCTCTTTGCTTCTCTCCCCCTTGCCAGTGAGGATTAGGCGTGACTGCAGCTGACTTTGCTGTCTCACTTCCTGCAATGGGGTGCCAAGCGTTCCACAGTGATGCAGCAGTTTTTCTTCTCTTCTCTCCATTTCCCCTGGCTGCCCCCACTCACTCAAAGCCACAGGGCTGATGGTTTTGCCTGATTCAGGGAAGGCTTTGAACTTTTGCTGGGGGCTGGCTTGCTGCAGTGGGTCTGAAAAGTGTAGCGAGGTGAAGGGGCAAGTGAGGGGCCACAGGATTTTCATGGATTTTACTAGGAATGTACTAATTCAGAGTTGACTAATATTCTGCATTGGTAAAACAACACAATGTCTTCCTTAAATTATTTTTTGTGGGAGCAAGGAAACCATTATGAAAAAGTTGTAAGTTGTATATCCATGCATGCGTGTGTGCACACATGCTTGTTTGGATTCGGAAGTGGAATTGATGGCAACTAACACTGTAAAAACACAAGCACATTTTTTTATTTCTGTCAGACTTTTTTTGTGAGCTTAAAGCATTGTCACAGGACTTGACTGGTTGCTGATTTTTAAAAATTCAATGAATTTGTGATGTCACTGAAATTTCTATGAGTTTCAATAAAAATATGTTATTAAGACAGTGAATAAAACCTAAAAGTCCTAGATTTTCTCTTGATTTTGAAAGATGGTGATTTTTTATTATTGTTGTCATTCTTGCTGCCCGTCTGAGATGTAGAGACTAAATTTCAATATTTTTGAAGACACTCCTGGAAAACAAATGAGAAAGAATTCTGCATTAGCATGGATGGCTCACATTCTACTCTACTTGGTACATTATAATTTTCCCTCTTCTTATTTTCCTTCTGAATGTCAAAAGTAGTTCTTAATGTCTCCAAATCACTCTGTAAATTTACATTCTAGCTTAGCTGGTCTATTTTTCTATTTTAGAAAAGTCAAATTGAGTTGGCTTGGCAAGGTAAATTACTTTCCTTCAGATGAGAGGGGTTTCACCAAAGTGTTCATTCACAAGATGCACAGCTCCCTAACTGCTGAGCTGCATTAATTGACACAGATGCAAAGTTGTCCAGCTGGAGTTGTTGCTACCTGTAAAGGCATGAGTAGGAATGAAAGTTGTTCCCTCTCCTCCCTGCTCCCTGCCCTGTGTTACCTGTATATCCAAGGCCAGGTCCAAGTCTTTGGGTGTGGTGCCTGCAGGGTGAGCCTAAGGATGAGCAGCAGTGGAGGGATTTTTCCTCTCCTTTTTGTGTCAGGTTTCATACTCTGCCACAATCACTTCGGTTTTCACTGGATTAGGTTTTTAACTCAAGCTGCCTGTCTCAACTGGACTTCAGTAAAGCTAGGGAAGCACATTATCAGTTTACAGGGAGAGGGATGCAGAACCAGGTGATATGAGAGCAGCTGGTGCCAGTGAAGAGGCTGAAGATATCAGACTTATTTAATTTTTTGGTTTTCTATTTATACTTAATCCCACTGCTGTCTTCAGAGGAGTTTGAGCTGTAGATGATCATGTAGACAAGGTTTTCTTTTGTTTCATTGGTGTTCATCATCTGCTCAAAAAGTTTTATACACTTTAAACTGCTTAAAATCTTTTGACTTCAGTTTTTTGTTTTTTTTTTTCACTGAAATCCTTGTACCTATCTCTGACTTGGAAAGTCTTATGCAAACTGAGAACCAGATTGTGAAAGGTCTGTGAATAAATATCTGGTTAATATTCTGGCCTGGTGCTGGAGAGCAAAATATCTCTTTCTATGGTAAAATGCTAACCATTCTAAGCACTGTTTCAAAGCTTATATTGATTATTGCAAAACCTCATCAACTTTCTGATCATTATCTGTGTACTGGAACAACCCCTCTACACAAAAAATAAAAATCAAAGAGCAGATGAGATTGATGGTGTTCTCAGTCATATTTCTTTCTGTCAGTATTTGTTGAGGGACTGAAGAAAAGAGGTGTGCGAATTTCTTCCCAGACTACTTGGCTGTTTATCCCTGCTGCTCTGCCTGGCTCTCCCCTCTGGCTGTGAGCAGAGGATGAACTCTTGTGTGGAAATGGGGAAAATCTTAGAGTGAGTGCATGACCCTCAAAAAAAGCAGCTTGTCCTTTATAGAAGAAACAAATTCTAGCAAGTAATGTTTTATGTATCTTTAAGGGAAAGGAAAACTACTTGCAAATGACTGATTTTATATGTCATGGAATTTCAAGTCACTAAGCAAAAAGAAATACATATAACGCCTGGATGGAGGTGTCAAGGGAATCTTTTCATCTGGTCTTTTGGAAAATGCTACCCATTACTTGTGTAAAAGCCTATGTTATGCTCACCTCTTCAAGCAGGGTGGCTGCATAATTAACCATGCTGCCTGGAGAGGATGCTGCATTAGATGAGGTGAGAGAAGTGAAGTTAAAATAGCACAACAAGAAAAACCATGGAGCAGAACTGATGCTTGAAACAGGCATCCACACACACAAAGGAGTAGCAGTTGCATTTCAGATTCAAGTCATAGCAGACTTCAGAACCTCTGCTGCTTGGGAAGAGACAGAACATCTCTGAAAACGCTGAAACAAGGAAGAGGGTAGCACACTCCTGAAATAATGAGTACTTGTGTGTATGTGTGTGTTACACCATCTCTTTCTGTTCACAAATCTTTGTTTGTAGGCTAGGTGTTTGGCCCACCCCAAGTCTGTGAACAGGCAGCAGAAAGAGAGGGATTCCTGGCTGGAATCTGCAAAAGTGGTAAAACATCCCTGCTTGTTCATTAAATCCCTGAGAGTAACACAGTGGGCCTTACTGAAAATTATAACACAGAGCTGAAAGAAGTGGAATATGGCAGCTATGCCAAAATTGGTCCTATTTTTCTATTTCATATCTTCAAAAAAAAAAAAAAAAAAAAAAGCCAAAAAATATTTTGTTTTAGCCAAGTCACTAAGAAAAAAATGAAATTAATGTATCTTACAGTGTGTTTCAATGATAGCAGAAACACAGGAAAGCTGTCAATAAAAGCAATACATTGAGTATGAGTCGGTACAAGTGGGTATCAGGGGTGAAAGTGAGACCAGATAGCAAAATACAGGGTATCTTTGTTCCTCTCTAGAGCAAAGACACCACCTCCAGTCTTCTGTTGACACACTGACTTATGTCAGTTTATTAATCTCTCCTGAAGATCAGTGTGCCCAGAGCTTCTCTCTGTTTTCCCCTGCTGGTTTCCAAGTTGGGAGCATTATTCTCTCGAAAGCTGGATGTTTGGGAACTGAGCTGAATTGTGGGTCTGGTTTTCATTTTTACACTCCTTCAAACTCTGTCTCTTTTGGTCTCCCTGTGGCCACATTTAGTGTCTTCCAGATTTTTCCTGTTTGCTGGTGCAGTAGAATAGGACCTGTTGATCCATAAGTAGCCACTCCTGTATCTGCTCCAGCATCCTCTCTGGGACAGTGGAAAGTGCCAGGTTTGGCAGTGAAAGGTCTGGGAAATGCTAGAGCATGACAGTTAAATTCAATTTCCTTGGAGGGGAAAAAGTTTGCTCTTGCCCACCCTCAAAGACCACTTTATGTCCTGCAGCCTACACTGGAAGATAGCCTTCATTAAAATCAAGTCACATCTTTATTTTTAGCACTTGACATATTCTCTTTTTTTTTTTTTCCATGAAAATTTCCATTCCCTTTTAATTCACAAAACTCCTGATCTCAGTTGTCTCTGGTGGAAAGGAATAGCACCAGACAGTTGCTGGGGGAAAGGATTGTTCTTCATCCTTTGTCTTTCATTTTCAGCAGATGCCCTTCCGCTCCTGTATGATGGAAATGATGGGCAGAACCCGCTTTCTGTGGTGCCATTCATTAATTTGAACACCTTTATCTTTTTCCTTCTCTGAAGTGAACAGGTTTAATTTTATTATTCATCTAGAAGCTTTTTGTGCCTCTAATTATTTTCATTGTCATTTCTAAACTCATTTCATGTCTGTTTTGTCCTTCTCAAGGTGTCCAGAACTGATCGTGATGTGCTCAGTTTGGGTAATAAAAAGTATTTTCAGTATTGCTTCTCTGTTCCATTCTTTTCCCTTCCTAACTGTTCCTCTTTTTAGCACTACGAGACATCTCTGACAAAATGCCAGTGACACCCAAGCGTTTTTCTTACTCTTCACAGTTAAATTTAGAAGCCAGGAGATGTAGTTTATATTCTTCCTCTCAGAAAGCACCATCTTCTGTTTGAAAATGCTGCATTCATCTGCGATAGCATCTTACTTTACTGGTATCTCACCCAAATTCCTCTCTTGATTTACTTAAATTTTTTGCCTTCCACCATTTTCACTCTCCCATTTCTTTGTTCATTTTCAAACTTTCTCAGCAAAGAAAAAAAATCTTGTGCGCTTGACTGTCCAAGCCTCTTTTGTATCTGCATTTTATTTCTCTCCATTCCCAGAGGCTGAGTTTATAACAAGGTAACTTGAATAATCTTCTACATTTAGTGTTGCACATATTTAAAATAATTTTAATCCAGGTCAGATCAAGGCATTACCATGGTTTAATAGCAGGTCTAAAAAAGTTTGGCTTGACTATTCTGTACTTATGGCAAAATCACTTCATCAACTAGGATAAATCACTAAAGTTCACTTGGAAGCAGAGGTGCCGATCAGCTCATCAGTCAGACAGGCTGCAGAAGGCCATGGGGCAAACAGTAATAGTTAATGGCAAATTTGTGGGCTTTTTGGTTTTTTTTTTCTAACATGAGACATACTGACCTACAAACAAGGAGAACAGTATAGCTGGGTATTTCATGTTTACATCAGCCATCAGAGGCGTATTTGTGGGTCAGGAAAGAAGATTACAAACTTCATTTTTAAATAAAAATGCTTACTCAGAAATTGATAAGTCTTTTTTCATGACTGAAAAGTAGTATTGTTTCAGAAAATGTAATTATGTATTAAAGAACAAGAAATCTAAAAAACCTCCTCACAACCCCCAGTTTCTTCTTTCTCAATTGCCATTTTCTGACTTGGGGACTGTTTCCAGGGTGACATAACAAACACTGAAGGAAGTAAATGAGAGAATTCCCTCTTCTCTTTTAGATGAGAGTTATGTCCCTCTGTTATTGGAAATGAGGAGTATTTTGCATTGAAAAGTACTTATCATGCATCTCTGCCTGAAGTATACAGAGCCTGTGCAGTCTGTTTTGTACCTGATGCTTGCCAAGAGATGGAGCTGCAGCGTAAGGCACCTACCAAGCCTGACCCTGTAAATCAGGAGAGATATAATAAAACCCTTGGCAGCAGAAACCTGTAGCCTCTCATACTGATGCTTGTTACTCTTCCCCAAGTGACGACGAGGCTTGTGTTGGGCACTTAGCCAGCTCTGTTCAATCTATTCCAATTTATTTCATTAAGCTGTGGCTCAGAAAAGCCAAGAAACAAGCTGTATTAATCTTGTTGGATATCCTGGCCCCTGCTCAGATAACGTTGTAGAAAATGCTCAGCAGCCCCACAGCTGAGCAATAACAGGATGAAAACAGCTGCTCTTTCAGACTTGCCTTAAAACCTCTGTTCCCTGCAACCACTCTGGTGAAATGTTGGTTGCACTGTATTGTTGTTATCCAGCCAGTAATTTTCTGGGGCTACCATCACTATTTAGGCATTACACAACACATTGTTTCAGTTTCTAGGCACCTGTAGTGTGAGACAGAAGATAGCAAAAGGATTCCCAAAATGCCAGTGACCTGAGTTTGTCAGTCTATGAAGTGTCCCTCCCCATATGGATTTACAGGCTAAGCTCTGGAAGCTGTAAACCTGTGTTAGTACCGAGCAAAGCCAAGTATTTTTGGAGCAGAGCTCGGGTTCAGCTCTGGGTTAATGCAGTGATCTGGCAGGACTGAGCCAGCTGCCATCCACAGCATGCTCCTGTCCTCCTGTCCCAGCACTCTGGCAGGTAGAACAAGTCCAGGTTTGTCTGTACCTGCCCATAAAATCCCAGGATTGCCCAGAGCTCCTTCGGGATTAGGTACAGCATGGGGAACCTGCCAAACCAATTGGGCCCCCACTCCTCTCCAAGCCCCAGGCGATTCTCAGAGTAGACATTCCTGCAAACCAAGTCACTCCAGTTTCTGGGTCTCCCCAACATCTGCCACATCAGTTCTCATGCAAAAAAAAGGAGCTGTGAAAGGCCAAGGACTGACTTACCCAAGTACCCTCTTGCACCCGTGAGCAGTCAGGGCATTTCTTTGTTTTCAAACCTGTGTTCTGCTTCATTTGCTTCATTCAAAATCCTCGTGCCTACTGATTCTTTTGGTAAGGACCAGCAGATTGATATGGGAAAAATGCTGCTTCAGTTGTGATCCCGGGTGAGAGAGGAAGGGAGAGAGGGAGGTGAGAGAAGAGAGGTGAATCTGCCTCTGCCTTTGGATTGCAGTGCAAACCTTGGGGCTGTGCTAACCAGTTTTGAGTCTTTCTTCTAAAGAAGATTTCAAATATTTCATCCTTTGTGTTATGTCAATAAGACAGAGACTCAAAACTAAATAGATTAGAAGAAAGGCCACTTGTGTATTTGCTAAACAGGATTGAGAACAGTCTTTTTTCCTCCCTGTTTTTTTCATGGGAAAAGGCTGACCTGGGTTATAAGCATAATTCCAGCAGGAAAATTGTGGCTAGGAATACTGATCAGACTGAAGGGTTCAAATACTTTTGGGGATAAGGATTTGGAAACCTGTGTCTAGTTGGTATTTCCCTTTGGGTGTTCAATACAGCTCTTTGCTTGCTAATTTCTGTTCTTTTCCCTAATTTTGGGCTGTGATTGTCCCCAGCTGTCAGATATAAGGAAAATTTAGCATGTCAGGCCCAAGGTCGGTTTGGAGTTTTAAACTGCACAGAGTTGATGAAATACTTTGTAATCTGATTTCCCAGGCTAAAGTCTGTTTGTCAATCAGTCTGCTGTTTTATAGTAGGGCAGGGAAGAAAATAAAAAAATAGCACAGGAGAGAAATGGACTTATCCATACTTGTAGGTGATGGGTGTCTGGTCAAAATACATATATGTTTTGGCCATATGTAGATTCAAAATAGCATAACAGACATTGTGCCTTGCTCTGGTGTCAAAAGAGAGAAGATTTTGAGTTGTGGAAAAAAAAAATCTACCTGACTTCAGATGATAACTTTTTGAAATACCTGTGGGGTTTTAATGTGGTAAATAAATTATGGGGTTTTTTAAAACCAGAATAACCCTCTTAGACTTAAGGTCTTCTGATACAATCACTTCCAGGTCCATACACTCCACTGCAACAGTGACTCCTGGTTTCCATAGCCATGTTTCTCAGCCCAGCAAGTCCCTGTGGAGCCCACAGTGGACTGGTGGGATTGCTAGCTTGGGCACTGGGCTTGGTTCAGGTAAAATATGTTTGTTCCTCACCTCTGAACACTCACCACATCACTAGTTAGGAACTGTAGCTGTAGGTGAGCCCTGGTAACTCACTGAACCTCTATGCCTCAGCCTCTCTGCATTGGTGAGTAAAAATGTCAGTAATGGATAGATGTAATATGTTTTGTCATAGCTTAGAGATATTCTGCTTTACACAGGTAAGCAACGCTTTCCTACTGTCTCCCACTGCCTCTGGTTTAGAGATGTGGTTACTGACAGAGCAGTGGGAAAGCAACTCCACATGGAGCTCAACAAATTCACCAGGAAGCTCTTAAGAAGTTTCACTTGTTGTTGGAGAGATGCCAGTATATTTATGTATGTATATCAGCTGGTTACAATACAGCTTGTTGGGAGTTTTGCTCTGTGAAAGACCTGAGGCAATTTGGTCCTGTCTCCTGTGTATATTTATCTCAGTTTTCAGGGATTAGTTTCATGCACTGGAGAGCAGACAAACCACATGCATGGAGCTGAGCTGTATTTTAAAAAAGCAATTGAGAGCAACATTTTTGCACTGCACAGGTAGTTGATATTTTAAATGATGTAATTTCATACCCATGCTTTGTTTATTAAAGATAAAGCATCTCTTTTAAAGTGCTATAATTAAATAACCACCTCTTGTTGCTCTATTTTCTACATTGTAAAAGCTCTTCCCCCCAGCACAAAATTTATACCAGCACTCACTTGCCCCCTGAGGCCATGAGGGCATTGCTCTGGTCCACTTTAGCCAGAAACTGGTTGTGTTTGGTGCTCAAAACACGCCAATTCTCAACAGAGGAAGTAGGCTTTGGTGGTTACTTCTGGAGTTAATTCCTGAGACCAGACAAAACCTTTAAACACTATTTAAACAACAGCTTTTTTCAGTCTCTAGCTGAAGTTCTATGCTAGGCAGATATTAGATACTTGAAGAGTGTGTCAGGTAAAGCAGACATCTTTTGGACATTCCAATTTTGCCCCTCTGGTGAGCCATGGTGTAGTGTGAATCAGACTTCAGGACTTTTAAAAATCATGGGATACTGGGGCTATTTGAGCCTCTGCTCCTTTCTGTGCTTACCTGTTTGTAGAACAATGATTCAGTGTCGGTTATAATGGGATCATAATGGGATGACTGTACACCACATTATTTAAAAACTAATTTATATATGTATTGGTGGCTGATGCCATACATAAGATTGAAGAGTGGGAAAAGAAAAACATCACAATTGGGCTTTTTAGATGAAAATACTAATGGAGGAGTTTGGAGTGACTGGACAACAGACAGCATTGGTCCATGTGCTTCCCTTTAGCTAGTTAGGTGTTTGGTTTGGCTTTTTGGGCATTCCTTTGGGACAACATGAATAACATTGTGTAGGGTGGTATGTGTAAGAGTAGTTTGGCCTTTGAGAGGCTTGGGATGAACTTAACAGATGAGCAGCTTCAAAGACCAGCAGGGATTGCTTTTCTCTCAGACCTTTTTCTCTGACTTTTCTTAACCCACTGCTATCAGGTTCAAGACTAATCATACTATATGGGTCCCACAGAATTCTCTTTATTCATGAGGGTGGGTGGACTGTGCAACATATCTCCCAGTGTTACCAATGCCGGAAAAGAGAGGTAAAGCCCTTTCACTTTTGGCGCTGTCAGTCCTGGTGCTTTTCACAAGCAATTCAACCTTTCTTCTTTGCTGGTGGCTCAAGCTGTTCCCTCCGAGCCTCCTGCCCTGCACTGATATGGCAACAGGCTGACAGATTTTACATCAGGAGCGGTGCTGCAGCACTTCGTCATAACAGTTTATGGTGGTTGATTCAGGAGAACTTTCTGTGCTGCTTCCCTAACCTCTCTGGACCTTCAAATTAAAACCTATTTCTCTTCCCACAGAGACATCAGATTATTTCCTTTCCTGTTGCATTCCCCTCTGGAGCACTCTCTCCATTGGAATGTACAGTTCTGTGGAGAGGTATAGGCAATGCCTGGCTGTTTTTGATGTATACTTTAGCAATGCCAAGTGCTTGCAATTCCTGGACTGTTAGACTGCTAGAAAGCCTAGTTCCAGAAGAAATCTGCTTAGTTTCCCACCAGCTCACAAGCTCAGGCTTCTGGCCTGCTGTTCAGAGGCAGCCCTACCTTTCTGACAGCTTTAGATTTGTATACCCTTATAAAGTCAGAAAATGAGTCTGAGGCTCCCAGGCAGGAATTGGACTAGGGGACACTGCAGGATGTGCCTGTTAACTGGGCATCTGAGCTACATCTGTGGTTCATAAGTGTCAGGGCCTGTGTTTGAGCACTGCTCTGTGGTTCCCCACACTGCTTGGCTGGGTTACCCTGGCTGCTGGCATGGGTTTTTTTAGAACTGATTACCAGCTGCAGATAGTGGGCACTATGAGGAGAGCTGCATATGCCAAGGACCCTTCCTGCCAAGCACTCTGAACATGGTGACCCTAATTTTGGGAGGAGAGGAGTTTGCCACCCTCAAGGGAGAGCTGAGTTCTGCCTTTTGTCCTCGGTGTCAGGGCACAGCCCGTTTTACTAGTCCAGACAAACCAGTAGGTGAGTGCCGAGAGATTAATTGTGCCCTGGCTACTCCAGGGCAGGATGCTCTCACAGCAGTATGAAGGGCTGTATAAAACAACCCTGTTGAGATGGCTTGAGGCTGGCTGCCTCTAGGGCAGGCTGGAGCCAGCCCATGGCACAGCTGGACCTCATGTGCTGCCCTCTGCCTCTGTGACTGTTGTAGCTGCTGCTATTACTGCCATTGATACTGTGATGAGGATGATGAGGTGTGACTTTCTGGGCTTCCTACCTTCAAAACGTTTTGAAGGCACTTCTCTAGCCTGCCACAGCAACACTTTAATGTCAGGAGATTGCAGGTGCAAGATTCATGCCTTGAGCTGGGGCATAAAAACATGCAGGAGGACATGGAGGTAAAGAATGGGCTGGGATCATGCTGGATGGTGGTGATGGGTAGACAAATGCAAAGCTGCTGTCAGCACTTCCACACTGCTCCTGGAGCCTGCTGTCACCCAAAGCTGAGAGCAGAAAACCACTTATCCAGTGTAGAAGATCATCAAAGGCCAGGGCTTAACAAGGAACTTTTTGTTATTTGAGAGCAGACCTACCCTAATAGTTTGAACTAGTAATGAAGCCCCAGCTGTGCACCCTGGGGTGCATCACTGTGCCCTCTGTCCCCAGGGCTTGTCCCAAGCATGCTGGAGACTTCCTCAAAGACTGACATGCCTTTCAGTGGCTCCTCGGGTGTGATGGGGCTGTGAATATCAGTAAACAGGGACACAAGCAAGCAGATATTTCCCAGTTTCCTCCCCTAGACTAATGGGTGTTGTGTATCTGAGTATTTTCTCTTCCTGCGGGATGTCAAAAATGGCAGGCTGCACCCCAGCAGCATTTGTGAAAGCTCACAGTGAGTTCTTCTAATTCACTGTGCAAGAAACATGAAAATACCTTTTCCCCAAAAGAAAATAATTGTTTTAAAATAATTTGACAGTATAAAGAAAGGATTTCTTTTACTTTAAGGGATGAGTAAAAAAAGTTTGGGAATATAACAGAGTTATCTGGGTTCAGTGAACCAAAACTTCAGAGATGTTATTTTAGGATGACTAGTTTTACAGTCCTGGTGGAATTTCTCCTTTTAATTAAAACCAAAGAATTTTCAGAACATGTTATGTGCATCTTGAATAAGAACTATTCTGGGAGCTTGCAAAACTAAATCTGAAGTAGTTCTCCTTAAGCTTAAATAACTGATCCATTCAAAAGAGGGATAAACCTTTCCACTGTGAATCTTAAGTGCAATATCCTTGCTAATCTTCTTTTAATTGATGGCAAAGACTGTTCTTGTGTTTTACACATCAGCACTTTCCAGTTGGTGCCATGCTGAATGACTAGGCTTTAAGGTGGAAAAGGAATTCAGGCCTGAAAATGCTGCACTGCTTCCTAGGATATTGTTATCACTTTGATATTATTATCATTTAGAATAACAAAGCATGGGTAGAACAGCTGCTTCTTCCTTGCCGTTGTGATCCCACATATATCCCATGTTTTGTACCTGTGCTAAGACATCATCTGAGCATAGAAGGAGTTAAAACATGTACTTTTAGGAGTCACACTCCTGATGTTCTCACTTGAGCTAAACCCATGAACTCTTTCATGGCTAGCTTCATTTCCACATTTGAAGAACTGAAGCTTGTGGGACCCAATTATGAATAACATTGCTGAATGTCCTAGTATTCTTTGTTGCTTTAGTGATACATTTGTAGTTCTGGATTGTCTAAAAAGGGGTAAAAATTGTTTTCAAAACATGTTGAATATGTTAGCGAAGAAGTTTTAATGTTTAGACCAGGCAGGAATGCCTGAACCTAGTGTCAGTAATTGGTTGGCTTGGAGTCTGGTGTTAAAAATATTTCTTCAAGGAAAGACCAGGCTCTAAGTATTGTAATGCTGATATATTTTTCAAAGATCTTAAAAGATTTTTCTGGTTTTTAAAGTGAAAATAACTTCTTTTGTGATTCATAAAAGTAATATTTCTTGAAAGACACAGTAAAACCATCCACACTGTCATTAAAAGTGACATATTAATTGCACTAGTTGCAAAACTGATAAGAAGTCATGGAACTCGCAGTGAGTTATATATCCAAGCAGGAATAGACATATCAAGGTAACTTCTGTTACGGAACTCCACAGTAAAAAATGGAATGACAGATTACATATTTTTATTATATGTTACTCAAAGATGAACTTTATTTTTATACTGTCCCTGCATGGTTAACAGTTTTAAAAAAGGGTTTATTGCAGAATCAGCTATAGTCAAAGAAACAGGAATTGCTTTACTGAAGGTGAAGTACTTGGCTCAACTACCAGGAAGCATGATATAATGAATAGACTGAATTTTCCGTCTCTGTCACATTAAAAGTGGACTTGAAATGTAATCTTCCTGCATTTAGATTTTTTGGGGGGTTTTTTTAGAAGTAATCCCTGACAACTAACAAGAGACAAGCTTTTATCATGTCTATTTCTGGTTATTTTAAGTTTATATTTCATTGAGTGTGAAAACAATAACAATATTCCTAAAGAACACCCGCCTGCTGTTTCTCACTCCTGTCCCACCTGTGGTAAGGATATGTATTAATTACATCCAGGTGTGACACCTGCAGAGCTGGAAAGCCATGAGAACACCCAGATATAGCTGTGCTTGGACACCTGAGTGGGAGAGGAGGAAGAGAGAGGCTAACACCCCATGTTGTTTCATTACATACAGATAGCCACAACTCACACTTATACATATGCTCTTGCCTTTAGCTTGGTAGTGTTTTCCCCCGTGCAGCTCCGTGCCACGCTGCATCACATACTATGAAAACTGTTGAGAAGCGTATAGGCTGTTACAACAGGAATGTTTTGCCACCTAAGTACCATCTGCTCACGAGCGCTGGAAGTTGAGCCCACCAGTTGAACTGCTTGGAGGCAGCTGAAACACGATTCAGAAACATGATCAGAGAGGACTGCTTGATGCTTTTGCTTCTTTCTGGTCCTTTGGTGAAACCATGCCATCCTCCTGGCCTCAGGAAAGTAGGAGTCTGTCTATTCTCAGTTGTTTTAATAAAAAATGTTTGGTCTTCTTAGAAGTTGCTGTAGTTTAAGGGGAAAAAAGGCAATTGGAAGACAACAGCAGAAGAACTTTGCTTTGAAGAAGAGAAGAAAGCTGGCCCACGCAAACCATTCCCTTATGAAAGGAGGCTGCATAAGAGAGGAGAGGGAGAAAACAAACTTGTTAGTGCAAAAGCCAGGCTTGACTCCATGCCTTACCTTTACTTACCTTGTTTCACTTTTTCCAGTCTCTTAGGCACGGTTAACATTCCTAACAGCAGTCGTTGCAGTAGGAGAAAGTTGCTGTAAGAGTTCATCTCATTTTCTAACCTCTTCCTTGTGGGAAGTGTGTATTTCAATAGACTGCATTGGCAAGTGCAGTAGGCTGAGAGGCAATGCTGAGGTGGATCGCAGAAGCACCATGCCTATGCTCTGTCTGTGATAGCTGGTTTTGCCAGGAAGCTTTTCTTTTGCTACTATCAAGGCTGTTTTGCATTATTTATTGTGGCGATTTGGGAGAATGCAATCCCTTGGGAACAATGAAGGTGTCACGGCAGGACTCACGTTTAAGCTACTATTAGGGGCAATACTCAAGGGACAAGGTATCCTTAGTGTGGTGAACTATGGATAAGGAGACTTGGAGTCAATACAGATAGTGCTCATGAATTTAAAACAAGCTTTGAGCCTCACTTCAACCAGGCAGTGTCCTGAGTGCATGTTAACAATAGGGTAGCTCTGAGATTTTGAGTAGAGTGCAAGCCTGTTACAACCCCAGCACATTTACTTCTAGTCCTAGTTTCTGGACTTCAAACATACTGAAGCAGTACTGAAAGTTAGATGTAATTGGGATTCTGCAGATAGCACAGCTGCCTCACATAAATCCTTAGAGGTTTCTTCTTTCACAACATAGCCTGGAAAGGCTGGCCTGGGTGTCCCCTGCAGGAGGTGCTAATTAAGACAAAGGAGTGGAGAGACATTTAGTCCCTGTTTTACATTGCGTTTCAGGGGTACTGCATGTTACCCTTCAACTTCTGGGTTTTCTCCTTGTCCCTGAACAGAGAAGGCTGTTTATCGCTTTTGTGTCTCTCTGGTCCTTTGCTGAATTTACTTGTGCATTAAGGAGGAGTAAAGGCCTGCCATTTCTTACTGTCTGGTCACCAGCTTACAGCTCTCAGTCTTTATAAAGCTGCTAGAATCAAAGGAAGCAGCAGAACATCTCTTGTTTCAACGTAAGAAAAAGATTTGACCCTGTCTAGCTTGATGGGAAAAGCTTGAAAACACGAAGAAGGTATAAACTCTATTGGCACAAAGAGAAGAAAGACTCCTCAGCCTATTTTTTGAACCTCACTCTTTTGGTGTTAACTTCAAGATTTTGACTGCTTTGCAGAAGTGCTGTTGCCAATATGCTAAATTTGAATGCACACCCAAACACATGCATACATGTGCAGATCTTTGGGGCTCGGTTACTCAGCCTCCTTCTTGGTGCAAGTTTGTTTAGCAATCATTCTGCTTGCTTTAAACTCCAGCTTTTGCCTTGCAGATGTATGTTGATTGCTTCACAGCAAGACAAGTTAGTCCTGCCTGTGCAAAACCACGTATTTTCTGGTGCTTTCTTAAGTGCTTTGTTCAGTTGTCTTTTGTTTGTGGTTTCCCATCAGATCATGAGTCTGAAAGGGCTTCCTGACACCTGCTGTGTCATCTCCAGCTCTGTGGTCTAAAACAAGCAAGGCTGTGGCTCTGGCTGTCCCAGCTTTCCTTCTCAGTGCTGTGAGCTGAGTGTTGACTCTTCTGAGTAAACTGGTGATTCATATGATAATGCTCAGCTATGTGGGAAGATTCACAGAGCAGTAATATGAAAATGAACATTTCTTTTTCCAAAGAATCTTTTGCAAGATTTTACATCTGAATATCTTTTATTTCCTTCTTCAGATCACAAACAGAAAGTCAGATGTGTTTATATTTTTTTCCTATCTTAAAAATTATAGTTTAATGTGTAATTTCAGGTGAAAATGTCCCTGCCTCATTAATAAAATAGAAAAAGAGCTTTAAGGCTGGCCCCTATTTCAGTATTTCTTTCCTTCAGTCTCTCTTCCCCAGTGCCTCTCCCCTCCATCTCTCTGCATCTCCCAAAGCTGGGGGAGAGTCTCCTGAGTTCTTTACTTGCTTCTCATCTGTTTCTTCCTGGCTCTGAACATTTCACCCCACCTCGTGGTGTTTGCCTTATTGCAGATGTTTCTCAGTAGCTTCTCTGAGGATATTTCTCGCCTCTCTTGAGACATCTCTGTGTCTTTCTGTAGGTCAAGTTTTGATAAACAAAGCAGGAAAGTAGGTTGTGTGTTGATATCTTCAAGTCAGAAGGCTTTTGGGCTGCAGTGGGCAGAGTCATTCAGAGCTACCTTCCCCAGGAAACTAAAATTTGTGCTTTGCCTCTATCCTTCACAACACCAGAGCCACCCGTCTTTGTCCAGGGGTGCTGAGTGGAGGCGTGTTCAGGTGTGGGAGGGAGCTGCCGGGTGGCAATTACCTGTGTGGCACACACATACAGTTTGCAATCACTTCTTCTTCTGTTCTGGTGATTTATGGAGCAGTGAGTGGCTCCAGCCTCATGCCCTGAGTTTTGTAAGGCATTATTCAATTTTTCTGAGGGAAGTATATAAATTACTAAGTTATGCACTTGGTAAGACCTCATCTTATCATTGAAGAGCGTACTTATTTCAGACCATGTTTCCTTGGACAGCAGGCACATGCAGAAGAGGAAAAGAAATATGAATCCTGGAAATATTGGAATGGAGTGACATTAGCAGGGCTCTCAGGGAGGAGAGGCTGAGATGTGGGACCTTCAGAGCAGAAATCCCTGATGGGGTTGCGATGGGGGGTACCTGAGCCTTGAGGTGGAAGGACAGGAAGTGTGGGGACCTTCATAGAGGAAGGATTGGATGATGACGTCTTCGTGGTGGAAGAAAGACATGATAAAGACCTATATGGTGTCTGGATCCTGCATTTATGCATTTTAATGTCATAAAAATATTTTTGAGATATTTCTAATTCCTTGGAGCTGAGAAGGTGCACAGCTCGTGGCATGGCAGGCCCAGTGCTTCACTTGGAGTGGCAGGTTGTATTTTTCCTAAAGTAAGGATTTTATTTGTGGGAGGGAAAGTGTAGCATTGTGTCATTTATACAGGACATTGTGCTGCGTTCTGGCTGAAAAGACCCCCCAGTGCCCAGTCTTCTCTATCAGTTACTTCTGGCAATCCTTCCAGGTTATTTCACTTTTAGATAAGTCCTCTTGTAAATATAATATAATAAAAGGGAGGCAGTGGGGGAATCAGAGTAGCACAGGTGGGAGAGAGATGAAGGACTGCAATGCTCAGAGAGACACGTGGATAGAAGCTCCTATCCCTCAGCCACTGTGTGCCATGACTCCATGCACCCCCTGACACATACAACCTCTAGCACTTGAGAAAGCAATAAGAAAATAGATTCAATCCTAGTGAATTTTATCAACTGCTCCTTAGTGCAGTCAGACAGGTGATTACTGTGTAGGCCTAATTGTTCCTATCGGGAATGAATGGTGTGCAGCTAATGAGCCCTGTGGGCAGTGGAAGAGCCCTGTCTGCCCCTTGGCAGAGGGGAGGAGGGATGCAGGAGGTACAGGGGATGGAGGTGTGCAGGGGTGATGGATACCCTGAGAATACAGTCCACCGCCCGGGGATTTCTCCCAGCAGATGTCACTGTTCACCCACCAAATAAAAACACTCCCAGGCAGTAAATGGCCTTTGGAAAAAGCCACCGCAGGCTATTGCTTAGAAGTGAAATACGCTGCCTCAGAAGAACATTTCCACTTGGGGATATGAGTGAGAGCAGTTTATTTTTGTAAAGATGGCATGGGATGGAAATTTGCTGTAAACCTGGAGGAGGGCGCTACCGGGGGACCTGTGCCTGCAGCAGCCCCCTGGCCCCACACTGCCATACCTGGCACGCAGCTTTAAGGTGGGCAATGGGGGGTGGATGGGAACCTCTGAGGGTGGGGGAGGAAAGCTTTAGCTGGTCTCACTAATATTCCTACTCTGCAGGCTTTAGTAGGATTTAATCATGACTAACAATTTAGTGATTTAATCATGACATAATTTTGTGGTATTAAATCATGACTAGCCCTTCCCACGCTTTATTTATTCAATATATAGGTCCTTATGATGTTATATAGATACAAAATTTATATTCAGTATTGCAGGAGCTGAACTACCTTTCCCTCAGTACATAAATTAGCCATGAGCAATTTGAAACTAGGCAATTTCAACTGGAAGCAACTTACATTCTTATTGTCTTTTAAAGAGTTTCAGGTATGCTATTCAGTACTCTTGAGGAGAAAGGCTATAGGAGGGCTTTGTTTTCCATGCGGTATGACAGAGCTGTTCCTGGCATGCACGCAAAGTATCACTGCAGAGATATGCAGATACAACGATAAAGGAGCTCAGACACCCGAGTGACAGACGAGCAGAAATGCTGCACTGCACACAGGAGACAAGGGTAGCTGGGATCTTGCTGGCCTAATGATGGGGCTGTAAATGGATAATGGGCACATTCAACGTGGGACATCAGAAATGTCCACAATGGTATAGTTGCAGATTTAATCTTTGGCGATTTTGCATTTTAACACAGGCGAGAAGGCGTGCATCAAGAGAAGAGCAATCATACTGCTGGGATATCATTAGCCTGTAACGTGCTGACACTGATAGGGGCATGCAGCGCAGAGCAGCAAAGGGCAAAACTGTGAGCTACACACTGCTTATCTCAGGGCCCCTGTGTGCAGAGCACTCCTGACGCTACAAAATGCCTTGAACAAGGGATTCTCCACTTGAAAACATGTTCATTTTGTCCCATTTCAAAATCCTATCCTTTCCAGCCAGCCTAACCTCCCTTTTCTGCTCACCCCACTGACACACTTGAGCTTTCATAAGCACAGCAGGCTCCAGTCAGGAAGAAGTTTAGACTCTTTTCCCCATTGTCTTACACAAAATCTGATGCTGAATCCCTCCTCTCATCTGAATTTCCAGACTGAATTATTCATAGTCATTTAAACTTGTGCCAGCATTGTCTTTTGAGGTGAGGAGCTCCTTTGCCCTCCAGCAGGCATTTCTAGGAAAGCAATTGCATCTCCCTCTGTCTCTCCTCCACAGGATAAACAACTCAGGCTTTCTGGATCTCTGCTTGTATTAGCTCTGCAGCACTGGTAGCAGGACCACATGGGTTCTGGGCATTTAATGTTCCTCCTTGTGAGGGGGGTGCACAGAAGTGGACTGTTGTACTGTGTGAGGCTCATTTGCACCCTGTATATTTGTTTTACCAGATGTTTTTTATTTCTCTAAAGAGCTCATGATGGAAAAGTTTGAGCTGTCAATGTCAGAAAGCAAGTGTCTGTATTCAGACTGAAAGCTATTGCTAAGACACACCCCGAGATTGCTCCAAACATGATTTCCTTGAGGAACCTCACCAATGATTTCCTGTTAGCTCAAGAACTCTCCATATGGGGCTGCTTCAGTCTCATCTCCAAATAGTGCTTCATCTACTTGGCATGTCCTGACAGTAAACTTGATTTCCAGCATTATGAAACAGCGGTGAAGGTGACTCTGTGTGGAAGATGAGATCTGCAAAACATACCATGGGTGGGCTCAGCCATTGCTATTGTTTTCATTGTTCATGAAGCCTCAGTAGAAAAACAATTGGTTTAAGCAAAAGAGATGTTGAGTGCCCAAACTCTGTAATGACTGTGTTCACTCATGGGGCTGGGTTCCTGCCATGGGCTCTGACCTTCCCTCTAACTCATGAGGGGTTTCCATCAGCCTTGGAAGGAATGGGAAGAGTTTGTTACAGAGAACATTGTAGGCAGATCATTTTGGGGTCAGGGAGGAGATGTCTGTGAGATACTGATGAAAGGGAAGAAGCCAAAGCAGGGCAGGACGCCAGAGCTGGGTCTCTGCAAGGTGGCAGAAGGAGGAGCTGATTATGCCTCAGGTGCTTTTGGGGTCCAGGGTGACTCCCCTCCTGCATGTGCCTGTCTGGATTGTGGGACCACCCATGTCTGGGAGCAAAGAGCCCAAGTCAGCTGCCGGCGTGAACCACTTCAAAGCTCTTTCTCAGAGAGTGGGTGAGTATTTTGCTAAGGCTGTAGAGTGATCCGAGTCTTTCCCTGCCTGAAACCAGATTGCCACACTTGCTGGCTCTCGGCTCAGCCAAGAACCATTATAAATTGTCCCTCATGAAATGCAAAATGCTTGTCTGGCAGAGTTAGAGAAGACATAGTCCATTCCTTGGGTTTTGCTGTGACTGAATTACACTGCAGTGAATGGATCAGCCCCTGGAGAGCACCTTGTTTGGGAGAGGAATTTATCAGTGTCGGAGGTGTAAATTAAATGCAGTGCAGACCTGGAGTCAGAGAAGAGGGGAAGCTCAGTATCTGCACGTTATGCTGGTGCAGTGTGTGCTCCTCTGACAGCACCAGGAAGAGTTTGGCTCACCCAAAATAGAGCATGGCAAGCATGGGCATGAGCAGATTTGGTCTAAATAGCATCAGACTAAAGACGTAGTATGGGCCTCAGTTCTAGAGCTCAGTGATTTGTAGTTAGATGTGTGCATGTGGGCTCCCAGCCATAAACCAGGTATCCAAGCCCTCTTCTGCTCAGCCCAAGAGCTTGATTCAGGCCTCTCAACACAGGTATCGGGACCAGTGGGAAGCCCAGGTCCTTCTGGAGTGGCAGCTGAAGACATCTCAAGTGGCCCTGGCTGGCAGTGGCACTAACCCCTAACTCACATTAGAGTCTCACTCACACTGTAATCAAAATACAATGAGAAAAGGCCACTGCTGCATCTTAAAAAAACCACTTTGTGGATACCAACTCAGTTAAAGCAAGTGATGGTGGGCTGACTTGCTTCAGGCTCTGTTGGTGGGTTAAGCTGGAAACAGTCTGTCAGTACATGCCTGGGGCTCCTGTGCATCCTGAGGATGACCCCAGGGAAAGGTTTGGGGACTGACAAACTGTAAAAAATGTTATCTAAGCTGTTCTTGATGGAAAGTTTGTGCTTTGCTAAATTATACTATTTCATGAAAAATACCACCTCCTCACAGTAAAATGCAGATTTTTGTTGTCAAAAGGCAGGTTATAGAAAATGAGCACAGAGCCAGGGTACAAGGATTTCTTCATGTGGGATGCTGGGTTGTCTTGTGGGATGGATCATCTTAGCTAGCTGCTCACACCATAGCAGCAGCAGGAAAATGAGTCTCCTGAATCAGTGCTGTTGTGAAACAGCAATACTCACAGCCAAACTTTCAGAGGAAAGCTCATATTTAGTCTGAAAGTTGATAATATCCATGGAAATATCCATAAAATCTCTTCACTTATTTACATTTTGGTTGAGAAAATAGTTTGCTTTCTGGCCAGGCCTAGGGAGGACCATCCTGGGAGAGGCAAGGACTGCAGCTCAGCGGCGTTCAGCAAGGCAGAAGGCAGAAGCAGCAGCGTGTTTCAGATGGCAGCAGTCATCAGCATCCAGCCTGGAGCTACAGGAGGGGTTTATAAACTCCAGGCAGAAGGGGAAGCCCAGAGATTGGCCTCACTGGCAGGCAAGATAGCATTTTTTAATAGGTGGCACTAAGCAGAGCTAAAACATACTAATGCTGCGAGAATGGCCTTTGTGAGAGAGGCTTGGAAAAGTGAATTACAGGGCTCACAAAGAAACTTTCTCCCAGAATACACCCATTTTTTTAAAAGCTGGAGATGTGAAGAAGACTGAGGAAAATCAAGGCAAAGCTACCAGGGGAAACAAAAACCAGCTGTAGTCCTCCTGCCACTTCTCTGTAGGCTCATTAATAGGATTCTCTCCTGTTTTTTACCACCCATCTTGATGAAATATCTATGAAGCATGGCAGAGACTGCTACTGCCTCAGTCCAGAGAAAACTGACGAATGTGTTCAGAAGTTGTTAAGAAGAAATGGACATCCAGGAAAATGCTCTGATCACGTTAGGCTTGTTTCCTTCAATGCACAGGTTAATAGCAAACCTGTAATGTACACATGAAGTGATGGCCCTGCTGAGCCTCCCACCGGACTCGGATGGACCACAACTTGCCTGGTCGATGCTAACAAGTCAAACAAGGCCACAGCTTCTCAAGGTAGTAGTTTAAAAGTCTCTTTTACAAAGAATGTGGGGAGGCACAGAAAGGTCAGGCATTGTTCAGCTGCAGATTGAGGGAGCTAATGTCTCTTGTTCTCCTGCTGTGACCATGACATCACAGTACAAGAAGTATTTTTGGTGTGTGACACTCAGTTTCACAAACATGTGAATCCATAGCTGGACCAAAATAATCAGAAACAGAAGCTTACCTAAAATACTTCAAAATGCACAGGGTTGTTACTAAAAATTTGCTTTTTAAAATTTTCAAAGTGACACAAAAGTCTTGCCCAGCACTTAACACCTGCAGATAGTAACAGCTGCATAATCTCAGTAATTATGCAAACAACGTTCTCTAAACCCAATTTAACTTCCCCCATCCTTTCCCTCAGCTAGAAACTTGGTGCTAATAAAAAGGCCTATGTGTGTTTATTTTAAAAAAAGGGAAATGTTGGCAACACCATTTCAACCAAATGAAGAAAATAGAACTGAAGACAGAGCTCTACTGCCTTATATTCTTCCTTGATGCTGTTAAATGACTGTGCAGTAAAAATCTGGGTTGATTTACTGAAAATGTGGGATTTGTTAGTTTTCCCATCCTGGGAAATCCACACTCATACAGTTCTTCACTGCTCTGTGGGAATAATTTGATTTTGAAACACAAAAGCAGTTTAATTCAATGAATGGCAGTAGAAAAAGTGGGAGTATGACCCTTTCACAAGTGCAACAAATTTGCCTGGAATCCACCTTCTTCCCCAGAGCTGAGCAAACATTCCTTTTCACTCTAGGCTCTAGAACATAATATATGTATCGAGATGCACATATAATTAAATAAGAATGTTTATGGTAGAAAACCTAGGCTGAGTCTAATGCTTATGGGACTATTGAACCAAAAGCTGTTCTAGGTAACTCCTCTTCCATAAGAGGCTCACTGATGGTCCTGCTAGTGAGAAGCATCTTCCTTGATGTCAGAAGTACCAGACCTGAGAACAAACTTTAAGACAGAAAAACTTAATATTTCAAATTAGTTTCTTAACATCTTAAATAGTCCATATGGCAAAGATGTTCATGAAGTTACTTCTGCAGCTTGGATAAACCCCAGCAGAACTCTGTGATGTGTAAGAAACTATAAATCCAATTGCACATGGTCCAAAAAAGCTGCCCTGCATCTCTTCAGAGAGCAAAAATTGCTGTCTTCCTTGCTAGGTTTTGACTGCACACTGACTGTAACCACCTCCTGCAGTCGCATGGGCAGATGGAGTCGTGGTAGGACAACGTGGTTTGTGTCTTCCTCTCCCAACACTCCCATGCCCTGGGAGGAGCTGTGTTGGAGAGGGCCTGCAAAGAGGAGTGTCTCCAGCATTTAACACCAGCACCAGAAAGGAAGGGGATGTTCAAGATGGACACCTTTGGGCGCCTTGTCCTGGGCTGTTACATCACAGTTTGCCACGCATGCGAAAGAGGCACAGCTCATCTCGAGATTTGTGTATGTGGAGCGCTATCTGCATTTTACTGGTAGGAGGGGAAATCCCACATTAGGCAATTCTCACCCTGCACACCTAAAAACAATGTAGGCACTGCTCAATGAGAGTGGCAAATTGCAGCTTCTCATTATTTGTGTCCACAGCTTGAGCCTGGTGCTTTCCAGCCAGAACAGCCCCAGCTTGGTTTTAATTTTCTTTGTTTTCTTTTGTCCACATAAGGGTAAGATTTCTTCTTTGCTTAGGACAGACTCTAAGCTCTCTGAATGTGTCTGTGTGATCCCATCCCTCCAAACCACTTCATGCTTTGTCCTCCAGACTCTTCTTCAATTGAGTAGAGTGGATGTTGATACACACTGTGGGCCAGATTCTTCCATTCTTCTCAGTTGGAGACGGTTATAATTCAAGTTTTGGTGACAGGGTGTTGCCTTAGAAATGCAGTGTCATAATGTGGACTTCCAGTATTTGCTGTTTCCCATTTAGACCTCTTAAAAAAAAAAATCAATCAGAGGCCCTTGTTGTCAAGCACTCTCTAAATCTATGTGATGATATTTTCATTTACTTTTTATTTACTAGTTTAAAATGCCACCTTCTGTGATTTATGTCTTGCAGTGTTCACCAGCAGCCTTTAAATATATCATAGCAATGATTTATCAACAATTTTCAACAATTCCCCATTGGAAGTGAGGTTTTGTGTGAAAAATTAGGAATTACAGCACTCTCTCTCACATCAGGCAATAGCTTTTGACTAATAAATTTTGCACCCAGACATTTACCACTTCTTTAGTTTGCAAATGATGATCATGATTCTTAATGGTGCAGTGTTAATAATAATTAGAAAAAAAAAAGAAGATGGCTTTCCAGAATATGACTAAATAGGGTTTGAATGCTTTGATCCAGTATCCAGGACTTTGTCAGCTATTACCAGGCAGTGAATGAACACTTATTCAGCTTTGAGAGGACCACAAAAGATACATGATTAAGATGAGTTTTAATTATTAGCTTCCAGTGTGTGAGTGTTGTAGCAGTGCAGTGTGCCCGCGGTGCAGTGCCCTCAATTTGAGCGACTGCTTTGCCTCTGCCCATCCACGTGTAATTTCTCTGCTCCATACAAAGCCCAATCTTTGCCAAGTTCAAAGGAGAGTAGTGATAATTTAAGACTCTTATGTTTTCACTTGTTAGCCATCAAGATGAAATTAGGTCCAAGAGAAAAAATGCTCAGAGGACTGGCTCCGGCTCTGCACGCCTTAAAATTAGATGCCAGAGTTAGACAGACTCCATGGCAGCTCTGCTGCCCTGCTGGACCATTTCCATCATCGATGGAGAGTGACAGGCAAACCCAGAGGGAAATCAGCCAATGTGAGGTTTGAATGGATTTCAGAAGTGCCTCTCTGGTGGCTGCAGTGGGACCTGGGCATGCTGTGTGCTCAGCATGATGGTGCTAAGTGAGGTGAAGCCATGCCTTGCTCACCCTGTGCATCCTTTTTTCCCCTTGTTGTTGGTACTCCACCTGGTTTCAGCTAGGCATTGCTATTTAGAAACTAGAATCAGTCTTTGCTAAATTTATACTAGGACCAAACTCCTCAGTGGTTACTATTTCTAAGAGGAGATTTTCCCTCTTTTCTGGGAAAGGTGCTGGATTTTTTCCCATCTACGCCTTTCCAGTACAAAATTACATCTGAGCATGCAGAGCAGAGTTAGGGCTCCTGAGGTCTCATTGAGACTACAGCCAATGCCCAGCATCCAACTGCCTTTAGAGCTCATCCAGCTCTGCAGGGACTCACGGTTCCAGAGTGAAAAAGGAATCAGAGACGGTCTGTAGGGTTTAAGCCTTTTCATATCCTTTCTCCAATTGAACATCCTTTCCAAAATCAAAGTATTGTCATCTCATCATTCTTGTTGCATATGGAAATGACACAAAAATGATCCCCCTGTTCTTTGAGTGTATTGTATGAGCCTAGAAGAACAATCATCCTAAAGACAAATAAAAGATCTTTTTGAACTTCCATGCATGCGTGACAGAGGATGTATAAATCCAAGTTATGGAGCTTGTTCTTCTTTACTGCAAGTGAACTACTTGGTGCTGGAAGTGTAGCCACCTATGAAGTTGGATTAGTTGTAAAACTTTATTTGTCTGTAGTAGACTTTTTTATAGAAGAGGCAGGATTTGGTTTGTTTGGTTGGGTTGGGTTTTTTTCCCTTTTTATTTAATAATATAGACATTTTGATTCCTTCAGCTCTTACTTTCTGGGTCTGGCTGGGATGCAGTTAACTTTCTTCATACCAGCCTCTAGGGTGCTGGCCTTTGTGTTTGTGCCTAAAACAGTACTGAGAAGACACCAGTGTTTTGGCTACTGCAGAGCAGTGACTGCACAGCATCAAGGGTGTCTTGCCTCTCACCCTGGAAAAGGCCAGGCTGGGAGTGGGCAGGAGGCTGGGAGAGAGAAGTGACCAAAGGGATGTCGTATATGATGCTGTACTCTGTAATAAAAGCAGAGATAAAGGGGAGAATGAGGAGCCATCATGGTTGTGATGTTTGTATTCCCAAGCAACTGCTGTGTGTACTGAGGCCCTGCTTCCTAGGAAGTGCATGCTGATGGGAGTAGGGAAAAAATTTCTCTTTTTGTTTTGCTTCCATGCACAGCTTTTGGTTTTCTTACTCAACCCATGAGCTTTTACATCTTATTTTCTCCCCCCATTCTGCTGAGGAGAGGGAGTGAGAGTGTCTGGGTGGGTGTCTGGCAGCCAGCCAAGGTGAACCCACCACATCCTGCCAGCACAGTGTTCTGCCAACAACTTCATAAGCCTCCAGCCTTTCTGTGACTTCGCAGTTGGATGTCTGAGATTTTAATTTTTGTATTGCCAGTGACAAATTTAAAGGTTAAGTTTTACTGCGAACTGTGCTGAGCCTCAGTGGGGACCATGATGACAATAAGAGTAGGATAGGCCTTAAAATGGTGTAAGGCAGAGAAAGAAAAAACAAAGGCAAATGCTGTTTGTGATTAAAAACAACAGGGAATCAATTCAGAATAACTTTTTCTCCTTTTAACCAATGTTAGTTACTCTGCACACCTGTGCCAGACCCCCAGCTGAAGCTGTACAGCTCGAGGGCTCTTGGCTTGCCCAGCTGCCCATGCCAGCATTTGGACAGCTGGTGGGTGCCACTGTGTCAGCACTATCCTCAACCAAAAGATATACTCCTTACACAAAAACCCAGAAATCGAAGGAGATCCTCCAGGAGAGGGCTGAGGAACAGAGCCTCAAGCTGGGTTTTTTAATGACCGTCTATGAATAGCCTGAGAAACAAGATCATTAAACCTATTCTTGCAGGGTTTTGCTGCTACATTTTTTTTTCCTTTCTTAGTTTTCAGAGTCTCAGTGACTCACCTGAAAATTTTCCTCCTCCAACATCACTCGTATTTGACATCAGAAAGCTGATTCTCCTTGTCCCTTTCCAGGACAAGAGCAGAGGTAGCTGGAATTGGGTGGGTGAACCTGTGTCTGTCAGGTTTTCCTGTTGGGCATTTCAATGTTAGGACAAGGAGCACTCAGTAATGCTTGGCATGCTAATAGACACCATTCTTTTATGTTACCTGTACAGACAGCAAGCCATCCTCACTCATTGATCTGACAAATAAGGTAGTTTAGGCATCTCAAGGTCCTTTTGGGATTTATTAGAGTTCCTGAAGAGGACGAGATCATAGGTGCCCTACATCCAGGCCACTGCTTCAATGGGCTGCACTGCAGGAGTGGGTCCTGCAGGGTCCAGGGGAGCCAGAGCAGCAGACAACCATCACTGCTCAGCTGAGAGCAGTGTTTTGCTGTGTCCTTATTTCAGTGCTGTAGGTTTGGGGGTCCTGCCTGCCTCAAACACCCACTGTCTGGCTCCACAGCATAGGGCAAGGGATTCAGTGTAATGCAAGGCAAGGCACTTCTGCTCCCTTTATTTTAATGAACTTTATGCATTTTAAGCTTCTAAGAAATGAGTGTCTAAAAACACACATACAGTTCTGCAGCAGTGTCACATAAGTAGAAGGTGTGATTTACAGTAACTCAGTTACTCCCGTAGTCATAATGATCATAGAACCATAGAACTGTAGAATGGTTTGTTTGAAAGGAACCATAAAGATCATATTGTTGCAACCTCCTGCCATGGACAGGGACACCTTCCACTAGACCAGGTTGCTCAGAGCCCCACCCAACCTGTATTTGAACACTTACAGGGGCATCCACAAGTTCTCTGGGCAATCTCTTGCAGTGCCTCACCACCCTTGCAGTGAAGAATTTCTTTCTAATATCTAATCTAAATCTGCCCTCTTTCAGTTTGATTATGCACTGTCAGACTTAGTGGTAAGCCAAGCTTCTACTGCCTCTAAAGCCTAAATGTTCAGGTGCTTATCTGGATTGCTTAAGCTGGGAAAATAAGAATTCCTATGTTAACTGCAGCATCTTATTTCAACTGAGATTTTCATAATTTCCTTTGGACTCTGCAGTTTTACCCATCATTGTGTCTGATAAATCTGACTCTGCTAAACTGCAGAGGTTATAAGCCTGTAAAACAGTGTGGCCTCAGCAAAAGCACAGTAGTGAAGTCTGGAAGAACTGGATGTTTCAGAAACAAAATGGAATTTTACCGTGTATGCTAAAAATAATGTAAGTGCATTGGCTGAGAAAAGGACTCCCAGATAAGCTGAAGCAGCAAAGCAGAAATCTTCATTTGGCGATCAGAGATGTGGAAGGGTTTGCAGGGAAACTTCTGTGAGGGTAGTTGCTCGTAGTGATTTCTCTGGCCCTAAAGCTCCCTGAACTTTTCCAAAGTTTCACAGCCTTTCACCGGACTTCCCATAGGCAGAGCATTCCACAGGATTGCCTAAGGCCTTTACCTTATGTGGACCTGCTCTCTGTTTCTCAGCATCCTTCTCATAATACACTCTCATTTTGTCCCTTTGGATTCCCCAGCTTTCAACTGAGAGACCTTGGGATCAATTTGCCAATGGTCCAAAACCAATGTGTGCTAACCCAACTCAGTGCTGATCCTCTCTGTGAGAGCAGGCTGCTTCTGTTCTCATTATATACTACTTGGCCTTGGGTTTTCCTTGAGTCACTTGGGGTACTCCTGTGGCTGTGGCCGTGCTTATGTGGGGGTGTATGGGTGTCCATCTTTTGCAGTTTCTCAGGAAGCAGAAGCCATGCTGAAGCCCACCAGAGTGATGCTTTGAGAGTGTGAAATTGGTGTCTGTGTTGCAGGCTCTGGGGAACAGCACAAGAGCTTGCAGGCACAAACACAGCTGGAGTAGTACAAGAGGGCTGTGTGTGCTGGAAAGAAACAGACCTGGAATTGCTTTGTCCTTTATATCTTTTTACAGCAAAATCTGGGGTGCAGTAAATATGAAGTTCCTGTGGCTTTGTTTCAGGAGAAAAATCCATTAGGGTGAGAGTTACCACTGTAGGATAGACCCAGTGCCCTGCACGCACACTTGCCAGCGGCCAGTGATCCATGCTGAGGGCAGGTAGAGGGGATGTATGTGGTATTACCTGGCAGAGATTCACTCTCTGTGCCTCAGGGATTTTCCTCAGTAAGTACTTGCAGACAGACCATCACGTTAATAGTCTTTGGTGGTGTTTCATGAACTATTCTAATACCCTTTTGAAATGATTACCATTTCTTCACTTTGCATTATCTTGTGTCACTGAGTTCAGTGATACAGTTACGTGCTGGGTAAAAAAGTTCTTCCTAATTTTTTTTTTAAACCTGCTACCAGACCATGCCACTCTTCCCAGAAAAAAGCAAGTAGGGAACAACTTTCCCTATTTGTTTCAGCGAGTGTGTTGACTTTGGGACCCTGTACTATGTACCCCTTCAATTATACAGTTTCCAAAGTGAACTCCTAGTCTCTTTAATCATTGTTTCATTTGGAAGTCATACCATCCTGCTGCCCACCAGCACTGCTTCCAACTGTATTGTATTCCTTTTGAGATGGCATGACCATCAAGTACTCAATATTCCATGAATATGTACTCAGGGGATTTTTACAATGGCATGATAGTATTGTCTGTTTTTTTCTCTATTCTTTTGCTAGTAATTCCTTAAATGCCTTTTTAACCACTGTTGAACATGGAGTTCAACTCCCATAAAAGTAACACATGGTTTCAAGATTTTTCCTGACTGATTAAACCTTCTTCAGACTCCATTAGATAATTGAAGGTTTTGGTTTTTCCCCCATGTGCATTACTTTGCAGTTACAGACACCGAAATTTACCTGCCATTATCTCCATGTTGTGTAATCCCTCTGCAGCTCTGCAGCATCAGCTTGCCTCCAGCTTTTCCCCACAGTCAGGCCTGGCTGCTCTGAATCACTCTGCATCCCCTGTGAACTTGTCACTTCAGTTATCCCCTTTTTCCTTTCCAGGTCACACACGGATATGCTATTTAATATAGGTCTCTCAAATCCTCACTGGATCCTGCTGTGAAATTTGCTTCGCTGTGAACTAGGACCTTTGTGTATCTATGTCCTTTATGCTATGTCTTCTCACTAGTCACTGACTCAGAAGAGTGTATTCTCACATGTATCCTGACAACTCAGATGCTTAACAGTCTTTGGCGAGGAGCTTGTTCAAAGCCTTTTGCAAATCCAAACATGTACACCTCCAAGATACCATCCATTTGCTTGCATACTAATGTCTCTTTGAAGTTGGTATTTCTCATTTTGAACTCTAGAAGGATTTTCCTGCATATCTGTGTAGAGTTTGAGGGCTGTTACTCATGTATAAATGCCAGAGAAGACCATTGGCAAGGAGTAGCTGCAGCTGTATGACTATTTACTGAATAAGTTTAAGTTAATCCACATCAGTTGGCTTTGAATTTAGTTAACTATTTCACTGCAGTTTATTTGACTGAGAGGAGAGAGACACTTCTTCTTCATTGTCTGATAATGTGTGTCAGAGAGGCAGCTTCTTGATGAAGAGGTCCAGCCAAGGATATTTCCAACCCCTCCTGGTTGTATTACCACTGAACAATTCACTTAGTAACAAAGACTGCACCCAGAGAAGTGGTACCTGGACCTTGAACTCTCCATCTGTCAGAACAGAAAAATAATCACCTCCAGTCCATGCCAAAGATGCCATTATCAGCAGACAAGACACAGTCCTTTCATTTTATAAAAGGGCATATTGCAGGCTTTGGCAAACCTCGTAACAAAAGGCAATTATATAAATATTTCAGTTTTGTCTTTTTCATGCATGCATAAAGAAATTTAGAGTCCATTTTAAGGACTACATTTTCATCTCCATGTCTTAGAATGATGCTTGCTTTGGAATTGTGCCTCACTGATAAAACCCAAATTACCTTTGGTCTGCCAAAAGCTAGACATGAAGGCAATTGTGGATGACTTCTATCATAAAGACTTTTCATTTGTCCATAGCTTCTCTGTTTTTCCTATTACTCAAAAATATCATTCACTGAAAAGAAATTCCATAATTTTCTTTAAGGAAGATATGCACTTATATTAGATGGATGTGTGTTGAAGTAAATCTTAAATCGAAGCAGGTTTTAGGATGCATGTTCATTTGAAGCAGTAGAGTTGGCTCTTCTTTAAAAACACAAGCCCTTACTTAACTTGAAACATGGTCCCTCAGGAAAAAGCTGATTTTGGATCATATCTCCAGTTTTGTGTTTTATTGGTCAGTTAACTGAGCAGTTAGGTGGACAGAGCAGGACAATCTATATCTGTGTGGCTGTTTTGCTTACTCATATAAAGCAGGTGATCGCCAGACCTGACAAAAAGTGTGCACCTGGTACAGTCAGCCTCAGCTCCAGGCTGCTCTCTGCATGAAAGCTGTGGGGTGGCAAGGAGAGAGGCAGAGGCACTACCACAGCCAGCTCGGGTGAGGAGGTGGCATTCCCTTGGTACTCTGAATCCCATTTCCCATGGCAATAGAGTACCAGGTGTTCAGGTTGTCAGTTTGCTTTCCTAGCATCCCCCGCAAGGACATTTGATATCTGAGACTGTCTTAGAGGGCTGCAGGTGATAAAACAGCCATTCCCACTTGTGATCTCTGAAGTAACATGTTTAAACTTACATTAGACTCACACATTAAAGCTAGTTATGTATAGAGGAAGAAGACAAAATAATACTTATCACAATATCATGCATAAGTTTTATCAGTGTTTCCTCAAGATGTTGTAAAAGACAAACAGCCTGAAGCCAAAAACATGAGATTTAACTTCAGCTGTTGAAAAGTTTGTAAAGACACCTGTAGAAGAAAAGGAAAGGAAAAAAGTGACTTTTTCATCTCCTTACTGGACATGGAGCACCAAGTGGTGTCTAGTGCCAGACACAGGCAACAATGTGGGAGTTTCACAGGGGAGAAGCAAGCAAGTTTTGAACATCTTGGCTGGGGCTGGCATGAAGGAATGATCTCCATGCTTCTCAGAGAGAGGGCAGGTGGCATGATTGAGGAAAAGGTGCAAGAGGAATCAGAAACAATTTCACAAGAAAAAAGAACCTGATTATTTTGGAGGTATTACTGTTTAACCTAGAACAAAAAAAAGGTAGATGCCAGCTGCTATGGAGTAGTATCTCTATTGTTAAACATGCACTTCTTCAGGAAAATTATTTTATCTTTTTATAAGGTCATTCCATGATTGCTTATCAATTTAAAGTAAACATTTTATTCTCAGATCCTGATTTGTGCTAAACCTGGTTCTGAATAACTTGGCTGGCAGCAGATGTCTCCTCTGGAAGTCTAGTGCAGGCAAACCCAGGGACCAGGAGCCCTAAATAAGTGTCCAGATCTCTGTGCATTGCTCCAAAACAAGGGTTGTTCCTACTGCCATTGAAATACCATGGGTCTGGGTTAAAAGATGAAATCAGTGGGCTGGAAAAGATGGAATGTGTCTTACAGGGGAAAACTAGGAAGGTCTGTGCTAAGGAGGAATATGCTTCAACCCTGAAGTTCTACAGGGAACTAATAATAATACCAGCAGACTCTCATGGACTTCAAGATTGTGATCTTGAATGTCAAAAGCCCTTTGCATGCTGATTCCCAAAACATTTTAAAACAGAATACCCATGCAGACTTCTGAGTCTCAGGAGCAAGAAAACAAAGCTTTCCATGTCTGCAGAAAGAATATCAGAAAAAATGTAAACTACCAGCAAAGCCTCTCCTTCTTTTGAGAGTTTTAAAAATAGATATAGAAATTTTTCAGTTATATTAGTTCACTATTACATGTATTTTGGGCCAACAGGAATTGCCTACATGAAGTAATTAATTGCCAGCTGAGTCTTAAAATTTTAGTCTGGGGCAGTGCAGTGGATTGACCCTTGGCTGAATGCCAGGCATTCACCAAAGCTGCTCTCTCACTCCCCTCCATATATAACTAAAGAGAAGAGAAAATATAACTAAAGAGAAGAGAAAATATAACTAAAGAGTCATGACTTGAGATAAGAACTGTGAGAGGTCACTCACCAAATACTGTCATGGCCACAACCACCTCAGCTTGGGGATATTTATTAAATTTATTACTAACAAAATTGGAGCAGGATAATGAGAAGTAAATCTTAAAAACATCTTCCTCCCACCCATCCCTCCTTCCCGGGCTCTACCTCCTCCCCTGCAGCAGTGCAGGGAGATGGGAAATGGGGTTACAGACAGTTCATCACATGTTGTTTCTTCCACTGCTCAGGGAGAGGAGTCTTTCTCCTGCTCCAGTGTGGGTTCCCTCCCATGGGAGACATCTCTTCATGAACTTCTCCAATGTGAGCTCATCCCACGCACAACAGCTCTCCACAAACTGCTCCAGTGTGGGTCTATTCCACACAGTGCAGTTCTTCAAGAACAGCCTGCTCCAGCGTGGGTCCCTCACAGGGTCGGTCACAAGTCCTACTAGGAAACCTTCTCCAATGTGGGCTCCTCTCTTCCCGGGTTTACAGGTCTCTGCCAGGACTCTGCTCCAGCATGGGTTTCACACAGGTTCACAGCCTTCTTTCAGGCATTCACCTGCTCCAGCATGGGTCTCCTCCATGGGCTGTGGGAGGATCTCTGTATTCCCTGTGGCCTTCCAAAGGCCATGGGGGGACATCCTGCTTCACCATGATTTTCACCATGGCCTGCAGAGGAATCTTGGCTACGGTGCCTGGAGCACCTCCTTCCCCTCCTCCTCCACTGACCTTGGTGTCTGCAGAGCTGCTCCTCTCACAGGAGTGAGCTGTTCTCATCCTGCTCTTTTCTGGTCCAAATTACAACTGCACAATAATTCTTTTCCTTCTTAAATATGCTATCAAAGAGGCATTACTATCATTCCTGATGGGCTCAGCCTTGGCCAGTGGTGGGTCCATCCTGGAGCTGGCTAGCATTGGCTCTGCTGGGCATGGGGGAAGCTTCCAGCAGCTTCTCACAGAAGCCACCCCTGTAGCCCCTCACTACCTAAACCCAGCCATGCAAACCCAATACAGTTCATGGTGGAATTCTGTACTTGCCAGCTGCAAAATGCACCACCCTCGTTGATAGAGTCAACCTCCACCTGTACTTGTTCCTGTGGTTCTTACTGCTCTTCATGTTTAAAGATGATTTTTATCATTGTGATATGTTTATTTCAAAGCATTTGAAGAGATTGGTTTCATGGAGATTAGCATTATTATTAGAATGGTGCTTATTTTACTAATCTCTATTATGCAACCGTTCGTTCTTGATTATTAATAATCATTTCTTTTTGATAGAAACACTTCCACAGCAACAAATTATAGTGCTTTGTGCAAACACAGGATTATGAATTCCAGTGGGGAATAAACAACAAGTGCAGTGGAATTTTAAAAACAAAGAGCTTGTTTTCATGCAAATGCTTCAGTGCTAAAAAATGGGGAAAATTATATGCTGGAGAAGCAGAAGTTCTTTCCAATTAGAATGTTTTTCAACAATTTCCACAAAATGCCTAAATTAAGAACTTAGCACTTGCAGGAGCAGTACATCTCATCTGGTATTCTATCTCCAGCAGCAGCCAATGTCAGAAACGGGTTATCACAATTCCTCCCCAGATCCATTTCCCCTGAAAAGACTCACTGGATGTCATAGCTGGTCCAGTCTGCCTAATTAGACAGGGCTGCAGCCCTTTCCAGGCAGAGCTTTCTGCTGAGCAGATCCAGCTGAAAGAGGATGCCCTGACTTTGTGATTTGTTTCTTGGCTCCAGTGCTGCCTATCTTGGGCAGTGCAGCTGGAGCAAATGGTGTCTCTGTTCTGCAAATACTTTTTTTGTATGATTAATGCTGTACACTTGATGAGTGTTTTTGTATCTAACGATAAGCAGAGGACAAGGAATTTGCAGAACCTGGTGCACATTTGCTCTTTGCTCTACAAAGGGTGTCTATCTGTGAGAGGTGAGCTTTGCAGTTTCTTTTAAACTTAGGCTTAAACCAGAATACCATATATTACACATGTCCAAGTCTTCAGATTAGAATAAGATACATGCCAAAAATATTTTAAGACTGCTTATTTAATTTTGGTTTTATCAATCAAGAAATTTCCTCTGCGTTCATAGCTTCAATTTACTGTTTATAGCTCCATAGTGTGATTTTTTTCCCTAACAAATACAGCCTTGTACTCCTTATCTACAATAATGATTGCTTCAAATAAAATTTACTTTCTGCCTGTGAAAACAATTCCAAGGGTAAATAGCAATTTGCTAGTGTGTGCTTTAAATAAGCTTTATTTTGTTGATGTCATATGTGATTATTTGGAAAAGAGATTTTATTCCCTAAGAATTGGTTTGTGCTGGGAGGGAACTTGATCACCTGACAAAAGCAGACATACGGTTACCTCATGGTAGAAAAAAAAAGAGTATAAATGTCTCATGGGCCCATTTCAAAGACACAGACAGCAAAATCAAAGAGCCTCCATCCTACAAAGGTCAGCCATGCTCCTGATGTCTGGAGAGCGAACAGACACTTCTCTCCTGAGATGAATTTCCCTCAATTTCAAAAAACCAGTTAGGGTGGTGAGGCAAAGCAAGGACGGCACAGCATATAATGATTTTTTTTCTTTGAGCTGGATTGTGCATTTCTAGTGTGCTGTAAAGCAAATGACTTAAGAAAAAAGACCAAAACCCCAACTCAGGCAGGAGTTGTGTGTTAGGGGCTGTAGGGGGTGCAAATACAAGGTACCAGGAGGGATAAGCCATGAATCTCTCTGCCAGCCCCACGAGGGCTGTGTTACAGGAAAAGATGGCCCTAAGCTGTGGTGGAGGTTGGCAGGGATGTGCCTGGGACCTGGTCAGTGTTGCTGGAGTGTGAGCGCTTTGCCAGGATGTGACACAGCCCAGTGCACCCCTGGATGAGCCTGGAAAGACAAGCCTGAGGCAGTGCCTGGATGCTGCTGTGCCTCAAAGCACAGGTGTGGGACTGAAAGCAGTGCAGGGAAGGTAGCAAGGCTAAGAGATCCTGAGCTTTTAACTGTTGTGCAGTTGTGACTGGAACAAAAATCTCATGGGTCCCATTTATCCCAAGGGCAACATGGCTGAAATCAGCGTGAGTGACTTCCTGGTTTGATTCCCCACAAATGGCAGGGTCAAAGCTGCCTCTTAACTGCCTGGATTTTATTAACCTCGTCAGTTTTTCTCAGCTATCCAAAGGGATTTGGGGAGCTTAAAAACCAGAACAACCACTCTAGCTATAAAGTATCAGGGTCTTAACCTGCCAGCCCTGTCCCTACAGGGAAAGGGTTGGATTTTCACAGCCACCTATGTCTAGTCGAGGGATTCCAGTAGCAATAACAGAAATACAGGGGTTTTCCCCCCAAAAAAACTCCCCCTGAAAAATTCCTTTACAATTTCTGTAATTATCCTATTTGATAGGCTCTGATCTTCTCTGTTAGGATGCCTTTGGCTTTCCCATGAGAGAGCACCTGATCCTGCTCTAGCTGAAGTCAAGGGCATATTTGGCACTTGTTGCAATGGGAGCAGATGCAGAGTTGCAGAGGGTTCTGTTTGAGGACCCCACAGTTCAGCAGGGCATGCCTTGGCTGCTGTGGTGATTTTGCCTCAGTGGAGTTGCTTTAGAGACAATAATGGTCCCTACTATTTCTTCTAGCAGTGTCAGTAAGGTCAACTCTTGTTCCGGGACATTGGGTGAGAAAATGCTGACTTAGGAGCAGGACTGGTTCCCAGGCACAGATGCTGTAGTGTGATTTGCAAGCCTGGCACACATCTGCAGGTTGTGCCTTAGCAGCAAGCAGACTGTGTGGCACAAGTATAAAGCCAAGGTTTTTATTTTTAATTTTTTTCTCTTTCTTGTTTTTCCTTCTTCTTCACATGAGTCTTTTAAAACTGGCTACTGCTTTTAAGCCCAAATTGGTTTGTACTTCTTCACAGGAAGGCATTGCACCATGAATGTCTGTAACTACTGGGCTGGCCAATGATTTTTTCCACCTCTGCTTACTGTTCCGCAGTGGCCCTAGCAGGCCTGTGTCAGGTTCTCCATGAAACTCTTTTGCTTATCCTCCAAACTGCAGTTTTAAACTTTTGTCCTTTATTCATTCTTTGGGAAAAACCTTGACTTCCCTAAAGCTCTGCCACTTCTTGCTATTTCTGGAAGTTCCTGGCAGCTTGGTTGTGGTTCTTGGTTCTGGCTTGAAGAATGTGCTCACAGGATTAAAAGCCACCACAATTTCTTCCTCACACTAGGTTTCTGTGGGAGCAGAGAAATATCTCATGTGCCACATATGAACCAGGCTCTCAGAAAAACCATAACAGAATGAGAAGAGGATTCTATGAGTACAGTTTGACCATCTTCAGCTGCACAGATAGAGTCTAGTGGACACTGTTGTCTAGTGCTGAGTAAATTCGCCACCATCAGCCATAAAGACACAAAATATGTGTCTTTACTCAGGGTTGTGGAATGGGGGAAATACTGTATTGCAAATTGTTTTTTATCAAGGAGCTCTTGGTATTGTTTTTTAACACTTTAAAAAAATTTCAATAATAATGCTGCACTCTGAGCAGTGATAATTTGAACTTGAAATTTCAACAGCAAGAAAGAGATCCCATATTGAAGCTGGTCAGGAAAGCTGAAAATACAGACAGCTTGATCTTTTCCCACTGCTGTAGGCTTTTTTCCTGATTTTGCATAGATCCTGTCCTTCCATCTCTCGCCAGGGATAAACCTACTGACCTCATCAGCAGATGTATTTTTAGATGTATTGTTTCTAGCTAGAAGGTTGCAACAGAGAGAGCTGTTAACACGTGTTACTTTGAATTTGTGCTTTTTGTGTTTCAGAATACAAATAACTGCAGCCTTCAGTGCCTTTGAAGGGGATGGCCTTGCTGCTCTTCCCCTGCTCTTTTATGGACTCACTTGGCAGATGAAAGTTATCTCCATAAAGGAAATAGTCTTGGGTTTGGCCACTTTTGATTTGTAATGTATTTGATATTGTTTATAACACTGCCAAATAAACAGAATGATTACTCTGGATTTGACTCCCTCTAAAACAGAAGGAAATACTGTGTTATATGGAAATACATGTTTAATAATTAGTACTTATTATGCAGCATCACAGAGACACTCATTTTCGGAGCACACACCGACACTGCTCACCTGCCTCATGGTTTACCTGTACATTTTCTTACTTCAGTGATAATGTTACAATACAAGGTGTGCCTGGAAAGCTGTGATGTCAACTCATTCCTGAACCTCATTCTTCAAATCAAAATTAATTTTGTGTTATACTTGTATAGGAAAAAAAAAATGGAAAGAATTGAGAAGCTTTTACAGAGGGCCTGTTTCATTAATACTCTTCTGCAACCTGGTGGGACAGACCACTGATTGTCATCTTTACACCACACCCTCCCCTGTTCTGCTGGCTTTGTTAACCATAAAAGTGTGCTCCTAATTTCCTAATTTCAATAGTAAAATAGAGCATTTTTGTTGAATAGGGACCAATTCAAAATAATGAGGGACAGCCATCAAATACTTAAATTGAATGACAAATGAAAAAATACGCTAGAAAATGGTTATGTGACACGTGGCCAAACACCTCCCTCTCTTCAGGCCCCAGTCCCCCTGAGCTGGGTGACCCCATCATCCAAGTTCCAGATGAGTAATGCAATGAAAACACACAAGGTCACCCCTTTCCCAAGGTGTGCGAGGTTTAAAGGCAAGGGGATGGTGGATGTCTCAGTGGATGCAGTGCTACCTCCTGCTGGCCCAGCCCCAAGCCCTGGGTGCATCCCAACACCATCTCTGTGGGAAAACAACTGCTCCTGGGGCACAGTGTGGGGGAAATTGTGTCTGTATCAAGCAGGAGGCTTATCCTACACATCTGGCCCAACTACCAGAGCCCAGCAACCTTAAAAGGCAGGGAGGAAGCTCTCTGGGCCTTGGCAAAGATGACCTGTGTTCTGGCCAGTGAGGACAATCATGGGGACACTGTGAAGAGCAGCATCATTTTCTATGCAACTTTCTCATTGCCTTTGTGGAGAGAAATTCCTTTGGCTGCTTTGTAGATGGTGTTACATACAGCACAAGCACTTACTGCCTCTACCTATACGGGTACCTATTGTGTAGCAAAGAAAAACAGTGGAAGATAATTAATCCTGGAGCTCCAGTCCTCTCATGAAAAATCAATAAAGACTTTTCCTTGCTGTTTCCAGGTAAGAGAAGAGAGGACAATCTTCATTACAACTGACAGTTCCCTTCCCCGGAGCAGAAAGGTTTCCCCTTACATGCAGCAGAGAGAATAGTGTTTTGCAACTGCCAGATGCCGTTGCTATGGCAATTGAACTTCACACTTATATTGAAGCAGCAAAGCCCCAGGAGTAGGGAGAGAACAAGCACAGCAGAGAGGGTGCTCTGCTGGGGGCTGCCAGGTGGCCCAGGACTTTGTCTCCCTGTTTCCCCATTCAATAGATGGGTAATTTAACTTTTTTAACAATTTTGGAAGGAGCTTTAATTGAGCAAATGATGCTGACTGGGAACCTTCTTGCCAGCAGATTGTGCTTGTGCTTCTTGCCTGTGGTTCTGGACGCACAGGTCTGCATGAGCTGAGTGTGCCTTCAGGGCTCTGCCAGCCCAGCCTGCCCTGATGCCTTGTGCCCTGCTGGGTCTGCCCCTCTTTGCAGCCTGTCCTCTCCTGTGCCCAGACTTACGAGTTGGGTGTGGTTAGGCAGCTGTAGGCTTTTTAAAGCACTCATCATTTCCCTGAATTCCTTCAGCAGTGCCTAAATATTCACCAGGTACCCTTGTAGGTGGTCAAAATCCACCCCAAAGTGCCCAGGGGCCATGAGACCATCAGCAGGCAGTTTACTCCCAGCACCTCATTTCCCAAATGTCCCAAGCAAATGCACATTTTGGCTGAAGACTTCCACACCAAACTTAATTCCCAAACGACTTTTCATTGTTCAAACACAATTAACAAGTTAGGGAGTGTATGGTGTAATGAGCACCCAGAGCTCCTTCTTGGCTCAACTGCTGCTTTGTTATGAGAGCACCACACACGAGGATATGACAGATTGACCTTAATCATTGATTGGTACCCCATCCTGCCAGGGATTGCACACTTGGCCTCCAGAGAAATCCCTGTTTATCAGTGTGCTTCTGGCTACAAGAGAGGGTTGTAATGTGGTGAGAGGTGCAGCTGACAACTGCAGAGTGCTGTGCACTCACCGGCGGAAAGGAACTTCAGTTGCACAGTGCTGTTCTTTTTAAAAGATCATTTTCTATGGAAAATAAACCTCAAAGCTAAGAGAAATGTAATAGGTGAGACATTTCATTAGGAGAAATGACTGACTGAATTAAATACTAATCAAGCAAGCTCTGAAGCAGCATGCTACAATCTTTAGCCTCTAGGACCTTGAAGAATTGGCTTTCTTTCAATTTCTACTTCAAAAAATAAAAAAAAAGGATGACGGAATAAGACTTCTGCTTTAAACTATGTACTCCTAACTCTGTTAACATCTAGCTACCTCGGCTGAGAGTCATGCCAGTGTCTACATCTCACTTAGCATGTTCATTTCAGGTACTGCATGTTCATACTCAGGTTCATATTCAGGTTCCTTTTGTAGTTAGTGGAGAAACACAATCATTGCTCTCGAGGCAGACATCCAACCCCAATCCAATGAATCTGACAAGTGCCTGTTCCCCTCCCTGTTTCCCAGGTGGAGCTGGTGCCACAAGTGGGGATGGGCACCATGTGCACTGGGCACATCTAAGCTTAGATATGTGGCATTTGTAAGCTTAGGTGACAGGACTCACTGTCCAGGTCAGCAGAGAAGCAGCGTGGCAGACAGGCAGGCAAGGCTGAAGTCCAGCCATGCTCACTGTGTTTCCTTGAAGGAAGGCTGTTCTTGAAACTTTGTGGCAGTATAGCATGAGATAAACAAAAGGAGTAAGTGGGGACAGAGGGTGCTGAGCTCTGACTACCTCAGTGAGCTATCCCGGCTCCTCCTTAACACAGGAGAAAATTTTTCTTTGGTTCTTTTTCTGCTTGCTGGTCCTGTCTAATAACACAGCACTTCATGGAACACCATCTCTTTCTCTGGGTCTCCACAAAAAAATTCCTCTAGTCTGTCATGGACACTGTCACAGAGCAAATAATACACGGATCTCTCTGGGTAATTATAACAAAATCAATCACTTGAATGGCAGGAAAGAGGTGACATGCTCAGTGACTGAAGGAAGGGTCTTCCCTTCTCATCTTTAGCTCTGTGTTTCAATCAGTCAGGCCGCTCAGCTTCGAATTATCTCCCACAAAATGCCAGAGGAGCAGGGCTGAAGCAAAGGTTAGTCTTAATAAAGAATCAGTGAAGAGTTTGGGTGGGGCTCAGTGTGGCTGTCACTCATGAACATTCGGTGCCCTCGCATCACCACATGCAGCAGGTGAGGATGGACAGCTGGACTTTTTCACCAGGGCATATTGAAGGGGCCAGACAGGCCAGTGAGGGATGTGCAAGTTCATTGAGAGAGGGACGTGGCTTTTTAAAAAACATTTGACCCCCCCAGTACCCCCTCCTCCCCACCTCCCTGCCCCAAGGTAAGAGTGGCTTATGCTTCCTCTCCCATCCATACACCAGTTTCCCTTGAAAATGAACATATTGTACCCTGCAGAGGCGGACAATTTGCTGAATTTCATTTCACTCCTTCAATCTGCTTAATGAATAACAATAAGCTTGAAGGTTTCACTGGATTCCAGTACTGAGCTGAAATTTTCATTAACAACAGGTTTTCAGACCTCACTTGAATTTGATTCTGCCTGGATCACCTGCCTCTTGCCTGTCCTTGCACAATTTTTTGTTGACAAACTAAACCAGTCACTCCATGTTCCCCTAAAAGGCAGGAAGACATAGTCTAATAGGAAGTTCTTGAAAGAGATTTGTAATGCCAAAAGTTACTGTGTGGACAGATTTCACTCTTCTGGTAGTTAATATGACTCATTTTGAAATTGGATAATTGCTATACGGTGGTGAGTTCATCACTTCAAAACAAAACGAGGTGTGGGTGTGTTTATGTGTGTGTGCAGGGCATTAGCATTTACTAGCCATCAAAAGAAAGTGTATCTTCAGTCTACTACTTCAACTATTTTCCAAATCGAAGTGGAAACCCTCTGTTCTGTAAATAGTTAAAGCCCAGTTGAATGTTGGTGGTCTTTTGGATTCTGACCACCATTCGTCCTGGGCAGGTGAGCTCTGTCAGCTCTGTCCAGGAAAGGGTCAAGGTCCTTGCAGGAACGACCCAAACACACACGGCTGGATGCATGACTGAAGTGAAGACACAGTGATACAGCCCAGACTCTGGCAAGACTTGTTGTGGTCATCTAGGCTGAACCTGCAGTGAAGAGAGATGATCAGGGTAGAGGTGGAAAGGGATTCTGAAAAAATCCTTTTGCCCTCATAAGCAATTCTTATGATTTCTGATTATGTTTTAATTTAAATATGCTTAAATAATACAATAAGTAAAAATACAGGCATTCATAAACCTTTTCCTCCCAGAGATTCTAGCAAATATATCTTTAGAACTGAATTCTTGAGCAAGTCAGGACCAGGCTCCTTCAGAACTTTTCAATGATATGGACTGGCTACAAGAGAAAATTAACTGTTCCCAAGGTGGAGACAGAATGGAAGAATTCCATCCCATGTATTTCCCATTGGGTGAGGAAATGCAAATGTCTGAAGATTATGGGGATATTGCTCTGCCTTCACTGAAGACCTAGCTTCCCCTAATATTTAATCTAAGCCTTACAAATCGCAAATGAATGCCACTGAACTTGAGTCCTTCAGAGATCAAATTCCACATCTTGAGTCTTTCTCATATTCCAGAGAGACAGAAGAGTTGGATATTTTCAAAACTGATCTGGGCAAGACCTTGAACAAAGTTTTGAAGTTAACCTTGTTTGGAGCATAAATTTGGACTAGATGACCTCCACAAGGCCCATTGGAGCTAAATTTCCCAGTTAATCTATCTTTCTCTGCAGTGGGATTCTCCCCAGACAGTTTCCATCTTTCCTGAAACACAGTGTACATACACAGACATTGAACTACATCTTGGCTCTGAACAAAAGTTATTTTGGATGCTTTATAATCCTGTTCATACACCTCAGTATTATCTTCACATAACAGTTCTGCCTCATATTCAGCCTATGATGGATGCATCACAACCCCTACATCCTTTCCTGCATAACTCTCCTTGAGTTTCTCCCAATGCAGTAGATCCCTAGTTGAATATTTTTGTATACCTGAACTAGCTTGCATTTATTTCACTGCATTTATTTCACTGAGTTTTTTGGGGTTTTTTTCAGCCTACATCTCCTGTTTGTTGAGATAATTTTGAATTCCAGCCCTATCTTTTGATGTACTTTCACATCAAAGTCCCCTCAAAGCTTGGTATTTACAGATTAAATAACCAGGAGGTTATTAAACACTTCCTGATCTCCCTCTCTGTTCCACCTACTTCTTACAAGCCACAGAGGAAACATGAAAGACCAAAGGAGGATATTATTTTGCTATTGGATACTACTTCTGAGCTACATTTTCACTGAGAAAAATAAAATCCTGTTATGGCTACCCTAAATAAAGGCAGTGTCATGCCCCAGAGCACAAAACACTTGAAATCCTACCAGGATGAAGGGTCATATCCTGAACCAAGCCAGCTAACACACTTGAGACACACATTCTCCTACTGAAGGACAAGGTGCAGAAGGAGCAGTGGGGGAATAAGCCTGGGACTTGCAGCACAGCACTGAGAAGCATGCATTAACATCTTCTGTCGTGCTGCTGCCTTCCTTCAGAGAGCTGTGCTGCCTACCTCCTCCCACTGCAGGGTGTCCCAGCAGTCTCTGTGTCCCAGGCCCATGGCTTATGGGCCAAGTGCTTTTATTTCACCCATGCAGAGGAGCATGTGCACAGCTGTTTCATACTAACCAATGTGTGGTTCACAGTTGTAGGAGCCATCTGTGCCGAGTACCATTTTGACTGCTCTCCCGATGCTTCTGAGAGTAGCCTTGCTCTCCCTCTTTTTCAAATATTATAGAGCCCCCAAGACCACACAGCACATTTATTAAGTGAACAGAATGTGTTCCACACTGACAGCACTCTCTGGGAACATAGCTCTGAAGCTAAATGCTTTTGCCATGCACAGATGTCAAGACCCATAAGGCTACCATGAGCCAGACATGGAAATGTCAGCAGTCTGTTAAACGGGGGATGGAGGGAAGCTTACATGAGTATCTCCAATTAGCTGGAAATGTGGGAAGAAATTCTTGCTACAGAACTTTCAGACTTTTAATCACCTCTTGTTGATGGCTGCAGCTCTTCCCATCTGAACATGACGAGGGCACTAAGTCCCAAAAGGAGATCTGTAACCTTAGCTTTGCAAGGACACAAAGCCTGGACTGTCTCTGCACATAGCACTCTTTTGGAATATGCAAATAAATCTGCCACAGACTTGTATCACATCAGTGCTGTGGACAGCTTTCTGTCCATGCAGTCAGCTCATCACCATCAGGAATGATGGGCCAGGAAGTAGCAGTTTACTTCCAGGATGATACTACTGGCCCTCAGCTTTTCCCTCAGTGCAGGTTGGGGGGGGTTCTGCACCAAGCTCCCAGATTTGGGATACATTCTTGTTGTTGCAGGCCCATGTAAGGTCATGAAATTATCTTTGGACAGGTTCATCATAAATATGAGAATATATTGCCAGACTTGGGAGTGACTGTTGAGGGCAGCAGAATGGGTATTTCTGCCCCTTGGTGTTGTTACCCCGTAAGCGAGATAAGCTACCTGGGATAAGGGAAATCTAGCTGTGCAAATAATGTTTTGTAATTAAACAATTAAGTTAAAGGGAAAATTTCACAGTACTTTGGTGCCATTGGCAGGGTGCCTATTCTCCTGCCATTTCTTCCTGCAGGCTGTGGAAGCAGTTTCTCCCAATACACCCTATCTGCAGAGGTCAGAAAGGGCAGCTCACATCAGAGGAGGTCCTGCTCTAGACACAGAGAACTTTTTCTCTGCAGCAATGGCCCTACTGCTTGCCCCACTGTCCCATCTTCCCTCTGATCCTCTGCCAGGTTCTAGCTTTTCCAGCTCCACCCTCCCACTAAGCACACTCCGCTAGAGAATACCAATTGGATCATTCCTGTTCTCACAAACTCTGCTGTATTACTGTGATCCATAAGCTTACATGACTAATGTCAGGTGCATTTTTTTACTCAAAAATCATGTTTCCTCTCAGAGATAAAAGCTCTTCCAATAACTGATAAGGTAGGTTAACTGAGGTAGACTCAGTGTTTAAATGCTGTCTGTCAAAACCTGTGTCCATGCCTGCACCCTTACTGAGGACATTTTTGGGGAGATTCATCTCATCTAACATATTCATTATTGTAGGTGTCTTCATCTGAGCTAATCACTCTGGACTCCCTTTTATAATCAATAGAGGGAAATAGGCAATTTTACGCTGTGACTCATCTGACATATCTTAACATCTGTTTTATGATAAAGTGAATCATGCTCTAGAGCTGTTCCTTTTCTTTCTTATTTTTTTCTCTTGAGGCAGTGAGGTTTACTAAATTGGGCAGCAATATCTACACACCTCTCTCCCCTTCTGTCCTAGAATCCATCCAGATCACAACAGCTCCTCTTAGTCTCTGAATACATAATTTTTGCTTCAGCTTTTTTTCCACATATGCAGTTTGTGTTCTGGTCACTGCTTTGCCATGGCTTACAATATGTTCACTGTTGAAGTCCTTTGGGAGTTACCTCTCAATGCTTTCTTCCTACATCTCCCCATCATTCTGCAGCTGTTTCCTCACATACTTCCAGGGAATGAGCAGGACATCATAACATCTCTGTGCCTTGTGAAAGTCTGCAACCTGTGTAAAACTTCTGTATTTTCCTAAGGCTGGCTGACTTATACTCCTACTTTGCTTCTGTCTCCATGTTTTCATGGTGTCCAACTGAAACCTAGTTAGGTGGTAGCTGAACACCCTCCCATCCTCAAGTTAAACAGGAAGAATACAACAAACATAGTTTTGTGAGAAGGAGCCGTATTTCAAAGACACATTCTGCATGAGACCAGTCTCAAGTGAGCCCTGCAGAACACAAGAAGAGCATTCTTGTGGAGAGTTCATCTACTGGCACTTGCAAGAGAGTGAGAGAGGTCTGTGTGTGCCATTAGTGTTATCAGCACAAGCTGAGAATCTCATTTTCTTGAACCTTGCTAGAATTTCAAACATACCTGCAATGCTGATTACCCACAGATGTATTAGTTTCATGGTACCATTGCCAAATTCTCCTAGCATGGACTCAAATTCTATCTTGCATCACTACACCATTTACCTAGGTCCCATTGGCAAGCTGTGTTCCACACAGCAGTAATCCCAGAGGCAAGCTGTGTTCCAGACAGCAGTAATCTCTTGGTTTTGCATTGACATGGTATTGGAGTGAGAGCTGCCTAGGGTGAGCTCATGATAAAGATCCATAGGAATTCCTTCCCTCCTGCAGAAATTCCAGAGCCAGACCATGACTTCATTGTGATGTGAGAATTTGCTTGCTCCTGAAGAGCTGCTGTGCTCTTCAGGTGGGGTAAAAAGCCAATCACAAGATGCATCCCGCTGTGCAAAGATGTGATAATCTCTGCTCCTGAAGATACCTGAGGATCCCTGCAGGTCCTAAAATGTTTCTTTCCTGTTCAGCAGCAACTGGGAAGCTGGGTTGTTTCACTCTGCTATGAGAGGTCTGAGTGGTGCAGAAGGCTGTCAAACCAACATTCTCATGTGAGACAACAATTTCCATCTTTCAGAGCTGCAGAGAGAAGGCAGAGTGCATTGCTGCTATGCCAACTGAGCAAAGAGATCATTGCTCATGCCTAGAAAGGCTCTGCTTAAATATCCACTGCGGTAGCTTGCTGCACTGCACAGCGATCCTACAAACTGAGCCATACATTAACTCGCTCTGGATGGAATAGGGTCATAAAGGCTGATCCTGAGAAATCCTGTGCTGGCACCCTCTCTTCCCCAAATGTCAAAATTAGAAGACACAGGAAAGCATGGAGTGGGATGCCCCTTCCAAGGGGACTTAAGCTCACAAGGTTCATTTACCTTACAGGGCTTTTTTCACTGTAGTATTATGTAGGAGCTTTTGACATGTGACCTACTTTTCTAATCCTCCAGGCACTTCCCATATTTCTTAGTACTTGTTTGTTTTGTTTTAAGTTATCTCCCCCCTTTTTTTTTTTTTTAAATTTTTTTTAATGACAGAAGCAGCTATAGTCTAAAAAACTTTTGGATGAAAGGGCAAAAATACAGGCAGAGGGATGGATTACGATCTATTTCTAGTTTCAGAAAAAAACCCCAGCAATTCTATTACTGAAAAGGAATCTGTAGTGCAATATTAAAATATAAATTTCTTTAAGAATGAAATTACTCTAAGAAGGATGAATATTCTATTGCATATGTAAGATTGGTGTGCATCCAGGAGAAAAAAAAGACCTTTTATAAGGTCATAGGAAACATTCGCAGCACTAGAAAATGTTACTCATTTACATTCCACAGTTTTTTCTTCTTTTAAATATTTTCTAGCAAAGAAAATGGTTTCAGTCTAGGAGAATCCATTCACTAGATTTACTTTCCCTTTGGTTAGCCCACTATGTGTAGGCAAAAGTGTAGTTTTGCTATCTGCTAAATCTGAGCCGTATTTAACAACAAGAGCAGCCCAGCTGAAACAAATAGTCTCCTTTGAGGAGGAAGAGATAATTCAGTGAAAAAGTGGCAGAGCTCCAACAAAAGGCTCTGTCCTGAGAGATACTTAGTAGTCTGGCACTGATCCATCATGGCCCCCGTTTTGAAAACTGCAGGTCTAACTGTGTCTGTATTGTCAAGCATTTCCTTAGGCACAATGCAAGAGCAAAACACCCCAGACCCTGCAGGACACAGGCCCAAACAAGAAGCAGAAATAACCTGACCATGTCTTTGGGGTATAACTGAGGTCTATGAAATGCTAGGACAGCTGAGGAGGTGAAAAAGCTGACCTCAAGAAGCACCTGATTTATGTACAACTGTTGTGTGAGCCAGTTTTTTTAACAGATAATGACTGGTGAGGTAGCTCTATTACTACCAGCTGGTATCCTGTTCTTCATCTTTAGCTATAGGCTGAAAGTAATTAAAGTTAATCCTATTATACATGCTACATGGAAGATTTGAGAACCAAGGAGATTGCTTGGCACTTGCTCTAATTTTTTTTGGGGGGGGTGGGGTGGGGAGGGCATGTGGAGAGAGTTGGGATAGTCTTTATCTTATTTTAAACATTAGCACCTCAAAGTTTTCATATTCTTGCAGATTCTAGGTTTTTTTTTGTTGTTTTTCTAAATCGGTGTATTAGACACTATGTCCTGAATTCCATGCCAGATTTGAAAATTATGATATTTGAAAACCAATAGTTTATTTTTTCAAGGATACTTTAAAATTCTATTTCTGGAACTTTAAAATGCTCTGACTGTTAAAAATGGTTTCTTATCTCAATAAAACTGGAATGATAAATGCAAAAAATTGTAAGGCCATTCCATATTCACAGAAGTCTATCTGAATTTTTAAATTCTATTGTCTATTTAAGTAAGCCATTTTAGTGTCTACGGGCCACTTATTGCTTTATGAACATTAAAAAATTGACAATTTTGTGTCAGACCTTCACAGACTGCAATTATTCCCCAACCATGGCTAATCCTGGATGACTTGGGAGGAGGACCAGGATATACTGGACATTTTATCTGATCTTTAGGTCTTCACAACTGAGGGGTTTCCTACAGAGATGCTTCCTAGCATTGCTTGTTGGTCACCAGCTTTCTGAGGAGGACATGGCTCAGGACTGCCCTAAGCAAAACAATTCTCAAAAAAACTTGTACCTGAAATTTTCTGGAGGACTCTTCCATCTAATTTATCTTTGAAAGGTAGCATCCTTTCCAAAATGAATCCAGGAATCGTTGCATGATGTGGATCAGAACAGATGCATATTTCTTGATTTCCCTGGTGCAGTCACACTGGAAAAAACCAGAGAGGATTAAATTGGGGTTTTGTTTCTTGCTACACATCTGCCTGTCAGCCATGGAGTCACGAGCTGGTAAAAAGCTGATGGGATGTGGTGGCTGGCGCTGCTTTTGAGATACCCTTTTCCCATGCCCAGGATTGACAAACACAGCTAATGGCTGTCTCTGTGCTGAGCCATGTACAGGGGTCTCCTCCATCCCTTTCCCATAGGAGCCAGGGCAATAAGTCCTGGCCAGCTCCACTCCTGGTGCTGCATGTGCAAGGGGATGTGTTGGCTGCTGAAGCATTGCTTTTCTCCTGAACATTGTCTTGGGGGAAGGCTGGGGCCACATGGAAATATCCCATATCTGTGGGCTGCCAGCTGGACCACTATGAATAGAGGCTGATATTGCCCCATGAGCACAGACAGAAAGAGGCCATCCTTCCTTCTGTGGAAAACAGCAGAACGATAATTCTCTTGTTTCCTAATAAGGAGATTTCACAGAGAATTTTAGTTTAGCCAATTTTTGTCACACATTGCTAGTTAATTGTTTTTGTCTCTTAATTAAGTTCATCTGCCAGGATTTACCCAGAGAACTGTATCTAAGAGCTCTTTTGCTGGCTGCAAATGTCTGTGGAGCACTTTTTCCTAAATTCTTTGGTTTGCTATGTTTGAATTTGTTGATCAGAGTTGTCAAAAGTTTAGGACAGGACTTTTGGTTCATTTAAGGAAGGCTTCAAAATATGTAATTGGCAAAGTTTAAGTTTGGATAATGATATTAGAAGTTCCCACATATCCCTCCCCCTCCAAAACCCAAAGAGCACAACAACAACAGATCAGAGGTGGATATAGATTTGCTGAGCTTCATAATAGCTACCTTAGAGAACCTGAACCCAAATCCCATAACTTGAGATGATTCATCGTCTCACAACAGAGTCATCCAAAACTTGGCGTTGTGTGGCTGCAAGGGAAAATTCCACAGCTTTGACATCTCTCTGATTTTGTTGTGCTTGCACAGTTAATTTTCAAAAGGCAAAACAGATGCCACTTTGAGAAAATCTAGTAAAGAAATTAAAGGAAAAAAAAGAGATGATTGCTGACTGAAGTATAACAAAAGGAACAAAACCAATTTTTTTTTAAACTTTATACACTGCAAATATGTAACTGCTAATATTGTGCTTATCAGAAGAAATACAGAAATAAGAATGATCACTTGCACCAGTAAATAATTTTTTTTCCCTTTTCAGAATAGTTTTGAGGTACCACATTGGTACCTCAAAAACAAACAAAAAACAAAACAAAAAAAAAAACAAACCCAAACTTTGCTCCAAAGTGTAGTCAGTGTTTAAATACGTGCTGTTGTGAGATACAGCACATGTCCTCCTGCCCTTGTGTTTTAGTATTCATACTGATCACCTCTCATTTTCTTTTTCCTGGGTCAAGAAGAATTATCTGAACCTGTCTGACTTCAGAAGAACTGCTGTCATTATTTATAAAAAGTCTGAATATTCCTTATATTTACCTCTACAAATTATAGGTAATGGAAACTGAATGTGACAGACAACAAGGCAATTGCTATGATGCAATTTCTCAGCCTGTGTCTATTAGGACCTCCCTACTCCTGGAACACTGAGTCCGTATTTCCATTAAATGCTTCCAACAAATGCATAAATGGTTCCAGACATTTGGGGTAGTGAAACATCTCTAATCCTGAACAACTGGGAGACAACGCCCCAGCAATCCTGAATAAATCTTTCCCAAATCACATGAAACAGTCCATCTCCCACTGCAGTCAGGACTTGAAGAACCTAACCAGGAGATTGAAGCTCTCCAAAGTTCACTTTGGCTGTGGAGCAAGAGGACAAGGGAGCAAGGCCAGGAAGATGCATCACAGCATTCACTTTCAGGCCATGTTGTGCTGGAGAAGCTTCTTCACCTCCCTGTGCATCTGCTTAGCCTTATAAATCCCATGGGAATGGTGGACATAGGGACTTCCTATGTATTTGTAAAGTTCTTGGTGAAATGGGTAGTCATTTTTGATGTTAAATGTAGTGGGCAACAAAGTTGAGAGAAACTAAAAAAAAAGAAGCTGCCAGTAGGTGATGGCTATGGAGGAGTTTCATTCCCATATGGATATTCCCAGCTATCCCATATAAAATGAAATGTTTTTTTAATGTGTACATAAATTCCTAAGCAATCAGTCAAGAAGTGGCCTCATAAAGACAAAGTGTGAAGCGTAATCCTGCAGTAAGCAGGCATGTTGGCACCAGGAAAAAATAAGGAAAAAAAAAGGAGATAAATGCATTTATGCAGACTGAATTTGCTCTACAGAATAAAAGGGGTTGCTACTCTGTGGCAAATGACACTGTCCTTGTACCTTAAGCAACCACAGTCACAATAAGTCTCTGAAGAGAACTGCAGAAAATGAAAAAAGCAAGTGTCAGACATGGTCTTTTAAGAAGATTATTTTTCCAATCGATCTTTTATGTAGAGGAAAACTGATTTTGTCCCATCTCAATCTTAAAGTTTGTTACAAAATTTGCCATTTTTCTAGTCTTCAGTGAACAGAGTAATAGTTTGCTTTTTTTCTTCACCTTGGAGCGAAACACTGAAACCTAGAATTATTACCACAAAACAGATGGGGATATTTCTCATGAAGATGAAAAAGCAAAGACCTAATAAATGAAGAACATTTGAGAAGAGAAGGTTAGAGCAGGCTCTGCTGCACTGTGTTTGGCATTACTATTTTAGCAATGTAGATGGTTTTACAAACCAATGCTTTTTTATATTTTAAATGCTGCAATGCGTCTGAAGGGAAGGGTGGATGGTGTTCATTGTTCACTGCAAAGGTGGGTGCAGTCTGGTCACAAATCTGGCCATACTTCAGCATTTCAGATCTCTCGTAGCTCTCTTCTGGCCAAAGGGGTGCAGTAATGCCAGGTTTTCTCCATGGCTTCAGCATCCCCCTCCCTTGGGGTTTTTTTCCTGCTGGGACCAGCCATTCTGACAACCATCACGAGACAGCCAGGGCAGGGATCTGGTTTCTGGCTTGGCTTTTCCCCTTCTCTCTGTACGCTAAGAGATGCTGGTGAATAATATCACCAGTGACCTTGTGTTTTTGGTCAAGGGCTGCAACTGACCCAAGTGTCTGAAAATCAGGACAAGAGTTAGAGAGCTGGGGTCCCAAGACAGGCTGTGTTGTGTAGCTGCACCTGGATACTCTGGATATACCCCGTGTGCCTGCCTGGCTCTCCCCACACAGCTTCCTTGTTTGAGGTATCTTCTCTTCCAGAGAGGAATAGTCTGGCTCTCCGGGGTGGCACAGTCTCTGCTACACAAATTAGCCATTTGTTGTTCCTTATCTTTTTGACTGAGCAGTGGTCTCAAGAGAGGAAACTGAATTACTGTTTTGTTCATGTGGTGTTAGGCTTTTTTTTTTAAGCTGAAAAAAATTTTAATTCCTTCGATTTCTAGTCAGCTGAAAGTTTTCTTTCAAAATGAATATACAGACAATGTTATCCCCTGAGAACAAACATGAAGAATTTGAGGCCCTACAGGGAGTTTATCATAAAGTTAGCAGCCTGTGAAAACCAATGATCCTAATAGAAATTTATAGATTTTAAATCCAGAAAGGACATTGTGAATGCATAATATGAGCTCTTGTACAACATAATTCATAGACTTTTACTTAAAAATTTTCACCTACCTTAGCTAAACCAAATAATCTTGAAAAGATAGATGGCCTCATTTCAACAATTCAAGATTTTTAAGACATAGCCTGGGAGTTTGTTTTTGTTTGTTTTGTTTTGTTTTGTTTTGTTTTGAGTGGGTAATTACTTTCTCTGTCACAATATTTTGCCCACTTCTGTTGCGAGTTTATCGTAACTGTAATATACATCTGTCTGCTCTGGAAAGAGTCTTCTCACATGCAAGCTCTTCTCACAGCTGATCAGCTCATATGCAGAAAAAAAAAAATTCTCCCCTTATCCTGCAGACTAATCAGAAAGAGCTCCTTCATGTTTGGTGAAAGAGCTAGATTTTACATTCTTGTTGTCATGTAGTGGGTTTTTGAGGTGGAATGGGTTAGTGGTTTGGTTTTTTTTTTAGTATTTATCTGGTGTGTCAGGATCTTCTTCACTTACAGAGAAAATGTTCCTTCCTTTTAGCTCAAATGGTGGAAAAGCATGTAGAGCATGTTTTATGGGCCAATCCATCCTTGAGAGTACTGATGTCAGATAGCAGATCTGCTTCTTTACATCAAGGCCTTTTCTATTTTTGCCTGTATAGAAGTCCTTCAATCAGTGAAAGTTTGGAGTGGATAAATAATAAAGCAAAGACATGCAGGGCCACATGCAAGAAAGGGGCCTTTCCTTTATGGTCACTAGTGCTATCAATAACCCCTATGAGTTACACGGATTTGCAGTGCAGTACCAAAAGCTTTATGGAAATCCAGAAAGATGACATCAGCTGGTTTCCCTTGATCAACTAGATGGGTTACCTTGTCATAAAATGAAATTAAGTTTGACATGAACCCATGCTGGCTGTGACTGATGACTGAAGTGTCCTTCAGGTGTTTTTCAATAACTCTCAGAATAATCTTCTCCATAATTTTACCAGGCACTGAAATGAGACTGAGAGGCCTGTAGTTTCCAGGGTCATCTGTTTTGCCCTTCTTGAAAACTGGGACAATGTTAGCCAGCTTCCAGTCAACTGGGACCTCTCCAGATTCCCAAGATCATTGAAAAGTCATTGAGAGAAGCCTTGTGATGATATCAGCCTCCTACTTGCTCCTGGCAAAACAGTATTTAGAATGAATGAGGACCCTTTGATCTCCAGCATCTCACCCTTGGTAAAACAGCAGTGTCACCAAAGATAGCATGATGAGGGTTTGAACTTTTGTTGGAGTGTTAAGCACACCATTGTTTTGCATTTCCTACTTAGATCCTTAAAAAATTCCATTTGATCTAACTCCACTGCTAGTAGTCCAGAAATAAAGCAATTCCTTGGGGCATGAATGCTATTCAGACAAAATAATACCAAGTTTTGTCTGCCTTCCCTTGCTGATATCCAGCATCTTTGCCAGCTCATTTTTCCTTAAAGAGGAAATAACCCACTTCTGGAATTTAGATTTTCCTGACTTCTTGGAAACAGGGAGTATCAAGTGTTCTGAATAATGTTCCCCTTTGAAACCTTCTCAAAATAGCCTTGAAAATATCTGCCACTTTGAAAGTTTTAAGTTCCCTGGGGGTGTAATTCTGCTGACATTGATGGCATCTGGTAGCAGAAACTCTGTTTCTGCAGTTTCTTCTGTGAGCTGCATTGCCCTTTGCTTGATAAGGAAAGCTGCATGAAGTAGGTCCAAACCCAGCCATGAGTATCTTTTGCTGTGCTTTTCTCAGGCTGTGCTCAGCACTCAGGCAGATCTGATGCTGGTCTGACAGTGGCTGAACTACTCTGGTTAGTGGGGTCACCACTCACAGCTGAGGGAATGGGCACTTTTCCCTCAAAAATATTTGGTATAGAAATACGCAAGAATTTGATCATTTTCCTAGGGAACCAATCCTCCCAAGATAATGACTATAAATCAAAAAGTAAAGCTCTCTCACATTACCAGAACAGAAGTCTCATAATTCTTACGGAAAAAATCACATGCAAGTGAGTCATTCATAATTGCTTTATAAAAATAGTGAATAAACGCTGTCTTATTCTATACTTGATTAGGCACGTGTATAACTTTAGTCAAAAGAACCCGTCTTGTGAGCATAAAGTTGTGGGAATAAGGCTCAGTAAGAACAGCACCTTGTGGAAAATATGAATCCCACAGCCAAAAATGTCTTTGGGAGATGCAGTTCACTTTTAAAGCATTTTCTACTTCAGGAAGATTTGCTTCTGTGCAGAGGAAGAGCTTGCGCTTGTCTCCTTTTTGGTAAATGAAACTGTCTCCCAAGTTAGCACGGTAGAGGCAAGAATTTCATCTATCTAAAAATTAGTTTCTTCATAAATTTATTGTCTAGGTCAATTGTGTTTTCTCTTTGCTTAGTTACATCTTTGTTCACAGTACTTTTTTTTCTTCCTGGAGTGAAGATATAGGCTGAACTCTGAATACAAAATAAAACCAAAGCAAACCCTTGGATACCATACATTGGAAGGAGAAAAGCTGTGCCATGCTGAAGTTACACAGTCTCACTCTTTTAATTTAAATGCTATCAGTTTTCTGCCAGGGCACTTCACCATCTCTAAAGCCAAATTCAGTCCATGTAAGTCAACATGAATGTTCGATTTTGGCTTGAAAAATAGTTTGTTTGACAGGTATTGCCTCAGAGCACCAAGCAGTCTTCAGTCCACCCACCTACAGCTCTCCTACTGACAGGTGAACAAATTCAGCACTCCCCCAATCAATGTTTTGAGAGGTTGCATGTGAAAAGAAAGCCTCAGAAAGCTCTTGCAAAGTGAAGCACATAAGGGTCTTAACATGGAGGTTTAAGAAATCCATAGGCACTGTCCAGATGGAGGCTGCCTTTTAGACCTGCCTTGGAAAGGCTGAGCAGTTGTATATCACTTATGTCTCATCCACTTGATGGGTTTGCCCCCTGGACCCCTGCAGTTGAAATGTCTGATGAATTTATGCACTCCATCCCCATTGGCTGTTGGGGAAAGGTGTTGAAGAGCATTGGCCCTAAAATGGAGGATTCTGTGAGAGCTACTACTGAGAGTTTTACTAAAATCCAAAAAGATTGTATCAGCTGGCTTCCCTTGATCAATTAGGTAACCTTGTTGTAAAAGGAAATTGAACTTGTTAATGAGGACTTTCCCCTCCTGAACCCATGCTGGCTGTTCATGAGGGGAAAGTCCTGAATAACAAACTTAACTTTTGGCAATAGAGCTCTCCTCAAGGTAGTCTAAGGACTGTCCAGCACACCCTAAAAGAGGTGCCTACATCTGGTCAGTGCACCTGCTCTTCAAACACATATGAAAACCGCTAAATTTAGGTGTCTTAATCTGTGATGTATGAGGCCATGTAGAGGCCAGGTTGCTGCCATCACTCCTCCTGCTCACAGTTCAGGGACACCAGGACTGCCCCTTCACACAAGAACTGGGGCAAGTCCCTGTTTCCCCCAAGGGAAGAAAATTTTTGAACAGTCCATACTCCTGTGCTGTTGGTGTCTTCTACCTCCAAATGCCTCTGAGTCCTTTTCCAGCATAATTATGGTGATACTCAAAGCTATTTGAAGCAGAATAATGCAGCTCCCTTGTCATTGCTCTTAGGATGTGAAAACAAAGAGAAGCAAATGAAATATTCAAAATAATAAAGGTTCATACATTTAAAGGTATTAAATGCATTTTCCTGTCAATCCTTTGCTCAAACCTTTAAACCCAGAGCTAGTTCACCAGGCCCTTGGTAATACCCCAAATAAGTGAGCCTAGTAGGCCAGCTCTGGTAAAACTAACTGCTTTTCCAGGCCTGGTAAGTGTTTTTAGGGCCATGACAGTTCTGGTCAGACAGACAATCAAGTTCCTGGCCTGCCCCCAGTGCTGTCATAACATGGACTCCCTGGTCTTCTGTGTGTCCCTTGCCTGTGTCCTAAAATGATTTGGGCAGTCCCCATCTGCTCCGAAGTTCAAAGACAATTCCAGCTGTTCTGACAGCTCCTCTCGGGGTGGAAGACTTGTGGGGGACTAATTGGGGGAGTAATTAATGGTGTTTGCTGCCAAGAGAAGTGTGCACAGCAGCCCCTGGAAGGGCTGTGCTGTGCTCGTGGAGTGGGATGGCACCCCTCTCCCGATTTGCTTCTGCTGACAGGATGAAGCTGAGATCTGAGCCTTCTCCTGATACTGGGTACAATAGCAGCTCTGATTAATGCTCTTGTCACCTCATGCATTGATCCTTCCAGCTCATCTCCTCCATTTCACCTGCTTGGCCTACTTCAGGAATCAGCTGCTCTGCAAGAAAGCCTCCAACTCTCTCATACGAAAAATGAGACCTGCCCAGCCATGGTCTGCTCCACAGAGTGATCTGTGGTGGCTGCAGTCTCATGAAGTGTTTTGCCACATTTTTCACCCCAGGACTCATAGGGGCTGGTTTAGTGCTCTGCTGGGCACCACAGGGTGTCAGTGCTCACCTCCAGAAATGTTGCTGACTACTTTCTGAAGGTGGCTATTTCCTTAATTACTATAATCTGCATAGCAGACCCTCCATGCCCTTTCAGCACAGGGTACAACAGAGTACACTGCCTTCCCATTGCAGTGCTGCACTGCTCTGAGAAGCAGCACAAGAGAGGGGTAGGGTGTGAAAAGGCTGAGAAGAGGGGAGACACCACACCTCCAGCCCCTCCAGTGCCAGAAGCAGGGAAGGTCCAACTCTACCTTTTGTCATGGAGGTTGGGGATGCAGTGGTATTATAACTATTGGGAAACTGTGGTATGCATGTACATGTTGTCAAATGGGCCAGGACTGGTTCCTGACATTGCCTGCTGTTGTAGCAAGGCTGTGAGTGTGGTCAGACAGCTAATGGCCTCAGGCAGAAGTGATCCAGGCCCCGCACGTTGCCTCCTTCTCCCCTGCCTGGGGAGAAAACATTTCCATACCTGATCCCGTCTCTGTCCTGGGGCCTGTGGCACACACGGTGACAGGACTATGACAGCCCAGGACTTGCCCTGCTCACACAAGTGTTGCAAAAGCATGGCACACAAGTGTCCTGAGCTGTGCTATGCAACAAGAGAGAGCAAACCTAAGTTATCAACCAGGGTCTGTGTACATCCCCACCAGTCTTACCAGTGTATGTGTACTTCTCTTGGAAAACTGTTATCTCAGTCCTTCCAGGAACAAAAGAAAAAGTTTTTACAGTTTCCCAAATACGTTCATTTTGTTAAAGGTAGAGTATGTTTTTAGTATAAACTGTGACCTTAAAAGAGAAATTTTTCACCACTGGATGGCAGAATCTTCCTCTGGTCTAACAATCTAATAGCAGAACAATTTGCTAAAATTAAAGAGAAATTGGATCTGTCATAATCAATCCAGTGTCTGATCAAAGTGGAAGGATCTACTGGAAATGTAATTGCAGAGGCAGAAGTTATATATTTTAGAAACTCCTTTCTGACTATAACACCTGACCTTTCAATATCTGTCCTGTTCACATGAATTACTGGGCACTTGCTCTTGTGAATATTTGTCAGTGTCCCACAACATTACTCACCTTGTCAACATGGTGTTTATGTCTACACTGAATATTTTTTCTCTTGAACTCCATATTGTGCCACAACTAAATTTCTGAATTAGAGAAATCACTACATGCTTGGGAGATGTACTCAGGAAGATGCTGCAGTTGTTAATATTACGTCCTCTTAAGAAAACAAACAATAGTAGGTAATAGTAGGTGCTAAAGTTCAAATAATACAGTGATTGGACCATCAATGGAAATATTATAAAAGAAAAGAAATATGTTCAGTTTCTTTAGGGAGGATGTGGTATTTTTAAATCTTGGAACTTTTCAGGAGTTACTTTTAAATAGGGGAAAATAAATGTATTTATTCACCATTGCTTCTTTCACTTACAGTATACAGTGAGCAGCTTCATTAGACCATGCCTGAACAAAAGGAGAACATGGAAATGAGTTAAGACTTCACCCTTGCCAAGTGGGAAGACAAACTTCTTCCTTAACCTCAGAGGGGTTGGAATTAGTTTCTACCAAGCAGAGACTATTAGTTTCTATTAGCAAAGACCATTAAGCAATTCTGAATATTGTTAAGAATATAAAACTTTGATTCTTTTCTAAGTACTAGTTCCCTGGGCATATCCATGTAAAGGTTTTCATAGAGATTTGAATAACCTTCAAAATAAATCTCACAATGCTTGGCAATCTTTCTTTTAAGGGAACTTTTTAAAATGTTCAAATGAAAAAATTTCCCCAAATGGTTAGGCTTTAGAAAGAAAACAAAAGGTATGTGGATAGATAAGAAAGGAGAAAAACCCAGGTGTGTCATAAACTAAGTTGTTTCAGTGCATGAAACATCCACTTCATATCTTTGACTTCTGCAGCATTCTGTGGCAATGAGTTCAATAGAATCATTATATACTTTGTGCAGAGTATGTCTTTAGAAGTCTTTGTTCATGGTATTTTTACCTTCTTCTTTACTGGTCATTTATGAATTCTAAGCTTTTTGTTGAAGGGATTTTAGCTTAAAAGAGACAAATTAGCATTTAGACTGATAGGAACTGAAATATGCATTTGAGTCACTTTCTCAGCAACAAAATACATATGATATCCTAGAAAAAGTAAAAGAGAAAGTAAGCAGGGCAGGGCCGTATGAATGCAAATAAAACAAAAGCCATGTTGACATCTCTGGAGGGGTTGGGGATGCCACTTGCATTTCTGTGAATCATGAATCTCCCTGTTTATCGGCAGGTGCCGTGCTGGAGCAGCATTTCAGGAGGCAGCAGCAGCTCATATGGCAAACCCCAGTGAGGGGCTGAGAAGTTGCCTATTCTCCCCCTAGCTCTTGGCTCAGGATTACAGCTTGCCTTGATTAAAGCAACCCCCAGGATGACCTAAGATCCACCCCACCCTCCCTCTGTGCGGAGCAGCTCTCCTGGTGTGTTCTCCAAAGAGCATCTTAACCCTGAAAACTGCAGAGCTGCATTTCCTCTGTGCAGCACTTGTCAAGTTGTGCCGGAGGGTAAGAGGGCCTTGAGAACATCTGGATTATAATTAAACAGGAATTTCCAGTAACTAGACCTAAGTGGCTTGAACAACAAATTTACTGCTGATAAAGCGAGATGAATTTACCAGGGTAATCCTCTGTGTTTTCTTCAGTCCTGAATAAAATGTAGCTTTGTAATTTATAGTGAGGGAACACTGGGAAAGGTTCATTTTCACTTGAGGGCTAATTGCAGGTCCAATAAAAGACTTTATCAATGACAATACCCAGCAGTATTACTGTTCACCTGAGTGCCAGGCTCATCGGAGAAATATAGAATTCAAGCTGCCAATTAAGAAGCGCAAAACCAGATTCAGGGCAAGTGAACCATCACTCATGATGTTTTAAAACATCCTATTAAAGCTACAGTGAAAGTATAGAGAGTTTGCAGCATGGCCTATAGTTTATTTTTCTGAAGACCTCCTCATTCAGCAGAGGCCTGTCAGGATAAATTCCCAATACTCAGACTCAACACAGCAAGTCAGTAATATGCATAATGTGATATTCATAATAGGGTAGGACATTGATGTTACACCTGAATTAAACACACCTGGGGCTGCTCTCTGGCATCAGGCCAGCACATGTTTTTCAGCCTCAACATGTTTTCCGTCTCTTTTCCCTTTGGAAGAGGAGACAAGAGGTGCAGCCAGACTGTGCACTCAGCGTGGCTGCTGGAATTGGCTTTCCCTGACCATGACTGGATGGACATGTAAGGGTCTCTGCCGCTCTCCCTGTGAAAACCTGCAAAGAGTAGGCCATGCCTCTTCTGTTCCCTGTTTTCTTACAAAAACCACTGTCTACTTAGTCCTTGGCCCTGTATTTTTCTCTCACCTACCACAGGGATGGTACAGAACATCATCTACACAGGTGGAAATTCCTTGAGGTCTCCTCCTGCAATTCACATCTATAGTAATATTGATGCTGACACCTTACACTTGCCACATCTCTGCTCTGTTACAGTTAAACATCATTTTTGATGAACAGTAGGCAAGTTTTTTTTCCCTTAATGCATGGGGAACTGCATTAAGTTTCCAATACACTGAGGGGGTTCCCAATACACGGCTAACAGAATTTGAGGCTCCGAGTGGCTGATTTTTAGTCCAGCTCTTGTCTGACATCACACAGCCCTCAGCTGCTGTGTCCTCAACCACTGCATCGCAGGCTCGCATTGGAAGGAGCCAATGGACTAATTTGGCATGTCAAAGCTAATGTTGCGAAATCCTTGGGTGTATCAACGTTTCCAAGCAGTCATAAATGTCAGCAACTTCAGCGACAGAATGAGTTACAGCAAAATTATGGTTTAACCTGTCATGAAGAGTAGGCTCTGAAAAATTGGTAATCTTGTCCGTGTTTTCAATGTATGTCTTTGGCTGAGGTCACATTGAGAAGTCACTGCTGAATGTTTAACAGAATAAATGGTACACAGTCTGGTGCTTAAAAACAATTCCTTAATTTTCGCTTGTGCTTTGAACATTTATTTATTTTTCCCATTTCTTTTTGCAAGGCTATCCCTGCTGTATGAATGTCCCTATGAAATGCTGCTGTCTTTCAGCATTACTGTCACAGGTACAGGGCTTTGTCTCACTGTGACTGTTCCTGTATGTAAAATAACCCACCTAACCTTGGAAGACCATGAACAAAGCTGTTGGTCCTCCCTTTATCAGTGTCACCCAATCCATTAATGAGATGCTAATGGAAAGGTCTTCACTTATGGTCTAACTCTGCTCACTAAGGTCAGGATCAAATGTAAGGGTTTCCTTAACTGAACTCCTCAGGGTTCATTCCTTTCCTCTAGCAAAACGACTTGTGAGATGGGATTCAAGCTTGATGTCTTGGATGTGAGGAAGAAGTCCCAGCACTTATTTCTGACAGCTTTCTCTTCGAACAGTTTGAGTCCTTCTTAAGGCCATTCCAAAGGCTTAAGGGGCCCCTTTGTTCTTGTGCCAGCTCTGTGTGGATGCAAACCATCACCTCAGGGCACTAAATTGTCTGGTTTGCCAAGGTGGAGATCTGCTTCTGCTTCAGAAAATGGGGTCTGATTTGTGAGGGCATTTGGGAAAGAATGGGAGGTGCTATCTTTGTGACTCACTCTCTCAGGCAAAATGCAAAGTAGGGTAAAGACTGTATAGCAGCAACAGGGAATAAATAGGTTTCTGTTTTGCATAGCTGTTATCCAGGGAGACAGGGCTAGAGCAAACATATTCAGTGATAAGTCTCCTTTTTTTGTCTCATCGCTGGGTGTAAAAATCGCTGCTCTAAGCTTGAGCAGAAAGAATTTGATGCACAGCAAGAAGTGGCCAGAATAAATGAAGAGACATGAACATAGACCAGGGTGGGTTTGTGCTGAGAGGAGCACCTGCAGTTCTTGTGAAGAGAACTACAGGGAAGCCTCTGCAAATCCAGATACTTTATTTTTTATGGTAAGAAAATGGAAAAACCTGCATCGCAGGGAAATGAAACTCCCCATGTCTCCCTAGAAATGGTGGTTCACACTCCTCCAGAGGTTCTTATTCCCTCGATGGTCTTCGAAGGGTAATGAGGTGATCAGTGGAGGACTCCTTCAGCTATTAGTCTTCCCTGGACTGAGTGGTACTGCAGAGAATTAAAGCTCCCAGAAGACAACAGCCCTTCCCACGGTCTCAATACATTTTATTTCTGTAAGTGGAAGAAAGGCTACAACAGAATTATTCACCCTTCCCCCACCCCCGTAACTTCCCTTATTGCTGCTGTATAAATTAAGGCTTGCAAGGGTTTTTCTCCTGAGCAGACTCTTAGGGCAAGTGCAAAACTCATTAAATGAAAACAAATGTTCAACCCTTCCCTGTTATTTCCCTCTCCAGCTGGCCTGTTAAAAAAAAAATAAAACCCTAAAACTGAAATAGAAAAAGGTAGGAGTTTCCTGTTTTGCTCACTAAAGGGAAAGGCCAAGCTGAGCCCTGCTGCAAATCGTGAGACCATCCATCCAGCCTTCAACTGGGACTGACCAAGAGAGGAGAAGCAGTCTCAGAAGTGGGTATGGGGATAAGCTGCTAGACAGCAGGAATGAGGCATGTATTCCCCCTTCAAAGCACAGCTCCAGGCCACCACTGGGTGCAGACCTATGTGCAGGCAGTGTGTCCATCAGCAGCTTGAGTCAGCCATTTAGTGACAGGAGATGCACTCAGATTGATTCCAGCCATGGTGTGATGGAGAGAAATGCCACAGAGACACATCGGTTTCATGGAAACATGCAGTAAGTTTGCCTCTGCAGTGATTAAATGGAGTTGTAAACAATGGAACTGCAGAAGGGCTGTGAAGGGGTGAAATGGCCATGCAATGCCAAACAGAGCCCTTCACCATCTCAAGCTGTGAAACCCCAGTAGCAATGAGAAATACAGTGAAACCCACAACTTCCTAGAAACTTCAGGTGGACTATACTGGGGTCCATGGGTGATGAAAAGAGCCATATTTCTGATTGGTAGCTTGCCAGTGGTGTTGGTAGGGGGTTGGTAGTGCCACCAGAGCCCACATGGCAGTTTTCCTTTGCCCTAGTGTGAGCTAATGTCTTCATAACTCTCTGTCAGAGAATTGTATTAGCTGCAGTTCAGAGCAATCAGTCTCTCTTGGGAAGTCACCATTCGACTTTCGCACTTGCCCTTACTAAGTAATACTATAAATCTTTGAATCATCTGGCTGCCTTTGATCTAGCTGCAAGTGTGTTGAATACTTGGTGACTGGAGTGGAGGAAGGAGGGAGAGAAATACCTCATTGCTGTGCTAAAGTTATTCAGAGTGCTGAAAAAAGAGGTGGATATGGCTTATCTTCCTAATGAAATTATTTTAGTTTGCGATGTTGCAATTTGTGTTATCACACTTCAGAGCTGGGGAGGAATAATTATTTTTGTAAGTGTATATTTTTTTGGGAAAAAAAATGTTTAGTTGTATCTTGAAATGTCTTCAGAATAAGATCTTGTCAATAGCAGAACCTGCAGGTTGTTTGTAAATGGCACTTTGATACACTATTATAAAAATATTTAAACAAGACAGATATGAGGAGGGATATGCTGCTTGCAGGTGGAGCACCCATGGCAGAATGTGGGGAACCAGATGATAGTGTAGACTACACTGCACTTGCAGCACAAAACCCCCAAGTCATAAGCCCAAGTGATTGCAATACAGAAAAAGCCCTGGATTTCCCAAGGGTGGGATTTATCTCATTAAGTTCAGATCTTGCACAGTCATCTAGAGTCCCTTTAGCAGCTAACAAACAGACTCAGCTCATTGCATGTCTGCTGGAATGTGGAGCTGACCTTGCTTTTCATTCCTAGCTGTTTGCATTACCCCTTCACACAGGCAAAGGGGCAATTTCTCATCCCCTGAACATTTGTTACCTATGTTCTTGCGACGTTGTGAAGTGGGAGAACAGACCCAAATCCTGCAGCAGGCTTAGCATGGGCTGTATCTGCATTTGTAACAGATACAATTTGGTGGGCAGCTCTCTTGGAGTGGATCAGTCACTACTAAGGAGTATTAGGAGCAGCACAGCAAGATGTGCTGTGGGAGGCACTTTACTGAGAGGCAGCGTGGCCTGTTGGAGCTACATTGGCCTTATTACACCACATCAATGTCACAGAGACCACATTGCCCTGAAATCTGTTCAGAAATATGAGAGTGATAGCTGTGCCAAGCAATATATTAAAAAAAAAGGAAAAGAAGGGCATTGTACTCAATATTTGCAAGGCCATCAGCCACATCCATCAGCAATCACATCTATTAACATGATTACTGTTGATAATGTACCCTTCAGCTCTGAGCTTCCTTAATTTGAGCATTCATGGAACTCAGGTACCAGCTGAAAGGCTTCTGATTTTTTTCCCCCTGAATATCACTAGATGAAATTATTATCAATGATGAGAAATCTTTGAAAAATGCCTTCCTCTGAAAATTTAATGTTGGCATCCTTTTTTTGGTAATATTTAATACTCTCTGACTGACTGCAAACAAGAGCAGTAGTGGGAGAGAAACACTTCCTTGAGCACACATTCAGTGACAAATTCAGCTGCAGCACCAGATTTGAATGAGACAGCAAAGTAGGACAATCACCTTTTACTCCTGAATGCTCTTGAGGTCAAAAAGGAGAAAATGCGCCATTCAGCTATAGAGACTTCCAGTTTCTGAGGCAATCACTTATTTTTTGCTGTTATCAGCTACTTGTGTTACCGTCTGTTATAAAAAAATGACTCCCACACCCTTTATATCCTTGTATTGTGCTGGTTTATCAGTTCTGCTGAGACACTTAGGAAACAGAGGAAGCTTGAAACTAATCTTCCTATAATATTACACACAGACAACATGTGTGAGTGCATGTGTGAATATTTATCTGGAGGCTGGTAAAGTCCAGCATCCCTGGATACATTTATATATCTCCTAAGGAGAAAAGTGTATCTTATTATAAAAGAAAGTTTATCTTTATCTATACCTGTACGTTTACCTATAGCATGCAATCATAGAACAACCTTAAAGACCATCTTGTTCCAGCCCTTGTTCCATGGACAGGGACACCTTCCACTAGACCAGGTTGATCAGAGCTCCATCCAACCTGGACTTGAACACTTCCAGGGATGGGGACTCCACAGCTTCTCTGGGCAGCCTGTTCCAGTGCCTCACCAATCTCATAGTAAAGAATTTCTTCCTAATATCTTATCTAATTCTATTCCCTTTCAGTTTGAAGCCATCTTCCCCTGGTACTGTCACTTTTTAAAAAAGTTCCTCTCTCTATCTTTCTTGTAGGTGCCCTTAAGGTACTAGAAGGTCTCAGCCTTCTCTTTTCCAGGCTGAGCAATTCCAAATCTCTCAGTCTTTCCTTGTAAGAGGGGTGCTCCATCAACTTGAGAGGGATGTTCTAATCAACATGACAGGCCTTCTGCGGACTCACTTCAACAGGCTGATGTCCTTTTTGTGCTGGGTGATATCCCAGATATTCCCAGAGCTGGACAATAAATATCTATTTCCACAAACACGGAAAAATTAGAAAGAAACAAATGTGTGAAATGGACAACCCCCCCAAATTTATTCCTAGATATGAAATTAAATAATGTATCAAGGGCTCTGACTTGCCCATATAAAGCAACAGTGGGATCCTTGCCTCAGACAGTCTCACATGGGCTCAAGCCTTCTGCAGCTCAGAAATGCTCAGAGGGAAATTAAGAGGCCGATCTATTTCTGTTGTCACAGACATGTCCACAAATGTGAGTTATGCCTGCTCCTGCTATTACCTGCTCCTAAAATGTGTGTTGTACATAAGTCTATGAATGCCACAGAAGAAAGAAGGGACGTATGCCTTATGACTAACTTTCCAGTCCTTATGGGAAATACTATTTTCTGCTTAAAATATACCAGGGTTTTATGGTCTTGAATTTCTTATGAAAGAGGAAGGCTTTTGATTTTTAGAAAGGAGAGTTGACTGGAAAAAAAGTTCGATTTGCATTTTTTTAGAAAAATATTAACATTTTTATTATATGCCAGGAAAAAACTAACCCCTTTCCATTTTTTGTGAGCAGTAGGAAAACCGTATTTTGTGAAACACACTTTAACTGTCTTTATGCTTAGAGGTAGGTGAGACCCAGCACACTGAAAAAATGTGTTTGGTGAAAACAACAGGCAAGAAATCCAGGTGCTAGACTAGTGAGAATCAGGCAACGAAAGCACTTTTCTCTCCTGTAACAGAATCAGAGGTGTAAGATACAAAAACCACACTGCCTGCTTTCCTCCAATGTGTGGGACTCACCTCTGGGACTGCTCACCTGGATGGGACATTTGGAGAAGGGAAGTGTTGCTTTTCTTTGGAAAGATGTTGTGGTGAACTTTCTATCTGCCTGCTTTGGTTAGTTCATTCTGCCATTAGGAAGTGGTCCCCACTTCCCACTTTTGCAGCAGAGCACTCCCACAGTGTAAAACAAGCCCGGGGATGCAACCCTCAGGTCAGCTAGCAGGATCAGCTCACCAGCCCAGTGCTGGTGTCTGAAGACAAAATGACAGGAGGAGGTTGCATGAGAAATACTAATTCCCACTAATGGTTGAGAGCAGAGGCACGTGCAAGTTTGATTTGATGCATTTTCTTTAGTAGTGAAGCAGGTCATCTTGGATGTGCTCCAGACAGCTTATTCTTGGCTTGTAGTAGAGTGAATAAACATCACTCCTTGCTTGTAAGGCCAGCCCCAAGCAGGTGACTTTCCCCTGGGGAAGCTCCATCAAGCCCTGTTCAGCTCTACCAAGTTCCTTTGATTAGGCTGAGTGCATTGTATAGTAATAACCCTTTTCAGTACTTTGGAAAAGCTGTATTAGAACCAGCAAACAGGGGTTGTGTGTCAGTGTGGATGGACAGATAGCCTAGGTCTGGTCACAGCAGCAACATCAGAAAGAGCAGCAGGATACCATGTCTTGGCAAATGCAGTGGCAGGACAGAAGGAAGAGCGAGTGAGTTCAAGGAAGCTTAAACATGTCCCTGGAGGTTGGCACAGCTCAAGCCCTTACATCTGTAGGCACAGACCACGTAACTGAGCAGTGGGAGTGACCAAGCCCTAAAAGAGATGTCACCCCCCTGCTTGCCTGGGACAGCTGCTCCCTTGAGTCTGCCCTGGGGCTGCCTCTGCCTCCAAACACCCCACCAGGGTAAGGTATGGCAGGCATTACACTGGAGCACATGCAGCTACCTCAAAAAAAGAGGCATTTATGAGTGTCTTTTTTTCCAAGCTTGCACAAAGTTTGGATGCTCCAGGATAGACATGCTGACCCCAAGCAGTTCCCGAGCACAACCAGATTGCTCTGGGCTGTTGGCCCTCACATCACTAACTTTTTAAATGAAGGGAAAAACCCTCAGAAAATACAGTTTTCCTTTAAGCTTCACTTTCTTATTCCACAGGGAGAGTGGAGATTTCCACTATAATGAACAGAGAAATGTGTACCTCTTTCCAGTATCTATACTGCCTGACAACAGCAAAACACAGCTCTGCTGGAAATAGTTGCACGGAGCAATTTGCACATCCAAGAGTGGGTGGGAGCCAAACTGCTGCTGTGGTGGTCTCTTAGGGGTGCAGCATTTTCCTTGAAATCCCTTCAAGCACTCTTGATAGCGCTCTGGGGCAGACCCTGAAAGCACCTCACAACCAGCCCAAGGGATGTCCTCCAGCCTTGGCACGAAGCCTGTGATGATCTTGTTTCCCTAACAAGGAAACCCTCTCCAGTAAACCTCTGATCTCACAATGTGGAGTAATACTCATCATTTGGATCCTCTTATAAAGGATGAAGAGCTTTGGGACTGGGATGGATGCGCTTGAAATAAGAAACCTTGGTCCTATTGAATGCTTACCTTGGGTGTGTTCTTGGTTGCTCAGCCAGAAGGTTCAGCCAGTTGTGCCTTGGAGGCTGGACATTTGCAGCCCTTCAGGGAACCGAGGGCTGAGAACCACTGTGCTGACCAACAGCACTCATCCCCTTGACAGAGGGCTGCCTTCTCCACCTTAAAGATAATGGCAGCGAATTAAAATCTGTCTAATTGAGCCTGGTCTGCAAACAAGGCAGGTTGGGGAAGTATGGATGGTCCCCAGAGCGCCAGACAATATACAGGTCCAATTTTAATTATTTTTAATAGAGCAAGTATCTTCAGTTTAATCATGTTAAAAGCCTCTGAACTATGTCTACAAACAAAATAGCTACCAACAGGAATTCCTGCTAGGTTTTACATGAAAGCCTTCTGCTCTCGTTGCTAAAGGCAATCATCTACACATCTTTGCAGGACTTGTAGCCTCAAAGATCAAGAACTGAATCTCTTAATCATATTTTTTGTCCCTGAAATCCAGTATCCTGCTTTTTATGCTTTACCAGCAAAAGTCTGTAGTTTCAGAATGCAGCTGGTAGCTCCTGTACCTCTCTAGGCTCACCCCCTTTTTTCTCCTTCATTTTGTGTATGTGTTTCTTCCAGTTTACCAGCTCCATCAAGTAAATAGATGGTTGCTATGATTATTCTCCATGCTGAGTTAAATGTTGCTAAAAGTATTAAAGGATTGCTGTAGAACAAAATGCCCCTCTGGGTGAAAATAGAGTAGTTAAATGTGGAAAATCTGGGTGTCTCCATGCAGTCAAAATACAGTTCAAAGAAGCCAGGTTTCAAAAGTGCTTTAGTTGGGCAAATATAGTGCATACTTCTGTTATCAAAATATGTCTGGATCAATATTGCTCTTTGAAATCACATGGGGTCTCTGCTGGAAGACAACCGAAATGAAAATTACTCTTCTAGGATTTCACATTGGGCTTTGTTTGCTCTCTGACTGGGGGAGAGGTTAGAGAAATGCTGATGCTGATGGTACTGGGCTACCTCTGAAAGTCCTTCAGCTCTTCTTTGGTGTTTTCTGGCCAAGGGATATAAGGCAATGGAAGTCAGGCATAGTATTTGCTTCAGGTCCTGCTAAGCTGCAAAACATTCATTAATTATGATTTTCTTCTCTCCTTGGGATGCTTGTACTTGGATTTCTGCTACCATCAAATTTTCAAAATTTAAAAAATTGAATTGTTTAATGCTTTAATGCTGTAAACTTTTAAGGCTCTTATTTTGTTTTTTTTTTTTTTTGTGGGAAGGGTTCTTCTGAAAGATGTGCATGGTTTGCAAAAATCTATTTGGAACATGTGGATATTCGAAAAACCCCATGTCGTTTCCAACTGTTAATGTCCCATCTGCCTCCCTAAGACTCCAGGCCCTCTGCAGTTTCTTATCTCATCTCGATCTTGATGCAGCTTTTTATATTATTGCCCCTGCAGGGATGAAAACAAGCCCCACTGACAAATAACTACATGCACCACAGACGTGCAGCTTCTGGACCAACCTCCCCATCTGTACTGAGGGCCAAGGGCCAGGCTCTGAGAGCTGGGACCAAAAAAAAAAAGGATAAAACTCTGATTTATTTGTTTTCTGTACACCTGCACGCAAGAGGGTGCAGAATATCCTTGCCACGGTGATGCAAGTGCACAGGTTGTCAAATAATTTGAAGGATGGATAATAACTGCCTAACTGCATTTTTTAAGGAAAGTGCATATGTTTTGCAAAGCCTGCTAACAAGCTGTAGAGGAGTAGCATGGAAATCGGCATCCCCCTGCCCCCGCTGAGCCTAGAAAATGCTATTTAGAGCAGTTTGTTTTAATTTTAGTGGAGAGATTTGCTTTAAAAGCTTGTACTCTCGATAGTATTATGCAACATATGCCCTGAAAGGCATGTTATTTAATCTGTTTTCTTGTTTGTGTTCTATTTAATGCTAAAGGGATAAAAGGGAAAAAAGGGAAAAAAGGGAATACAGAGGTTTTCTACTGTCCTCCCCTTAGCAGCTTTTTGAGGAGGGTTAAGAAGCAAAAGCAAGGGACATCGTATTTCTGCTCTGGGAAATGCAGCACAGGATGGATGCACTTTGGACCAGCAGGAATGAAACCTGAAGGTGTGGAGCCAATCTCTGCCTAGCTCTGCATGCAGATGGGGAGATTGTGCTGCCAGTTAATGTAAACACCGGGGCTGTGTGGTTTGGCATTTCACAGGCACTCCAGCCATTTCAGGGCATGGCAGCCACCTCACAGGGCAACTACTCTGTGGTACCACAGACAGCAGCAGTACAGGTTCAACTCTGCCTCCTCTCCTCTGAGTGATGGGCTCAGTCCAAAACTTCAACCAGAAACTGGTGAAACTTGGAAAAAATCTGCTTTTTTAGCACAAAAATAAAGTGCAGGATTGTTTCTGTTGCTAACCTCAAGAATAAATGGCTCTTTAGGCCCTGTCTGTACCATTCCATGAAGAGAAACCCAGGACAACTCCTGCTGGGAAGAGAGGTTCATTTTGGGAGCAGTGATGTGCTGCTCCACAAAGCAGAGTTTTGTTTCTTGGTTAAGTTACAGGATTTCTGCCTGGTGTTCATCTTCTGGCCTCATCCTGCTCTTCTCTCATGGACTGAACTGAAATAGGTCAATGCTCAGACGGCTCTGGGGAGCACCCTCAGCCCTGTGTTCAGACATAGCTGCTGAAACATCCCCAGGGTGGTGTTTTGGGGTTTAAAAATCTCTCACTCAGGAAAGGCAGCTCCATTTTCCCACCTTTTGCCAGCAAGAAGAAAGTGATTCCCAGGAAAGAAAATACATTAAAGCCCTGTTGGAGATATTTTCCCAAGGAGAGATTGGGGCATGGGGTTGAGGGAGGATGAAAAGGAAAAAGACTGTATGCAGTTTCTGGGCAAGTATTATACAGAAGAATTCCTCTGCCAGTGTTGGTCCCCTGAGCAGCTGACTCTTTGCCAAGACACAACCCAAACCTTCAGGGCAGGAGCAACCTGGGCAAAGACCAGAGATCCAACAGCTTTCTCAGCATTGGCCTTAACTTCATCCAAGACAAGAAGTTCTTATTGGTCACTGCAGGACTTCCCCTCGGGTGGGGAGCAGACACCCTCCCAGGTTTCCTAAAGCAGGTCGTGCTTTTGCACTCGCCAGCCTGGCACATCCCCTCCCCTTACAACGGCCCCATCTAAGGCTGCTACTTACATGGAAGAAGAGCAACACAATATGATACTCAGATGGTGTAGATTTGTTCTTTTATGAGGCACTTCATGTTCAGGAAAAGGGGAGGAAAGGAAAGAGACTTTCAGTCTGGATGTGGGAGTCTTGGCACCCTTCATTCTGCTTCTGCCCAGGGTGGCCTCAGACCCCGATCATTCCCCAGGAAGGAGATCCTTTGGTGAGTTTTCTCCAAGGCTGTGAAGCTCCTGTGAAGTTATGGCCCATGGTTGCTTTGCAGGGGACAAAGACTTAGCCTCACTCCCACAGCCCTGGACCAAGCACATCTCACCCTCCTAGCAAGCAGAATTCCCAGCTGTACTGTCACAGACATACCTAAAAATAAAAAAGAAAAAAAAAAAGAAAGCAAAATGTAGTGTTTCCCACAGATTTCCCCAGCTGCATGATGCAGTTGTGATCTAAATACCTGAGGCAGCATTTTCAGAGCTTCAAGTAAGCACACCAGCTAATTAAGGGATTTTTATTGGCACAAAGGATCCTCTTCAGTCAGTGGTTGAAGGAAATAGGACAAACACGAACATCAGGGGGAAGTGCTTCAGCTCAAGCCTTCTAAATCCTTTATCTTTTGTCAGATGATCTGACTGCCACAAGTGACCATGCTTTGAAAAATCCTTCTTGTCAAAATTTCTGATAGCAAATTCCCTCTTTAATCTACTCTGAATCAGGCCATGCTGGCCTTTTTCATGCTGCCAGGGTATCCCCGACTGTGACATTGCCCAGGAGGATGACAGGTTCATAAGAGTAGTGGCAGCTCTGGTGAGGGAATACAAAAATGATCCTAGATTTCAGTATATGCAGAGATGGATTGGAATCTTCTCATCGAGCAAGGCTTGGACTATAGCTTCCTACTGTGAGAGGAGGGAATAAAACAGGCCCCTCATTTTTTAAGGGCATGAGGAAGGATCCACTCCTCAGGCAGATGTTTTCCTTCAGTAACTGAGTATGAATACAAGACCCCCCCCCCCCCAAAAAAAAAAAAAAAAAAGTGGAAAACCAAGGGAGTGGCCAGGCTTAAAAGCAATATTTGGGGTGGGATGCTTTGTAGCCATGCACTGCCATGTTCTGAGTTCTTGGTCTACCTACCTCAGGTGTGTGTTGTGGCTAGTAATTCTAGAAGTACCTCAGTTAGAAAATAATTTTAAAAATGCACAGAAATCAGCTGGCACCTTCCTAAATCAATACAGCTTACAGCAATCAAAGTAAAGAAAAAGTACTTGATTTTATTTGCTTTTTGATATTTTTTAGGGAAAAAGGAACTTTAAAAACCTGGTGGTATTTTACTGAGTGGATGAATAGGTATGTGGTGGGCTAATCCTCACTGGACACCAGATATCCACCAAAGCTGCTCTATCACTCTCCTCCTCAGCTGGACATGGGGGAGAAAAACATAAAAAAAAGCTTATGGGTCAGGATAAGGGCAGGGAGAAATCACTTACCAGTTACCATCACAAGCAAAACAGACTCAGCTTGAGGAAATTAGTTAAATTTATTATAATTTAATATCAATCAATTAAGAGTAGGGTAATGAGGAACAAACCCAAATTTTAAAACACCTTCCCCTCACCCCTTTCTTCTTCCCAGGCTCAACTTCAGTCTTCCATGAACTTCTCCAACACAAGTCCTTCCCACATAAACTGCTTCAGTGTGGGTCCCTTCCATGGCGTGCAGTCCTTCAGGAACAGGTTACTCCAGAGTGGGTCCCATGCTGGAGCAGCTTTGCTGACAGGACCTGTGATCCAACAGGGGACCCACATCACAGGTCCTGCCAGGGGCCTGCTCTAGTGTGGGCTCCCCACAGGATCACGACCTCCCTTGGATATCCTGCTGACCTAGGTTACAATACAGGTGTATTCTATTAGCACCAGCTGTGGGCCATGAGCTGTTATCTCCTGCTATGACCCACCCCTGATAACAGACAATGGCCAGCAAGAAACCACTGCATGACTCATGGGCTTATCTCATCCTATTGGGAGATGCTTCACCCAGGAGGGAGGAGCCAAGCATTCCCACCTGGATATAACCTGGCCTTGGAACTGCCTAAGGGAGCCCTGTCTACTGGGTTCCTAGAGGATAAGAGCTACCACTGGACCTTCAGCTGGAGACCAGACCTTCCATAGGATCACTGCTTCAACTGAGCTACTTCATCTGGACTGCTACCACCACCCTAACAGGGTGTCAGGTTGTATCTGACTTTGTCTGTGTTTTTCTTTCCCTTGTATTATTTCAGTAATTTTAAATTTTTTTCCTATTAAATTTTAACCCTGACTTGGGATCTCCCTCTGGTTTGTTTTCAAGCCATTACACCTGCTCAGGCATGAGGTCCTCCATAGGCTGCAGGGGCACAGCTGGCTCACCATGATCTCTGTCACAGGCTGCAGGAGAATCTCTGCTCCAGTGCCTGGAGCACCTCCTCCCTGTCCTGCTTCACTGACCTCAGTTTCTGCAGGGTTGCTGCTCTCACATATTCTCACTCCTCTGTTTTGGCTACTGTTGTGTAGCGTTTTTTGTCCATTTTTGAATCTGTTATCCCAGAGGCTCTACCACTGTCACCAATGGGCTTGGCCTTGGACAGCAGCAGGTCTTTGTTGGAGCTGGGTGGCACTGACTCCATTAGACACAGGGGAAGTGCCTGGCACCTTCTCATAGAAGCCACGCCTGTAGGCCCCCATCAACAAAACCTTACCATGCAAAACCCAATATAAAATAAAAAAGAAACCTGGCTTGTTCCTAGATGAGCCCAAATTAATGAATTAACTTGAGGGAAAGCAAATTAAAGTGCTGGTAGTTTAATAGTAAAAAAATCATACAAATTTTTATGAGTTGTGGAAAAAAATTGTGAAGTGTCCCCAAGTTAAGGTAGCCTGTGGAGTAATAGGAAAAAAGAGTCAAGCTTTCTCCAGATACCTATAGCTTCATTGTTTAATCAATGTGCCTCCTTAGGCTGATGGAAAGAGATGGACGATTGTGAACAGGGGTGCAAAAAGAAGGTGTGTGTGTGTCTCCACAGATCCAGACGCTGGATGCTGAGCATAAAAACTTCACTTTTAGAGTAGTCTCAGTCTGTGTGTCTAGCTCAGCCTTTGTTCCTTTTTTTTAATTGTGCCACATCCCAAGTCAACAACCAATGGAAGGTCATGCTTGGTATCCAGCTTGTCGCCTTCTTGGAGCAAGCACGTGTGGAATAAACAAGAAGAGATTGCTTCTGGGTTCTTCCCAAAGGAGAATTTCTGTTTGCAGAGGAGGTCGGGACTTTTTGGCTATGAGGTGGGAGGTGGCATGAGAGTCAGGAGAGCAGCTCTGTACCTGCTGGGTTTCATTTCACAGTTTAAGTGGGAGTGATCAGTCAGTTTTCCTCCTGGCCCAGTGGCAGAAACAAGCAGGGAAACTTCATCCTGGTGGTCTGATAGATGATCAGTTCAGTCTATAATTCTTACATGGGCCTTGAGGCAATTTGCTCTGGCCTGCAAATACAAGATAAAGCCATGCTGGGTGCCAAAATGAGATGTCAAGTTGCACTGCCCTTTTCAGTGAGATGAGAAATATGCCTCGGACATGAACACATTCCTCTTGGAGGCCTGCCTGCAAAGCCCTCAGGTTTCTGTATAAGGGAGGAAATCTGACATCTGTACCCTGAGCAGGCTCAAACAGCCGTGCGTGCCCAGCTCCTCTGCACGTGCACTGGGCTTTTATCTACACCTCGGGAATTCACACAGGGACGATGGCAGCTGCCTCTGCAGGGGTGACATCCTGTCCCTGCCAGCAGCCTGAAGAGCCCATGGCAGCATCTGTGGCACAAGCACATCTTGTACTCCACCAGGTTCTGCTGCATCCTGTGGCACTCCACAGCATCCTGTAGCATCCTGCTGAATCCCATCACGTTTTCCTACAGCCCGCTGCCCTGTCACTGGAGCAGAATTCATTTACTCTTTCTGGCTGTGCTGGTGCCAGGGAAAGGTGCTGCCTTCCCAACCAGCCCTCCCTGGCTCATAGAGAGATGGCAGCCAAATGTGAGTGGGGTTGTTTATTCAGTTGTGGCCTTTGACTGAATACATGCACAGGGGTAATTTAGGGCAGGGAGATGGCTCACTCCTCGGCCAGTATATACATGCATCTCCACTTTGATTACCAAGGACTGGAGAGGGGAATGCTGAGTGTTTATGGAGCCACGTGTTTATCAAGGAGATGAAAACAAAGAAAACACCTTATTAAAGCTCAGCAGCATTGTGGCATCTTTTTTCTTTTTTAATACTAGAAGAAAAATTAAATCTCCCCACTATGACTGTTTCTCTGCTGGCTTGCATGTTATTTCTTCATCGGGTCTAAAGTCTGTCTGCTTGCCCTGCACTGCCGAGGAAAAGCTCTAGAACAGAGCAGCCCTGCATGGAAAACTCTTAGTGACTGGCGTGAGGCAACAGACAAGTCTGCCTTTGTGTGGTGGTTTGTTTTGGAGGTTTGTCACAGCCTGACACAGACGAGCACTCGCTGTGCCCAGGCACCACCCAGCCCCTGAGTGTGCCCCATGCAGAGCTCAGGGACCCTCGGTGCCTTCGGGCTGGGGACAGCTCTCCCAGAAATCCACACCCTTAAAAAGTGGGGGAAGAGGGGATGGGACGAGTAGTAATTAGGTGTAGGGTTAGCTAGCAGTGTGTGTGCTATTTTGGGAAGCTCAATTTTCAGTGTAGTACAGCATTTTTCCAGATTAACAGTGGTGTAAAAATATCCCAACCTTTTAAATAGTCTTCACAAACGTGTTTCAAAGAGGTTTCTTAAGGATAAGCCTCACTTAAATCTGAAGCAAATATAATTGAAAATATTACAGATTTTAGTTAACACTTTCTTTTTTGACTTTGTGAGGAGCAAAATGTGGTTTTCCTGCTTGGAGACCCTTGAAGTTGAGCTTTTTCTCAAGGCACCTAGTTACAGATTTAAAATCTCCACATTGCTTTCAAATAAATATACAGGGTTTTTTAAATTATTTTTTTTTCTCCCTCTATGGAGAAGCACTTTCTGTTTGTAGATAACAAGTGGCTGGAAATGAAAGCCAGGGGTGGGAATAGAAGGATACAAGGGCTTTTTGGACTTCAAAAAGGTGATTAAAAAAAAAAAGCCCACTATGTGGTAATACAGTCTCTTATATTTCTTGTTTTTTTCTTTCTTTTCCTGCTCCAAACAAACACCAGAAAATGTAAATTGCTTCTCTCTTCAGACAACACTGAATTACTTCTAAGTAATGTTCAAAAGTCTATTATTTAAACATAAAGAAGTCTGCATGCTTCCTTCTGCTTTCCTTGAAAAACAAAAGTGTTCTCCTCTTCAAAACACAGTGGAGGGCTCTGACAGCTCCTGAGCACAGAGTTACCTCTGGCCTGGCCCAGCTAGAGACAGTGAGCTCCAGACTGTGCTAGAGGTGCCAGCTCTGGACTCATCCTTGAGGATGGACAAGGATGATGAGCTGAATAGCTGCCCCTGGCACAGGGCTGCCAGGCAGGAGAAATTCCACACTCAGAGCTGCGCTGGAGAAGAGAAGGAGATGGGACGAATCCTATTAATTTTTTCAGCAGGTTTTCTCTGCACATTCCACAGAATGGAAAGTACTGGTGGTGCACCTATGCCTGTAAAATTGTTTACATGGTAAAGCACACAGACTTAGGACTTATGTCCCAGAACTGTCCCTTTTCAGCTGCCCTTCCACTCACAGAAATGAGATATTCTGTATCTTATTTTTCTAAAGGGCCCCTGGGACAAAGAACAAACTCTGTCTGCAGTACATGGGCTGAAATTGTGGTAATGCTACTCAGAGAAGTAAAATTGGCTAAAGCAAGACCCCAGTGAATGTTTGTATCAGACTAGGATGAGAACAGGGAGCTTAGGGGAGAAGAATGGTCCATGGGTGCTTGTTTGGAAATGTATTTGGACATGACTTTCCTCTGCTCGTGCTGCTGCCTCTGGAAGGGAATGTGTGGGGCCGGAAGGTGCTCCATGCAATGGAGAAGGTGCAGATTTGCCAGGGGCTGGGCCCACTCCCACTGTGACCCCTTCCTGGGGGCAGGTAGGGGCAGAGGTATCTATCCACTGAAACCTCCCAGCATTTGATGTGTCCCCAAAACCTCATGGCAGGAGTCACCACTCGACTTCAGTCCTGGATGAGCAGGAGCCATCTGGCAAGGGGGCGGTTGCTGGTGGGCTACAACAGCAGCCAACTGAGTGCAATAAAACCACATGGGGTATTTTTGGAAAAGCTGACATCTTTCTTTCTCTCTTTAGCACTGAATAATCCAAGAGCCTGGCTTCCTTGCACTGTGGGCCTTGCTGAAAGCAACACTGAATGGGCAGGAAATGCTGCCACCTGGTTTTGATTATTGCAGACACCACCAGTACAGCTGGATATAAATGAATTAATTCACTCATAATCTTCAAAACTCAGAAAAGTTCAGATGAACTGCAGCTCTTGGTACCTACACTGACTGATAATTTCCATGGGCCCCCAGGGGAGAAGAGTCTTTGCCTGCAATGCCTCCCATGATGCCATAATTTGCCCTCAGTTTCCAGATGATGCCAACTCAAATTTTCTATTTCCGTCATCTTACAAGGAGCTTTTAGCTATAATGGTTTTATTGAGTTCTTGAGTGTTAAGCAAAACAATCCAGCTATGAAGTTAATTGTGTCTGCAAAATGACAGGGATCTTACAAACTGCAAACACCCAGCCCACTCAGGCTAAAAATGGTTCATGCAGCTCTAACAGTACACACAGTTGATTGAGAGTTTGTTGGTAATTTGGGTTTTTAGTAAATATAACCCCCACATTTTCATCAGCAATTTGATTAAAAAAAAAAGAAAGAGCTTTGCATTTTCAGGTTTGTAAAGTGAAAAGCTCAATATCCCCTTTCTTGCTCTCAGATTTTGGAGCATTTGCATATAAAGAACAGGACAAGAAGCAGTGTCAGGCCTTTCAGTGGGCAGTTGTGTGGGGTGTGAAGGACGTGTCAGCCAAGATTCTACTTAAACAAGAGGCATCTCTGCTGTTTTCATTCCTGCTTTTTTTCTAGGCATGTAAATGGTGAGCAATATCTCTGTCATGGTTTGGGTTTTTGAAAGTCCAAGTAGATTTTTGTGGGTGCTGTGTTTTGGGGAGGAAAGTGAGGAAGGGTGAAAAGGTGAGAACTTCATCCAAGCAAGTCTGGCTGCAGGGACAACTCAGTGCCTTCATGCACGTAAAATGGGTGGTCCAGGAATAAACTGGAAACTTTAAAACCTGCAGCTTTTGGAAAATGTGATGAACAAGCACAAGCAATATACCACTGGGAATTTTGGGCCAGGAAATGCTAACTTTAGCTACAGCAGTGCTGTGTTTAAGGGTTGTGGGGCCAAAGTGAGAGGCCCCTTGGTCCAGCTCTGAGTCAACATTGCTTCTGGAAACCTGCACCCTGTCCTGACTAGGGGAACTGCCCAGGTAATGAAGAGGAGTTAAAGTCCCAGCACGTCTCCCTGCAGATGGAATGGGCATTCCACCCGGGTTGAACAGATTTTATTCGCCTTGGCCAGCTCTTCACTGACACTTTTCCCACTCTCTCAGAAGGCTCTTTCAGGCATTTTGTGTTCACTAACAGACTATTTCCATGCATTGTGTATTTCCATGCTGCAGCAACAGCCATGAGCAAGCTAAATGCTGATGTCTTTAACCTGCTTTTAAGAAGGTTCTTGTTTAGTCATACCTGGCACAGGGCTACATCATAGACAGGCACTATGCAAGATGAGCTGATGAAACAGGACTTTTAGAGCTGACCCAACTAAAGTCCTTCCAGCAGCAGAGCTGGCTGCAGCACCTGGCTGTCTTTGCCCACCCTGGCAAGGATATGCTAAACCTCATCTTGGAAGGATTTATGTAGTGCTGCACTTCATGTATCAAGGGAGACATTACTGCACAGAGCAAACAGCTGTACTTAAAGCCACATGAAAGCTACTGCTCGAAATAGAGATAATTCCTCATGCAGCTATATAGAAAAACCTTCCCTAAAAGTTAGTCTTTTCTTTTAACTGTTCTTTTTCTTCCATATAAATAAAGCATAGGCCTCATGGCACTGTTGCCTTTTTCAACAGTGGCTTCTAACTCTAGATTTTGAGATTTAGGCGTGGCCAGCCCCCTGGGGAGCCACAGGAAATTTTAAAGCACACAAAACACCATGATCCCTCTGAGTGCATGATACACTAGAGGGTTTCACAGCCCAGGACAGCTGGAAAACCCTTGTCTGGATATGGGTGTCCAGACCCAGAGACATATGTAAATCTTTCCCTGTTGAACCTCTAAAGCCAGAACAAAACATTTTGCTGTTGTGTTTTTCAGCTGAAGATACGTGGGCTGTGACCACAGAGTCTCCTTCAGCAGCAAGGATGCTCAGTGAGAGGCACATGGGGTGACCAATGCAGCTGCTGCTACTGGCAAAGGTGCCCGTCATCCCTGGGGCAGTGGCCTCAGTGCAGGTGCTTCAGGGGCCCCTTCAGGAGGCAGCACAGGACTCCCCATAGCATCTTCCACTGCAGGAAGTGCAACCATCCCAGGGGCTTTCCAATGGCCAGGATTCATACCAGAGAGCATGGGAGAGAAACATGGAGGCATTTATGCAATGGCAGAGGGGATTCCTTGTGGAGCAGGAAGTTTCTCTGCCGTGTTAGCTGTTGCTTCCCTTCCTGGTCACTACCAGGACACTGCAGGAAAATTTGTGGTTTCAGCCTAGTGAGCAGTGGAGGGCTGCTGGGGTCCCTTTGCTATGGCTCCTGCCCTGGTTTTCAACGCAGGGAGGAAGAGCTGTGGGACCAGTAGTGGGACCTGCCCTGGTCCCTGGCTTGGGAGAGCTCCTGACCGGGGCACAGCCAGCACATTCCTGTTTGCAAAGCAAGTGCTGACCTACCTCCATCTGAGTCAGCATTAGTTCAGTTCCAACCCCATTATCCATTCTCAGCTGCAAGTAACAAACCAAATTCACTTGTGGTGCAGCTCCAGTAAAGTATAAGCTTGATGGAGTCAAGTCCACCAGCAGGCAGAGAGGGAGATGTGCAGAATCTTTGTGAAGGCAAAAAAAGGCAGTCGGGAAGCTCTGAGGATCCCCTTATCTCTCCACCAGCTATGGGACTTCTGAATAGCATCCAGCAGTGCCTTTCCTTCCCCACCCACTGTGCTACACCTGCATGGCCCTGCCTCTCAGGTTTCTGCAGTGCCTTTGACACACAGCTGTTACTGCACCATCACAGTGCATGGCTTCATCAGCATTGTTTTCGGAACTGCCATGTGTGCTCCACTACAAAAGCACACAGCTTATTTAATGCTGGACTGAAAAATGCCAGAGGCATAGATCAGTCTGGATCAAGAATCAACTGCTGCAAAAACATGAGACTTTAAAAAATGTATTTATTTATTTCAAGTTTTGATGCAGAATTTATGTTTTATGAATTGTCACTCCCAGATGATTCAAGCACACGCAGTTCTGACAGTTTATTTTAAGCTGAACATCTCCATTTACTGAAACCAGTATTCATGCAAAACTCTTTTTAACAAGTAAACATCCTCAAATCCTCCATATCTTGTGTGTGTGGATCAGGCAGTCAGTAATGTTTAGGAACTATAAGCCTGAAGTGCAGCAAAAGGAGAGCATGACACGAGAAAGGTGGCTCAAGGCACAGCAAAGCAGTACTTGATGAAGTGGGTAGAGCCTTCAGGAGATGCACTGGGAGCAAGCACAGACTGTTGCCCTGAGCAGTGAACTGGATGTGAATAAATGATAAGCCAAAGTTCAGTGCAAGGTAGTTGAGGAAGTCATGTAATAGAAGCAAGAACAGTCTCTGTTTGAATAATCTGAAAAGGTCTGAGGAAATTTTAGTCGGGGGTAAGGCTGTGGTTCCACAGCCAATGCAGGAGGGTGGCAAGCAGATTCATGACTGGGCACACAGAGCAGTTATGTATAGCTGGAAAAGCCTGGAAAAAATACTGGAAAGTTGTTTTGTTTTCACTTTGATATTTATATGACAGTTCCAGTGCCCTGGCATATGTGTGAGATACAATTTCTGAGATTAGAGAGCCAACCTGATAGAAGACTTCTGGCTGTTTCTAAAAGATCTCTATACATCCAGGAGGAATTTTTGAAAGGGAAAAATCACTGAGAAGTTGGTTCCCATAAATAAGACTAAGAAGTATGGAACACTGTGATGCTTAATTCACAACTCTCTTCTTCTCAGTCATTAATTTCATCCTGACTACTTCAACCAGAAACATCAAGCAGACACAGAAATGCTTGCAGAATTCAGTGCAAATATTTCAAACACTGTACAGGGGGCTGTTGCTGGTAAAAGACCAAACATGCGTATTGTTTTAATTGCCTTGTGAAATCTTTTAATAAATAGTTGCATGCTTTTTGTGGATTAGCCTTATGAATTTAAAGCTTTGTTTTGCCTGATATAACAACTGCTCAATTGCACCAACAGGAGTAACTTTACAAGTTTATTCTGTTTTACTAAAATCAATGTATACAGCTTCAAAAAGCAATTAGTATTTATTTAGCTAAATTTTTTCAAATATTAATAGCAGCTTCAAAATGTTGACAAGCCCTAAAGCCCAGCAAGTAACATGCTTTGATGTGTTTATCTTCTGGCAGCTGGAGAAAGAACTGATTTAAAATGTAAATAATTAGTTTGCTTAATATTTTCTTTCCAAATGTGAAATCTGTTTGAGCTTTTTTCCCCTCCAAACTGTGGTTTAAATTACATTTTATTTATATGGTTTTACAATGTAACTCCCAAAAGAAAATGGAGACAACTTGCTTGCTGACATCCAGCTGACCTGGTTCTTGCCTTCAGGTAACTGGCTGTGCAGGTTTGGCACAAGTTGGCCTCAATGTGGCACATCTTCCTACCTATCTGTAGGCACACCAGCAACCCTGCTGAGGCCACTGCTACATTAAGGTCAGCAGGATTATTTGGTTTATTTAAGATTAAATTAATACATTTTTGAAAGATTGCTGCCATAATAAAGATATTTTATCTTCTAGTACAAAGGGATTAATTTACATCTTAGGTATTTCAAAATATATATCTAAGAATTTTTTTTTTTTTTTATTTTGCAAAAAATAGAGCAGTTATTGAAGCCTGATTCTGAGCCAGGGTAAGTCAGCTTGCAGATACAGGAGAGTTTATGATGGTTACAGCAGCTGAGGATTGGGATCTACAGTTTCCCTAAATATATGATGCAGATGTACAACTCACACTCACAGTGGCAACTTAACACATCTATCTGGCAGTGCATGAGCACCTCCCAGTCCCAAAGGAACCCTTCTATCCGTTAACTACAGAAATAATCTTTGCAACACTGAAAGCACAACTAAACCAAATCTTGCACGGCAAAGGCTTGGCCAGAGAGGAATTTAGGTTCTTTTTGAAACAAGTATCGTGAAATACAGCTCTGAGCCTAAGCCCAGTGATGCTCCAGCCCTTTCTGCTGCCGGCAAATCTCACTGGGGGACACCAGCTCTGCTGTGAAAAGATGCAGAGGAGTCAATAAGTTCAGGAGATCCTCACCTGGCTCTTAGGGCTGCTGCAGTAACTGAGAGAGGGCACACACGTGTGACATCCCTGGCAAGCTCCTGCTATGACCTCGTGACACTCTTAGACTGAATTTAACATCCTGCAAACCTATGAACTCTGCCCACCTGGTATCTGACACCGTGTCCTTCTGTGAGATCCTGTTTTACAAGCAGATGAATGTTTCTAACCAGATGGCAACATTTACACATTTCAAAGTGTCATTTGATTTCTCCTCTGACATTAAAAGACACTGCATCTCCACACAGATGAGTTATTTACAACAGCAATCTCTGCACAGGATGTGTTAAATACAGCCAGCTAACCTTGCAAAAAAGTTACCTGCAATGTCATCCCAACAGTTACTATCAAGACCAAGAAGGCTGGTAGAGCAAGCAGAGATATCTGAACACGGAGCTATCTCCCCCAGCTGGAGACCTGTGCAAAGGAGGTTTCTACAGCTGAGCCGAGTTCTGCAGGCTCCCTTTCCAGTGAGAGGAGAGTGCTCTGAGGGCACGGGATCTGCCCTGCGTCAGAGGTGTGTGTCAAGACCCACACTCCTGGCTCGTGTTGGCACTGACAGGGCAGAACCCCACCTGCCTTCGTGGAAACCTTGGCCACTTCAACTGCCCCGTTTCTATCACGATTAATATAGCAGAGAAATGCCAACATGTTTTCAGCCAGTGACAAATGAGTCAGTAATAGGAGTGCTTTCCTCCACTAAAACCATTACATATAAACAAATGTTCCTCTTTAACTCAAGGGTAAAAGGAAGAAGTTCTGCTTCAGGTTCATTTTTTTCAAATCAATCATATGCTAAAAGCTGTTCACAGGAGACTGCAATAGTGAGTCCCTTAGTGCCTTTTCCCTGTCCCTAGTCAATTCTAATCCCAAAATGCAGTTTAGTTACATGAGGATGTGTCATGTCTCATGAGGGTAACATATTTACAGGCTGACTGCTCTTATTTACATTGCTTTCATCTCTTCCTTTCATTGGCATTTTACAGTATCATATTATCAATTCAGCCTTTGGGAAAGAGGCCAGTGTATATAAATCTTTGAAAAAAAAAGATCCTGAGTGGATTAGCAAGTGACAGATGGTAGGCACTGTGTCTTACCACGCTGAGGCAATCCACATGGCAGGCAGGTTGCCAGGCACAGAGCATGGCACGAACAAGTTGTGGCCTTACACAACTGATGGCAAGCAATGCAAAGGCCATCTGAAAATCTGCAAAGAGGAAAAGAAGTGCAGCAGATAGTGCATATGTGGTCATGGTGACCAGGTGTGAAAGAACCAAGCAGCGTTCCAAGGCTAAAGTCCCTGGGATCCATCGGGCTGGCACAGGGCAGCCGCACACCCCTGTACCAGTGGCAGTTTGGGATTTACAACCACGTGAGGTCAGCTCAGGCATAACCTCAGAAAGCAGCGCAGCTTCCTGCTTTTGGGACTGGAGATAGCCTGCTTTACACCAGGCTCAAATACCTCTGCTTAGCATGTATCCTCACAGCTGGTCATTTGGCTTCACCATCCCCAAGGAGTCGATTTAACCTGGCTGACACAGCAGCAAAGGTGTCTCACAAAATTCCACCCTGCCCACTAGCAAGCAGAACAGCCCCTTCAGTAACAGCAGCTGTGGTAGAGTTCCAGCACTGAAGATCACACACTTCCCAGCCCAAACTCTACAGCAGACATGAGGCACCAGTTCTTTGCCACCAAATCTTTCCATACAAACAAGCAACAAGCTTTTTTAAAGCATGATGTAAGGCCATGCCCAGCCAAACGCCACCTACTCCAAGGGAAGGGCTGAGTTACAATTAATGCCAGACTGGGAAGTCACTTTGCAATACGGATGGTCATTTATTTATTGTTTTATCATGACACATCAAATGCTATGGCTGCAATATCAGAACATGGTGTCATTTATAAAATATCAGTATTATTAATGTGGTGGTAAGATAACTGTTAACATTTACAGAGAGGTGTATAATAATTCCATAGCTTTGCCTCAGTGACAAAACACCCTGGCAAGCGGATGATGGATGGAATACAGTGACTCTTTATTATCATGGTTTTTCCTCCTTGATTACTGAATGGCCTATAATGATATCAATAATTGTTGCTGAATCTGATTCTTTCAAATATGGTAGATAGATCCTTTGCTTTTACAGTATGTGTCAGAATAAAAGAGAAGCATCTGAAAAATAAAGAGAAGGCATTTTCTTACAAAATGAGATGAAAAAATAAAACAATATAAATGGAACTTTCAAGTGTTTCTTTTTATATTTAAAGCTCTTATTTCAATAAATTGTATTTAAACATTTTTAAATAATCATTCTGTACCATTGATTTTCTGTTTCACCTTTGGAAACAAATAGAGTAATCTCACTATAAATGTGTGCAAATAGAAAATATATAAATATATTTAAGGCCCATGTCATAAAAAGGTGGTCTCAGAATTGTCATTTTCACAATGATCAGTTGGGGTTCCTTTCATTTTGTCCTGCAAGTTATTTGAGCTCTCTTCTTTTAAGCCTTTGAAGTCCACATGCAAAGAAGAGCCAAGCACACACATACTGTCCTGTGTTTCATTTTGTAAACTGCTTGATGACACCTGTAAAACAGTCCCAATGTGACTGAACAGTGGAGTTGATGTGATCCACTTCAACAAACTGAAGTCTGCTTGGTCGACTGCTGAGCTCCATGGAAATGTTGTTCCCACAGGCAACGACTCCACCTCTGAAGCGCCACATTGAACTTCATGAAATCCCACGGACCTTTCCAGACTACTGGCTGATGAGGGGAGCTTGTTCTCCTCATACAACACAGCACCCTGGGGAGAGGCACCTGCAGTCTGATCTGTTTTATGTTCTGACTCCGTGTGCTCTCGGAAAAGTGACTCCCTTGTTTGAGGAGATGCTGGCAAAGGAGTGCTTTGGTTATTAGCCTTATAACAATCACTAGCATTTGAGCCAAGGCTCGGTGAGAAGCTGTCTGCAAAGAGCCGTGTCTGACACGTGGTCTCCTTTACATTCAACTCGGTGAGAAGCTGGCTGCGAGTCTCTGGGGACAGTTTGCTCAACTGGCGTCCAAGCTGGAGCTGGGTTGGGAATAGTGTCCCCTGAAGGGTTCTGTACAGGAATCTGCAAGAGGAGAATGTGCACGTGAAAAGAAAGGAAAGAAGGAAATACCCAATACGTTATTGAAAGAAAATATCCAAGCCAGAAGTACAACACAGAAAAATAAGACAGTTCTACGTGCTGCTCGTATGCTCTACACAAGAAAGCTTGCAGATGGACAGCTCTGAATGCTGTGCTAATATTTTGACTAATAATTTAATTAAGCAGAGTAATAAATCTGTCTCTTTAGCCTGTGATCCACCTTGTGTTTATGCACAATCTTTCATCTTTCCTGATGAGGAATCAAAGGCAATAGGGATAAGGCTGCAGAGCAAGCCTCCTACATCTAGGAATGGGCAAGTAGGTCCACAACATACTATGAGAATTTCTGTACTGTGCATTTTAGTGAGGATGGACTGAATCTGGAAGCATCACAGAAAACCTCACAGGGTAGCAAACCTCTGCATGGCCAGGAGGTTTGACCAGCAGTCTACAATTATCCCATTCTGTGGTCTATGGTCAGGAGCTGTGGTCTGTTCCTGTGGTCAGGAGCACAGAATAGGTTTGACAACCTGACTTCATATAATCAGCTGCTGAAAGAAACTGAGTTGGCTGGTAGGCAAAACAAAAGAGGGGGGTGGAAAATGTTCTTGCTCTCCCAAGCATATGCATAAAGTGCCTTTACATACAAGAAAAGATAGGAGAGAAGATACAGTACCTGGGCAGCAACGCAACAACTGGTGATATAATGCAAGTGAAATAGAACATAGGGTCTCCCATCAGCCTTTCCATAGTCCAGTAGGGATTGGATGGAGGATGGCAGACTGGGCAGGAAGCATTGTAAACCAGAGCCACAAAGAAAAATAAAATGATACTGAAGATGCAAGACATCCAGTGAAGAAAAGTCTAGAACAACAACCAAAAAAAGAACAACGAAAGTATAATTATTCTTTATATTCTGATAAATTTGCTGTGACTTACTGAAATCAAAACTCCTTAGTTTCTGGAGTCAAATCCAAGCACAGGAAAAGTTTAGAGCCTTGTATATTTATAAATTCTTATTATAAATACAACACTACAAAGCTGTTTGCAGATCATATTTTAAAACCTTCTCCATGTTTGTTTAAAATGCTTGCTAAAAACAGAATGTGCTGAGGGAAAGAAGCAATCATCTTATGTTTTTGAAAGGTGGCACTAAGGAAGAACTATGTATGTGCCAATGAGTTCCTATGTAGGCCATGGGTACCTTACCCAAGTTTTGGTTTCAATAGCCAAATGCAGGATGATGGTGAAAAGAGCTATTGTGGTGATGGGAGTTCCCCAGGAGAAGATGTCCACCTCTGAATCATAGTAAGTCTGTAAGAAGGAAGGCAGAATTTAGCCCAAGCTGAGTTGCCAGTTCTCCTCCAAATGCTTGCAATAGAATGGCTTAAACCAAACACTTACAAAATAGGGGATGAAGAAGCAAACCAGGCTTTGATACATAGCATCAATCATGTTCATCCAAAACATGTGTGGTTGGTACTCCTGTGTCATTAAAAAAAAAAGAAAAAAAATTAAGAAAATCAGATCATAATGAAGATCCTGGATATCTGCCAGGATAGGTATTTTGAGGGGCATATTTTAAGGGCAGTTTTTAGGGCTTGGACAAGTAGCTTTGTAACTTTGCCAATCATTTAGCTACTCTAGGGGATGAAGAATGAACAATCTACCTGCAAGTCACTCTGTTCTGGGATGAAAGTCTTTTGCCTTTTTTTTTTCCTGGCACAGAGTGTCATTCGAATCTGATGCTCAGGCCAGGAAACATTTATGGAGGTGCCCTATTTTATGCAACTACAGTCAGACAACTAATAAACATGTATAAATGGGTTCTACATCACATATGCACAGGCTATTTATCGGCAGAGAAGAGAAGAGGAAACAGAAAATGCACATGTACTTAGAGAACATCCACAACAATGGTCTTTAGTAGCAATTCATGCAGCAATGTATGCTATAAATACGTATATAAAACATATATATATACATACACGTCTCTAAGTGTGTGCATAAAATTGCTTGTTAAAACCAATATTAAACTAACATTTTGGTTTACAGAAATATACAATTGCAAGGGTATGGATGGTCATATAAGGGACCTAAAAATAAAGAAAAATAGTTTATAAATGGCAAAATGTTTATACAATTTTGGTATATATTCTGCATCTCCAACAACTGGGTTCATGAGGTCTTCTTCCCTTTGTGGAAAATATCATTGCAGACTAAAAATGGGAATTGCAAGATGCTTAGAAAGAATTATGGTGTTACTTGGCCTACTGAACTAACATGGTTAATTACTGCATCAGGTTGCTCAGAGTGATTGTGGAATCTCCAGTGTTGGAGACAGTCAGAATGGACTAGTTAAAGACCTGAGAAACCTCATCTAGGTTTGAAGCTGTTTGGACCAGAGGTCTGGATCAGTTGGCCTCCAGAGACATCTAAACTATTCTATAATTCTACAGGGCCTGAATCTATTTTTGAAAGAGATCCTACCTGAAACAGGATTTTTAAGTTTTTAAAATGCCTTTTTAGGTAACTATAAAGAGAATATCATCAATAGATTTAAAAAAACCCAAAAAACCCTTAGAAGGATCTCTGGGCTTATCTATGAGAAACAACTGTACTGTGAACCAGGGAAACTTCTCAGTTTGACAGCTGAAGACAGGCAGACATAACCTCCCAACAAGCCTTAAGGCATTACAAGATTTCTATCACCCTAAAAATGTGCAAGAAAGGAAGGTATTAATATTACAGATCTTTCAAGTGTGATGCACTGAAACAGAAGAAATGTAGAAAACAGAAAACAACAGATGAAAAAGACAGAATTTGGAATAATGGACTGAAATAAGTTACACTAAAATTCTCCTTTAATCTTTCCAGGAGAGTATCTAGCAATGTCACTACATGTGTGGGGTACCAAATACAGGTGTATACTTGGGAGGCAAAAAAACCACTTACTGTGTCCTCTCAGAGGACAGATTTGTAAGACACTTTTAAGAAGGCTTTTGCCTTCAAAGCACTGTCTCCATATAGATAGTTCTGCTAAGCAGCAAGATTTTCCCCCAGTACACTGTACCTGTAATTACCAGGAATGGTTTGGCTCAAATTCCTCCTGCAATTCCTTCTGTTTTCATTGTACAGTTCAAGCAGATGGGGACAAGGTGTTTTCAACAGGTATTTCAGCTGAATCTGTCATCTGTGACTACCTCCCTCAGAGACTAAGTTTATCATGTTTAGGCCATCTTTCTCTTCTTTTTGTAAAGGGCTGGGGACTGAGGTTTTGAATAAGTACTGTGAGGTTATTCTGTGAAAGCCCACACTAGCTACAAGGTGCGATCTGTTTAATTTTTGTGGTTGTTTGTGAGCCTGGACCATGAAGGAGGTGCTCAGTTTAGGCTGTATTAAATCATCCAGCCCTCTCTCCTGTCACGTATTAAAAATATGGCTGGTTGGGGTTTTGTTTGTTTGTTTGTTTGTCTTTTGCTTAGGTGTACTTTTGGCATTTTGACTCAGATAAGAAATATCGCAAAATAATAACACTGACTTCTCAGACTGTATTTATCAGTCATCTACCCTTTGAGAGCAGGGTTGGTTTTCAGTTGAAACTAAAGATGTTCAGGAAAGAAATTACAGTAATCAAGAAGTTTTTACCTCCATATTCTGTCCACTTTTATAAAGCTGAGGTACAGCAATTAACACTTCAGCTGGCACATCCTTATCCAGCACACCAGTAATCAGTTGTGGAAGAGAAGAGAAGAATAAATTAAAGAAGATCAGATACCACTGATCAATCATTGACGAGCCAGAGAACCCACAGTAGAACTGGTACCAGAAGAGAAGGGCCACAAACATCTGAAACAGAACAAGCAATGCTGTAAATATAACAAGATAAGGAGGATCATCATCCCACTGCATTCTGAAACCATTCTGATTCCAGCTCTGCAAGGACTTATCTATGAATGCTGCACACATGAGTGACCCTTCTGAGGATACCTACTCTTTAACTCACTTCCTGATGCAAGGACAACTCGGCTAAGCTGCAAACATCTGGCACACCTGCAAGTGTTTGTGCTGCTGGAACCTCAGATCTTGGACATCACAAAAAGTTAACTTTCAGTTCAAGTGAAATAATGAGGTGCAATTTAATTAACTGTAAAAAGCTCTCCCATCCACCACTGACCTCTAGGTAAATGAGTACTGATGTCACAGCACTTACACGACTACAAGCATTTCCACAATAATATCCTCTGCTGGCTGGAAAAGTTTTGGGACACTTTTCTGGTCTACAACAGATAAATGCAGAGGTTTTTTGCAAGACCAACATGAGAGCAGCAGAAGTAAGGAAGGTGAAACTGTAAGGTCTAGAAAAGTTGCCTTAACTCTTCAATCCTTATGCTTTGACATCCAGCAAATTAGCAGTGCTGTACAGATTCCTCAATCTCCCTTACTCTTCAGCCCTATGTAGAAATCAGCTGCATACAGAGCTGCAGAGGGGTTGTTCATCTGCTTGGGTTAGAGTCACCCAAAAAGAAACAAACCACACGACTTGTTTCTTTACAATCTTTTCAGCATGGAGAATCCAGAGGGCTCAGGAAAGGTGCTGATTTCAGATGCTGATGAAGGATTTGAGGCCTAGAAAAAGATGGCCAGCTTCCTAGAGAAGGAAATAAATTCCCAGGCTTGGTTCTCCTAAAACTACAATTTTTATTATTCTATTTTATTAAACTGTTGGACACTGTTGAGGGTTTCCTTCCTTTTAACCATGAAGATGGGAAATGACGTGACCTCTCCTTTCACTTCCTCTTCTTTTTGTATTCTGTTCTCAAAAAGCTTTCAGCCAGATGGAGAATGTTAACCCTTCATGAATTTTAGATATATGGAGGAAAAAAAGGCTATGAGTGCTTAGTCAGTGAAAGCTGCTTTAAGGAGACTAAGCCTATCTCGTAAAGGGGAATTGCCACAGAGTAAGAGGTCAGTCCTGCAGTACACAAATGTACATATGTGTGTATATGTATTTATACACATCTATATACATAAAGTAGACAAATGCTCAGGCAGTGTTTACATCCTACATTGAAGTGGCTTGTATATGAGCAGCAAATACACCTCACTGTTAGCAAGCCCATACTATAAATTAACCTAGGAAAAGTTAAATGGTAATATTTTTGTAAGCACAGCCTCTAGAAATGTTTCTGTAAATACATTTCAAGAAAAATATCTTTCTCTGGCCCAAACAAGACCGAGTTACCAAAGTTTACCCTCTTCAGTACAGTTGTCTGGGACATGGCAATTTCCCAAATTGAACATATTTTGAAAATTATTTCTTTTCCACATCCAAAACCAAGCAAAGTTTCTTGAGTAATTTCTCAAAAAGAAATTGCAATAAACATGTGAATTTAGATACTTTTTTCTCACTGTTTTAAAACAAAATGCAGCAAATCCTGGACCTATTAAATTTTCTCTCTAGAGCCTTGCTAATCTGTCTTGGAAACAATTTGGCTCTGGCACAAATACGCAGTTTGATGAAAATAGTCAGCTGAAAATCTTCCTACCACCTCTACTATGGGTCTTAATAGTGCTGTTGAAGAAAGCTACACAAATAAATGAAATTTCAGTAATCAAGCTTAAATCAGATTTTTTCTCCTGAAATTTTATTTTGCATTAAACAAGTTTTAAATATTATTTCAAATGTTCTCTCTTGCCTCTGTGCATTACCCCTCTGAAAAAGACAAAACAAATTTACATAAAGGTTTTAAATAAAAAAGGTTTCCTTTCTTTCCCTGCCAGATGAGACTGTTTTATAAATGTGGTCCCAGACAGAATATCTCAGTGAATGAAGTATATGTCAAAAAAATGTTCAGTGCTGTCTTGCAGAGACAAAGTATAAAGGGGAAGAAGATGAGCATGCTTGTGCAGGTAAAATTTTGTTTACATGAAATCCCTTTTCTTCAAGCTCAGATATTTCCAGTCATGCTATGTTTTAGTTTATATTTTACTTGTATTTTTATCATCTCCACAAAGCCAAACATCTTCTTGCATAAGTCATTTAAGTTTCCAAATGGCTTTTGCAGCAATGTGGAGTTTAAATTTTAAATTAGATAGGTTCTAGTGGAGAATGGAAAATTTCATAGTATGAGCAAAAGGGGAAAAAAAACATTTGAGGAGACAGAAAACTTGAAAAACATTTGCAGTGTAGCTATCTTGACTCTCTGTGGAGAATCATCCAGAATAGTCTCCTTGCAAAAGGTTCAGGTGCTCCTATCTTTCAATTTTTAACAATCTTTCCTTAAGGGCAGGCACTGTGTCAGACATATTCATGTCTATATGCTGGATATCCAACTACAATTTTAGAGTTAGAAGCAACAAGTATTTCTCAGAAAGCTCTGAAGGCTGCCAAAACACAGCCAACACAAAGAGATTTCTTCAGCTTCTAGCCTTGAGGCGGTAGCTTGTGAAAATGTCTAAAAATGGCATGAGAAATAAAACTTGTAATCAAGGGCAGTTGTACCAAAGAAAATGGAAGATTTTACCCAAACTGAACAAAAGCGTCAATGTATAAACAGCATCTCTGGCTGCTGATTGCTGGAGTGTCTTATGTGCATCACTTCGGTGTTTAATTTTTTAAATTTTAATATAATATGGCTACACATACACCTCTTGGAAGTTCAGATGCCATACTGTCAATGGGTATCTTGGAAACATCCAGCACTGGGGGTGGGAGTACAGATGTTCAGCATCATTCAGGATGAAGCCTTAAAACTGATGCCTCTGAACACCACCACATATTTCACTGCTGTACTTCAACAGGTGGCTCTCCACTCAGTGCAGCATTACTTAAATCTGCAGCTCAGACTGCAAAGTCCCTTCTTTCTTCTGTGTCTGAAAGGGCACTTGCATGCAGTCCCTGCTCTGACCACAGAATGTATTTTAACACACTTGTTTTAACACAAAGATGCTTTATGAGTCCCTTAGCACCCTTAGGTGTTCCTGTGATGTTCAAAATTTTGACCAAATGATGGTTTTCTTCTGATAAAAATTGAGGATTAGATTAAAATTGGAAAGCAACTTTTACAAAACTGAAAGCCACTTTTTTTTTCTGATACTGGGGACAAAATCCAGTCTCCTGCACACAATTCATACATTGCCCTTAGGAGAAAACAGAGGTATGAGAGCTCTAGCTGTCCTCTTTTACCTGCATCTTCATATGCTTTACTCCCAAGGTGATTTGTAGCTGTTGCAAGTGAGCAAATATATGTGCCTGCCAGTGACTCCCACCCAGCTGGTGGTATTCCTGGTTGCCTTGTTAGGCTGTTTTCAATCAATCATCTTTGTACTCCCAGATCAATGCTAAGGGCCTTTGTTGAGGCCAAGGAGTTGAGTTGCCTCTGGCTCGATGCCCAGTACTGGATTGAGTCCTGTTTCATACACCAGGGAGGAAACACAGACCCGTCATCTGTTCTTTACCACTGTGTGCTTCCTTTCTAATGAACACTTTTGATTAGTTGGGAATAAGATAAATCAAGAAAAAAACCTTTCCAGTCTCTGCATCTGAGACACAGAGAGGACTTGAATTATCTCAAGCCACTAGGAAATGTGTACAGTGATTCATAAACAATGATGAGATACAGTCAGGAAGAGAAAACACACTCAACTGCTACTTGGGACAAATTCTGGATGTCTTTGGCATTGAAGACTCCTGTATCCAGCCAGCTAAATTCTGCAAAACTGTTCTATAAAGAAACTTTTCTTCAGCAGTGCTTGTTATTTGTGTTACCGAATTTGCACATTCAGCAGCACACTGTAGCTGTTATGGAGTGGGTCCCGTATTTCTGCAAATGGCAGCCAGCTGTCTTTCAGCTCTGCAAATTTCTTTGCAGCTTATTTATAAACCATTTGAAGGCTGACCTAATGCTCACTTAGCACAAAATAAACCCTGGAAACGTGGTGCCATAAAGCTGCCAAGTCAAACACTTACTGCATTTTTGTAGAAGAAATACAGCACCATGTTGGCGAGTCGGGAATAACACCAGTGGCCATGAACAAGCAAAAGCTTCTCCAAATGCCTGAACCTTGGGATTGCAAAGTCGCTTGCCATCACCGCCTTTAACGAAACAAAGGTTGGAATCATTATTGTTAAAGCACCACTTTCAACACTAACAATGCATCTAGTCATCTTCTTGACTCCTACAGTCAGTGGAAATTGTGCTGATGAAGAATGAAATTCATGACAGTGCTTATGAAATGCAGCTATTGCTGCATGGATTTGAAACACCCATGAGCAAATGCGGCAGCTTGGCAGGACATGCAAAGCAACCCGGTCCTCACCCAGAGGAGATTACAGCCTACACTGCAGATGGTGACAAGCAACAATAAAAAGCAAGAGGTGGGAGAATGGCTGGCAATTGCATGAGCATGAAGGCTCAGGGTCCATGTATGAAGATCTTGGTGGCTGTAACATCTTTCTCTGTAAAAACTACAGCGTACTTACAGGGCAAAATGAATTTCCAGAGAATAAGACAAGAACAGCACAATTAAGTGGTTGCATCATAATTATTTGACTTTAAAAGACAAAACAATAAAAATATTAGTTTTAATTTTATTTGCAGACCTGGTTTATAAAGTTTACTTGGCTGTCCTGAGATATCAGTATTTTGATGGTTTTTTTAAAATCACACATTTTCTATAACTGTGTATGAGAAAAAAATCACACTAGATGAGAGTCCTCTGGGACTGTGAAGACTGTCAGATGACACTGACAAAATGAATCACACAGTTTCTCTCTAATTCTGACTAAATTTCAGAGTACTGTACATCTAGATGAGACCTACTCGTGTTATCATGGTTGTTTCATGATTTTCCTTATCCCTAGGATCACACTAAGGTTTCAGTCAATATTTTACACTTAATTTTCTATTTTGGTATCACCTTTCTTCTCACAATTCAGTTCAGCAAAAAAAGAAGGAAAGGTGAAAACCTCCAAAGGAGCAGTATCTTCCTTACACTCTGATGGATATATTCTGGCTGTATTTTTAAATGAGAGACATATTTCCTTTTAAGTTTTCCTAATTCTCTTTCTTGGTAAAACATCAAAAGGGCTCAGTTTTTCCCAAGTAAGTGCTTGTAGAAGCTATTAAAATAAACTCTAAAACAGTATGCAAGAGAAGGTGTAAGAATGCGTTGCAATTTAAGCAGTAGATATATATAAGGACTGAGACACTTTTTAATATGTTGACACATCCTAGGATTTCTCAGGTACTGAGACACACTTGTTATAATCTCGCTGCACAGAAGTCTGATTTGTCTTGCAGACATACAGCTATCTTGCAGTTTGAGGAGAACAGAGCTATGCTATGTCTGTTTCCTTGTCCTCCACCCCATCTCAGCCTATTCCAATGTCAAAACAAAACCTTTAGCTTCATTTGTGCTTCTAACATAGTACTTCTCAGCACACTGAGAAGTGTCACGATTTTCTTCTTTTTTTATTCCATTTTTATTATGGTGAGGAACACAGAGAGAAAGATATGTTATCCAATTACATTTGCATGTTTACTTAGTCTCAAAATACCCCCTTGATTTTCACATTTTACATTTTTTTCTTTCTTCCAGTTCCACATGCTTCCACAGAATGTGGAAAGAAAATAAATCAGACAGTATTGCTGTCTTAGACATCTAAATGCTCAACGCCTTCTGAGTACCTGCGTGTGTATGATTCTGACGGTTGTTTATAGTAAAGAGGTCTGTGTGGCTCCTTAGGACTTGCAGGAAGGGAAGGGATCTATAAACATTTTCCACTCTGTTGAACTTTCATTTAGAAAAAAACCAGGTAGTTTAATGAGTTAATGAGAAAATAGCTTTCAGACCTGAATACACTGCAAAAGCCAGGGGAATTTGAGGACTGGTTATTGTAAGTGTATGAGCTCAACTGCAAGTAGCATAAAGGGGCAAGTAGTGAAAAAAAAAATGCTACGAGCAATCTATGTCTGCATTCGGAAAAAAAGTGATCTGAATTAAAACACAGATGACAAGAGCTTATTGCTGAGTTCATAAGAGGTGGTAAGACCCAAGAAGTTTGCAGCAGACTTTTTTGAACTGACAGGTTTGGAGGGAAGCCCACAAAACCAGCCTTCTCTGAGCTCTCTGGAGCTTGGACTGTCTGCAGAGTGATACTGCAGAAGTAATTAGAAGATTCATACACATTGAAAAGTGTATGATAGAAAAGAAAAATACCTACTGACTTTTCTCCAGTGACCTGTTCCAGCTTCTGCTGATCTGCAGTCAGAAAATGCATAAAGTTGATACCCAAGTTCACAGCTCACTTAAATTTCTGTTTCGTAAGTTTGTGTGTTGGCCCAAATAAATTACAGCATTCATGAAATCCCATGAAATAAAACTCTATAGCCAGCTCGTGTACTGTGTGAAGGAGGCCTCTCTTCCCTTTTGAGCAAAACATCCAGCCAATGTTGCAAAAAATGCAATTTGGGTCAGAGAACCACCCACTGGTAACTAAGTTAAGGAGCATGCTCATCTGCTCAGGTCCTCAGGATGGAAACACTTCCCACTTTCACTGTAGAGCTATTTGACATACACTCAGCTACTCTCTTTTCTCATGCAATCAGCCCGCCCAAATACAGGGTAGGTTGTGGAAATGAGGTATCCTCCTCATTTTCTGTGTCTTACTGCCACGTCTGGTCCTAACACTGCAACTGATCTGCACTAGCAGAAGAGGAGGCTGAGATAATACAAACATCCTATACATATACATACTCTCTTCTGGGGATGAGAGAAGTGCCTCTTACACAGTGGTGAATGCAGTAATCATGGGTGGAATGCATCCAGAAGACTACAAGGGAATTACCCTCATCCTGCTATTCCCTGTGACTGGAAACGCAGCCAAAACCAAGACTTGCTGTAAGGTGTAGGGAGCAGTGGTTCTGCAAAGGGCCACAGTTTCTGTTTTGCTGTCTGAATAAACTGAGTGAGTGAGATGTGTGGGTGGCTGGGCTAAGGGTCACCACCACACCATGCAAATAAGCTACGTCATTTGTACTGGCTTGTGCAGCCACTCCACAGAAGTATACCCAAGCAATACAGGAGAGAGGAGAATAAAAGCCAGAATAAGATGAACCTTTATTTCCTAAAAAATGCATAGATGAGCTTTTTTTCCTCCTTTAAACAAGTATTTAGCTAATTATTTTTTTTATCATATTACTTAGAGGGATCTGGTAAGTTCAATTTTCTGAGAAGGTAGAGTGTGTGTACATGCATCACAGATCTGAGAACAAGTGTGAGCTCAAACTCAAGTTGAAAGAACCTTTATAAAACACAACTGGGATTTCTCAGCACAACTTGCTGCTTTTCCTTTATTTGTGCTGACTATCCAGAGGCAGTCTGAACAATTTGACCTATAGGAAGTGTCTGTTTCACCCTGTCATGGGAGTGCTTTCCACTGGATGAGCAACATTACCTGCATGCCTTCTTGACCAGAGATCCCCACACCAACATCTGCCACTTGGATCATGCTGACATCATTAGCACCATCACCTAAAGATGACAAAATACAGTTTTGTTGTCACTAGTAGACCAACTACTGTTAGCAGCAACAAAACAAAGGAAAAACAGTTGTTGGTTGAGTATAGTAAGGGAGACATTTAGTAAGTGTTGGTTGGGTATAGTAAGGGAGATGTGTGGTAGAAAACGATACATCTTTAGAATATAAGGTTCAAAGCTTGCAAAGTTTCCAAGACATTCTGATCTTTGTAGACATTTTTATCACAGGAAAGTAACAATAAAACAAACCCATCTCTTTTTAGTAATACCTAAAATTCAGGTGTCAGGCCTGGACTGCACTAATAGTAAAACAGTGGAAGGCTGAGAATAAGCTTCTCAATACTTTTGCTTCCTGATTAACAGTCTGCCTGCAATAAGGTATGACCAAGAATTACATGTGCAAGAAGGCCTAAAGCCAGTGAAGATGTCTACACTGTAAAAATACTAAAAAAAGTTAAAAAGTAGATGAATGAAAGAAAAAGTCAAGACAGTAGTGTTGACCAGTCCAAGATCTTTAATACACTGAAGACTGATAAATTTAATTGGAATGGCTGCAGAGCCACCAGCCCCTACTCTGCTTCCAATCGCGATACCACAAGTGATAGGTGCCATAGACAGGATATCAGAATGAGATATGTTCCTACTTATTAATCTCAAATTTACAGCCAGTGTACTAGTGGAAAATGAAACTGTATTAGCTTATGACAAGACACTTGGTTTTAAACTTCAGTGGCTGAGGTGCGCACCACATCTCACCAGTTTCCCTGCTGTTGGCACATGTAAAAGTGGTATCTGCTCACCAGACAAAGTTGATGTCTTTGTGACTGTGTGACACAACCCCAAGTTAGCTTATGTTGGTTAAAAGGGAGGATGCATACAGCTAGGCTTTAAGCCAGAGCAGGAGCTTGAGCTCAAGTCATAGGCTCAAGACGCTCAGAAAGAATGAAAATACAAGCTGCCCAGTCTCCACTTTTTAAGCAATCTGGATAACTCAAGTTAACGAGCCAGATGTTTTTTACAACATATGCAAATGATTATGTCCACAGTCAGTTAGCCAAAGATATAAATGCAGTGGAAGGGAGGCATATCTGGGCTAGATATACTGAGCATAAAGATTATGATAATCAGCATGTACTTGGTGATGTGGATGTCACGCAAGTCTGGCAATTATTATATGTACTTAGGGTTTCCCATGGGCAGGTCCCACCCACGTGTTCCAGCTATAATTAACCAATACAGGTAGATGAAAGCAAGTGTATTTATGACAGTGTATGCTGAAATCATGTCTTCTAATGAAACATGAACCTAAACTTGAGACAGGGAAAGAAGAGCTGGTTGACTTGTGTAAAAATCATAGAAACATGGAAGATCCTGTTAAATTTAAGACAGATTGACTGCCAAAGTCTCCCCTTTGCTAATTGAGTGATTAGGTGGGAAGAAGTGTGTTAGCATGATACCAGTTGTAAATCCACTCTCTAAAATGACAAGGCCAAGTCATAGCCTGTGCTGCGTGGCTGACCAGTGATGATAAACACAGAACCTTGAGTTTAACCATGATCGGATGAAACAGCAATAAGTACAAATTTTTTTGGTGTAATATAGTGATTGCAAAATGGTGTTTTGCACAGCATCAGATAAGCCAGTTCTTCACAGCTGTGTTCAGACACGTCAAAACCTCTTAGCATAACTGGGTCCTGATTACCTAACTTCTGCAGGAAGAAATCCCAAATACTACTCCAGAGTTCTATCCTGGTTTTGAGTAAATATGTTAGAATAAATATATTAGAATTGTGCAAAATGTTTTCAGACAAAACTGGAAGCCTGTTTCAGTTGTGAGGCAGCTGGGAGGGTCCTACTGCATGTCAAAAAGATCAGAATTTTCAAGACACAGTATACAGCAAGGCAGGCTAGTTTAAACTGAGATATTTACCTATTGCCAAGGTCATTGCTTTGAGTTTGTCTCTGACTAGTTTCACTACCATGCTCTTTTGGAGTGGGGTAGAGCGACAACACAGTACTGAACGGCATCGCTTGGCTAGTGCAAGAAATTTATCCTCTAGGGTGGGTTCCAGGGCATAAGCTAGAGTCCTTCCATCAATCACTAGGCCCAAGCTGGAAAGCACAGAGGAAGAGGGTGGATAGAGAGGGGTGAACCCAACAGTCATGTTTCCAGTAGCTCCGTCTATTGAGTTGTTTGAAAATTTAGACTCCACGCATTGCAGACACTGTTCCAGCAAGACAGCACATGTCTCCTGAAAAAAAATTCAAAATAAAAATGCTTGAGAGAAAATAACATGTATTCAAAGGCTTCTGTTTGCTGTATGTTTAGGCATAACTAATATGGGGAATGTATTATTTGTTCCACCGTTAAAAGTTTTAATATCGAATAATCTTCTTTTCTACTTGTTCTGAACACACTTAATTCTTGAAGAAGGTATGACAACAATAAAGAGTAGAAAGGCTTAAAATCTAATTCTTCTTTAACATGCACTTTTGTACGCTAAATTAATTTCTTTTAGCTCCTTCTCAGAATAACAGTGCTGGGAAATGATATATAATTGGTACCAAGTTAACGATGGTGATGAACACCATTATGGTGATGAACACCATGTATACGCCCACAACTCAGATCAAAGAGTTATGCATTGTTGAAGGCCAATTAAAGGTTATTTAAGCTGAAATCTCTCTCCTAGCCATACTCAGCTAGAAGATGTTACTGAGAATACATGAACATTCAAAAGAATTGCTATCGGTCTTACAGCAAAGTATGACTAAAAAGAAAAACCACGGAAAATTAATTTACCAGTTCAGTTGATACACCCAAGAATGGAAAATGCTGTTATCGTTTCTTCCTTTTTGAAAGAAATTGGAGCTGAATACTGATGGCCTACTTCTCCTCTGCTGATCTGAAGTCCAATTTTGTCACCCCATACAAGGACTACAGCACTATCAGTCTGGTTCCTTGTATGTTAGACCGTATCAGTAAACTCTTTGTGACTGCTTGCAACAAGTTGAGCACAGGAAAGATCAGTAATTCAGAGGGATTAGAAAAGTTCTGTTAGGAAGCAAGGCATTACTGTAGATGTAGTTTTCTGCCTCTCAGAGTTAGCATCGAAATTTAAATATTGCTTCTATCTCCAGAGAAAAAGCCACCTGAGAAAACATGAATCACTGAGTTATCTAAATACTACATTTCAGTGGCATAAAATAAAGTATAAATTCTCAATACATTATCAATTGCTTTGTTTCTCAACATGTTTTAATAACAGGTTGCTTTTTAGACCCATTAGTGCCAATAAACAGAATTAGGGATGTTTTGAGAATGCATACTGAAGAAAGTGATTTATGTTGCTATGGCATATTTTCATTCATGGTGGAGTTCACTCATACACAATTACATGTTTTCAGTATGTTTATGATAGATGAGACTATGGTTTAGAAGCATGATTCATTGAAAAGTACTCAAAGACATGTCCTACCTGAAAATTATAGATGAAGCAGGAAAAGAAGAAAAAAAAAAAGGAAGAAAAGGAAAAAAGCCATCAAACTTTTAATTGTACAAATTGAAAATAAAGCAAAACTAGTTCATTAGTAAATCTGTATATTGGGTCTGCTTACTGGTGATTCAGCATTCAAAGTGATGATTTCTTCATCGTGATCTAGTAGCTTGCAGGCATATGCAATATTAACAGCTGTTTCTTGCTTGTCTCCAGTAAGAACCCAAATCTGCAACCCAGCTTTGCGCAAGCGTGCAATGGTTTCTGGAACACCATCCTGCAAACGGTCCTCTATGCCAGTTGCACCTAAGCACACACAAAAAAAGCAAAATATTCCATAGTAAATGAATGCTTAGGGTTCCCCAGAAATTTTAAGTTAAGATTTAAAAAAAACCAAACCCCAAAACAACCAGCAGTCACTTTTACTGGGAAACAGCTAAACTACCAATGGTTGCAAGATTCGGGCAGTTTTTTGGGAGTATTGGGGAAGAAAAGAGGAAGGTAGCTGTGGTAAACATTTGCATCAACAATAAACAACAAATCCAGACTTCAAAATTTCAAAAGCAACCAGATGCCACTCCTAGTCCCAGAGGTTTACAAGGCTTATTGTCTCTATGCTCTATATCTGCATCATTTCTGTTTAATGTTCCTAGAGAAGGTATTGGTTCTTGGAGATAATTTCAGTTCCTAAGGGTCTTAACTGCCTTTTCTCCACGAGAAGAGAGTGGGTCACTAGAAATTCCTCTCTTGAAGGGGAATAACAGCAGGGCTGCATCTTGGGAACAGCATATTAGGCTGCAGACATAAACCTTTTTATGCCTTGTTGCTGCTCTTTGCTCTTGCGGAAAGACACTGGTGGCCAATTGATATATAGCAGAGAGAGAATAAATCATAAATCTGTTGACCATGATGTGAGAGTAAAATGTGTATTTTCATGCTTTCAATGTGTCTTTCTACCTGTTTATACGAGACTGGGTATCTCTTTTATGCTTACATAAATCAGTTGACTGAGATGAGGTTTTCATATATATGAAAAGTAGCAAAATGCCACTCAGGAGCAAGCTCAGTGTCACCACTGGTACATCAGTGCCCTACTGAATGTCAGAGAGACTTCAATGTGAGGAAATGCAAGCCCTGCTACTAGCAAACAAGGAAGTTACAGACATGCAAGTTACCTGGAACAAGAGGAAAAACAAAATAAATTTTTCTCAGCTAATTATTACTCCTATGGTTGTTCCTTCAAAAAAACCCAATTAACAATAGAAGTCCACTTAAGTCTGAGCACCAGTCATTTACATGAAAACACATTCTTAGGGCAGTGTTGGGAAAGCTACTGCTATCCAAACAACGAAAAATATATTCCAGACTAAATTTTTATTCCCACAACCTAATGATGACTGATCATTACCTACAAACCACAGTATTCATTCTTGGGGAATGACTGAACTGATAGTTTACTACTGGCCAAAGCTCACTTTGTCTAGCAGCTCAATTTCACTTTTTTTTTCTTTTTTTTTTCTCACCTCAGACTGCAGGCAGAGCCAACAGGTACACCCATGGTGAGATCTTGATTACTCTGGTCTGAACTAAGTAACTCATGCCTCCTTTAAGTCAGGGGAGAGAACCAGACACTTCAAGGGCATGATTCACCTAATCCTAAAGTGGATATCTAAATCAGACCGAATTTTTGTCTTTTTTTTGGTCTCTCCATTGGTTATATGTTGAGCCTTGGAGATCTGCAGTAAATTCATTAAAAGTTGGGTGAGGTGGATCTATCTCCCAGAGACAGGAATGCTGGCAATTAGTGAAGGTTGCTTTCTCCAACAGTGTTATGATTGTCCCACTTTCTTTGCCAGAGAAAGCAGCTGAATGCATGGAGTACTAGTGTATATATGTACATTTTAGAATCTCAGTGCTTTCAACATCTCAACTCAAAAGACTACGACTTAGCTCTTGCAATACTTTTTACATACACTGATTTTAACTGCAAACCCTTGCCACAGAATACAGAGGCCCTGAGTGCATGTGCTGAACCTGATGTATATGAAAGCTGATGCCTCTCACAGATGCAGTTTATGAGCTTTGCTTTATGCATGTCTCTGGTGCCCCTGGAGTCATGGAAGTCTCTGACATGTTGAAGTGGCACTGAGCTAATGAAATTCTGTAGACAGCTTGGGCCAAATCCTCCTCTTGTTTAGAGCAGCAGCTCCCATTTATGATATTGTGTCAAATTCATCCCTGGTATTACTCCACTTATTTCACTAGTGATAAAATTATGGCAGGAGCAAGGAAAACAGGGTATGTCTTTTATGTTAATTATATCCCATTCCTTTGTGGTGCTGCACATGACAGCCATGATAAAGCCCCACGGAAGCCAATTTCTATACTGTCAGAAACAATTTAAGGGAAAGAACGGATTTCATAGCCAAGCTTTCAGAATTTTTATCACATTTTAATTTCATGTCCAGCTCTCATTTCATTACCTAGCAGATGCAGATTCTTCTCTATCCGCAGTGCTGATTGAAACAGAAGTTCTTCACGATTTTCAATAGAGGATTCTGCTTCCAAATGAGTTTTTAACCAACAGCCATACTCTTCCTTGCTGAGAACCTATTACAAAGAGTATGTGAGGGCACAGTCAATATGATGCAAAGGCATTCATCCTTTACTGAATAAAATGAAAAAGAAGTTATGAATCAAGAACAATAAAATAATAAATACCTTCAGTAATCTTTGTCAAGACTCTCCTTAAAAGCAAACTAAAAGCCTGCATTTACTTACTCTTTTTGCAATACAGAGGGTCCGCAGCCCATCTACAGCATAAAGATTAAGGTAATTCTGAGTTTTGCTTCGGATTTTTTTTTGATGCTTGCCCCGAGGGTCATCTAGATAAGAATAAAAACATAAATTACTCATTGAAAAATAACAGCAGCTGAATTGCCTCAGAGAATAAAAACATGTGTACAGTACTTACTGTACCAGCACTTTATAACTGATACTTTTAAAGAGCTGTTGCTATTTCCAGGGAAACTCGAATAAAACATTCCATTAAAAAAAAAATTGTCTTTTTGTGCTCTTTTCTGTCTTCCTTCTTCAAAAAAGTCACTGTGAATGTACATGAGAAAGACCTTTTTCTTTACTCCTTAAGTATTTCTTTTGCCTGAATATTTTAAGAAATCATGATAATCTTCACAGCAAACAACGCTGTCAGAAATAGGAGTATGATTTTAAATACACCAGTAGCAAATGCTTTTCCGCTTCTCCACAGCTCATCATGTGCAGAAAAACAACACTTAAAAATAGCACTCAGTTTTCCACCAAGGCTAATATCTTGAAAGAAGTGGAAACAGTGCTCTGTTTTGTGCATCTAAGTGCATGAAGGTCCTTTCATCTGTTAGTGCTGTACTGATACCTCCTATCAGCCTGAATCAACGCACGAAGTTCTGGGTATGACTGTGATTTCATTTAGAGGAGAATCAGCACTTGCAGACCTCACAGCTAGCTTCTACCTCAGATGCATCAGCAAAACTTCCACTTAGCATTACCCTTCACTTAAAGCCATGTGTAACTCCTCAAAATGAGGAGTGAGCATCTGTTTCTTTTCTCTCTTTAGCTGGGAGTGGTGCAATGTGCTTACTCTGTGATCAACATAGAGTAATAAATATGATGGCAGCACATTTTGTTCTATGTTATTACATGAAATGATGTCTCCAAAAATTAAAAACAAGTGATAATCCATTTTTTTATCATCTAGGATGAAGACAAGTTGATGAAAAAGGTACTGTAGTAGTAATCTTAAATAATATTAATTTCAAGGTTAGCACTAAAGTAAACATACAAGCTGGTAAATTTTTAGATTGGAACCATTGAGTGAGAATGACTGGTACCTTCTGGCAGGTTTTCCTATTCCCTGATGTGATACACTTTTTTACTAAAGTCTGAATATTTTCAGGGGATGTAGAATCATTTCAGGACATAATTCTGAAATTGGAGCTGTTCCTAAGTGCAATATTTGAGTTACTGGTACTTGCATAGTAACCAGTGACTGAGTCAGGTGACCACTTCTCACCAGAAGTCTGAGCACCTCAAGAGACCTACTAAGTACTCAGTTCAGCACTGAGTGTGCTCACCTCTCATACTGAGAGCCTATGGGCACTATACCATTATATTAAGCACTTAATACGGGTATATAAATTAGATGGCATAAGTATCTTACAGTTTATACTTTTCAGTGCCCATTTACCCAGTGTGCACTCATACTGAATATGTTGACTGCATACATATATGTCTGTCTGTAAAGCTACATAGCATTCAGCACTTTCATATTTATACAGCAGCAGAGTGCATAATTGGGCATTCAGATGCTCCACCACAAACACATACATGTATTGATTTTGTTGAAATAAGGGAACTGTGAGTTTTGAATCCCAATATTCTGGTTTTTGTTCCATTTATCTCAGCCATGTATCAGAACATTTTACTCACTGTAAAGCTATTTTTTCACCTTGAAAGACTGTTCTATCCTCTCTAGGTCTGCAAAGCTGTGAGTATACATATGCAGTTGTTCCTAAGGGACTCTGTGAAGACTGTGGTATTTTCAACATGTGTTCATTTCAGTTCCATCTCTGATTAAGTTCATGTGGTGAATACTGACTGCTAGGAATATTCTCATGGGCCTGTCCATCTACCTATTAATACTACCTATGCTATCACTGTTTGTCTCAAAGGGACAATATAGATATATTATTCCAGAAGGACATCCCTACAAGTATTATTTGCAATCGGAAAGCCCTTTCTGACACTATATATGGAAATATGCATATAAGGAACCAGCAGCCTAACACAGTTTCACTTAGCTACTTTTCTATTACTGCATTATAACCTTTTTGGCACATGTGACTTTGCTGCATAATGTAGGAATTTTTTTTTCTGGGAGAAGTACTGTAGCAAACCTTTTTCAAGGCTTCTTGTATTAGTGAGTCATCTTTTTAACTTAAACAATAAAGAGCAATAAAGCAGGCAAGCATTCTTCCTAATTTATTGTGATACATTAACATTCTAGAGAAAAATGCCATTATTTTTTGCATATCCCACATGAAATTGTCTTATGGGAGTGGCTATTTCAGTGGCTCACTGACTTCAAATGATGCAAACTTCAATAGGTGCTTAAACACATCAAAAGCTGTTTCTATCCCTTTAAGGTTAAGTGGTGTTAATCACTTCAGATCTGTCTGAATACCACAGGTGCTAATGCAGTAATCCTAATGTCAAATGCTCATACCTCCTTCAATGAACAAAGACAGCAACTCTCTACAAGTAGAGATGTGCATACTAGAGAATTTCTGTGCAAATTCTCAGTTCCAGCACGTCGCTCTTCCACCAGTATACCAAGACAGCTAAACCCCCTTATAGATGTTCATGTGCCTCATCAGTCCTACCCTGAGATTTATCTCGTGCTCAGAAGCTAGAATGGGGGGAAGGAATCTCTTGCAGACAAAACCCAGTTGAGGAGATTCTTTTTAGCTGGGATGCAGTGTCTGCTCTGAGCAGTGTGACCCCATGCACCGTGTCAGTGAAAAACAGCAAGGAAGTCTTCTCCAGAAGAAAGACAGAGAGCTAGTGGCCTTCTGCTTCTGCATTTCCTTCCATAATCTCAAACTGCAGCACAGTCATTGTTTTCTCAGTGACTTATGTTCACAGTTCCTGTGCGAGCTGGGTATTGACTCAAACAGTAACTTTCTTATTTATGAACACAGTGACTGTTGAGATAAAGTAAAAACAATATGCTCTTGGGAATCATTTCAAGGCTTTTGGAAATCTGTTTGCTATCAGAATACACCAGGTTCCACAGTCTTAACTAGATATACAGGCAGAGCAAATGGAGTCAATTCATAATATTTTTAAATTTCGAAGCTCATGATGATTTATATTTTTCTGTAAGACACAAGGAAGCTAAAACATAGTACTTCTGCTTCTGATTTTAGTCTGTTTCTCATGTCATATTCCAAAATACTCTTCCTCCCAAACAGGAATCTTTGCTTCATGCCATGTGATGTCTGAGCTGGGAGATTACTTGGTACTACCTTAGTCCTTCAGTCTAAGGGCAAAAGTCTCAAGACACACACTTGACTAGCATGCAGTTCTCATGTCCCTGAAGCACTAAGAGAGCAAAGACCAAGCTGTGGGATTAGTTGTCATGTCCATTCACTTTTTAGTCATTTCCTTGAAATGATAAATGACTGAGTTCTCGTAGCATTACATCTCCTCTCACACTCATGTTCCATCGTCACCAGTGAACTGGATGACACCAACAACAGATCCCACAATACAGCTAACAGCCACAGCATATATCTTTTGAGACTTCCTCTACATCCACCGACACTAGGAGAATGCAGGCAGACAGTGAATTCAGTTCCAGGAATGAAAGACACTCAAGAGAAATGTTAAATGTTTTTTCAAACAGATCTGCTGAAACACACAGAATTACTGAAGCCGGGAGGGGCTTAAGAGGACTAGAAAACAAGGGGAACTGCTTATGGTGTTCTAGTGGCTGCACTTCACATTGCTTGCAAAAGCACACCAGAACTCATAGTTCAATTTGGGCTAAAAAAACCCCCAACAAACAAAAAACCCAACCCAAACCAAAAAACCTCCTGCACAATTTCAGAACCACTTTCACTTTGCTTGCCTGTAATGATGGTGGAATCTGTACTTGCCCAGCTACAGACATTGCTCATTCCCACACTGACCTTCAGGAACTCTGCTTCTTCTTTTCTGACATCCATCACCCACTGATAATGTCATCATTTTTTTATTTTCCAACTGGCCTTACTGTTTTTACTTAGGCAGGTCCTAGACCTGCCTGAAATTTCCCTGAAAATTCCTTGATCCATTGAGTCTACTGTGAATGGACACTGCAGCTTCGAACATAGTCTGTTATATGCTGGCAAAAAATTTAAGACTTGGCATAAAATATTTTTTCTTTTTCTAAACACTCAGTTCTCATTCTGAGAACTAATTTCTAATCAATATTTCCTAGGCATTAGAAATTTTCAGTGCTATTAGTAGTTTGGAAGGAAAGAAGTTTCCATAGATGCTCTACATGCCTTCTGTCATATCAGATCTTTGCTAGAAAATTATTCATGAATACTTTGTTGTTAGTTAAGGACAAGTTCTTGATATTTTTGGCTCAGCTTTGATTTATATGGCTGTAACCAGAAAACTAATGCCAACATTTTTCTGTGTTTCGTTAAACTAAAACTACACAATATAAGTCTTTCACAATTTTTTACTCCAACTCATGTCAAAGTAACCACAAAGTCAATGCATTAGTGAAACATGGGAAGTACCTCTAGCACTTTGGGGCTCTGTCCATTCATATTGGGGTAATCTTTAAACACTGGATGAAATTCAGTGTTGAAAATACAGTAAATTAGATGCAAACTGATTAATGCAAACTGAAACCCCTGTGTCTCCTCTAACTTCTGAAAGCTAACAGGATTCCTCTTGAAACCAACTGATTACAATTAGCTATTTAAGGTTGTCCCTGCTTCCTAGGACATTTGGGTGCTGGAGAATTCTTCATGCTTCAGGGAAACTCCATGTTCACAGCTACATGTCTATTGCTTGCTAGTTAACTATGTATTTGAAGCCAAGATTTCTTGTCTGAACAGCACCTCTCCATCTTTTGCCACAACCTTTCTGTTTTGATGGCTGATTGAGTCACATTGCACTTTAGCATCATAGTTAAACACCAATAAATGTGCTGATTAATGCGACATATTGCAGCAAAAGGATGTAAGGACTTACAAATGAAACAGAGGGAAGCAGCAATAAGAAGTACTTCAGTTTCATATAAAATACTCAACTGTCCAAAGCACTGCCAGGCAGGTTTTTCTAAAGAAATGTAAATTGCTTTGGCAGAGTTGCAAGAAATTCCTTTAAAATAAAGTTTTCTAGAAGATCTTCTACAGAAATTATGTTCACTCGTGCTTGTGAGCTAAGGAACCAGCAATTTGTTACAGAAAATTTGCTATAATTACAAAGTGTTATAAAAGAATGGTTGCCACTCTACCAAATGAAAGCAGGCAAGTCTACTTGCTAGATGAGGCACTGAGATATTCAGAAACTAATTGTTCCCAACCCCCCCAAAGGTAAGTAAGAGGTGTACCTGAAGAGCAGGGTAGAAGAAGATCCATAACAACTGAATCTGCTCCTTTAGTGTAAACATTTATTTCATCGGTGAGAGGATGCCTGACCACTACTGACATCCTCTTCCTGATGGAATCAAAGCCCAGCGTATGTAATACTTCAAAGCTTAAGGTTCCCAGGTGAGGTAGCTCCACTGATACCTGGTCAGACAGCCTTCCAACCAGAGAACAGTTATATGCCCTTGCTGCATAGACAAGAGCAGCTTCATCTGGACTCTCTGCTTCGTAACGGAGTTCTCCTTCCTCAGGTGCACCCCCCACAGCTGTCCTGCCTTGCTGGGAGCTGTAGCCATTGTTATTCATCTGTGCAGAGTATGCCAGCTTCTCTTCCAGTTTTAATAAAGTGCTATCCGTAGATGTAGATGAAAGCACGCTTAAACCAAATCTGTGCATTGATTTGTTTGTAGCCAGACTAGATGAACTGCTGCTGTTAGATCCAGAGGTCAAGCGACTTGGAGTGAATCTTCGTATGAAGTCTTCAATGGTTTTTACTGGAGATTTTAGTAAAAATCGGTCTCTAACCTTGAGAAGAACAAAAAGCACCAATGAACAGACGCCAAAGAAAAGCTGTACAAGAATTCTGACACTGATGGTCAGTCTAAGCATCTCCAACTAATAAAATTTCTTTGACAGCAAAAAGTAATGGTATTTGTATTTTGAGAAAGAAAAGTCAATGGACAACACGGACTCAACAACAACAAAAAAACTTACTAGAACTTCAGAATTGTATCTCCAACTAATAAAATTTCTTTGACAGCAAAAAGTAATGATATGTGTATTTTGAGAAAGAAAAGTCAATGGACAACACTGACTCAACAACAAGAACAAAACTTACTAGAACTTCAGAATTGTATCTGTGTATAAAAGTGCATATGTCTGTATTACAACTTTTTTTTCTTCTTTCACCTCCTCAGACATGACTACTGGATAGTCTGTCAATATTGCACCACCACCATCAGCAGTGCATACTAAAAGCTACCATTAATATGAAACCTTGTCATCCTTTGTGCATATTCAGTGAAGGTAGTGAAAAAAAAGTTAATGCAATATTTTTCTGTTGAGAAGTGTGGTATCTCGTAAAGTTTAATGAGAATATGCCAATGTTGAAAATATTAAGTAAAGTTTAATGAGAATATGCTAATGTTGAAAATATTCTCAAAAGACAATGTTGCGTTAATAATTTTCCCTGTCTCTTTCAGCATTGAAGCATTTTGCTTCAGACGTATAATTCATCTCAGTTCAAACAAATCTGTTCCAAAGATACAGTAGTATTAATAGTAATAGCATATTCATAGTAGTATATATTATATTATTGTGTAACAGTGTAGCATTCCTGAAACAGCAGAACTGAGCATTCTCCAAATGTTTCCTTGGCACAAAACCACATCATTTTGCAGACTAGTTCACTTTTTATTCCAATCTGGAACAGAAGCAAAGTGCAGAATTTTCTCCAGAATGGAAATTCCAGCTGCTGGCGAGCTTTCATATTACATTCCATTATAGTTTTGTCTTACAGATCATCTTGGGATTGCGTTCTTGAAATTCTCATTCATCAATGACACTAGTTAAGGCCAATTTAAGAAGTAACGATCATTATTTCTCATAATGAGCTTAAGATGCATCTTTTACATAATTTGAAAGTTTTAAGTGATGTTTTTCAAGTACGTTTCTCTTTTTAGACTTTTAAAAAATGTCTCAGCCTTTTCTTAATTTAATCCATACATATGAAATATTTATTCACTGACAGCTTATATCCCTTTCTGGTAAGTTTTGCACATTTACAAATTAGTTTCCACACATACTTACATATTTATGCTTATTAAATGATTAAATTGCAGTACAAGAAATCAGGAGAGTTTCAGAAGTATCTTGAAATTGTTGATGAAAGCATATCTTGCCATGGAGGCAAGTGAAATAGCTGACAACATATTCCATTCAGCTAATGCATTATTAAACTCACTCAGTCACATAGTGGTTCTACGAGTCGTCTCACAACTCGTTCTAGTTGTTTCTCACTAGAACAGGAGGTTTTCATTTCCCTAGCTTACAAGGTAAATTAGTATCAAGGCAAAAGCAGCCTGAACTCTCTTTTCCCTTTCCTTTGCCTTACCTTCTGTCGGGGCTGATTTGGTGCAGTAACCACAACTGTGTTACATATAGTCAATGCTATGAAGAAGTCAAAAACGTCACAAAGCTCTGGACTCAGATGGGATAATGGCTGTTCATGGCTCCTCATGACCTCCAGATGCTTTGCACATTCATTCACCTTTTCTAACAACCTTGGGTCAGGTGTGATGTCCTTCTCCTAGTAACAAATACCAGTAATTAATATCTGTATTTCCACACGTTTCCAAAGCAGCAACAAGCAATTAAAGCATCCAATGCAGTGTCAATATCGAGTTTTGTGGTGGCCTTATACCACAGATTAGAGGTGGAGAGAACTGTAACAGACCCATTCTAGACAATAAACAGTTAACAGTGAGCCTACTGGTAGAAATGATGTGAAGTATTTATAGCAGCAATATTTATCTACTTTGGAGGTAGTGGATAGGAGAAGAGTTACATACTAAATTTCCTCCCTCTTTCCTGTTTAATTCAAGATGTTTATTATCTAATACTGAAGTATGGTATACTGCAGAGACCAAAAGTGTGGAAAAAATAGACAGCAATGACATTTAAAGTTTGGCTTTACATCAGCACAGGAAAATAAAACCATCTTAAATTGTTAGAGAACAACAACCATTCACACATCTGAAGTTAATTCATGAGGGTTTTTTACATTGAAACACTGAGCACTTTCAACTCTATTTCATCAGTATTTTCTACTTATTTAATATAATTCTTGTCAGAGCAAACTCTGGTATTTTGTAACACAGAGGGAGGCAAGGATACAAAAGATTAAAAGATAAACCAATCTAAGCCTCTTTTCTCAGCAGAATTTTATCTCTTGATGCTCAGCAACTGATGAGTATGAGCAACCACAGAACCCCAAGTATAAAAATTGCAGCTTGGAATTTTATCAAAAGAGCTTACTCCTGTCTGAAATCAAGAAGTGCTACCAGTGCAAACAGCACCTTTCTTTATTTTTAATTTGCTCTAAGGGTGAATTTGTGTCAACAGTGCAACAATGCAAAACCCCTAAATAGACACGACTTGGCTCCTCTTCCCTCTTAATTACCATTCAGCTCATGTAAAACTTACACAGAATTACACCAGTATAAAATAAACCAAATGAAGTTGTAAGGACATAAAAAAAAGCTACCAACATTTTGAAATGCAAAGATGTTTTCTTTTAAAAATACAACACATGCAGTGAACTGATAACTACTGAAACACACTAAGAACTATGCTATGGTGTATGTCAACAGTGTCTAATAATTTGAATACGTGGTGTCCACCCCAGCACTTGATAATTTTAAAATCCTCTGACAAAAGAGAAAAGAAGAGGCATATGCAGAACAATTTGAATCCTTCACCTCAATGTTATTCTCAGCTTCTGTAGTTAAAAGGAAGACATACATTTTCTTTTCAAAACCAAAGTATAACTAAAACAAACGTTTCAGATTGTCTTTACTTCCAGCTTGTTCCCACAGACAAGGCATTTAGATAAGATCTATGCCAACACTTGATTGTTTTTGTACAAACAGCTGTGACCACAGAAGTAAAGCACCAAGATGAAATCTATAAAGAGGTACATAATGTGCTACAGAGTTCTTTACCTTTTCCTTTTCAGGACATGGTTGTATTGCAAGATACAGGACACGGTGCACTTAGTTCTCATGACTTACCATTGGGCTACTGAATGCAGTGTGCTTCGAGAGTATGCTTGCTCTTTTTGCTTCAGCCCTGCTCCCTGTGCGCCGGTGGGTTTTGGTGCTCTGGCTCCTGTGTATCACTTTGATGCTCTGATGGCTGCAGATACTGTCACGCTGGGACAGAGTTCCTCCTTTTGGGACTGCCTCTTCTTCCTCAGAATCAGGTTCTTGGTACATTGCTAAGCGTTTGGCTATCAGGAAAAATAAAAAGGGACAAATGTTGCATATGTTAAAAGTGGCTTAGAAAGAGGGAGAGGTGACTTTTTTTCGAGTGATCTGATTTTAATATTATGCTGTGCTTTCATGGTAATAATGAATGATTCCATTACCAGGAGATATAGTGTAGTCTCAATTGAATGGTAGTATCTAATGGAGGATGCAGATAACATAATTAGAAACGTAACACAATGCACTGCCTCCCTTATCATCACATTCTCTCTGAAAGGCAGTTAGACTCTGCAGTAATTCGGTGCATTCCTGAACACTATTCCACAGCTCTGCCTGATGAAATCAACCAAATAATTTGGTCTTCGCTTGAAATCTGAGTCGGAAATAAACAATCCAGAAATTTTTCCTCTAATTTCCAATACAAATTTCAAATCAAGTACTTTCCAGCAAAAATGTCACATCTACTGAGTACCAGTTAATGACACCTGAAATGTACTCAGAACAACACACCTACAGAGCACTACTGCCTTTATTTTACACACAGGGATAAGGTACAGACAGCATTAAAGCCTTGCTTAAGGTCAGGGCCATTTGCTGCAGAATGGAGACATGAACCCAGATTCTTGACTGCTACCCTAGTGTTAAAACCACCTTGGAGTCTGTCCCTTCCTCTCTGCTTGATAGGCAGGACAATGAAGCATACAGTACGAAAACCAGGGTACCCTCACCTGCTGCAACACTTATCCCTATCACCATTTGCTGCAGTGACTAATTCCTGGTTTACACAGAATGAAAGAGTTTTTCCAAATGATATATTTTAGATGAATGCTTCCTCAGTGAAGAATCCAACTAAAACAATTAATGCTAGAAAACAACCCTGGCAATCAAACAGGAAACAGAAAGCAGAGGTGTGAAACAACCGTGGAATCCTGCCCCTCTAATGACAGGCTGTTTAGCTCTAATTGGTATACAACATATTTTTTCATTCCTAAAGACAATGGGCATTTATTAATCTGGGTGATTCATTAGGCAGGCAAATGCCACTGTAGGCAGGTATCTATTTATTCCTTCATTATGTATTCATTGAAAAGCTTTTCATTATACTTTCAAAATAATCCACACTATACAGATATACAGCACAAGTTACATACTTGTGGCTCTGTTTTTTTCAGTTCTCCAGTGTAACAAATCTGATTTTCCTAATAGCAAATGATAAACCACTAGCATGTAAGTTAATTATTCAGGCATTTAACAAACAAACAAAAAAACTCTTTCAAAATACTTCCTGAGAAAAATCTTGCATAATATATGGTGAGTTTGGCACGCAATCACTTTCAATGTATCTAGCTTTACAAACAAAGAAAAGCCCACCCTCACTATCCACTGCAATTTCCAAATGTGTTTTAGCTGTCAGAAAGCAGCTGGAGGAGTTGAAACCAGACCACACACAGTACATGGTGATAGCTCTGTCACTACAGTATCACATTAGACGTTTTTTCAACTCATTTGAAACACGTATAGGCTTTGTCTGAAACGTGGGAAATGGGAGAGTTTCTCCGCCCTGGCCATGACTGCACTCCTGGTCACTGCTCTAACTGTATGCCCAGGTATGCAGCATCCTCCACTGCACTCTGGCTCCTCCTGGCAAAAATTCAGACCGTGGATGTAGGAAGGGCCATAGTGCATTTGGAGACACAGAGACAGCAGGACACTACAGATCACTTCTGTCCCACAGCTGGAATAGAGCCCTGCAGCCCAGGCCCTGAGGCTGATGTAGACTATTGGTGCATGACTGGGGAGTTTCCTTCATTAACATTCTTTGGTGGGATACCTGTTCCTCTGTGTTATCAGGTGGGAAAGAGGTTGAGCAACAGCACATTCACTGCTATGAAGGCAGCTGCTCCTTGAGCCCCACAGCTTCCAAGAGAAAAGCACAGCACTTGTTGCCTTATCCTTTCAGTGCCTGCCTAGTTCTCTGATGTGTATGACAGAACCTACAGGACAGCTCAATGAATTAGGGAGGTCACTGGGCTCCTTGGTCCTTCTGTTGCATGGTAATGAGCTGCAAGTAAGTTTTTTTCACCTCCACAGGCTTCTTCCTGCAACTTCATGCACGTGCTTTGGGCCAGTGCAGTTCTAAGCTCTCCCATCACTCCTGCCCACTAACTCCCACTTTCTTCTGCTCTGTAAGCCTCCATGCATTTTCCCAGTGGAAATACAGATCCCTGTAGTGTGAATTTAATTCAACTGATTATAGATTTGTCTATATCAGAAGTAGCCTACACAGAGGGCCCAAAGTGAACTGCAGCACATGCTAAGCAGAGATACAGGCCCTGGAACAAGAGGAGAGCCAGACTGTGCCAGACTGCTCACTGTTCCCCCAGCGAAACAGGTTCCTTTCAAAGGAAACCCAGGGACGGACGGACGGACGGACGGACGGATGGACGGAAGGAAGGAAGGAAGGAAGGAAGGAAGGAAGGAAGGAAGGAAGGAAGGAAGGAAGGAAGGAAGGAAGGAAGGAAGGAAGGAAGGACATGTCAACATTCCAGCATGTTACTTTGATGCCTCAAGAACCAGAATGGAGCAGCACACTGAAGGGCTTTTGTACTTCTCTGCACTGGGGAGGTATGATGGAGTGCACACCCTGGGATGAGGACTGTGTGAGGGCAGTGTTCAGTCAGACAGTGCAAGCTCTGCCTTCATTATCTCCTTCAGGCTCCTAGTTACACGCTGCTAACCCCAGGCTGAAAAAACATTGCTCAAGATGGCACACCAGTAAGGTTTTCTGCACTTTACCAATATTTAAGATTTAAATCAATCATAAGAAAAACACTTTTGTGCCTCATTTTCACTATGGCCCTCAGCAGCAAAGTCAGTCTCAAGCAGAGTTGGTGTGACATGTGGGCATGGCCATGCTCAGGAAAAGTATAAGAAAAGCTTGGATTTGCCATAGGGATCATATTTTCACCATAGATGATGGACATTTGAATGGTGGGCTGACAGAACTCTGTGCTGCTTCTTCTCATAACAGGTAATATTCCTTGACAGGGAAAGGACTGGCTACAGTTACTTACTTCAGCTTAGCAACGTGTACTACTCAGCTGGTCCAACTCCCTTCCAAGAAGAGTTTTTTTTTAAAGGATACATTTTCATACCTACTTTAAGCTTCTTCTCTGAAAATAAATCTTGAAATATAAGACTTCAAAGATCCTGAACTGAATATAATCTTATTCCCTGTATAAAAACCCCACGGTTAAGCAGAGAATGCATTTCCTGTACAATACAGTTATGCCTGCATACCATATCTCTGGATTCCTCATTGCTCTTTCTTCTTTCTCGCATTACATCTGAAAGTATTCTTTTTATTCAATATAGCAAAAGCTGTTTCCTAATGCAGCACTCAGTTTATTTATTAGCATTACACTGATAGCATGGTTCTTTTTAGTCTATGTAATAATAGCTATCTCTTGCTCCCTATACAGGTTTTATTGTAGCACATCCATTTAATTGTCCTTGCCGCTGAGAAAAAGGAGGAACAGGGAAAGATGGAACAAGACTAGAATCTCATTTAACCAAATCAAATGTAATTATTTTGATAGAAATGGTGTTATTTCAGTTTATACTAAGGGAAACCTGACAACAGCAACAAAAGCCTGAGCACCTTTCAACATTTTCTCAAGTGCAGTTTTACACATTATGCAGCAAGAATTAAGAAGTTTAAAGAAATAATGAAACCCAGTTCAATCGTTGTGCTATGGCTAAGGTTCACATTGCTTCAGCTGTGCAGTGTGTGCTTCTCTGGGAACATGCTGTTCTCTCCACCCACTCAGCTCTCTCCAATTGAGAACCTTTTCCTGTGAACATTATAACCTGAAAGGCATTGTTGTGGGATGCTTTTCAGTTTCAGCACTGAAAATTGATGGCCTTGATCTTTTCTTCAATTGAGTTTCTTATTAAGGGCAAAGACACAAACAACTTTGGTAACACAACAATGCAATTCATGAAAGTCAAATTTCACTATCCTGTAGTTCACTTTATATTTATGGCACAAAGAAGAAACAACAGTTAATACTTATTCCATTAACCCTCTTCTATCTTCCAGAAGACAGCAGGAAGCTATAAATAAAACTCCTGTAGTAGCTGCTAAATATTTGAAGATAAATTATTTTATTTTAAAAATGCTTTTCTTTCATTTCATTTTGATTTTGTTTTTTTTTCTGTTTTACCTCCCATGCCACATATGTTCTGTGACAAGGAGTCCATTTTGCAGGTTGACAGAGACACTGTTTCCACGCAGCCAGATGTTCCACTAACCTGAAATGTGGTATTAGGAACCTGTAAAGAATTTCCCTTCAAGCAGAATAAAACTGAAGACCCCCTAAACCAGAATACTTAAACTGTCAGCGTGTGGGCACTATTTCGTCATGGAAAAATTCCATTTTGCCTCAAACCATTCAATAAGGCTGCTACTGAACTGTCACACAGTAAATCTAGATGTGCACCACTTACACCATCACACCACCTTATTTCCTTATTATTTTGTAAGTGCAAGCTTATTTCACTTTGAAGTGCACTCTAGTGTCTACATAAGGATTCAGTCAAGCAGCTAGAATGCTATAAATTTGTACAAGTGTGCTAACACAATCTTAATTTACTTTGCAAGAACTTCCCCATAAAAGCAAGTCTTGAGCTAAGAAAACACCAAGATTTCTCTTTCTCTAACCTCTTGGCAACCCCAGGGGCTTAATAACCTTTAGTCCTTTATTAAGAACTCTTTACTCCACTTAAAATGGAGGTAATTCCTTTTTTCTTGAGATTTTTCAAAGAAATTGTCAGTAGAACAACTGAAATATGTCTAAGCATAGGTATATGCTTAGAGAAAAGTAGTACTTGTCTCTAGGTATGAATTATTCTTTCTTTTATAGGATTTAAAATGGGGCACTCCCTGTGTACTGAACTCTGCATCAGCTCATACTGGTTCTCTCCTTAGTTACCAACTAAAAATGTTCAAAAAGCAGTAAGAGGTAATGAGAAACTACAAAAAAGCTACACAGTGCCTGAAGCACCCAGTTCTGCTAAAGGTTTTCAGCTTTCTGGGAAAGGCTAAATGGACTATCCTGATTTCTGAAGATTGTCAGATTTTAAAGGTGGCAGATGAGAAATCCCTTTGGAAGCAACTGCTGCATTTATGGAAAAGGTTTTTCGATTTCTATGCTGTAAAAAAAAATTCTCTAATATGGCTGGACTATGCAGGCCATGTTCTTGTGACTGCAGAAAAAAAGAGTAAGACAATTCCACTACAAAAGAGCCCCCCAAACTAAGAAAGATTTTTTAAACATTATATACTTTCCTATGAAAATTAGTTGCTAGCCAACCTTCATCAAGAAAAACTGGACAGCAGAAAGAAACTCATTCTCTCTCAGATTTAGTGATTAAGAAACTCTGTTAGACAAGAGAAAATCACGGAGGTTTTTATCATCTGCCTTCACTTCCATAAACTTCTCTTATTCTTATGTTGTCTATAGTTTTTTCACAGTCATTGGAAGGAAGGGGGAGGAATTCAAAGAATGAAAAAGTCAGATTTTTCAGATTTGTGTGGTTGTATTCATGGAGATTCAATTCATGTTTTGTCAACAGTTTCATACAATGGGTAGTTAAAACTAGAAAAACAGAGATCACATCCCATAGGCAAGAGTGTGATTAATTCAGCATTTGGAAAACAACTACAACAAATGTCAGGCCAAGACCGTCTGGCTGTAGCTAAATCATGTAAAGACTTTCAGAAGCACAGCTGGCTTTTGGGCACTTACTGTCTCTGGGATTAGCAGACAGACTTGGGGCATGGCCAGTTCTAGGAATTGTTAGAAGCTGTCTCCTAGCCTGAATGGAAGAGCTCTGGTCCATGAGATTTGACATACAGGGAAACAACGCATTTTTTCTTTTTTTTTTTTTTTTTTGTGCTAACATTCTTTTGGGCTAGAAGGTAGTACTGATTGGAAGAGTAATTCTGAGATGTAACCAGAGTGTAGTGCCAATGGATATTCTGTAAATACCCAGGACGTTTGTGAATGGGATAATAATTTTTCTACTTGGAGTGGTCCATAACATCCCCTCCTCCTGAATTAACACTCTGCCAATCAAGAAGAACCTTTGAAGAGTCACATTCCCATCTCATGTCAGTTGCACAGACATGAGATGGGAATTCTCTTAGTCTGTACTGAGAATTCCAAACCACAGAGAAATAGGCACATATTAGAGAACCATGTCTAAAACAATAATAAATTACATTGCACAAATGTTTAATTTTCTCCAGTAACTGTAAACTTACAGGATTACTATCCTCCATGCAAATATCAACAATTAGGTAACTAGAATTCCATCCTTGTCAACATAGTTTCCACAGGACCCAAACATGCAGTGCAAATTCCCGAAGTTAGATCCAAACCAGTGCATAATCCACCACCAAAATACTGTAAGTGACCTCAACAGTGATGAATATTCCATAGTGCTTCCATCATGGAACTATTACTAAGTATGCTCACAATTTCCCCTACAGTCTTCACGAGCATTCCTGGATTCCTCTTCAGTGCTAAGCTTTCACATAGCAGTACCCATGAGTAATACTTTGTACTGCCTCCAGCTGATTCTGTCCCACACAAGTGCAATTTATTGCCCTCGATTATTCATGTTTTTGTCACCTCTTGTCTAGACTAAAACAATGCAATACTCCTGGGCATAGCGCCATCCACGTCATAAGAAACTTAGAGCTAATAGAGAATTCTGGAGGAAAATGTCTTCTCCAGAAAATTCATGAAAACTTGTTTCCCAGACCTAAAAATGTATTAAGTCTCGCTCAGGGTTTCAGTTTTTATTTTAAAGCATGTAATAATTGCTTCAACCCCACATAAGGTCTGCATAAATCTCTGTGATGAAAACCATGATTAACACATCTAGATGTGCAGCACTCACACCATCACACCACCTTATTTGTTTGTCTGATGCAAAACAGAACTCTCCCTCATCATCATAAAGCTCACTTTTCACATGAGGAATTTATACAGTTTTGTGGTATGAATTTCCAAGGAAAATAAAGATACTCCCACCACTCAAGAAAAAGACATGCCACCTCAAATATGCCAAACCTAACACAGCATAGCATAAGCCTTTAAAGTAGCTCCCAAACCCCCAAAATTGTGCATTGCATGTATAGGGAGAGGAAGAAGGGGAAAGACCAATCTACATGTCAGGGAATTCATGTGCATTGCTTAATGCACTCCCTTACTGCAAGGAACTGAGATATGACAATGACAAATGCAGTATAATAACAAACCCTGTAGAACAGAAAAGAATGGGATAATTTCTCATAACTCCAAATAAATTTTAGGGAGAAGAGCTTATAAAGCAGCATAGAGAAAATTTATGACGGCTATTCACAATCTGTTGGTTGAGTAATTAACAGATTTGCAGCAGCCCTAGATTATGCAGAAAAAGATGCTTTAAAAGAAAACAAAAGTTCAAAAGTTAGGAAATTTCAGACCTGAATTTGCCAGTGTAGACATAACTATCCTGCTCTGTGTGTGTGCACGGCGTAGCCCAAGAATATAGGGCCTCCAACTGACTTCAGAGGAAAACTTGCCAGAACATCTTGCCATGGGAAAAAAAGTCTGTTGCATCTTAGCCTTGTTCCTGGATATGGCTGAATGGTGCTGTTATAACTGAAATTTCTCTTGTAAAATTTATGCCTGAGGCAAACATCTGGCATGATAAATTTGAACCAAATAGTTAGAAGTTTTGTACAGCTATCCAAAACTGAAAACAGGATCTTATCATGAGCAGGGTCAAGCAACTGGAATGACAGACACTGCTACCCCACCATAGCAGAATAACAAACTTAAGTCAAAGAGGTCAGAGCAAGGATATTTTCATCCTTAGATATCTACTTTTACAGTGGAAAATGACCTGTTACCCACAGCTTTTGCATCATGACCCATGTAAAATAATTTTAAATTAATTTGTTCATCTAAAGTGCTACTCAAAGTTTGACTCCAAGTAACAAACCATTAGGCATGAAAAAAATACTCAGGTAGGTGAAGTCATAATGTCGTCTTTGAAACAGATCCAAAAAGGCAAAGGCATTTTACTTGGTTTTCTTGCATATATGGAAGCCTCAGATCATCCCCTAAGTGAAAGATTTTAGAATTTTCTATTTCATGAAGTCTTCAACAAAACCTGAGGTGCACAGCAGGATGGTATCAGTTACAACATATGCAGGAAATTCAGATACTCTGGTATAAGACACAGAAAAGCAGCTGACAAATCATTTGCAAGTAAGCACACAGCAATGAAATGTTGTTGATGCACACCCTAAAACCAGAAGGAGCTGTGATAGAGGTTTTATCATATCTAAACAAGAGGGTTTCAGCAGCAGCAAAGATACCAGATGGTTATAAAATCAAACTGCAGAATGGAGCTAACAAAATACTAGAATGAACAATAGTATTTATTGTGTTATTTATACTGATTATAAAGAACCAACTAAATAGAAATTATCACAATTTATATAAAGAATTATAGAGAAAGACCTATTTTTCCTAGAGGGAAAAAAACCAAAAGAATAAAATGCTACGTAAATATTCTGCGTCAATTAAAAAATTTGTCTGAAATTTTATACTGACTGGAGTTACAATGAAGCCCAAACACAGCCATAGGTGAAAAGAATGACTGAAAAAACCAATCAGTTTATGTTTTATCTGACACTTGTGTTTGCAGTGACATTCACTCTGTTTGCATTAACTTTTATATTGTAATATGAAATCATAAAAGGAAAGCATGCATAAACTTAGATTTCTGTTAAATACACTACATTTGAAGAAAAAGGATCTGAAAATTCAACACTCAACGCAGGGGCCTGAGTTCAGTCTACATATTATCTGATGATACCAAGCTCATAAAAATACCTTTTCTGCACTGTTTTAATTGGCAATAACATCATTCTTGCAAGGAACAGAATACACTCTGAAATTAGTATAAACAAGCAAACAATCAATGGTGGAGAAGAAGCAAAAAAGAACGAATAATCAGAATGTCACAAGCAGAATTAGGAGTCCAGCAACGTACTCAATTCTTTTCTCTTTCTCACCTACTGTACAGAGGTAGGAACTCCCTCAGCTTCTCCCTCAGTCCTTTCTGTAACACGAATAACACTACCCAAAGATCTAGTTTCTTGAAAAAGAGTGCCTTAAATTAAAGCCTTAGCACTACTTTAAAGTAGGAGAAAAAAAAGAACAATCCAATAATTCAAAATATCTTTTTTCAATTTAAGATCTTATCATCTTTCTAAAGCATGTTTTAGAATTCCCAGTCTATTTTGATACTTTATCTTATTCTGTATCTTATTTATAAGCTGAAATTCTGAAGTGTTCTTTGAGAAAACTTCCTAATCAGAGATCTTTATGTGTTGTGTAGAATAAGAAACTTATTTTTTACAAACAGGAATGAAATATTGTAGCTATCAATATTTTTCTGCATACAGAACATGGTTTGAAGAGTTAAGATCTGTTCTTTCAAAAATGATAACAATAGTATGTTAGAGAATAAAACCACAAAATACAAACATCACAAAATAGGAAATCACTTCCTAATTTTAAAAGGGTGAAGAAATAACAGAGGGATGACAACTTTCACATTGCCTCATGAAAAACAGTAAGTTTTTAGTGTTTTAAGAGGCTGATACTTGTGGATATTCTCTCAACTGCAGTGTTCATAAAGCAAACTCTCAACTGCAGTGTTCATAAAGCAAACATACCTGACACAGACACTTTTCACACAGGAGCACTGAAAAGAATCTGACAAAGGTAACATAAAATACGCTATTCTATCAGATTATGTTTCTTGTTAATATGAAAAGCAGCAGCTTTGTTTGCATTTATTTCTCAGTACAAAAGGATAATCTCATTGCAGGTATTCAATCAGACACTAATCTGCCTGTGTGCTTAAAGGTGTTATTTTACACCGTATAACTCAAACACACCAAAAAATTGTGATACCAGCAGCACTATTCAATTTACTTACATTAGCCATGTGGTCAAGTGCTTTATTACATCAGGAGCTAAAGCCAAAAGCTTTAAAAGTCTTGACAACAAACTGTAGGTATTACAGAACACTCTGGTAAGACTGTCATTGCTAGCTGAACACAGCCATCGGATTACACTGATCTGAAAACAGCTGTTATGGAGTTCGCTGAGCGCCTATGTGCAATTTCTTTTGTTTTTCTTTTTGATTTAAGATTACAGCAACTTTTATGACTACTTCACTTTGCCCAAAGTACAACTGTTAGATAGAAAACGTGACCATGAGCTCACCGTTATCATCATGGGAATACTCTATTCCAGAAACAGTGCATCTTCGGAAAACCATCTTATTTTCAGTAAGTGTCCCAGTCTTGTCTGAAAAGATAAACTGCACCTGACCCAAGTCTTCTGTGATATTTAAAGCTCGGCACTGCAGCTGAGAGTCTGTTTCTTCATCATATAAATCTTTATCTTGATGAATAAAGTATACTTGGCAGATTTTAACTATTTCGATGGACACATACAAAGAAATTGGAATCAGAACCTAGAATCCACGAAAAGAAAGAGAATTAGGAGAAAACAGAAGCAAGGACACAATGAATTATTAAAGCTAGTTAACTTGGTAGTAGACTGGAACATAAAGAGGCTATGTACTTTAAACATCTACTCTAATGTTATTATCATGTGTAAAGATTTTAGTTACTGTGTTAGATGAAGATAACCTATGGTGAATTGCAGAGCTGGAATACATTATTATGCCTAGAAAACTGATTATCAAAACATGGACAGAAGCAAATCTTTCTTAGGCTAATAAGCTGAGCTTGAAACTAGCTGGGGAAGGAAAAGAAAAAAAAAATCCCAACCCAAACCAGATCATACAATCAGAATATTGTAGATGTGAAAGGATTGAATAAATTTGTTCTCCATAAATAATAGACTGTTTACAAATTCACTTTGCAGGAATATAAGAAACAAAATGAGAAATGTTAATCTCTCCATAGGAACAATATCTTTAGCCTTGTCTTTTGTACTGCAAATTATTTGAATGAAGATCACATTTTGTAAGAGCTGAAGAAGGAGACATGAAAAGACTTTCAACTGTTTCTTGGGGATAGTCAAAACTATATAAAATACCTAATTTGTACATGAGTTTTTCTCTGCAAATGTTTTTTTTCTGGATAGAAATTCCTGACTGCATACATTGTTCAGTTTTCTGCATTAGATACAAGGGATAAATTATAGCATGTCTGTAAGTGGTGAATGTGGTCATTTAAACAAAAACTACAGTGAAAGGTAGGTGTTTAAAGAATTCTGTGGTGAATTTTCTTAACCAGTATCATAACCTAATCCCTCAGGGTAAAAATTATTTTAATATTCTTTTTCATTCCGTTTTATAAACAAGCTGCTGCCTCCAGTAAAGCAACCTCCTCTAGTGTCCCACTGGGCAAACTTCAATCTATCTCAGTGACATGAGGTTCTTTTAGTTCTCTTAACTTACCACCTTCACCATTCAAGATACTTCTACTCAGGACCAAAAAACTTTTAACAGTTTGTTACCTGGCTGACATATGGATTTGCTAAGAGAAACATATCTGAAAAGCTGTTCAAAAAGTATAAAATTTATTTTCATACCAGAACACTGTACCCAAAGTGGCATCCCCAGCTGTTCCACAGTGGGTAGGTAAGAAGAGTAAAGCTTGCTTTCTGGTTCATGGGCTTGTTCCTCCCCAGGTGCAGGAGCCCGCATTTGCCTCTGTTGAATTTCAGGCAGATCTCCTCTGAGCATCTCTCCAACCCTCAGAGGTCTTTCTGAAGGGCTGCACAGCCCTCTGGGTTATTGGCCACTCCTCCCAGCTTGGTGCCAGTGAACTTGCTGAGGAGGCATCTGCCCCTTCACACAAGTTATTGGCGAACAAGCCAAACAACACCAGACCCAGTATTGAACCTTGGGGGACACCACTAGGGACACGCCTCCAAATATACCCTGTGCTATTGACTACAACCCTCTGGGATCTTTTTAGTGCTTGATTAGCTTCTTACATTCCTTACTGGTAAAACGAGTACTACACATATTGCACATTTATAACTTAATTACAGCCAACTAGGCACAGAGGTAACAGCATGCACAACTTGATTACCTGGAAAACTATGATCACTGTCAGAAATAAATATACTGAAGCTAAAACAGGTGACAAATATTTGCCATCAGGCCCTGGAACATCAAAAATTGGTTTCTTCTTCTCACCATACTGCCATACCCATAGACCATGACCTGCAGAAGAATTGGAAGAGAGAAAAAAGCAAATTAACTCCAAGGAAAAATGCTTATGGTATGATTTTTTTCTTAAGATTTATGTGGGAAATTGGTATTTGTTTTCAAATATTCTGCATGACTTCTGAAAAAAGCCCCAAACCCATGTTTTTTTCTGCCTTGGGATTTGGGGTTTGAGAAAGAGATTTTGGCTTTTAAAGACAGCACGCAAGACTCATTTCACATAACTTTATCTAAACAAAGTGAGCTGGCAAGTCTAAGTTAGTAGTTAGACTGTTTCTGTACTCACCAAAGAAAACTACACTTCTTCAGAAAGTGATTAATTTCAGTGATACACTATCTGTGTTAAAATGAAAGTACTCCACTGTATTAAATGTATCACCAGTCAGCTATCAGTAAACTAGTTTCAGAAGAGACTTTAATTTTACTGTGTGAATAATATCCACCACATGCACAGAACTAATGAAATAACAGTATCAACAGAGCCAACAGCATGGAAGCTGAGGAATGAAGAACAGAAGAAATTCTAGGTCTTGCTCGAAATATTTTTTTTTAATTGATTGTGCTGACAACTAAATAAAGATTAGATTGTTATTGTTGGGAAAATGACATTCTTGCTAAAGAGACAGAACATTGCCTTTTTAAGGGCAGCACTAATATTTACAATCCTAAAATTTCTAAAATGGCATGCCTGATGTTTTTAAGGCATAAAAAACAAGGAAGAATTCTTCTGCAAAAAAATGCATTCAAATGATCACTTTATGTCGAAAATCAGAGAAAAGGACAAAGGTCTGCTTTAAAAGTAATCTTCTGTAAACCACCTTTGACAAGATCCTTGATACATAAACCCAGCACTGAAAAATAAAAACATATAATTGAGCAGCTTATTTTGTCCCCATACTACCAATACGAGATCACGTGCATGATGTCTTTATTGATGCGTATATTTTTATTCTTGAGAGCAAAAATAGAAAGCTCCACACTGAGAGTGACCTACATTAAGGTTTGTTTTATAAATAACCTCAGATTTTCAAAAGAATTAAGTGTCATATCTCCAGTTGTACGTTATTGACAGAAGGTGTGAAAACAGCCTGACTTCTACAGAGCACCAGGCAACTTCGAGGGCTCGAGCAACTTTCTTTCCAGCTGTTTGCAGCTGTCAGCACCTCGAGCAGTTTGCTCTGGCCCTCTGCTGGCGCTTTCCAGCCTTGGAGCAGACGGGACAGAAGGGAAGGAGCACCTGTCACCTCCTGGGTGCCACCTTGTCCCTTTCACATTCCCACCTCTGGGGAGCCCCAGCTACATGGAAGCCACCCACAGGGCACACCCCGCTGCTGCTGCTCGGGGGACAACACTGCGGGGACAGAGGGCACAGTGCCAGCAGCAGCTCCCTTCTATGGAGCCTCTCCACTTCAGCCCCCAGGACTGGGCTCCCCAGCACTGAAACACTACAAAAGCCTGTCATGAACTCAGTGGCAACAAATAAGCTGGCTGATTCGCAGCTGGAAATACTCATCTTTAAGCAGCATTTAAAAATACCTGGAAAAAGGCACACAGAGATGTATTAAAATGGAGTAAGATTGTTATTAAACTACACCATGGTTGTTAGGAAACATTCTGGTGTTTATGCCATATGACTCACATACAAACATTACAGAACACACAAATATTAAGGATGTGGAATTCATATGCCATATATAAAAAATCATTTTGGGTGCCAAATGTAAAACTCAATTCTTTCTCACAAATGAACAGAAAAAGGATCTGAAGAGACATAACCTGAATTGCAGCACTTCCTTAAACACTCCCAGAAGTCTAGAGAGTATTCTACTTGGATTTATGCAGACTTTTGCTTATTTCTTCCATGTTAAAACTGCAGCCTTAGGGACAGTGAGTCCATGTTGTGCACTGTGCCCTCAATTCAATAAACAGTACTGGGGAATACCACTGTGCTGATTATGTTTATTCACTGCTCATAAATTACTTTGCTGACTGATTAATGACATGTTGCACTCCAACACGTGTAATTTTGAGGGGACTACATATAAACTGGGTTTTTTTTTTGGGCGTGACATTTTCGGATGCTATCAAGGGTAGTATAATCTAAGACTTAGATCTCTAGTGCTAATAGCATATATTTGATTGAGACTAAGAAGGTATTTAGATCAGCTTGTGTATCAAGACATTTTGATTTTTGACAAAAATTAGTACTGAGACAGTTTTATGGATTTATGTTTTGGCAGACACGTATGTTTTCCATAAAGCTAAGTAAGTGTATGAATCCCAAGACAGTGTAATACTGAAGTTTCTACTAGTAAAGAGCACTTACCAATGGCAGAAAACAGACACATGATTAGAAGTATGAGGACACACCAAAGGACATCAGCATTCATCTGTCTTTCAAGCTTACTGCGCTTGTAACGTGGTCCATTATTATTTAACAAAGCTTTGGTCTCATGCCCTGCAGAGAGAATTGCATCAAATGTGTCATATGGAACTCTGCTATTATTTTAAGAAAACTGCAAAAAGGTGGTATGCCCCATAAGACAGAAAAACAGCTCTTACCCGCATAGATTACTATTCCTGCAACTTCTTCTGTATTTCTAATGGTACATCCACGTAACAAAAGATTCTCTTTGAACAGTCCATCCTTTTTTCCACTTTTATGAATACTACAGAAAATGTAAAAACAGAACAAAACACAGCATGTCAAAACATTAAGCTTGTTAAATCATACTTGTAATATAACAAGCCCAGGAAACATCTTCAAAGTTTAAGAATCTTTTTCAATTTGATGGCAAAATATTTTGTTAGATCTTCCTCCTGGGAAGGTTCTCTGTCGGACTTTGAAAACTGAGATTACTTACCCAAGGATCCCCGACATGCAGCAGCCCAGCTGGAGCAGTACCAGTTGTTGTTGGATATACAAATGTCCTGGACAAATGCTCACTAGAGATACGCAGGCCAAATCTACAGCATGTGTGCAGCCTAGCTAATGCTTGGAAAATGCACTGGACTTCCTGTGCATGTGTAAACTGACAGAGCAATCACAGTTAATCCAGTCCACCTAAAAGCAGCTGTGTAGTTGATATGATTAACCCACTATTCCACATGTGCTTACTAAAGTGTACTAAAGAAATCCTAGAAAGACATATGGTGAAGTTGGGAAAAGACTGTGCTTCAGAAGCAGTGATACTAAGGAAGATGTGCCAGGGATAAGACACATCAGTTCGGTGAAAAGAAAAGGAAAAATATTCCATGCATTCATCAGTGAGAACAAGAGAAATTCTTTTCAGAACTGTCGCACCAACTATCAAAGAATGGCCTGCACCCTGAGGATTCTTGTTGACTAACACCAAAACACATGAGAAAAATGGAATGAAGTCACATTTCCACTACAACTTATTATCTGCTGTGTATGGACTGACTGAAATTTCAGCTGACAGAGAAATACAGAAAATAGCCTTATGAGAATTAACAGAGAAATGCTAAACAATAGTAACAATTAAAAAATGGTGTTAGAATTTTTATTATGTAAAAAAGACAAACCAAATAATAATTTCAAACCATTTTCAAATGAAGAAAACTTCATCTTATCAACTGAAGTACTCCAGTGCCTCAGAGAAGACTAAAGCAAGTCTGAATTGATTAAATGTTCTGTCCTCACTTTCAGACCATCACAACCATCACACTTTCAAAGTCTAAAAAATGGACTGCTATAAAAAACTAGCAAAAGCTGGAAGTCCAAGAGAAATCCTGAGAAAGCACATATGCTGCACTAAAATTAACATTGTGTTGCTGCAACACCAAATTTTATGTCTACCTGGATATGAACACTTAAAATCCTATGTTCCCTGAAATCTGCAAACTGGCTTACAATTGTGCTTTTCATAGAAAGGTGGATTCTTTTTATTTGCTTCCTATTTTCTAAGCCTTCACATCCAGGTTATATACCCATGCTTTTCCCTGTTAGACTCTTCTCTTTTTCTAAATGAGGACCAAAATTCTAATTTAAGTACATATTTCTAGGATCTCAGGCCTAGGAACTATATCAAATATCCTGAGATCTGTAAGAAGAAAAGGTTCACATTGGTGAATTCTTTGTACTTGTCCCAGTCTAGTAGGACTACCTGCAGTTATTTTGTAATGCTGGTTATGCTATGTAACCTCAATAGTCAATGCTTTTAGTGAGCAGAATATACCTATGTATATATACACACACATACACAGCCTTTTTTAGTTCAGCACAATATATTATACCCACCCTCTGCTCAAAATATATATATGTATAAAAAGCATTGGCATTTTGACAAGTATGCTTAGCTTTTCTCTGCAGGGATGGAGAAAAATCATTGGGTTTGACTGCTGAGGTAGCAGCAGCAGCGATAACATCTGACTAGAGACCAGAAACAGAGAAAGACAGAAGTAGATACCATCAAATTTGCAATTCTGACACAAAAATTAAAGGTGGTTTTATAGTCCGGAGAGAACTTCCCCTTCTCAGCCCATCCTCCCTGCCAGTCTCAGAGAGAACAGAACTTTTACTTCTGTTCTTTTCAGCAAACCTCCTTAACCCACTGCCTCACCTTTTGCCAAAGCAGCATCAGTTGGGGGGCTGCCCAACATCCCTCTTGCAGAATGCCAATAGGTGTTAATTTGTGCTTAAACTGTGAGAAATAATTTCTGTCAAAATTACATTGCTACTAGGATTCTGTCATTCCTCTGATTTTTAAGGATGAATTCTACATTAGGCTTTCTCATAAATCGTGAGGATGCTTGAATTTCCAATAAGATCTCCAAATGACAGTTACAATTCCTGTTAATAAATGGGACATTTTAGAGATCAACCTACCTAAGCAGTACTTGCTCTGGCTTATAGTTTTGTGACCTTTGTTAATTTTTTTACACTTCACGCTAACAGTGGACTGTGCCAGGTACATTGCACATGGCAAACTTCACATACAATTACTTGCATATTTGTTCTATGCAATTATATATTTGTTCTTACTACCTTAGCTTACAAAACATCTCCAAAGCAACTGTGTGACATCTGAAGCTAACCTGTAGGTGTGAAAACCCCAATCTACTGCTCTCACCCACAGGCTGAGCCACATCTCATCCTTACATGCATTATCCAAATGAAGTCAGACAACTCAACTGTTGCTCACCAGATGTTTAGAAAACATGGATTAAATCAAAATCTGGGAGAAAGAAGCCGGCAGAGGCTGGAGGAAACTCACTGTTTCCCTGTTGTCTACAGTCACTCCCAGTGACTCCGTAACAGAACATACACATCAGACTGTTGGGCACTGATGATAAAAGGAAGAAGAAATTACAGACTGAAAGGTCTGGATTAAAAAATAGTGAAAGCTAGAGTTAGATAAAACTGCTCACTTTGATAACAAATCTGCCAATTGTAAACTTTGTGTCTGGGTTCAGAGACAGCCTAGCTCCCATTTCTAGCCCAGCAGAATTATAAACCTTTTAAGCTTGTTACAAAGGCTGAACAGTCTGGTTTTCCCCTTTCTGGATTCAGGCCAGTGTAAGTTACAGGCAAAGAAGGAAAATTTTCTCTGTCATGCTTTAAAACAGTGTCCAGCTGAAGCTGTTCAGACAGCCTGGAATGCAAAGGCTAAGCTGTGAGGAAACGCCCTGGCAAGTGCAGGTGTAATGCTCTTTTTCTCTGCACTTTCTCACATGGATGACACTGCAAAAACATGGTATCTTAGCATCTAAAATACAAATGCACCATAAATTATGGGCAGCAGGCAGATCAGATGTAGTTAATTACTACTATGCTACAGCACTCTGAAAGTGTTTGTACAGAAGTAAGCCTCTGGTTAATTACAGCAACGCCAAACTTACCCCGATGGTAGCTCACTTCAGCTTTCTATCATGTTTTGTTATGTGTTTATCAGCATTAATATCAAGGTAACCAATCAAAACTTTATTCAAAAGAGAGTATTTTCTTTCACGTTTTGGTTTATCAAGTGTCTTACAAAGGAAATTATAGAGCTGGCATTACTTTCCAAGGCTTGACACTCCCAAAGAAAATATTCAACAATCTTAAACATGGTCTCAAGGAACATTATCAGTTAGAAACTTCCTGACTCTCAATTGATGAAAATTAGTCTAGGTTGTTTTGGGGTTTTTTTCCAGTAGTGGGGTGTTACTATAGCACACTGGAGAGACATCACTATGTATTTGTAATTGTTCTTTCTTTAAAAAATTGTAACGTGATTTTATATTAATTTGGGTTTGTTACCTAAGTATGACCTTTGAAATAGAAATACACACATGTATTCATCTCCTCCTTCTTCTTCTTCCAATTCCAAGCTATACTTATTTTGGTATGATCAGATAAAATTTTATGTTCCCATCTAAGAATAAAATTATTATTTTCAAAAAGTTGGAAAGTCAGAATCCCAATTACTACTTCTCTTTTTCCCTTGCCCATATATACACAAAAAGGTACAAACAAGATTTTAAAGCAAATATTTCTGTTTTTGGAACCTGGAATTGGATTTTTGAATGTTTGCCATACATACCGTACATAATCTGGCTAGTCACATACAGGCAGGGGGCATGTTAAGTTTTGTTCTATTATTCTTACACAGAATACATTTTATAGGGAAAATAAAAGTGAGGGAATGTTCATGGGTTATCTGGAGGTGCAGAAACTGCAAAAGAGAACTAAAGCAAGTCCCTGAATAGAACTAATCTGTGCACCTGCACACCCCGAGTGTGTTCAATGCAGACTGTGGCAACACAGCTGAAGAATTCATATGTAGCAATGTGCATGCTACACTTTCTCAGATATAGGGTAGGGCTAGGCCCATCTCAATGTATTTTGCAGTATTTTTAAAAAATTATTATCATGTCTCCTTTTACCCTGGCCTGCATGTGCTACATTGGCTACTTACAGAGATTTTGTTTCAGGAAAACTGTGTGGAACAGAATTTTTTACATGTTTACAGCATACACACACAAATATTTCTATTCCATGAAAGATTTGTCAGCACAGACATTAAAAGCAAAAACCACTTCGTATTTCAAACAGGAAAAAAATCTTAATCAAAACTGGAAACCTACTAAGCGGTCAAAATGTCTAAGAAACTTTGGCAGTAATGTTTTAGCACAGCTTTTACATATGGATCTCTTGAAAGTCTATTATTTCATGGCATTCCTATTTAAATATTTTGGTAAAATTTCTTTTCAGTTGAGATATTATGAGCTGGTAGCTATCTGAACCATTCTTTCAAGCAGCAACTATGGGTGAGATTTTGAACAAAAATTAAGATCCAAGTTTGACATGGCAGTGACATGTTTCAATGCAGATGTATTAATTGCTATTCATCTTGTTAATGTATGATTTGAAATAGACTCCTGGTTCCATTATACTAATGAAGGAACTCTACAAAGAGGGGGAAAAAAGCCTTCTTCTGTGATAAATTAGGGGACTGAGAATTTATTTGTTGAGGGGTTGGTCCCCACTCTTTAATTCTAATGGCCCATGGTCCTTTAGCTGTAAATCTCTTGGGACAGAGCTGATGAGAGCTGGAAATCACCTGATACCTTCTGCCAGATTCAAAATTTGTGTCAAAATATATTCACATCATTAATGAAACTATAAAATATAAAGAAGATGAAATATAATCAGTACTAAACAATAGTCATCAAAAGGTTATTACCATGTTTTCTGCCATGTAATTTGAAATGGTTCTGTAACTTACATGCCACAGGCCTTGTCCACATGGTATAAGTAAGTAAATATATAATGGAATACAAATTTATGAATATTTTCTTCAGTATTCTGCTGAATATTTTGGGGACTAAGATTCACACATAAAGTGCGCTAGAAAGCGTGCCAAACTTTCCATTTCCATATCTGGAAATGGCATGTCTGCTGTAGAGCAGGCTCTCTATTAATGGAGACAGTTACACACCCTCATGCAGTAATGTCTAATACTAAACTTTTTTCTTCACATGAACTGTAGGGCTTTGTGCTGCTAAATAAAGGAACACATTTTCCCACACTACAACTCTTACATAGTTTCAAAGAAACTGTCCTGATTTACATCAGTTGACAGTACGTCCTACACAATCTGTGACATCTGAGAGTAGTAACTGTGGTGGTAAATGGCATCACTATAAAAAACTCCCTGAGCTCCGGCAATTTACCTTGTGACATTTACACAATTTAATACTGCTTATCACTCCTGATCAACATGGGTTGTAAATCATTGTATTTGAAACAGAATTAGTGTCAGCTTAACTATCTCCATTAAAACTTAGGCAAAAATTATGTATCCTGGGCTCTCACTCTCCACGTGGTAACAGACTGTAGCAAAGTACGTCATGCAAGAGTGCATCTCCTAAGCCACCACAATCAACGTACCTGTACACTACAGTCCAGGCTACATTAGAACAAAGTCCTTTGCACATCCTCAAACATTTGTTTCTGAGCAGGACTGATTGGCCGGAGATGAGCACCCTGTTAATGTAGCTCTGTTTGTTTAGAATTAAGTGGGCATAGGTGATGTGGTAACGCACAAGCATACCCATTGTGCGAGCCAATAATTTCATTTTACCTGAATGAGAAGAAAGGAACAGTGCCATAGCTCAAGCAAACAGTTTTGCCTTCTGATTTTCCTCAATGACACATATATTAAAAGAAATATCCAACAGACTCATGTTCATAAAAGTGTACAAAGTGTACAACAGATTGTGTTTGTTTGTTGTCTCTCTTGGACTTGTTTTCTATTTCTTCCCATTTCCAGATGGGTTTTTTGATCCATGGAGGAAAAGGAGAAAAGTGCCTGTAACTGCAGTGCTTCATACATTCATTTCTGTAGTGTAAGCTGATTGAAGGCAGCAAATAAATCCATCCAAAGGAATGGAAACATGAGGTTCCCATCTCACCTTGAAGCGAGGATCCTCTAAAACAGCCTTAAATATGCAGCCCTATTTCGATGTGATGATGGAACTTACAGATGACAGCCCAAAACAAACAAGCATTTATTTTATTCCATTTAGAGAAAAGGAATGTATACTGAAGGATATTACATGAAATACTCACATGTAACCTCGAAACCTACTTAAGTCGTTGTTTGGGTTCTCACATTCAATTACGCTGGTGAACTTCAAGGGGTCAAATTCTGAGTCCTGGAATAATAAGAGGGTTCATTATTTAGAGCAAAGACTTGAAAATTATATCCAAAATCACATTATTTTCTAGTTTTTGTAATATAATAAAGTTCAGTTTTTTTCCAAAGGCAATCAAAGCAAAGATGCAGACCACTGGCACTGAAAATCAAAGGGACCTGGGAAACAAAACTCCAAAGATGCCTCCCAAAATCTTCCTTACAAGGATGACTTCTGTTCTGCAAGTGGAAGATGTCAAATGAATTTGGTCTGGAGTGGAAAAATGAAATTTACCTGGCAAATCTCAAAATATTAAATATAATCATTATACTTTATGTTCAGTGAAGCCACTGAAAATCTAGCACAATATCAGTCAATATACTGTCAATTATGAAAAAGCTAATAGAGCTTTTGAAATATTAGCAAGACTTCTTAATTGCTTTATGCCAACAGAGATAAATTAATCTACTACAGTAAATTACACACATATAGCAGAATAACTTTTTCTTAATTATCTCTTAAAAGCCTTCTTGATTGTCTAGCTCATTACTCTGAAGCTGGTATTGTTGCTGACTATTTAAGTTTACCTGTAGTTAGCACCTTGTTGTGTTTGAGGAAAAACATCATATCACAGCAGAATTACTTCATTTGGTTAAATAAAAATCAAGGTTCTCCTTTCTTTGCCAGATCAAACTACACATTAAAAGCACAGATATCTGATCCTAGTGCTGCAGAGAAGGCTGTTTATCTCCATCAATGAGGACCACTTTTATAAAGCTGCTTTGCATACCATTTGAATAAAAGAACTAATCGTGAAGTATCATATTATTAAGCTTTCAACAGTGATAGCACGTAATATGTTATAATGGTTTTGCTGAGCTGCTGGACACCACAACCACCACTTTTTAGAGTAAACTTGTGAGAATAGTTGACTGAGAATCAGTAACCACAAGACAGACACAATCTTATTGCCAGTTTTTCTGAAACACACAGGTGTCTCTGGGATTTTTTGATGTTGACTCTACTCAGGTGAAAAAACAGATTTTAAGTAAGAGATAAAAGAAACTAGAGGATATGTCAGCATCAAAACTAAAACCCTCCATTTTTCTACCAGTTACACCTGGAAGAAAGACAGACTTACACTACATAGGTGACAATTCAAACCACCCACGCCTGACACTTCTGAAAACCTTTTCTGTATTTTCAAGAAACAAGAGATGATAAAGGGAACTGTGAAAATGGGCTGTCACTTAGAGACAGCTACAGCCCACTGGAAGAAAGAAAGATTTTTACATGCAGAATTTAGCTTGTAAACAAGGAGAAAAAAAAACAAAACAACAAATGAGTGAAAACAAAGGACAGCTTTGAGTAGAGACTGCTTTGCTGAGACTCAGACTCCCCAAATTACACTAAGGTTGGCAGTCAAGAACTTGAACCTTAGCAAGAAATAACACCTGCTCTGCTGCCCTAGAAGATGATCTTTTCCTTGCTTGCCCCAGTATGTTCCTTGGTGGGAGAAACAGAATAAAAGGTACAGGAAAAATAATCTATAAACACTCACCACTGTAGCTTAAACTGCATTTACCAACTGGATGGAATGGGAAACATTTATTTTCTCTATATTATAAGGTACTATATATAATACATTTAATTTAGGATAAATTTTCATTCAGTGGTCTTAAAAAAAGAAAATAAATCCTAACATCTTTGATGAATGTCTGTGAGGGAATCATAGAGACACCTAATAATAAAACCCAATGTAATCAAATGCAGGTTCTGTGCGGCTGCTGAACTCAGCAGAGAGACCGTGGTTGGACACATTATCTTCTAGAGCAGTTGGACAACTGAACCCCCTTTCTGCTAAGAAAACCTGCCAGCAAGGTTTATATTTCACAAATAAAAAGAAAAAAAGGTACTTAAAATATGGAGGCTTCTAAAGTCTTCCCCCAAAAAAGAAGATCTTGTAAATATCAGAGAGGACTAAATGTACCCGTCTTCCCCATCAGTACCGTGCAATATTGTCTTTCTCCCTCCTTTGTTTGTTGAATTCTTTTCATTTATGACTCAGTTCTGAAACTAAAAGTCCTTTATCATTAAATCTAACTGTCTGTATATTTGTGTTCTGTTAAAATTAACTTGAAATATGTGATTATGGTCTTTACCCAGATAATATCTAGGAGTGAAAATCCAATTAGAACAGTAGTTTACATAAGGAAAAAAAAAACCTGATGAATTCTGATTTATGGCAAAAGCTCTTTGGTTTATTAATAAATCAAATTGCTCCATCTCTTCCCTGTGGAATGGGAGGGCAGATATACACTGTATATTACAGCTGATGACACTGTTTTGATGTGAAAATACTTTTCGGTAAATGAAAGAACAAATATGTTAAACACAGCCTGTGTGTGACTGCTTTCAGTGGTTACAAAGAAGAACAAATTTAATGTAAGATTTCACAAGGATCAAAGTTTTGTTCAAATGTAAGATTTCACAATGATCAAAGTTTTTAATGCTGATACTCACACTTTGGCAGCAATTGAAACATAAACTGTGATGATGTTCTCATGTATTAACAGCTAAGAGAAGCTGCAGTTAGGCAGAAGTTAAAACCAAAAGTGTTGCTTTTACAGTGCACAGATTTGCTCTTTCTTCTTGGTAAAAGTCCATGAAAAGGAAATTCTCCACCACTACCTTTAATTTTTCTGTTACACTGAATTCCTGCATCACTGTTAAGACACAAGAAACAAGACCAAAACATGGTCAAACATTGAACTTCCCCAGACCTTTGTGCAGAAGTTATCTGATGTGCCTAATTTTGTGTATCTTACTTCCCACTTAGAGAACTGCTGGGCATTAAAGCTGTCCCAGTACCAAGAGGGATGAAAAGCTCCATGTGTAGACAGACTGCAATCTGAAATGAGGCTTTCCAGTGCCTAATTTCCCTGAAATCTTGACTTCTGTGGTGTTCTCATCATGCCTCTGTGCACATCAACAAGGCTAGGCCATATGCAATAAGCAGCTGGAGGCATTTTTTTAATTTTCTGAAGGCATGTATCACTTTTTATGTGGTACTTCGGCAGGTGCCCCAAACTTGTGCCTTGTGCACCACTGATCTGAACAACTGACTCTGGTTGTAAAAACTGGGGAGAGACTCACTGATTGCACATAATTTCCCCAGAGCATTTTACAAAACTGTTGGATGGCAAAGGCCAGGGCTAAATTCTGCTCATGTCAGTCAACATTAGTTCTGTTGAACAACCAGTTCTACTTCTGCTACAATGTACATTTTACTTGCCACGACTAATTCTAAGGATAAGCCCCTGTAAAATAAACTAAGGCAAACTTACTGCTTTCACTCAAGGCAGATATCTTGCTACTAGTTAGTGCTTAACCTGAGCATATACTAATGCTCTAATAATTGACTATGCTTCAGGAGAGTATTAAATTATGCTTGAGATACATTGGAGGAGTAAAATCCACTTCTTGCTCAACTCTTCTGCCATATTATGTCATATCACAATGAAAAAAAAAACAGGAAAAAGAAAAGGGAAAAAAAAAAAGTAAAGAAGGGCTTTGATTCAATAAGAAACTGACTTTCATCAAATCCCTGACTTCACTTTTTGATTTTTCCAAGCTTTAGTCCACTGCTTTCCTCAGAAAAAAACCTGCTGACTTCTTAGGAAGTCAGAATACTTTCATAGGTATTTCTGGAAGTCTGAAACTTGCCAAGAGGACACACGGCAATACTTACATTGAGTATTTTATGTACTCAGGGACTCCATGGAATGTATTTAATTTCTTCAGTACTCCTCTTGCTAGGAAAATGTTTAACATCCTATATATAAATCCTGTTTCTTCCACTTTCTTAAAACCTAGGGAAATTCATTCTTAGTCTAAACGCAGCGATGGAAAAGCTTATTTTCCTTGCATAAGCAAGTCAAACTGCAAAACCCTGCTAAATATTGATTCCTTCAAAGCTGAATTTCAAATTAAAGTTAAATTGAAGATGCAAAGGGTTTTGTGACTAGTCTTTTAACAGTGCACTAGCTATTAATCTGATAAAATGTTCAATTTAAAACAATGTCTTAGGTCTGCAATAATTAGGCTGTGTCTTATACCCTAAAAAGGTGAAGTGCTGAGGGGAAGAAAATGTTACAATGCCTTTACAGAGTGGGAAACCAACAGGTAGACAATGAAGACAGTATAGAGATTTGTCACAAAAAAAGCAGACTGAATTCAGCTGTCTCCAAAATGACTTTGTAGCTTCAGCTGTAAGATCATTCTGAATCTCTACAGTGAAATGCCAACCTTTTCAGTTCTGCTGGCAACCTCACGAAACTGTCATAGCTCAAGAAGCAAAGCATGCCAGATGAGTCAGTTTGACAATTACACAATGTTCAAACAACATATTTCCCTTCATTAAATGCCTGTTGTATGGGTGATTTAATAGCCTGCTAGTGATATTAATAATGCATAGTTATTAAAATGTTTTCCTTTATTCATCTGCCCTACTTTACTGCTGCAGAAACCTGACTTTGATGTTCAGCCCCTCCTTCCAATAGGACAGCAGTGGGTACCCAGGATGCCCCTGGGTGACAGTGACACTTATCACACTGTGTTTACTGGCTATGCTGGGGATCCTATCCAGACTTCTCCCTGCAGTGCAGGGCTGATGAGGGCTCTGGGATTTGTTTTGGCATGTATGTCTGGAGGAAACAAAAAAGGAGAAATGGAGTCATGGGGACAACTCAAAGAAAATATGTAATAGACAAAAATCTGCCTCAGATATAGCTTTTCCAGTTTAAAAGCTTTTAAGTGTACTAAGAACTCATCCTGTTAATGCATTGGTCCGTCCTGTTACTGCTTTACATAGTAGTACCCTGCCTTTACCATATAAAATTAATCTGACCTTTTATTAACGTGCAACTGGAATTACATACTAATGTTATGTATCCAAAGCATACGAACTGTTTATATACTGAAAGAGTGAAATGTTTTCATGTCTTAACTGCATTATTCTCTCTGGCATAATTTATCTGTGCCACTAGTTCACAAGAAAAGCAAGAAACAGTTGGATCTATGCTGTTTAGGAGCTAAGAAAACCCAGCTGTACATCAGAATGTAATTGTTCTCTTTTTCACACTGAAAACTACTACTATAATTAGAATTTTTTTCAGTATTGTTTGTTTAAAATTAACACATGTTTGGTATTTCGAAACACTGGAACAACTGGGCAATACATTTTAGGGGGCTGATCTTCCTCTGGCTGACCTAAGTTTTCCTCATTGTAGAAAATAATATGAGGGAACAGTGCAACATCCAGGTTGCAGGAAAGAAAATATATTGCTTGAAAGGCCTAGGAAAAGATTTCAATAATTCTGTAACAGCCAACTGAAGAAACCACTGTTAGTCAATCACGGAACAAAAGTGCCAAAAAAAAAGTCAACAATGCTGAAAATACACACATGCAAGTTCTAATGTCCCTTAGGCCACCCTTAGCAATGCACTGAAAATTACGGTGGTGTAAATAAAGTCATTTATGGACTATAGTAGTGCTGGAGAGTGGTAAGGGAACAGTGTATGTCAGGACCGAAATACAGACCTAGATCTGGACAATTAAGAAAGTGGTATCTGCCTGTTCCAAAAGCCAGTCACTGAAATAAATGAATGGGTTCATAGTCTGTAAGAACCAACCTCTGTATTAGCTCAGTGCTTTAACTAAACCATAAACCAAGCCTCTCAAGGACTCCCAAAACTCTGTAAAACCCACACTGCTCCTGTAGAGGCTTTTCACTTCACTAGTGAGATGTAAATCTCCCCCCTCTCCAGTGCTTTCTCCTTTCTGGAAAGATTTCTAGCAGTCTTTCTGCTCCATTTCGTAACTGCTGGAAGAAAACTTCAGTTGATTAGGGGCAGAAACATTGCACAGTCATTTTAAAGTAGTAGCACAACAGCTCAGGTCAGCTTCTGACCTTGTCCTGCTCCTGCTCTAATCCACACTGCTGGACAGTCTGACTTCTTGTGGGATGAAGTTCTGCCAGAAGAAATGGTGATGGGAAGGACTAGGAACCTTCATTCAGAAGAAACAAATGCCAAGCACTGCTCTTACATCATTCCACAAATAAAACCCAAAACATCAGAGTCCTGACAGGACAGAGAGTGGTTGGTAATGCAGGGGTTTTCTTGTGAATGGTAAAATGTAACTGTAGTTGCTGTAGGATGCAGTTAAACACATCAAAGCTTGATGATCCTACCTCAGCCTGAAGACAGGGAATATGGATAAAAGCAGCTTTACCTTACAAAGTATCATGTTTAAGAAACGTCTCTAGGATGTACAGATAGAAACCTGTAACATCCAGCAATTGCCTATGGAACTGAGAGACTGCAGCCCCTGGCAACTGCAGGGGAGCACAGAGGGAAAGAAGCAATCCTAATGAAAGGACACCTTTTACTCCAAATACTACAGGGCAGCATTTACATCAGCACTATCACAGTTTTGTCAGCCTTTCCATGAGCATATCCAGTGTGAGAAGGTGTTACAATCAAGTAAAATCTCCCCAAGCTGGACACTGGCATGCTGTCTTCACTTGGATTCCTATTTTCTACCAACATTTACCATCACATGCCTGTCCTACTGCAAACATGGCATTCAGAGTGAACCTTCTCTGCTTAATCTTTGCTGTTTCTGTTCTTCCCTCTTAGCCCTGTCGAGAGGGTGGAGGTGCAGCTGTGAAGATTAACAGTCAGTCTGAGGCCAGCAGGCTGTGGTTGGCATGCCCAGTACAGGAGGGGGAAGTTGGGATGGCTGCAGGGCACTTTGATTACACGCTTCCCCTCTGGTCTACTTTCATCTGCTATCTATTCTACTGAACAAGCAATTAACATGTTAAAGCCACCAGTAGCAAAATGAAGAACACCTTCTCAAGGAATTCGAGGGTGTTTTATTTTTCAGACACCAGCTGATTGCATGAATCTTATGAAAGGAAACTCACAATGGCCTTTGCCAGTTCCAAAACTGGGAAATGAGCTGAGGGGAATGAAAGTGTATTGTGGCAGAAATCAAGGTTTGCTTCCCTTTTTACTTCTGTGGACAGCCTCATGCTTTGGGCCAGCACAATGGTTACAAAGTTCCTGCATAGTCTTGTCTTCAGTAGTGTGTATGCTTTGTTCAGGTAAGTGTGGACATCCAACATACATGAATATGTGTATGTGTATGAATATGACCTGTTGAATTAGATCACAGCAGCACAGCAGAGTTGATTACTCTTGTGCAGGCTTTCCTCACCACCTGTCTTACCCTCTGCATAGATGTCATCCACTTGGACTTCTGTTTTGATACAGTCTTCTGCTTTGATTTGGCCTATTAGATGGGTAAGGAATTGGCTGGATGGCCATGTCCAAAGAGTTATAGTCAATGATTTGATGTCCAGGTGGACAACAGTAATGAACAGTGACCCTCAAGGGTTTGTGCTGGGGACCAGCACTATTCATCAGTGACATAGACAGTGGGATTGAATGCACTCTCAGAAGTTTGCAGATGACACCAAACTGTGTGGTGTGTTTGACGTGCTGGAGAGTAGGGATGCCATCCAGAGAGACCTCAACAGGATTGCGAGGTGGGTCTGTACAAACCTCATGAAGTTCAACAAGGCCACATGCAAGGTCCTGCACGTGGGTTAGGGCAATTACCAATAACAATACAGACTGGGGGATGAATAGATTGACAGCAGCCCTGGAGAGTAGCACTGGGGATACCAATGGACGAAAAATTGGACATGAGCTGGAACTGTGTGCTGTGTGCCAGAAAGCCAGCTGTATCCCGGGTTGCATCAAAAAGTGTGGTCAGCAACTTGAGGGAGGTGATTCTTCCCCTCTCTCATGAGACCCCACCTGGAGTGCTGTGTTTGGCTCTGGTATAAGTAAGACATGTAAGAGGGGTTTCGGAGGAGTGCCACAAAAACGATCCAAGGGCTGGAACACATCTCTTATGAAGAAAGGTCAGGAGGGTTGGGCCTGAGCCTGGAGAAGGCTCCAGGGAGACCTCATTGAGACCTTTCAAGATGTAAAAGCAGCTTGTAAGAATAAGACCAAGAGAAACTTTTTAACAAAGCTTGCAGTGACAGGATGAGGGGCAACATTTTTAAACTGAGAGTAGATTTAGCTTAGACAAAAGTATACATTTTTTACTAAAAGGATGGTAAGACACTGCAACAGGTTGCCTAGAGAAGGTGTGGATACCCCATCACTGAAGTGTTCAGACTCAAGTTGAACAGAGCTTTGAGAACACTAATCTAATGAAAGATGTCCCTGCCTTTGGCAAGTGTTGTATTAAATGGTCTTTAAAAGTTCCCTTAGAACCCAAAATACTCCATGATTATATGATTCTTATGCATATATTCATTATTGTAAGCATTCAAAAAATATGAGATGTTGAAGTGCAACGAATGAGAACAAATGTCAGACAAGACCAACAGGGAGAACATCAATTGAGGAGATAGTTTGTTTCATTTTCCTTCCATGTCGTTATCAGTTATCTAACCTGAAGATCACTCAAACAACTTCCTATGAAGCACCAGGAGATAGTCCACTGCTTTTTGTTTCTTAGTAGCTGACATGACTTACCTCCACACAGCTAACAGCAGGACAAAGTCATTTTTACCCCCTCCTATTACACTGCAGCAGTCTCTAAGTCAGATCCCCATGATCTCAGCCATACAGGCTACATTACTACACAGCTATATGAGGCCATTTCAGGTATAGTTTTCAACCTGGTATTAGATCAAGTCATACCAAAAATATATTAAGTAAACAAGCTTGGAAAAGTTAATTAGAGGAAGGGAAAATGCTTAGGACAACTTATATGCATCTTTGAACCATGTTGCACGTTAATCAAATTCTCTTGGAAGCCAAAAGGCTGTGTTCCCTGCTTTGATGTAAACCAGTCCATTTTCTGTATCATTAAGAAAGCTGAATTAGGGTATTAGCACTGCTGCCTATAAATCTCCATGCACTACTGATGTTTTTAATTCAACACCGAATAGAAGTGTAAGCATTCTAGTGCTGTGTGGAGAACATTATCTTGTTCAGTCACATACCTATAGGACAGCCACAGCTCGCTCTCTCATGAGCACACACGTGTAATGGAAAGTATCTGACCATCATGGGAGTCATAGCAGAGCTTGAAAGTATGAACCGAAGTATAATCAATGAACAGAAGTGTTCATGATTTCATTGAAATAGCAGTTTTGAGACATACAGCCAGCCACTTCTCATGTAAGTAACATTTTAATGCAAATTTCTAATGACCGCCATGGCTTACCACAACTAAACTGTGTGAAAGACTTGGAGGGTAGCAGCAGGTGGAGAAAAGAGAAGTGGGATGAGAGCTCACATTCTTGATGCTGCAATAAACACAGGAGTTCCTCATACTGTCCCTCTGCCTTTTCTGGCAGAACAGCAGACCCCTTCCCAACCTCAGTACTTTCAGAGGAAAGTGAGACCATACCAGTATAGTTGGGGTTACATATGGCTTAATACTGTGAGCCCTTCTGCTCTGGAAAAGAAGGTCCTCCCATCCTTTCCTAACCACTGATACTGCCATCTGGGGTTGTGGTTTCAGAGACCAGTGTAATATGACATGTTTCCAGATCAAAAATCCTGGCCCTAAAATCATGAGTTCTCAGTGTTATATTACAAAATGTCTTTTCCAAGAACATATATTCCAGGTATTTCCTGTTCTCAGGCCAATGAATTGCTAAGGAATAAACAGTTCTAGAAATAAACATTTATTCAGTAAAATTGAATTAGGCTAGATCAGAAAGTCAAGACAAAAAAAAAAAATCTCTTCTTAACTTGCTTTAAATGTAAATGTTTACTTTTCTATAACAGGAAAGCAGTATAGTGGTTTATTTTCTCTATGGACCTGAAATGCTCTTTTCTTTTCTAATACTTTTTCAGAGAAACAGCAAAATGGAGAAATCCTGGGTTATTGATACAGAGAATGAAATGTCCTGCCTCTCCAGAGGTCTGATGCAGCACAAGCACTGGAATAAGACATTTCCTTCGATGGATTTACCACTATTCCACCAGTGCTGGAAGGATTACCCTAGGGATGAGAGGTTCTTCACAGCCATGACACTCAGATTCATCAATTTATCCCTTTTAACCTATATTTAAACACAAAACCAAACAACCAATGCCAATGGCAAAAGTCAAGTACTCAGCACTCTTCCGAACTGGACTCTTCCTCTGCTCTCCCCCTCTCTACTATCACTTAGATTACTATATCCAAAATTTTCTCTTACAGTTATTCAAATTCTGTGTCTCTCTAATGAAGCTCTCTCAAAACTCAAACTTGTGGCCTGGACACCTGTGCAATGGAAACTAGAAGGAGATTATAACTGTGCCCAAAGCTGACCAAGGAGGAAGTGAACCATCATTCTTGAGCTTTTTATTTCCCCATGCCTCCCAGCGCGAGACTGCTGACTAAATGCCATGGTTAGGTGTGGAGTGAAAAATTGTTCTCAGTCTTCCTTTAGCATGTTTAGCTCAGACAGAGCTTGCCACAGCACCGACTTGGGTCATTCTCTTCACCAGGTCATTCTGCACGCATCTGTTTTGTTTGTTTCTCTGTTAGAGACACTTTAGTTGCTCTCTCTTTAACTAGACGTCCACAGTTTCCACACAAGTCATCTGTGAACAAGATACTATACAAAAAAAGATACAACAATATAGGCATAGAGATTTTCATAACGATTCACCCCTATCAAAGAAACCTACTGACTGTTCAAGGCATTACCTCAGACAAAAGTCCTTCTCAGGGTGTGACATGCTTGCATTTTGCACTGACAAACACAAGTATTTTTCACAAGACTTTTTTCTCTACAATTTTCAGCTAAACTGTAAAACTAAAAAACAGTGGGTTTAAATTAAATATTTTGGTAGTGCATAGTGAAAACCATTGTTTACTTTTGTTTGCTTGGTTCCTTTTTTAAAACTTTCTTTTCCCTTAGGGAAATTAATTTTGGAATCACCTGTGGGATGGAGCACTAATCTGATGTTTTAACATGTGCATATCTGGAATTTTCAAGCCAATTTTTATCACCTTCTGAACCTTCTCAAAATACTGAAAAAAAGAAAGGCACAAGGGATAACCCCCAAAAGATGCTAGAGAGGCATTCGCTGTTACTGTGGCCTGATTCTATTCTATTAAAGTACTCACAGTCAAAACAAGACTGAGTCAAACAACTCTGAGTATGCTGATTAATTCCCATCTACTTGATTATAATAGTGTACTATTCCGACTAATTGCAGGTGGATGATCGCCTGAGGGTCCTAGCAAGGCAAGAAGCAACAGGGAGAACATAGCTATACCTCTCGTCTTGCTTTAGAAGACCCATCCAGACTCTTTGAGATAAGAAGCTCATATCAACAGGCTGGTTGAAAACTAGTCTGTCTAGAAGTTGAGCTGGTTTAACTTCAGCTGTTCTCTCACACTGGGCTAGTTTACACAATGCAGATTGCTGCACAAGAAATCTTAGCTCAGTTTAGGCTAAACCAACATTTGAAAATTGCTTTATCTGTGAGGGGATTTTTTTGTTGTTGTTGTTTTGGGTTTTTTTGAGTGAGTAAGAACTGAATGCAAAAGCAACATTTACACTGAGATACCAAGGCTGCCCTGTGAGCTGTTTTCATGCAATTAGTACTTGCCAAAGTACCTCATACACAGAGCAGCCTGGAGCCACCAAGTCAGGCTTACAGTGTAGCCCTGAGAAAACAATCTTCTCTTCTGGGCCAGCTTCTGCCTGGGACTCATAGGAAAAAAAGAAATGGTATAAATGGCTTAATGCTTGGAACAGGGAGCTGTGAGACTGTTCTCTAAGTCCAGCTGTACCCAATATATTTCCTGGACCAGGAAGGGCTGGAATGAAAGCTGGATCTGTCAATTTAGCCCAACTTCCAGGCTGGGACTGATAAAAAATATGCCTGCAGTAAGCATACGTTCTGCATTTATACATATTCCAGAAGGGTTCACAAACTGACTTGTGAGGAAATCAGATTCATCAGTTATTTTGGTGCTAGTCTGCATGCAAATGAACCTCCCAAACAGGCAGACTCCAAATTCAGATGCGCTTTTCAGACTAAGTAAATAAGCAGTCACAAAGTAATTTGCAAGGCTTATCTAAACCTGTTTAATCATGCTAGTAATAAGTTTGTTTTGAACTAAGTTCTACTCTTAGGAGAAAATGAGAAGGAAAAAAATGCATCTCCTACCCCCACCAGCCCCCCCCAGGGATACACGCACCTTCTCACAGGGGATGGCAGCTGCTACATATAGCTTAGCTTTCAGCTCAACTGAAGCTTTCCACATAAACATCCAGGACAGGGGCAGTGGTTAATAAACCATAAGCTGCTCCAGAATCCACAGTGAGTCTTTGTAGATTTTGTTAAAAGGCATACTGAGTAAAAACAGTGGAGCAAGGAAATGTAAATGTTTTTCATGAGTCTAGATTCATACTATCAAAATATCCTAAATCAAGTTTATGAAATCTGAAAGGGAGTTTTGAGCTCTCTCAGCCTGAGCTGTATCTGCTTATCCACTCTCTGAAGAGTGGCTGACATGACGTCTCAGATGGATGGAAAACATTCCATAAGCAACTGCGGAGGGTGTGGTGGCACAGCAGCTTGCAGAGTAGCACAGAAAACACATTGATTCCTCCTGCCTACTGTGTCTCCTATTAGATCCAGTGCACGAAATGGCTGCTGTGACTCGGCAACAGCGAGAGTGGGCTCTAAATTAGAAGAAAATGGGTAGAATACCTACCAAGAGTTGATTTGGGTTTTTTATTTTTCCAAGAGATGTTTACTGGTCGCAGCTAACACTGTTAGACCACTAACGGAGGGGTTTAGCACAGTGCTTTCTCCTTGCTGCACTTGCCAGTGAGTCATGCTGCACACATGGACCTGATCTTTATTTCAGGGTGAAGACAGTCCACTGTTCTGTTTGTTTTAAAGACACAGCATGCAGAAGTATGTTTCTGACTATTTTAAGCATTTCTAACACATCCTGTTGCTGTAGTAGCAGAATAACAAGAACACAGTATTTAAAGTCTTGGAGAAGAAAATGCCAAAGCCTTTGTAAAATCTCCTGTTTTCTTTTTTTCTTTTTTTAATCTACTCACTGAGTGATTTTCTTTTTTTCTTGACTATTTTGAGTCTACAACAACAAAGTATAATTCAAACTGGTGTCTTCAGACATGGAAGCCAGAGGAATGTATCAGTGACTCTTCTCACAGCTTGTGGATTGATAAGGTGTAGAATCACGTACTCAAAGTACAGGTTTATGTCAGACAGATTGCATTCATTAACAAACACGCAAAGCTAACAAGCAGTATGTTCCAGTCTACTATAAACTACTCAGACAATTCAAAGCAGCACTAAAATAAGCAGTATTTATGGTCGCTTGCACTATAAAGGAAAACCGTTTCCTGGAATTCACAAGTAGGGAGATGCAATCCCAGCCCAAAAATGCTGATCCTGGGCCTTCTGAGCATATATTCAGACTAAAATAATGCCTGCAAAGCACTGGAGACAAGGATACAGAAAGCTTCTATGATTTCTCATTGTTTCTTCAAGAGTCAGGCTAAATAGGTGTCAGAATGCTACTTTTCTGAGCAAAGGTTTGGAAGGGGGAGCCTTTTCCTCGCTGAGACTATGGACCTTATTATATACTGTTACTGCTGAAAAGAAACACACAAAGATCCTTCAGAGGATGCGGGAGGAACCAGCGGCCCTTCCAGAGGACAGTTGTACCCAACCTAACAGCGCTGGCCTTGCTGGTCTTTGGAGAAAATGCAGTGGCTGCAAAGGGACTGCCCAGAGCACACCCCACGTCAGTGAGCCCACCCTGGCAACCAGGCTCTCTCTGAGAGCTCAGCACAGACCCGCGGGGCTGTAAATTGTGTGGGTGTGCACAGGGCAGGGACAGAACCAAGAAAGCACAGCAGTAGCTTAAAACAACAGTGCCTACTGCCACCCCCACTAAATTCCCATGCCCAGCTGAGTGACAGGTATAGAAATAGCTGTCCTTCATCGACCTGCTTCACAGGCATGTGATCCAAAGTTATCAGTTAGCTCACATATGAAGCACAGACAAGCCAACCTTTGTAGAAGTTTCTTTTAAATACTTGAGATACTGATACAGAGACATTATTCAAAGACAGCGATTAACAGCTGATACTTTGAAAAGAAGCTTCCAAAAAATCTGTTTCTTGTCCTGTGATAAACCACATGATAAGGCATGTCATTCTGTAAAGGAGGTAGGGAAAATGTTTAGCAGTGTGGGAAAGAGAGGGTCAGGACTACATAATTTATTTGTTTGTTTTCCTGCTTGAACAACAGGGATGCAGAATGACACAGAACCAAACAGCTATAAACATAACTGAGAGGTGTTCTGCTGAGCACAGTGTTAATACAAAAATGTAAAAGCATTCTCGGCCAATGCATGAACAGACTGGGATGCAGGTCTTGTAAGAGATTTGGGAATAAGCTTCTCTGAGGTTCTACAAAAGGAGGGTCAGCACTAGGTGCAAGAAAATTTTGGTCATCCAAAATATTTTGTGAGATCTGACAGTAACTTCTCTCCAGTTCTGACAACTTAAGACATATCCAGATAGGAACTGAACTTCAGTTCAACAGACAGGCAACACCTTCTTATTCCATGCTACTTGGCTGTGGTACTACTATTCATACAACATTTCCCAAGCACCTCCCCCTATCCCACTGCTGAGTGTCTCTCAGCAAGGCAATACCTTCAAAAATCAGTAAGAGCCTATTCCTACTAGTATAGAGTGTGAAAGCTAATGCTGCTGCATGAACTAAAAGTGTGCTTAGAGAGGTTTTGGCCAGTATTTTAATGAGGATGGCAAGTATTCTTCTGGATAACTTATGGGGTGCTGTTACAGAGAGGTTCTGTGATGCTGCAGCTGCTGAAGACTTCATACTTGCAAGTGTGCACTTTGTCTACAACTTAGACGACCTAGGAACCCAGGCTTGGATATTTCTTGCTTTCTCAGCTATTTTAAGAGAGGGGAGGTAATCACATGTGGCTTTCTTACAAGTTTTCAATACTTGACTCCTTGAGGACCAGTCCTGTTTTCATTGGAATGAATGAGCTTTTTGTCACTGACCTCAGTTTAACCCCTGAAAATTTACTGTGGGCCTCACTGCTATTGTAGCTTGGCACCTTGTGATCTGAAATTTATTTTTAAAAAATATTTATCCACATTTTTCTGAGCATGCTTCTGAGATAGAAAAGTTTCATATTCATCTTATAATACAGAGAACTAAGATAAGGAAGGAGGATGGGGTGGAAATCCAAAGTGTGCTAGGTGTCTACAAAGCTGACTGCAAGTATCTATATGATAACTAATTTCCTCAGTAAAACAGGGTATGCTGAGCTAGCCATGCCATATATACTGACATGTGCTTGGCACTGTGCTTCCCTAGGCAGGAACTGTTTCCTCAGCCTTCTTCCTCAGTGGGGCCCAATTCAGTCTTTGATAACCTTTAACCTGTTTGAGGAGGAAATGGCACTGCCACTAACTTCCACACAACAGTCTAAAAGTTACAGAACTTGCAAAACTGTACAAACCCCAGAGCTAAAGTCTTCAGCTGCCTGGTTTGGATCAGCAACTTAAACCTCCTTGAGTATGCCAAACATAATGTTGCTGGGCTACTCCCTACTGGTTTTCCTGCTGTGTTAATGCATGCATGTGATGGCTGGTTGAAGACACAGAAGTGACTCCACAGCTGATGGCTCAGACACACATCTAGGTGCCACAGCTCATAGGAGCAGGGCAGTCTGTAGGCTTGGCAGGTGTCCTCTCAGCCTGACAGCTTCCAGGAATGCTGAATCACTGCTCTGCTGCCAGGGAGCTGGGGATCCCAAGACAGTGTAAGGGACTCCTCTGGGCAGCAAGGGTCTTGAAAACTAGTCTTTTGATAATTTGTAGTTGGACGCATCAATTCCTTTCACCATGTTTACCAACACCTACTGATGTGTGTCCAGTGGTCTTGTCCAGGTCAGCAGAAGTCCAACCATCTGCTGTGGATGAGTGGAGGACCTGGTGCCTTCCCTTTGAGACAGAGCTGGAATGTGCCCTTAGCTTATAACTGCACCCACAAAGGCATAAACATGCCTGTATTCAGTTACCTAAATGAAATCTACAGTTTTTGTCCTACCTAATGTACCTGAAGTCACGCAAGGAGTCTGTATTGGCAGAAAACTGTGATACATCATCTGAGCACCTCCCTGAAGCTCTATCCACTGGGAGAGATTTCCTCTCAGCAGGAACAGGATGGGAGGTTTGAGCAGCAATTCAATTAACTTTGAAACAATAAGAGTTTTTGAAACATTTGGCCTGTAGCTGATTAAGCTTCTTGACATGGTGGTAGCTGCCATGTCATGTCTAAATTCTGTGTGGAAATCACTGATCATTAAACAAGTCCTTATCTCATGTTTTTACAAGCTATTTAGGGAAAGGGTCTACTTACCATAAAGAATTATTTGGAAGGCACATTGACTTTTATCCTGTTGGTTGGATAATAACTTCATTAATGCTGATCTATCTCAGTACAACCACAGGCTTCTCTAGTTAGTTACCTTTGATGACAGTGGTAAGGGCAGCAGCTCCCATTGTTTGCAAAATCCCTCAAATTAGAAGTGCTCAAATTAGGAGAACTGATGCAGCTCAGCTCTAAAAAAATAATTTTTTCCCTAACAAATACAGGAAACTGGAGTTAGCTGGCAAGAGGGATGGGAGAGGAGGGCATACAAATAAATACTATTTCAATAAGATCATTAAAGCAAGTAAAACTTCAGGTAATTTCCTCTAATTCTGCTGACAGTAACTGATCTGGGTTATGTTTTGTTTCAAAATAGTGCTGTTGGGGAGAGATAAGCACAGTGAGAGAGCAGTAAAACAGTTTTTGAGCACAGATACCTCCAGAACGAATGTGTGCTGTCCCTTTAAATCTTACAAGCTTTGATGCTCCGGCTGCTGGAGGGATATTCTGCAACAGGGTTTGAGGCAGATTCCTAATTGAAACTGATCTGGTTTGCAGGCAGGAAAAGTACATGTTTATATTTAAGTATCTTCTCCTTGGGCAGTTAAAATGTGTTTTCAAGAATCAAGCTACAATAGAAGCCATTAAAATTCTCCAACATTTTCCAACCACACACAATTGACCCAAATAATTCCTATTCAGATTCAGGGAAAAATGATGGTAAAACTTCTGATACTGTGATGAGGTCAGTTGTTGGCAAGTGCTAGCATTTTAATGACAACCATAACAGCAGTTCATTAGCACTATTAGATCAAGCAGATTTAGCTGGTGTATATTGGTAACCAGCTACTTACTTGAAAGAAATTCTTATCTTAAATGAGAGTTAGGAATGGAGACTTACCAGCTCTAAGAACCTCCTCACCACCTGTCTTTGTTTTAAGTTAGTTTCACCATCCAGGTTGGCTGTTTCTATATGGCACAGCCCATCAGGATCACTTGAGGAGAGCAGCAATATGTCAGCAGGTATAATTTCATTACAGCGAAGCTGCACAAAGTCTCCGACTTTCACTTCTTTCCAGAATCTGCTTATATATTTCTTCTCATTTCTGAAAAAAAAAAAAAAAGGACATTTACAAGACTTTAAAATTTAAAAATCACACAGACTGAGATCCTTCTGATAAATCTGGTTTGATTTGTAACAGGAATACCTGTTAGAGGAGTGCCTTTCAAAAGTCCTCAGGAACTCTCAAGTTACTCTGGGAAAAGTCAATGCAGATTGCCAAGAGGCCATTTCCCAGTGACTCAGAACCAGCTCTGAGGTACCAAGACCCTCTTTTAAGATCCAGAGGAAAACATGTTGATGTCCGACTTGACTAAGCAGGGTAAACATGAGCTTCACACATTCTCCTTTCTCTCCCTCCATGCTCTGAGTCACCCCTATGACCCCATGAAGGGGAGGGGGGCCAGTGCCCATACTATGTGAAAAGGAGTGACTCTAAGGGCAAGAGAGGAAATGAGAACAGGTCTGGGCACAGGACACCTGCTTGGAATGGCTCCTGAATATTCTCCCTCATGTGCCACCATCGGATGCACCCTCAGATAGCTTCCCCTTGTTCTCTTTTTCCAACAGGGACAAACTCTGTGTACTGCTGCACATCATATCTGGACAAGGATCCCTAACTGAGAGGAATTTCCACTATTTATCACTAAACCTAGAACTACAAGGACATGTCGTGTGGTAAAATGCAGTCCTAGCTGCTCTACTGGGAAAGCACACTCTAATTTCTTTTAAGTATTTCTACTCTATTTCCATTCTAGCCAGACTACTATCTGTTACATAGCTAATTCCTGCTTAGTTACCCTGAACCTTTCATTTTGGAGTACAAGCACTAAACCTCTCTAGTTTTAAAGGTCATGCTAGTTTGCTACTTTTTTAACTTTTTCTTGAAAGAAAGAGGGAAAAGGAACATAACTGCTTAATTAATTTTAGCTAAAATTTCAGGTTTTAGTTTTACAGCAGGCACAGACTCACGTGCTTTCTTGGCATTTGTGGAAAGTGATTTATTCTGTTGTGATTTTGAAAGAAATCAATTTCAAAACAGCCCCAATACTGACTCGGAAAAATACCTCCTGAAGATGGGAAGCTAATGTTCTGACACTTTTCTAAGCCATTAGAAGGTGTTTTGCTGTGTGAGGACCAAGACAATTGTCAATGCTGGCAATGTCACCAGAGACTGTCTCCTGGGACAGCACTTTAATGGGATTCTGATGAGGGGTGGGGAGAGGTGGTGATGGCTGTTTTACGTTGTTTAAAGTGTATTATTTTAAAGTACATCACTTTCAGCAGTAACGTGAATAGATTTGTGACCAAGTGGAAACAGAGAAGTCCTGACAATATTGTTACTTTGGAGTTAGTCATGCCTTCACTGGCGTTAGAGGAATTACTGTCTTAATCGGTATTTATTCATGTATTTAGCCAAAATCCTGAACAATAAGGGGTCAGGTATCTTAACAAGGATGTATCAGATCAGGTTTTACCCCCCAGAATTTCTTCATTGTCTTTTCATAGCATCCAGTTTATAAGGGGAAGAATTAAAATTATGGCTGTGATTTCTATTTTGATAAAACCTGAAAAGGATTAGTACAAACCAAGCGTAAAACATAATAATCTAATAAAGGCAGGTAATACACTTACTAGGTGCTGAAATTACCCATTTTCTTCATAATCAGGCTGAAACAAACATTTAACTTTCTCTGCTAATGAGTATGAATTGCTTTGAAACCCAGTGTGCCATAATACAGTACAAATTACCGCACTGCAGATCTGAAGGGTTTGTTAGCTCTGCAATCTGTAACTCCAAATCCCTTTACATGTGTCTGTTGTTCTTCATCCTTTTTAATTTAACTGTGAAAGTGGGTGATGTACAAATGCATGTACAAGGAGCAGCAGTACAAAAGCACAATCATGATAAAAATAGCATGTAGTCCCATACTATGCTATAAGCACTACTATTTTTTGTTTAATTTCTATTGTTTGAAAAGCATTGCTATTTTAGCATTTCCTCATCCCTCACATGCTTAGCAACTGCCACAACTATATACACCGTGGCAGGAAGGGTGGATATCAAGCAACACAAGGCCAAACGGCTCTGCTGGAATAAATGAAGTTGTTCAGCCTGGAAAAGAGAAGGTTTCAGGGAGACTTTATTGTGGTATTTCAATATATAAAGGGGACTTGTAAAAAAGACAATTATTATCAGTGCCTCTAGCCACAGGACTAGGGGTAATGGTTTTAAACTGAAAAAGGATAGGTTTAGATGAAACATAAGGGAGAAATTTCTTATGGTGAGGCTGGTGCCCAGTGAAGCTGTGGATGACCCATCCCTGGAAGTGTTCAAACTGGGGCTTTGAGCAACCTGATACAGTGAAAGATGTCCCTGCCCCTGGCAGGAGTCAACGATCTTTAAATGTCCCTACCAAGCCAAACCATTCTATGATTCCATAAATCTATGAATGTAAGACCTCTTGGACATGCACCAGGGCCCCAGGGCACAGCCCCCTTCATTAGGCACACGGGAACAATTTGGCCCCGCATTCCACTTGATCAGCTCTTTGCTAACAAGGGTCAATAGTGGATGGAAAATTACTGTCTTCATGGAAAATTACCTCCTAATTCTCTTTAGACTGGGTTGCTCTGTGTCCTCTAGCAGAGCTCTGAACTGAGACTTGTCTCACTGCAGCCAGTGAGTGGTCACTGCAAATGTTCTCTGCAGAGTATGGCATGACTCTGTCTTCACTGGGTGGTGTGGAGACTATCTGGACCATGAATACATCTCACCCTAGGAAGCTTTCCTTTAACATGCTCAGCCCAGTCCTCTGAACATGCAGGTGAGCTCACCTCGGCCAGCCATCATAACCTGCAGCCAGTACACACACACCAAGTGACCCCATTGATAAGGTTAAGATTTTTCCATTGATTCTGCAGAGACAAGATTTTGTTGTCCAAGTTTTATATTACCTAGTAAATGTTTATTCTTGCTGTTATATCATGCCAGTAAAATTATATAAAATATAGAGAGTTAGAAATACCAGACTTTCTGTAAGAGAAGGAGCTCAAAAGGATGGCAGTCCTGCAGTCTCAGTACAGGGCTTTGTGGTGGTGCATCCCCTACCCCTCCTAGGCTCTGCTCTACCTCATCAAGCCTGCTCTACAATTTCAATAATCCTCGTCAGGCCCTGGCCTTTGTGTAGTGAGTTGGGCACTGAAATGTTCCTTGATCATACCAGGAACTCTTGCATGACTGAGGTGGAATGGCACTGCTCATAGCAGGGACACCAGTTGCCTGACCAAAGGAGGGGAACAAGAAATAACTGGCCATCCCCATATAGCCTTGGAACATTACCCACCTGAATCATAACCCCAGTGAAACCGGGCTTTTGGATAATTCCAGTAATTATCAACATGGGTTATAGTCAGGATGGAAATGGACTAATGAAAAAAAAAGCCAATCATCTTGTGACCCTATAAAAAGTGGTCCTAAGTGAGGCCCTTTGAGCTCTACCAGCCCACAGCAGGCAGCACCAGTGTGTCCCTCAGAGTGGGATGCTGCTCAGAGCTTGCAGACTGTCAAGCTGCAGTACAGGGAGGGCTGTCACCAAAAGCTTATGAGTCAGCCTGGGCCGACATCCCCCAGCCCTTGACACTCCAGCCTCTCCCACTGACAAATGCCAAGACATTCAATGGCAGTAATTCACTGACACTCCAGTGAAACAAAGTGGAATTTTTTAAAAGTAGCTTTGCGCATATATATAAATATATACACGCACGCACACACACACATCTTTGTGTCTGTGTGCATGCATGTGTGAATTAATTTAAACACCTCACAGATAACTGAGTTACTATTTTGATTAAGGTTAATCCTATTGAATCACTTTGTAAATATTAAATTAGTCAATTATTGAGTGCTGCTAAATCCTTCAGACATAAACCACTGCCCAGGTCTGAGGCTAAGACTGGACTCAGCCACACCTAGGCTGCCTCAGGAGTTTAGAAAGCAAGAATCTTGTGACACAACAGCAGGATTTCCCTATTAAATCCTTTAGATATCCCACTGACAAAGTCTGAGATGAAGTTTGAATTGAGCAGCACTAAATCCTTCAGACATAAACCACTGCCCAGGTCTGAGGCTAAGACTGGACTCAGCCACACCTAGGCTGCCTCAGGAGTTTAGAAAGCAAGAATCTTGTGACACAACAGCAGGATTTCCCTATTAAATCCTTTAGATATCCCACTGACAAAGTCTGAGATGAAGTTTGAATTGAGCAGCACTTAGCTTCTATCAGAAGTTTAGAAAACAGGGGGTCCACTCCATAACTCATGACTCAATGGGGAAATCCCTCTTACCCCTTGCACCCTGACCCTTATCCTGGCCCTTGTGTAAATCATGCAAAATTGATTATAATTCTACTTTTCCCATATGCTTCATCTCTGTAGTAATAGAGTGAACCTTGCCATCAAACTCTGTTAAGTCATGCTTTCACAAATTTATATTAAAACCTGCTTTTAGTAATACCTTTGATTGTGACTCCTGAAGTGGCCTAAACATTTGGGGCAGCTGCAGGCACTATTTGAAAGGGACATTTTACAAAAGCTTTTGGCAAGTTTAAGTAAACATCATCAAACCTCCCAGAATATATTGTTGAAAGGCTCAAAGAATTCTGTCAGGAACACAGGAATGGAAGGCAGCATCTCAGTGAGTCCAGTCCCCTGAAATGGTCATTGGAAACTGACATGGATATCTAGCCCAGAAGCTGACACCCCACAACTCTAGTTCTACCTGCCCTCATTTATCATGAGCCTGAAGATACATTTTATTACCTACAATACGCTTAAGGCTGATACTACAAGAAACAAATGCTGCAAACCATGATGAACCACAGGAAGAAGTCAGAGATACTAAATCTTTCAATCTTAGAGAGTTAGGTCTAATTCCTACAAATCAATATGCTGCCATGAACTAATGCCATTCAGCAGAAGGAATAGATGTTGTTATTCTCCAGTTAAATCACAATGATGAACAATTAATTTCAGACAGCTATGCTCAGGTACTATAATGTGTGGTGTTGAGCTCAAGTATTAAAAAAGTACATCCTCCTGCACACAACCTAATCTTTATCAATACACTTACATGCAAAGAATCTATCTGTCAGCTGTGGTTTACACCCACAGTCATGTGGGTTAAATCTTCATGCTCGTCTCTGCCACAATTGGAAGTAGAATTTTCCCGTGCTTTCATTTTTCTGAGCATATTGTTACAGGTAAACATTGACAGAACTCTAAAGATAAATAGCTGAAATGTCAGCTGGTACCACTGCATTGACATCAACACTTTTGTTCGCCAACAGCAAATGTGGCCTTGGCAGGAGTCAAATTGCAAGGATAAAGTGCCATTATCCTAGCATATCTACTCTTGAATAGACACAGAAAAGTCTGAAACATCCTTTCAAGTGTATGAATACAGGGAAAAATACTTTCTTTCCTATTAAAAATTTGTATTAGTCTCCCTATTGCATATATTTGGCCAATATGCTCTGTTTTGAAGCAGAACAGCCTGCAGGTGAGTGCCAAATTTGAGACTGACTTTGATTAGCAGCAAAACTGCTACTTTATTCAGCAAAAACTGAACAAACCAAAATTACTGATGATTTTCTTTTTAAATGTCCGTTTCTAATTTAGAAACACGAAAACTCATAAATGACATTTCCTTTTCATATTAATTATGCCTTTTCTTCTTCTGGTCTCCTTTGCAACATGAGCTGATAAAGACCATGCCCATAATTTTGCTTTCTGGACATGCAGACACCACTTGATATCTACAAATGGATGTCTCCATTTGGAAATTACAAAAATAATTGTTTACTTCTTTTGAATGTATTTTAACTTTTGGCATAATAAGGAATTATTAAAATTACTTAACTTTAACATATGTATAAAATAATAAGATAAAACATATCTTTCCTTTTCTCTATAATTTCTTTTTTTTTAAGTTTGGGAAAATTATCGTAAGCAATACTTGGCAAAGAAATATGAAGGCCATACAGCTGTAATCTGTTCCACTTTTGTAAGGTCTGCATACTAGAAATTTTATACATTAAATTGAGAGGATGGGGACGACTAGGGAATCATTTCTTACTTCCTGTACTTCTCCACTGACTAATATTTCAGTTAATGAGTGGGAATGGCTGATGCAGATTTGCTCCATCAGATCCAGTGGCTGGGGCAGCCGTGCTTCCATGTAGCGCTGCCCTAGCTTAGTCACAGCATAGGCTCCTACATTCATCTCAGCAGGGCTTGTAAAATACATGTACCAGAACACTGGCAGATGTTCTCTGGTACTTTTTGGGGTGTTCAGCCTGTTTGACCTGGCTTATAGAGTATACCCCTTCCTACATATGTTGCAGCTGCAACCAGAGGTTTTCACGCCTCTCAAAACATCCAGATAAAATATCTTTTCCCAGTCCAAGCCCATCCGCTGACCTGCTTTTGAAGTAACAATCTTCTTTACTTCAAAAGAAATCTGACTCCTTTGCCTTCCCTGCCAGCTGAGGTTGGCCACTGAATCAGTAGGATTTTAAAGGAACAGCAAGAAGCTAAGTCTGTGGAAGAGGAAAAGCTCTCTACAAAAGACAGTCAAAGAGCTGTTGTACATGTACAAAGCATACTTTGTATCTGTTCTTGATGTCAGCCAGGTCCTTCCTTTTCATATCAGGAGGTAGAAATAGATTGGGGTAGCACAAAAGAATGATTCAGGTACATCTCTGCTCCCAGTGACTTAAAATATGTTTCAATCAATTGCCTACAAGCGCTGTGACAAGCCTTCTGGTTAGGAACTAACTAAAAAAATTTGGAGCTAATTAGCAGGTCCCAAGCAGAGCAGCAACTTCTGAAGGAGAACCTCAAATTAATGCAAACACAGAAGTGTCACATCAGGCCAGACCATCTTTAGGGAGGCTCCAGCACACAGCTGTTTCTCCATAGGTCCTTCATGCTCATACAGTTTTCCCAAATCATCTGTTCTTTCTCTTGCCCGGTCTGGAGCCTCTACCCTCAGCCCTCCGCCTCTCCCAACACCTGCAGGTGTGGAGAGGGCTCCCACTAAGGGAGCCCATAGCACTCTATGCAAACTTCAGTGGCAAGCAGAGATGTTGCAAAATTCATTACAGGCTACAAAAGAAGAGCTGGGGGACAGCTCTGAAGTATGTGAACAAAACTGTTATAACCAGTATCGATTATGATTTGAAAACTATGGGTGTAGCAGAACTCAGAGTTTAAAAACAAGAGCTATCTGTGAGACCATGGCATACTTTGCACAAAGTCTGAACATGTCAAGTATCTATGGAAACATGTTGAGAACCATTTGGGTACAATTACAGTGTTGTGGCAAAATGAAGGAAAAACATGTAGCATAAGTTAATGCCAAAGGAGGTTACATAATGCCCAGAATATGTCTCCATTCCACCACAAATGATAACATCTGTTTTTATGAAAATAAATCATGAAGAGACTCTGAATCTGATATTAATCAGACAAAACAGATTAGCAGAATGTGTTTTTAAGAAACACTGAAGAGAAAGAAATCTCTCCATAACTCAAATTTCTAAATAGACTCCATAATCTTCACATTATTTTAAGGACATTATTTTAATATCCTTTTTTAATATCCTTTTTTTCTTTTTTGGAGGATTAGCATGTGAAAATGTCTGTTACAGTTCCTAGAAGCAAATCTGTGTATATAGCAATGATGAGGCATACAGGTGCCTTTTATCAAATTCATACTTTCTGAAAACTGCTAATTTTTCTGCTACTAGTGAAACCTGCTATGAAAAGGTACCCAGGAAACCTCAACAATTCAGGCTTATAATGTGGAAGCAGTAATTTAACTTTTCTTGGCAATGTTATCTCCATTACACCTCATGTTGAAAGAAAAGTCACTATTGTTAACTATAATGAAACATTTACTACTCGGAATAAATGATTTTTCAGCCAAGAAACTTGTTGTGATAACAACATGAAACATAAAAGCAGGACATGTAATGAAACTTTATACAAACTGAAAGAAGAAAAATCTGCCTTCTAGAACTTGATTTTAAAACAAGACTGTTCCAGAGACGCATCTAGTATTAGGGTTCCTGTAAGTGGTATGATTCTCAACCTCCTATGTTTGCTGCCAAAAATGCTAAAAAAGTCCTATCACTTTTCCAGTAAACAGATATATTGGGAGAGAAGAATATCAGTTGCTTCATATAGCAGGACAGATAGTGAATGGTTAGTGTTGAGACTTTCTAAACGGTATCATACAAGGAGGTGGAAGTGGAAGAACAGCTGATGTGAACTGTCTCACAGCCAGGTAAGATTCTCATCCTGATTTTCAGAGCCATAACAGATATTAAAAATGAATAGTTCCATTAAAGTCCTGCTCCAAGCCACTGCAAAAAGATTCAGCAGAGCTCAGTGCTCTGAAATACAGAAGAAGAAATCATGCACTGCAGAAGGGAACCCACTGAAACAGTAGATACCTAGTGACACAAACCTCCTGAATCTGTGCCTGCTGCCTAAACAGTTAAAGAAAAAGCAGAACTCTTCCTAGAGAGAACATAGGTGACAAATTTTGGTAAGACATGAGATCCATGTAGGAGCTTTCCAGGGTCATTGTTCTCTAAACCAATAATTAATGGTGTGAGGAGACTTAGGAATACTGTCTGAGTGCCTAAAATTCAGGTGCAAGCTAGATGAACAAATCTGGTGGATTTCAATCCTCCTTTTGGTGCTCTCCCACTACATTTGAGGCAGTGCAATCAGCTGACCATTCCAAGGCAGCTCTTCATATCTTAAAGGTACATTAAAAGGTAAATTAAGCATGGCTCTGCACAGTTGCTGAGGAAAATCCCATTCTTTAAGACATTCAGACATTTCAATGGAAATTTTATTCCTTCTCATTCCTCTTGTTCTGCACATCTGCCTCATTTGATCTCAGGACAACTTGACCCATGACATAAAAAAAGCATTAATAAATTCACTATATATACACAAAAAGCCATTTGTAAAGAGCTTCTAAAGACAAGTACTTCTAAAGAAGTGCAACTGTTTTTATTTGAAAAAATTATTCCAGTTCTTTAAAATAAACCTATAAAAACTGAAAGAATTTTTATCAGGAAATGTATTCACTGCTAATTACATTCCCAATCCTGATGGAGTTGTCCACTGATACTCAGCTGGGGAGACTATTTTTCTGTATCTAACTGTGCCATACATCTCCTTTAAAACTCTAAAGGCTACATTTTACCTAATCACTGCAATAAAGCACTCTAGAAGTTAATACAGCTTTGCTATTTAATGTTCACAAGAACATTAATAATTCGTCATTTTCACATTTAATAGGCAAAACCAATATCTCAGACCGAATATAAGCATTCAACCTTCTCCAAGTCCTCCTAAAACTATTAAGTTCTAAATTTTCCTTCCAGTTCTGTTCTTGTCTGGGCAACATCCATCCACGACATACATCTCATTTGGATGTTCTCATGTTTTCATCTGGACAATCTAGAGTTCAGGTTGAGGGCAGGAAAAATACTGAGTACCAGCTGAGATCTCAGAGGGTTCCAGTGTGCAATGCATACATTCAGAACAACTGAGATTATGTTTTGCACATTGTTGCCTCTAAGTTTCTTCTGGCTGCAATTCCAGAAATTAGCTTTACCCCATACACTAGACTTTGCTATTACAGTGCCACACAAAATTAAACTGCTTAAAGAACTGGTATTGATTAAGAAAAAAAAAAAAAAGTGAGAGAGAGAAAGAGAAAAACTCTGGGCTGTAATATTATTGGAAGAATCTTGCAGAAGAAGAATCTTCTACTGCTACTATATATTTGCAGAACAGTTTTTTCTGCTATGAGGTGAGACTCAGCAGAAAGGTGTCAGACTGTGTAATATGTAGGTTACTGATTTTCAAGGATATTAGAAGCATGTATTGGTGCACTTGTTTCTCAATTTGTATGAATTATATTTAACTGCAGAGTCACTAAGGAATTCCTTTCATCTGTCTGATGAGGATGTACATTCAATAGAGACTGAATAAACAGGAAAACCTCGAACTCAGGCACACTTATGTTGACACCAAGGTGTAAAAAGGGAGATTTAAGGTACTATCTTGGATAAAACTGTGGTCTTTCTCTACATCCATTCAGTTAGATGCCTGCACCAAACACCCCCAGGGAGGTACAGCAAAGTGGGCAATTTAATTTGGCAGTTGTGGATGCCTACTGGCTAGCAGGCAAAGCAAACGGGGACACTCCTGTGTGCTTCTAATGATGATGGAGGAAAGGTTTGGCAGGATTTGTAGGCAAACGTTGACCTTACCTTGAATGCCAACTTGCAAATGGAAGAGGCCCCAGAATAGTCAGAAGTCAGCCAAAATGTGTATCACAATAGCATCTGGCAAACTTTCATTGATCAGATGCTGCACGCTGCTTTTAGAGCTCTGCCACTGCTGTCCTAAGCCCTGAGACGAATTCCCAAGGGGGGGTGAGATAAGACTTCACTTGTGAGCCACTGCTCTTGCCCCATCATACTTATGTCCCCCTAACTGGTTTTGGCTCAGCAGAAAGAAGGGAAGCAATTCTGTGGAAACTGAGTTCTCAGAAGTCTCTTCCTAATCTGGAGGAACAGAACAGATGGCTAAGGACCTGAAATATGAACATAAAGATCTTTCTTTTAAAGCTTTTTTTTTATTATTTACTATTATCTCTTCGTTGTTGCTATTTTTCCATGCAGTTTCTTACACACAAGAGCTGTGAGACTTCTCAGAAGAGACACCTCTATCACGCTAACTGAACCAAACATGGAAGAGCAGCAGGTTCCTGCAGTGCTCTCACTAGTGCTCACACTGGTAGCTCAAGAGCTGCCTGACATTTTAAATCTAGCTCTATGAAGTCACTGTGCGAAGAGAAGAAAGGCACTGAGGTGCTGGAGTGTGTCCAGAGAAAGGCAATTGAGCTGGTGAAGGGTCTGGAGCACAAGCAGGATGAGGGGAGGCTGAGGGTGTTCAGTCTCAAGAAAATAAGGCTCAGGGGACCAAATTGCTTTCTACAACCACCTGAAAGGAGGTCGTAGCCAGGTGGGGGTTGCTCCCAGGCAGCCAGAGACAGGACAAGAGGAAATGGCCTCAAGCTGTACCAGGCTTAGGTTGGCTGTTCAATAAAATTGCTTCACTGAAAGGGTGGTCAGGTGATGGAACAGACTGCTCAGGGAAGTGTGGAGTTACCACCCCTGAGGTGTTTAAGACAGGCAGGTGTGGCACTTGGGGACATGGTTTAGTGGTGGACTTGGGAGTGCTACAGTTGGACTCAACTATCTTAGAGGTCTTTTCCAACCTAAATGATTCTACGATGCATGCCTGGTCTGATGCATAAACACTGTGACCCCCTGATCTGAAGCAGAAACATCTATGTCCAGCATCAGCACATTCACCAGAGGGAAGGAGTAGTAAAAGGCACTACAACTCAGAAGAATCCTAATTTGTCCAGGTAGATGGCAGAGAATAGGCCTTAACTTGTACTTTGGGCTGATCTGAGAAGCACAGCTGAAGTTTTAAATGTAGTGACTTATCTTAGGCTGTATCTGGCCAATTTTTCTGTGTTCAGCTGCTCTCACAGGTTATACAGCCTGTCTTTACATTTCTGGATCACTGCTTGCCTCAACAAGACAAGAATACAAATGCAAGGAAAAGCAAACAGCCTCAGGCTGAACTTTAGTACTAAGACATTAAAATTAGCATATTGGTCTCAAAACAAAATTAAAAAATCTGAAAATCTCTAAAATTCTGGTATAAGAGAGTAAGAAGGTATTTCCCAAAAATGCTTTCTTAATGAAGATCATTAAAGTCCCATCTAAACTGTGTCCCAGAAGCAGTTCCCAGTAGTCCTGAGTACACAGACTGGGTTGGATCCTGCATTAGATTGAAATCTGGGTGTGTGTAAGCTTCAATTTGCTGTGCTCTAGGTCCTAATGCAATTTGAATTCAGTCTTATACAAGGCTATCTTACAGAAATTCACAGAATATAAAAATGTTCCTCACTTCCATCAAAGAAGAATTAGAAGACCAAACTCCATGCAAATCATATGCAGTGACATGAATCTTTGAAGGTTTGAGTCAAAACAAGTATGCCTAGAGATGCAAATTTTATATTCAAAATTCTTGGTGAAAGTAAATAATAGAGATATTGAAGAAGTGAGAACCAGGAAATGTAAAATCCTACTATTTAAAGGAAACGTAGGATGCCTTTAGTAACGTTTGAGTAGTTCAGATTCAAAACCAGACTGATACTGCAGGTATCTACATATTAAAAAAATCAGGATAAAAATTCATTTAAAGCTTTTAATGTCAGCTTGACTACATTTTCACACTACCTGCTGCTTCCTCTGAATTAAAGATGATGGTCTTCATCTTATTAATATTCCAAACTTACTTTAGTCAGTCAATGACTGTAGTTGAATATGAAATACTAAGCTAGAATAATACTTTTCACAATAATGTTTTCAGAGAGAAATGTAGTCTTTTCCTGTCCCACTGATTTACAATCAAAATGACTATGAATTATGTATCTGATAATTCCAATGGCATTATGAGATACAGCCAGCTCACGCAGACAGCACATCTCAACCTGTTAACACAGTTCTTCAGAGACCTTGTAATTATAGAGTTCTGCAGGGAAGCACGTCATCTTTGCCACTTGTCCACAACTACTGAACTACCATCAATAAAAAAGCTAATTCATAAAGAACAACACACCATCAGTACAATTTCTAATAGCCTGTTTCCATCACTTCACCAGACAATACATTTTCAAAATGAAGTGTATGTCACCATAATAATTCCCACAGTAGTTATCTCCACTTCTAAAAAATCATTGTCAGTTATAACCAAGATATTTTCAAGAGCTTCTTAGTTGACAGATGTGTACATATTTGTACATATTTAAACAAAAAGCCTATAAATATAAACTCTTCTTCACTACTGCCCTATTACAAAGAAATAGTGTCATTTGTGAACACTGTTTCACAGAAACTCTTTTTAAATTAATTCCGAAGAATTTAAAATCTAAGCAGGCCAACTAATAGGAATGGATATTGTCCCTTGTTTCTCTTTACACAAAAGGTTACCTCATCAAGCTGTCTTTCTTGGAAATGACTAAATAATTTGTTGGCAAATATTGTTCCCACATTTAGAAAAACATTTAAAAAACCAATTTTTGTGCATGATTTTCACTTATTGTTCACTGAACTCCAAAACCAGGCTACAAATCTTGGCCCAAATTCAGAAACACATCTGAACAGATGTCTAAACTCAGGCAGAAAATCACACTTTCTGGCCAAACTCCAGAAAGACAACTTCTCTGCAGTTCGCATTCATACTTTCCTTGGGGAAAAATGATAAAATACTGAAATTCAATATCCTAGAAAAAAATCAATTTCAAGATATTTATTACAGCCAGAAGAAGAAAGTGAGTGGCTTTTGAAACACCCAGAAACTGAGCTTAGAGCAAGCAATTTCAAAGAGACTTGTTCATTGAAAGGATTTGAATCATGGAAGGGGAACAAGCAAGATGTCCTAAAAGAGCTCCTGAGATGTGAAGCACTTCAGCAAGTGGCAGCCACCCTGATCATAGACAGAAAAAACCAGTATTCAGCAGCCTGGCATACACAGACCAAAATGTTTGTGTCACCACCTGTAAGCAGAAGCTAGCTTAAAAGGTGAGAGTATTAGTTTTAAAACGGAACTTCAATCTCATCTCACAATATGCTATTCCAAATTAAACCAGTCTAGTCCTGCAGTTAAAAGTTGTGGCCCTCATGAAAAATTTTCACCCAGAACCCTTCCCCACAAGTCTGAAAGTAATTCAAAAGAAATTAGAATATGTGAATCTCAGCTTTTTAGAGCTGGCACATGACCATTTTCATCTCTATTATGCAAAGCTGTAACTGAGGGTTATTTTTCACTCCTATCCCCATCCTAAAAGAACCACACCTTAAATGTGTGCCTTTCTTTCTCTCCCTAAAGCAAACTCTTATCAAGACACTTGCTTCCAGTTTTTTTTCCATCCTTTTTCCATAACTGTTTTGCTACACTTTCCTTCTTTATCCTCAGCAATTAATGGCTTTGAACACAATAGCTCCTCATTGCTACATCCAGCTGAATGCTAAACCCTCTCCAAAACACCTTCCTCCTCTTTATCTAGTCTTTGCTATATCTCTGTAGACAGTGATCTTTCTTGTTAGCACCCCATGATTGATTATGTATCTTTTTTTAGGACTCCTCTAGTGGATAAAACTTTTCCAGACATTAAGTGGATTGCATTTAGCTCTATATCTGTGAGGTTAACTAAGGAGAAGCCTTTGTAAGGAAGACACCCCAGCTTGTAAAATTCCTAAAACTGAAAGTCATGGTTGCAATCCCCTTGTGATGTGGGTCTTACTCACCAGAGGAAAATAATTTTTTATCTGCAGGCACTAATTCAGACCCAGCTGCTTTTTAAACTCACAGCACAAATTCTGAAAATGCTTTCCTGCCTACCCTTGACAAAATCCATTTCTTGTGTAAACATATGTCAAGAGTTACTTCTGCCACCAGGACAGAAATTCAGTCAAGACACGTTCCACCACACACCAGGTCCCTCTGTCAGCATGCTACTGGCTCGTGTGCTGCTCACAGCTCAGTCTGTCCACAGAGACAAAAGCCATACACCGCTGGCACTTTCAGAAACCCCTGACCTACATAAAAGCTGTGACTTTAGAGCAAGACTGTGGTATGAGAGAGATGCATAAATTCTTCAGGGTTAAGCTATCTAAATTTTTTTCTAATGTAATCCAAACAAATAGGTTTCCTTGACATTTTTAGACTTACATTCATTTATTCTGCATAAAAATAAGCAGAATATTTTATGAAGCACTGGAAAGAATCTTTAGTCATTTTTTGTTTAAGATGAGAAAAAAAAAAAATGCTGTTGGCCTAAAAACTTGTTTGAGAACTCTACATACAGAGCATCATTTTCCTTCATCTTTTCAAACAAGATACAGAAGAAACAGTGACATGATCTTAATCTGGGTGGAAAATGTTGTAGGCAGCTCCAAATGCCTCCTGTGACTACAGACCATGCATTCAAAAAATCCAACCTGATAAATTCTAAAAACAAAAGCAAACCACTGAGTTCTGAAAGGGTTAAAGGGCTTGTTGCATACATATTAATTTCTAACATACAGTTTATTGGAACATATTAATGACAGGCATATTTAGACTCTAGATACTATCAAATGAACCCCTAGAAAGGGTGGCATTCTCTAGCAAACAGGTTTTACAGCCTGTGCTACTGCTCATACGCTGCTCCACTGCAGCTGGCAACCCACTGGAGAGAAGACCAGACCATGGTTCCTAATGCAGGGTTACTCTGAGGCAGCACCGAACGGGAGCCCTGCAAGAAACTCCATTTGATACTTTGTGCAACGAAGCCACATTTGGGAAACGGACCTGTGGAATCAAACCAGCAGTTACAGTGTAACTACTTTTCAATTCTGACTAAAAGAGGGCTTCTAACCCTACATTTGCTAGTCTATAAATGATTTTTTGACTTGGAAGAATGAAGAATTTCTCTCCTTTCTTACCATCTTTGCGTCAATAAGCAGATCCCTTCCAGGATGGATCGATATCCTTTTAGGAGCACTCTGATTTTACACATATGTCTCAGACACTGATGAAGAGACAGACAGCAGAAGAGTCTGCTAGATGGGAACAGAGAAATGAGAAGTGTGTGAGAATTGAGAACAGGTACATGAGAAACATACAAAAGAGGAAAGTGTAAGGTACACATGGAGGAAAGTGTAAAGAAGGTTACAATCAGAGAAAGGGAACTACTGGCCACTTGAAAACATAGAGGAAGCATTATTAAGGAAATCTTTTAACTTATGCAAGATCACAGAAGTTCTGGTTTTGGAAAAATTCAGTCCAGTTTGAGAGTGGGGAGAAACTAAGGCTGGTTAGTAATAAAAGATTGTTATCTCTGTGACCCTGCTTTTGCCGAGGACTTCTCAGCTTCATTGCTAAGCCTGCAAAACAGGTCAGTACTGTGCAGCTCTGCCTTCTGGATCTGCCATGTTAGTTTTTGAGACCCTACCAGTTTGTGGGCCACAATGGAGACTGTGAAATAAATTCACATGCTGAATATATGTTGAGGGCTGCACTTTTGGAGTGACTTTCAGCCAAGCCGACAGGAGACATTAAATATAATCTCAATGGACTATTCACATTCAGTTTCACACACAGGACATACTGGTTTTCAGAGAGAGGCTAAAGCAAAATGTACTTTGCAACTGCTACGTTGCAAAGATCCACCTCTGAGCAGAGAGACTTGCTCAGTTACTCCCAAGAAACACAGGAAGGTAAAAGAGATTTCTCTATTTGTGTCTTTCACAGCCAGCCTAGTTCACAGGGTAAAGCATCTTTAGTTCTGTACATTTCATGACATATAAAATTAAAGAAAACAGGAATAATTGTGTATGCCCAATATGTGCAATAAATCCTATTTGTTATCAATCACACTTCACTTCTACACCAGTTCAATTGGGAAACATTACAGAAACTTCATAGATCCATTTTTCCTGCTTTGATTTAGAATGAATTTGAATTTATTTTTAATCAATCTGGAAACTGAGGATGGTGAGACTAAAAAGTCTTACCAAAGGACAGAGGTAAAATGATATAATCCATATACTGGGATTTTATAATTAATAAGGTTCATCAGTAGACTATCTCTTATTAGACTGAATTTTATGTAAAGAAATCCACCAACCAAAATCAAGATGAGGCTGTATCATTTTAGCTGGTCAACTCAGACTCAGTAGTCTCTGTGTCTCCAATCCTGAACAGAGAGGTAAGCAAATCACAGCAGCATATGGGAAAGCAGGGATCCAGCAGGATCCCAGCTTTCTGTGAAAATATTTCATCTTTTCACATGCGCATACTGACAGCTATCTTTGAGTCAGAAAGCCCCAAATGATTTAACCTTGAAGTGGAGTGAATGTTCTGTACCCAGCTTAACCACCTCAAACTTCAGTGCTGAGCTCAGTGGAGCTCCATCAGCTGATAGCTACCCAGAAAGTTACCAAGTATTTAGCTGGACTAAGGTACTTGGCACTCAGGCTGGACTCAGAAATTCCCCAACGAAGCATTATAAGACCTTTCAAGACACAAAAGCCCAGACTGGACTGCAAAACCTCTTTGTATCAAGTGATAATTTATATGAGCTAGCATGCCCAGTAACTGCTTAAAAATGAAAGGTTTTAAATATGGGTGTGGGACTGTGGCAGTCCTATGTTTATCACAGACTGAACCTGTCCAGCAGAGCACTAAAACTGAGAGAGCCTTAGCCAAATTCCAGCATCTACCAGCTACAGAAGTGTCAAAGTAGTGACAGACTGTGGCTGGAACTGACTGGTTAGCCTAAACCAAAACAAGTTGTGCTTGGCATGAGGCTAAAACCATCATCATCTGAAATCCAGAGAAAATGAACAAAGATGACACCTTGTTTTCTAAAGCCAGGAAACGTATGAAATAGTAGAAAAAAATCAAAGTTGCCAGATCATAAAACACTGGAACAATTAAATCATGTTACCTCACTTTAAACAAATCTGCAAAAGTAGGAAGCTGGTTTGCATATTCTTAAGTGGCAGATCTCCCTGTCCAAAAAACCTAGGATATTTTAATGACCTTACTGTCATTTTGCTTTTAATGGAAACTTGTCTTAAGGCCTCCTGATAGACAGAATGTCTGTATTTCAGTAGAGGATGGAATACCATCTCTAAGTATCACTAAATCTATTATTCCTAGACCAACAAAACTTATTGCACATAGATCAGAAAATTCAAAAAGGTGTTCCTCTGAGGTTAATTAATTACTTTGACCAAATCTAAGAAATTAGCCTAAGTTCAGTAATAATGTCTACAATCTATGGAGGTAATTCTCAGATTTCTTTACACTAAAAACCTATGTCACATTTTTACACAAAGATATTCAATCCTTTCTTCAAGCAGAATCACATGCTTTTTTTTTTTTAATAGCTTAGTGGAAAAATGATAAAAAATATAACTGTCTGCAGACTGTGACTATTTTAACTGTTAACATCTCATTCAACTCTGTGCCTAAAGTAGATAACTTAGCAAAGTTACCATGTATGTCATTGCACAGACTAATAAATCCCTGTGAATAAAACTACTGATTTTATTGTACTGATTATTATTTGATAGTGTCTGACCAATTTTTAACTAAAAAACCCATTTTTGTTGCAGTCTCTGAGAAACTGGAGTTTATGTAAAGATGTGAACTATTATGGTGGTCAAAATGACATGTATTAATCGAATTGACATGATGAGAGATATGAGTCTAGATTTTGTTACCAGTGTAATAGAGTATACAGATATACTCAAAATCTTCACTTCTTCCATTTTGGGTTCAGCTGGGGTTTTTTTAGTTTAAAAAAGATTTGTGTACTAAGAGTTTCAAAACTTGGATGATATTTTTAGGGTGATGGTATAATACATGATGAAATATATTAAATGTCAGAATGAGTAACAACGTCAAAAGAATCACAGACTTCTCAAACAGTTTCACGTCGAAATTCTCAGTGATGATAATTGCAGATTTTTGGCTGACCTCTCTGGCAATAAACAGCAGCAGAAAAACACCTACAAGGACATAATTCTAAATGTGATTGCATTTCCAAAAGCTTAAAAGTACAAGAAGAAAAGAGAGCACATAAAAGTCTGACTAAGTACTGTCATCAATACAGTATTTCACAAAAGCTTTCCGAAAATGTTACTTTTAATAGCATCAGGTGTAAAGAGCAGTGTAATATGGCTTATAAATTACTGGAAGGGCTGTTGACACAGGTTAATAATAAACGACAGCATACGCAGTAGAAAGAGAGAGAGTCACAGAGGAGTGCTTGCTAACTCCAGTTTCAGTCACCATTAAAGCTAATGATCTGTAGGCAGTGCATGCATCATGGTAAACTAGACCCGTCAAATACAGAGTACAGGACCTACTGAGGTAAGTTGTCTTCTACCTGCTTTATTGCACTGGCATAGCCATGTTAAATTAAACTGATGGTTTTATTAGCACTAGGCTGTATTGAGTCAGGTTTTAAGACAGCTCTCTCATTTCGGAAAGGGATTCTTAATTCAGTGCTTGCAGAAAGATGCAAGATGCTCAGGTTAAGTACAAGACTTCTTACTGCTTTAATCAGCTCTGAAGAACCCCTCTCCTGAAAAACCTCTGAAAATTATGCATACGAAGAAGAAATTAAATAATCTCCTGAATACAATACATAAGCATGGACTTGCATGGGGGGAAGAGGGCTGTGATATCCGCTGGTCATGTCACAGGTGGAGATGACACAGAGATTAGGATGTGAGAACACACCAAAGCACAAGTGTCACTCACACCAGATGAGGGTGTGGTTTGAGGCAATGCTGCCTTCAAACGCAACAGTTGAAGGTCAGCACAATTTGTAGCTAAACACAGAGATTATTCCATCATAGCAGGGATTTCTACTCCTCTGACTGCTCTGCAGTTTGAAATATTGCCAGGGACCTCAGCAGTCCCTGGAATGAAAGGGATGAGAATCTGGGCAGAGTTCAGAGAACACAAACATGGAAAGATCTTTATTAGGAAATATAAAAATAACTAAGTATGTTGCACAGTGCATTCAAATCATTTGCAGAGGTGTGATAACCTTACAAATACTAGGAGCTGTTAAGTGAAAGAGCGAAGGCATTTTAAGTGTGGTACGAAGAGGCACAGACAGAGCAAAAGAATGAAAATCCATTCAGATGCCCATCTGCTGTACCCGGGCAGCAAATACACAACAGTGGGACTACTAGACCAGGACTGTTACTGTGCTCAAGCAGCACAACACCCACACATTTTGACAGAAATTTACTTTATTCACACTTGAGAAAGGGAAAGGCTGGATAGTCCCATGGCTCATCCTGAGTACTAGCACAAGAGTGGCAGTGGAACTTCATGTTTTCCTTGTGCTGCTTTAGGAAGATAGGGCTCTGCCTGCTCCGAGTACAGCTGGGCCAAACTGAATGGTTACCCTCTGCAGCTCACCGCAGACAGCTCACCACTGCCTTCCTGTAAGATGTGACTGATCATCACTCCAACTGCTGGAACAACTGCTGCTTCTTAGGTCAGGTCAGTCAGGAAAAAAAAAACCAACACTTTCAGAAGTGCTGGAGTTCATCTGGATCATTTTGACTGAACTATGCTAGGAAGAGACCTTAAAAGCAGCTAAATTGAGCAGCTGAGGGAGTGGAAGGGGGTCCTGGGGGCAACCAGATCTGCAGCACTCAGCTGCAACTAGAACAGGATGTGTAACCACACTGCTGTCCCTTGCTTTCTGTCACAGAGGATGTTTCTGCTGGAGGAAAGCAATTCTTTCTTCGAGCCTGTGCAAGCCTTTTTGGCTGAGAAAGCATCACAGTTTCCAGTAATTGTGGTGGCCTGTCCACTGCCCACTAAGCTAGGACCACAAACTATCCAACACCTCAATTAGTGCCAGAAAATAGGGAATACTCCTTATTGTTACTAGTCTGCACAGGATTAAAAAAACCCCTAAAAACAAAACCAAACAATCAGCCTCAAATAAGAAACTCTACCTGTTTATGATACCCTGCCTCATCCAGTATTTTACCTTAACTGAGTATGACAAGGAAAACAAAAACAACCTCTCTGACCCCTCCACGTTCTCCAAGACTTATTTTTCTGGGGGTTTACTTGGCATGTAGCTTAAAAATGAGGTGTTGAATGGAAATGCTGAGTGAAGATGTCTGTCACGGACAAGCATCTCTGAAACTTAGCACAAACCCAACCCTGACCAGAGTGACTTCCACTACAGCTACGGGCTTTGAGAGCTGTGACCTTTCAATGATCCAGCTTTGTCCCTAATACACTGCAACACACTCAGAATGCTCTGTTAGGAGGATAAATGAGTTTAATGAGTAGTTCCATTCTGGGAGACTGCCCCTGCCAGTATATTCTGGGTTGTGTGGTTCATTTCTTAAACTAAAATATTGCCTAGGAAAAAAAAAAAACGAACAAAACAGGACAATTCTTGGCTGCAGGGTGGATACAGAAAGGTGGTTTTCCTAAGTAATAAATTAGGTCAGTCTTTAAGTCATCTCCTTGTGCCTGGATAAATATTTACTCCTTCTAAACTAATATTAGGTTTATGTGTCTCCCAAAAACTTTGTTCTGTTCTGGTTTTCATTAGGAGTTCTGGAGTTGGCCACAACAGAAATCAACTAGATAGCTTCAGGGGATTAAAAAAAAGGAACACCAAAATAACAAAAAACCCGCTTGGGCTTCTAGTTTTCAATAAAGCCAGCCACTGTTCATTCAGCACACAGATAAGCTATTTCCCCAACAAAAAAGACAACTGGATCAAATTAAACCTGAAATTCTCCAAATGGAACTTAAACACTGGAAGGCAGGAGTTTACATTTTCAAAACCAGCTGATAATTTACTACAAATTGAATATTAGAGAGGCCTTATCCTTCCAAAGCCCAGGGCTCCAGAAAGCTGTTGTGTCAAAGACAGGGAGAGAAGCAATATTTTGAGGGTACAAGGCCCTGCTATATATACACAGGGCCCAAGGGGTAGGGGAGAAAGGAGGTCAGCAAAAAATTAGGGTTAGAGAGTCCAGAGGACAGGCATTAAACTTTTAGAGAAGATCAACAGTGAGTACCTAAGAACAAAAAATTCAAGAGAAGGCTATTTCACAGTACACTGTGAATCTTAAAGATGCCTGATGGCAGACAAATTCTCATTTTCACAGGTTGGATGCTTTTCAGCTTTTTTTGTTTCAAATTTCTGTTCCCTAATGATTCTAGTTCCTCACAGAATCATAGAATGATTTGGGTTGGAAGGGACCTTAAAGATCAGCTAGTTCTAAGCCCCCTGCCATAGGCAGGGATGCCATTCACTAAATCAGGTTGCTCAGGGCCCCATCCAACCTGGCCTTCATCCTGAATGAAGAAGAAGTTTTTTAGTGATCATTTTGTATTAATCAGAAAGCTTCTGGTTTCATTTTGAGCTTTTAAAATGATCTCAAAGTAAATCAAAGAAACATTTCTTTTCCACTAACTGTTTGGTTTTCCTGGGGAACAAAACGAAGACAAGTGAGGTGCTCAATCACTCCCATCAGAGCAAATTTGAGAGGAATAGAATGGGTGTTTAACCACAAGGGGGTAAATCCTTGGACAAGACCAAGTACAAAAGTGTCCATGAAAAAACTAAGGCTGGAAAGAAGGGGACTTCTGAGCACAGGAGGAAGGTACAGGAGGGCACCCTTCTCATGGCAGTGGTCAGCACAAGCAGCACAGGCACATCAAGGCAGAGTGTGGCGCACTCACGAAGGAGGTTATTTGACAGGCAGCAGGGACAGGGTGTCATGACCCACTTCCACCTCAGCCACACGGTAACACAGTTTCTGAAAATGAAAACCCTGACACTGCGGTGAACCCTAGGCAGCCATGGCTTCTACTGGCAGGCAAGTTTCTGTCCCCACTGAGCTCAGTAAGGCACTGACACCTCTGTCTTCCCAGCACCTCATTTTCCAATATGCTGAGCACCGGCGACTTTAAAATGCTCAGCTAAAGGAGCACCTAGGAGCTTATCATCGGGCATTGCTGCAATTCACAGCTCCTCCCTCTAAAGAAGAAAGCCTAACAAAAACCTGAGGAAGGTAAATTTGATCACCTAACCTTGAATTTTAGGACAAACAAGAGAATTTACTCATCTCTACATACATCTTCCCTAAAACTGGGAGCTATAAGAGCAAATAGGCCTGGTATCGGTAAGCCTTACATGCAAGAAAAGCCAAGCAAGAGCAACCTAGGACAGGTCAAGTTCTTAGTGGTTTTTATGAAAACAGTTTTGAATGTAGGTTTTCTTGTTCTGGACCAAGTATAAAGCTGTACTTGTTTATCCTTTCTGCTATAGAGTGCATAGCTGAAGCAGAACAATCAGCTCGAGGAAACATTCCTAAAAAAAAAAGGTCTAATTTTTTTACTATTTAAAAGGGGAGAAAAACAAACATGTAATTTCAGTATACGCCCAAGAGCTTTTTTCCAAAAACACTTGTATTTGTTATTCGATCAGTAAGTATGCTTTGCTGGCCACATCAAAGCTCTTTAATTTATCTGTGATCAATCAGGGGTAAGCTTGCAAGAGAGTTTTTTTTTTTCCATCAACTAAAAAGAATAAGCAGGAAAAAAAAATATCCTAGACATCAAACTAACCAAATTATACATGCTCTTGGTCTCTAGCAGCTCCTTAAAAGTGATTCTGGAGAACAAAGTGGTCTGCTTTAAAATTACTTACAATTAGAAATATTTGCCATTTATTTTCCTTTCAGGAAATTCCAGTGCTTTATCCCAAGCTCACTAAAGTCACTGAGGTTTTTCACAGTGATTTCTGTGTGCTTTGGAGCAGATCTCTGCTGCATTCAGATTTCTGTCAAGCAAAAGTCTCTGAACTAACCTCTATGCTCCCATGCTAGGATGGGTGGCAATGTGCTCAGAATATCCTGCACAACATCTGACACTGCAAATTTCCCCCTACATTAATAGATGATTGGCTATTAGGCAAAATACAGTAATACTGAAAAACAGAATACTGTGCAAAGTAATGTATAATCTGTGATCTTAAAATAAGACAAATAGAATAATTTACTTCAACTGTTTGCATTACTTCCGATGCTTAAATTTTTACCATGTAAAAAGAGGAAAATAATCCTGTACCCATTAGAAATACTGGGAATTGTGCTATTTAGTCCAAGCAGGATGAACCTCTAGATTCTTTTGATACTATTCATAATTTGGGTTGTCAAGAACAGATTAACAGTTAAATGAAGAACTTTGCTTTGTAATCTGAATAGATAACATGTGCCTATGTAGGAGGAAAATCTAACTACACCTTGACTCTGTGAATAATGGGAATAATACTGAGTTTCTACACCACAGGTCAAATTAATTAATTAAGAAAGGACAAGAAATCACCTGATCAAAATTTGTTAAGAGCTACTCAGCGCAAAGCTTTCTAAGGGAGGTGATGAGGTAAGGAAAGAATAAGGTTCACTGGTTAAGACCCAAATCTAAACAAAGTTCAGACGGAAAACAATGTGCAAGTTTTTCATTGTATCATCAGGATGATTTCAAAAGGATTTGCATTCAGATGAAATTTTTAAGACAAAATTTTCCGCATCAAACAGCAAATGATGCAGAAATCTTTTTAAAAAGTTGCATCCTGTGTCTTGAAGACAACATAATTATCAGAGAACAATTATCTTGTCATCACTAACTGTAATCTGTTTTCCATGATGCACTCACTGCCTTTGTATTTTTTCGGCTTTGATCAAAACATAGATTTTTGTACCTGATGTGCCCATCAATGCTAGCAACATGCTATGATCCAGCATGGAGGTCTTGAAACTACATGTAAATGACTTTATTTCTAGTGATAGATCAGAAATAGTAAACTGCTAATTTGTAGGAGAATGTCTTTCAAAATTCAGCTTCCTTACACCATTTTCCCCTCTTAATTAGGAAAGCAGTAGTGAAATTAGGCATTTGTTGATTGTGATTCTTAGAATTACTGGGATGCCTCTGCAATCTGAAAGGTTAAAGCAGCTTTCTTTCAAAACACCTGCTGTGTTATTACTGGAAATAGTGCTTTTCTACAGCAATTCGCACCCTAATCACTTCCCATCCAAGGAATGTCTGACTACCCCTATTACTCCTCAAAAATTGTAATGAGATTGAAGCACAGTGTGAAAACAAAACTTTTACAGATATTTGGAACACTTCCATTTTCTGTTTACTTGTTTGTTTGGCTTTTTTTTTTTTCCCAAGTGAAAGCAATTAAATACTCTCTGGAGGAAAGTTTAACGCATCACCCTTACCTGCTGAGTAAAGATCTCTCTATTTGAGGCATGCCACACAGCCCTCCTTAAAGAAAATGTGCGAGTCAGCTTGGGTTGTATTTATAGAATAAACTTACAGCTTCTCGTCCTGAAGAAACACCAAAAACCTCTTTTGTTCAACATTGCTCTATCTGGAAATAATCAATGGCATGACAGCGGTAAGTGTGATAACAGAATGATTGAGTACACACTTGGTTTTTTTTCAGTAAAATGCACTAAATAAGATTCTATCCACTTGTTATATTTGCAGTATTTCAAAATTGCACAAAGGAGTGCTGGGGCAGCAACTTAGCTGAGATGAATCAAAATAGCTGAACTGGATAGGATCAAATGAGACTGTCTCGTAGTCTTTGCAGTGTTCAGTCCCAAAACTGGAAGCGGTTGCAGTCCCAAACAGAAGACAGCAGGAAATTTACCATTTTACTTTGCATAAGTGATAGCAGAGGTTTTTGTGATTTCTCTTATTTTTTATGTGCAAGGTTTTTTCTCATGAAGCATTTTAAGCCTACTGACAATAAGCTTGTTTTTATCTTCCACAGGACCTGTGCGTAATGCCTCCCGCATCTCCTGGGATTTGTAGATGCAGGTGGAAAATTACTGCTGGGTGCATTTCAGGAGATGTCCAAGAGCACACAGGCTGACTGTCAGAGCTGGGAAAAGGAGCAGACTCTAACACTGCTGAGTCCCAGCATTCGAGTACTTGTATACCTGAACTGTCCAAAGTCCTTCTTTAGGCCTGCTAGGACTCAGATACACTCAGCTTTTGAAAGCCTGTGTTTCTTCAGTGTGAATGGTGGCAGAGGTACCTGGGCAGAAAGGCTCCATCCACTTCTAACACGAGGTTGACATTGGAGGGCTCCCTTGGCACCGTGCTGATGCAGGCTGGGGATGGCCTGGGTCTGGACTCTCTGCTCGGTTTGCTAGCTTCAATCACACTTGATAGAAAAAGTAAAGTCTCTCCAGTGAAAAATGAAGCATGACAATTGCTAGAAAAACAGCAGGGGCACTAACAAAATTACAGGAGTTTAGACAAAATTGGGCCTATAATGGAGCATGGGATTTGGTACTAAAAAGCATCTTAGTGATACTTGCAGCTACTTGAGCTGCTTCAGAGAGACCACATCCCAGCTTGTATAAAGCAATAGAACAGCACTAATTAGGCCTAAAACTTGCTAACATTTAGGTTAAAACTGGTAACAAAGTTTGATATTTACAACAAACAGGGCACGGGTCTGTTAGTATGATACAATTTTCTAATCATCAATAAGAAGGTAAAATACTGTCCTGTTAAGACCACCTTTATGCACATCCACATCTACTCCCCTGGTGACACAACGTTTTCATTCCACCTTATTCAAGCTCTCCAAATATGAGGGAGCTCATCTGCCCTACGTGCTTAGATGTCTCCACAACAGACTGGGGAGGACACCTTTGGTGTGTGATTCTTCTTAGCAGAAGATGGATAGGACCAGCAGCTCTCTGGAGATGCCCATCTTTTTGCCCAGGATAGTGTGCAGGACTATGAGTTTAGTGGGATTGAATGCCTAATATCCAAATGGCTTAAGACTGGCAAGAGAAATCTCACGTTGATCTAAATGGTTTCAGAGAACAGCAAGCAACTTCAACACTATAAACAAAGTTTGGCTGGTGGATGTAGAGGCTAATTTATGCCTTAATCTCACCCTTTCCGAGAATCACAGCTTTCCCTCTGAGCAGATATTCATGTGCATGTCCTTAATTTTGCTGCATATAATGAGAGAATGGTTTAGACTGGAAGGGATCTTCAAAGACTATCTAGTCCAACCTCTCAGCCATGGGCAGGGACGCCTTCAACTGAACCAGGCTGCTCAAAGCCCCATCCAGCCTGGCCTTGAACACTTGCAGGCATGGGGCATCTACAGCTTCTCTGGGCAACCTGCTCCAGTGCCTCACCACCCTAAAAGAATCTCTTCTTAATGTCCAATCTAAATCTTTGAGTTTAAAACTGTTGCATAGTCCAGTCCTAGGGAAGGTAAATGAACATGGAATTTGGCTTAATGTTTCCCTCACTTATCAGCACTTTCTTTGAACAACTTTTCCAAAACCACCCCCCTCATTTTCAGCCTGATGACATAAGTGATCCTCATACCCAGGTGTTTGCAGAACTCCTCATTACCTACAGTTAAAACCTGTAAGACTATTGCACGAGAAAGGTTTCTCACCTCCTAAAATATTTTCAGAATAAACCTTCTAGAGAGAGTTTCAGTATTACTCTTTTTGCTTTGAAGTCTTTTTTTTTATTTGACCTTTGGAACAAATATTTCACAGGATTATTTGTAGCTAAGGAACATGATGGAGAACTTGAAATATTCTCTCTTTCTGCCTCTAATTTGTTACTGTACATATGATTTTATTCTGAATTGCACCTCTACTTCCAAAGTGTTCCATCTCTACCAGCTGGCAACTGTTATTGTGCAGTAACATTTCTTCAGTATAGAGGCATTTCTGAAGTAGTTATTTATGCACATGGCACCTCCAAATGTTTTGTTTTCTCTTAACTAAATGCCCACCTTTTTTTTTTCTGGGGTGCCTGACACTGCCCTTTTAAAATCTTTCTTATTTCAGAGTTTCCCTGAGAATTGTGGAAGAAGTACAATAATGATAATCCATTTACCACACTGGTGTTGGGGCTCATCAGGCCCTTATAGATGGTAAATACAGATTTCTTTGTAACTGAAACTATAGTTTTCCCATAACCTATTTGCTACCCCATTTGAAAAAGTGGTGAAATCACATCACTAATAACCCAAAAATCCAAGAAAAAAAAAATTAAACTTTTTCACATGAGATAGCTGATTTGAATATTACTGAAATGAGAAAACCAAAACACTGAACTACCCTTCAGTTTTAAGGGGAATCAAATCACAACAAAGACCTCTTCTGAAAGTCCTAGCTCAAACTGCAAAAACTCTATTAAATAAATCAGGGTTTTCCCATTTTGAGGACTATGACTTTGACACACAGAAAGGGTAATGCAACTTGCTCAAGACCCTTTTGAAGACCCAAGTGGAGATCTGCTGACTTCCTGTAAGTGTCTTTAAGATTCAACACTGTTCTCTTTCCCAAAATGATTGCCAAATCCTTTCAGCAATTCAGCAAGACACTAGACTAAACAAGAAAACGAAAAAAAGGGGCAGGAGGGAACACACCTCTTGCACAAATGGGTTGCTTAAAAGTGTTCTGGATGAACAGGAAGCAAACAGTAAGCCCATCTTCATTCACTGGTACCCTTGAAGCCCTGATTTGGGGGGAGGATATAGCTTGCCTTGGCACTGCTGATTTTCTCATACAGGTGATGTTCCCATCTTGCTGTAAGGAGAGTTCATGAGCTTTGTGAAGTGAAATTAGTCTGTCATGATATAGAAAAGTGTCCATCAAAAAAGAAATCAAGGGTTGGACATAAATCAAAACCACAGAGCCATACTTTACTCCCATGGCTCATTTCAAGACCCAGTTATAAAGCACTAAGAATTAATTTTACTGATATTAAAGGCTGGAACCACATTTGTCTTTTCCTTATTTTTTAACTTATCTTAACATTGGTCTTAAGTGGCCTTCAAATAATTAAATTTTGCATATTTTTCTTCAACTTCCAGAGCTGACCTCTACAGTATTAACTAAAAGCCACTGGTTTTTCGACCTTGCAGACACAATTTTTTGTCCACAGCAGCTGGGAAGAAGCACTCTGTTTGTGAAAACATGCAAGCAGAAAATAAACTCAAGAATGCTGATGCAAAAAATAACTTGTTTTGGCACGTTCAAGTATTTTGTGCATGTGTATCTGCAAGGTGTTGGTAGCAAAGCTAATTTCTACTCCATCCTAAATATTGCAGAAGAATAACAAAATACAAAACCCCCCAAATACCAGTGCTTGCCAAGTGGTGGAAAAACAAAACAAAAAAACCTACTGGTAGCATAAAAATATTTACTTCCCAGCATCTAAAATTGTTATGGGCATTAGAGAGCATTTAGGAAAATGCCTCTTAAAACAACACTGAAGTGTTATTTTAATAACTTGAAACAGAAGACAGAGTCAGTGCTACCAAGGCATGAAGTTTGGCTCTGTTCTTCCTTCTCTTAGCAGGTTGAATTAAGGACTGCCTGTGCCACCCTTGCAGACTGATCTCCTTGTTAACCATCAGCCCTCTCTTTGCCAAAACACAACTTTGTCAAAACACAACTTCAGAAGTAAAGCACCTCTCCTGGAAATGTAAAACCAGGAGCAAAAGTTTGAGCTGGCCAAAGCATAATCCCAGGACATGACAAAAAGATTGGATTTCCAATATCTTGGCTGTTGTGTATTGTCTATTTTCAGTACCATGAAAACACTGATTATGTTGGCCATGAGCTTCTGGACTCTGAACACCTGCAGAAAAAGACCTACCTCTGCTATTTTATCATGGCTCCCCAAAAGCAGCTGTTTGCTGCCTATTGCTCAGAGGTTTCTTGATACAGCACAGCTATGCAATAAGACAGCTGTCCCAGCATGGAACCTGCTAACTCGCTGTGTGTGAAGCCACACTTTCTCTTCACAAGACAGCAAAACTGTCACCCTGGCCATTTTCTCTTGTACCTATCCTGTTGTAAAGCACCCAACTGGTATTTACAAAATGCCCTCCACTTCCTTTCAGAAAAACAACTATGACTCCACTCATTCATTTAAACACATACTAAACTCCCAATCATATTTTTAATACTTTCTCAGTTCAAGGACTGTTGATTTGATGGTGCCACATACAGCTGTAAACATGGTAATGTCAACATTTCTTCTTGATTAGTGTATGTAAACCAGCCTCAGAGAGTCTTCTGAGGTGCAAAACAATCTTGAAACTCAAGTTGGAGACTTTTGTACTGAGTGCTTACAGCAAGCTTTCCTCTCCAAGCAGTGTGACTGTGACAAGGCGTTATGTGCCTCATGCTGGCTGTCAATCCTTACTGAGCAGCTCAGAGATGCTCATCAGAGTCATTCTGTGCATTCTGAGCCCATGCCAACACAGCAGCCTGCTGCAGCACCCATACAGACCCTGCAGGGTGGCATGAATGTGCCTTTGAGTTCCTCACACAAATCACCAGGGACTGCCCTAACAACAGAGACAGATGCACACAGATGTCAAGTATGAAAGCCAGTGATGTTTAAGGCCATGGGAGGTGATCCTGTAAATCGTAATGAAGGTCTGACTTGCAAAATGTGTCTTATTTCTGAAAGCTAGGTGTAAACTCATGGCTCAAATAGAGTTCTCCTGCAGACTTCTTGCAGGGCAAACATTACTGTGGAACATGAACTGCCAATGCTCCTGTGAAACAAAGAGGCTACTTTTTTTAAGCTTCATAAAACTCCTAAGAATGTTGTGCTCCCTTCCTAAGAATTTAACAGCAACTTTTTCACTTCAGTTCTCACTAAAAATGAATTCAGATGGCAGAAATGTGATAGAAGGATAACAACTTGCAGTAGCGCTTGCTTACATCCATTTTACTTGAATATCTTAAGCCTATTCAGCTTGTTCCATTTGCTTTTCAACCCTGAGTCATGAGTTTCCTGATAATTTGATCTGTGCTGATGTAGCAAATCACACTTATTATCTATACGTGTCTTTAAAAAAAAAAAAGAGTGTTTTAATAGGATTTTATTTCATACAATCTACTTTCTGATCCAAAGTTATTAAGGAAACAGTGCTGCATTAACTGCCAGTAATGGGAATCATGGTTTACTATCAGTTTGGTCACAGTTAAGCTGAAATAACCCCCCCAAATTAAGCACAGTCATGTAATTTGTATACGCATTTACTGAACATCTTTTTCTTACTGGGTGTTATCAGCCTAAGTGCAATAAATTAGAGGAGGGTGCAGGGCTACCCCCACCAGCTGTGCCCCATCCACACACAGAAAAGTGTTAGTCATGTGAACTTGGCCGTGTTTGAGCTGACAAACCCTGCTAAGAGACAGGACAGCAGTAATGGCCCAAATTGCTTCCGGAGCAGCAAGCACCTCTGCATGGGGCTCTGAAGGTGTTGAGGAACACCAGCTGGGACAGCTGTGATTCGTGCTGAATGTGTGCTGCATAAACACACCTTTTACAGCTGAGAGTTTTAAGAACTGGCATTCATGTAACCCACTGCATAGGAAGCCACACTTTAAAAAAACCAAACAAACCTCTTTTTCTGGGTTTTGCCTCTTATTTGAGTTTGCATACTGCCTTAGAGCTCCCATTAACTATGTCCAGGTGTGTAGCACAGCAATAAAAGTTACAGAAAACACTGACTGGGAACCTCTCCTTCACAGACTGTATTTTCATATTGTCTATGCTCCCAGTGGAATGAACTGCCGTGGAATCTAACTGGAACTCATGAGTTTCAAGAAGAGGTCAGAAAGGAGTTAGACATCAATGAGGACACATCCTGAAGAAGACTTAAGCATCTGAAAAGTATGGAAAAGCAAGAACTGTGCTCCCAAATGTTCAGCAGTCGGGTTTGCATCTAATTTGAATACTGCTCAACTAGTGAGGACGATGCATCACAGGTCTTAGCCACTTCTGTCTCTACGTTTGGTTGTCTTTCTATACTTCCTACCAGTGGTAAAGAGTATGCCTTGTAATTTTCTTGATTAAAACTTTTTGGTAGGGCGCAGCACTGTTAACTCAGGCATGCTTTCTGTAAATGCAAATAGTGGTTAAAAAAACAAAACCAGAAAAAACCCTCAAACTTGAAAACCTTTCTAGAAGTTGCCAGATAGGACAGCCAAAGGGAATGTTTTTACAACTATAAGGCTGGATTCCATGCACAAAACAGCTATTTCTAGTGATAAAGCAAAAAGGTTAAACAACTGAGGACAAGACTGCCAGATGTAAAATGGAAAGTTTCCAATTTAGGAGCAGCAGAGGAAGAACATGAATTAATATGGAAGGACCAAATTAGCATTATAAAAATCCTCCAAGCCAAACCAAATGCCATTGAAAATAAACTCAGGAACTCTCCCCCTCTTCTGCTCCCTGCATTCCAAGGAGGATTGAATTTAGAACAACCATAGGGAATTTTAGAGAAATCTTACACTTAAATGCAGAGCAAAGGCTTTAAAAGTTAGAGACCGTATGTGCTCCAAAACCACTATTAATCATGCTTGATTCTTCTTCAGTACTTCTGTTTAACAGGAAATAAATATTTTGGATGCAAGTTTTTGCATCAGTTTTATCTATAGTGAAATTGGTAAAGATCAGGCTGATTCTTCAACAGTTTTGAAACTGGGCTATTAAATGATAATTTCTACCTTTTTATTAACTGGAAGAAAAAACAAATAAACACACACACAAAACCAACAAAATTAAAACCACATTAACAACCAAACACTTTGCAAATACACAAAATCCACGGGTTGCTTGGTTTCCAACCTAGACTACATTTCAGTGCTAGCTTTGTTAGCTCCACATACGGAGAAACACTGTCAGTCTGGGGGTCCTATACTGCAATATTCTTTGCAGATTGTTCTCACTGGTCTCACACACATTTTTGTGGCATGAGCTGGCAGTCCATAAAATCCTATTGGAGACTTTTAAACTGGACTCATGGAACATGGGTGTAGCAGATTACACAGCAGCACTACTAGACTGATGGTTGGCTCAGCTGTGGTACACCTTTTCTGTTGAGCCTGAATTTTTGAAAGCTCCCACAGGATCTGAAAGCAAGAGGAACTTCCACACACAGCCAGGATCCACAAAAAGCAGACATGCAGGGAACTGCACTGAAAATAAATGAGACATACATGTAAGAAAAACCTGATAGAATTCAGTACGTTTAAGCCTAAAAGGATCAGGAAGAGCAGAGGGTCAAATGCTGCAATTGGACAGATTTTAGGACTCTGAAGATAGCAAACAGTGGCATGACATCTTATGATGCTTGCACCTCTTATATGGCTACATGGTATATCTGCAAGAGCCTATGCTCCCATATGGACGGACACTAAAATTCCAGCAGAGAAATTGGTAACTACAGGTAAATCAGCAGTACTCAAAATTAGCAGAATAACTTCACCATTGATTCCTCTGATTCAATCCCTGATCACCCAGCAGTATCACCTGCAGGTTTGAACATCTGAACCTACTGGGAAAAACCCAGAAGCCAAATAGCCCTAACAGTGAAGCCCCTCTTTCATTCTTGCAGCATCCATGATTATGTCAAACACACAACTGCCCTCTGCATTTTAGAGACACAGCTTGCAAAGCGGTTTTATTAGTCGACCTAATATTAAGGTACATCCAGGCAAACAAAAGACAGAACTAGGAACCTCCCACCTTATCTTTCAACACTCATCCCCAAAAGCAGCATCTGAAGTTAAAGAACAAATAAGACCCCCAAAATACCAAGATTCCCTACATTATGAGGACAGTCTGGAATACTCCACAGAAATGCAAATGTAATCAGTCATTCAAAGAAGAAAATTATTTATTGACAACAACTAACCTCAACGCTGCCATAGATGATATAAATACATTTCACGAGTATGAACAATAAGTTGACGGCTATTGCTGAAGGCAGAACATGGCAGGAGATGAAACAGTGGATACTAGGTTATCCCCTTCCCCTGACAGGTGAATGTACTCATATCTGTGATTCTCAAATAATAGTTCTTAAATAAATCATTAAGTATATTGAGCAGGATAGGCTACTTACTCTTCTACAGTCAAAAACCATAGGGAGTGTTAATTGTCAGGAAGCAAAATCTATCCCCTCTGAGTTTACTACTGGGATTCAGCTTACCTGGACTAAGCTGTATAAAGCAAGCCATCTAGTTCAGCTTCACCTGTATCATCACTGGAGAGACGTAAGGAGCTTGATCCTAACTTACCCAAGGTAAGTGTCTCAAATAAGCTGGAATGATTTCCCCTTCCTCCCCCAGACCATTTGATGCTCTCCACTGATTTTGGCTCAAGTGTAGATGATTTGGTCAGACTAGACATGTACCTTTTAGCTAAAAGACACATGAAATAAATCTCACCTCATGTTCCAGAAAGAATATTACGAATTCCTATAGGAAATACCCTTGTCAGATCAGAGAGGACCTAATTAGCACTTAAGAGGGCTTCTTCCAAGAGAGCTACAATCATTGGCTCACTACTGTTTACAGGGAAAGCAACGACTGGCATTTGCAGACGAGTCAAGATGTACATCAGCGGTTCTGTTGGGAGATGGGTACGCCAGTCCATGCTTCTCTGATAAAACTGGAACCTGGGAGAGTGAAGGAAGGAAGACCGACATGCTCTCAAACATGCAGATAACGCCAGTATGTGTCTTTATTCTGGGAAATGGTGTAAGATCAAGCTTTAGCTTTACAGCTCTGCACTTATACAGCAGAGGGAAGTACAGCAAGGAGAAGTTGACAATGAGAACATGGAAATCCTAAAAAGGGAGAAAAAGAAAATACAGGAACCATCCAAACCTCCAAATGTAAGTGTAGGCCCATGCAAAAATAATGCACTACAACTGCAGGATCAGACTTAGGTTGATTATATTTGATTTCTTATAGTCTCCTTTTGCCCAAATAGATTACATCTTTCTAAGGTAGTTAATGAACTTTCTGCATCTCTAAGGGTTTGGCTGCTAAACCTGCCTGCTAAAATTGGTTCACTAGCAAATTTTCTGAGGCATCTTATTCCATGTCTAGATATTGAGAACATACTCACTGATGTATTGAGGTGACTGCTGTTTTGCACTTCCTTTGTTGGGAGATTTCACAACAACGTTGCCAATGACTTGCTAGTGAACACACAAAATCAGATAACATGGCCAAAACAGGCATATTGCTACTGCAAGGTGAACAGACAGGGTCTGAGGCTATAGGTACCGGGCTGTGAGAACCAGAAAAAGCCCAGGAAGCATAAGATAATATACAAAGATAAAAGACCTCTGCTTACAAAAGCTGTCACTTCATAGTGGTCTTTCTCTTTCTATTCAGAAAGTTGAAACTAAAACCTCCATCAAAAATACAGAAATACCAAATATTCTGCAATAGTGTTCACACCCTCAGTGTTAATGTAGCAGCACAGATATATAAGAACTGAAGTCAATTGTCAGTCAAGGAGTTAAACTCTTCCTTGAAGTAGGTCAGTATTTCCAGACAATCAGAACATAAAAACAAAACAAGTGACCTCCATGCCTGTTAAAACAAATCTCCAGCAGAGTCTGGGTTTATGAAATGACTGGACATGATGCAAATGTTGGCCACTGAACTTAAGAGAGTGGCCTACTTGTCACTCTAGAGAAATTGTGGTCAGACAAGAAAAAAATTTTAACAAAATAGCATGGGAGATGGAAGACATTTCCCACCCTTCAAAATGCAGCCTTGCCAGTTCAGGACTGCCCTTTAACCAATGTGGCCTGAAGGATGTGGGCAGACCATGGCAGAGGTGCTCACCTGCAGCTGTTCTGAAACAGAGTTAAAACATTGCTCCTGTTGGAGCAAAGAACGAGATGGTGGTTTCCAGCTCCGAAGGGCTAGATATCCCCAGCAGCCCACAGGACAGAACACCCTACTAGTTAGGTGGCTAGCCTGATGTGGACAGGCTGTGTACCTGTATCCTTGAAAGAGTCAAAAAGAGAAAGATGTTCCTCTCAGCTCACATCTTACAGGCACTGTAGGCTGTTACTTTGAACCACCCTCATTCCCACTTCCAGTACACACAGCAAAGATTAAACCAATTTACTTAGGAACATGCAGGTCATCTCCAACTAAATCTGAGGTTTGCTTTATCTGATTTTTCACAATCAAAGATACATTTGGAAATGTACGTTTTCTCAGTGGATCTCAATATTAGGGCTATTCAATCTCCTCTGTTGCTCTTCTCCCCTGCACACCACCACTAGCACCTGCTTAGGAGAAGCTATAAGCTAGCATCTTTCACAAGTATGCATTGTGGCTGAATTTTGGGTGCGAGTCAACTTTCGTGCTTGATGTGTGACAGAGGAAGCTCCTGCCCGTAACTACACAAATTTACCCATGAGAGACAAGTGTCCTGGCTTTTAGCAGGCTCCTCACTTTATGCCATTCACTGGAATGCACTCTCCCTGGCCCAGTGCATGGAGAATCTGCCTTGCTTCCACATTCTGGTGACACAAAGTGAGGCAGTGCTGGTGGGTACAAATCATGTTTTTGCTGTGGATCTCTTCTGGGTACAAACATGACTGGCTGCTACCACAGCTGTGTTAGTGACAGCTCCCAAAGTGAGAACACTAAGGCTGAAGGTAAGCCATGGTAACTGGTTCACCTCCACAACTATGTGAAGTGAAACAAATTGTTCTGCTTTTCATGAACTTAATTGCTTTCAATATATGCAATTGCTAAAACCAAGCCTGCACAGCACAAATCCTGCAGAATGGGCATCATTCTGAAACTGTGCACTTGGCTTCCCAGCTGCATTGACCTTACTGTGTCCATACACAAAAGCACAACATTCCAAAAAGGCCTGGTGTTGCAGGGAAAGAGGAGAGGCACCCCTTAGACTGCTCTTGCACAGAGTAACTACCCTGCAAATTGGAAGCATGCTGGATTATACAGCAGGGAGATGTGGCAATTTGACTTCTCTTGGTGCTGTGTCAAGGTAAGCAACCTGCCTGTCCATACAGGATGTGTAAGCCTGGAGGAGGTACCTGTAAAATTCCTGCCCAGTGGCAGGGACCCTTCTTCTTTCTCCAATCATTACTTCTGGAGAATTGATCTGCTTGTGAGAGGAATGTCCTGGCTAAGTTATACCATGCTAGCTAGTAAGCAGTTCCATAAACATTGATTTTTGCATGGCTGTCATGGGTTTCAATTCTGGTTTTCAGTTCTGCTGACTACGTGACACATGGTGGAAGGTGGAATTACAGTATCAGGCAGAGCTGAACAGTACACACAATTCTTTTCTCTTGTGTATTTTCTTTGGAAATGCTCTCTGACAGAAACAAATAGAGCTGTTTGGCCACCTCCAACAATAATCATGGTCTCAAGTTAATAAAGACACAAAACAGCAAGTAGATCTGCACACAAGGTGGCCACCTATAATTCTTGGCTATGGTCTGCTTAGCACAAGAGATTATGATGTCTCTCTGGAGTGCGGCGTATAACAGCAAAAATTGATTTGGGGACATCACCAGGTCTTTCAGCGGAGATTAACAGCATCTTCTTTGGCAGTCAGCCAGAGGCATGTGAAATAGCCTACAACAGTTCTCATGACATCCAATACAAATGAAAGAGCTTAGTAACAAGAGGCAAGCATTTTTCTTTTCCAATAGAGAAGCTCAGGCACTTAGAAAATTTACCCTACACAGAATAGTAAATAAACTGCATACATACAGTTGGACACAGAGATGGGTTCTCCTGTGCATTCCACCTGGTTACATCTCAGAAGATTAGCATAGACATCCCTTGCTACTTGGATAAACTCTACTGCAGAATAAAACTGCTCACTATCAGTCTAACAGAGGAGCCTCTACTACATCGCTCACTGAGTTGCTCACTGCCACCCAGGCTCAAACCAAAGTGAAGGACAAAGACACAGTAAGATGATGCATCTTTCTGAAACTCAGGGAAGGAACACTGACTTCACCAACAGATTCACACCCCTACTTCCTGCTTTCAGTGTTTTATGCACCAAATTCACTCACTAAGGAAACTGAGTAATCCCAGGTAGTTTCCTTTTGAATCACTTCTAGTCACATTTGTGTTCTGGAAGGGAAACAAGATTGTTTCTTCTAGTGAGAAATGTCTTACCTGCCAGCACATTTTGGTACAAGAAGCTGCTCTTGACTATGGTAGCAGTGGGAGATACTCATAACCTAATTCCTCAGAGACTGGTGTTACGAGCAAAATAAGGCACCTAAGAAGTGAAGTGGTTGTAAGCAAGTCATCATCTGGCTGTTTCTGAGGCCATGAGTGGGATCTACTGTGCCTTTGTCAGGATTTGGTAATACTGCTGTATCTTTTTCCTCCAAGGCTGGAATTGCTTTCACAGGTGAACTGACAAAGGGAAGAACAAAGTGTATTTTTGAAATTATAGGAAATGTCGCCCACATCAAACTCTCTTCTCTCCTCCCCTTCGGTTTTGCAGAAAGAAAGTAACATTTAATGTAAAACAGGCTGCTTTGATAGCTGTCTGAATGCCCCATTAAACATTTTCCACACCTCAGGGGTGACAAGTATCCGGTCATAAATTGCAATTTGTCACGGATTTTCTAAGTCACAGGCTGACACAAGAAGCAGTTATCACTCTCTGATCAGTATGCAGAGGCATTACACTCTTTAGCAATACTCTTCAATGGACACAGCAAGAGTTAGAGAGTAGATTTAAAAAGCCAAGCTCTTTGGTTTTGAACATATGGCTCCTACAAAAATGTTAGCAGAGATTATTTCACCAGCACAGCCCCAAGACAGTAATGAAAAGTAATTCCCTGATGGACAAGTGCCATTATTTTCGTGATTGTAGTTATCCCTATTCATCTTCTATTTACATGTCATGTAAACATATACCATATTTTGTAACAGCACACTGAAATCAAAGCTTCTGCCCCAGTCACAAATTTAGTTCTATCAAATATTTAACAGCAGACATTTACATGTGCGATCCACAACTCCAATGAGACCCAGTGAGCACTGGAGGACAGTAACTGCAAAGAAAAATGTCACCCTTCCATCCTCCCAAGTCCAAGACTAACACAGACTTCACTGCGAAGACTGCAAATTTGTAATCTCCAGTCTTCAACCTCAATCCCTGGGCAATAGAAACGAGGAAGAGGAACAAAGAGAGGAGACTAAGGTGACCACAGGTTTGCAAAAACAATTTTCTGCAGGCTAGGCTCTAATGCCTTTGTAACTTCCCTCCATTTAAATCAACTAAGAGTTTTGGCTGTCATCCAGCATTCCTAGTTTAAGCACCTGTACAGAATTGAAACTCTACGTGACCTGTGAAACCGTCCTCCTAAAGTAAGTGCCTCATTTCCTCTGTATTGCCAAATGAGAGAGGTGCCCTAAAGGTCTCTGGAGAGAGGCCCTATTAGCTTCTCTTGGCTAAGAAATCTTCCTCAAGACCCTGCCTGCTCTTACAGACAGACCTGCAAAGCACATCACAGAGCAACACAAGTCTGCAATTCTCTTGTGTGTTCACTCATCGACATAAGCTGCCAATTCAAACTCAACAGTTTCTTTCAATTTGTTCAAAGAATCAGGTCTTTCCCCTTTTCCTCTGACTCTAGAAAGCAATAATCTTCTGAGGTATTTTCCACTCTCCACAACATCCAGGATTTCTAAATGAAAACTGTCTTCTTTCTGTCAAAACAAGCTGCATCTCTCTTCAACTTCTTACTTTAGGTTGCATCATCCTTTGCTGTTTTGTTGTCTCATAAGTGTTGCCAACTCTGAGCCACAGAGTCATTGATTCCACAGTGGCTGTATGAGAATGGGTCATCTGAGTCCACTGGACAGGCAGGAGGAAGAAGGCCAGCTGCCAAGCAGTCAGCATAGCAGGAGAACAGCATTTCCACCCAGATCAGTTCTTGACACAATCTGCCTGTGCAGGCTGTGCCAGAGCACCAGGCAGCGGACCCTGCAGGGGTGGTGTAGAACCTCCTCCTGGTGCACTGCCCTAGGCTCTGCCTACCCCTGCATTCACTCTGTCCTGTAGGTTTCACTAAGTGCTGCTTGTATCTAAGAGAGGACAGGCACTTCAGCAGCCAGGAAAGCATGTAGGGATTATACATAAAAAGGATACATGACAGAACACATAGTATCCTACTCGAATCTTTACTTGGTCACATGGAACATGAGACAGACGGCTTTTCTCTGCTACCGAAGCTAAAGTCCCTGTCTCCACTTGCTGACTGTTACAAATCAATGTTATTTTGCTGTAGTGTGTTTGAACGCTGTAGTATGTGTTTGAGGTGGCTTCAGCAGCTGTGTGGAAGGCTGGCAGGAAAGGGAGCCCATCACAGCACAGAGTCCTGGAACTCAGATACATCCCATCTTGCAGAAGGCCTCTTTCCAAGCTATGAAATACTGACCAGCAAGAGAAGAGCTCCTGCTCCCTGACAGATCTAGGGGAACACAGGACAGTAGCTATGCTCATTAACCTACAGCAGCATTTATATCAAGGACAGCATTTGCACCAAAGTCTGCCACTACCACAAGGAAGCGGCAAGTAGGGGGAGGGAGAGACAGAGAGAGTGTGGTCTGCTCAAAAGGTAGTAAAACTGATAAGGGATCAGCATTAAATCGATGTGAGGAGAAAGCTGTCATTTATTACTTCCTGATGTGACATGCTTCAACATTTTTCCAAAAACAAAGAGACTAAGGAAACAAATAAAAGTCAGGATCAATCCCTTGTGTTTCTCCTGGCATGACACCTTTTAAAGAAAACAGCTTTTCTTAACTCACGCCCAGCAACTTCAATGACCTTGATACAAATCTCTCAATCTTAGTACCCCGTCACTCCAGTTAGCAAGAATCTTAGCTCTTATCTGCAGAAGTAGCAAGTTTCTAGTCCCATCTCGCTCACTGGAGCTGGAGGGTGTTTAAAAAGGTGAGTTGGTGAAGTTTAAAAAAAGCTACAAAAGAAGAAAAAGTGGGCAGATTAAAAACATGTGAGCAAATTACTTTAACCGCATGTTTTGATTGTATTTTTCAATTTTGGGAGGGAAGCTTTCCCTAGGGACTGCTGGAAGGTGAAAATAAGTGAGCTGCTGCTGGGAACCAAGCTTCCGTGGTGGGCTGTAAGCACACACTGTTCAGCTCTGCATGCAGCCAGAAAGCTGTGCCTGAATAGGTGACAGAACTCTCACACTTCCATGTTTGCCGCCCCACAGGGATTTGGCCGACATGTGCCTTTGATGCCAATGAAAAGGAAAACCACTCCCAAATTAATCTGTGTAAGTGTCACTCAGCAGCAATCTAAACTCTGCAGTAAAAGGAACAATTCTGACTTACTCTGCAATAGTACAAGCATTACAAAGGGCAGTGCACTTAGCTGGGACTCACAAAAGACCACAAGTGATATTAACATCAAAGCCTTTTCCCATAGTCATGTCTACTTTTTTGGCAGCAGAGAGGGATATGGAAAATTGCTGGGGGAAAAACATTCCAGAATTAATATCCCAGTACCGGTATTTGTTAATATTTTGAACATCTTCTGCAACAGGCTTTTCAACCTAGGAGACACAAGAGCTTATTTCTAAACAGATTTTGTTTGGAAAAGGTTAGATTAACCATCCCTGAATAGCCCCTTACAAGACCTCCTGCGATCCATCTTCCTCAACACCAGAAGTGTTCAGAGTTAAGGACAACTACAGGCAAGTAAGGCACTAGGCACAGGTATAGGTTAGCAGTAACTACGTGTGTGATTTGACGGGATTGGTTTCAGTTTAGTTTACAGAAACAAGGCCATTTTACTTATGTTTTCATGCATGCAATATCTACTGGTGGAGGAATATCCCTGGGTGAGATTTCTTACGTGATACCAGCTTGTGAAATAACAAGCTGAGCCTGCTGATGTTGGAAATGCAGCCTTTTCTGAGTTCTTTCTCAGCGTATTTTTTGTCACATGCTTTTCTTGCAATAGGAGAGTTGCTCTCTGTCTCATGCTTACGTCAGCCCAGAAGACCCTCCCAGACAGTCTGTGGAATCAGACTGTAAGCTTCTTGGCACGTGTTTCGTTTCTGTTAGACTTAGAAGCATCAGAAATGAAACTAAAATCTGCTTTCTCAGAAAATATATTCTTCTTTCATTCCCCAGGAAACCTTAGCCTTAAACTAGTAAGAGATGACTGGCACTCAGAGGAAAACAAAAATTTTGTAAAGCTGGCTTCTAAGTACATAGATGTTGATGGAAAAGTCATTTCAGTCTGATTTGCAAATACCAAGGCAGTGCTCTAAATGTATTGTCCAGATCATTAGAAAAACTAATTCTGAGAGACATAAATGACCTAATGCTCCATCACAAGCACTGGGAAATAGCAAAGTCACAGGGAATGATGACATTTGAGATGGTCAATAAAAAACATTCGCTTAAAAGTAAACATCCAATGGAAAGACTGGCTCATTCTTTAGAAAGGCAAAGGTTGGGCTCGCAAATTTCACGTCATGAAACCTCACAGACCTAACTGAAATTCAGAAGCCTCTGGCCTCTATCCTTCCTTCACTCATTGAAGATTTAATAGCAGATTGCATGAGCTCTCATATTACTATGATGAAATTAATACCAGAAACTATACATGAGTGTAATGTGTAACTGCTCACACTGGAAAGTGTTTGCATAAAGTGATTTACTGTGGGACCCCACCGGTCAGAGGGGATTCACTTTCACCTATAGGTAGGGGACTGTAGGAACTCCCGCAGTTCTGAGTTAAGAGTTGGGAGACGCCAGTTCCACGGGCAACTGAAGTTTCTTTGCACTTGAAGTGGAAATGAAAGCCCTCCAGAATGGACCTGCTCAGTGCCCGGCATCCTCACCTCCGCTCGCCTGGGTCCTGGCGCCCGGCGGGACCCAGCGCTGGCTGCCACCAGGGCGCTGCCGTGCCCTGCACTCGCCCGCCCTGCCTCACCTCACCTGCTGTACACCAGGCACTCCATGTGGTTGATCTCCTTGTCGGAGCGGTAGCGGCTGTAATCCTCCCAGAGGTCCTTGATGGCGGTGACCGCCAGGATGAAGAGCACGGGGGCCAAGGCCAGCTCCGGCTGGAAGGCATTGACGGCTGGCACGAAGTTGAGGAGGGCGATGAACACAAAGTAGACATTGGCCAGGCGGTGGAACTGCTCAAAGAGGTTCTTGGGCAGGAAGGACAATGCCGTGTACTTGGTGGTCTTGAGGCGGTTGCAGGCCAGGACCGTCCTCTTGGACTTCTCCGTCTCGGCCTCAGGTAACAGCAGACTGGAGCGCACCAGCCGCGTCTTACTCTCCTTCTTCTTCCTCCGCCTCCTCTTCCTCTGCCTCTCCTTCCCCTCCGGCAGCACCTGGGACGCTGCCTCTCCCCCTGCCGTGCCCTGGGACATCGCTGCCGCCCCGGTGTCCTCGCCCGGGCAGCGCGGGCAGCTCCCCCGGCCAGGCACGGCCCTAAGTTATCATCCTCCGCCGCCCGCCACGGCTCTCCTTTCCTCTTCCCCTCGGGGCGGGCGGGGGGAGGAGGGCTGTCTCGCACCCGCTCCGAGCCGCTCTGCCGGGACCTCTCTCGCTTTCTCCTCCTCCTCCGGGCCCGGGGAGGGGACGTGGGCAGGCGGGGAGCCCAGCCCTCCTCCCGCGGGCCTCTCCCCGTCCCGGGCGCGGGGGATGCGGGGCCGCCGTGCCGTGGCCGGGCGCGGGCAGGGCCGGGGCAGCGGGGATCGGGGATCGGGAGCGGCCCTTCCGCGCACAGCCTGCCCCCAGCGCCGGCCCGAGCCGCCCTACGGACCCGGCGGGACGCTTTATCGGCGCCTTTGGACTTTTAGGTACGCGTGGGAAGAGGAAAGAGCTTCGAGTGAGGAAAGAGAAAATTCCCACTGAAGCGTCGGCGCTGCGCTTTATTCCACGGTGCCCCAGCAGCAGCTGGTGGGAGTTTTCACCAGCTGACTCACGGCGAAACACTCCACTTTCTGCCTGAATCCGAGTGCCACGTTTATACCCATCCCTGTGCTTAGCATGGGAGATAGAGGACAGCATCTCCCGGCTCCTCACGTCTGCCGGGTACGCCGGACAGTCTGCTGGGGGCGGCCATGGTGCTTGGGACAACCCCAAAAGGGGGCATCCAAAAAGATGAGGTTTCCGATGGAAAGCATTAGGCACTGCCACCCCCACAGACGCCCTGGCAGTGGTGTGCTGTAACGCACTTTTGCCTCTGTGGGTTTTTCTATTCCCTTGTGGTAGGGTAGGTCTTTCCAGCAAGGATTGGAAAATGCCAATCTCTTGCTCTGAGGTTTTATGCCCTGCGCTTTCTGGTGAAATATACGGTTACGAGTCATGATGAATAAACAGGAAATACAGAAGACAAGATAATCTAGAGTGAAAGATTTGCTCTAATGTCACAATTAAATAGGTGTAGTAAATAAATGCAGGGATGTAAAGAACAAATAATAAGAGAATAATTAAATTATTGCTACTGAGTGTGACATGAGTCTTTACAGCATCACTTTAGGTTGGGCTTTAAGATATCCCTTTGGATATGGGATTCCTCAGGCAGCATGAAAGGCTGCCACAGGTCACTCCAGGCTGTGTCTAAACTAAAATGCACAGATGCATTTTATGGTGGGACTCTTGGTCCTGATCCTGTGGTATCCCAAGGTGAGATCGTATTGACTACAAAAGCAAGCCCTTCATACTTGTCAACATGTTTCTTGTTGTCACAGAAAATAGGCATGAAGTATAAACATCTAGTCTTGGTATGAGGTCAGGACAGGACTGGGGCATCTTCTGGGGAAAGTACCTAGTCCCACAACTCAGATGCTGCCATGACAAATTCTGCGAAGACCAAGAAGTGAAAGCTATTGATGCCTGAAGAACCTCACAGCCTGTATGTGGTGCTGTGTTTTCATCCTTCCTTCTCCCATTTTCAGTATGTTTGTAATTGCTCTTTAGAGTGTCCAGATTATTATGAACCTTTTTCAGGCTGTGAGGCACTAGGTGAGTGCTAGTTCAGCACATGACCTGATACTGGTAGTGTATGAAGCCACAAACCCTTAACCAATCCTGCTGTCAACTCTTCTGATGCTACTTCAAACTTAGCTGGAATTTCCTGGGTTTCTCAGCTCTGGGAATATTGAAACAACAAGGTTTCACTTAGTGCAAGGGAAAAGGGAAATTGGGCCTTTTTTTTTTTTTTTTAATTTTTATTTTTTAAGTATGCTTCTTTATTGATAAGGGAAAAAGTACAATATGTTAAGAGAAAAAAAAGTTTAAAAAGCCCTCCCAATTTAAATTTTCTGTGTTGGTTTTGTTTTGTTCTGTTTGTTGGTTTGCTTACACTTGGGGTTAACAAAGAGCAAGCTGTAATGAACAAATATCCTTTTCCTGTGCTTTGGAAATGCTGAAATGGGGTGAGAAGGACATTTTATCATTGTGCAATATTCCCATAAACTGAACTTCACCTGTCCAAGGGCTCCTTGCAGGCAGCGGTGGATACTCCAAAAAGTGAATTGCTGGATTTTCTGCCTCTGGCCTGCCAGCCTCTGCAGCCCACTGTTTTGTGGGGCTCTGGTTCACCCCTGACCTCCAGGAGCTGAAGAACTGTTCAGGCTTCATCTTTCCTCTAGACAGCCCTCCAACCTGTTTACACAGTGGTTGGTGATTAGAGGAGAACCAACAGTCATCTTTGTTCCTTTCTCTTGTCAAAGCACATCACCTCCTAGAATAAACTGTTCATATCTTTATCGATGCCCGGTGACTCACAAACGTCTTGAGTATGGCACATCTGAGTGGAAAGATGGTGCACACATCAGTGTTGTGGAGTAGTGACAGCCTGTGCTGGGAGGGAAATTAAGCCAGTTGCTCAGTCACTGAGTCCACCACATAAAAACGGTATGTAAATTATCAAGAAATGGTGTGTGGATCGGGCTTAGCACTGCATATTCAGCAAACAGTAACCGAAAGTAAATTAAGGATTAGCTATGTAGTAACATTAAACTTTAAAACACAGTCCTCAAGGCAAGGTAAGAAAAGACAATTCCCTTAAGCCATTTCTTTAAGGAAAATGCCTGTGCAAGTTTGGAGAGCCTAACCTGGGATGAGTTGTGCTTACACCTGTGTATTGGCCTGTGTATTGTGTATTGGCCAAACCTGTGACACCAGATATCCCAAAATTGTCAGTTACAGTGCCACAGTTTTAAGAAATGGTCTGTAATTCAGTGAGTTATACTTTAAAACCTGTTTTACTTGCATAGTTTTGGAGTGCTCAAGATTCACATTAACAAGATTTCTTCTGCAACAGAGTAAGAGGACAGAAACTTAAAGATATTGAACAGAAGCTGGAAGTTTTTATGAAATTCCTGTAAGCTGAGTTTTACCAACAGATACTGCAGCAGAAAAATAACAAACAGTTGGGTGGGAGCCTCTGAAGAATTCTGCATTTGTTTGCTAAATTGTTTATTTAAAAGCAGTTTAAAGCCTTTGTATTTGAGTATGTATTGGCTGAGTTAAGTGCCACCCTTGGAAAATTTCACTATTAAAAAAAGTAGAAAGTATGCCACACCCCACTGGTCAAGAGCTGAAGAGTTCTTCTCGTATCCTGGACTTTCTCTGTTGCTAGTAAACTGCTTTTTAACTAATACAGACAAGCTAAAGTATTGCAAGGCAGTACCATGAGGAAAGGATGTGACACCCTCTGCTTTCTGTGCAGTTACACGAGGAATCCAGTATTCTGGATATTAATACTAAAACCTGATGAAATGTAATCCATGATAAAGAAAAACAAGAGTTAACCTTATTTTAAAAAGCCTGTAAAATCTAGTGTTTGTTAGGCTTTTCTAGCCAAAAATTTTGTCAATGTACACACTTCCAAGAATTCAGTCCTTCCTTTCCATTTGTAAATAAAACTGTGCACAAAGGGTTTGAGAAAGCACGAATATTTGTATCTAAACTCATATCTGACCTCTCCCTGCCCACACAGTCCAAGTATGCGAGGTTGGAAATAAGAGGCAGGCAGGCAGCAAATTCAGCTTTCAACTGGTACGGAATACACATGCACAAGTCTTGCCCCAGCTTTTGAATACAAAAGGACAAGTATGTTGCTTTTGTTGTCAACTGCAGTACACCTGCATCTCTTTTTTATGGAGTCTTCTGGAGGAAGGGAGGTGAAAGGAAATTGGCTTCAAATCACTTTGGATGATGCATGGATCCTACAAAGTATCACTGTCAAGAACCAGAAGCAAACTGTTTTGAAAAGCCGGAGGAGCCAAGAGCCAAAGACTAGATTTACTGGATAATCTGAACTAAAATGTGGACTCTACTATTTTTCAGGGTCATTGGAGCAAAGCACTAAATCTGGGTGATGTCTGAGGATTGCTGTGTGCTCCAACTGCTCCCTGCCACCCACTGATGTCTCCTTCCTGTTGGGAGCTCTTCCTTTTCTGTCACGTGGCTGTTTCTGACCATCCTTCATTTCACTGCATTTTGCTGGGTATCTGCTCTCTGATGTCTCCTGCCATTAACCTGAATCCAGCCTCCGATGCCCAATATCTCTTGAATTTCAAGCTCTCTCCAGAGCGTTTCCCAGTGCCTGACTCTTTTCTTCAACTGTGCACATTTTCTTCAGATCGAAGACTAAAACTGAAAAAGGACAGATGTTCTAAGCATCACTTATGCTGATAATATACCTAGTGAGCTCTTTGATAGCCTTGGCCACTAAAAGCTGAGCCTTAAGCTATGGCACTGCCTTTAAGGCTAGAAGGATTTTCTGGCCCAAGATACTGTATTAACTTGGCCTTTTAGATGCCACACATGCTACAGCTTGAAATTGTTATTGAATTGTTATGTGAACAGGCTGGTTGCTTAGAGATCAGATAACCAGTTTTATTCCACTTCTCAGACTCATCAGCCCTGATTATGTTTGAAGTATTTTCTATGGCTCAGGGTTTTCTCAGTATGCGAGAATCATAACATCAACCAAAAAATGCCTTTAGCCTGATGGTTGTGTGGAACAGTTTGAAACTGGCATCCACCAGAATGCTAAGGATGAAAACACCATAGACATAGAGAAAAGATCCCAAATACATTACTGATTTGAGTTGTCATGGTTTTTGAAAGCTTGGATTTATCATTATTCCATTTTAACAATTAGCTTCTTCCTATCATAAGAAAGTGAACCAAATCTAATTTTAACATAGTCTAATTTACTAGGCCACTTTTGTAATATTTATATGATCCTAAAATAAGGATTTCCCATGTTGGATATTGCCAGAAACATCTGTCAAATTACTCGTGATTCTCCTTTGTTCCAGAGGACTTATTTTAATATTAACATGCTTGATATTATGGAACCACCCAGAGGCCCTAGTCAAAATCTAGGACTTTAAGAACTATAAAAATAACTGTAAAGATATGGTACCACACATCAGACAAAATCTGTTCTGCCCTTTGCAGATGAGACATATCCCATCTGGCTTCCTGTAAAGGGGACAGGCATACATGTTTGAACTAGCAGAAAGAAGGCAAGAGGCTTTCAGTGTGAACAGCCTGCTGAAAATGCCAGAATTTGACGAGGCAAGACAGCAGCCAAAATGGCATTATTCCTCATTTCCTTCCAGTCTGCAGGAGATACGTAGATACACACAGACATGCACATGCACATGCAGAAGCATATATATATATATATATGTATGTGTACACCCCAAACGGTCTCATGGGATGGCTTGGGTTGGAAGAGACCTTAAAGATCATCTAGTTCTAATTTCACCGTCATGGGCTAGAACAGGTTGCTCAGGGCCCCATCCAAATTGGTCTTGAGCATCCTGCCAGGGATGGGGCATCCACAGCTTCTGTGGGCAACCTGTCCCAGCACCTTTGAGTAAAGAATTTCTTCCTAACACCTAATCTCTTGTCTTTTAGTTCAAAACCATTACCCCATGTTCTTTCAATACCTGCCCGTGTAAAAAGTTACTGTCCCTCTTTTTTATAAGCCCCCTTTCAGTACTGGAAGAATCCAATCAGGTCTCCCCAGAGCATTCTCTTCTCCAGAATGAACAACCCCAACTATCTCATCCTGACTTTTTAGAAGAGATGCTCCAGCGCTCTGATCATCTTCATGCTCCTCCTCTGGTCCTGTTTGAACAGGTCCATGTCTTTCTTGTGCTGAGGACTCACTCCAAAGCTGGACACGGTCCTCCAGGTGGGGTCTCATGAGACTGGAGTAGAGGGGCAGAATCACCTCCCTTGACCTGCTGGCTCCTTTGGTTCAGCCCAGAATGTGGTTGACTTTCTGGGCTGCAGGTGCATATTGACAGGTTGTGTCCAGATTTTCCTTCACCAGAACTCCCAAGCCATTCTCTGCAGGGCTGCTTTCAGTAAGTTCTCCCAGTCTGTACTCATCTCTGGGATTGCTCTCACCCTGATGCAGCACCTTTCACTTGGCCTTGTTGAACCTCATGTGGTTCTTGTGGGCTCACTTCTCAAGGTTTTCTAGGTCCCTCAGGATGGCATCCCTTCCTTCAGTCATGTAAACTGCACCACTCAGCCTTGTGTCACCTTGGTGACTCAATCTCACTATCCATGTAATTGGTGAAGATATTGAAGAACACTGGTCCCAAGACAGAGCCCTGGGGGACACCACTCATCACTGACCTCCACCTGGACATAGAGCCATTGACCACAACTCTGTCTACATCCAGAGAAATCCCACTCCTTTGTTTCTCAGCAGGCAGAGAGGGGAGATTTTTGTCCCAAGGTGAGCAGGAGTCACGTGAGAAAGAGGCGTGTTCGGTGTTGCAGCACTAAGGGAAATTGATCTTGTGCGGGTCCTGAGCAGCCCTGCTGAACCTTTTCAGTGCAGTGGGAAGACATTGTTGAGGAACAGCTTCTACCTTTTGGAAGCAAGAGCAGTGCTACCTAGCAAGCCTCTCACATTCTGCATGTGTTTCACTGAAATGTTTTTCCCATCTCCCGTGGCCCAAGGGCACCTGCATCTTGCATCCTGCCAGGTACCTGTTGCAGGATCTGCTCCCCCACAGACAGCTGTTCAGCCTCATGAGGGATTCATAGAGGCTGTGTCTGGTGTGTAAGGGATTGGAGTGAGAAGGAGGCTCCAACACTGTGGAATACACACCTTTGGTTGGTGTCTTGTGTGGAAAGAAGCCAGTTCAGAGTAGAGGGCTGCCATGTCCTTTCCTCCACCACCTGAACAGCCATGTCCATTCTATGGCCCTGTTTGCATGCAGACCCCTGGCAAATGAGCCAGCTGGCCTCCTGTTAAGCCTCAGGAACTGTGGATTTGGAAATCTGTGCTACTGTATAATAAACTAGATAAAAAACTAGTCAAGGTATAGGACAGCTGTAAATGAAAGACATAAAGCATTCAGGTAGCTGTAGTTATCTTACGACATGGTACTAGTGAAAAATACCACTTTGCAAATGCTTAATAAGTAGTAGTGTTTGAGGTGTAAGGAATAGTCATACGGAGCCATTGATCAGCACTTCGAGCTTTCAGATCTGGAAATTTCCTCTAGTTATCTCAGGTAACTGAAAAAATGCTGCCACAGTTGGTGTAGAAAGACTGCCACTTCTAGGACACCAAGAACATCCCAAAATGTGTCAGTAGGTAAATGGATCAGTGATGCCCATGCTCAAAAAAGCACATAATTTTCCACTGACTGTAGAAGTAATAAGTGATTAGTGCAGAGGAAGGTGTTTCCTTGGTGGTATCCAAAGCTAGGCAAAATAAACTTCCCCCTTAATATCTAACCCAAACCAGTCCACAGCAGAACAACCACACTCCTCTGTAAAAGACAAGGCTGAACTGGATGGGGCACTCACAATACAAGAAACATGCAGGAGAAACCCCAGCCATGTAAATATCCTGTGGCCACTCCATGCCTGGCACATCTGCCAAAAATTATGATACACAGTGGCAAGTTGTCCCCTTAAGCAGGGGGAAATCAGAGACAGCTCTTTACCTTCTTAACCTCCCCACTCGCAGACATACTTTTTTTTTCGTTTCCTAGGCATTTATTGGGGGAAATCCATAAGCATTGCTTCAGCCCATCAGCTAACATACTCATACACAGGGACGCTGCAGAAGAGGAAATGCAGGAAAACCTGTGTAATTAACTGCAGGAGTAAAAGCAGACAGATGCTATTTATAGAAACTGCAGTTTGTGAGGAAATGAAAGTTAATATCCTTACTGCGGCACTACCAACTCTTGCTATTTCATGGTGAGTCTTACAGTATTTGTTGCTGTTCTTAAAACTGAATATCCTTGCATAATGGGCTCTTGCAACAATCTCAGCTTGCTAAGACAAAAAAACATAGTTGGGAAAAACTTGAATGTGGGAACCCCAGAAGCAGAAAATAAAGAGGAGAATATAAAAAGACTTAAGTTAATGTTTTTGGAAACACTGATATTTTTTTAAATCCTGGTAATTTTTAACACCAAGCACTTGGAAGTGATTCTATTCGTACAGGAGCTGCTGTGGGATTTCCTGTATGCATGAAGTCAAAACATATTTCACATCTCTCTAAAAAGAAAATACTGTCTCAGGATATTGTTCCTGAATGCCAAATTGGGTGTCTCTTCAAATTAAGAGATATTCAATGACTCATCATGCTTATATTTTACTATATCTAAATTTCTTAAAAACTTTGCCCAAAAAAGGTAATTAAAGATGCTTGAATGAGTTTTTACAAGAATTGGTCTGAGGAGAGCTAGCTATGCCTTCACTGGAGAATTAACAAAGGCAATCTGGGGCTCTTCTGCTATTTGGTTGTTGGTCAGGATTGCTTGAAGATGAAATTGTGCAAGCCGATGTTTTCTTGCTGGCTAGTCACTACAGTCAGATTTGCCTCTGGATTTTGTGACTCTGCACGGCAAAACAAGACTCCCATTCAGCTCAGATGCCGGGTATGCAGAGAAAAAAAGTGGCTGCAGGCTCTTACTCCTTCTGGGAAGACGAGTGGTGCTTTCAGTCTACTGCAGGTCTAGGGCAGCACTGATTGATTGTTTCTTGCCTAGAGCTGACTCAGAATGGCCAGGCTTAGTACAAAATGGTGTAAATGGGCTGTAAACAACGAGATTTGAAAAGAAAAGGAAGAAAAAACCTCAACAGCAGGAGAGTGAAAGGGTGATTTTCCCGCCTTTGGGGAACTCATCTGTAAGTAGAACTGATTGGAAAAAAATCTGGTTCACTGCGCCTGACTGCTTTGTTGGAAATCTAGTAGCCTGGAGAGTTTTTGCTGAAATTAAGGCAGCATTTTCAGTGGCACCTGCTGGGTTTGTCAGGAGTCTTGTGATACTGCTTGTGGCGGGGTTTGCCCAGTCTGCTTTTCCACTTGTCCCGGTGGCAAGGGATGTCCTAATGTATGGGATCCCTGACTCTGCAGCACTCACCCTGCTAGCTAGGGCCCTTCTAGCTGCCCTGGAAGCTTGCAGGCTTCTTAATGTGTCTGCTAGTATCAACAGAGAAACTGGCAAATGCAATATTTTAGTAACTTGCATCCTGAAAAATATTTCAAGTAAAGAAGTGCTTTGGGACTAGTGCAGACTATCTACAAAACAATATAGCCCAAAGTAGAAAATTACTTGTAATAGAGCAACACAAGCTTCTGGCTAGTCCTGCTTTTAATAGTCGTGTCCAAATTCATGGCTGAATGCCAAGATCCAAACATACAGTTCTTTGCTGCATACTTTAAGAACACTGTGGTGTATATCAAACTTATTGTCTCTGTTTATATTATATGCTACTGATCATGAGAATAACTCATGCTTTTGGCCTACTAAAACTAATGAACTTCAGCAGAAACTTGCTTTTAACAACGGTGTCTAACTAGGTGTTTCTGCAATGCTAGAATAGATCTGCTCTGACTTCTACTGAAGAGGGTTGAGAGACCGATTCCAACTGACAAATTCCCTATAATTTCCCAACAGATTAAAAACCTATAAAGAGTCAGAGAGACTCACTATTTGGTTTTTTTTGTTGGTTTGTTTGGGTCTTTTTCCTGGTGTAATCCTCCATGTATAGTGATGGAGCTTACTGTTCTGTTGACTTCTCTATCATGTAGCAAGCAATAGCTAGTCAAGGCTGTATGACAGTAGTGTGTGTGTAAGCATCAGTTACATCAGGGAATGTATATCACAGAAACAGCTGAAAGATTACTTCTAATTCAGCATTCACTAATGTAGTAAATATTAAGACTATAAGATTTGTATATGAGATGGTATATTAAAATGGGAGGGGAGGCTTTTTATAATCAACTAGCTTTTGCTGTGTTTGGAAAAACAGAGAATTAGTGCTGGCTCTCTTCTGATCTGGAAGTAACTCTCAGTGGTGGAAAAAACTGACATTCCTTCCACCCTGTTGTCCAGAAGCTGAAACTTCCAACCAGTTCCCCATAGGAGTGCTTCCATGGTGCTGTGCTGGTTTATTGACTTGGGAAATTGCTGCTTCTGCTTTGTCAGCAGCGTTAGTGATCCATATTTCTTTCCTTTCCCTACTTACTCTTCCCTGCTGGCCTTAATTTAAACAGGGTTTTACTGTCTGTGTTTTTATATTATCAGGTAACACTACTAATCCCTATATGAGTGAGAGTGACCATAAATAGGCTATATATATAATACAGCACCCACCATATGTGCAGAATATAAGCACACATACACGCACCCATTGTATGTGTACACAGTCTGTGGGGACACACACCAATCTCTGCAGAGTGTACAGAGATGTAGTAATCTGCTGTGTGTAGTGATGATATTGTAATCTGAGAGATTTCTGTAGGCCATTGCTTGCCTCTAGTAATTTAGTTACATTCATTAAGCAAAAGCTATCATTTCATACTGCAACTCAAGCTCCTGTATGCCTTGCTTGAAAGAAAAGCAGTGGACTTGAGGTAACTAATGTTTTAAATAAATAAGATGTGGGAAACCAGAAAGAGTGCCAGTGAAAGGGTGGTGTATCAACAGTAGTTAGAAGGAATCTGAAGAGCAGCCAGCATAATAAATTTAAAGGGTGGAGGAGAACTGCAATGGCAACACAATGTTTTGATCAAAATAAAGCATTTTTTATGTGTAATGAAGCACTAGCCTATGATTTTTCAAGACCCATGCATTCAACAACCACAGGCTGCCTTTCAAGTTTACAGGCTAATATATCTTCAAATTAAGAAAGGATATAGTTTATAATTCTCTTTCAACAAAACACCAGAGAGCTAACACAGCAATGAAAACCAGACTTTTTTTTAAAGAAACAAATACCCTGGTGAGTACTGTTTATTCTGTTTATTCTTAATATGCTGATTTTTTTATCCACTATTACTCACTCTCTGCTTGGTTACAACATGAAAACCTCTCTTCTCTTTTGCTCTCTGACCCTCCTTTCCTGCTCTGCTAACTCCCTTTTTCCTAACACAGACCTTGGCCAGCAGCATGACAAACTGTTGCAAGGTATGTGCATCAATCAGGGGAGTGCTGAAGTGTGATCTGCAGCCAGCATAGCTGTGCCAGCAGAACCCCCTAGTATGGATTAAGACATATCAGCAAAAGTGCTCTTTTACGGGATGACTTTTTGTTTCAGAAGGACTGCAGCAAGCTCTGTCAGCAGAAGTGGAGTTTTCTCAGGCTGATGTGCAAGTGGAATATGAACACTTTGCCCAAATGTAGCCTATCAACACTAAGCTACCTCACAGAGCACTTGGTATAAATTTGGCTTTCTGCACTTCAGAGGTTAATAAGAATATCTCCTAAACTCATACCATGGCCTTGGCTCTCTGCCTTCTTCCTCATTCACTCTCCTGCTTTGGCCTCTATAATTCCTCTCAAACTTATCCAAGTTTCTGTATTTCACCGCACCACCATTTATTCTGTGTACTCTGATCTTTGTTGTCACATTCTCCATACAATTTTTGGTACCTCCTGCCTGTCCTTAGAAAATGATTTTCCTATTTCCTAGATATGAGCATTTTTGTATCAGACCGCTAATACAAGGCATATAAAAGTGAATCTTTTTGTTCCCTGGACTCCCCTAATGTACAGAAGAAAAATAGCACATTTGGGTCTTTTTTTATTTGTCATTGACTATTTGGAGTGTTGAAACTTATTTTCATGCAATCAGTTCTAAAGTCCTGCTTTAGTATTTATGTGAAAACTGATACTCTCAAATAATAACACAATCTGAGTATCTGGGGGTTTAAGAGTTTTAATGTTTTGTCACCTGTCTTTTACAGAGTGAACTAGTTCAAATCCTACAGCACTTATTTGTTCTCTGCCTAAACCCAGTGAAAATCATCTAATCCCTCTTCAGCTTCTACAGTTCTGGCTGTGTCAGTGAGGGGAGAGGGTGGCAAGAGGAAGCATCCGGACTCGAGCTGCAGTTCCACTGCTGGTGCCTATTTATACTGAAATGATGAACAATTTAGACAATGCCACTGGTGCTGAAGAGTTACCCTCCAACTTCAGTGCTCAGAAACCATTCACCACAGGGGAGCTGATTTGGGATGGAAAAGATGTCTCACCCTATCAGAGGGACAGAGGAGCTTCTGGTTCTGCTGTGCATGCTGAGGGAGCCTGAGGGGTTACCCTTGTGCTGGTATACTAAGGAATTAACATCTGAGTGAGGATCTAAGAACCCAGAAAGTAAAGAGTGCTTCATAATGGGGGTTCGTCTATTGTCATGACACAGTGGATACCGACTGCCAGGCCTGAAATCCTACCTTTTAGCAGATGTGCATGAAGCCTTGAGGTTTTTTTTTTTTTTGGTGAAACTGGGAACTTACATGTGAAAATGTTATGTAAATATCAAGGGACTCAGTTTGACTGATGCAATCCTTGGTGCAGAACTCTGTCTTCCTTGACTCCTCCATGCTTAAAAACAAAGCAGAAATAAACCACGGGCATATAATCACCTGTGATGCTCCATTTGTAGCTCAGTTTTTGGTCTCCAAGATTATTTTGGTTTGTGCCACCTACCAGTCTTTCAGGCAATGTCTGGATGATGGTTTGGAGCATAATGTGTACTAGATATTTGGGAGGGGATTATGAAGGAGACAGTTTAGCACTTCAAAAGTGAATAATACTGTCCTAATAGCCTCCAGAGATTGGGCCCTGGCATATTTTATTGATTATTATACAAGTAGTCTCTGAGGCTGAATTTTTGTCCTTTCACACTTCTGTTTAACCCATGAGTTTTATATCTTCCATTTATGTTCCCTTCTTCACTTAACTAGTTTTCTTTGTCTGCACAGTGAACAAGAAAACTAATTTTTCTTACCTGTGGACAACTTTCACCCTAATTCCCGCATCCACATAACACACAGCAGAATTAGGTAGTGCACTAACTCCTGGCAGATACCTGCCTCTCAAAGAACGAAGAAAGCTCAGGAAGCACTTGCTGATCTTTTGTTGGACAAACCAATCCTTGAATCTCTTTGCAGATAGAATATTCTTTGAAGCTCATTGACCATCACACAAAAAAAGCCACTGCTGTGCTTCATTTTCACATACTCAACAAACTGTGCACATCTCGGAAATCATCTCTCTGCTCCAGATGTTTCTCTCCACTTTCTGCCCACTATATAAAATTCTCTTCTTTTTTTTTTTTTTTTTTTTTTTCTCCAGTGGTGGTTTTATTCACCTCACAGAAAACTTTAGGTGGGATTTGTTGGCTGCCCTGCAAATTAAGGAGTCCAAAAGACCCCAGGAGAAGGTCAAAATAAAGCTTTGAGCTGGTATTTAATTAGCATTTATCAACAAACAGGTTTTAAAGCAAATATTTGTACAGGCTTACTAATAAAGGGAAGTGTTTGTGTAATATCACTCCCACTCATTTTCACCTTGAGGTATTTTAGGAATTGATGACCTGGAAAAGTGAGCAAGCAGTAAGTACTGTACAGACTGTGGGCAGTAGGAAAAACTGTTTGTCTAAATTCAGTGTTGTGACAACTTTGTGATAGAGACATCAGGCCCTGGTGTCCTTGGAGTGTAGGTGGGTGAGTGAGTCACTTATTGCTGTCCTGATATGCCATAAGTAGGTGGCTGTTCTCTGTTGTCAGTGTATAGTCCTTCAATTTTTATTCAGTGAGAGACATCACCATTTAAAAATGGATTTATTGTGGCACACACTTGAATACCTGGTGTCATTTTTCATTCTGAGCAAGGGGCTTCTTAAAAACATACATTAGACCTGTCTACTGCCATTTACCAGTTCCACAGTCTTGAACAACTTTGTCGGCTTTAAAACAGTGCAAGGTGTCTGAATGCAGATTATATGGTTGGAAGCAAAATTGCAGCCAAAAACTACCTTGGACAAATGCTGTGCTATAACTGTCTTTTATCACTGGTCATGCTTCCCATGACAGAAACCATGCCTAGCAAAAGGTGTAGGAAAAATGAGTAAGCAGCACTATGGTTAATGTGCTTATCTTATTCCAGACATTATTTCCTCAGAAGACTAGAAAAATGTGCAGATGGAAGAAATCTGGTATTGCTGCTATCTAAATGGGAGCTTACCTCTGAGTTCCCTGAAATGGTTTTAGTTAATTGGGAAAATCTGTCAGAATTATTAGCACATTATATTGAAAGAAACATCAGAGTTTCTTGCTGCCTCCAGTGAATTCTGCAGAGCCTGTAGTCCTTTTGCTAAGGAGCAAATGACTAAATGATTGCCAGAGGTCCCTTCCAACCCCAAACATTCTGTGATTCTGTGAAATACTGCCCACCAACAAATATGTGTCTGAGGGGGCTGTTGCAGGGCTGCTCCAGAAGGGTTCATTAACTGAAGGTCTTCTGTTACTTTTATTAAAAATGAAATATTCATCGACACTAACAGATATTTTTGCTACAAGCCCAAATCCTTAATTTTGAGACAGGCTGGACCAAGCTGCTGAAAATTTAGGACAAAGTCCTAGAAATGTCTGAATCATTAGCATCCAGACCATCCAGTCTCAGTATGACAGTTTGAAGGACCTGTAATCAAGCCGAAAGATACTTGTTCAAAACTGTCATTCCTCTTTCAGAGAGTCCTCCCTCCTGACTCTGCTCTGCTGTTAGGAAGCTGGGTGCTGACCTCAAAAGCAGCACCTAGCAAGTTTCAGGTTCGGTAACTGGTTATCTGGCTTTGGGGTAATTTTTCTCCCTCTTCCTGGGGAAGGAAGAACCCATATTATACTTACTTTATCCTCCCTATTGTGTTCAATAGAGAACTTTCCTTGGATATGCCCAGTTGCAGACCCATTTCTGTATTTCAGCCAGCAAATCCTGGGCTAGGAGCTGCTTGGCCTCGTTCCAAAGTGGAAGGGCCTGTCCCTGTTCCCTAGATATGGATCTCCGCTGTGCTGGCATCCTGGTCCTCAAGGGCTGCAGGCATGGCTGCTACCTCTGAACATATTCAGCCTTCCCTGAGCAGTCTTTCTCCTTCATTTCTTCCTCCCAGCTCCCTTGTTTTACTTACCAAGTGCCACAGTCACTTCACTCACCCTCATCAATTCAACCCCAGCCGTGGGCAGTTTGCCTCTCGCTGAAGGCTGCAAGCATCTGGCCTCCTTTGCTTTCTCATGGTTCCTGTTCTTCTTGCACTCAAGAGAGTTTTCTTTGTTCCTCCTTTTCAGAAAACAAAGACCCTGACAACTTGTACCAATACACCTATTCTTCTGAATGCAGCTAGCTCAGCTTACTGCCTTAAAAACCATAGTTATATGGTTCTGTCTTTGAAAGATATAGACAAAATTGAGTTTGGTGCAAGTAGTCAAAACACCATTAATGCTAATACATTTATACCATGGAAAAATTAGCCTAAATTGTCTGTTTCCCATTTAAAATAACCATCCAGAATAGATGTGCACTCTGTCCAGCTACACAGCTCATTCATCCTCGTTGCCTGTGTCTCATGTGGCAGAATGTTCTTTTTAGAGATTTCAGTAATAAAAAATGTTTCCATTTCTAGTAATACTCCATTGTTTGCAAGTTTGGACAATTCAGCATACTTTTGGATTAGTTCCTGCATTCTGCACGCTTATTTTAGTACAAAAAGACTGCTTATGTATATTTCCTAAGTTATAGTTGAATTTTCTGCTAGATGTAAATCCCTAGAAATACACATTATTTTGAAAACCAGTAATTTAGAGAATAGTATGTGTAGTGAATATTTAAATTTTTGCTCCAGTTTTTTGTAAGAAACTAAGAGTGAACATAAATGGCATTTGGAATAGAATTAGCAAATGACATTAGACTTAAAATTGAAAGTACAGCTTTCTTATCTTTCTAGGATCCAATTTGGCAAATCTGATAATAAAATTGCCTCATTTTCTGATACTTCTTTTTAAACATTTCCTTCACTTCAAAAAAATGCATGTGATTTTTAAAAATCAGTTTAGTGACCAGGTAAATTACATGCATGCAGAATTAAAAAAGAGAAAGCCATATTCAATTTATTGGCTGCCCCAGATTCGAGATCAAGCTTTGCAAGCAACCTGCCTGTCTCGAGGACAGTAGGATATTGCATGGCCTTCGCCAAAAAAGGAAGTATTCTAGATCATAGTTGAATAATTCTGGTCAAGGAAGTTTCCAAGAAGTCTGCTTTTAACCTCTGCCTGCTCTGTAGGTGAAATGGGTACTCTGCCTTTCACGTTCTGAACCTAATCCTACCTACACACCATAGTGGACAAGGTTTTTTAGAACAATTGTAGAACAATTTAGTAGAGTTTTTCCCTTGTTTTCATTATGGATCTCTCTGGGGATGGATGTCTTTGCTCTGTCACTCATGACTGGGTCTACCAGGGCTGGGTCATCTTCCTGTCTCACCAGTTTTTGACTTCACCTGGTTTCCTAATTAGCTCCTTAGGGGTTACCTGGCATAGGGACCATCTCTCACTGTGGATGAGTGTAACAGCATATTGAACAAAGGGTCCTTAATCTTCTTCAGTACTGCCAGTTTGTATTTCAGTACCACCAGCCTGAGGGTTTAAGACAAAAACATGGTTACTGCTGGAGCCTGTGGGTGCTCATGTTTGTACGTGGCACTCATCTGTGATATTTGTGCTGCTCCTTCCCTCCCCAGCCTCTTGTCCCTGTTCCTTTGCTGTAGGCCACCTGCCCTAAAGCTGAGATGGCTGAGCAGTGCATGTGAGCTTCAGCAGAAGCCTGGTTGTGTAACTCAGTCCCCCACCCATCAGCCACCTTTATCTTGATATATCAGGGAAGATCTTGGTGCTTTCTTCTGGTAAGCAGCCTCAGCAGACATGTGGTGACAAGCACTGGGGACAAGATGGGGCGGGAACACCCCAGGGAGCTACATCTCTCTGCTACCTGAGCTCTGTGAAACAGCTTTCATCAGTGTTTGTACTGCATCTAGTCTGGAGGCAGCACACGGAGCGGCAGAGCTTCAGAGCTTCACGCAGCGACATTCCCTTCTGGCCCATGCAAACCAGTGGTTTGTCACCTGTAAACATAAGAAGAAAAGAGACAGGAGAGAACAGAGCCGGCTGAGAACCCAGGAGAAGTCCACAGAGAACCACAACTCACAGAGTTCTCCAGAGAAACCACCACAGATACTTCAGGCAAAATGGTTCTGCTTTTTCTCCTATTTTACACCTCTTGGCTGCACATGGACCACTGGCTTCAAAGAAGTACTAGTAGTTCTACCAGTAGTACATTGCTGATAGTAATGGACATAGTAATTCAGTGAACAGCAGTGGGAGAACAGAGAAACGTACAGCAGCAGTGGTCCAAAGACAGGGGAAAAAAAACATTCAGAAAGCTACATTTATAGAGAAATGCTACCAAGAGACATGTATATGAACCTAATCCACTGACAAGAGTGGACAAAGCTAACAATTCCCCTGATACATCACTCAGGATCTGCTTTAATAATGCAGGAATATCGCTGGCTTTGTGCAAGGTGTTGGCTGCAATGTGGAAGCATACAAAGGAGAATAAAGCATTTAAAATTCAAAGCTGTCCATGGAAGAGGCAGTGTAGCATGAATGGCTTCATTTGGAGCAGATTCCCAGTAATGAGGTTTGGGAGGAAAAACTGTCAGACTTGTGTTGATGCGAATTCCTTTAAATTGGTATAAACAACAGGATATTGACCACATCACTTTTAAGATAGGTCTGACAGGACACTTCATTGAAATATTTTATGTCCACACTTGAGACACTAGAAGGAAAAAGTACCATTTGAGGAACAAACCATGGCATTTGGGAAGCCCTCAAGCTCTCACAGTCTCTCAGGGGATGACTAGGGTGAAGAAATCAGTATTTGTCTTTTTTTCTACCATGCCTGTAATTTTTCCTCCCTGTACCTCCACTTGTGTCAGACACCTCTACCAAAGTGAGTGGATGCTGACACATGCTGTTTTGTTATCACTGAAGTCCATGTATCTTTGCCAGCTTGGCAGTAGTCTGCAATTTAGAACAAGAAGTTGACCAGAGTGGCTTGATATTTACAGCATGGGAACTATTTTCCTTTAATTCCAAAATTGCTATGGCTACGTTAAATGCCAGATGCTTTTTTCTACCTTCCAGTTTCAGTTCAGGTAATACCTTGACTAGCACATCTTGACTGAAGCCCCCTTTTTTTCTGCACCCTTTTTTCTTTCCAGCTTCAGTATTTCCTTGCACTGGTCATCTTTTCACAATCCAGGCCAATGCAAAACAAATAAATTATAATGGAGACACAGAGGGCTTCAATATAAGGAGCATTAGTTATATCCAAAGGACTTTTTGCATGGAAAAAATCCCTACATCTCATCATAGCAATCATCTGCTGGGAGGCAGGCACTTGCTTTTGTACATTCACAGTCTTATCAAACTAGATTTTTAAACTTTGGAGCATAGTTACAGTGAATACGCGTAACGAGTTAAAAAGCAGGAGGAGAGGTCAGCTGCTGTGTTCTTCTTGCTCTTCCGTGCTTCTTGGCTGGTGGATGTTAGGGACTGTAAACATAGACTACTTGGGTAATTTCTGGAAAACAAACAAACCCCAAAACCACCCCTAGAGAAACCCAGCAACAAAAAAGCCAAAACAGAAAGTATCTACTTTAAGTCAGTGCAAGCTAATTATGGAAACTCTATGCCAAGCTGTCATAAGGCCCAGAGTGAGCATGCACGGTTTCGGGGAGAAGGACCTGTGGTGAGTGTTTCTGTCCTGCAGCTGTCTCCCTGGCTCACAGGCCATAGCTGTGTGCTATTGTGATTGAAGCCATGAATAAAAATCTCTTTCCTCCCCAGTTTTTACATTATGTGAATCTCAGTGGCAACCCAGAGCTAACCTCATGGGCCCCTGGGGAGGTCAGGCTGACGAGGTCAGATAATGATGAGAATTCATGTTTGCTGTAGTTGTGATTTATTTCTTGCATAAAATTCACTTGTCTCAATAAAGATGCACAGCTATTGTTGAACTTACATAAACTCTTTCATACTCATCAATAAAATGGTTTGGGGGGCATGTGGTGAATGTAGCTTCTCTGGAACTAGTTCAGTATTTAATTCCTGCTAATGTACACGATGAGATTGTGTCTAATTCAATTTGCAAAAATATAAAGTGCCCTTTAAGGGTAACTCGTATATGTTAGATGAATGTGTAACCCAGATGTCTGTGTAATTCCTTTCAATGTCATTAATTTGATATGCTGAATTGTTATTTACATATTCTAGTTCCATATAAAAGAGAATAAACCTCAGAGAAGTAACCACGATAAGTGCTTTTAGGAGTTTGTTGTTTTTTCTGTGCAGTAGCACTGAGGAATGCTGATGTCTCTTTATGTTTTGTCTTCAGCCTTGTAACTTCATCAATATCATTACACAGAATTATCACACACTGACAAATAATAAAAACACCAAAATCGAGAATACCCAGAGAAATTACTGAGATTGGTTTTATTCACTTAGTTATCACAGTAGTTCAATGAGACTCAGTAACAGTGAAGTGAAGAGAATTTAGGTCTCAATGTATCACAAGTGTAACACTAGAGTAGTTTACTGGTATCACAGCTTGGCCTCTGACAGTCCTTTTTTAATTGTTTTATGTAACTTGATGCATGTGTGGTCATCCAAGTTGCTGCAAGATCAAGCAGACTACAAAACCCAGCCCAACCTTTTCTGCAGCCAGTCAATTTGATATAGGGAGGAAAGGTGCCATTTTTACATTCCCAAGCTGAAGAGCTAACTTCAGTTTTGAAAACCTTCTCTATATTTTGCTTTCTGTATTTTATTCCCCTGGAGGCAATACAGCTTTAACCCTCCCAGACTGACTGCATCCCATTCAGCTGGATTAATCTTAAATCTGACTATTAATAATGAACTTGAACTTGGAGAGTGGTTTAGTCGCAAAATGGGCTTGGGCAGCAGCAGAATCACCCTCATGTACAGCAAACAAGTCAAACAAACAGTGAAAATATGCTGAGGGTATACCTGGGTCAGTTACAAACACTGATGTATTAAAATTCTAGAAATGCTCCTCGGAAATTCTGGGACAATTTCTCCTCTTGCATCCAGTGGTGTGTACTATCACTGGAAGAGGTTGTGTTAAAATGCATCTGTAGAACAAAACAGTTGGTCCTGAGGAAATGAGACTCACCCAAGATGCATTGCTGGGAATTTTTACTTTGGATGGCTTTGTTCCACGGTCTGGATGCCCCATTAGAGACCATAGGGGTATGACAGGAAAGGCACGGTTGGTGGGTATAGCCAGGAGATCAGCACCAAAAGCACACTTCGGATCTGAACTGCCAGTGTAGGTGCACTCCTGAGGCTCAGTGAGCCAGGAGCTGCCCAGAAATTAAATCTTTGCATGGGAAGCTCAGCTGTGGCACTGGAGTTTCCCAGGAATTAAGAGTGGGACAGATTGGTTGGTTTGAAGTCAAAAGGTAAATAACAGGCATGAAAAGCAGCCAAAGAATGTGCAAGAGAATAGAAGATAGTAACAAAACAAGTCTTAGGTAAGGTACTCAGAAATAATGAAAAATATATGGGGAATATCTAAAGGCAAAGGAAATCCTTTCCTTAACATTTAATTATATTATTGTCCTCAGAAAGGCATGCTCATTTAGAAAAATCCTGTAAAAAAATCCAAACCATTAAATGGGAAAGGCTCCACCTACCCATGAAAAACATATAGCACTTTTTCTTTACATAGGATATCTGGGTGCAGAAGTTGTGAACATAGATTCTGTTGAACACTTTTTGTCTGCTTTGCCCCTCATTAAGTGGTAAGTGCTGGGGAATGAAATGAGCCTTATCTGGGTTGCTACCCGTCTAACCATTATCAGCTGGCATCAGGTAAAGAAATGAGCCTGAAAGAGTGAAGGATAGATGCAGATGCTGGAATTCAGCGAGGTCAAAGAAGTCACACGGATGGATGAAAGGAGTGAGAAATTTTCTTAACACTTGTTTTCAAATGAGCAGCTCTAGCAGCAGGAGAAGCATCAAAGCGTGCTTCGCCAGAGGACTTGTCTCATGGCTGGATTCTCAGGTGTCTAATAAAGTAGAAGCAGTGATCTGAGGTTTTTTCTCTCAGGTGGGCTATTCATAATATTTATCAGGTGCAATTTCCTGTGATTGATGGGTTGAGCTAATGCCAGGGGCCTCTCCTTGCTTAGTGTGTTTTTAACAATCTCTCTCTTTACTTGTTAGGCTACTCCCACAAAAACTGGTTGGGTCTTAGTATCACTCTGGTTTTGATCTTCATATCAAATTTGATTGAAATAACTAAATGGTTTGAGAATTAGTGTGTTGGAGGTAAGGTGTAGTGTAGGGTGTAGTGGAGGTAAGGTGCAAGGGGATAAACAGGACCGAACAGTCTGATACAAAAAGACTGTAGAATATTTTTTTCCTTTAGAAACCAGGCTGAAAAAAATAGATAGGAACAAGCTCTGAAAGAACATTATTTCTAGATTTTTGGAATTTTTCATTTTAATTCAGTTACTAGAGATTGAATGAAAAATTAAGAGTACCACCCAAAAGATGTGCAGCTGCTGCATGTTATTATTTGAGTGTTTTGCATTAATTTTTTTTTTCTGGAGCTTGATAAAGGAGGTGAATTTAACTGCCTCACCCTTTGCATTCCTCACAGAAATATTAAAGTGCATCTTTAAATGATATGTTTTGAACAAGAAGAGGCTGCTGCCATGGCACTGGGAACTGAAGAAGAAAATACCTGCTTGACTGAGCTGCCCTTTTCATCCAGAGTAGTGTGAGACAAACTCAGTGAATCAAAGCCTGAGCTCCAGATGCCTTGTACAGTTGGAGATGGCTTCCTGCCAACGAGTTTCCAAAGCAAACAAGGAAGAGCAAATTTGCGTAGCATGAAGTGCAGCCACACAGCGAGGCAGTGAACAGGGTGGTTCCCTTCAGCATGGAAGGGAATGTTAAGTGCTTTAATACAATGTTGTTTTAGTCAGAACAGAGCCTGAAAGAAAAAAAAAATAATTTTCAACTCTGGTTTTAAACTACTCTGAGCTTCACCAAGTTAGTCAATGACATTTCGGCTGGGGCTGATGTAATACAGTGTTTGTGGCTTGCTTTAAGGCATGTCTCCATGACTTAGAGTGCTTTCTGATATCATAGAATCAGAGAATCATGGAACAGTTTGGGTTGGAAGGGACCTTAAAGATCATCTCGTTCCAGCTCCCTGCCATGGGCAGGGATGCCTTCCACTAGATCAGGCTGCTCAGAGCCCCATCCAACCTGGCCTTGAGCACTGCCAGGAAAAGGGCATTCACAACTTCTCTGGGCATCCTGTTTCGGTGCCTCACCACCCTCACAGTAAAGAATGTTTTCCTCATATCTGATCTAAACCTACTCTCAGTTTAAAAACATTCCCCCTTGTCCTCTCACTATGAACTCTTGTAAATAGGCTCTCATCAATGACCAAGCTAGATCACTGAAGTAGATTGGAAGCAAACACTAAATCAAACTAGCTGGGGCCAAACAGAGCCAAATGCCTTTGGCAATAAACCATAATTGGCAAGATCTGCAGATCCATGCAGTTGGCTATATCAGCTAGTAAGATGACTTCTAATCTCCAGCTAAGTGTACAGAGATTGCTTGTAGGAAAACCCTGGATATATTCATTGGTGTAAGTTGCTTTCCCTGTCCAGTACAGTGAAGGAATAATAGTGTTGAAAATAAGCATGATCTAAGAGAAGATTTTTGTGTTGTTCTGCCTGCTTGCCATGTGTGCTTATCAGCTTCAGGAGTGGTCTTTTATGAATGCTGAAAACAGTTCCCACCTTGTCGCCCCCTTTGGACTCAATGTCTTAAAGGTCTTTTCCAATGTAACAACTCAATGATTCTATGATATGAGAGCTGTCTGACCTCTTTGTCTGTCTGCCACAGAAGCACCTGGCTCTGGTTCACAGTTTAGAAAACTCAGTTCTTGTTATTTGTGAATTTACTGCTGAGGGGTCTGTTGAAAAAGAAAAATAAATGAATATGTCAGCTCTACAGCAGCCCATCTGGGAATTTTATAATGGTATTTCATCTTCACAGGAATAACTGTGGAGGATTGCAGATTGAAAACAATGGCTTCAGTTTGTTACAGCTGAGGTCTGGGTAGCAGGAGACTTAGTACAGGATAACAATTTGATATCTGAGACTGTGATTCATTCAGAGACCATAGCTCCCTTCTGTACCCTCCTCCGCCTGGTTATCCATTGAGCTAAGAAAAATAAACCGCAGAAACTTAATGAGAAACAAATGTTGTTGCTGAGTTTGTCTGCAGTGGGAAGCCAAACTGTAGAAATTACTTCGTTACTGTTTCAGTCACTTTGTTTTTTAAAGGTAGTTAAATAATTGTGAGTTCTCTGTGAGTCATGAACTTTGGGAACCTCATCATAGCACTGACCTGTGTCCTACGTGAAGGCTTGGTCAAGACGCTTCCAGTGGCAGACACGAGCATCTTTGAACAAGTAGTGGAAAGGATGTTTGTTACTTATGGCACATAGCAGCACTGCTCCTGCAAACTGGGTGTATGAGGCTCTCTGGTAATTGTTTACTGTGACTGCTTGGGAAAAGGGGAATCCAGAAAAGTGCCAAAGCAGTGTGGTCTGTCTCCCTGTGTTGGATATAGGTGCTCTCTACAGAAGTGTGCTGGAATCTTTGGCATTGAAACAACTACCATATGAAATAAGGGGCCTCAAATTTGGGCAATAAGGTGCACCTTCTCTGGGATTTTTGCAGCTCTCTTGAATCCCTAAAAGGATTCGAGTGTCAGTTGCTGGGTAGAAGAGCAAATGCGATTTCAGAGGGACCTGAAGGGGGATTACTGAGCTGACCAGTATGGCTCTGAAGAGTCTGGGTCTGAATCGTTTAAATTCAAATGGTTAAATTGTTAAAGCTGGGTTGGGCCCCAGCTTTCAGTTAGTTCTCTTTTTATTATCTTCAGAAGTACCAAAACAGCAAACCCACTCCAAATTAATATTTTAATTTTTGTTTCTTTTGTTTTGGCAAGACTTGCCATAGAGATTCTAATCATATACATGGTAAAAACAGTGCCCACTAGTTTCTGGAGCATACATGTATGACCTGAACTTGCATATCTAAGTCTTTAGTTCTGTTTGAGAAAACAATAATTTTGGAAACAAAAGGCTAGTACATCAATTTTCCATTCTGCTCACGTGGGCACAGTTTTTTTACTTTGTTAAAAATCAAAGACTAACACACCATTATTTTTAAACTACCAATTTCTCTCATATTTTTATTCCCACTCCTCTCCTAATGCTGCATAGTACATAAAGTTTTAACTTGTGCACATTGGTACCAGCTGATCCCAACGTGGCTGTGTGTTTTTTTCTACTGTTCTGTCTGCTAAGTGATTGCTTTTTTATGGTGTGGCATTTTAAAGTCGGTTGGGTTACAATTCAGGGTGAACCCATTTTAGACAGGATATATATATATGTGTGTATATATATATATATAATTTTTATGTGTGTGTACATGCATGCACAACTGTATTTAAAACAGTGTTGTTTCTAAGAGTGGAAAAAGCCCTTGAATACTGCAGGTATGGATTCAGTGTATTTATTGGAATACAAAAACGTGAAGATGCAGGGATCTGTTATTGTAAAAAACCCCAGCCACATTACATTTTAGGAGCCTAGTATGTTAAAGTATATTTTGGAATAATTTGTTACTTAAACAGCCCTGATGGTTCAGTGTGAATTGGGGTTTCAATAGCAGCTCCCAGCTGAAATGAATGATGTTTGCTTGACTGAGCATCTTTGTCAACTTTGAAAATTTTAAATCTGGTTGTATCCCTCTTGGCCTTTTGGGTTCTCCAAGGAACAAATCCAACTGTCCTTGCAAGGCATCCCTGCTCAGGGGAAGGCAGACAGGTGATGGCACCTGGTGATCAAAGATGCCAAAGTCATCAGGGAGCTCTACAGATACCACTTTGGGAGCTCATTCACAGATACAGCCTGGAGCAGATTGCAAGCCAGAGCCATCTGTGTAATCTCAGGGATGTAAGCAAAGCTGAAGCCAACTAAATGAGAACATCAAGCTTTTCTAATACATCACAGCCTTAACCACAATATGGAAGTTTGTGCAAGTCTGTCTTTGCCAGATTGTCAACCTCAAGTGACAGCTGTCCAAGCAAAGGCTTGCAGCACTGTCTGACGTGCTGCAAAGGATCCCATCCTTCTTCATCCACCTTCATCAGCCAACAAAGAGGCAGAAGTCCAAAAACTAGATTTCTTTAAAAATGTAAAATAAAATCCCAGCAGACCCAGGACCTCAATGTCTGGGCACAGAGTAACAGTGGGTAGAATGAGGGGGAGGAGGAAAAAAACAGAACTGACGCTATGGCTCTCCCGAACTCCATTGTCAGCTAGTGCAGGTAGCAGTCCTCACTTGGCTGCCACTCGTGATTCAGCAGCTGCAGACTGCATCAGACTGAAGCCTTCCCAACAATTCTTGTTCAGTGCTGCAGTGACATTACCCCTGTGAGGAAATGGTTCTGGATGAGCTGTCTCGGAAGCGGCACTGAGACCCTTACCTTGCTCTTCTCTATATACTGCCTTAGATAGGGCACACAAAACCTAAACTAAGCAGTCTTTCCCAAAACTGGTAAGACCCTTTCCAGAGGGATCACCAGAGTGATCTCTCCTCCAGAACAGAGCTTGCACATTAACATCTTCATCTTGAAAAGGCTGTTCACAGGTACGTAAGAAAGAGTTTTGCTAAAAATGATGGGCATCTGTGTTTCACTGACAAGGCACTGAGCAGCAGCTCACATGTGACCTGTGTGTTGTATGCTGGCTCATAAAGCCAAGGACAGGACCCAGACACCTCCCTTCAAGACCCAAACCTGTGCTTCACCCTCTGAAGACCCCACTGTCTCCCATGAAGCTATGGTCAACTCTGGACAGTGAGGAACTGGTTATCCTGAGAAACACATGCATTTTTCAGTGTTTTGTGTTCCTAAATAATAGCACATGGTCTCCACAGTTCTGTAGTGTAGCTGATACTGTAACTGATACTACAGATATTTTCACTCCATGATCCTCTCTGTTTCTCCAGCCTGTTCTTTGGATTCTGGGTGGTGAAGCTGCTGAGAGAAGGGATGTTAGGCATCCCAGAAATGTATAAAAAAACCAGTTCAAGCGTGTAGTGTAAGCGTCTGGGGTAGGCAGAAATGTGAAGGCATGCCTGACAGCAAGTGTACATGCTGTATAGTGCCACATGGAGAAGAGCAGCCAAGATTACCCCAAGTGATGTCCCTCTGACATAGCACAGCACCATGCACAAACCTTACTTCACACTGGCTGTGTTGTGCCTAAGGATCTCTGTGCTGAACTTCACTAGGCAGCCTAAGTGTGCACAGAGCTACCAGCAGTCCCTGGCATGCCTGCAGCACCATCCACATCCACGCTTACCTGCAGCTAAGTTTCATCAATTCATCTTAGCCAAATTGTGTCTGGCTCTGGGAGTGCAGGCCTAAGTCCAGGCACTGCTTACACTCAGCTCTGTGGGGAGGACAAAGGCAGCCCTTGGAGCATGTCTACTCTTTCTCAGGAAGAGAGGAAATTCACACTGCAATTCACTAGGAAAAAGCATCTCTGCTGGTGCAGGAAAGTAGGATGCAACCCCTTGAGTCTTAATAATTCCTTGGAAAATGAAGTGCCAGTGATGTTGTCATAGACAGTGCAGGAAGGCTGTAGTTTGCCTAGTCACCTGGGTTTATTTCTGCATTCAACCTCACCCTCAAATCATTGTTGTTTCCAGAGCTCTGGGGTCGCCTAATCTTTACTACAATTTGGTTACAAGGCACCAAATCCTTTCTTCCTTCAAATGTTTATGAGCTGCAACCTCTTGTGAATAAATAGTTCCTTCACAGAAGGATTTCAATGGAGATGTTTTACTCTCTTACTTTGATCAGCACATGGCATGTCAGGATGACTGATTAAAAACCTCAATGTTTCTTCAGGTTGCTCTCTGAGAAAACTTGGAGTTGAGAAAATCAGACCATATTTCTTCTTTGTTTACAGTGATGGCACTGACTTTTCACGGAGGAGCAGTTAATTTGAGGAGAACTTTGCTTTTATGGGACAATAGGTCAGGATGTCATACAACACTCTTCCTCTGCAGCCTCACAACAACAACTGGATAGGAGTAGATATCTCTGCCTGACAGCCTTCCAAATGGTTGGATGGTGAAATGTGATTCCTTTTCAGCCTTTGAGAGGTTTGAAGACAAATTTCAGGCTTTTCCTTCTGCCCATACTGAATGCAAATATCTGAACAACAAGCAGTGTCCTTCTGAAGAAGGAGCTGCAGAAGTAGTCGGGCACCATGGCTAGGATGTCTCAGGGTGGCTTTGGATGTCCTGTACCCTGAGCTGAGCTGTCTGTGTGCTTTGCTGGCAATTAGCAGAACACTGAGACAAGGGGAAATTGCCCAAGACACTTACTGGCATGTGCAGCCATGAGGTGATGCCAGGGTGGCTGGCCTGTTCAAAGTGCTGCAGCTGAAATTCTGGCAGCAGCCACAGCCTTCCCTCCCAGTTCTCAGCCTGTGTTTACACCTGGTTTGGGCTGATAGCCCTTCTCAGGGACAGGGAAGTCCCCTGGATGTGCCAGTCCACTCCTCAGGCTGTTGGGGTCTAACTGGTGGGGTTGGATAGGGGCAGCTTGGAGGAGACTTAACAGCCAGTTGCCCAGCAGGCAGATGGAGCTTGTTCTTTGCTAAGGGAATGTCTTGAGGCTGAGCTGCAGCTGGACTGACATCCAGGACATGGACAGGCAATGTAGAGTTGACAGAATGTTGCCAGGCCCACATCCCAGTGAGCAGGGTGGCAATGACCACCTCTGACAGGTGACCTCCACCTGTTTCACAGGGGACTGGGGGCATGAGGAGACCACAGCAGTATGGCTTCTGTGAAGAGGGTCTTGAAGTAGGGTACAGACAATGTGATTTTTGCAATCTGCATGGGTACAAAGGGCTGCTGCTGCATGCTGTTTTAATGTCCGCTCTTCCTGCTCACTCCGCTCTATTACTAAGCTCTGAGAAGGATGGTTGGACTTGTCCCACAACCTCATACATCAGGGACAGTGGAAGGGAACCTCACCGAGGATGACAACAGAGATGCCCCTGGCTTTGTGTCCACAGTCAAACCCTGGACCTCCTAAAACAAGACATCTTCTAAATCAGTGGGGAGAGAGAAACACACTTGGGAGTGGGGAATCTTGTTACCAGTCTTAGATGCTGACTGCAGAGGAATCCTTCTCCAACTCTGCCTTGTCTCTCTGTGTTGGCTGTGGCTGGATGCCAGCTGACTGTTTTACAGAAGGCAGCAACTTCTGAAATGATAAATTTAGATGAAGCCAATTCCCTCCTGAGAGCATAAGCTTGCATAGCTGTTGTCTGGTCCTTATGTTTTAGTAATGTCCTATTCCTCTCTCTGAAGGCTACAGAGCACATACTCCTACTCTTTTTCAGTGATTGCTCAAAGACTTTCCTCACTCTGAGCGACTGCTTGAAAAATCATCCAGCTGAGGGCAAGAAGGGGAAGTGCAAGGCTGACTGAAAGGAGAGGGAAGGAGCTGTAACTTCTTCAGTTGAGAAGAGTGGCACAGGAAAGTAGAACAAGAGTCATTGTCCACAGAAATATTTATTTATTCTAAGTCACTATGCAAACATGAGACACAGATGTTGGCTTTAATTGCGGAGACTGTGATTGGTATCAATCTCCATCTGTAACCTGTGAAGGGATTGTTTTACAACTTTTAACTGTCTTGTTAAGGATTTTTTAGACTTTATTCTGGGGAAACTCTTCAAAAGGCAGGCTTTAGTCACAAACACTTTTTACATTTTGAACTGAACAAAATCAGTGCAAATATCCTACAAAAAATGATTCGAGTCCCCAAACTGTAGATATATGACTGGAAATGAAATTAGTAGTAAGTATGAGGTAGACTTTATCTGTGTCTAAAGACTGCATTTGCAGTAAATAACAGATTGGATAAAATTGTTTACTGGTCCATGAACAGTTTCAGTAGAAATAAAACTAAACCCCAATAAAATAATCACATGGTAGACTGATTCAGTGTGAGCTGCTTATTGTCAAGTGTTTTAGTTAGGATTTTAGGGCCTGAACATTTGCAATACTCAGCTCTAGTAGAGCTTCTGCTTTTAATAATTTTTTTTAAAGCAGCGAAGGAATTGTTCTGGCCTAGTAGGCAACTGATATGGATTGTTTATATATAGGCACTGATGTTTTATTTAAAAGCACATGTGAAAAGCCTCTGTGTATTGAAATAAAGATTGAAGAGGAACTAGAAGGTGCTTGCATAAGGCAGGGCTCAGCCAAGCAGAGGGCTGCTTTTTGGGGAGGCCACGTCTAGGAGCATTGCTCAGAGATGCTCTTGTTCTTTTCTACACTGGGCTGGTGCGGCCTCACTGCTTAACAGATGCCTTTAGCTCTCTTGGCAGACCTCAGTTTGCCTGTGCCCTGTGCTTTGCCATGGTGCACTTCAGTGCATGGAAATGGCCTGAGACCTCCATTTGTCACGAGCGGGGAGCAGAGAGTGCTCAGGAGTGGATGTGGTGGCTGAGCAGTTTCTCACATGGATGTAGCAGCAGATATTTTAAGTAGCACCCCCAACCCTCCCTGCCTCTCACTGCTGCACCTCTTCAGGTGTGAGGAACTGCCCTGCCTTTCTGCCCTGCTACTTTCCCCAGTTCATCGATTTTTTTGAGATTTCCAGATAAAGCCTCTCTTTCCTTATAAAATCTCTTTGCCTAAATTAAGAGTAGTTCTGCAATAAAAAGGCAAGAAATGAAGACTCTTATAGAGAAACTGGAACCCAATGCAGAGCACAGCAGACAAGCAAATTTTCTGCCAAGTGTTTTCTTGGTACTGGCCAAGCTCTTGCAAACCCTGACAAAAAAAGCGTATGTCAGCCAGCTTATGGTTTGGTTTGTGAACAGAGTATGGCTCTGATTCTGCACATGTTCATGTATGTGAGCAACTCCTTGCATCTGTGGAGGGCTGCTGAAAATGCCTGCAATTGTAAACTGCCTTTCATGTGTAGGAACTGGACCTTTTTATGGCCAGATTGCCTTTGTTATCTGCTGGGAAAATCTTCCTACATTAGTTTCTCCCTGTTCTCTCAGGAAAGGCTGCATAACTGCTCAAGCAATCTCTGCTGGCTTTCCGGCAGCTCTCCTTCCCTCTGCTTTCATGTGCTAATGTGCTATGGGGGATCGTGACAGGGGCCAAGGAGTAAAGTTGCTCCTCATCACATTTCACATCTGAATTAAAATGAGCCTCCAGACTCTCACATGGCACAGGTACCAGCCCTCTGTGGCAGGGGGAGTGTGGAGAGCTCTTCCCTCTCTCTGGAAGCAGCTGTATGCTTCTTGCCTCCCCAAACACACTCCAGACCAAAGCCTGTCTCACCATCACAGAACCTCTCTATCCCTGCCATCCTCAGCTGTCCTTGCAGCATAGATTCTCTTGCCTTACCCAGAGGTCCGTGGACATACAAAAGCAGCTTGTCTACAGACAGGGCAGGTGCCCAGAGCATGGCAAAGGTGATGGGAATGGGGAGAGAGGTACTCAGTGCATTATTGGCAAGAGTTTATTGGTAAAACTGGTGTCACCTACATGCAAAACAGAAAGTCTGCAACCAGGGCAGACCTGGGCTCTGCCATGGTTTTTACATGAGCAAACACAGACATTGCAAGTACCTCGCAAGGCTTATGGTGATAGAAAATGCCCTTGAGGTGTGATTTGGCAGTCCATAGAGTCTGACAACCCATAACCTCAAGCGCCTGTTGCCTGTAAAATATGCCTGTGGTGACTGGGCACAAGGGGCACTGCTCAGACCCGACTTCCAGCCTTGGGTCTGGAATGGCTCCTGCCTGGCTGTGTGCATCCACCAAAAGTATGGGTTAGGTGGGACCCAGCCCAGCCTGGGGATGGGGACTGCCGGGGCACCTTGCCTTCCTGGAGAGGCACCAGGGTGGATGGGAGGGATGTTGCTGCTGCTCTCTCCTCTTTCACACCTCTTGTTTCTTTGCAAATGGATTTTTTGTTTTTACTTTTCAAAATGACTCTTGCATTCAGCCCCGGTTGCAGGCAACTGGAAGCCAGGCATTTTGTTGCCATGGGCAGACCTGGGCTTTCCTGTGGTGCTAACCAGGCTATTTGAGTGTGTATGTAAGGGAACTTTTATGGCTGGGTCCACACCAGATGTTCAGACCAAGTTGCAGCATTCAGTCCGGGTGGTTGGATTAAATAGGTGGGTAATTTAATAGGAGTGCTAAATCCTTATCATAACAAGTAATGTGCAGCTTTATCTTGTAATACTCTTAAGGGAAATTTAGAGCTCCTAATATTAGTTATTTCCACACCACTGTGATAAAATTCCTGTTCCTCATGGCTCTTACTGGGCAGAATTGTCAGGATTTTTTTCCCCAGATTTATCTCTGGGTTTGTATGTTTCAGCAAGTTAATTACAAGGGGTAGATTTACCAGAAAACCTGTTGGCTGGGTGATAGTGTGACCTGAGCATCTGGAGATGAACAAGGAAGCACAGAGTCCTGGGACTGGGAGAAGCAGTGTACTACCTGTGGTGAAAGATAAAATACCTGGAAATGGATCTTCATTTTTCTCTGAGGTGAAAGGAAAAAAAACCACCCCTACTTTGAAACACCCTTCTAGGTATCATGAGGATTACAGAGAGAAATTCCGATACAGACTCCTTTTCCTACTCTGCCAGAAGCTTCATTTAGGGGCTGCCCCTGTGATATCTGTCTAGTCTATTGATCAGGCACTTACAGGCTAACCAGTGCAAATTTTTACATTTTTGACTTGTAATGTATCCAGAAATGTAATAGAAAGTTATTATTTTTGATGACGTGTCTCAGGTGGAAGTGGAGGAAACCTGAAATTAATTCTTAAATTCTAATTTTATGTCTTAGCTTAGCCCAGATGAACCATCCATCTCTGACATTATATATTTTATATATACATTATATAAAATCCTAGGTCTCCTGGGACAACCTCCTCAAGTCCACACAACCTGTCAGTTTTCATGTGCTGAAGAAATACTTTAAACTGAATGTTTCGCTGATGTTTGTGACATATATATGTCTACACACTGAACTCTGTGTGAATGTGTGGGTGATGTCACATATTGATTCATAAATGCTAAAGTAACTACTCTCCAGTGGTCAGTCTTACCCTGGATAACCTTCATTGGTCCTCTCTTGTATAGAATCAGTGAAACTCATTTTTTTTCTGCACTTTTTTCATGGCTGTAACTGTGAAGGTTTACTTTTATATGTGTTTGTTTCTTAGATTCGTAGGAGAGCATAGTGAGATTGTGTGAGATCAACTACATGTCTACTTGCTCAAAACTCTTCATCTGAAGAGAACCACGTAGTCCTGGATATTTACATTTGTGCTAGGTCACATCCTCATATTTTACCCAAGCAATGTCTTTAGTGCAATGCTGCCCTTATGGCAGCGATACGAGCAACTTGATCTGTTTGATGTAGAAATCGAGGATGTTTTGTGCAGGGAGGTGTTGTGTGCAAATCACTTTCTTCTTGTTTCCAGAGATGATGGTTATTGTCTCATTGTCCATTGATACACTAACAACACAGAACTGAAACAATATGGATCAGTGCTTTCTCTGAAAATACAGAGGGGCCATTAGCAGTGATGTGGGTGTTTCATAATACTCTCATATTTACTGACAGCCTTAGGCGTGGTCACTGCTCGGAAATCTGCATATCTTTATGCTCTACTGTGACAGGATGCCAAAGCACCAACATTTCCAGGAATTTAAGAGAACAACTAAATCCTGGGGAGAGGCTTACTTACTTCATGCATGCTTGCCTTGCTTAGAGAATTATATGGGTTTTTTGCCTTATGCAGTAAGAACCAAATCTTCATTCTGCAACTGTCTGCATCAGAGGCAGTCTTGGTTGGGGAAGACTTCTGAGTTTTTCTGGTCAGAAGGAAGTTATTCTTTTATAGGATCAGAGAAGCATGCAGTTCTGTGTGCAGCAATTAAATACCTCTCTTATTGTGCAAGAGGCAAACCATCACTTTAGATTAGTTCTCTTTTAGATATTTTTCCCTTTGCCATTGGAGTAATTTAACCTTATCCCTTCCTGAGAATCCGGATTTGCTTTATGCCAAGGGGGTGGATATGTGTGCACATGCTGAATATGTGTCATATGCTATCCTGCCACGGAGCATTAGTGAGCAATGCTTTTACAAAGACTGCAGGGCCCATTTTGCTATCAAAAAGGCAAAACGTTTGTATGTAGGAGGAGGGAAAAGATATATGAATTACAAAAAATTTGTATCTCTGAAATGTGGCTTTACAGCTGTCAGAGTACATGTAATGTTTGCAGCCTATTATTGCCGTATACGAAGTGGTTCCATAGCCTGAGGAAGAACAGATTTGAGCTGCAGAAAAGGCACCCACGTGTGTATTCATGCCCTTCCTACACCAGCACTGCATTTCAGAGAGCAGAGAAATACATTTCAGAGGATGGGTAGAAAAAGATGAACACATCTTGCCAGCAAGTTGTGGAAAAAAGGTCAGTGGTGCCAGTCCAATTAACCACGCCCAAACTACCTCAGACTCAGAAAAATAATGTCCAGATTTATCATCTGTATTTTGAAAACCTTCTAAAGGAGACCAGACACTGGTCCATTGGTCCGTTGGTCTTGTTGTGGATGCTGACAATCACAGTCTGGTTTTCCCTTGTTAGACTTTCCCATGAGGATAAGCTTGGAAAGAAGAGGATGTATCAATGTCAAAACAATTAAATTTTTTTTCCAGCCATTTTTTCTTTGGTAAAGACATTTGGTGGTCTTTACCAAATGTCTTGAAAAATTTTGGGACATTCTTATCTGCTGTTTACCTGTTGACACCCTTACATATAAAGTTCTAGTGAATTTATGTTTCCCATTTTCTATTTTAAGTCACCATATATGAATCTCACAGTTCCCATTGGGAATGTTTGTTAAGAACTGAAGGTCATTTTATCAGTGACCTAGACTGGCAAATAATCTTCCTATTTTGGAACACTTCTGGTTTCTCTGGTTTTCCCATTTTAAGGCAGAGTGATCTTGTTATGGTTGGAATTGATGGTAAGGCATAAGAAGTCTCTCAAACCAGTGGACACCCACACAGGACAAAAAGAAGCCCTCTAGAAGCCTAACTGCTGTATTTCAGTAAGTTCAGTGAGTGCTAACCTCACATTGCATGTGCTGACAGCTCTTGACCACTTGAGGGTCAAGGAAAAAATTGCTACAGAAAATAGTTGACAATTTGAGCTAATGAATAAATTTAGGGTCATGATCCCTTCAATAGAACTACTTGGGGAATGAATTTTTCTGAATGCATAATTTTCTCAGCTTCACTGAAGAAGCAACATAAAAATTGGATTGCCATCTATTCCCAGAAGAGAAGAGAAACAGAGGCTACATGGAAACACAGGCACTGGTGTCAAAGAGACATAGAAAGTTTCACCCTAATCTCTCACTAAGTTTCTGGTAAAAGAAAATGTGAAACAGAGGATAGGCAATGACAGTATCAGCCTTACAAAACAGTTTATTGCAAACACTTAGAGCTCATTTTAGTAGTGAATCTGACCCAAACTCCATCCTATCTACACATGAAAGCTTCTCCCTTGAGTCAAATTATGCTTCAACGTTCAGCATGCATGTCTTTCAGGGAGAAGCAGTGACACAACTTCCAGTCTTGCAGCTAACCCAGCTGCCTTGCAATTGGACATCTGGCAACTTGAGCTGGACTTTGCAGTGTGCATGTTCCACTCTGTCCCGCTTGGACATAATGAAACCATACTGTAAAGTAGAAGTTTTCCATTTGTGTTCAAGGTGTCTCTGTGAACCTGTGAACTGCTGCTTAGAGGATCTACCAAGGGAGATTAAGTCAGCCTACTGTCAGTACACTTGCATTAAATTTACAAGACTCATAAATCTCCAAGATGAAAGTTTTTCTCTCTGGTGACCAGTGACAGGACCCAAGAGAATGGCCTGAAGTTGTGTCAGGGAAGGTTTAGTTTGGATGTTAGAAAAAGGCTGTTCACCCAGAGGGTGGTTGGACACAGGAACAGCTCCCCAGGGAAGTGATCACAGCACCAAACCTGACAGAGTTCAGGAAGTGTTTGGACAATGCGCTTGGGCCCATGGTGTGACTCTTGGAAGGGCCAGGAGTTGGACTTGATGATCTCTGTGGGTCCCTTCCTACTCAGCTTATTCTGTGATTCTGTGACTCATTTTAATGTCCACAAATCAAACTTGAAAGCTTTCAGTATAAAGAAATGTCCATATTTATTCCCTTGTATTCCCTCAGCCATTTTTAGTAGCCTCCTCAACCACTCCGCCTACTCCTTCTTTTCTTTATCATAGAATGGCATGGGCTCAAACTCAAACTGTAGTGCACACATTATACATCAGGATCCCAGCAAGAGATGGAAGTGGACACAAAAATGTTTGTCAGTGCAAAAATAAGTGACACATCTACCTGGAGGCAGATAATTCTGATAGATCAAATAATCATTTCCCTAACAGTCTTGAAATCTGTCAAAATAGGATGCATGTAGTAAGGGTAAAATCAAACACTTTATTTCTTCCTGTTGTGGCTGCCTGTGTTTCTTCAGTTCAAAGTTAGCCTCCAAACTACAGAAAGTTGCTTTTGGTTCTCCAGAGGCATAACTGCCAGTGCTCTCCACATTCCCTTACAGTAACTAGCTGAAAACCATGTATCTGGGACCTTCTAATGAAGCCTCTAGGTATTTCATTGGAGCTTACAATGCTTTTATTACAAAAAAATTCTTTCAAACTGATTACTACAATTGTTCTTTTTCCTTGCAGAGTGTAAGTTTGCGTGGGTATTTGGCTGGGAGAGAACATTTCAATCTGCTGAGGATAATTGCCAGACATTGCTGGAGAGCTGCAGTATCTGCCTTCACTAACTTCTGGACTGGGGATGCCTCCTGTTTTATTATATTTGTACATACATATGTATGTATGTATACATATTGCAAATCCTTCAATGTGACGATGTGGTTTGATGAGGTGTTAAAGCTCAAACACTTCTAGTCCTTGGTGAAAAATGCCTGGAGCCTCTAATACGAAGTGTCAGGTGTTCATAAACTCCTTCTGCCTGTTTCAAATGTGTTCAAAGTGGTTTGATGGATTAACTCTCTCAGTAGACTTTATATGTGGTCAGTATTGCCTGTCCAAATCCAACCACCTGCAGTTATTGCAACAGTTTTTGCTGCTCATTGCCACCCAGGATCATGCTCTCCAGTTGCTGCAAGTTTTGGGCCTTGTAATTCCACCTTTTTTTTTGCTGTTTTCCTCCACTGGACTTTCATTAACTATGTCTGCACTGAGCTTTCTTTTGCAGTTGATGTCTGCAATGCACCTTTTTTTGGTTACTTTTCTTTGAAGGAGACCCCCTGTCTTGTATTAGAATTCTGTACCAGCAAAAGACTGGATTTTCCAAAATACCTCCTGCAGCAGCCAATGCAATAACCATCCCACACTGTAGGTACAACATTCTTATCTTCCTGACCCAGCCTTACCCAATGGAGTCTTGACTAGATAGAGGCACAGATTTTAGTCCTGCTGGGTGTCAGGCTAGGAAGGCTTTTTGCAGCAAAATGCCACTTTCTGAACCCTAGTTGCCGAGATGCTTCAGCAAAAACAATTAGGAAAAGGCACAGAGGCAAGGCCAGCTGTCCCTAGAGGACCTACAAGAGGACTGGGGCTGTCAGTGGCCAATCTGGTATCAGGGCAGGGAAACCTTGCCTGTAACACAGCAAGTCTGACTGCAGCCTGGAAAGTGAGGAGAAGCTGTTTCCTGAGTTCAGGAACAGAGCCAGTTCCCCTGATCCCCACAAAAGGGGAAATCCAAAGATAAGGAACAGAGTCCTGAGGGAAAGAAGGAAAATGGTTGGAAATCTCCTTAGTTCTCAGGTGCCCACAGAAATTTCCAGAAACAGGACAGAGCCACCAGCCAAGGTAAGAGGCTTGTTCCCCTTATTTTCTCCTCCATCTTTTGAACATTTTTTATCAGGAACAGCCTAGCACTGATACCCCTTCAACTTCTTGTGACTACACAGCTTCTGATCTCTGACCAGAGCCAGGAAGTCACAACAATGCTCTTCTGATCCCAAACATGTACACCTGTGCCTCATTACCTGTTTGAAGGGTTTTCTCGGGCCCATTAGAGCAGCTGATCCCCAACATCTCCTGGGAAAGTCTGCCTGGCCCCCTAGCGTCAGGTTTCTGTGAAAACCAGCGGCTCTCTGGTCACAGAGATGTTTCTTTGGCTGGTGTTGTGAGAGGTACATAGCAGCCATTAAAACACTTGAATGCATGTGTGGACACAGATGTATGTGTGCATACAATGCACAGCAATGATGATAGTTTGACTGGAAAAAGGCTTTGAGGAAGCAAAACTATACTGTGCCTCTACTTAAGCCTTCCTGAACCTCACCAGTCATTCATCCAGCATCATCTTATGTATCACAACTCACAACATTGCACTGCAACTCAGCACAGGGCAGCCTTGGTCCCTGTACTGGCCCTGGGATGGAATGATTTCACTGATAAGGTCTCTTCCTGCCCAGCTGTCCAGAGATTTGAGCCAATCTGGAGACCAGCTCTGCCTCTGCTGGGAACGTGACTGCCCCAAAACATTGGGAGCTATCTGATGCGTGTCATCCCTGCCTGTCTCCCTGGTGAATCAGAGGCACAGTGCAGTGAGACTTTTGCAGAAGGACAGCTGCCCACAGAGCTGGCCCAGGCAGCTGAGAGATGCTGGCAGTAATCATCCAAAAATAGTGCAGGGTGGGACTACATCTGGGGTGTGGATGGTAGCTGCTTTCGTTTTCTTGCTTGAGAAGAACAGAAACCTGTGGTAGAAACCAGACAGCAAGGCCCAGGTGTGCCCCTCATCCTGGAGGCTGGCTGCTCTGGGTCACCTGGCACTGAGTTTGCTATGGGAGGCAGGAGCTTCCTGGTTGTCCATTAGAAGCATGTTCTGGGTGAATGCTATTCACAGTTTGGAGCAGAGATTTCTGCTCTTGCTGTTGTATGCCATACTTGTGAAGTGGGATGAGTGTTGGGAGATAGTTCAGGTGGTGGAGGCATGACAGTGTGCATAAGAAACTTAAGACTCTCTCTCTTCAGCACCTGACATCCCTTGTGCTTTTAATCACCCTCTCCAGCCTTATATGCTAGGCCAAGTCAATAATGCAGCACTAAGTCTGCCACAGGCCCTCTCTTGGAGTTGTGGAGCTGAGATGATTCCAAAAGTGCTGTAAGATAACCATAAGGATTTCTAGTCCTACCAGCTAAACTGCCTCCATCCCTTTTCCACCAGGATTCTCTGTTCCCCATGTTTTCCAGGTGGAAAGCTCTTTCTTTTTTTCCTCTACTGATGCCTTAGGTTTTAACTTTTATATTTTTCAAATCCCACGCTTGGCAATCCAAGTGTGTAATCTGAAGTTTTGTGTGGCCTGTTAGCTGCTGTTCTCTCATGCTGGTTAGACATAACAAACCCTCTCTAGGCTTGCACTTCAAGGACACCTTGTTGTCCCAGGCCCCAAAATATGTAAACTAAAAGACTTTGAGAGGAGGGGCAAACTTTGGGTAATTACATCAGTAACTGAAGTTATAACTGGAGAATTAACCCTGATATGCAAACTTATAAACGTGTGAAGAACCCATGACCCAGTGTCCATCTTGGGTGGAGCCCCTTGTAGGCTTTGACTGCCCAGGGTGTACCTTTGAAGGCCTTTCAAATAAATACCTACTTTTATTCTCTTATTCTTGTCTAGCCTCTGTTTTCAGGTAACCACTTCGAGGCATCACAATGGTTGCACTTTCTTTTCATTAAATCCTTTTGATTTCTGTATTTGAACAGTGTTGAGGTGATTATTTCTGAGGATGGGATATCAAGGATTGCAGAAAGCCTGGAACAAAAAAGGTGCATTTGAACATTGCAAGAAAAGCAGAATATGCAGAAAGATTGTTATTGATTCCTTCTTGTTTCTGCACAGTTCAGAGTTATAACCAGCTGCCCCAACAAGTGTCTGATGCAGTAGTAATCAGCCAGGACTTCCCCAAATCTCACTGGTGTATGCTTGTACAGGCAGCTAGTCCTACCTGTCAAAGTCCCACCAGCTGTCTCCTCTTCCTGATGCCATAAATATTGTTCTGAATTATTGCTTAGGTGAAGGGGAGCCAGGGGACACAGTGGGGATTAATTACTGTCTGACCTTCCATTGTGTCAAATGCAAACCATTTTCATCTTGTCAGCATCAATAAAAGATACAAACAAACCAGAAGTCCTGGTTTCCATCACTTGCCTTTCTTTCTCTGAATGGCACTGCTCTTTTCTTGAGATCTGCTTGTTCCCTGTAGCAGTTTTTCTTTCATATTGGGTTATAATACTAAATGGGGCAACGGCTTTCAGCTGGATCATAAGACAAGGATATTTAATGGGTCATACCCAGTATCCAAAGTAGAAAGCAAATATTAGACCCAATTGAAAATGAGATAATCTAGAAACCAAGTATGGTAGTAGCTGGCATAGTTTGTTCATCAGGTAAGAAAACCTGGTCTCTAATTTACCAAAGAGTCCTGAGAAGTTTCATGAAGATGAAAACAGTAGAATTATAGAGGAAATATTCAAAATACACAAAATGTAATAAATGGGATTTTCCTGCACAGAAGTTAAACCTAATGAGTTTGAATTTGGACAATTAGTATTTCAGAATGACATCTAATTCTGCATCAGAATCCCACTGCCTGTCTTGAGAGGTCAACAGAAACTTATTTTTTGGATCTGTATCCCTTGGGGTCTGTCTGAAATATCCAGCTGAACATGGCAGAACTGCCCCTCATGGTCTGGTGGGTTTGTGCCACAGCATGATATGTTTCAAATACACCTCAGCTGAATCCCCTTGGTTCAGAAGTCCTCTCAGTAATATTTCTATTAAGAGGAAACAACAAACTGAAGCTCAAATTCCTATACATGTAGCTCAATTTCTTACCCTTCAGCTCTGAAGATGGGACAGTTAACCAGGGGACTTTTGTGAGAGTGGGGTGAAGGAGGAGGAGATACCTATGAAAGTATACAAGACTGCTCTGATGGGGATGTGAAGTATTGGGGCAAAAGAGCCAAAGAAACACCAGATTGTGAGGATGAGGATGGTTTAATAGGCATATCAGCAGCTTTTCTGCAACAGCATGACATTTTAAGAAAATGAAAAAACTCAAACCCCTTATGACTCCCTTACCACCCTGACAGCAATAAACTAGACCTCACAAATGAAGTACTAGAAGTGTTCCTCTCCTCCTTCTACATATAGTCCAAAACCACAACAGGATGTTTCTATTTATGGAAATCTAATATTACACACACAAAAAAGAATAAGTGCAAAAGTAGAAGAAAAAGTGACAGAGAAAAATAGTTCTGATTATTCAGTAGAGTAATTCAGGTTGTGAAGGCAAAGGTAATATTTTTAACATTTTGCTCTTATACCCTGTCCTTTCTACACATTCTTATCCTGGCTATAACTTGTAGTTGTCTGGAGATCTCTTGGGATGTAGTCACATTATTACTTTGCTGTAAAATACCCCTGGGATATGGAATGGGTATGTAAGAATTGCTTAGTTTGCAGGAAGATTCCTTTAAACAGTCCTTTGGAAATTGAGGTACATCCCACCTAACTGCAACTATAAAGTACTTTTAACCATGAAAGGTTGCAATGGTATCAGTCATGTTGCTTTTTAAATTTTCTTGTTTTCACCCCTTACAGGGGGAAACCTGGTGACTAACTGTCCTTATTTCCATTCCTTAAATTATCTGGCGTAAAGTCTCTTTGGATGCTGTGTGGTTGATTCAATGGTAAATCAGTTTTTCTGGGTTTTATTTGTTTTCCTCCTCCAGGACAAAGCCCTTTGTTACTGCCTTTGCCCTTCCACTGCTCTGTGCACCCTTCATGCTATAGGTGTGCATGTTTTATTCATAGCCTGGGGTTATCTTTCTGCCAGTACCATTCCTCCCTTTTGGTTTTTTTTTCCTCTTGCCCTCAAGTCAGTGTACAATATCAAGTGCATCTGTTGTTTATTGATTCATGCAGTGCTCTGAGACTGCGCTCAAGAAGCCTTTTACATGCAGAGAAGACTTCATTTATAACTGAAATACTGGGACCTCTAGGCTGGAACGAAACCACCGGATAGCAGCGCCAGTAACACAACTCAGCAGCTCTCAGAGAGAAACTGAAGAATACCATATCTAATTGAAGCAACAAGGGATAGTTAACTACTGTGGGAAGAATGTAATTGCTTATGCTGGAGACTGGCCAAGACACTAGGGTTAACATTTCTTCCCTTACAAAACACATGCTGGGACCTTTAAATGGCTACTGCTAATTATAATTACCCCAAATAACACTGTCTAAACCACCTTTTACTATCACATCACAGTATCAACTTTATTATTATTAATGCGTCCTTCAGAATGGTGTTTTTGCAGTCTGCCACACAACAAAATAATTCACAGAATTCAAATCAGTGGATTGAGCATGAAAAAAGTCCAAAATAAATATAACTCCTACTTTCAAATGAGTTTTATTTGTAGCAAAATCTAAAAATGTCAGAAAATATAACTTGAGCAGAAAAATAGTGCATATGGGTAGGTGGATTTGGCTGGTGAATTTAATTTAGCTCCACTGTCCTGAGTCTGTAAAGAAGGAAAACAGATGGAAATTTCTCCTCTACTGTGTTGTACAGTGGCTGGAAAGATTACTATAAACTTTGGGGGATAAGGTAGCATAACTTGTGTCCATCTCACTTTTTTCCATCAATTCCACCCCACTGACATTTGAAGAAATATAACTGTTGGTCTCAGGGATGCTTACAGCCAGATAAAACTTCGCAGTTTAACACTTGAGGTTCATGAATACATTTAAAATTACATGACCAAAATGGTTGCAGTTTCGTTAACTACTAGTCAGGTTCAGCTAAGGAAAATTTGGCTCATAATGTCTAGGCTTGAATGACAATCACTAATGGCACTCAGCAGATGCCTTTAAATGTGTTTTCTTTTTCTACTTCTCCATTAACTATCATTTAATGATGTATTGTGCATCTTCACATTTAAGTAAAAAAATACAGCTCTTTAGGTCTAAAATCTCTATCAGTTATTTTAAATAATAGCCTGTGCAGGAGATAGCTGGCCAGAAGCATGAGAAATGCAGAGAGATGTGTTCAAGCCTGTAGCATCACCATATTCAAATCCACAGCTCCCGCAACTTTCAGCCAATGGTTCAGTGGCTAACACCTTTGGCAGTAGGTTCCAGAGCTGTTGAAGTGGGGCTTCTGTCAGATGCAGGGACGGAAGGGCAAATCCCACCATCCTGTTGTGTTACAGAGCCCTCTCTGCCCCTTGCACAGTGCAATTCCAGCTTTTAAAGTTTTCCCAGCATCTGGGAAGACAGCACCCTCAAGTAGCACCATTCTGGCCAGGGGGAGTTCTTCAGAGCCTGCTAGTGGATCTCGTGGCCATTGGCACATAGCAGAGGGACAACAACAGATGTCCATATTAGTGACACTACTCTGGGTACGATCTCCTCAACTTGGATTTAATGTCTAGGCTGGTTTGGGGCTCCTGTGAAAAAGATGTTGAAGGTGAAGCATGCAAGTATGCATATTGGCTGTAATGGCGCCACTCCTGTGCCTGCGGTTTAGTGACTGTAGCTACTTGTAAGGATGAAGCTGTAAGTTTTAATTTTACAAGGACCTCAGTAAAGGCTTCTGCTAAACCTGCAGGCAGGAGGGACATCTGGGTGCAGACAACCCTTCCCAAATCTCACTGCAGTATCTTTAACGTGTCACTTTCCACCCAGCCTGGTCCCTGTCCATGGAAGCGTAAGAGAGGTTCACACTCTCACACTTGGAAGCAATGCTTAGAAAGAGTTACCAGCTTGTTTTCCTGAGGATACTGCCACAGGGAATACAGTGATCTGATAGCAAGATTTTTGATTAATTCGATTATCTCTCCCTGTCAGTGTTGCCTCTCTCATGTCTTTAACTGATCATGTCTGCAACAGTACTAGAAATACTGTAAGGAAACTATCCTGAGATCTGGGGAAAATTAAGCCCCCATCCCACCCTCTTACTCTGCTGTTCTCAACATACCAGAAATCAATATGTACCAATAGCATCTTCCCTCTACACAGGTTTAAGTCTATGATATTATCATAGGTTTTTACAGTCTTCTTAAGTTATGGGTTTGTGTGGGTTATGTGTGTGGTTTTATAAAATATTTCTTTCATTTCTGCAGAGCTAAGAGAGCTCTGTGATGAATAATAGTCCTGTATTTTCAGAATTTATATTGCTAGTAGTTAGAAGGATGGATGTTCCAGTCTGCTGAAGATTTTAAAATCTGATTTGCTTCTGAAGAAGAATAAACTTGAATGTTTTAAGGCTTCACAAAGAAGGACTTTAAAAAATACTTTAGATAAATACAGAGTTCAACAGACTGTAGTGTTTTATGTCAGTGCTTACTTGTTTTTCTATATTGAAATATATAATAAAAGGTGACTATAATTGGAGAGGAAATTCGTTTGTGCAGTTAATGAGGCATTTTTATTTATGAATACAATAAACAAACAGAATAAAATGTTGCATAGCCTGAGAATATATGGCCCCATTGAAGTTTCTGTATCCAAGTTCTCTTGGGGAAGATGCTTAAGCCAACAGAGCTGAGCTTGACTTAGAATTCCCTGAGGTGCCACAAACATGCAAACCCTATTTTTCAGGCTGGGTTTCAGGCCATGCAGAGAGCTGGTGGCTCTCCCAGCACTGGCACACAGCCTGCAGGGGCATGCAGACCGGTGGGGACAGGGGGGCAGCAGCAGTGCCTGGCTGAGAGTGACAGTGGGAGGGTGCTCTTGGTGTCCCTGGAGGTTGTTGCCATGCCTACAGCAAAACACCCAAATTCTGAAGTACTGTGGCCATGTGAAAGACATGTTGGAGAGGTCATGTGGCTGACATTTTGTAATAGATCCTGGAAAAAGGAGACGTTTTGGAGGAATAAAGATGTTTGGCCACCAATTTGTCCTGCTACATGCAAGTAAAGTACTTTTGGAAGGAGCTGCAATGTTTGGTGCTCTGAGTGATGTGGAGCTCCTCAGGGAAGAGCGGAAGCTCCTCTGGCAGTGACTCACACTGCCCTGGCTGATGGAGCTTGTTCCTCGACTGACACAATAGTAATTTAATATTGGTTTTCAGTTGGATTTGTTGGGTTTTAGGAACTTGCACTAAAAATGCCCTTAAAAACATGCTGCAAAGCTACTTCAACTGTGCCACTTGGGATTAGATTCCTTTAATGGCTGCTTATTGAGAAGAGTAGATTAGGAAACCTCATCTGGGAGCACAAAGTCCCTGAGAAGAAGGTTGTGGGTTTAGTAAACATTAGACATTTCATGCTAAATTAATCCTGAGAGATTAATTTCTTACTGTTCAATATATGTTTTGTGTTATCTAAATAACTATCTAGGAAATATCAGAAATAATTTTCCCCATAATACAACATTAGAAGGTGATGGAAAATCCTGAGACACCCACTGCAACTAGAAAAAGGAATAAGAAACAAAATTAAGACAACCTATACAGTGTAAGTCACATAATACTGAGAGTACAATGTCTGTGTGTATAAATTAAGATATTTAATTACTGATTGAGCGGATTACACTCAGCTACAAAAATGATGAATGCTTGTGGAAATAAATCCTGATTATTTCTGTTCAATAACAGCTGCAAAAATAAGGGGATGAAAACTTTTTATCTGAGGTGACTTTTAGTTATTCTAAATTAATAGTAAACTTTACACCTTTAACCAACAGAAAATGCACACTTTCAGAGGAATCTCATTTTTAAAAAGCTGTTTACAGCATTAAAGTAATTTCAATCTCAGGGCAGGGGGAATTTCATCATTATGGAGTGCTGAACAGAGGGTACATACTCAAGAAGTGTACAGAGCCAGGAACAGCATCACAGATACCTTTCCTCCCAGAAGGATGTGGCTTCAACCCGAAGAATCCCAATAACCAAATTAATATAACCCAACCATTCAAAACCCACAAGATTTGCAGGGATTTCTCCTTCCCCGCCCCATTTTTTGTTTCAAGTTTTGCAAGCAGGATCACTGCATATCCAGCTAATTTCTGGCATGGAGGTATTTTGGGTAGTGGGATAAATGATTTGTCAGTGTAAAGAAGTGTGTGTCTTACTGTGAGGGGGACAAGGCACTGTAGGTCTATTTGATGTGTAGTGGAACTCAACCCCATGGGCTGGGGAAGGAGCTCTGCTCCACCAACTCACTCTAGTGAATTCTCACCTGTACCTTTGTCTCATGAATTAGTCGGTGTTTTAAGGAAACCCATATGTCTGTGTCATCAATTTCTTATCCACGCAGAAATCTTATTTTAAATTCTGCTACTGTTGTGTTTACATAGCAATAATATGGATCATATTTGTATTTTTATAACTGAGGGTAAGGTACAGCATGCCAATTAGCTCATGCTATGTTTGGGTTTTTCAGGATATGCAAACATCTCCTTGGCAAAAAATCTGCGAAGTTCCTTAGCACGGAAATTCTGGTGCTCTCAGTAAAACACAGGTGCCAGTTAGAGTGGGTCTTGCTCTCTTCAGACAGCTAGAAGGGGCAGATATGAACATTCAGATCTCTAAAATCATATAGTTTCAGCTTCTGCTTTTCACAGCAGTTTTATTCTACAGCAGCTTTACTCTAGCTGGTGTCTGGCTCCAATAAGGGACAGCAATTTTTGCCTTAATTGCTACATTGCTAATTGCTAAAATGGTTTCATAGCTTGAATTACAACTGCATATGTAAGAACTTTTTTTTTTAATAGATCTAGCAGGAAGTCTGCTCACTTACACTTTAGAGACACTGACAGTGTCTTTTTCATCAAATCATAGATTCAAGATCAGAAGGAACCAGTACAATAATGTAGACTGGCTTTTTGTGTGAGAAAGTCAAAGAAACTCAGATACTCTTTTCTTATGAGCCCCCAAGCATCTGTTGTATCCACAAGATACTGAAAAAAAATTAAATTAAAGATCACACATGATGAAGAATTCACCAGAGCACTTGTTAATTTGCTCCATAGTTAATTCTCCTGATGCTTAAAAATGTCTTTATTTACAGCTTGAATTTATCTAGATCCTGGATATCAGCATGTTTTTAACTCCTGGAGTACGGGGTAGTAGTCTGCAAAAGGAATCTCTTTTCTATATGGGTTCCTGTAGATCACTTTCAACACCTTTTGATCCCTTAAATAGCATTAATAAATACAGGTCTTTGAGCGTCTCACTAAGTTTTATAGGCAACAAATCGCTTTTGTGGCCCTCTTCTGAGCCTTTTCCCATTTTTCACCATCGTCCTCTCAATGCATCTATCAAGCCTAGACACACTGGCTACATCTAGAATAGTAAATTAAACAGAAAACTGTTTGGGTGCTTGAACTTGACTGCCCCTGGTGTTAAATTGTTAGCACAGGCCCTTGTGAGGTTTCTCCCTGGATCAATGAGACAGATCTACTCATCTCAGAGAATGTCTGAGCACAGTTTGGGCTTAGCACAAGCCAGCAGTCATTCCCAGCCAGCAGCTCATCTGCAGTCACAGTGGTTGAGAAATCAGGATAGTTTACAGGCACGGATAAGGACCATTTCACACCAGCCTCCCTCAGTGCTAGCGGGTAGCACGGGCTGCTGGTAATTTACTGCAGAGGTGCAGGCAGTAGTCTGGAGCGGCCTTACAATGCTGCATTTGGAGAGGGAAACACTACCTTCTTGCTCCTTGTTCTTATCTATTGTTTATGCCTTCAGATCGACGCTCCTCGCCACTCTAATTGTCCTTGGAGCTTGTGGTGATATTATTATCTACTGCATTCCCAGAATATTGCCATTGTCCAAGGATCCCTGGAATTTTTTTTCCTCCTTCTTTTTTTTTTTTTTTTTTTTTTTTTTACAATGGGAAGGTAGCAGGGATAAAACTTGTATTTCTAAAGGCATCTTTTTAAATTTGACTCTGTGTGTTCTTTATCTAAGCACCCTTTATGAGTGTAAGTGCGGTTTCACACATAAACATTCTGCTCTCATAATGATGTATCACTTCACCATTTTTACTATAAATTATTTTGCAGTTCCTTCCAGAAGATAGTACTAATGAAAATATAATGAATAGAGTTGTGCCAAGAATGTCTGGGAACTCCTAGGAATTCTAAAAGTTCAGTAGGGGAATGTTCTGCCCTTTGCCATTAATGTTTGGGATGTATCCTATACCTTACTGGTAACCCATTCCTTTGTTTACACTGATTTCACATAACCTCATTGTTTCAAATTGGGGTGCTGTACAGTTCCTCCCCAAAGGCCTCAAAAAAGTCTTTATGGTCAATGTAGCAGTGGGAATGAGAAAAAATGAAACCCTTCCCAGAGGGCAGTAAGTAAGGGTGAGGGAGATAAGTAGAACCAGTCAGCTCTGGATTTCAGCCCTCTGGAGACTTACTCCATCTCTGGGAGAAAAGTATGTGAACTGGAAGTCCTCCTACATTTGCAAAGAGGCATTTTTAGTGATAAAGCAAACATATTTGGCTCCCTCCCAGTTGCAGAAAGATTGAATTCCTAACCTGAAGTAGAACTACACTTTCCTCTGGTAATTTCAAGATCTAAGCTACATTTTCATAATTCATCATCACGTGGAAGGTGCTTGTGTGCCAGCTTCACACTGTCACACAACTGGTTAGTCAATGTGTATTCATATCATCTCCTGATAGTTTTCAAGTGAGGAGTTAGAATATTCTGAGGTTCCTAAAAGTCACCTCAATGATGAACTAACTCAGCACTGGGTCTCTGCATCTCTGCTAATGGCAGACCACAGGATGATCTTTGGAGCATCCAGATCAAAAGGGATATGTTTGGGGACAAAGTTGGCAGCTTAAATTCAACTATTTTTTACTTCACATTTGGATTACTATAAGCTTTGATCACCTTACAGGTGGCAATTTTTAAAGATGCATTAATTTGATCGATTACAAACTTATCACCATACCATAAGATATCAGTGTGATGTCTCAGTCTGTATCTAATCTGGATTGTTGCCTACTTCAGAGGATAGTCATGTCTTAATCAAGACTTTGGTGAGGTTTAAATTAAATGCATTTTTGCTATAGCATTAATGCCATTGTTGTGCTACTTGTTTGTTTCTCAGATATTGAATCATTACCACTTGGGGTACATATAGAGGAGAAGGGCAGGGCAGGGAAGAGTTGAAAAGAGGATGGTTAAGCGAAAGTCGTGCAGCAACTCCAGTGTAGGAGTTCATAGATCCTTAAATTCCTTTTGCTGATTGTAAAAAGCCCCATTCCTCCAGGATGGGAAGACATTACAGCTTGTTCAGTGAGGAGGGATGTTCTGCTGAGCTGCCCTACGTACAGGGACATTGTAGCAAGTATCAAGGAGACCTCCAAAGTGGAGAGACTGTGATGTTAGACTGAGAGGTCATGAGCTCAGCTGGGTTTGAGAAGTCTTGTCAGAGATACCAAACACATCTTTTTGCTTCGCAAATTATTTCTTCCAGAGGTCCTGAAAAGAAAGAGTGAAACCATGTCTGCAAATAAGACTACAAAGGTCAGAAAGCACTGAAAAATTTGACACTCCATCCACACTTACCTCCAGGTTTCCTTATCTCACCACGCAGGACTTCTGGACTTTCCTTTTCCTCTTTTCACTTCTTCCCCCCACTCTCCCCTGCCTCCACCCCTTCCCCAGCTAGGCAGATTTTTGATACAAGAGGTTGCTGGGGTTTTTTTTGCTTCCTTCTCCCTTCCCTGGCTGTTCTGCCTGCTTTCTCCTCTTCCTTTTTTCCCTAAAAGGCTGCAGAAAAGCACTGCAGCAGAGGTACTGTGGTTTAAAGGTGCAGAGCCCAAGTGAAAGAGGCTGGAAATTTATGCTCTGAAATTTGTGAGAATCCTTAGCACATCTGGTAAACGATAGGTGTTTTGTATGGCTGCATAGCCTGGCTGTGTCCCAAGACCAGAAAAAAAGAACCAAGTTACTGTTCTTAAAGAGATCATTTTCAGGCTGCTGCAGTGGTCCTGCAGAAGGAATCGAACCAGGCCAGGTGTTAAAGTTACTTTTGGGTGAGTAGGGAGTCAGGCAGACTCTGGAAAATTTGCAGAAGAAATAGGCATTGCTAGGTGTGTTGAGCTTTTACAAATCTGGAAGTTTTATCTATTGATCACAGGTTCATAGGATAGTTTGGGTTGGAAGGGACCTTAAAGATCACCTAGTTCCAGCCCCCCTGCCATGGGCAGGGAAAAATTCCACTAGACCATGTTGCTCTTCTACTTCTGTGGCCGTATATGTGCATGGTCTCCCGGTACTGCTCATCACGGGTGGAGTAACTCAGGGTTTAGTGTAGGCGTCTTCCAGCATCCAGGGGAGCACCCAAAACCCTCTCTTCTAAAGCATGGCCATATCTTCCCTGTCTGCAAAGGGGCAACACTCTCCCGCTGGATCAGAGGAAGCTGTGCTCGCACCAGGTCGGCTGCTGATGGCTTTTACTTGGTATTACAGAAGGGTTTTTTTCCCATTCGGAAGAAGCTGGATTGCCAGGGTGCAGGATGTTTTAGGGCTCCAGCAGCGACCCGTTCCCCTGGGTGGCTCGGATGGTCCCCCTGAGCGGCTGCAGCCCCGCGGGGCCAGCGCTGCTCCCGGCCCGGCGAGTGCTGCGGGATGCTGCGGTGGGAGGGGGAGTCTGTTCCACAATTAAACAGCACCACCTGCAGGCCCCGCCGCTCCGCCGGCTCCCGGCCGTGCTCCGGGGGGATGTGCCGGGGCTTACGGGGCTCCCGGCAGCAGCGCCTTCTTCGGCTTCCTCTGCCTAGCTCGGGGAGAACGGGAGCACCCGGCTGTGTTGTCTCAGAATGGACATCGGACCTGCCCCTTCCAGGGTAACGACCAGCAGGAAAGATGTGAGAGCTGGCGTTGTTCGCCCTGGAGAAGATAAGTCTTGGGAGAGGCCTTATTTCAGGCTTCCAGTATGTAAATAAGGCTTAAAAAGGAGGGGGAATCATGTTTTATATGGACACAGAGCGACAGGACAAGAGGGAATAGTTTAAAACTAAAAGAGGAGACGTTTAGATGAGATGTTAGGAAGAAATTCCTTCCTATGAGGGTGGTGAGGCACTGGAACAGGTTGCTCAGAGAAGTTGTGGATGGCCCATCCCTGGAGGTCTTCAAGGACAGGTTGGATGGGGCTTTGAGCAACCTGGTCTAGTGGAAGGTGTCCCTGCCCATGGCAGGGGAGGTGGAACTAGATGATCTTTAAGGTCCCTTCCAACCCAAACCATTCTATGTGTCTAGTGGGAAATAGAATTCACCCTGACTGTGAATGTGCTTGCTCTTGGATTCAGTTTTGCATTAAAAGGGGAACAAAAAGACAAAACCCCCACCCTTACTCCTGCTCCTGGACTTCCCAGATGAGAGACTGACCCAGCAAACTAGAGAGAAGGTGAATGAGACACAAACTGATGTTTTAACATTCATAATTTCCCCTTTAAATCACAAACTTTTTTTTTTTTCTTTTGTTTTAGTTTTAAGCCCCCTACTGCTGGCACATTAAAATGTCTTCTGAATCCCTGACTACTCTTAAACCATCAGCACTAGGTTGTGAACACTTTTCTGCTGATACTTATTCTTTTACTAATAATATCTCTGCTGTTATATGAATTCTGCTAAAAGAACCATGACTGATTTTATTTCTTTCATTTTTTGTAGTGCTGAGGGTTTTTGTCTTTATTTTCAAGAATGCGGTTTCCTGAAATCCACCTGGGGAATTTTCTTCTGCTGCCCAGCTGCATCTTTCCAACAAACTTGCAGAATGAAGGAGAGTTTACTACATCCTCCAGGTGTAATATCAATAGCTCTTCAAAAAATAAACCCCACAAACCCAAGAAATCCAAGCATTTTAAAGAAGATGAGCACTTCAGAATGGATGAAATGACCCTCTGTGGAAGAAGACAATCACCTATGACTCAAGGTGGAAGATGGTTTGCACTTGGCCACCACTGTGCTATTGTACCTTGGCTTGTACCCAGAGCAGTGACCAGCTTCTCCCACGTTTGGGGGTGTTGTGTCCCAACCACAGCTGGAGTACACTGTTGTTGCTGTGAGCCTTCTCCAGATGTTCATGGCATGCTGGCAGCAGAGGTGGCAGTGTGACCTTTGTCTCTTATAAGCTGTCCCAGGAGCCACCATCCTTCAGCCTGCCCTCCTGCCTGCTCCAGGCACCTAGGACTCCCACAGGGAACCCAGGATTACAGCGTTGCTGCTGCCTGCAGTGAAGGTAGCTCTGATGTTCTGTGCCCATCTCTGCACTGTCATTATCCCTGTGACACCCCGCTGTGATCAAGATCAAGATCTTAGTTACAAGGACCTTACCAATGCCTCCTTCAAGGGATGTGTAAGTAGTGCAATGTATAGTGGCTGTTTTGTTGCCAGGAGAGACAGGTGAACATTAGCTGCTGTCTTGGGAGTGCCCTGTGGTTTTAGGCACTCCCAGGATTTCCCAGCTCAGCTATGTGTGACTGCAACCCTTTTGTTCAGATCAATATCTAAGCCACAATATCATCCTTCTCTAGTACGCTGGGAGTTGTATGCTCTGAGGATCCATTACCATCCAAGACTGACTTTGTACAGTCAGGGATGGCAGAAGTATTATGTATGTAATGAAAATACCTCAGAGCAAGCTCTGTCTCTGATGACCTTCTTGCATGAAAACTAAATGAAGGATTTGTAGCAAAGACTGAAAAATAATTTAAACACAATGTTGGCATCCCAGTTTGGCTGAAGAGTGAAGGCAGTATTAAAGCATTGTACAGGGCTCTGGTGTAACCTTATCTGGGACAGAGGTTGCAGCTGTGGACACCAAGGTTCAAGAAAAATGAACGGCAAGAGAAACAGGGATCCCATGCTGGTGTTGGAAAAGCTGTCATGCTGGAAGGGGAGTCTTAAAAGGACAGAGTAGGTTCTTCTGGTCTGATGATGTGCCTTCACCATACAAAAAAGGAGGAGAGAGGACCAAAACCCCTAATCACTCCTACAGTGTGTTCTGGAAGGAACTGCATGAGAGGTACCTGAGAGAGCAGGAGTTGATTGTTGATACTTGGTCTTTTCCATCCATGTTCAGTCATTGCACACTGCAATGTATAATGCTGCCATGCTTTTCAGAAAGGGTTGGACTAAATAACTAAATTGCTGGTGTCCAGGTGTAAATGCCACTGGTCCTGCCTGCCATGGGAAGTTTGTCACAAGTGTATGAATGCTGAAAAGTGGCCAAGCTTGCCCACAACACAGTGGCCATGTCCTCCTCCAGGGATGGCTGTTTGCTTCAGAGGCTGGTGGAAGCACAGCGCTGTTTGTGAGAGCCCTGTGGGGCTGTGGGCAGCCCTCACCCTCAGCTGCCTGCGATTTGTGATCCTGAGGGTGATGGCAGGCGTAGATCAGCATGCTGTGTACAGTCACCTGGTAGCAATCTCCTCCACAGGTTTTTACAGCTTAAATGTGCTAGGCAAGAGGGAATGACCTGGATTTTACTCTGCTGGATGTGGTGCAATTACACTGGGGATTCAAATGTTTAGTTACTACCTAGCAGCTCCTGCAGAAACTACAGGTCTCCCCTGGGCAGCTGCCTACCTTTATTGGCAGGCAGGCATTCCTCCAGCCTCGTATACCCCATCACATCAATCTCACCAGCCTTTGTTGTTTGAAACCTGGATGGATTCATTGGAAACTATCCTTTTGGAGACCATCGCCAGCCTGGTGGGGCTGGAGGGGGTTGCTGGAGCAATCTCTGAGCCATCAAGGCTGTTTCCCTGGGAAAACAGCTGCAGCTCTTGCTGGATGCTGCAGCTCAGGCCAAGTGTGGCATTACCTGCTGGTACCCTGTCCCTGCATTTGTGCTGTTAATAAGCAGACAGAGCTCGAGCACGGTGACCTGTTTCGTCCTTCTCCTGCCTGGGACTCCTGGATTCACTATGCTGGGCTAAAAGCTTCCCTCCTATTTCCCAGGGCAGTGCAAGCCTGTGAGATCTGCACTAGGAATTACAAGATGTGTTCTCATTGAACAGTCTGGGTACACAAACAAGCCATTTCTCTTTCCTTATTTGTATGTCAGAAATGAAGATTTGCCTTCTGCTCACAGTACTGAGCATTGCTTGAACTCTACAGCAGATTCTTTCAGCCCATAATGAATTATGGGTTTTTCCTAGGAGAAAGGAGACATCCAAGACTTCGACACTTCTGCTCATGCACCAGACTAGGAGACACAAGGAAACTCAGGTCCAGAATGTGACAGCAATGGTAGAGTGAATCTCCCAGGAGATTTTATTGGCTAGGATGTAGTTTCACTTTAACTTGACTTTCCATGTTCTGGAGCAGAGCTGGCTCAGGCCCAAACAGTTTGCAGACCACATAGACAGTCTTGGTCCTTCTGCACCATCTGTGTCTATGTACAGCCACAGAACAGAAACCTTTGTCAATGGGGAGTCTACTTGGGTCACCACCCTCCCTGTAATGAATGTTTCTTACGGAGAGGTATCACACTGGGAAGAAACCTCACTAGTGAATCTGCTCAACACTTCTAATCCAAGTCAACAAAGTATGCTTTGGTTATCAAAAATTTGCATAACACTCATTCTGTTTATCAGTTAGGATCCTCCATGGCATGCCCTAAATAGCTGAAAAGGCTTACTCATCAAAAAGGAATGTTTTGTTTCTTGAGACTTCATTAAATGCTGTTGGAAAAAATTGTTGCTTGTTTTGAAGTAAAAAAAAAATCATAAACAGAATGTGGTAGAAATGGAAACAGTTCTGGGTTGCAGGAGGGTTAAGCCAAGATGAGATAACAGTGCAATATGCTGTTGTTGAAAACCAGCAAACTTTATGTTTAATTCTAGCTTGCCAAATGATTAGAAGTGCAATGGAGCAGTGATTTTTGTAAAATGGACCTCAATTTATGCTGAATATTCAAAAGGCAGAGCTGTGAAATTTAAGCACCTCCAAAATGTGTGGTTGGCTTCTGCTTTCAGAAATGCCTAATCGCAAATTCTTTTTCTTTTCTAGTTTATGGGCTGTGATGGTCCTTTAGACCTTGCCAAATATAATATTGCAGGAGTGCAGAATTACATGTTCTATGACTTTAAAGACCAAGAAGGCTGAAAATACTGACATTTATTTCCTGTTGCACCTGAAGGAATACAAGCCTCTGCATTCATGAGGCTGGAGGAGGAACAAGGAGGGACTCAACCTCCTCAATCTAAACCAAATAGAAGTTTTAGGAAGAAAAAAAAATTAAGAGGAGGCACCATTTCGGTGCCGTGCTTGTTTTTGTTACTCTTCAGAAATTCATATTAATTATAAGTTGATATTTCTTATTAACTATGACAGAAAAAAGAGGATTAGGGTACCTGAAACAGGGTCAATTTGCTTTATGTCAGTCTCCCCTCCCCTGGCTGCTGCCCAGCTGTGGAAGGGTCTCAAGCTAATTCTAGCTTTAGGTCTGCACACGCAATGGACTTCTTTGAGTTCCTGGCTCAGGCTTCCCACTAACCCTAGTGATCAACTTCTTCTGGATGTCACTCCCTGGGAAGGAGGTACCAAGAAGTTAGAAATAACAGCTCTTGCCTAGGGGATACAGGAGGCTTTACTGGGTCTGGCCTCCACCTCTTGTTCTGGGCTGTGAAAATCAGAACAAATATAATGGTAATAAAACAAATTATACATAGAGAGGAATTTAGCAGGTGTGCAGGCAGGTACTGGAAAATTCAGCATGTGAGCTGAACAGTCTGCGAATAAATGTCGTCCACATTCTTCACTATTTGGCATATTTAGATGGTGCCAGGATACCAGGTAGTCTTTTTTTTTTTACAGGATGAGGACAAATAGACCTGAATATCTACTGGGGATTAGCTAAAGTTCATTATGTTGCTAAATGCACAACAGGAAAGTTCAGTAGGATTTTAATGACAGGGTAATAGAAAAACCATATGGAAAAAGAAAAGAGACTGAGTTACAGCCAAAACCCAAAGAAGGCAGACAGCAGCAGCAGAAGGCAGGATGCCTTGGGAAACTACAGTGGCAGATATCAAGGCATCAAAGACAGGTATAAGGTATCAAAGGTATGAAAGTCCATAGTGATAAACCCATTGTTGTAAGGCATGTATGTATTGGAAAAGGGAGCATATAAATTGGACTCCTGCTGCCTGATCCTTTGTGAGTCATGAAAGGAGTGCAGTAATTAAATTCTAGATTCACAGAGGTATTTAAATGCATGAGCACTATTTGGTCAATGGTGATTTTAATGGGTTTAAGGCTTTTTGCAGATGGCTGAGACCCATCTACTTCTGAGGACACAGCCACAAGCTAGGTTATGTAATCCACATCCAGCGAGCAAGCATGAAAGCTGGACACCAAGTATAAGTGAGAAGAAAGATGTGACACTTTCTTGTGTCTATGAGTCTGAAACCCCACTGAAAACATGCAGTTTTAAGCAGTCTGTGAGAGAGATAAAATTCAGGTGTCACTGTCTGAGGTTCAGTTTGCAGAGGTCACAGAGCCATCAGTCCCCTTTTGACAGCTTTGCTTACACTGGTGCCCATGTTGCTGTACACTCCTGGCCTGCAGGGCCAAGACTGAAGGATCAGAAGGGAAGGTGCATTCTTGCTGTCATTATGAACACTACTGTATCTCTGGTGTGATGAAGGACAGCTTTTCCTTGCCTGCAAGGGCTCAGGTGCAAATTTTCACACTTTCATTCAAGGAGCAAAATGGAAGTATTGGACTTGAAAGGTTCCTATTTGAGGAGGCTTAAGGTAAGAGCACAACACAGAGAGATACACCATTTTGGGGAAGGAAGCTAGAACTGATCGACAGGGGCTGCTGGGTGTTTCTAGCTGCTCCTTGAAGAAACATTGGAGATGAGGAATGACAGACAGCAAGTGGGTAAAGATACCAGAATCTGAGAGACACGATCTGGAAGCGGGCAAAACAGCAACTGCTTCTGAAAGGTGACTCCAAATTAGGCAAGACTGATTGTATTAAAAAAAAAAAAAATTAAAAAATATGGCTTTCAGGATGGACAGTTTGAATCCCAGCTAGGGAAGGTTGCTTTTCTTTAGCTGTCCCTGGTGACCCAATAATCAGCCTCACAGGAAGAGTAAGACTGGGTGAGAGGGCTGCAACTGACTTTTGTACAAGTCCTGTAAATACTGAAGGAAAGAAGGAACAAACAGGATTTTGAAAACAAACTTTTGGCAGAAGAAATGTTAGATTCAGGAGATGTGAGACTTCTCTGAAAGAGGAGCTAGTGTGGACTGGTGCCACTCCATTCAGAGGGGAAATAACTTTCTGCTAGCAGGATTAGAGGGAAAGGCTTTAAAGAGGAGGAAGATACATCCTCAAAAGACAAAGGAGAAAAGGATAATAGAACACCAGAACTAGTGTTACATACAGAAGTAGAGGTATGTTGGTATTGTAAAGAATTAGCTGTCTTCCTTCTGGAGATGCTCAAGCGGATGCAGAGTCTGATAAGCAGATTACTTCACAGAACCAAACCTTTTAGGTCCAACCAATGGTTCAGATGTTTCCCAAATTGGTACTGATTAAAAGTTTTTTTCATCCAGTAAGTGTAGTTTAGAAATCACTCCTATAAATGTCTTATAACACAATTTAATCGGCGTACGTGTTCCCTGTTTGCAGCAAAGAATTCAGGGACTTGGGAGCGGTGGATGCACATTTCATGCCAAGGTTAAGACACTCTCTGGTCAGACCTCTGCCATGCTGTTAGGTTCATCTTGAGACCATGGACTTCTGTCTAAGGTCCATACCTTAGACAGGAGACCTCAGTCTCTTGGGAAATTTTGTTTTCAGAAAATTTTCTGCAAATCTGCATTTCTCAAAAAAAGTTTTCTACCAACATTTTTTTAAGGTGCAGACATCTGCCTTACACAAGAGAGGCTGCAAAATATCTCACAAAGAGCTGAATGATAATAATTCAAATCAGATTGAAATAAGTCTCAGCTAGATCTCTAGCTCTGCTTAATTTCTCAGGGGGTTCCTCCTGCATTGCTGCACCTGCTGCTTGTGGATGGTCTTTGGAAAAGAAATTCTTACCCACTCAATGTAGGGCATTTGCTGTCCCATGTTGTGATCCAAGAGACAATTCTGATATCCTCCAAGATATCAAGTATGCTCGAGATGTTGTTTGAAGCCCAGATCAGTCTATTTTGTCCCACCAGATGAAGTCAATTTATTCAATGCAGAGACTGTCATGGTTAGCTCTGTTTCATAATGAGGAACTCTGTGGAATGACAGATCCTAGAGCAGGTATACCAAACTGGATTTGTTCTGGCAATGCAGTTGTTCTCAAGAAGAGGAGAAAACATGAAAATATTCGGGCAGTGCAGGCATGCTGCTCTGAGGCTGTTTCTGTAGCGCTCAAGGTACATTTAGCACAATTTGAAAAGCAGAGCACCAAAGAAATGTGAAACAAAGTTCCCTGCACACCAAAGTCATGAATAGTTAATGCAGCTGGATGGCAATGGTAATTCTGATTCATGGAGGAGTTCGATATTTGCTCTCTTTCCCATCTGTAATCAAAACTAAACATCCTGCAATTCTCCATACAGTGTTACAAGGAGACTGGGCTCTGGATGCATTGCCTGGCAAGCTATTTGGGAAACACCAACCCTGATGATCTTGCTGCCAGGAGCTTCAAGACTTCATATTCTGAGGACAGTAAATTTTTTTTCTTTTTTGCCTGTCTACTTGCATGTTAAAAAACCCCCATGAGAATAATCCATCTAGCTCAATATTCTGCCTTTTCTTGTGGTCCACAGCAGATGCCTAGGAAAATAAGAACAAGGCAAATGTATCCTCAGTACTCGCTGATTTCCAGTGATCTAAGAATTAGGAAGTCTTTGAGCCAGAAGTGGCATTTTTGCTCCAAGTAGTCCTCAGTGAATTTGTCCTGAGGTGTTTAACATCTGTGGCATTATGTGGCATGAATTTCTGTAGCTGGTGTGACCAAACATTGCCTCTGCTCAACTTGAACCTGATACTGCCAGAAATGCAGGAATGGCAGCTGTGCTGATGGGAGAGGAGAAGATCTGTTGGTACCTGACATGCATGCTGCATAGGCTGCATCAGAGTCAGGCAGGTGTCTTCTCCTATTTACATAGTTCAGGACATCTTTGCTTCTGAACAGAAAAATAGTGCTTTAATTTCACTCTACAAGCCATTGCTTGAAGAAAATTCAGAACATGTATTGTTTCTACTGCTTCTACAGTCTTGTGGCTCAAGCAATGAAAGTAAAACCCTACTAAGGTGAAAGAGAAGAAAGGAATTAAAAATGAGATTAAATAAAGGAAAAGAGAAAGAAAAGGGAAGAGAAGGGGAAGGAAGAGAAAAAAACAGCCTACAGCAATCTTAATCAAAAGTATTGAAACAACAATTTACATAAATATCCTGTTGACAGTATACATAGAACATTGAGGAGTTATCAGAATCTTTCAATTGATTTTTTTTTCAATCATGTCAGCTCCCATGCTGTTAGAAGCTACACCAGAGATTTCTTTTCCCTGAATGTGAACTTCTGCCCTTTAGTTAATGCACAGAGAAGATGCCACAGGGAAACACTGGGGGAGGTGGGTGAAATCCTGGGGATTCACTGGAAGCATGGGGAATGATCCAGGCTGTGCTAGAGCAGGGTGGGGAGGTCAAGAGTCCATTTCTTCCCTGCCACGGTTAACAGTTCACTGTTTTTCTCTTGAGGCATTCCAAAATCATGATCTGCCCCTCCCAAAATAATGGGAGTGGCTCAATGAGGGTTTAATAATGATTTTGGTCTGTTTTTTTTCTCAAGTGCTTTCTGGACTTTGGGGGTGGCTTGCTTCACATTTTTGAGCTTTAATCTGCAGTTCCAAAACCTAGAAGAGGACAACCTGCAAAAACAGCACCCAAGAACCTCCAGCTCCTTCTGGCAGATCAGATCTTCAGATAAGCAGAGACTTTTAGAATGTTCATGATAAAGCTGAATTTCATCTCTGCCGTGGGCTCTGTGTGTGCTGTGGGAGCAGATACACATTCCCATGAGCACACGGTCCACGAGGGATGTTGGTTGTCCTCTGGTTCACTGAACCCAGTGTCCTGCAGCCAGGACTGTGCCATAGGCAGAGGGAAGGGGAGGCTCCAATGCACACAGAGACCAGACATATGGATGTCTCTTTCATGCAATGTGCAGAATCTGGCTTTTGGGCAGAGGGCATGCATGGCTTCAGAACAATTACACTTCACCAGCAGATCTCCACAAATGAGATCTTGCAGCAATTTCTAATCCCCATTGTGCTCTTTTGAGAAATATCAGGAAGCAATTTTAACCACATGGAAATGAGTATCTTACTGCAAAGTCCCATTACAAATCAGTAATCTACATCGGAAACTGCGGGGATGTGCCAAAACCTTTCTCAAGAACACAAACAGAAAATTAGAACTGATGCTCTACCACGTTTTATCTTACCTCTTTCCAGCTGGTCCATTTTCCCAGAATGACTGGGTGCAGAAAAATAAAAAGTTTGATTGCAGGAAAAGCTTAGTGGAATGGGGAGAAAGGTTATTGAACTGCTTGTTAGTTGTTCTTTTTTTTTGCTGAAGTGGATGTAAAAGTTAATCTGCAGCAAAAGGTCTCACAGCAGGAGCATATTTGTGAAAATCACTTGTACCATTTAATTACTGAAATTCTTGTTGCAGCATAATTTTTTTTCTGCTCTAAGTGAAGGGTGAAAAACAGTTCCTACATTCACCACACTCATACATATTTGGGAAAGGGCTAGGTTTTGTTGTTGTTTAAAATTAAAACTAAAATCAGCTCACTGTTGCAAAATAGAACAAATGCAATTAAAAAAAAAAAAAGGCTGTAAGGCAGGAAAATCTATTCCAGGTAGTGAAACTGGGGGCTTGCTGACAACTATTACAAGCAAAAGCACACCAAAAAAATTGTTCATTACTTCTGAGCTGACAGGGAAATCTTGGTTAAAAGACAATTTCCCATTTAAGCAAGGAAAAGAATAAATTGATTCCATTGACTAAAATACACTTTCTTTAACAGAAAAGAAAAATTGTGTCAGATGTTATCTCTAAGTACACTGCACACAATGCCCATGCAGGCAGAGCAATAACCACAGCTGAAAAAGAGACATCTCTTTTGCAATGAGTTATTTTTCTGGGCACCGATTGCTGTCTTTTTGAAGAGGCTAGATGGTTACATATGCTGATTTAGGAGAGTTCATTAATGTACTGCCCTCTTCTTTTCCTCTTGTCAGCTTCTCCCCCATCATCATTCTCTTTAAACTGAATGATACTCAAATGAACGTACCCTCTGCATGCTGTAGTACACATCTGTAGTTTGAGTACACAGCCAGGGGGAATATCCTGGTGGGCTGGAAAGCCCTGCCGTGCTATCCTTTTGATGAATGTTAGGGTAGTGTTGGCTTAGGATACAGATATGAAAGTGTAACTCATTAGTACTTGTGAAGCTGGGGAAAACATATTTTCAAGGACAGTTTTAGAGCTCCAATATGTGGGGATTTGCTATGGCTTTGCCTTGGTTTTGGACATGAAAATAGATGATGTAACTGCTTTTGTGTGAAAAAGGAAAAAAAAAGATGGAAAAAGAGGCTTAGCTACAATAGCTCTGCCATGCAGGCTGACAGAGGGATGGAAACCAGGGAGGCCCCAGTAGGCAAGTGCCCAGGCGGGTCACCCAGCTGGTTCCTTGTCCTGGCAAGATGGGCAGGAGGCAAAGGGACAAGCAAATCATCTGCCAGAACTCAGCACTGTGCCTTTCTGCTTGGCAAGAAATGTACCAGCAGAGTCCTTGCTGGACTTCCTTAGACTTCAGCCACCTTCATGAAATGCTTTGGGTGTTTAGGAGCCTCAGGTATTCCCTGCTCACAGGTGGGAGCCTTCATTTCCTTCAGCTAGGTGAGATCAGCCCTGAGCTGCTTTTCATACAGAGCAGGAATAGTGCAGCTGAGGAGGCACATACTAGAGATACATTAATGACATCATATAAAATAAATCAGGGGTGGAAAAGATGATTTGCTGTATGTATTAGAAAAACTACTGGGAGTGCATCTGATATTTAAAAATAAAGTAATCTAAAAGCAAGCAATTAATATATGATTTAGTAGTGGCCTCTCACCTGAGAAACTATAAATAGAAAAAGTGAAAGGGGAATAGCAACAGGAGGTGGAGGAGCTAGCACAAGTTCAACAATCAGAGGTGCTTTGGAAGGGCAAATATTCTTCAGAAAATTTCTCTCAGGTAATATCTGTGGGCTCCATGAAAGACAATAGGATTTAGAAAATGTCAATGAGGTTAAAAGGAAGTGTTCAGCCACTTTCCTAAAGAGAAGAAGGTGCTCAAGGTTAAGGATATACCTGCAAGGTTTTGCTCATATGAGGTTTTAAATGTCTCCCCTGTGTTGTTCCCTCTCAAAAGCCTATAAATGTTAGAGATTAGGAGAGTGTTCACCAGGTCCTTTAGATGGATTAACTCAGGCTAAACTCCTTCATGGTGACACAGGGATCTCTAGAGACCCTTGAATGCTTACCCTGTAGCAAACTAGCAGTGACTATACATTTTTTGTTATCCCCTTTTAATTTCAAAGCCTTGCCTCTTCTCCCCATCTCTTTCCTGACAGGATGATCCTCAAAGACTGTCCTTTTAAAAGAGAGGCAGCTAATTATCAGAGGTAATTTGACCTCCTGTTGGGTCCTTGTCTTAGGTCTGTGTCCGTATGTTGTCTATAATTCAGTACTTTAATAAAACAATCAAAATAAATCATAGGTTACTCTAGTGAAATCTTCATTAGTACTATTTCTCTGATAATCTCAGAGCAGAGATACTTTTGCTGGAGAACAATCCTGCTTCCACAGAAATCAGTGGCAAACCCACAGAGAGTTGCTAGTCTGGTTTATTGAAACAGGATCCTACCTCTTTTAGGAGCAAGTGGAGCACTGTTATCAGAGTACCTCCAGCAGACAGGAAAGCCTGTTTCCAATGTCAAATCTCAATCAAGAATGTAGGTAAATTTTGATTATTTGTCTGCTGGCAGAAGGAGTAAATGAGGAAATATTTGGCCCAGCTCCTTGTGTTATGCATCCTCAGTGGTTTTACTGCTTAGATTCGAGGTGGACAAAACCAGCTCTCACTCTTCTGTTGGGGTGAGGCTGTGGAAAATTCCTGTTTTTAATAGGAGAAACTGCCTAAATAAGAAACGAGTTCCAGAGGCACATATGCAGCACAGCACTGCAAATCCTGCCTTTTTTGGAAACCTGTGTTAATTTATGCTCCTTCCTCTTCTTCTTCTGTGTGTGATGCTTCTGCTGAAAGAAAGTCCTTTCAGGGAGGAGCAGCACAGTGACCAGTATTAGCTGATATGTTGAATTGACTTTATGTAAACTGAGCAAAGGTCAGAAGAGTTAAGATGAGACACTCTCCATCTCAAAAAGTTGGGCTCCGTGTGGTGGTTTGGTTTGGAAATGCATTTTTCACATGTCTAATAGAAAGAAGTGGTCTATTAATTTCTGGTTTTAGGTGGAGAGGCTTGCCCATGATTACCAGGGGAAAAGACAGCTATAGCAGCTTAGAAAGGTATGCATCGTACTTACCAGAAAGATGCCTTAAAGAAATAATTAATCTCTTGGTTCTCCTCACATTATGACTCATATTTTTTATTTCTTGTCAGTACACAATTGTTTCTTTGTGGGAGAATATGTCTTCATTTTTAGGAAAAGTAGCCTCTGTTGTTGAGGTAAAAACCCACCAGTTTTCCTTGCTTTAATAATAATATTGGGAAAAGAAACAACTCTGAAAGCAGCATGCTGTAGCAACTTACAAGTTTACTTAAAGGCTTGTTTTTGTTTAAAAAGCAAATAAGTTAAAAAGTAACTTTGACAGAGCCCCTTTTTCCAAAACTCTTATTTTTCCAGAAAAGCTGATCAGCCTCTTCATCTCTGTAAACAAGAAAGCAGTCTCTTGGAAGCCTTTTTAGGCTTTTGAAATTCATTAGGCAGTTACCTAATAGCAGTACTGACACACTATGAGCCAGTGCTGAGGCATGTAATTTGAAAGGCATGAAAGGATAAAAAAATAAAAGCAAGGGTATATTACATTAAAATTTATCAAGCAGAATTCTAGGGAGGAGGTAGTAGATTCACACCGACTGGAACTCCAAGGTACAGCCCTTATGGATTCTTCCCTATGGCAGGTTTACAGGCCACAGGGACAGGAGATGGTGACGAACCATCTGACTGGACTCTGTTAGGGTGATCACTCGAGTCTCTCGTGCTCAGGGCACAGCCCATGGGATGGGTCATTATCCTGGCCTGTAGCCTGTGGCAGTGGACATAAATTGGAGACTGCATGGCCTCCTGTGGCATGTGTTCCTGATGTTCTCCTCCCCAAAAGGCCTCGGGAGGTGCCTCTGTGGACGGACGCAGACTGAGGATGCATAAACTCGTGGGTTTATGTCAGGTGATGTGGTGGTGAGGGATCTGCAGTTATGGCTCCTGAAGGCAGAAAATGTATGCCACAGTCACCCCATCACACGCAGAGCTTTCAGCCCTTCACTTGGCCTTCTCCAAAATCCAAAGGGAGAGCAGCACACACCCCTGGGAGGAGTCACAGGACTGGAGAAAGGTGACAGGAACAGGCAGATGAAGCCCTCTCTGACAACACCTGCTTTGCTGAGAGCGTCTGATGTGGATGTCTGGGATTTAGATCTTTGGGAAGAAACACCCATTACCTAGAACGAGGTCTGCCCTGGGCTGATTTAATTGAATGTTTTTCCATCTTGTTCTAAAGATGTGAGAACAAGATGGAAGCTGGCAAACTGTGGGGTGCAGGGGGGAGGGAAAGTGAGGTAGCAATTTTCTGGAAGTTGGAACTGTACCTCAGAACACTCATGATGAACTGAGCAATCCAACAAACTGGTGTGAAATTCATGGGGTGCTACTTGGTAAGGAAAATTGAAAAGTTCTGCACCTCCACAGGCAAAATCAACTCCCTGCCAAAACAGAATACCAGAGAAGTTGTGGATCCCTGAAAGTGTCCAAGATCAGGCTAGCTGGGTCTTTGAGCAGCATTGTAGAAGGTGTCCCTGACCATGGCAGGGGGGTTGGAAGAACAAGATGATCTTTCAGGTCTCTTCCAAGCTAAACCATTCTATGGTTCTGTGAAAAGTACAACTGGCTACAGGAAAGAAAATGAGAGAGGGTTAAACATCATCATCAGAGATTGATTTTTTTTTTCAGGTATTATAACAGTCAGGCTAAATATTATTCTTTTTTAGGGAGATATATTGTCCATCAAAGGATGCCTTAAATTAAACAAAAATCTGTCAGGAGTAGTATGGGATCTCAACATGACATTAGGACAATTGTAGCATTAACATATTAGATGCAAGCAACTAGGTCATCAACTTCCATGGCTTTTTTGTATGGTCTGCAAAAAGATACAGGTTAGTCAGGACATTTAATTTATACCTATAGCTCTCTATTTACTATCTGAAACTGTGCTCCTTTCACAGTCACTTGCATTGTGTTTAAATTTAGTCACCAAAGTGCCCCCAACAATAGCATAAAGCCAAGAGAAATTTTCAGATATGATTTTGCACTCCAGGTTTGGTACCGCTTCTGCCCTAGATGGAGTAGCTGTATCAGGAAATCCTGCAGCATTAGCCTATTTCTTTAATCTGGTGTAGTAAGCAGAAGAAGAAACATTAAAGAGTGTTATGCAGGAAAGGGAATGAAAGTCAGATTCACACAGTTGGAAAGGGCTCTGGTGTTGGGAAGCAATACACACATGAAGCCAGCCTGACGTGCTGCATCCCTTGAAAAAGGAATCCAAGATAATCTCCGAATTTGTAGAAGAATCAAATTAAATTTAACCTAAGTCACCAAAATATATATCCAGTGCAGCATGTCAGCAGCCTCAGAGAACCCAGTCACCTGTAAACCTTGATGCTTAATTGCTTTCTCACATATGAAATTAAATTCAGTTCAGCTTAATTTCCTACAAGAGGGAGAAATGATGATCTGCTTCTAGACAAGTCTTAACCTGTATTTAGACATCAAAGCATTTTCTACCAAGGGGATCCCCCTCAGCTCCATCTGCCTGAGGCCACCAGTGACTGCACCCTCATGAACACAAACCTGATGGTAGATGAAGAAATCAGCAGTTTGCCTTGATGGGGCTCCTTCCTTGCTCGGCAGAAAGGAAATGCAGCAGTGTAAATCAGGTTCTCCCAACCTCTTCCCTGATAAAATCCTGGTGAGCACAAAGCATGATTTCTGGTTCAAAGATCACTTTTTCTTTTTCATGAACCTTTCTCATGACCAAGTCAGGGCACAGCCAAGGGAGGATACAGTGGGAATGCATTTTAAGTATAATGAGGATGGACTGTGGACTGAGCTTCAGGTGTGCTCAGCTCAGCTCACCCCTGTGCATGGCTGTCTCTCCTCTGCGTCAGTAGTTCCCCTCCACTGTGTACACTGGCTGCTAACATCAGTGATCTCTACCTCAGCCCTGTTACCACTCACCACAGGAACTAGTATTTTATTAAAGATTTCCTTCCTGGATAGTCTTTCTTCAGTTGCTTTTCCTATTGATCCCGTCAAAGAGATGAGATCAAAAATGAGTGAAAGGACACGCACTGCTTCAGTTTTTAAGACATTTTATTTTTGTAACTTCAAAAATTAGTTTAATGAATCATCTGCTGAATTTGATGTGAGAGCTCTTTCTCCTTTCTTTGACCTGAAAATTCAATTTGAGATGAGAAAGGAGGGGAAAATGTACTAATTTTTCTTTGCACACCGTATAACATTCTTTGGAAAAAGTGTCTGCCACAGGGGACTGTGTGTCATGACAGTGTGAAGTATGTGCAGCAACATGGTTTACATTGGTAATTTGGGGCGGCCACCTGTTTCACCTTTGGCCAAAAGTCAGGTGCCCCAACTTGGCACCTGACTCACCCAGAGCAGTGCACTGTGGCTGTGGGGTGTCATGGGCACTGTGCTGAGCCACAACAGCGTGCACTCAGGATGGCAGCTCCTGCCCTCAGCATCTCCACCTGAACATAGCAGAGCTGCTTGGCTCCTGGCTGGGCCAAGAGGGCTTGGGACTTAATTCATGCCCCAGAGCCAGCCCTCCTGATGTGACATTATTTCTGTTACAAAACACTTCTTACAGCCTGGGTGATGTATCACCAAGGACCACTTGCTCTTGACAAGGCTCAGATTTGACCAGTGTTTCCTTAAAAACATGGCATGACATCCCCAACAAATGACCACAGGCTGGATAACCAAGAAAGATGTGATCAGGCGGTTCCTAACCTAGGAAGTGCTATAGATTATGTCAGCATTGACATTCACCATAGTATATATGATTCCCTGCTTTTTTTGGTGGGGGGCAAAAGGCAAGGGAGAGTGACAAATAAGGGCATCTGTTCCTTCAGAAAAGGTCTTGAAGGCTGTTCCTGCAGTTTGTTATTTCTGAATTATGAGAAAATGTGCAGTAATCTTATGCTTGTTATGAGAACCTAATTTCTTTTTCCATTTTAATTTCTATTATTTTCTGCTATTTAATTCTGCTTCTTCTAGTCAGGTCAGTCTAACAATGTGTAATGCAACGGTAGCTCACTAATTTGCAGTAATGATTAGAAACTCTTGAAAATAATTAAATTTGCAAACTAACAAGTAGATAAGCAAATGGAAATGTGCAATCAGTCAAAAGGTGTGTTCAGCTCATTTATGCTGTCGTCCCTGATTTGCTGTTTATGACAATGGCATGTTTTCGAGCTGCTGTACTAAGGCAATTCCTCATGTTATGCTCACTAGCCCATGCGCTGTAGCTAGGAGAAATGATGCTATTAATAGGAGACTGCAGTACCTTCCATTAAATCTTAGATGAGAGGTGGAGAGGCTGCCAACTTCTGTTGCAGATTATAAAGTGTGCAGTCTAGCAAGTGCGTATTAGCTAGATGCAAGTGCAGATATATTGCCATATATGCCAGGTCCATTAAAATGTCCAGACATCTAACTTTTGCCATTTCTGCTGCCATAAGGGAGAAATAAACATGAGTCATTTGGTGAAACCATAACAATGGTAAGGACTTCTATCCACTTTCACCATGATCTGTGGCAATAATTTTTGTTAAAGAAATATAATTGCAGATTTCCATCTTTGAGCAGAGTGGCATCTTAAATACGCTTCAGCTACCATTGTAAATGAAGGTGGGAGCATGACCAAAATGGGCTGTCCATACAGAGGGAAATATCCTCTCATGCAGAGAGATGGTTGGCACTGACAAGTGCCTGAGTGGAGACACGGCCTGCCAGACACTGCTACACAGGAGGCCACAGTGTGGTGGTGCAGCATCTCCACCACCTCTGCCACCAGCCACACGTGGTCTCCTGCCACGTGGGCTGCACAAGCTGCCTTCATCTGGGGACGCTGGTGTTCCTGGAGTCAGTTTTCCAGCATTGGATTTGTATGGCTCTGGGGGTATTGCACAAAACGGGACTTGAATGGCAGCAGCTGCAGCACTGGTCTTGTTCATCACAGCTGCTTCTGGAAATGCCCAAGGACTCAGTGGTGCCCTGGCAACTCACCTTGCCATCATCTCCTTAGGGATAGCTGAGAGTAGTTATTTTTTCCTGAAACTCGGAGTTGAAAGAATACATGGGACAAGAGATCTGCAAAAAACACCGGGATAAATAACTTATTGTAATAAATAACTTAATATTTCTGGATTTTTATTTTGAGCAGCTCTGATGTGCTAGGTGCTGCACAAGGTCATAGAAGACACAAAGCCTCTTTTACAAATGGCTTCTGTTTTCATGCCAAGAAGGTTAAAATCCATAAAACACAGGTGCATATTATCTATACTTATTTTTTTTTTGACCTGACTAAAATATTAGCACTATCATTCAAAATACATCCACAGTATTCGTTTACGGGTTAACCCACTATCAGGGTTGAAATTATTTGTTGTTTTTAAATCCATCCCTTAGCAACCTGAGTTGTTATACTCCTGAAATAGTGAAGTTGACCTTCCATGGCAACATGCCAAAAAAGTTTATTTGTGTTTAAAGAAAACGCAAATAAATTATTGCTAGCTTTCTTCTAGGGTTGGAAGATGGAAACAGACTGCCAAAAAATGGAGCATATAGAAATTTAGGATCATGCTTCACAGCCATCATCCACTCTTAGTGTCACTTTCCTACTGTCACACTACTTATCTCTGTGTGCCATTCCCTGCCATGCAAAGCTCATGGAAGTTACAGGTACTGGGCAACATGCTCTGGTTTTGAACTTCTTTCTTGTTTGATCAGGGGTTAGATTACATGGCCTCCAGAAGCCCATTCTAACCTAAATTATTCTATGACCTCATGATTAATGACCTCCACTCTGCCTGGAAGCAGTGAGTCTGTAGTCGCACATGCAGACATCCAAGCTACTGCACTCAGCACTGGAGCTGGATTTTGCAGTGCATCTATTGACTGCAATTATTTCTCACTGAGATCTTGCAGAGTTGGAAAGTTCACACCAGTGCAGCTCTCCAGAATCCCTCCATCAGGAAGCAGCTAGGTCTCATCAATGAGAAGACTTCTGTGTTGGGAAACTTCTAGCAGTTAACGCCATAAGACCTGGCATTACTGCTCCTCCCTTAGGACCAGCCAAGAGAGAATCTCCCTGCTACTGGCACTGCTGGGAGGTTACCATAGCTGTAGGATCAGTCTCACATGAGTTCTTGGAGAAAGGGTGTGCTGAAGAGCCCACTCAGAGGAACCTCCCAACCCCTCTTCACTCTTGTAGTCAGGATAGGATTCTAAACAAGTCAACAGAGATGAAAAAGCTTTTTTTTTTTTTATTAATTGAGTGTGTTTCATTGAACTGGTGATTGCAACATGGTTTTAACAAATTAACAAAACTTTAAGAGACTTTGTGCTTGATCACTTTGCAGAGGAAGTCTTAAACTTTTGCCCCTATGTCAAAGATTAAAAAAATATTGGGTGCTCACAGCTCTGCAATTTTAAATAAGGTTAGTATTTTGCTAGCTACTTATGCCTAATCCTTGCATATGAGAAAGGTTAATGGGATCATTGCAAGATCAGTGTTTATATGGTGGTGGATTAACCTTTATTTCTAACTCAGTTTCTTGCAAATGTAAACTCTGTTCAGTATGGATACCTGCTAGCTATGCCAGGGCAATATGGGCAACAGTTCAAGCCTTCATTAACTGAGTGTTAAATTGCAGTGATAATCATGTAATTTTTAAGCATTTCAATCCTTCTATATTGCCCATTACAACATAAGCACAAATGGCACAATCAAACTTCAAAAAACTTGAGTGAGAAAAAAGAACTACTATTTAAACCCACTCTGAGAAGCTGGCCTTGATATATTTTTATTCTGCTTTGTGGTAAGAATTTCGTAGCTCCCTGGAGAGGGAGAGATTTTCAGTTTAAAAATATGATTTAGATGTGGGATCTTAATTTCTCATCTAGACCTTTTTCTTCAAATTGTCTCCAAAATGTGTGCTACAAGGACAACTTGTAATCAATGGGGATTTTTCTACCTTTTTCCTGTTTCTGAAGGATCTTCTGAAGGAGTCTTGCATGATCCTGAAAGACAAAGTGGAACCTTTGTTCTTTATTACTGCTAAAATGTAGCTTTAGATTGGAATCATCCACAAAGAGAAACATCATCTGACATCTGAAGAGTACTCGGCATGGATGGGAAGCCCCTGGTGCTGCATTGGCCTTTGCAGGGTCACACAGCCAGAGAACTCGGATGGAGCAAGCACTCATCTCTGCTTTGCTAAACTCTAATTACTGCACTCACATCCTGTAGTCACTGGGATCCAAGAAGCCTGTGTGTGCTGATCAAGGATTGAGGCTCATCTTAGCTATGGCAGGTTTGTGAGATTACAGTATTTTTATTCCTTGCACATGTGCAAAATCATTATGGATTATTCTTTTACAATGAGACTCCCAAAGTCAATGGTTTTCCATATGTTTGTCTCATTCTGGAATTCCAGCCCATCGCTTTTCTTTATATTTTCGTTGTCATGTACACTTGCTGTAAAGCTGGGGAGGAGGAGAGGGCAGACTCACATGAGAAATATTTACATAAAGACCTTTCCCAGGGCTTTTTTTCCCACAGTGCCTCCACCTAGGTTCCATTTTGTGCAGCTGTGCTCAAAGTATCACCCCAGCAGATAGACCAGTTAATGAAGATGAGGTGGAACTGGATAGGAGGAATCTGTTTACTTATCTGTTTGAAAGGAATTTCTGGTGAGGCTAAATTGAAATGTACAAGTCACAAACCAGCCTACAAACAACTTTGCAATTAATTGCTAAATTACATTATGCTGTAGTGAGAGTAGATTTATTGGTTACTGTCTGTTCACAGACTCTGGATTATCAATGTTATGATTCTAACCACTTCACATTGCAGTAAAAATATGTTTCCTTCCTTTATATGTGGAGCACAAAGGAGAGGCACAAGAGCAAACTAAAATACCAAAATAGGGATTTATTCAGTTCTGAAAAAATTACATGAGAAAGAAGACAGTGGAGTAACAGTATTGAAAAAAAGATGCTCATGAACATCAGGAACACGATGTGTATTAACTCTATCAATCTCTTTGGCTAAAGAATAGAAAACTAAATACAACACACAGTATTTTAAAGTTTTTATGCAACTTCAGTCAGGTACTACATTCCACCACCTCCAAACTTATTCAAGAAGTATTATTTGAACAACATTTACTAATTTCCAAGTGTTAGGACAGATCTCTAGCAGATGAAAACTGACACAGCATGAAACACCTAGGGAGCATACTCAGGAGGGTGAAGTGAAGAAACTACATGTGTATTTATATAGTTCATTATTTTCATCTCTGCATCTGATGTTAAAGCAAATGTTTAGCTTTGGGTTGTACTGGTTTAAATATTGGGATTTCTCCAGAAGAAAGGTTTTTATTAGTGAAGACACCAAAACCAGTTCCTGAGGGAGTTTAAAGAAAGCCTTCCACTTGTGTTTCCCTAATGTGCTCTGAAGACTCTGCCTTTGCAAGAGACTTATGACTTAGAATCTTTTTTGACTGTAGACTAGTGACAACCTTGGAAAGGCTGAGTTTTCACAGCAGAAGGCTCACTGAGGTATTTTTCATGCTGTTTAGGGGTAAGACATGCCTCATTACCCCATAATAACCCAAGAAATGTTGCAAATGCTCTAGAGAACATACTTGCAGTCCTTCAAGCAGAAGCTGGTAAGAAAGGTCATATTCTTTAGCTCCTAAGATCGTTTGTTTCCACTGTTTTGACTCCTGCAAAAGTATTGTCTTCCATATGGCCTTCATCATTATGTGAGTTCCATTACACAAAAAAAAGAGCTGGTTAAGGATATGATTAGATAATTCTTGGCTCTTAGAGCCAAGATAGATATTGCCATTAGATAACTCTAGGCTTGAACTAGCCTTGAGCATAACTTAGGCCTAAGTTATGGATTGTGTCCAAGGTGCTGCTACTCATTTTAAATATGACTCCATGCCCTTTAAGAAGCTCTGAGGTACTTGAGGTGGCTGAGGAGATGCACTAGTTGTATGTCTAACTCCCTGATGAGTAAGGCTGTACGTACACGTACACATTTCATTGCTAGCAGGTCATCGCCTGCTATGCATCAGCCAACATCTGGTGATGGGCAAGGTCACGGCATCGTAGGGCTGAAATAAAGGACTGTCCAGGCCTCAGCATGTGTCTGAGGGAACATTGCTGTGGGAGCATCCAGCAGTGGGGAATCACCCAGGACACTAAAGGAGTAAGCACAACATGGCCTTGCTACATGTAATGGGCACTTAAATAAGAAGACTGCCCAGGACTTGGGTGAGTCCTTCAATAAATATTCTTCCATGCACCAGTCTTACTCAGGTGTGACTCAGGCAGCTACTCTTTATCCATCCTTCATGTTGTCCAGATACATAATTAGCTTTAGACAATTGTATTTGTATCATTTGATAAACCTCCAAATCATCATCATAGTAGAGGGAGACCAATCCATAATATTACTATAGTCGCTTTTAAGAATTCAAGAATAATCAGAGAGATAACAAGTCTTGCTATTCCCTATCATCTACTGAGAAATAGTTACAGTCCTTCATTCAATATAGGTCTGCACTGGGAAGGCTACACACAAAAAACCTTGAATGGTCTCCAAAGGATAGTCATGGACACTTAACCACAGAACAAAGTCTTGGACAGCAAGGTATTCCCTCACCTTGATTTAAAAACTTATGTCAAATATCACTTCAGATCTCATTAACTTTTGTAGATATTAGATTACTGTGTAGATAAGAAGATCTGCAGTGAGAAAGCAATCTATTTTAGCTGACTTTCTGATGTTGGAACACTGATTATAGAATTCCTTCTTTCTTAATATGACCCCAAAAGAAAGCTGGAAAAAGCAGAAGATACCAATACTGTAAGAAGAAAATATGCCTAGCATACTCCTCTTCTCCTCTCCCCTTACCTACCAGACCCTCTAACTAATAATGATGGTATCCAGAACATCAAGAGATGTACTTGATTTTCCTATCTGTCCAGGATGGGTGAAACCTGGTTTAATCTGTCCTCTTTTGTAATTCTTGTCACCCTTTGATTTGGAAGAAGCAGTTTGCAACCGTTGCAAGCATCCTGCAAAAGAGATAAGAGGATTTATAACTATTAAGATACCAGCTGAGAGTTTCTTCAGCTATTTCCCTGCTCTTTTTGTTATCTACATCTTGAGCTTGACCTTTTTGCAGTAAAATTGCTGAAGAAGATATTTCTCTAGCATTTTTCCAGACAGTTATTTTATTTATTTATTTATTTATTTTTAATTTTTGTTTTATTTTTGCAAAAGTATGTGTTCCTTCCCCAAGATCTGCTGCAAACATTTTTAATGGACTTGGGGACAGATCTAGAAAGCATAAGTATTTAAGAGGATATATTCCACAGAAAGCCTCAGGGGATACCTTGCTTTTAAAAAGCAGGCAGAGTAAGAGTAGTCATTGCACACCTTGCATGTAAGGTATTACCATTTCCCTTTGCATCCCTTGCTCATTCCCAGCCTACAGGAGTCGAATTCCTGACGCAGTGCCCCAGCTGGGATGGCTAGAAGGTTTGATAACCATGACCTTTTCTAGTTTCTAGGTAGACCCTTACAGAGATGCTCATGCCTGCAGACACTTCTGATACATAAGAGAGTTTAAAGTGAGATTTTCTTAGCATTACCATGGAGCTCAGTGTTTAGCCCACAGGAATGAGACCTTTGTACATAAATTCCTTGGGTAACTGAAAATAGCCTGTGTTTGGGCCTCTGGAGTAAGGAGGGGACACATTCCAGATTCATATATACTGATTTCCTTTACTCTCTTACAAATGTGCTGGTTCATTTTCCTGCCAAAGTAGTCATCAATACAAAAGTATTATGTTAGAGGCCACACGCAGTTTCATACAGTGATGCGTATAATCCTTTTATCATGGTATTTTACTGGGAAAACTAAAAAAAGTGAGATGGCTGCTGAAGTAAGCTGAATCTATTCTTAGACAGAAAGATCTGTTGAATACGTTTGTGTTGTCTCACTGCTGATGTGATATACCAGGAGTGTAGCACAGACACTGACTGAAATACCAATATCAGTGACTCATGGTAAGTGCTTGTGGTCATGGAAGGACCATGGCTGCCTGGTAGTATGCAGGTTTGGGGAACTTCATTAGAAGCATAAAACATAACAATTTCTGGGGAAAGCTAGGAATAAGGGAACCATTTCTTCCATAATTAGGGCCAAGTATAAGGAATGTGGGAATTGAATATTTACACAGTTTCAGCAACAGTAGGTGATTTGTGGGATTGTGGGATCAGTTAAAAAATGAGCTAGGGGAGGTGACCTGGTTCACACCCCTGCTCAAAGCAGGGTAAGCTATGGCATCAGACAAGACTGCTCAGGGATTTGTCCAGTTGGATCTTGAAAACCTCCAAGGAGGGATACTGTACAATCACTTTTCACAACCTGCCCCATTTTCAGACTGGGGGGAAATGGGGCAGGTTTTCATGGGGAAAAAGCTTTTCCTTATATCAAGTCTGAAACTCTCTCGTTCTATGTATGCACATTTGTATCTCATTCTCCCATCCTGTACCTGTGAGGAATCCAGTTCTACCTCCTTGATGACCCCTTGTAGGCAGTGAGGGGCTGTTAGGTTCCCCTAAAGTGATCTCTTCTCCAGGCTGAAGCAGCCCAGCTCCCCCTGCCTCTGCTCACACACCAAGGACTCCAGTACCTACTGCCTCGGGGCCTTCCAAAAGCTTCCTCCAGTTTTTCCATATGTTTCTTCCACTGCAGGGCCCAAAACTCAATGCCTTATCTAGAGTGATGAGTGCCACATGGAGAGGGATGATCCTTTTCCTTGGTCTGTGTGCCATGCCCTCGTTCACACACACAGGAGCTGTGAGCTGCCTTTCCTGCTGGGCACATCACGTGCTCACATTCAGCTTGCTGCCTCCCACACTTCCAGGGCCTTTCCTACAGAGCTGCTCCTCAATACTTCCGTCTTTTTCTGGAGAAAAAACTCAGATGATGGCCTTATATTAGGCCCCTACCTTGCAGATGTTTATCTTTTCCACTGTGTTGGGTGGAATACAAACTGTCATCCTAACATGCATTCCTCATAAAAGGTTAATTTAGTACCCTTGACTTTACTGGGATGAGTCATGAGTCACGAGTTACTCATGTGCATAAATGTTTTCAAGATCACGCCTGGAGCATGTACCTGGGTTTGGAGGATTTTGATTGACAAATTTATTCTGTTCTCTTTTCTTTAAATATTCATTTGTTAACTTAAAAATCCACTTATTCATACATTACTCATTAAAATATGAATAAAGTTGGTTATAAAAGGTCTAACCTATAAAAAACCCACCTCCTTTTTTTCGCAATTCTTTTTGCAAGCTCTTAGCAAAAGTGTTATTCTCATTATATTTGAGGGATGCTAATGAATAACAAGGTTCATTATTAGTGGTGTATGCTGATATTTTAGCACTTTGAAGATGAAAAATCTTGGCTTTTCATCAAAATGATTAAACTGTTATCTCTGTCCACTTCAAAATCCTTTAAATAAAAGATCATTTATTAGTAATAAAGGATTAAGCTGCCTAGGAATGATGCAAGGACATCTTAATTTTCATTGCTTAATAAAGCAAAGTGTGAATTCTCAGATTTCTATCTTTCAATTTGTTTTTTTTTCCCTTGAATTTCTCTCAAGGTCTCTCTATAATTAATTTCAGCTGGTAGATAATTCACCTTAATTATTGCACCTTCACAAGTGCATCCTCCTACCAAACACTGCAAAAACTTAACATGCTGGGTCATCTTTCTGAAAAACATTCCAGGTTTGATGATTTCTTGATTTATTGAAGAAAAATTTGCTTACAGAGAACAATTCCAGGTTTGAGATGAATTTACCGAGGGAATCTTTTGCATTAGTGAAGAAAAGTGATGGGACCTGCTGGGTTTTTTTGCCAGGTAACTGCCTTTGACTGGAGATATATTTCACCTCTGAGAATGTAGTCCAAATACAGGATGAGCCTCATTCTTGTTTGATAGCAAAAAAAGAGGACCAATTGCTTTCTCTTCTCAGTTCTTCCTCTTCTCAAAGATTGTAACTTGTAATCTTGGTTATGAGTCTGAGGTATAGATACCTCAGTGGACAGGTATGTTTCTTATGCTCAGCTTCAGCTAAAGACAGTGAGATGGGACAGTGAGACCCATGGCTGTGGAAACACAAAAAAACAGGCTTTGCCTTCCTGTAGGAAAGCAAAGGCTTGGGGTTTACAACTTGAGGACAGTAACAGTGCTACGTATTCCTTTGAGGCTCCCTTCTTCCCCTTGGACTCCCTCCTTCTGCTTGGTGCTGGGGAAGGAAAGCTGAAACATATGTGGAATTTCACATGGACTTTGGTGCTATTTGAGGTCTTCCTGTTGGAATTAAAAGCATGGTCATTAAAATTTCATGATGCACTTCCAAGAAAAATGCTCCCTGTTTAGTAAAATAATTAAAAGCCTGCATGGTCTCTGCAGTAAGTGGCTATGGAGGGATGAATGGGAGTGCTGTAGAGGAAGTGTGCTTGCTTTAATCAGCATTACATCAACCAAGTGGGATCCATGCAGGAGAACCGCTAAAAATCTATCATTCAGCAGGGCTGCACCATTTCCAGACCCTTGGGGAGTGCTCCATGATAATTTTGCATTTCAGACACACTGTGGTTGGGTCAGACCAGAGTAAATCTAAGTCATATTCCTCCCCAGGGTGCTTATATCATTCTAAATAAATAAAAACTTCCAACAACAAAGTATAATACATCAGAAAACCACCCCTCTGTCAGCCTTCAAGGTATTTCTGTCAGCCTCTGTGCTATTTTAAGCTCCTATATAGGTGGCAAATGCTCGTCTTGGCACCGAACCTCAGTGACACAAATGCTGCATTTCAGCAGCAAACGATGTTGAAAGGGAGGGCAAGGGAGCTATGGCACTCACTCCTCTGTACAGAGAAAGGGTATATTTTTAGTTTTTTTTAATCCATCCACCCCTACAGCCCTCTCTGCTCCTTCAAATACATACAGGCTAGTCTGACTACCATATTGTCTGTGGTGGGCACTAAAATTACACTGATGGCTTCTGGGAGACTCAAGTCAGCAACAGGTGACTGTGACATGAGCAGCAAGTTAGCAGTGTCTAAAAATGCGTGGAAGTGGGAGAGGTTTGTCATTCAACCCGAAGGCTCCCTGTAGCTCCTGCATATAGTGCTGAGGCTACCTAGATTACACCTTGCCAAACTGCTATATTCAGCTCCCTGCTCTCTAACTTCCCATTTTGCTGTATTCAAATTAATGGCGCACAGTAGGTTCCAGACCTTGTGCACTGCACTGCTTGTAGCTGCAGTTGTTCAGCACAAAAGCTTCTTCCCCACTAGAGCCGCTTCCAAACATCCTACAGCTGCTACTGTGACAGCAAATAGAACAATGTATTTCTTGTGCAAAAACCTTACAGCATGGATCTCTAGAAGAGAAGTACAGAAGGAGCCAAATTCCCAACACACCTTGTTGGAAAACCATTGGAAGCTGCTGTAAGATGTAGTCAATTTACTTAATTTGCAGAGAATCTACACCTTCTTTCTGCAGGATGATAAACGTTCAGCTCTTTTTATAATCATGCCGTGCTTGGTCTACAAATTGGACGGGAACCTTCAAAGATCTTTGCCTTTGATCCAGCAATTGCTCTTAAGCAATCGAATGATTTAATTTTGGTTGCATGTATGAGGAGTCCCACTGAAGTCATCTCTATAAAGTAAAACAAATTCTTAAGTGCAGGAATGTGCAACAGTGTCAGAACTGGGCCCAGGAAGGTGATATTTCAGATGCTAGGTAACGCAATGGGAAAGGTTTTGGTGTGTGTTTTCTTGTGTGGTGGCATCTTCCTATTTATTATTTTGGGTGACAAGGCATGTTCTCTTCTGCACTTTCCGCAGTACACATTGCAAGGTTTACATTTCCTCAGGGTCTTTTTCCTAGCCATGTTCTCCTGTCACAACCTACAATATTTGTTTTGAGCTTACTAGCAAAATGCACAGTAATTGGACTGCAGCAGCATATGATGAAGATTTTAGGTCTGCTTCCCCTCTCTGTCACCAAGACCTCTGCATGACCCTGCTTCCACAATCTCTACTTCTACTGGCTCTTGTGGGCTGTTAATCACGTATTGTTTCCCTGACTGTAATTAGGGGGAGTCTAAAATGAGTTATTTATTCCAGTCATTTCTGGAAACAACAATAACAGAAATATTACTCTAAAAGAAAGGTCCATGCACAGATTTGGGGAGGAGACTTTCCTTACAAATTTTATAGCAAGCTCTGTGATATTTCTTGCAAGAATATTTTTGTGCAGTTTGACTGAAAGGGGAGGACATTTTCCAGAAAGAACATTGGTGTAATATATGGAACACTTATTTGTTATTAGGTATGGAGGATTTTGAATTAGGCAACTATTTTTCCTGCTGCCCCTGGCTAAGTTCCCATTACTGGCATAAGTCATGATAGCAAAATGCCACCTCTCTTAGCTATAGAGGAGAGTTACTTGCTTGCTTGCATAGGGGAAGAATGAAACAGATTTGGATGGAAAGTTCTTTATCCTTTCTTTCAATAGTGCCACTTTTAATGGCTTTGTAGTTCTCCAAATAAATGAAGCTGTAAGTCTGATTTCTAAACTCAAGAATACACATGCATTTTTCAAAACTTAAGTAGGAATTTTAGGATTTCATTGAACATCCCCAATTCATCTTGGCAGTCTTGTACCTGTGACCCAGGGTAGCTGCTTTTCTGCCTCCTCTAAGGCATGCAAGGCCAGGCTGTGTGTCTTTATTGTACCTGTGATATTTACATGACATTACTCTGAGCTGTGCAGGCATTAGCCATGCTCACCCAAAAGGTGACCAGCTGGAAAGAGAAGGATTTTAGATGGTAACTAGGTATATGATTCTATGTATATGATACTAGAGAACTGATAAATATCCCAAGATTTTACAAATATCAGTTAATTTTCTGAAGCATGAGCAGGTATCTTTCTTCACTTGGTTTGTCTGAACAATTTCCTTTACCTGGCAACCTTTACTTCTCATAGTAGAGCTCCTTCTCTTACAGTGAAGTTGCAAAACTTGGTCTTTCTGGAGAAACTGTTACTGTAGCCTGTTCCTTGAGGAAACAAAATTTTTAAAGTCAATGATTTGAAAGCCCACAAGCATTCTCTGGATTTGTGTCTTACTTCTAGCCATTCTCCTTATCTCACTGCTTGTTTCTCCTGACAACCCTCTTGTAACCTTGCAGTGAACACTTTTTTATGTAGATCAAAATACAGTATTCATAAATTACTCCGGAACAGCTCAATTTCAGTACGTGTTTTCTGTCTAATGCAGCCAAAAGCTTCAAGATATACTCAAGACTGTGTCATTCATGGCAGGAGCCTGGCTTAGTATTCAGCCAGTGCACTCTAGCCACAAGGTACTTCTTCAGTCAGTGTTCTTAATCAGTGCAAAGTCTGAAATAGATTAACAGATCTAAACTCATTAAAGACACCGGTACCAACCTTAAGAATATTTATGAATTCTTCAGATCATCTTCTTAACTCCAGATTAAATATTTGTTATTTTCAAGTGCTTTCTAAAATTATCTTCATTGTAGATATTTGAGTTGCTTTTGGTATGAAACCCATTTTCTATTGCCATCAAAAATAATCATGCAGAGAAAGAAATATGTTCACTAATCATAGCTTGTTATTCCCTTTTATTGCTAATCAAACTGTTTTTACGTTTCTGAGAAGTATCCCAGTGCAGAGTTGATGCCTTTCCTGGTCTTAAAAATCAAGAGGCGAACACGGTTAGAAGGGGAAAAAGGGTTTTACCTTGGTATTTATTGTAAGGATCCTTAGGTGCACCACGAACAGGTCGCATACATTTCTGTGCACCCCACCATCACCACTGCAAAGTCCCCTCTTCCAGATCTGGTATAACATTCTAGGTCTTACTAATTAGCATATCTATCAAATATTCCCCAATGAGAGGCTCAAATGAGCTCCCCCTCCCAGGGAACCTTCCCCTGGATGGTTCTATCTTAGTTTACAAAATGTGTTCTGGAGAGGACCTTGGGGTCTGGGCACCCTGGCACCCTAACTACAAAGCCTCTAAAATGTTTAGTCTCTTAGCTTAACAAACAAGTCCAAGAATGTAGGCAAAAAGCACCAAGAATACAGAATCTGCAAAAAGGTATAACAGGGGTATAAAAGAAAAGACAAAATTCATCATGGCATCAGAATCAATGAGGGATTTTTATCATGTTGTTCCCATTTCAGTGTGTGGGAAAAGAATAAAGTGAACAGTGTGCAAAGACACCACATGCTGATTAATTTTGTGTAAATAATTTGGTGAATGTTTGTGGAAATTGAGTTGATCAGCAAAAATCAGCCTAATTTGCCAGGTCCTGTCACTGCAAAATAGGGCTACATTTACTGGGAAAAATTATTCACAAAATTTCTCACTACCTAAATTCTGTTTCTCACACTCTGACTTAAAATAGATTTGCCTTGGAAGATGACTGTGCTAGAATCAAATTGCCTCTGGTTCTTTACAGAAAATACAAAAGGCCATGTAATTTTTATGCCAAATTTATCACCTTCCAGCTCTCCTGCCCCATCGATATGGCACATCAAAAATTCTTATCACTGAGGGGTTTCAGTGGCAAAGTATTTTATAATTGCTAATGACACCAAAATATAAAGTGCCTGGAGGCTGATAATTCTTTCTTGCTCTGACCTTTCAGACTTTCATATTTCTCTTAATTCCTTACCAGAAAACCAGTAAACATCTGGAGTATTTTCAAAACATGACTAGTCTTTTTTTAGATCAAATAAGTCAGATTTATAGATTTAACACAGCATTTCATTTTTTTTTTCTGTGCCCAGTTTGGCCTCAGAATCTTCCCACTGAACACTTTTAAAATTAAGATCTCTCTACAAAAGTTTTAGTTTACCTGACACAAGCACTTTTTAAGAAATGTCCTATGTGCTCACTAAAACAACTGTGCAAAAATGTTTGTAGGTGAGACAGACACAATATCTATGTTAAGATATGAAGATGGAAATTCAGAAGCCTGTGGGTTTTCTTTCTATATCTTACCTTGGGATACACTTTAGTGGTACTTTTAAAATACAATTTTTTTTTTTTTTTTCAGGAAATGTTACAGGAAGCTAAGAAAGTTTCCCTTTTTTCTTTGTGTCCATTGTTAATATGCACAACAAATTACTATCTTCTTTTTCAGCCTGTCCCAGAAAAAATCTCTCTGCTTCAGAAAACCATTTTTACTTGGACAGGAAGAGTAGTTTAAAGCACAGGAGAAAATGAGTTATGTGATCTGAAATGTTCAGAGTAAAAAGGTATTTCCAGAGTTCACATGTATTTTTAAGAAGTTTCTTTAGGCATTATGGAGAAGAATAAATATTTTGCATTGTTTTCCTTCAGAATATAGATCATATTAATGCTGCCATTCTTTACAGACACGAACAAAAATCCATTGTGTGAAAGTAAGGTAAGAGTATGATTAGAGTCAAATAGTTCACGGATTGAACACTGAAAATACCTCTGTGCGTGTTAACTTGACAACTGATTGGGGTATAACACTGGCACACAGCTCCCTCAGTTCCAAGTACTGTGCAGCCGTAGCTTCATCTCGTTGACTCAAACTACATTATTACATGAATGCATCACTGCCACTTAAGTGAATTATTGATCCACATAATTTCTGTCCTTTGTTACTCATTCTTACACTAGGTCATTGAAGTGCTGTGATTACAGAATATTATGGTTCTAGACTGACCTTTAGTTGCTCTTATAAATTACTGGTCTGATTTTCTGACGTTGATTTTTTTTTTTTTTTTTTGTTTTGGTGAATTCAATTTTTTGACCTTATTTTATTTTAAATTATTTGGTTTATGTAATTTTGTCATCATGGAAACATTGTAGGTGATTAGAGAGATGTAGTGTTTCTAAAGGAGAAGAAAAAACACTATTAAAAAAGAACCACTTTCCCTTTGATCAGCAATCCATAGAAACCTGCTGGCTTCTTTCAGACTTTATAGCTCTTTTAATTAACTTAGTACTGGCTTTGCTATTATACAGAACTAAACCACTGTAAGAATGTTAAGGCGATAATAAACATCTCATTTAAATCCACTAAAGAGAGAAAAAAGTAATTTACAATGAGATCTCTGTCCTTAGTTTACCCTTTTGTGTCAAACATTTGGAGAACATTTGGGAACTGACACAGTTTTTCTTAGGACATAAAGGAGTCCCTCAGGAGGAAGCAGGCTCACTTAGTGAGTGAGATGAGAAACATCCATTCTTTGCTGCCTAAAATATGTCTAAGAAGCTGGGATCAGTATCAGTGTGCAAAATTTTCTACATTTCCATTTCCTTCTTTTAGTGAATGCAATCCCCAGTTTTAGAATGATAGCAACCTTCTAATTTTTTATAAATTTCTTATATTTCGCAGCTGAAACCTCAATGCACCCATGACTTTTAATCCATGGATTTTCAAAAAGGAGGAAAATTTGACCCAAATAAATTCTTTCTGACTGAAAAAATGGTGTTAACTCTATGGTATGGCAGAAAAAGAGTTCTCATTATTTTAACAAGTTTCATGGGTACCTTTAGGCAAAGAAGAGGGGAGTTTAGAGAGGGCTTAGGAAAGAGCATTGGAAATAATCCAGAAATCTTGAAAGCCTGCTTCCCACAGCAAGGGATTTAAGAAGTTCAATTTATGTATTTTTTTAAATAGTAGTTTGAGAGATGATTTGATCAAGTGTGGCAAGTATCTCCATGAATAAACAATTGCAGGTGCTGTAGAGATTGTTCATCCAGTGATGATCAGCAAGAGGCTGAAACTAATCAAGCTCCAAATGGAAAAAAATGGGAATTTCTGGCCATGATTCTACCAAAACTCAAATGAAAGGGATAGAATTCAAGTTGTTTAATATCCATAAATCCTGAACAGATACATTTAACAAAATTATTCTCTAACTTTGTCTGATTTTGCAGACATAATGCAGGCAAGTGGACTATTTGATAAGCCCTTCATGTCCTGGCAATGCCTCCTACCACAAGACTCGCCCCAACTAAATTTTTCATTTCAGATGATAATATTTAAATTTAAAATACGTATTCCAAATAAATTTAATAAGCAATGATCTTTAAAGTAGATTAGATGCTTTTTCCTTTAATAAATAAATTTTGATTTTTCAGTGGCTAAGTTAAACTCGATATTCTATCTTTATACAGATTTTTAATGATGAAGTCCTACAGGGTGCACCTAGGCCGAGCTGCAGGTCTGCACATTCAGCAGTGTCCATCCCAAATCCTGCCTTCCATTCGTCCCAATCTGGGACCGTTTCATTTCACACCACTTCACTTTGTCTGGGTAATCTTGCTCTAGGAGCTTGGAAACTCTCTGGATGTTCTAGCTAGGGCATAACCATTGCAATTAGAATGTGGAAAATTGCTCTGCAAGTGCACAAGCACACTTACACGGTATCTGCTGTGAGAAACTGGGAACTTCCTGAAAAGGATGTGTTTTCCACTGAGGGATGAAGATCCTTTGGGCATTCATGCTGTGGTTGCTGACTACAGAGACATCTCTTTGGCAGGCACTAGGCAGTGCCCCTTTGGGGAAGCAGCATGAGGGACAAGAAGACACCTTAGGATGTGGCATTTATTACACAGTTCCTTGAAAGCCTGAACCCCTTCAAGATCTGTAAACCCTCTAAACCCTTCTCTTAATTATGAGTTGTGTTAATCCACTGAGGAACAACAACAATCCTGTATGATTTGTCACTATTATCAGCTAAATAAAGCAGTTTCAACATTGGACTGAATCAATCCAGAGGACTGAAAAGACTTGCAACAAGATGTGCCATGTAAATTCCAACAATTGATAAATTAGAGGTAAGAGTGAGCTGTTTCTGGATATTGTGTGAACAGGAGAAATAGCTAAACTAATTAAGAGCATGGTTCCTTGCAAAGCAACTTTTTTGGTCTTAGTCATGAAACATTCTACAGAGACTAATTGTCTGCTCTTAAACGTGGTCCTTAATGCAAGCAGTTTTCCAGGAATGGGGCAGGGTGTTGCTTTATCCTCACCCCTCTGTCACTAGCCCCAGTAGTCTCATTGCAGAGATGTTGTGCTTTCCTATGCTGTGTTAAGAGCTGTCACTGTTGCTAACCTGAAAGTACTGCTATACTTGGCACTTTCATCTCTTCCATCTCGCTTGCCAATAGCCCCAAACTGCTTGCTGAGGTGGAGAAAGAATTGAACTAATTCAAGCTAAATGATGAGACACATACCTGGATTCCTCTACTAAATTTATTTGGAGTGCTTTTTCTTGCTTCTTGCTGTTGTTTCAAGAAAGGTTGAAATTCTGATGCTGATGGTCATTATGGGCTGCTGTCTGAAAACATGTTTTACTGTTCAGAACTTAAAAGGAGAATAGCTGTTTTCAAAGAGTGATGTGGGTGCTATAATTATTTCGCTCCAGCAGCTTCATTCCATTGAAACAGTGATGAAATTATCAAAATATTGCCTCAGAGTTCTTGCTTGTATATGTTCTCTCATAAAATGTAAGAATTCAATGCACAAGAGAGTAAAATAATGAGATTAACTGAATGTCTCTGGGTGTCTTTAGCTATTTACAATTATGGGAAAAATAGAGCAAAAATAGATTAAATTCTGTGTGCTTTGTAGGAGTTTGGTATCTCACTGGGCGTCTTTTAATGTCTTTAGTTCTGTGACTCTGGGCTAATACAGTGGCTTTCAAATCTAAGTGCCAACCTGTGCTTCCAAACTATCCTTGAATGAATTGGCAGTCTTCCTCTTTTTTATTTTCAAAAAAAAATTGATCAAATTTTATTTGATCAAAACCAGCAAGTTACAAACCCAAAAGTTTTTAGCTTATATATTTGTTAGCAGGTGAAAATTTTACGTGTCCTATTTCTGCATAGGCAATATGATTTGTATAAGTCTCCAGAATGCTTCACTGATTCTTAATCCACTTCATAGTCCATTGGGTATGAAATAAAACCAGAAGAATATTGTCATTTACTGTCACCTTTTCACTTCAAGGGCCTATTGTGCATCCCAAATATCTCTGAAGACACAGTAACGCATTACAAGGCCATTCATCATGGGCATGAAATCACTGATGGTGTAACACGGAAGACTTTTGTACCAGGAGATTGTCTCTGAAGTACGAACTTTATGCTCTTGATGATAAGAAACATCACTGGAATGACCGTGGATTTTAAAAGGAAAGCAAGAACAGAAAGGAGTGGTAGGTTGCCACTTCTGCAACATTTGATGTTTGGTCTTGGTGGCCCAGCCATGTGGGTTCATGGGAGAGAATTCCAGAGTTGGGACTGTTTTGACATCCTGAGAACAACAGGAATATTCACTTGCTGTCCACACAGATTAAAGAGGGAGAAGGAAGAAAAAGAGCTTTTACTGAAAAGATGCAGTCAACAACAGGGAGGCCATTTCCACTCCACACACCTTAAAGCTTAGTTAGAGCTTTACATCCAACTTGCTTCTGGCAACTACAAAATACATAATAAAATTAATAACAGTTCATTGCCTCCAGCTGCTCACAAAAAACAAATGTAGTTGTGGACCTATTTAGTCAGCATTTCTTCCTTCCCAGTTATACCTCATCTTGAGCAGGGAATGTTTGAATAATGAATTGTGTATTTGACTATGAAGTAGGACAGATATAAATAAAATTATTGCTCTCAACTGCTGCATTTTACTAAGAAGCAGTTTTACAGTTAAGCACAGGAGATTTAGGAGATGCACATTGTGAGGAATGTGCAGTTTTGGCTTCATTCATTTGGGACGTTTCCTCTCGGTTGCATCCAGGGTGAGATGAATGTGCAGAGTGAGGAGAATTCTTTGCCCTGATGTGAAATGTCTGCTCTTATCCTCCATCTTGGGCATACTCTTGGATTTTGTTACTTGCCTGAATCTTTCTTTTTCCTTTACAGGTGAGAGACAATATCATACCCATACCTGTGACCCCTCTGCCAAGGCATCTCTCTAGAAATTTTTGTTTGAAATGTTGCAGATCCCCTTTTCTGAAATGTGCTGTGACCCTGGCATAAATTTACTGCAGAAACATTTCAAGAGAAACCACATGAGTTTCTAAGCCTATTAAGAACATGATTTACATGTCTTATATCACTCAGGGTAAAATATTTCCCCTTGCTGAAAAGCATCTAATTCTGTCTGAAGGTAGGAGACAGTAAAAGAAGAATTTTTCCATTGACCATTGACTTTCATATAAGGATAGACAAATCAGCTTGGTAAATTAAGCCTTGGATAAACACTTTGCAAGACTTTAGAACTCCTATATAACCCAACTGACAGAAAATTGAGAGGTTATTCAGATAGTCAATTACATCTTAAATGAAAAACAGGCTGGAAGCATTCATAATTTAGAAGTAACTCGTAAGTCCCCAAAGAAAGAAAAGAGAAACTATTTTAGGTACATTTCTACTCCAAATTAAACAGTCATATAATGGCTAGAGCTATGCCTGCAGCTTACATCACAAAAAAAAATTTAAATGAAATAATAATAGCAAAAAATGACAGTAATACATTTAGACAGCCTTATTTAAAGAACCAGGGGACTGGAAACAAATGGTTACAGCTAGAGATATAAATAGTCCAGGTAAAAGATAATGATAATAATGAAATATGAAACACCAGGATAGGAAGAATTATAAGTGGCAGCACCAAAACCTTTTATTCTGCAGTCCCCCATGTCCTGACAGGCCAAAGAAGTGCCTGAGAAGGTCGGCATCGTGATGCTCTCACAAAGGAATCCCCTGAAGTTGAGCACTGGCTTGCTCATGCCCTGCCCTGCCACTTGCTGCTATCCTCCTTCAGGAAGGACCTCAGGGAGTCCATCTTGGCCACTTTCCTTCATGGAGATTTTGGGAATTTTTAATCAGATGTGATTTGTTTGAAACTGACTAAAAGATTCAGACAATATTTTGGAAGCAGGAGAGACACAGGCACTCAGGCAGTGATCAAATACATCTAATTAGCTTGGGAATGCAGGTAAAAATTAATGCCCCAACGACGAATTTAATGAAAAAGCTATGTTTATTTCATGTGCCCTGTGATTCTTTGAGCTTCTCAGTCTTCGTTAAGTTTCAAGAAGGAAGGAGAAACAGTTTCTCTTCTCCAAAGCCTAGTGGATTGAATGGATCCAATCTCCTGTTTGCTGAAGTTGTTGTGTGGCTGTCTTTACATTGTATTTCAGTAATGGCTGCATGTTTATACAAAAAGAAGGCACTAGTCTGTGCTTTTTTCCTTTTATTTATTTAATTTTTTTAGATTTCCTCCTGTGTTTTGCAACCCAGTTTCCCCCGGAAACTGAAGTTATATAGATCTGTGTGTCCATGCACATTTCCCTCATTTGGGGGAGGGATCTGAGTCTCCAACATGTCTGCGTTTCAGTGAATTGATTGGTGGACTGGAGCATCTTTCCTACAAGAGGAGGCTGAGAGAGTTGGTCCTATTCAGTCTCAAGAAGGAACAACTGAGATGGAACCTCATCAATGTATATAAATATCCAGAGAGGGGGAGCCAAAAGGAGGGATCCAGGCTCTTCCCAGTGGTACTGAGCAATAGGACATGAGGCAAGGGGCAGAAACTGATACACAGGAAGTTCCACCTGAACATTAGGAAGGACTTCTTTACTGTGGGGGTGACTGAGCAGTGGAAGAGATTGTCTAGAAAGGGTGTGGATTCTCCCTCATTGAAGATATTCAAGAACTGTCTGGATGCAAGCCTGTGATGTGTGCTCTGGGGTGATCCTGCTTGAGGAGGAGGTTGGACCAGGTGTCCCATTGCAGTCCCTTCCAACCTGACCAGTTCTGTGATTCTGTGAGTTTAATAAACAATCCATAGCTAGGAATGTAGGAGTTGTGAGGCTGCAGAGATTCCCAGATTCATCTTACAGTGACTCATACATTTCATTCTTTCATTACCTTGCTTTTTTCTTAAGATATTTGAGCTGACTTCTGCTGAGAAAGACACCTTTTCCAAATTTGCTAACATCTGCATTTCAGGGGTTGGTAACACCACACATTTTTGAGAATCTTGCAGTTTAGTGTGCCAGAGACAATGTTTTCCACTCTGGAATAATGATTCCAACAATGGGGAGAGAGTGTTGTGTCAAGCCAGTGTTATACTAGTCACAGATTTAGCATTGAGCAAGGTAGAGAGATAAAATGACTTGCTAATAAGAAAATACAAATTTGCTACTATGAAATAAAGATTAAAAAATATAGTGAAATTATTGAGTTCGTTCTTAATATAAGAAAATTTCTGTGCTACTCAAACATTGTCACGGCTTTGCAGGTCAGCCCAAATTGGCCTGTGCACCCTGCCCTGGGCTTGTTAGGTGCTGGTGATGCCCTAGGTTTTAACTTTTATATTTTTCAAATTCTGTACTGCTTAGAGTGTAACTCTAAGCTCCTTGTAGCCTGTAATTTCTGCTCTCTCGTGCAAGATAGACATAACAAAGCCTCTCCAGGCTTTGCCTTCAAGGACAGCCAGGCTCTTCTAGGCCCAAAATGTGTAAACCAAAGACTCTAAGGGGGGAGCAAGCTGAGGGGAGTTACATCATTGAACTGGGGCTTTAACTGGAGAATTAACCCTGCTATGCAAATGAACCAAACCTATAAAAGGGTGAAGAACTCGTGACCTGTCGTCCATCTTGGGGTCCATTTTATGGAGGCAGCCTCTGGCTCCCCCAGGGTGTACCTCGAAGGCCCTTCAAATAAATACCTATCTTTATTCCCTTACTCTTGTCTAGTCTCTGTTTCTAGGTGGCTGGAGAAGGCATCACTGGGAAGCTCCCAGAACTGTCATTCCCGCACCCAGATGAGGCTGAGAAGTCAAGCTAGAATACAGTTTTCCGCTTTTTTTTTTTTTTTTTTTTTTCTTTTCTCATGACCAGGCAAAATCCTGAGTTCATGTTATCCCCCCTTGTGAGGGCTGCTGTTCTGATTCCCATTTCCATTTTAAACTAGAAGCAACAGAGACCTGGCTTTAGGTATCAGTCTGTTCTGTTCTGTTTACTGTGCCCTTAAAGCAATCCATAGATAGATCAACCTGTTTTGTCATGAGATATGAAATGTACAAGATTTATTACACTTTTTTGCTATAGTCATGACTCTACATATGACAGTAAATCTAAAGGATGACAGATATGAGTGTGGGTTGTTTGGATGGCACAGCACTCCCATATGCTTTGTGTAATAGAATAACAGAGGTTTACCACCCTGCACCTGAAATTGTTTTAGGTCTTTTCTTAGAATGTAAATACTCAAACTTTTAAGGGCTACAGATACTTTTATACCGTGAGCTTTAGCAGGTACAGGCATCTGATCCTCTACATAATAGTATGAAATCTGCTTGAGCATTAATTCTGCTCTTCACTGTGGTTTGGACAAGACAGTGTGGCCAGGCTGTTATTTAATTGGATTTTAAACATTTCATTTAGCCACAGTAGATGACATTTTCTCAGAAATCTCACTAGAGCAGTTTAAACTGTAAAACCTTTGAAAAGCATAGATTTTGCAAATTATATCCCTTGTACAACCATATAAGGGATATCTATAAATGCAGGTCATTACTAAATCCCTTCAGGAAATATAAACAATGGCCCCTGAATATGTTTGGACAGGATTGGGTACTTTGGGTGAAATGGCTTTCTGGGACAGGATATGCTGTGGCATGTTATCAGCTGTTGACTCCCGTGGCTGATTACGACAGCTTTCATGTCACTGCTGAGCTCTTCTGAAGGGGAAGATTTTGGGTGCATGCATAAATATTAGGATGTCACAGTATAATTCATTTAAATAATCAGTCAGCTAGCTGATAGCTATATATATGTATGATAGATTTGAATTAGAGAGAAACAGATTCAGGGTAACTCCTGCCTTGTTAGCTGGAGTGTTCACCAGTTAACGCAAGTGGCTGAGTATCATGTTACCAAAATGGTGTCTGCTGGACTGGGTCTCTCAGGGCATACATAGGCACCAGGAGGTTAAAGCATGTATCCCACACAGGCTTCAGTTTCAAGCAGGTCTCGAGACTGATTCTTAGTTCTACCACAACAATATCTCAAGCCATGTCCCTCATCTTTCAAGTGCCGGAACACTTAAGTAGTTTTTTATTGTAAATGACACTCTTACATGTAGTATCCTAGATTTAGATCACTGTAGATGCTAAAAACTTTGTTGCTGACCTTTACCACCTAAATCAAAGAGTATAGTAAGTACATGGCATTGAATTCAAGTATTTCATTGAAAGTAGTGAAAGGGTGCGCTGGAATGAGTGGACCCACAGGAATATGGAGCAGCAGAATTTCAAGAACTCTGTTGAACAGTTAATTAGTGAGCTCTTTGAATAATGACTAATTGTATCATTATAAATATCCAGTGGCCAATGCATTGGCTTGGAGAAGTGTTGCTGTGTGATGAAATATGCAAGCTGATCGAAACCCTGCTGCTTGCAGGGACATCATGCAGAGAGAGATGGGGACAGAATACGGTTTTCTTTGTCATGATGGAGCAGTTTCAACCCCTCTAGCAGCCTACCATTAGGCTGGTGGAAACAAAAGCTTGAGACACACCTGGCTACTTATCCTGTGCTGTAAAAAATAAGCACTAACTGGGTGCCCAACTCCTTTGTCCCCTCCTCACAGCACTTATCCTCAAAGGGATGCCTGACCTTAAGCATCTCTGAAGCAGCACTGTGGGCCAGCACAGCTGTTTGTTAGTGCTCAGGTGGAGCTAACAGACCCTAATCAGCAGTTACTTTCTAAAAATGACAATTTCAGCCCTCTTTTGAAAGAAGGCAGCCGGGTAAACTGTCACCGTGAAATGTGCTATATCTGTGCTTAGCACGGTGCGCTACAGTGAGTATTTTGATTTAGCTTTCACAGCCCTGGAAACACAGGCAGCGTCTGGCAGTGCAACAGCCATGCAAATTTCATGAGTAGGGAAACAGCAGATTCCTGCACTTCTCAATGACACTGGCTTAGTGCAGGCTCTCGCTGGGAGAGAGGGGTCGGAAATCCAGATGCAGCACAACAAAGAAGAAGCAAGACTAAGTAGACTGGAAACTGAAGTAGAGTGGCATTTTCTGAAAGATAGGAAATTAAAAGATCCTCTTGCACCTTTTCCAGTGACATATGGCATGTAGTTACAAACAGTCCATAGAGTGCTCTGTGGTGCATCGTCCCTAACAGTTTAGCTGGGGGTGCTCCAGGGGATGCTCCAGGGATGCCTGCAGGTCCCCGAGGTTGGTGCCTCAGGTCCACATGCATGAGCCCCCATCTTCTATCAAGATCTGGCTCTATACAGTAGCAGATCTGTCTTTCTCCAGCTGATTCTGGAATTAATGATGGTGTGGCAGAGGGATTTAGTTAGCCAAACTCATTAAAAAATAAAACAGCCTGTGAGAACATGGTAATACATAGTATAGCATACCTGTAAATATGGCCCATGACCAAGGAGTATATTAGTGTAATTATCTTGTTATGGTAGTATTTTTTCCTTGTTTATTGATTGGGATTTAAATTTGTGGGAAATTTGCAAGGACCTTTATCTAAGTGCTCATAATACTCTTCCTAAAAGCTTCAGGATGATGTAAGAAAAGAGAAACTGACTATTGCCAGGGCAGAATTATTCCATCTATTTCACAGCTGAGCAGGTGAGAGGAGGATTGATTAGGCAGCCTGCTGAAGGCCAGACACCTATGCAATGTCTGTGAGTTTTTGTAACTGAGGTCTTATGAAATCCTCTCTGATGCAGCCACATCCTAGACAGTCAGAAATAATGTACAAATATATACAGCAATTTGAAATATCTCCCGGGGCAGAGTGTGCACACAGGAATAGCAACACTACGGAGCCTGTGGAGATACCAATGAGAAAACCAAATTTAGAAAAAAGAGAACACTTTGCTTTTTGTTTGCTCAGGTTTTATTTGTTTTCTTATTTTTCTTGGTGTTTCCCCTGGAGTACTGTCTTTTCATCTTTTATCTTTGCAACAGAACATTTAGTTTTCAGTAGTCCCCAGCATGCAGCTCCATCAATAAATGTTTTTACACTTGATGACTTGAAAGTGTCCAATGTCAACCTGTTGATCCTGTTTGTGCATGAGAAACTTCAGAATCCTGATCTTTCAGGGCACAAGTAGTCACTATGAAAAGTCGATACTGCTCCTAATTTGGCCTTACCTTTTGCATCTTCTGGGCCCAGTTACAATTTCTGGAAAAATATTGGTACTTATAGATTAAAACATAATGATCTTGGGGAAATTTAGACAGGAGGCTGATTCAATTCTTAAAGGCTGAAGCACTGTATAGAATCAGCAGCTTTTAGTTCTACATTTCCATTGCTATGTCTGTCATAGAAATGCCATTTAGCATTTTTCTTCTCTTACATCTCATTTATTTCCAAGCATTTTTAGTGATTCAAGACTTCTTGATACATGTGAGAGAAAAATGATATGAATACTGGTGCAGAAAGTATGGTTGCAAATGATGTTCATGCTTTCCATCAGGTTGCTTTTAGTTCTGTCAATAACCTCAGTAATGGAGAAAAATAGCACGCTTTCCAAAACACACAAAAAATCTTCATCAAGGTTACACCCTACTGTGCTGTTCAACAGCAAAGAGTATTGTCAGTAGGGACTACTACCTATGCAGATGGATTGGGCTCCTTAGAAGCATCAGAAATTATGTTCTGCAAAACTGTAGGACTGTGTGCTTCCTTCTATTTATGCTGTCTCTGGGGCCTTAGTGCATACCACAGAACAGTTACAATAATAAGTAACTTGAGTCCCAGTATGCCTCGTAGAGAAGCATAATGAAGCTGTCTGTTTAAAAGCTCGTCTGGCCTTTAATTAGCTCCTCTGCAGAGCCAAGCACACCCTGCACTGTGCAGGAAGGAACAGTCCTGTATGTGTTTGGAGCACACGGCTTCCCACCCCTCTGGCTGCTGGTCTGGGGGCTGCTTGCTTGCCCATGCCCCTGTACATCCTCCCTGGTGCGGCTGAGCTCCCCAGGGAAACACAGGAGGGCTGCACTGAAGGTGGCACCGAGAAGGACAGCACAGCTCCCCTCAGGAGTATGGTCAGGGTCTTCTCCCATTTCCTCTGACTCAGCAGCTGAACACTGGCCACATCTTTCCCTTAAGAGTTTCAGGGAATGACTTCCAAAGGTCTTTGGACTGAGAAAACCAAACACCTGTAGAGGTCTCTCTTCACTTGGTCAGAGGAGATTTATCTCCCTTCCACCAAGGCTCTTGCCTGGAGCACACGCTCTTCAAGTCCTCTCCAGCAAAAGCTTATCAGCTTTATCACGTGATAAAGCTTTCAGAGATTATAATTTCACAGGCTGAGGTAATTCATAAAGAATCCTTACAATTCAATTTATTCTGCCATTTTTGGAGCGATGAATTCACAACATACTGCAGTAATCGTCAGGCAGCTACATCTAAACCATGTAATAGCTGGATGTTTTAATGGGAATTGACAGCTGACATGTACCAAAAGTGTTACTTACCATGGCCTGAAATTGAGGGAATTATGTGAAAAAATTAAATACTTGCATGCTTCTAGGCAGCAGCTCTGATTTTAGTAAGGAACAAAGAAATACAATTACTGCACAAAAATTTCCTGCATGTTAAGCTTGATCAGGGTTTTATACCTACAATATACCACTTGAAACCAGGTATGCATGTAAACCCATTCATCTTGATGGATGTCACAACTTGCTTTACACAACCAGTAACACAATTTCCTGCAGCAGCAGTATCTTGAAGGAGGAAAAAACCCCAGAACAACTACTCAGCTTTCTTATTCTTTTAACAGGCAGCCATTTAAAAATACATCTTTGTAAAATTTAGTTTAGCATATGGGAGTCATTTGACAGAATTTTTCTTCCATCATAAAGATTTTGAAGGCAATTTTATCACCTTAATTTGGTAGCTCTGATTTTTACCTTTTTTACCCTGTAAAGGTATAAGTTTGTCAAATTCTACCAAAAAAAAATCTGCAGCAATCCTGTGCTCTGTTGTTTGAAAAGTATATTTTGTAAGTAAAAATGGCAAGTTTCTTCAAAAGAGATTCCTGTAGGTGGACTCTGCAGTAGCTGAGGTGAGAAAGTGGAGGAATTCAATAGGTATCAGCCGGTTTACTTTCCAAACTGCCAAGTTAGCAAGGATCAGGTGGTGGTGTAATGTCTTACACATACTCAAAATATCTTTCCAGCAGGGGGATGTATAATTCCAGTTTTTTATGTGTTGCAAGACTGGTGGGATGATTATTTTTCTATGTCACGAATACCAGAATGGATCTATTCCAACAGAGAACAAAATAAGAGTGAAAAAAACAAGCAAGCTGGTCTGAAGAATTCCCAAATCTGAGGAAATGTTAAATTGCTTCCTTTTTTGTAATCTGAATAAATGATGATCAAGAAGGCATTTTAATCACTTGCCAGATCACTGCCTGGGAAATGACTAGGCCAAGTATTCCTGAAACTGGTCAGAAGAAATTATGGATGAAAAGTAAGATACCATATTGATGATTTGGAAACTATTTGGCCAGTAAGCGATTTGCTTAAGACAACGCAAACTGGATCTCACATTACTCTGGAGCATGTTTTTCCCTGGTAAAATCAAGTTAAAGTAAAATAGTATTTAATAAAATCAATAAAAATTGACTAGGCACCCTAGCATCTTTAGGCCAACAATTTCCCTTGCTAACATAGTTCAATGCCCGGGAAAAACCTGAGCCCAGGATCCCCGTCCAAAGAAGTTTCTTTGGATTTTGAAAGATGGATTAAAGATTAGCACCTGCGACTGAATCTTATCTGGTTATTGATAGCCTGCTCCTGTAGAACCAGTCTGGATCCTCTCTTTCCAAGAGAGACACTTCCTCCTTAGGAAGTTACAGTTATGTCATAGCAAGGGCAGTCTCCTGCCTGTTCCTCTGTTCTCATGAGAGAGGTGAAGGATGGCTTGATTTTTAGGGCAGTGCACCTAAATTTGATTAACTTAATGATCAGCCAGAGCCGTTCAAGACTATCCCAGAAACTGTGAGTGGAAGTGCCTCACCTGCTGCCTGTGAAGGACCTGAACTTTGGTGCAGGCAGCAAATGTCTGAGAATCGTAGTATATTCTTAGTTGGAAGGGACCCGTCAGGATCATCAAGTCCAACTCCTGGCCCTGTGCGAGACACCCTAAGGGTCACACCATGTGCCTGGGAGTGTTGTCCAAACACCTCTTGAACTCTGTCAGGCTGGTGCTGTGACCACTTCCTTGGAGAGCCTGCTCAACCACCCTCTGGGTGAAAACTATTTCCTGACATCTAACCTAAACCTCCCCCACCTCAGGTTTGTGCTGTCTTCTGTTCACCAGCCTTCCTTTGTCCACCCCTGGCTGGTGTAAACCAGCGTTACATTGAATCACACAGGATTCTAGAGGACACACCTGGGAAGCTGGCATCAGCCCAGAGCAAGGAGTATAGGTACAGCCTTTGGAATCCTTTTTGTTTCTGCCTGAGACACAAACCTGAAAGAGAAATAGACTGGGTTAATTCTTCTTGCACTCCCAGTTGCCAGACCAAATTCCTTCTTCTTCACACTAACCCTGTTTCCTTTTTCACCCAAAGATTCCTGGTGTACGAAGAGATGCAATTTGGAATTTATACCTTTGATTGAAGGCTACTTACTATTCTTGTTGCATGTCGATATTGCATTCAGAGATATAAAATCATTACACAATACAAAGTGACTGGTTAATCCAATTAAGATATTCTAAACTAAAAAAACAAGCTGTTGTAAATATACCAATGTCAATTCTCACCAGAGCTTTAAGTTATCCAGTAATATGGCTCTTTCAGGGGGTCTAGTCCTGCTTTTATTGAAGGCAATGGTAGAACTCCCAATGACACCAGGAGGAGCAGAATCCACTTAATAATCTGCAAGCTGCTGGTTCAGTAAGAGTCATAGTAATTATGCATATGGCCATATAAAGAAGTTCAGCTGAAAGTAATTACAAAAAAAAAAGGAAGAGAAATTCTGTTGTAATAGAAAATTATTGAAGACTTAGATTGGAGAGACAGAAGGTGATAAATCATTTGACATTATAAAATGTGGACAAATTGTAAGAGAATTACATTAGGGATATCAAGATGGGCATAAAGAACAGGTCTGTATGAATGAAATCTTTGAAACCTTTGTTTCAGCATTAAGATAGAATTTTACATGCTGAGATTTGCCCTGTTGGAAGCAACTAATTTCAGCAGGGCTGTGAAAAGTATAAATTAGTATATTACTGTCTTACTCAGATTTGTGTGAAATAGGGAGCTGGCTTCAAAAGAAGGGGAATAAAAAGAGGGAAATGTGTGTAGATCTTAGGGCTAGAAGGACCCATTTAAAATTGCTTCAGGGGAATTTCAAGTTCAATTTGGAAATAGTTTGTCTCCAGGGGTTGTGAAATCTTTATTAGTAGCAGTCTTTGAGAGTAGGTGTTAGATAAACTTTTTCAGGAATGTCAAAAAAAAAGCAGATCCTGACTTGGGAAGGGAAGGTAGGCTAGAGAATTTCTTGAAAACCTTCCAGGCATATTTTCTTTCATTTCTATTTTTTGTTTTTTCAAAGTGATGATTTCTTCTAATTTATAGGTCTCAAAATTTTACTCACTGCTGCTTTACAGAATGAAAAGACTCCTATTTGGCATCCGGTCTGGTTTTAAGAGCATTATAAAATAGAGATTCCCTTCATCACATTTATGACAGCAGTGCCTAATGACCAACAAAGAATGGTGCCACTGCACTAAGTGTAGTACTCAGCAAGCATTAGAGGGCCAGCTCCTCTGAGGCTTTTGGGCTAAAAACCCTTTGCTACTTTGTGCACGAGGTGAATCACCCTCATGCCACACGGTCCATGCAATGTCGTTAGGCTCCACTTGGAGGACTCTGTTGCACTTCCTATTTTCTTCCTTTGAAAGTACTTACGCTGTAATAAAATCATTCTTTTGGTCAGTGATGCAGATTTGACTCTGTTCCCTGAGCATATCCCACTGGAACTGAGATGCCTATGCTGAGAGGTAAGATGAAAGGGGGAAGTACATTCCAGGCTTGTGATGTCAGTGTTGCCTTGCAGCTATGATTCTCCTCCCCCTGACCACACTGAGTATGTAAGGAAATTCAGATGTCAAAACCCCTAACCTAAGAATCTCAACATTGCTGAAGGTTTTTGAATGGATTTAGTCTTTAAATTTCCTCAGTAGGATGTTTTCTCCATTTTTTTTCAACAGATTCAGTGGCTTCTTTCTTCATAGCCAATGTTTCTCTTCTCGATCTTTTACCAGCACTGTCAAGTGCAGACCTTGCTTTTACCATGTCTGTCATGAAGATCCTACCAACACATACTTCTGAAGCAACTGTTTTGAATTGTAATCTTTCCACTCACTGTCCTTTACATTCAGTCTTTGAATATCCCTTTTGGGTCTGGCAAAATGACCCTGCAGACAGGAGCATGGGCACTACCACCGTGCAGTTATAGGATTCCAAGAAGAGATTTTGCTGCCAGTGGGGCCTTATACCCATGTTAATGCCAGCCATGTGTCATCATTTATGCATTTTCCCAGACTTCAAAATTTGTGTTGGTCTTTCACTATTGTTTTGATATTCGGAGTTTGCTTTTAAGGATTGATCTCAGTGTGGGAGGCATTTCACTTCTAGCCATGTACCTCTATGAAATTTGATTCTGTGCTTGAATGTTCCCTTTAATATGCAATGTTTTGAAGTAGGATTCCTGATCTAGGTTCACTTTTTTTCTGAAGTGATATAATTTTCCTCTTGTGGTGCTCACTGCACAGACTCACAGAAATTAGTCTGCCATGAAAAACAAGATAATCTATTTAATCTTATTATTTTGTCAGCTTCTTACTAGTTATGTTTTGTTTGGAGGTGTGGGCTGGGGGAAAGAAGACCTGTACTAACCACTGTGAAGCAAATTAACTCTAGCCCAGCTGAAATCAGCACACTAGTGCACACACTGAGCAGTAGAACACTAGTGAGGCACCTGCCAGTTGATTCTGAATCAACCTGAAAAATTCTAGATAGGTGCTTGGAAACCAGAGTGTTCACCATTTGCCACAGCAGTAGTAAGAGGGAACTGTGAAACATCACAGCCTCAAAGGAAATAAAATGAAACCAATACTGCAGATCAGCTTGTTTTGATCAATACCAGCAAACTGTAGTGGGCATCTGTTGTTACTAATGGACATCCAGTCAAAGCTCAGCAAATGCAGCCAGTGTCAAGACGGTTTCACTGTTTTAATGCCTGATCTTGCAGTAAAGATGTTGCAGAAATACCTATCCTTGCTGAAATCACACAATCGAGTGCACCATAGAGCCTTCTAATGATAAAGATGACAAACCATTGAAATGAAGTGGCTGGAAATTGTGAAACCTCTTTGTTGAAGGTCTTTGAATGGAAGTGGGATAAAAAGCTATCTGGAATGATGTAGTTAGAGATGATCCTGCCTTTGGGCAAACCGAAGAAGTAATTGACCTCTTGATGTCCTGGCCAGGTGCATTTTTTAACTTTATAACCTTACATTTTCATTGGGTAGTAAGCCTGGCTAATCTATTTTTCTGAGGCTCTGCTACTGCCTCAGTGCAATGTTGATGCATCAATCTTCAGAGTGACATCCGAGCACTAGTAATGCCTGCTATTAGGTTTGCTTGCAAAATTACATTCCAAAATGACATTATTCTAAGACTGCTCTTAATGTAACGAGTCACCTCCCTTCCTGCTGCTAGGTTTTTCAGATCTTTGACTATCCTTGCACCCAGAGAAAGCCTTCAAATGTGACAAGCTATTTCTTGTCAAGGATGGCAGCTCCATACTTTTTGAATTTAATAAGGGAAAATACATCTCTACTCTATAGAATTTTGCAGGTTGGTTAGTTCTGTGGACTGCATGTAAAGAATTCCTTGCCTTTTAAATTTTGCATATTCCTCTCTCCAACTTACCTACAGAATTTGCCTGGTGGCATAATTTGGTTTTCTAACAGGAATGAGGGTTAAAATTATCATTAGGGTATGTGTCTACCAGATTTATCTCTACTAAGTTCCAAAGTACTTGTCAAACTGGGTTTCTGATTGCTATTATAATTAATTGAAATGTTATTTAGTTGGTAGTGTGGGGAATGTTTCTACAGAACAATCCAGATAGAATAGATCCACACTTTCCTCCTGGACTCTGCTTTGTTTGGGTGTAGTGACCCACACATAGACCGTGATGTGCCAGCAAATTCCTGTGGATTTCCTTGAAGAGAAGGACAAGCATGAGAATATTTTGTTATGATGTCTTTGAAATGAGTTCCATATAAATAAAACAGGGTTTGTCTGCATGGGTTCCTGCTCTAGGTAATAAGACCCAGGACCCTCCAAGGCATTTTTTTCTGTGAGAGTCTTTCTTCTGTTTACCCAAACAAGAGTGAATTTACCTTCATTATATTTTCTTATTTCACAATTTTCTTATTAATTCTATTATATGATTTAGATGAAGCCTATGAACAGAGAGAATATATTCCTATCTCAAATTCACTCTTTTCTTGGGCTTTAAAAATCCCATTAATATACAAATTTAAAATTTAGTTAATATGGTATTTAAGATGTAACACTCCTTTGTTGTTTAACCTGTCATTATGTCTGATTATTCCACTTCATTATGAGCTTATTCAGAGTAGAAGAGGAAAAACATCTTGTCTTCCTGACAAGACAAAGCAGCAGAAGAAAATGGTAACACAAAGAGATAGTGGGTCCCATTCTGCCCCATTACATTGTATTTGCACCACTGTTTTTCCAGGCATTTTAGCAAAGTTATTCTGAATTTGCATCTGTGTCACCATGGACAGGATTTGGCCCGCTCTGTGTAAAGGCTACATCCAGTTGTTATGGCAACAAGATTTCTAAAAATTGTGAGAGAAGAGTACCAGGTTGTTGTGATAAATGATGCATTAAAAGTGACTGCTTTCTTGTGGATTGATAGTTTTAATTGATGCTTTTTTTGTGTAGAATTCATCTTTATTGATGGATACAATTAGTCAAGATGCTGTTGTAGCAACTTTATAATTCCAATGACCAGATATTACACAGGAGATGACCAGGTTAGGTTTTATAGCAAGATGAGAGATTGGTTAGCTTAAATTTATATGACAAACTTATGTTCTGTGCATTCCAACTGATGTCTGCAACAGCTGTCACACAGCAGCAGGAATCAACCTAAAGCTAATGTTATTACAGTGACAAGAAAGAAACTACATTTTTAACATCTGAAGCATTCCATATTCTGAAACAGGCTTGTGGGATTCAAAAAAAAAAAGTTTCTGTGAGTTCCTTTACTTGTTTCTTTCAAAATCCTTGCCTGAAGATGTAATGTGTATAATGCTGCCTGATTATCTTCTCTCTGGTCTGTGCTGAGTTGAAGTTTGAAGTCTATAAATCTATTTTTCCAGCCCTCTGAATTTACAAACTATTGGGCTGAATTTGCTTGAGTGGCTCCACCAGCTCCCCCTTACAAATTAGCCTGCAGCAGTCGTGTCCTTGGGAGGAGAGACCTGACTCACACCCTCCTCGAGAGACTTATGGGCAGCACTGATTAAGAAACAAACCCTGGGAGGCTGAAGGCAGCAGTGAAATAAAGGTGAATTCAAGATTTAATGATGCAGCATATTACTGTGAATATACAAAGAGATGCAGTTCTGTTCCAGTTTGCAGACACTGAAGTTCAGATGTTGGCATACAGGTGTCCATATGTGCCTAAGCTTGCAGCACAGCCAGTGGTGCCCAAGCCAATGGTGCGTGATTTCTTTACCTCAGGGTGTCACCTGTTGCCATATGAGATGTTTTGGGGTGTCAAAGACATCAAGGACTTCTGGGAGGTCTGACCAATTTTGAAGCAGAAACTGGATATACCTAAAATGGCATCAATATTTAGGCAACTGAATCTTCCCATTATTTAGGCTGGACAATTACACAGCTTGGGTATTCAGCAGACACCAATGCTAGCCTTGTTTTGCTTCATCTGGGTTAATCTGAAGTCTAACTGTAACAAAGTCTCAAACACCAACTCATATGTAGATACCTATATTGTAGACACCTTATTGTCTACAAATGGGTGTTGGATTTTGCACCTCATTGCCATTTTCCAGCCATAACCCTAAAAGCAAATGAAACTAAGACAAGCATTTGGGGATTTTTGTTTTTAATTAATTTTCCATTAGCTCAATTGAATTTAGATTAAAATTTCTACTATTTTCAGAAGGAGGAAGACAGACTGCATCGTTTAGAAATATAGAAATGTAGTGATTTAGAAATATAGCTAATTAATGACACCATCTGGGGGACTTTGGTTCTAAGTCTTCATAGTCTTGTTTAAGATATTTAAACATAAAGTATCTAAAGTGGTATTTAGACTCTTTCCACTGTCACTGGACAGAGAGACACTTCTACAGGGTTTCCTTTCCACTACTTACTAGTGAGCCTGACACATGAGGTGTTATGTTCAGAATAACTTCTAGTTGACCAGGGTTTGATGAGAGCAATTGATGAGATCAATTACAGCAGCAGTCTGGGTGCCCCAGTCTGTAGTTAAGTGGGAGTGTGTGAGATCAACTCCATGTTTTCAATTTGACAGACAGATTTAAAATACTGACAATAACTTATATTGAGAGCGTTTTTTACAGCTATATAAATCTGAAAATTGATTGATAAACTAAGTTTTTGGATAAAATTACTGCTATGGCCCTGATATACACTGATGATTAGAAAAGGGACATGAACCTTCAGTGAGCTGGATTAGGTTCAGTGTTTGTGTCCTGCAGTGAGTGTGACTAGAAAATTTTAGGATACATATCAATCAATAGGAAGAAAATAATCACCAAGACTCAAAATCAGCAGGGTACTTGAGCACACAGATTGTTTTTTACAGGAATTTCTCCTGTGCTAGAGATTAGGTACTTGCTAATATGAGCCTAGGTTGCTACGAACTGTAATTTGCAGCATTATCCAAAATGTTCTGTCTTTCAATTGCTCTACTTACCTCGTTCCATGGAGGTCATGGCAAAACATTGCTGAGACAAAAGGAAAGTTAGCTCCAGTAAATTCTCAGTGCACCTCAAACAGTGTTTTGACGAAAGTTTCTTCTCAGAAGCCAGGATTTAAACATCCCTCAAAAAGCTGTTGTCCCTGTGGCCAAGTTCTGGGGGTTCATGGGTGAAGCTGCCACAGGAGGGTGGCTCCTGCAGTTCCCTTCTGTGTTCATGGGAAAGTAGCCTGCACACTGCCTCCTCCCATCACACCATGGTCTCTAAATGGCCAGGAAAAACCACAGCAGCTCAGGCGGGAACATGATGGTGACCAATGCATGGGACTGGAGCCACAGAAACTGGTTAATAAATCAACCAACACCTTTCAGTTAAACTGTTGGATCTGAGCAGTTGTTTTTTTTTCTTCCTCTGAGACAATTTTTGCATGCACATATATTCAGAGATATAGCTCATATCTTAGAAGGCAGCAAAAATGAAAACCACATTCCACTGCAAGTAATAATGGCTGGAGGCTGCTATAGCATTGTCATTTTTAGCTCTTAAGCAGTGACAGTGCTTTCTGTGCTGTAGAAAAGTGAAGGTAAAATGTAAGTCCTGTTCAGACACTGTTGCTGGGAAGAAAATACATAAATATTCAGCTTTAATGAAAAGAAAAAGCAGCAGTGGTTATAGTCAGAAAAACACACCACCTTTTTTATTTATTCTGGTCCAACTATAGGGATGCAGATTGAAAAATAAGTTAAATATGGCAGGATCTTTATATATAATAGCCCTGACCTTGAGAATGGTAAAGCTGCACAGATGTGCACAGAAGATGATGGTTTAGCTTATTTTTAACCCATGGAACTCCAAAATAGGATGAAATTTAACAAAACCCAGAGAACATACATAAAGAAACAGAACTAACTGGCAGATTCCTCTTGCCCTCACACTCAGTTGTACACATTCTGATAAAATCTGAGGCAGCATATTTGCCATCTGATGTATGGGTGGGAAGCTGCAGGTGTAGCTTGAGAGAGGAGAGAGAGAAAAATGAGCAAGATGGGGCTGAACTAAAGCTGTGACTTGTGAGCCCCACAGCAACAGCAGTTCAGCTGAAGTTTTGTTTTTCAAGGATCTTTGCTCTCAAGGCAGCGAGGAATCCAGGTAGTTTGGAGTAGTTAGAAAAGTCATAATGTTCCCTTCTCCTCTGGCAAACAGTCAGAAAGGAAAAATGTATCTGGAACAGAGAGCAGACATCAACCTTTCTTCTGTTCTTTGTGAGGCATTGACCAGGGCAGGAGCATGAAATACTGCCTTGGCACACAGAGCAAGCATCTGAGCAGATGTAAGATTCCTCTGTTGGGAGCATGGGGACAGCTACCTTTGTCAAGTTGCATAGGAAAGAATAAAATGAATATACATTTTTTTCCTTTTTTTTTTTCTTTTTTTTTTTTTTAGAGTTGTTAAAAATTCATGGCTCCATTCTTCAAGAAATTAATCAGGCCTGAATTGAATGAACTGAAAAGTGTGGTTTACATTGCCCCAGTATATTTGGAGTGGAATTGGAAAGTGGATGTAACTCATGAATCAAAATTAACTTCGGTGTGACCATCATACGCAGTGCTGCATCAATTTCCTTAGAAGTTCATGTGAAGATGAAACAGGCAGAAGAGTATTTTTAAAAGCACTTGCTTTTTCCTGAGGGATGTTGTTGGCAAAGATCAGGTTTAACTGACCTGCTGCTGCACAGGCTGTGTTGGTGCCACTGACCAGTCTAGCAGTTTGAGGATGAGAGGTGGGGTACACTTATTTATTGTTCTTTGTCTGTGATCTGCACAGACACACTAATAGGGATTTGAGCTGGATGATTACCAAGACCCTCAAAGCAGGTCCATTTACACCAGCTGATGGATTTCCTACCTCTGCAAAGAAAATGGTTGAGTGAGAACAGTGGCATGATGATAGAAGCAGATGTAACTTGCTCTTCCTTGCTGAGAACATGTACTATGACACAAAATCAGGGAATTAACAGCACATAAAAAGGTACTGTCCATTTAGCAAAGTTAATAACTGAAACAAGTAAAATACATAAAAGTGCACCATGAACTATATTAAATTTGTGCTGTTTCAAATTAGATTTATATCTCAAGAGGACATAATGGGACCAAATATTTTGCTGAGGAAAAATAAAAAAGATATCAAGTATTACTAAAGCAGCTGGAAATTTGCCTGTCTTACAAAGTTATGACTTTTCCAGTAAATTTTGGTCAATTAAAATATTATGAACATTAAATATTAAAAATGTCAAACTACATAAACTCATGAAATTGATGCTTTGAATTTAAATATGGAAGGACAAAATATTTTGAAAATTAATAAGTAGTAAAATCCTACTTTCAGTTATGTCAATGAAAGCATTTCATCAAATAACTTAATTAATTTTGCTGTTTGCTAGTTACCAATGCCATAATAATAAAAAACTTGTTTGGAATTTGTCTGCTTGTTTTTTGACTTTTGACTATATTTTTTATTTGTGCTATATATATGGTCTCTTTAGAATTATTCTCATTGTGTTCTTTTCATTTATAGCAAAGGGTTTCCTGCATCAGAAACTACTTAACAATAGATATTTTTATAAATTTCCCTTACCTATCTTTTTATTCCACACTGATAACCTCCTCTTATTAATTCTCTTAATCCATGTAGTGGTTGATTTACTAATCTGAAAAGACATGCAATTCCAATCTTCTAGAAAATAATCTTAAAACCTGATTTCACCTAAAGGAAAGTGGAGTTTTGAAGCAATCATGAATGACTCTTCTTTGCTCAGAACTCGTGTTTCTGAAAGATTTTAATCATGAGTTGTTTGGCCCCAGGTATCAGGATAACAAACCTGATAGCTGGCATATATCATCTCTTCTTGAAGAAGAGAACACAACATTTCTGTGAACAGTTGTGTAGACACTGGAAGTCCAGAAAGGCAGTACTCTGTACTAAAATGATTTGTGGTCATAGGAAAAGTTAGGAAAATCTCTGAATAAAATGCTGATTACCAGGTAATATTAAGGGGATTTTTCTTCCTTGGGGTTTTATCCTTTTCTTTTCTTTTCTTTTCTTTTCTTTTCTTTTCTTTTCTTTTCTTTTCTTTTCTTTTCTTTTCTTTTCTTTTCTTTTCTTTTCTTTTCTTTTCTGTTCTTTTCTTTTCTTTTCTTTTCTTTTCTTTTCTTTTCTTTTCTTTTCTTTTCTTTTCTTTTCTTTTCTTTTCTTTTCTTTTCTTTTCTTTCTCTTCCTCTTCTCTTCTCTTCTCTTCTCTTCTCTTCTCTTCTCTTCTCTTCTCTTCTCTTCTCTTCTCTTCTCTTCTCTTCTCTTCTCTTCTCTCTTCTCTTCTCTTCTCTTTCTTTTCTCATTTTGTTTCATTTCATTTAATTTCATTTTAGATTTACTTATATGTTTAAAGAGGACAGTGGTGCAGTATTGGAATCCAGCATTTTCACCAGGAAAGTCCATCATCCTGTAGCATAGCAGTGGCCTGAATTCTGCATCACCTTGTTTCTTCCTTCACTGCAGATTGTCTCTGCTTTTTCTCTCATACAACTGATTTCATCATTCCCAAATGCCAGATACTGACCATTGGATCCATCATCTCCTGAACAATGAAATCCTGAAACAGGATTTCTATAATCCAGTTTGTTTAATTTAATTTATTCTGAGATGTTTTTAGTGATTACCATCCAAGTTTTGTGCTATTTCCTTCAGACCTGATGGAAAACATAATCCCTCCCAGGCCCTGGATTAGACAAAAATATCCAGGGAGAAAATGTTATTAGGTAGACTGGTAGTAGATACTGCAGACAGGTATCCTCATTGCTTCATAGGAAAAATAATACCTGCTTTCTGTCCTGCAGTGGGACTTCTGGAAGAGAAAAAAGGGGGGTTCTGGGAAGGAAAACTGCTGGGAGGAGCTAGTCCAGGTGTCCAAGGGCAGCTCAGACCCTGAAGGGAGCTCTCGTGTCACTGCCTGTGCTGTGAGAAGCCACAATCTCTGGGCAGCTTTACTGAGAGGGTCCTCTGCAGAGAGGCAAATTGTGTTCCTTGTCCTGTTTCCATGGGGATGGGAAATGTGCCTCTGCAGAGACAGCAGCACAAGGGGGACCGGGGGAAGAAAGATCTGATGCTGCTCCTCTTTCCCAGACACAGCACATTCTTCTCTAAAAGGAAATAAGAAATCTGTTTTCTGCATATTCTATAAACACTAGGCAAAAACATCCTGAGAGCTGTATGTTTCTCCTCTCAGATACCCATCCTGCTAATCAATAAATTCTACAGCTGGGGATGGGAGGATGATTTATGGAACAGTGAACTATCAGACTTACACTCCTTTGTTGATGTATTGATGCAATATATTACAGAAGCAATATCCTGCAGTGAAACATTGATTCAAAACACGGTTTTAACCAGCAGCATCACCATGGAATAACCCTGTCTACCTTAATACTTTATCTTTTTCTCTGTCCATGAGATTAAAACATTTGGGGTGATGCCATTATGGCATTGCTGGCCTCCTCAGAAAGAAAAGACCCTCATTTCTATGAGAGTCACATTTGGACCAGCTGCCCCCTTCAGCTGGTGCACAGAAGGTGTTGGATGTTGTCCCCACTGAAGGCAACTAAATGGTGTAGACACAGCTGAATGGACTAGGTAGCATTTGCAGCCTGGCCAATGGGGGCTGCCAATGCCTCTGAAAGAGAAGAGGCTGTCTGATCCCTCCTGTCACACTGCCAGCATGGTCTTTGTTTACTCTCTTCTTCCTCTCCCCATCAGCCATGAGCAGTGTTTGTTTTCAAGTGGCTTTGCTTTGCCACCTCCCCAGCGAGCTACGAGCAATGCAGCCACCAGAGGATATCGAGCACTAAGACTGCATTAAGAAAAGCTCCTAGGGAAGCCAGCGTACCACAGTGTTGAAATTAGACAACATATTGTACAACACGGCCTCAGATATTCAGATGCACATTTTTCCTTGAGGTCCCGTAGGCACATTCAACTCTGAGCAGTGAAGAGTACAAACAGCTGCAATCCTCAGGAGCCAGTGGGCACACGGCTGTCACCAGCTACTGAAGTGCAAGTCAGTGGCTTTGGCACACCTTGAGGAAAAAAGTCTGCTATACAAACAAAATGTGATTTCTCATCAGGGAGTAGAGCAGGGGCTTGGAGGAGAAGCAAAATCTGACTGCAGAGCTCCACAAGGAGATTTTCAGAAGGGAATTAAGTGTTCAGGTATTATTCTTTGAATTTCTTTTTTGTCTGACTAGCATCACATATCAACACACATATGCTGGTATGCTCTGATGTAGAGTATTGCCTGCTAAAAAATTCTAACAACTTCCTTTTGAGAAGAAAATAGCAATGGGTTATATGCAATAACAGTGCAAATCTTGTTATAAATTCAGTGATACAGCAGACTACTCATACATCTAAGTCCTCAGTGTGCCTCTCAGATACAGTGATTGTTTTGGAGCAGATGGAGAACTGAGAAGACACCCAAAGCTCATGGGAGCACCTGGCATCCTTTCTGAGGACTACATAAGTATGCATCTTTGGACCATGTGCTTATTAGCTTGTCAGGGAACCTTAAAGGATGCAGCTAATGGCATTAATGAATTCCTTTTCTCACAAGGATCATTATTCAAAAAAAGAAGCCAAGAAGGACCTGTTCAAAACTTTTGTCTTGCGTAAGATACAAAGACAAAAAATTAAATCTGTGGTCTAGAACAGGGTATGTTCAGGCTGCTTACCATGTTTTAGGGAGTGGTAAGAAAATTGTATGGTTCTCAGTTGAGGCATCTCCACACACACACAGACAATAATAATAATAATAATAATAATAATAATAATAATAATAATAATAATAAAAAACAACAAAAACACACCACCCATTCCCTTTTCTCCATAACCTGGAAGTATATCAAGGAACAGAACGCTTCCCTGGAGAGTTATACAAACATCCTTAGTAGCCTGAATTGCTAAGGAAACACAAAATAGAGCAAAGGAGATGAATTAGTTGTTCTTAAGCACCTGAAATTTTCTTCAGGCAAAGTAGTCTAGCATTCAGCTACCAAACAGAAAACCACTTACAGTACTAAGCACTTGTTAGAAATTTTCAGGCTAGCTGAGAAAGTCTGGTGCAGATGTCACTGTCTGTGTCTATTTCTGGCTGTGTTGCTGTGCAATTAAACTAGAACTCTTCTGCTCATCTGAAGGATAGGGTAGCAATAAGTGAAGATAACCATACAGCATTACTTCCATGAGGACATTAGCATTTGCAAAACATTTCCTTGAAGGAGTCTCAAAATATTTGATGTTAGTTATCATCCTCTCAAATGAGACAAGGTTTAACAGCAAGAAACTGATTTGTGGCAGAAATTTCATTCAGTAGTGATAGAATTAAAAAAAAAAAGTGATAGAATCTGGCACCTAATAGTGTATACCCTTCACAGCATGTCTTGATAAAAGTTTCATGTTGATTAGTTACTTGGGCAGCTGGCCAGTGTTCTCTGCTAATTGAGGAAGACAGAACATTTATTTTGCAATAGACTTTGGAAAAAACCCCCTCCAACTTAAATTAGAAGATGCTAAATGAGAGTAGGTCTGACTTGTGTTTTGAAAGAACAGAAAGAAAAGAGGAAGCAATACTGACACTTCAACTTCAGCAGATGTGTCTCTTCCAATGAAGTTTACTTGGCTTTCTTCAGCTTTCCAAATCAGAGATCAGGGAAAGAATTTATCACTTTTCTGAATTATTCCATTTTGAGGACTAGCCTTTAGTGTCAGAGCACAGAAAAGAAACAATGTGCTGCCAATATATGCAGAAAATGATTTGTAACTGGACAAGAAACCATTGAAAGGTTTTTTTGTATGCCAAAAATCCACGGAAGGTACAGCTTCTCATGCTGCATCTATGTGAAGTAGGTTTTTGCTTTTACATTTTTGCCTGTTTTGAATTGCAGCTCCCTGGAGGCCTCCATACTGTTCTTTTTCCACAGTAATCCTACCTAAGGTGGAGGAAAAAGATCTTCAGCCGTTAGAATTAAATGATCTTTGTTCACTGGAGATTTTTTCCTGGAGTTTCTGCTTCTGTCAAGCAAAAACTTGAAGAACAGACTCTAAGAGTACATGAATCATTACAAGCCCTTTCAAAAGTCTCACTGAGTGAGTTGGTTGGGGCCTTGCACTACCCCATTAACCATTGCTACAGGGAAAACTGCCCACATCCCTCATTAAGCAATGTGCTGGAGTGTGGTGGTGAAGAGCAGCATGTTCTGTTGGGAAGGCAGAAGACTGCTCACCAAGGAAGATTTTTGCTTTGCTATGGCTTCTTCCACCAAGATAATTAGCTTAAAGAGGACATAGGAGAAGCCTGATTATGCTTCAATCACTGACAGACACAACAACTTGTATACACTACTAATCAGTTTGTCACACATCAGAGTATACACTGAAAATATTGTGATAGATGCAGCTTCTACTGTATTTGGAGCTGACAGCAAATGGGAGATGCAGGAATTTTGCCTTCAAAAATACAGAAGTTCCCTGGCCTATTCATCCAGTATATTACTTTTCCATTGAGAAGAAGCGTAACTCACAAAATTGTTCTGTATTCTACATCTCATAGATACTTTCACCTTGCTTTTCCTCTATCTTAAAAATAATCTGGGTCAATAAATTCATGTCAGGTGTAACTGAAAGAGAAGGAGATCACTTGGACACAAGTGGTCTTCACAAACTGAGGATTTTAGTAAGGAAAAAAATGGTAAGGAGAAGAACTATGTTAAAGACAGCCTGGGATGCTGCAGAAGAGGACCACTGAGAAGTGGAGTACAAGATATGACTTGGATCCAGGACAGCAATTCTCAGAAACAGAATGGATGATCAATTGACAGTCCCTAAACCAAATAATATTTTCCTGTCATTCTTTGTGTCTCTGAGTAGACAAAGACACTGAAAAAGTAGTATAGCATTCAGAGGTAGGTTGCGAGGATGAATCAAAATGTGAGCAAATGATGTGCAGCTAGACAGGAAGAAGCACAATAAGAGGCAACTCAATCACCTGCTGCAAACACTGGTGCTGAAACATAATACACTATAGGAAAAACCATACTGAGAAAGAAAAACCTTGTCCCAGCTCATGGAATTCAAGTGGATGTAAGTAGAAAAGTGGGGGACAATACCATAAAACAATTTGCCAAGGGATGTAGATAAATTTGCAGCCTTTTGGAGGTAGTTTCTAATTCCAACTTGGATTCTCATGCTCTGCATGGAACCTGTGAGATTCTTTTGGCAGAGCAATGAGAGACATCAGGTTTGGTGTCCTAAAGATATCCTCTTCAGTGGTCCCATTTTAATTGATTGCCTTCATTTTTTTTCTGGCTTTAGTCTGTCAGTACAACTCTAAGCAGTGAAAATAACTACATTTTCAGGTCCAGTGTAGAAACACCTCTGAATATTCTTTCTTGTGGATACTAGCACCTTATCAGTGTCCATTTCACTCTAAGATTTATAAGATTTAATAGGGAAGATGAGTTATAAGGACAACTATTCCCACAGTGAAACCAGTATGTCCTAAATGCTCAGCAGAGTCAGGAATAGTTATGAAAAACAGCAGAAAAAAGAATATTTCAGAATTTTTCTGAGTCAAAAGCAGAAGATAGACAGGTGGTGTATGACTGCCAGAGGAAACATGGACAGTCATGTGAACTGTTGCACTGTAGCTAACAGGAATATAGGACAGGAATTAAATAGCCCTGCAGACACCAAAGTGAGAGAAGAGGGAGGCGATAAGGTGCCCCAGGCAGGGATGCAGAGATTCCCTTGCAGCCCACGGAGAGCTGTGCAGGAGGAGGAGTGCACAGGGCAGCCTGTGGAGGACCCCACACTGCAACAGATGTGTGGGTGCCCTTCATCTCAACCCTGTGCTCTTGAACAGGGGGAGTGAAAGAGTGCCCTTGTGGGCATCCTGCAGCCAGCCAAGGTTAACTCAAGACATTGATCTACAACTTTCAAGTTCTACATGCTGATGCCTTCTTCTGTAGGGCATAGCAACATATATAATTTACACAAGTGTAGCCAAAATAATTGCAATTATTAATTCTTTTCATATCTTTTAAATTTGCTGTTAATTCAGTGCATGAAGCCAAATCACAACAAAGAGACCTTTGGGAAAAGGCTTAGAAGGATAAATTCATTCTTGTAGTCTATCTCTAAATTTTAGTCAACTTCCCAATTCCCTCACATTGTGCTACACGGTTGGTTTAATTACCAATATTAATACATTTCTTAGTATGAAACGCACTTGTGACTTTTACCTTAGACACTAATAAGTTGAGTTTGATAGCAGGAAAAAGAAAATCTCAAACACTGACATCGTTAAGGTTAATAACGCAGTAGTTTCCAAAGAAGCTCCATACCCTAATTTGAATTGATTATCTAAATAGTTTCATTACAGGATGCTAACTAAATCAAGCCCTTTGTTTCACAGAGAAATGACTTTGCTATCTTAACTATTAAGGTAAAACATCTGTACACTTTGAAACTTGCTTTTGCCTCCTGCCACTTTGTTAGGTAAATTGTAAACTTGTAAAATAAAGTTGCATACAGAGTGAAAGAGTCCATGGATATCAATGAGTCTTTACAATTAAGAGGAACAGAGCTTACAGTTAGCTAATTTCTTCAAATGACTGCAATTTAGACTTAAGTATAGCCCCCCCTTTAAAAGCAAAAGTCTTGTAACCCTGCATTCAATGCAGAATTAATTTTTAAGTGGCATGGGAAAGCAGGTAAAAGTAGGGATTTTTGGAAAGTTGAGGTCCTTCTACTGAAAAGTTAAAATAAATATTTCAAATATCTTTATTTTTTTTTTTTACTTTCATTTTTTTTCACTTTCATTTTTTTTCATTGAAATGCGCACAGACCTGTCCCACACACTGCTGTCAGGTCAGAGTCCCTGCTCAGCACTCAGTGTGCAGTCCTCAGCCCTGGGTAAGGCAGCTCATGGCACAAGGAGCTTCATGGTAAGAACGTCTGTATCCAACAGCTTTTATAAACTTCAGGATTAGCACATGCAGGGACACTACTTGCCTGTAGGGGTCAGACCAAAAATAAATTTGCGTGGGGGAGAAGCCAGGGAGAAAGTTTTGGGGAAGATAGGAAGGGCAAAAGAAGATGGAAATTACATGGGATGAGATGTGTATCTTTGTAAAAGTTAGGCAAGTCGTCCTGTGCGGGGGAAGCATCTGGTGGGAGGGAGGTGAGCAGAGAAGGGGAGGAAGTGACACCCCCAAAGAGACAGAATCATCCTCAGTGTGCTGCTCAGGTGCTTCTAGAGATGATGCAAGGAAATGTCCTTATGTTTTCTTGCTATTGTGCCTCGTCCTTTCCTCACAAACCAGTTCTCAGGTGGCTCAAACAGGTGTCACAAACTGACTGGAGTCTCGATGTCTCTGACAGTGCAAAGCCACGTGTTAAAATGCAGTGCTGCAGCTACTGTCAGAAAAAGACCAGTGCTTAAGTTCACCAGCTCCCAAATATACAGTGTCACAGCCTCCTTAAACCATCCTTGCACACAATAGGACTTAAATATGCTCCTTTTACTGCATTTTATGATGGACTCCTCCATCCTTGCACCAGACTGCAACAGCTTCACTGTGTTTATGGAAACATTTCCTTTTGCTGGGGCATATGAAAACAGAGGCATTTAATGAGGGGTCTGCAGCAACCTTGGAAGAGCAGCACTTTTGTCTGCTTTAGATCACATTACACAGTCTTCTTTATTTCATTTTCATTTGCATCAGGGATACACAGCCTGAAGAATGACCTACTTTTCCTGCAATATTTGCCTTGCTTTTAATTATAGCAATTATCATGCCCTGATCGCTGGCATAGTCCCCAGAATGTTGACTTTCTTCTTAATGTTATTGTTATATAGATTACACAGACTCTTTGCCAGCATGTTGCCCTCTAATTATCCAGCTGAAGATGTTGCCTATGCCTCAGACAAGCAGGAGGGTTTTGTGTGGAGGATCTTTGAACATTTCTCAGGAGGCTGCTGTACAGTGATTGTTATGCATAGACTCCTTTGGGAGTCAGGTATGGCTCCATGTTTCTCCTAAATACTCTCTTCTTTTTTATGTTGTTCTTCCCTCACTTTCAGTGCAGCCTTTTTAACAAAGTAAATAACAGAGCAGCCTGGAAACCATTGAATGGCTGGCACAACTTTCAGTCTACATATCACAGTACCACTTCTTACCATTTTTAGACAAATGCATTAGGAAGTTTTTTCTTTACAAAGTTATTTAATGTCTTTTTATTAACTGGATTATTAGATTTTTTTCCTGTCTTTATTAACTCATTTAACGTGAAAAATAATCCAGGTTAATTATATTATCATTCAACAACATTCAACAACAGAAAAATCAAGTGATTAGGAGAGTGAACCAAACTGGTTGTCACACCAGAGAAGACAAGAGTAATACTTTTCTGCTTCATGGTGTGACCCAATATTTCCTGGTTTCAGAATAACAAATATTCGGTCTTAAAAAAAAACAATACTAGTAAAGATTGCTTTTGCCAGAAACATAGTAAAGAGGGGAAATATTCTTACATCATGAATATCATAGGAGTGATTGCATGACTTAGTTAACAAGAAATTGTTTCAAGAACTTCCCTCTGATAGAAAATACCATTGTTGCTGCCTCAGAGTCCTCCTTCCCCAGCCTCAATCCTTGCTTGCAACTGTTCTGTCCTGAATCCTTATTAAATAATCTCAATTAAAGAGTGAAGACTTTTTGCTGGATGAGATCTATGTTGTGTCCTGATCTGGACAATCACGAAGTCACTGGCTAGCCCAGACAGGAAGAGTACAGCTGGTTGTCATCTGACTTCACAGGTGTCTTTTTTATTGCCCTTCTTTGAAGGAGACTCTACATATGTGTGCAAAAAGCCTTGGTCTCCTACTCCAACAATATTACTGGGCAAGACACAGTTAACTGACAATGTTTTTATATTTATGGAAGTAACAGAAAGATGTAGTAGATATATTATTGAAGCCATATCAGAATCACTGGTACTCCTACACTGTCTAATAATTTAGTTTCCCATTTCATCCCTCGGTGAACTGATCCTATAATTGCTCATGCTGCAGAAATGTTAATGGCAACTCTCTTTTGGAACAAGCTGATATGCTCTGATTAATAAAAACAAATGGAAACAAAAACCTGGGTTTGCTTCTGAGGGAAGTCCAGCTCAGGAACTACTCCCCGTGGGCAGCATGGAGGATTTAGTCTGTCTGCCCAACCTACTTCAACGCAATTTTTGCACCTCCCAGTATGCAGCTGCCCCCATACCACGTTCCAGGACAAATATTGCATACCCAGGTTTTCATGCCAAAACACATCACTTGAGAAATTTGCATCTGCAATAAACTGCACCTAAAAACCACTGTTTCCTGATGGCTAAATAGATACCCCCCACACCCTGGCTGTGTGCTTTACAACGTGGACCCAGCTGCTCTGCTCTGGAGGGGGCTCCAAGGCACTCTGCTCTGAGTCGCTCCACACCACTTAGCAAAGAGCTGAACACCATTTCTGAGAGCAAACAAAATTTTGTAGGCTAGGTGCAGCCAACAAGGAGCCCCAGCTGTAACCCTGCCCCAGTGTCAGCTTTAATCCTTATGCCAGATGAGCAGGCTGTGTTCCTATAATGCTATTCTTGTTCTGGCAGCCCCTGGGACGGATCTCAGGTGTACCAAAACATCTTGCCTGGGGAAGGCAGGTGGCCTAAAACTGCGAGTTCAAGTGGGGCTTGGTACTTCCTGACAAAACCCTTCAGGTCCTTGCTTAAGGGATGTCCATAGCCATGCTCGCTCCTTGCCCACCAGTGTTCAGGCTTTCACAGGGAGATGAAGGGACAACTGTAGACAGTAAGAGCTGTCCCACCAAACAATTTGGTTTTGTGGCTTGACAGACTTCTGTGCCTTCTCCCTTCCTTTCATCTTAATTTGTTTTTATAGCGATAAATGCTTTCACATTTCTTTATGCCTACATGCCATGCAACGCTTCCACTCATCTTTTCATTGGCTGAGCCAGTTCCTTAGTTTTTAAGTAGTGATGTTCTATAAAAAACATCAAACCCCATGAACACAGCAGGAGCCTTCTGACAGTTTAATTTTATTCCACAAGGCATGAAGCTCTCATTGTGCTCCATTTGTGATTTTTTTTTTTAACCTGGAAAGGCAAATTTTTTGGTTGATTTAATCCGTTTACAAGCCAAGGAGTTGTATTCCTTTGGGGTGCTGTAAAAGGCTGACCGCTTATGCAGACATAAACAAGGTGTGGGGATTAGCAGGGGATTGAGAGGACGTGGCTTTCTGTAAATATAGCAGGGAAAACATCCATTTTAAATAAGGTTTTCTTCACAAGGTGCTTGAGTAGGGTCATGATACACATGTACAAAATGGGGATAAACTCGATCACATCTTTCTTGCCAGAAGGAAAAACAGAGCCTTTGCAGTCACAGGCCCCGCTGTTAGGTCTACACAGTAACTGACTGTAAAAATGCAATGAAGGCAATCAGCATAGCAGTGGCTTCTCCCAGAGTTAAATGTTAAAAAGTGTCAGAAATTTAAATTATTAAATCTCCATCTATACACATAAATTTGGTCTGATTTAAGTAGTGTGAATGTGTGTATCATCTTTCAGTTTAATGGTGATTTCCCTTTCCTTATTAACCTGTTTAAGAGATATTTAAGCACCACTGAAGTAAGTCTAAAAACAGTTCAAATGTCTTACTTGGGTCTCCTTAATCAATTCAAAACTTAGCACAGATTTGAAATACCACAGTGTTCATTTTGGACAAACTTTATGTATCTCAATGACATATACCAATCTCTCTGTTATTTATGGTTATGATTTCATTTGCTACTAAAATATTGTACACAAGCATCACTATCATAGACAACCAGACATACTTGACAATGTTATTTAAGATGGGGACATTTCAAAGACATAGGAAAAGCCTGAATTATTACTCTGACCAATTCATTCCAGGAACATTCTTTTGTGGAAGATCTTGTTATTTCTGTCCCTTGATGGGAAATTCACTGCTGCCAGAATCTTCACTCATCTGCCTTACCCCTATGGGCTCACCTGGGCTTGACAGGTCTAAGTTTTCATCACAGGAAGACAAAAAAACTTCTTTTGAAGCATTATTTATTCAAGGGCAGAGGGAGGGAGTTCAGCAGTGTTACTTTTGTATTTCTTTGCAATTCAGGGAGATCTGCTCAGTTGAAACCCGAGTTCTGTAACCCCAGATAGGAAGAAATAGAAAACCCCTGGAGTGTTTCTCCTTCAGTGATGCCTCTGACTGCTGCTACTTACAGACTGGTCTTGTTTAACACAAGAAAATCCGATAGACTGCTGACACTCTGACTTCAGGCATTTGAGTAGAGAGAATACTTTGCTAGCTTTGGCTGATTAACTGATGAGCTCCTATTTAAAAAATATGTTGTAAACAAGTATTGGTAACATTCTCCCTGATTGTACTTCACCTCAGATATTATTTTACTTAATTTATCCCTTCTCTCAACCTTTAAAATGCTCTTTTTATTTAACTTTATCCCTTATACTTTTATAAAAGTAGTGAGTTGCTCTCAGTCAGCAACAGGGTTCCAGAAGAAGTAGGAGATAACAAGAGAAAAAGACTAGATCTGGGAGAGTCCCAGGCACAACCTGCCAGTTCTGGGAAGCTCTTGATCATCATGTAGTCAGACAATACAGAACTTGAGTGATATGGCACTCAAAAACCAGTGTTGATTTTGAAGGGTCTTTCAAAGGGAAAATGGTATCTACTGAAAAACTTTGGAGAGTCAGCCCTAAGAGTTGCTTTCCACACATTTGCCTAAAATAATTTTGACAAGAGAGCAGCTCAAGACAGTTCAAAGAGGTTTGTAACATCTTGTTCCTTCCTCACTTCTTCTGAACTTTTAATGGATTCTCCAAAAGAGAATGAAACTATGGAAAGGAGACACAGAAGGTTAGTTTCCAAATTACTTAGATAGCATGTTCTCATCCATGTATTTCTTATGTCTCTCCTGTCTTGTGGCTGTTCTACAGGAAATGCCCCAAGGGCTATTTGACACTCATGGGCTCTGTTCTGTGTTGAAAACTATCCTCAGGTGTGCTTTCCAACCTGAATGAAAGATGAACTTCCTCTGCAAGAGGTTTCCATTTCAATGCAGCAGTAATTTGCACTTGGCATCTAATGATCCTGTTACTCTTCCTGCATGGCAGAGCCAGAGAAAAGAGAGGTTAAGAGTTCTGCCAAGGATGGTGGTGGTTTGAGTCAAACCTCTCAAGTTCCAGTGCTTTTTAAGAGAGCAAAGCATATATCAAAGTAGGATTTTTCCTAGTTGCCTCCCCACTGAGTGCAATATTTTTTCCAGTCAGCAGCTGCTGGCATATGATTGCTAAATGGTACCCAATTTCTATAAGAGTACTTTTTCTAAAGCCTCAGTGTTAGCAGAAGGTTGAAGTACTACAGGTAATATGTAGCCAAAAAGAACCTATAATGGTATAGGTTACTATAAAAAATTTATTACAAGTCTGAGATGGCTGCATTAGTCATTACTGACATTTCTTAGGCTAGTAGCAGGAAAACTTTTACAGCCCTTCACATTGTCATATAATACCTGTCCCCACAGGTTTTTAAAACAGGCATAAAAACCCAATAAGGCCAGAATTTTTGTAACTCTTTTCTGTCATTCATTTCTAAAATATTTAGTGTCTCTTACTAACACCAGGCGAGAGATGGCCACCACTGCAATATGAAGTTACTTCTGAAAATGATGAATGCAATGGCCATTTTCAGGGAAATACAGATGTGCCTCATGCTTTTGATAGGAATATAGAGTCTAACATAAGTAAATCTTGACTAAAAATAAGAACTTCTCTCTTCCTGTACAAAGTCTGAAATAAGTCATGGAAAGTACCTGTTTTATGTGTGGCTTTCTTCTCCCCATTCAAATGAATAGGAAGACTATCAACCCTGGTCAACTTTTACACTCTTCATGCCCCCTCACCACCTCTCATAGTAAATAAGGGGACAGTATGACTGTTCAGGGGAAACATTAACAATTCAAAAGCTTTGCAATGCAGATATCGTGAAAGGAGGAGACTTCTCCCTAGCAAAGTGATAAATATTAAGATTAGATTAGGAAGGCAGAGTGATAGCGTTTCAGTTCACACCTCCTGCAGCCCACAACACTTTATCCAATTTGCTCTCATCACCAACCCCGTTTATAAATGAAGAAGCCACATACCTCAGTATTTATAGGTCAGAGCTGCAGATCTATTTAGTGACATTATGAGTTCTGTAAATCAAGTCACATCATAAACTATGAAAGGGTTCAATGGCATAACAGTAAAAGGAGAGAGAATTTATTGCCAGGTAGCAAAAAATATTATAGATTAGTTTTTTCCCTCACCTAAAATGGATGTGTTCAGAGGGCAGGAGAACTACAATTAACATCCTTAGATGAAGCAGAACCTTCTGTGGGCAGCCAGGAGTGATGAGATGAACTATTGGTATGATTAATGTTGATCATTTTTTTTCCCCTGCCTATCTGGTAAACCTGCCCTGGAAATAAACAGCACAATTCCATCCAGTTCTGCTAGAGACCATGGAAGGGAAAGCAGAGACAAAAGAACAGAGTGTCAAGCACTCACTGCAGTGTCCCCCTTTAGGAACAGTTTCTTGCAAGTTCCTTACCAGCTGGTGATGGGCTCCTGTTTTAGGCCATTAAGTTTGACTCCAGCACTTCTTAGGTTCACCCATCAGCTGCAGCAACGGAGATAATGTAATATATTGTTTCCCTCTCTCTGAACTGGGTGCATCCCACATGCTCTGAGACACAGTTACTGACAGGAGCATTAAGTACTGGATTTGAAGGATAATCTAACAAGCCAAAATGGTCTGATTTACATCTCCCTTTCCAGATAGGAGTTTCTGGAGAAAAGGGAACCAGCTGACTTCAGGCATCTCCTGAAAATTCATTTTTAAACTCTTTAGGAGGAAACAACTCCCTGCAACAACATATTCAATGCTTGAAGCACCATTTGCTGTTGTTTTTTCCCTTGCAGCAGCCTTTCTCCAGTTGACACAAGCCTGGGTGAGGCATGCACTTGGCCCAGGTGTTTTTGTCTGAGGTAAAATGCTACCATAATGATCTTGTTTATAATTTGTGCTGCCTGGATTTCTGGGCCACTTTTATTGCTGGGGGTCCTTTGGATTCAGTATTGCTCTTGACCTTGATTCCACTTCGGGTGTCAGCATTCCCTGTTGGTAACAGGTATGAAATATTAGCAGGAACAGCTATACTATCCAGACATATATTTATCCCAGACATGGCATTATCCTCAGAGCTTTCTATCAGTTCTTGAGCCTTCACGGATAGCCATATATCAGCATACCTGTTTTGCTGGCAACTGCATAAAACTGAGTGCCTTGGGAACCCCACTGTTGTTTTTGCATGAATATTTTATGTTTTTAGAACTGAGCCTGCTTCTAATTTTTTGTGTTCCCCTTACAGAGTGGGATTTGATTTCCAAGGGCAAGGCAGTCCTTATATCACCCCAGAGAATGGTAGTTGTTATAGTCAGAAATCTACCATACTTGGAAAGTGTAAAACCAGAAACTTTGCTTCTGCATTATTTGTCCAAAAGTAACTAATTTTGGTGGGTTTGGACTCTACATTTTTCAATACTAACATAGTACTCCTTGCCATGGTTAGTTTCAGAGAATGTTCATGTCTGGGAACACTTCAACATCAGATTCTTACTGAATGACAAAGCCAAGCCGGACGTTGTCATCCAAATTGGTCGAAGTGGAACCGCTAGACACTGAGGTTTTCAAAAGGAACCTCAAAGCTGATGAAATTTAGCTAAATGTGTACAAGTAGGGTGTGTTATGTCTTTGTTTAAATAAGCAATGTACTGAGCATTAAGTATGAGGTACTGAGTAGCCTTTAAGGAAATGAGCCTTCTGTTTCCAAAGTGGAGCATAAATTTTATAGCCAATTAATTGTTATTTAAAGAAAGATTCTTTAAATTTAAATTCATGTCTGGATAAAAGTGGAAATTGGAAAATACAACTCTGCAGTAAGAGCTGCTCTGTGGTTATACCAGTACTTTGAGTACTCAGCTAGCACATTTGAAAGATCCTTGAACTTTTTTGCAGACCTTGTCAGCAATGAGACAAAAAATATCTCAGAAGCTATTGAAAGTGTCATTCTCTTTCTCAGTTTATTCTTGTGTTCCTTGGGCACAGAGATGTATTTTGAATACATTAGGCTTTGAGTATCTGTGTGCTGAATGGAAACTTGAAGATGCAAACAAAAGGGAAAATCAAATGTTCAGTATAACACAAGGTGAAACAAGCAAGCATTAAGCAAAAGAAGAGGCAAGAAAATCATTATTTTCAACAGTGAGTTCTCCTAAATCACAGAATTTTCTCCTAAATGAACATGGGGAGATGAACATGCTGCTGGAAACATTCAAAGCCAGTCTGGTCCTGCATATAGCAATGGTGTTTCAAATGTACCTGAATAAGCACTCAAGATATTTGTCATATGTGCAAACTGTTAATTTTCAAAGAAGGAATTGTCTGAATACTAGAAGACTGATATCAAACCTGTAAGATATTTCTGGCAGGAACTGGAAGATATTATGCACCAGTTAATGGCAGTTGATATTGCAACTGAGTGCTGACGGTCTCCATAAAAATTCTGTATCCTCAAAAGGAGTGAACACTCACTGAGTTAGCAGATGACACCAGGCTGGAAGGAGACCTTGATATGCTGGTGGGTAGAGTTGCTATTCACAAGAACCACAACAGAAGAGTCAGCTGAAAGAAGCAGTGAAATTCAGCAAATTAAAATACAAATTCCTGCACCTGGGACAGGAATACTCCATATAACTGTGCAGGCAGTGAGCAAGGTACTAAGGAGCAGCTTTGCCCAAAAAGACCAGGAGAACCTGGTATACAGCAGCCTGAACATGAGTCAATGTCATGGTGAATTCTGGCACAGACTGGGCTGTATTAGCAAGAATATAGCTAGGAAGTGTTTATTCCCTTTTACCTGGCATTTGCAAGGGTGTTTAGGGATTCTGTACCCAGCTTTTGTCTTCCTTGTTCAGGAAGGACATCAATAGCAGAAGAGAGTGTGTGGAGGACCACTGGGAAACACACGATGAGTGGAGGGACACTGAGGGGGCCTTGACTTGGTCAGCCTGCAAAGAGAAGACGAAAAGAGGAATTTAACTGCTTTCCAAGGGAAAAGGAGAGTTGGATGCTTTCCAAAGGCACAAGGACAAGAGGGGTGGCTGCAAGCTTGGCAAGGGAAACTTCACATGGATAGAGACGGAAAAAATTCTTCTCATAAGTGTGATTCAACACTGCACAAGGTTGTCTCAGGATGTCATGGAACAGTTTGGGGACATTCAGCATCTGGTGGGAGAAGGCACGGAGCCACCACACCTAAGTTTGATGCCAGTCAAAGAAAGAAATTATAAACATGTTTGAAATTATGATAATCAAAGGAAGATGGGTGAGTAGTTTTTCTCCTCTTGGCCTCATAGCTAGAACAAGGACTGCCAGTGAAAAAAGGGTTGATAAAAGTAATAACAGCAAATTTTTTTCCTGCATTATGAAATATTGGATAAAACATTGAAGTTACAGTTTTAAAAGATTGATACAGGTGTCTGGAGAATTACAGGGATAAGTAGAATAAGAAGAGCTTTATTAGTCACAGTGCCAGAATAGGCAGATAAGAAGAGAGATAAAACTCCACATTTTGGTTTTAAAGAAGTTCTAGACATCTGAAACTCGTATGAATTCTATGTCAGGGCAACTTAGGCCTTGCCTTTCTGCTGCAGAATATTTTTAGCAGTTCCAGACAAGAATTTATATTTTAGGAAATCCAAAACAAACCCTTCCAAAGCAAGAGAAAAGCACACACAAGTTTTTATAAAATGGGATCAAGCTTTTGCTATAGAAAGATATGATATTCAATTTTATATGATATAAAAGATCCAAAAACTATTAAGAGGCATCAAATAAAAATAGAAGAAATTTTCTTTCTTTACAGCTAACAGCCAAGGTCAGAAAATTTGTTTTATTCATTAAATAATTGATCAATCCAAAAGGACTAAAACCTCTCTGTTTTGCTTAAAGCCATGCTAAGATCATAAAATTTTGCTGGGAAGTATGACCACAGGTGATGCCAAACTGCATCAAAATATCATGTGCTACTTGCAAACATGGCCAGCAGTGATGTTTGAGTCTGTCAGAATAAGCTTTACCTTTCCTGATGTGAACTGAGTACCTTCTCCTCTGAGAAGTGCTTCTGCTGACTTCACTGGAGCGCTGGGGCTCAGGAGTGCTTCCTTGTCCTGGGTGGAGTTTCCTGGCCCCAGGACATGTGGATGGGATCTGTGTCCTCAAATCTCCCATGTTTCTTGAGGCTGACTTTTCATCGGGTGGAGCCTAGGTGTAGGGATGAGGAAGGACAAGGTCCTGCAGGTTCCCCAGCCTGCAGGACTCCCCAAGACCACCAAGGGAGTGCACCTAGAGCTCACGTTAGAAGGTAGGAGCAGCCCCTGTCATTTATTCCCTCCTGTTGTAGCTGCTGAGCCAGTGACTGTGATGGCTGAGGGGCCAAAGAGCCCCGGAACAGCAGAGGCCTGCTGGTGGACCAATTCCGAGGTTTGAGAACATCCCCTGACCTCATGGTGAGAAAGGAAAAGCCTTTCCCGTCAGGCTTTGTGGTGCTATGCTGATTTGGTCTGTTTGAATGGCTTGTATCCCTACACACCCCCAGACCTTCCCCACTGGCTCCCTTTCCCTGGCCCCACCTTTGTATCACCCCCGTGCCCTCAGATCATTGGTTCTGGTGCTCTCCGCTCCTGTATAAAAACCCTGGTCCCTGGATGGTTTGCTCTCTTTGGTCTCCCTTTGTGGCAGGATGCAATAAACCTCATCCATGGAATGCCATGTGGGAGAGCCCTCCTGACTCTGCCTCTGGCAACGCTGAGCTGTCCAGCTTGAGTGTGGTGAGAGCCATGCCTAAACAGCCGTGTGGGTGAGAGGAGTGAGCTGGAGCACTCACTGCACCCACCGGAGCCATTCCTGGCCAGGGAATTTCAGGGAAAAGCAAAGCTGAACCCTTCACGAACATGCACACAGTGTGTTACCTTCCTTCAATAAAAAATGGTGCAATCATTGCCCAGTTTAGCAGAGAATTTAAACACACCAAATTTACATATGCATATACATCTGAAAACATCATGAAAAGCATTTAAATGTAGACTAGGGCCACTTGGACAGTTGAAGCATTATTGCATACACGGAAATGTCTTCTTTTTTTTTTTTTTTAATTTTTTTTATTTGTATGGAACTGTATGAAATATGTAGCAATCCAGAATTAAAGAGCAATTAAAATTTATTAAAAATTACAGGCTATTAAAGATATATCTGAGCAAGAAGACAGAGAGTTTTGTTCTACTGATTTTTCACTACTACAAAAGTCAAACTGAAAAAATGAAATCAGGTAGGCATTAGGTGTGCAGCACTGATATTCATAACTGGAGTCATGATGAAAGACCACAAAGTCTTATTGAATTTCACAACACTTTCAAAAATTCTATCATTATCTATTTATGAGACTCATTTAAAGGCCTCAGCAGAACTCAGCAACAGAAGATTGTATAAAGAATGAAATTTTAAGGAGCAATAAATATTCAAATTAATATAAAAACCATAAGATTTAAAATTCACTATAATATTGCAGTGAACTTCTTGCAGGGTTTCTTAATCTTATTGTACCATCAGCTCTCTGAATTGTGGTCTGAACAAACCCAGTTAAATTAAAAATGATAGAGTTCAAAAGCTCTTGAGACTCACATTGATATTCAGGTACTTCGGTGTTTGGACATACACATTTCACTGGTTTAATTAGCTGTCTAACAGCAATCTCTGCACTTTAGGAAAGGGAGCACTTCACAAGAAACAGTTAAGAAGTTTGCTTGTGAACTTATGAAATATACAAATATGCCTGGAAATTAATCTGTGCACTCTTCCATCTCCCCTACGAATGATGTCTGCTCATACTACAGCCTTGAAACCACTTCCTTTAAATTTGCCATGTGCTTCACTTCTTCTGAATGTTACATCTTTTCATAACTGGTGACTCATTCATTTCCCATATGTATTGTTTTTAAAATATCAGTGTCAGGGAAACACATAGCATTATTTCAAGTGAAACAACATTTCTCTGTTTTTTCTATTAATGAATGACTCTATTGTAATAATATTAGCTCTGCTGAGAAATAAGACAACACATGAGGTAATTTTATAGCAATTTCTACAGCTTTATTGCTTAATAGTAATGCAGAATTCTTTCACTTCTAATTTCTTTTACCCACCAACACTATAATCTAGTGTATGCTTATTTTACTCCTGTAATGTCCTCATTTACCCTTATAAATATCCTTTTATCTTTCAGTTTTGACTCTCCTTGACTTATGAGACTTTTGATAAACTTCAAGATGTCAAAGGTTCCCAGTTTTTACTGAAGATGCTCTTATTTTTACAGTCTACCTCCTCATAGCGAGCATTCCCTGGAGAGACATGTTTCAGGCAATTGGAAGGCTCAACATTAGGACATGTAAATGTTTAAATTATGGCTTGCAGATCAATGACAAGAAATAGGACATCTATTTCTGGTAACATTGTGGATTTATAGTTATGAGTCAAGGCTAATGCAAGGTGAACTCCTCCCTTTATGATCACTGCCACAAATGCATTAGCTCATCCATGAATTTAAAAATCGACCTCCAGACAGTTAGTTGGTAATTTGGCACCTTGCTTTGATTGTATACAATTTAACAAAAGAACATCCAGCACTAATTCAACAGTAATATTGCTTCTGCCTTTCAGGAATGATTTATTCATTTGGATATGATGTCCAAATTGCATTTGCTAAAGGAAGGGTGTTTACTTTGTTTGCAGTTTATTGCATTACTTCTCAAGGACATGACAAAAGTAAAATTGTTGCTACTGATTATTAGGTTGAATGCAAATATGTCCTGAATGATGGTCCTCTGTACAGAAATCCCTGTGGGTGGACAAGTGGGTGGGAGGGTGGTTGTTGCACCAGGCTCTCAGCATACCTCATGCATTTTACATCATACCTCACCTGGAAACTACTGCCCCACCTATCAGCCACATAAAACAGACAAGGGTTTCACACACCAGCTCTGCAGACCCCTACGGATGCACCAGATCTTCGTGCTGCCTCATCCTTGCAGCTGTAGTATGGGCATCTCAGCACATCTCAGGGTTCACCACACCAGAGGCTCTGCCTTGCCTATAGTGCAGTCCTGTGCTGTTGTAGTGTCAGAGCTGTTATTCACCAGTAAAACAAGCTTGGGTTTGCCTAAGTTACAAACACTGATTTGTACACTGATGTACAAAGATGTACTGCACTATTTTCTGTACAGCAGATCCCATCCTTACTCTGGCCTTAGAGGAAAAGGCTTTCCATTCCTCACATTGCCTGCAGTGCTGATGGAAGGCTTGACTTACTATTATGTGCAATGTTTTTATTGTCAGGGCAGAACTAAGAATTTAGATGTGGATCATTGTACTTATATTTTCATATTAGCTATAGATTTATTGTTAATTTTTTAATCACACAGCAGAAGTGTTCAACTGTCAGAGACTCCTTACATTATTGACATTTCAGATGAATGACCTCCTTAGTTACTGACTTTCTTCTCAGCTTACTCTTTCTGTCTGGGACTTGCACTCAGCTTAGCCACTTGCTGCCTAAATCCTATGAAAATTCATCACATTAGTTGTTGTCACTAAGGCTATCTGGGATGTGGGCACCCAAACACGAACTAACATTCATTCTTGTCCTACTTCGTAGCCATAGCCCTGCTGGACATCTGGTGAAGAGCACTTCAAAAGGATGTTCTCTAAAGATGGTTATCTGCTCTGCTAAGGAGGACGTGCAGATGTAGGTCTAAGATGTAAATGTCACTGCAGCTGTGAATCCCCCACTGACTACTCAGTGAGGGCTCAACTCTCTCAGTGTTGTGTGCTGGGGCTGCAGGTAGCTAGTGAGAGGATATCTGAAAGGATGCTGCATATTGGACAGCAAGGCAATTCCTGTCCTGGAACTGAGCTGTTGCTGGACATATTCTTTTTGTCCAATGGCTGCATGTGAAAAGAAAAACCAAGAATGCCATCCAGAGGATTATTGTAATTTTTTTAGTTGTGGGTTTTTTTTATTTGTTTGTTTGTTTTGTGTTGGTTTTGTTTTGAGGACTAGTCCAGAAGTCTCTATTTCCCTCTCTTTCTCACTCCTTTTCTCACTGCTTTTCATTAGTTTCCTTTGGCTGATAATCTGTGGAGTATTTCCATGTCGAAGGTAAGTAGCATTGGGGGTGATTCTCTTTCCCCTTTGTCCTAGGTTCCAATATAGATGTATTCTATTACCACCAGCTATGAGCCATTAGCTGTTATCTCCTGCTCTGACCCACCCCTGATAACAGACAATGGCCCAGCAAGAAACCCCTGCATGACTCATGGACTTATCTCATCCTATTGTGAGATGCTCCGCCCAGGAGGGAGGAGCCAAGCATTCCCACCTGGATATAACCTGGCCTTGGACCTGCCTAAGGGAGCCCTGTCTGCTGGGTTCCCAGAGGACAAGAGCTACCACTGGACCTTCAGCTGGAGACCAGACCTTCCATAGGATCACTGCTTCAACTGAACTACTTCATCTGGACTGCTACCACCACCCTAACAGGGTGTCAGGTTGTATCTGACTTTGTTAGTGGTTTTTCCTCGTATTATTTCACTTATTTTTATTTGTTTTTCCTATTAAATTTTAACCCTGACTTGGGATCTCCCACTGGTTTGTTTTCAAACCAATACACCCTTTCTGCTCTTTGCCATTTCTTAGGATACCCTCTTTTACATGGAACCATCCAGTACCTGTAGCCTTCCAGTATGCAAAGCCTCTCACTCCCTACAATGTGCATAATAAATCTCCACTGCTGAAAAACTTACTGGGGAAATGTGATACATCTGTAGAGTAGGGGATCAAAGAAAGGCTCTGTCTCACCCTGAACTCACTCTATTACATTATCTGGGTCTGAGAAACTACTTACGTTTCCTCCTCTATATAAATTCTTCTAGGTGTTTGCACAACACAAGATGGGGAGCTCAGATGCCAAAGCTTTGCAACAGAAGTGATTTTGCAACACCCTGCCTTGGCCTTATATTTCCACCAGCAAAGATTAGAAAATAGACCAACAGTATCAGAGACCCCTCAAATATTATGGAAGTAGAATCTTTGTTGCCTCTTCCACAGTTTTAAAGCTAAGACCATGGGAAATCAAAATCCACTACAATACCACCATCTTTATTTTTGAAACATGTATTTTTATTCCCACACATTATTTAGCTTTTTATTGGGAATGTCATTCTGTGGCCACAGCTGTTGTGCCAGGCACAAGGAGTATGTATTGACAGGACAGGAGGGAATGGTTTCAAACTGAGAGAGAAAATTTAAATTAGATATTAGGAAGAAAAATCTTAACTGTGAGAGTGGTGAGACATTGGAACAGGTTGCCCAGAGAAGGTGTGGACTCTCCAACCCTCCAGGTGTTCAAGGCCATGGTGGATCTGGGATCTGAGCAATGTGGTGTAGTGGAAGGTGTCCCTATTCATAGCGGGGGATTTGAAACTAGATGATCTTTAATTTCCCTTCCAACCTAAACCATTCTAGCATTCTATGATCTGTCCTGTCCATTTCCTAAGGCAGAAATTTCTTCTTGTATTCCTTTAGTATTCTCTTGAGCAGGTCTTGAGACTGTGGTATGAACTGCAGGGTGCTTCTTCTTTGCCTTTGCCAACTGTGGTAACTGCAGTGAAGGCCTTTAGGTCCCCAAAACTCATCTCAAAAATGGGAGAGGAGTAAAGGCGGTGCAAAGAACTCTCTCAGAGAAAAGGAGGATTTGAGAGTGAAATCCCAGGCTTGACTTTAGACTTTGGAATTGCAAGTATGTTTTCCTCATGGTTGTCATTGATTTTGTGCCCTGATGGCCAAATGAATGAAAAATTCCCTTCAAAACCTGTTGGAAAGAACATTGATGTCAGGAATAGTATCCTGAATTATACTCTGGATAGCCTCGTGGTAGGGGTGTACTAGAAATAATTCCACCCGCCAGGCACTTACTATGTGTCAATGATAACCCAGATTTCCTAGAATACAGCTTCTGACTTAAAACGTAACTTTAATGTTGAAGGCATTTATTCTTTGCAAATTTAGCTCAATTTTGTCTGCTTGGCGTGGCTGATAAATTTCCAGCCTCCAAAATCAAGCATTTATTAGACTTGTAATTTAGTTATTTTAACCTAGAAAGGGATTTAGTAGTCTCTCAAAAATTGCTCATCTCCTAAAGCAGGGCCAAAGATGACACTGTCTTTCAGATTCATGTACAACTCCTGCTGAAATGAAAGGGAGTTTCACGTGTGCAAGGACTACAATGTATGCTCAGGCTCTGGCACTGCTGTTAGGCTGCTGGCTTAAAAAGGTGACGTGTCCAAACTGGAATTAGAGATCAAGTCACCCACCTTTCATCCCACATGTGGATTGCAAGAAGGCTGTGCTGGAAAACATTCTCACAACATTTTAGCTTTTTTTGTAAGATAACTCAAAAACAATTGGTTGTTTTTAAATAATTTGACTTTTAGTTCACTGGGGACTGCACTAATTTATAAATTGTAGCAGCTGCATTTTTGGTTTTTCCCAGCTTCTACCACCTATTAGATTTGGAAATTCTCTGATACAAGTGAAAACTGTGTTGTTCTTTCTAAGAGCATTAGGTAGGCAAAACTAAAGTTTTTGTTTAAGGAAAATGTGCTAAAGAATCTTTTCACCCTCTCATTTATTCAAAGTTGAATCTTCTTTTGTATTCTGCCATTGGGTCACTGTGAATATCACAGACATGTCTAAGGATCTTGGTGGTCTTTTCAAGCATAGTGTATTTGATAATTGCACCACTGTTTGTAAGTAGTGTTCACTGTAAAAAGCTGCACTGGAGTAATGGTAGAAGTTGAGTCTCTTTCATGGGTCACAAGGCTGAAATACAGAGTGTGAGAGTTATCCCTGTAACGACTCGACTCACTGCGCTGCTTGGACCTCTTGTTCTGCAAGTCTCTGGACGAAGAGGACAGGAACAGAAAACAGTCAAACCACTTCTCAGATAAGGTGGAAGAATTCTGTGTCATACATCATTTTAATAGGTAAATTCACCTCCCACAGATTAGTTTTTTTGCTGCCATCTGCAGATGTGCTTATAACATGGACATGGACAAAACTGTTACCGGAAAATATATCTAGATATTATTGCCCTTTAATCCCAGCAGGCTGCACTGCTACAAAATCAAATGTCTGTCTAATCAACTGAAACTAATTAAATAGCAGCTTTCAAAGTCATATTGATTCAGCTTTACAATTCCCCCACTTTTGTAGCAAGATAATGCTAAGCTTAAATTTTTGTGTAACTACAGAAAAAAGTGCTACCAAAAGCTATAATTAATTCAAAATAAGAAAACCCAGCTAAGCTTTTTTATATTTTTTTTTTTTTTACTTCAGGAGGCCAGAGGTATTGATGGAGAATAGCATTTTCTTCTCTCAGTAAACTGCTTACCAAGAGTTGCCTCCACTGTTTGAAATAAAGTTTCTTGGTAAAGTATGAAAGAGTTTGAAGTTGGCACAATGTTTGGGAAATTTTTACAGCTGTTTTCTCTTGAACAAAAATCCATCTTCCCCTTCACCTAAGACTTTGTTTGTTGAGCAGTAACTAGTGGGGAATACTGCCAGCTAGCAGAGAGGACAGGGCCTAATGGAGCAAAGTTTCACTTTAGAACCCTGAGAGTGTAATAAACAGAGGACTCTGGCTGCCATACAGGTTTGCTGGTTCCACAGGTCAACATTGCAGAGGGCTCATTGGCAGAAGAGTGCTTAAAACTTCTCCAGAAATGTGTGCTTTTAACCTTAAAACTGTAGTCAATAGGTAGGAACAGGCTGTGCCATTTCTGCACAGAGGACTAGGTGCTTGTGTAAACAGGGAAGGTCTGATGAAGGTGGTACAATAAAAGGTGTAACTCGTGTAGGGTGACAGCAGAGCAGAAACAGACACAGGATGGCTTAATAGATCAATTCTCTCCTGACCTTAATAAAATATATTCTAATAAAGATGTTACTTTTTCAAATGGTGAAAAATTAAAGGAAATATCAAAGTAGAAATCTCCACAAGTTGCAGTTCTAGAAATATAAATACACAATATATATTAAATAATATAAAATATAACATGATATACAACATAAAATGCGTAATTTATATTACATATTCTGTTATTTGATGTATGAACATATAATTTATCCCATATCATACATGTTAAAATATATTGAATATATCCATAGTATATGTTATATATGATATATTACACTAATAGTATATAATATGCATTATATGTTACATTTCTGCATTCTGGAAGGAATCATTCAGCACATTTTAGGACCAGACTCAACAAGGTAAGACTCAACCAAAATTCAGCCCAATGTGCAAACAGGAGGAGCTGAAAGTTTTTTCTCTAATATTTCTTTCAAGTGACAAATGCTATAAAAATCTTATTTTATTCTTAAAGCGAATCTTACAGAAAGGATTAGGAATCTTGTAGAAAACAAACACACCATTCTAAGATTCTGTGAACATGGGTGATGCAAATTGTTCTATGGAAAAAGCCTATTTGTCCCCTGGGAAGGGGGCTGAAGCCATGTGCAGCTCAAAGCAAAGGCACCTTTGCAGACAGGTGCTTCCCTGGTGGTTCGCAAGTGCCCCTTTGGTACTGTGGATCAACACAGAGGGAAGATGAGCTTCTAAAACATGGAATCTGTAGAAAATTCAAGGCAGAGAGAGTGTCCAGGATGCTGAGGAGAGGTATGAAATCCATGCCAGACCCCTCTGGGGTATAGGAACACACCTTGTGCTTTTTGGGACACAGAATGTCAAACCTCTCCTGCAGTTCGGTACTTAACGCCTTTCCTTATAAAGTGTTAGAGCAGTCAAACCTGTATTTAAAAGCCCTGACAATGCTGTAGAATGTTAACATTTCCTTCAGAGCTTTTTAAAGGTAAGATTTTTTAAATCAATGTTTACTTGCTTACTTGAAAAGAGAGGAGATGGAGGTTTCAAGGAATCCCCCAGCTTCTGTCTACTAGTCCTGGGTAGGCTAAGGAGACTTTTTTCCCCCAAGCCTCTTTGATTTATATAATGTACTTAAACACTCATTAGAGTGAAACCCAGAACAGGGTCTCATCAGACACAGAGTTTTCAGGGCAGACAGGAGAGGCTGTTCTGGCTGGACACATGCACAGAGCAGGACTCAAACAGCACCAGCCCCTAATCCCGTGTTTCCTCTCTGTGTTTCCTCTCTGTGTTTCCTCTCTGTGTTTCCTCTCTGTGTTTCCTCTCTGTGTTTCCTCTCTGTGTTTCCTCTCTGTGTTTCCTCTCTGTGTTTCCTCTCTGTGTTTCCTCTCTGTGTTTCCTCTCTGTGTTTCCTCTCTGTGTTTCCTCTCTGTGTTTCCTCTCTGTGCTTCCTCTCTGTGCTTCCTCTGTTTGTTTGTTTCTCCCCAGTACCACTCAGTCCCTTCCTTTCCCCACCTTTGTTCCCTTCTCTTAACAGCCTGTCCAAAATGCTCTTTCCCAATATAGAATCTTGTTCCTGCAGGCAGTTGCTCCCCATGTTTCAAGTGATCTGGGCAGAGTCTCTCCCATGGACTCATCTTGAGGGGTGTCACCCAGCTCATGGGGTGGCTGCTCCCAGTGACACCCAGGAGGGGCCAGGGCTGGGGACTCTACTGGCACCAGTTGACTTAATGGGGCTCACCTCCCACCCCTGCCACAGGCCTCCCTGCTCCTTTTGCAAGCCTTTTTTTTAATCACAGAACCCAACAAACATTTGAGTAGACCCAGTAGAGGGTAGAAGTATGCCATGGCCGTGTTTATTTTGGCTGATACTCAAGGAGCTTAATGCCTCAATATTCTGCTCTCTGGAAGCAGACAGTCAGCAACCCAGAGACAGAGACCCCTTCAGGGAGTGGTGAACACTTTGTTCATGCCAGTCATACATAGATGTTCGAGTTAGACCCTAGGAAGCAGCCAGCCCACCATGGCTTCCTTTGGAGAGCAGGACCAGATTGGGATCCCTCTGGGCAGAGGTAGGGGAAGTTCCACCAGAGTGAGGAGGATATTTGGGAAGAGGGTGGACTGCCTGAAGGAGAAAGCAAGGCTCCAGAAGAAGGCAGTGAAAGCACTAAAAAACCCACCATGTCTTTTTGTATATCTGGGAGGAAACAATAAGTCCTTGGGCATCATGAAAGCCTGCTATCAGGAGGCAGTTTTTGATAACCTTTTAGTATTGATTAATCATTTGCTGTGTTCATTTGAAACAAAGCCTGTGGCTTGTTTAGGAGGTAGCAGCATTGAAGCTTAGTAGTGTCCAAAATACCATATCACTATCAAGGCTAATTTAACACTGATGAGATCAATAGGGCTCCTAGGGCTAGGAGCAGATGAGAAACATGGCTCATTACATGCTGCTCTAGTTCTCCAAGCGAAGAGAAAAAAATGTGCAGTAGGGTGAGAGAAAACGGATTTGGAAACTGTGGAGTCCTGAAAAGGAGGCAGGTACTTTTGGCTTGCTCCAGTGGATCCACTGAAATGACATCCCTGAAACAGGGATAGAAAACTGGGATAGGTTCCTTTCCATATCCGTCTTTCTCAGGCATGTCCCTTGACTGGAATGTCCTTTTTCTGGCTGTTGTTATCAGCACTTGTTCACTTTCCCTTTCTTCTCTCTTCCTTGACAAAACATACAAAATCCATGTTTTCTCTACAAAGGTCTGTCTCTATGCAACCCCATTATCTCTGATGACACCAACATAAGCATCACTTTTATACAGAACTGCTGGATATTGCCTGGTAAATATTGCCTCCTGCTATGGAGCTCAGAGTTAAGACACAAAAACACCTGGAGTCTTGAAAGAGGGAAGTGATAACGCTCACACACTGAAGTGCTGGCCTTGCACACACAGGTGCCTGCATGTCATGCCTCAGATGTCTGTGCCATGCCAGAAGCAAAAGGTGAAATCCTTGTCCCTTCTGGGAGTTAGGTATCTTTGTCAGCCCTGGATGGAAAGCATGGACCCCTGAAAGCAGTAGCAGTAGTAATTCTTTTGTTCAAAGCATTAAATGAGATGAAAGGAGAGTGTGTGCCTTTTCACAGTTTAAAAAGGGAGAACCTCGTTTCCTATACCAGCTTAATAATTGAACTAGCAATCTATGCAGCAGACTAATAGAGTGCTCAGCAAGAAATTGGGAGCAATCAATTCCCTTTTCTCCCTGCCTGAAAGAATTCATCTTCAAGTTGCCGCAGCATGGTCAGTCAACAGTGACAGTATCACATTCCTACGTGTCCCTTCTTCCCCTAGTTATGATTTCTTTTTCTTGCAAGTGGCACAACTAGCATACAACAGACGTGGATTGGCTTTTCATTCTCTCTCTACTTCTAGTACCATCCTAGAAAAGCCCATGTAGTCCTTCCCTCCTCTTGCAATTACTGTGTCACTGTGACATTTGAAGGGTAAAGTTTGGTTTAATACTAGTACTTTTTAGGTTAGACAGGCAAAGATGATCTTTGCCTAGGTCATCCTGTATCAGAGGATGCTGACACTTCCTGCATAGGCCCAAGGGTATGGTAATTGACTGAAAAGTCTTGAAGGGTTTCACATGGCCAGACTATTCCCTTCTGGTTTTCAGGTTCATACCCAGCCTGTCATTGCAGTGATGAAGAGGAAGCTTCGGATGGCCCCTGAGTGATTTATTTGAGAAGTGTTTATTTATAAATTCCTATCTGGCACATACATCATCAACAATCATATTTCATGGTAATGGGAAAGACACTCTGTGTAATTATCCCAAAGAAGCAGTAATTTCCTCCATTTAGAGAAAAGATGAAGAATTCTGAAACAAGGCTGGCTCTCCTTCCCAGAAGCACTGCTCCTCTCCATGGTAGAAATGGTGTCATTCATGTAAGAATCTTCCTACTTGAGAAAGATAGCTGAAAAATGCATTTGGATAATGATTTCTTTTCAATTGCTGAACACTGTTGCATGCAATGGTGGTAGTTCCAGGCAATACAATGTGATATTTTTGTACCTTGTTAGAGATGCTTTCTTTATAAATTATTTTTATCCATCCCATTTAACTTCTCAGCAATGTCACACATGGATCTGGAGATGGGACTTAGTGAGTTCAGGAGCCTTTCTAGCAAGTTAGATCTAGCAAGCTGGGGATGGGCACAGCACCAAGGCTTTGCCTCCCCAATTAACTTTTGTTTCTCTACACCTCCCAAAACCTTTTGAGCTGTACTGGAGGTTGCAGTGGTTCTCCCCACAGTCACATAGAACCAAAGAAGCCCCACAATGTTTGAAGCTCTGGAGCAGAGCCCCACATCAGGGAAGTTGCCCTCAGTTGAATTATCCTGGAGTGGCCAGCTGCTGCATGCCAGCCCCTGCTCCCACTGCTGCTGCCCCACCAGCTGTAAGCCCATGGGATTTTGCCTACACGGGCTGCCCCATCTGCAAAGGGGCTCAGCCTCCCCATTCCCAGCATCCTGTGTATGTGACTGCTCCCTGAGTGTTTCCTCCTCACTGCAGCCCCTTTTCAGGCCATAAGCATAAATATAGAAGAGTAGGGTCCTAGAGACTCATGAGGCTTTCTAAACACTGCAGCCACGGCACAGTATCCTGAAAGAGAAAAAATGCCCTGGAAAAGTTAACAGCAAATTGAATACAGGGATGTATGCCGGGGTATAAGAACTCATCCTCTCAAGAATTTCCATGCAAGATAACTTTCAATCAAATAACACAGTCAAAGTTCAAACCAAAGAAAATGAGCTCAAATAAAAAATGAACAGAGCTCAGCTAAAACTAGAATCAATACAGTAAAGAATTTAATGACCTGTTCATCTTAGTATCATGTAATTGAGCCCAAATGACATTTAAGCAGAAAGAAAACTGGCCTTACGGTTTGTTAATAATTACTCACATTCCAGTAACAAGCCTACGGGAGTGTTCCTTTAAATGCATGTCGTGTGTCAGCATTAGTACCTACTCCAAGTAAGGGTAACTGATGAACTCCAGCCATGAAAGAAGAATCAAATACAAATTAAATATTTAATGGCTTTAGCAAATGCAGTGGAAGTAGACACATAAATTACAGGGGAAAAAAAAAAAAAGAATCCCCAAAGTAAGTAGAACTTAATTCAGCAGCAGCCTGGTTTAAGGGTTTTCAGTCACTTTTATTTTGGAGAGTTGCATGATAATAACATTTCCAGTTCAGGAGTTTATAAGCCCCCATTTTTCAGTATGTTTTCATGAAGCAAAAGGTAAGCAACATAAAAAAAAAGTGCACTGCAGTTATGCAGTACAGTTTGTATGCTTTTGGTCTGCAAATGGATTCATCTGCAGGTTTTGAGACTCATGATGTCTTTATTCCAATTAGCCAGTAATACACAAAATTATGAAGCATTATGTCAAGCTGTAGAAGGGCATTTCCTCAGTTAATTAACAGTGATGTTCAATGGAACTAACCAAATAATAACGCACAAAATACATAAGACTAATTAGTGAAAGAAAATGTTTTAATTTTTGAAGAAAGCCTATGCATCTGCCTGAGATGATACTTTTCCTGATTATTTCTGTCTTTGCAGGCTACGAAGATAGTGCTGAATCATTGTACAAGGGGAAGAATTGCTTATATTTCAGTAGAGTGGGGTTCCTTCCTGCCTTTTTTTTTTTTTTTTTGAGTGATGAACAGGTTTCTGTGTTTAGTCAGGACCAAACTGAAGCTCGCTGAGTTTAGCACGCCTTTGGATTGATTTCAAGGGGGTTTCTGCCAGGGATTAGTTTTGCAATCTCATTGTGTCATTCGGTGGTTGAACTTTCTTTTCCTTTTGGAAGAATAACTGAAGTCTCAGGATATAGGGACATGCTCAAATGTAATTAAGTTACAACCCCGTAGCTGGAAGGCACTGTTCTCTAGCTGAGCTGTAGCAACTGACCATGTTGGCTTTCAAAGCCCATCGGAACATAAAGTACAATCAATTATTTAAATCAACAAGAGTCTTAATGGAACTGTTAGTGGAATATCAGATTTCAACCATCTGTGACATGCCACATTTTGCATTTTGAATCACATTAAAATGGTGTGGTAAGTGAAACAGATGTTGTGACACGAGATAACGAACAGCAAACCATTTTACTTCACAGTGTTACACCCGAGGAAGATACCCATTTACCACACTCTAGCTGAGGAAAAACAAACTTCTTGCAAGGAAGGCAACTTTTTCATAAGTACTAATTCAATTGCTTGTGCTTATGTAAAGGTACCCATACCAGGGCATCAATATTTCCATTCCACTGTGGACCTCAACAATCAATCACTGTATCTGCAGCACAGCTTCTCTCTTTTAATCAGGCTTTCAAGGTCTCCTTTCCCTGTTTGTCATATAGATTAAACATAATTATAAAGATAATTCTGCAGAAACCAGGTGACTGCAGTTTCTTAAAACTGTTATTCCTTTAATAGCTGTGTTTCTTTTCTTCAACCGGTCGTCATGAGATGGAGGCCTGATGCAAAGAGCATGCAGTTATTAAACAGAACTAGTGTTATCAAATCAAACTTCTATTATGCTTGACTTTCAGTATCCTGGAATTTTATGCAATGCTCATTTCAGAAGTCTTCATATTTCTGTAAATATTTTTACGTGAGGCATAAGTCATTGTCATTTATCATTTGACCAATTTTTCATTTAGAAGAACTTTGTTTATCTCTACTTCATTTAATTGTCTTGGATTTTCAATCATGTATGGTATGGACATACATACACATCTAACAGGAGTGTTTTCCAGCGCTGCTGTCAAATACAATCCTATCTCTATTATGAAACTCTTCTGAAGTAACTTTATTAGCTGAAAAAAAAAAAAAAAAGAGAAGTGCTGAAGAATCTTCATGTACAAAACCTGGGGGGTAGGAAGCTCCCAGCAAAATGGCTGCTCTGATTTTAGTCTGAGTGACAAGGTGGAAATGAATGAGAAAGTGTATGTGGCATGTAATTTGGCTAAGTGAGACTGTGAAATGTTGGAGGTCACTATTCCTAGGAAAGAAGGGCATAAGGTCCGCAGAAAACTGTTGGAGAAATTCACACATTTTCTGAAGATTTACAAAGAATTAGCCAATAGATTGGTTACTTAGAAAGTTTATCTGAGCTGCTTGAGAGTTTAGGTCCAGTCCCTGGGGACCAAAGACATCAAAGTACAGCAAATCAAGAAATCTGATTTTTAAATTGCGGTCTTGTAGCTTACACTGTGACAAATGATATGTATTAGATGAATTATTACTATTATTAGTTTTATTTTAGTTGGTAGCAATAGGTTTTGTTCTCTTTAGACTTCTTTCAACTACAATCAAATTACTCACCTTTCTTGTGTTTCCTGAGTATTTCTAGCTCCTCTCTTCACTGCAATCCTTTATGGGGACTTTTATTTCCTGTCTTGTCCAAAGGCATCAAAACCAGCTCCTCCTTCTGAGATAGCTGACACTGGACTGGAGAAAAAAAATTTACATTTTGTTTGCGTAATACATCAAAATTCTGACATGGGTTTTTGTTCCAGAAATTTTTGATGGAAAGAGACAGTTGTCAACTCTCTTGTCACTAGGGCTCTCACTAGAAACAGGTTATATATTAAATAATTATATTTAACTTTCTATGCAGCACTAAGTTATGGAAAAAATTCTCACAGTTCCTGCCTTGTGACTACTACTTTTTTTGAAAATCTTCTAATATTTGTTCATGCTGGACTTAGGAATGCTCTGTGATATATTTTTTGTCCAGCATGTCATATTTCTGTAGAAAGAATTTTTAATTGAATTTGCTGGTGGAAATTAATCTATCTTTCCTTTTTTTTTAATTCCAAGATACAGCTATTTCCATATTTTTTTTCTGTAGACACTTCAGACATCTGCAAAACCATCTGAAACAAGGAGAAGTAGGTGTTTTGTGACTAGACTTCTTCCAAACAACCATAATATAATTTAACTATCTATTTTTTACTATGTATAACCTATATGATCTCCAAAAGTGTGGGTGCTCCCATCAAGCACCCATGGTCTTAAAACCATAGAGCTTTGAAACAGTGGTTCAGGTAAACTGGTATAGTTTGTAGCTTCTAATTCTTTGTAGGAGCCTTGAAGTTAGAACTTAATACACAAGCCACAACAGGCTTGTGTATTAAAGACCACTAGAAAAGATGTCAGAGTGAACCTTATTTGGGTTATAATGCTGCTGGTGGCATTGTGCAAAGGTTTGCTCTAGGGAAGTGGAAGGAAGTAGCAGTGGGAGGAAAAGGATAACTACTCTTCAAAGCTTCCTGTGTCCCTAAGGATGAGTTAACATTCCCTTTTACAGGTGCTGGATAAAAACACTGGATGTGAAATGAGGGCCCATCTCAAACCACTGACAATGTTGTCATCAACCAGGATGGAGCTCATATTCAGAGTTCAAAACAAGTCAATCACTACCAAAGTGCACGGCTCTTCTATCTTTTTTTAGCTCAGTAGTGGCACCGATCACAATCTGTCACACTAACGTTACCCTAAATCCAGGGAGGTCCTGGACATGCCAGGGACTGACAGAAGTTCTGCCTGTTGATGTCCAGCATGGCAGTGGCCCTGAAAAGCTTGCCTGAAATGTAGAGATCTCTCTGTCTAGGAAAGACTGAAAGGTACATAGGGAAATACCAAAGATGCTTGGGCCTTGGATTTGGCAGTCCATTTTTATTGAGCAAATCTGTGAGTGCAAGTGCAGCAGGACTAATGAATGCATTGATGTGTTCTGTTCCCTTGTGGCCTGGAGGAGATTCCTGTTGCAGCATGGAATGAAGGCTTCTGTGTTTGAAAATATAAGCAGGTTCCACAGAGCTGGATTTTTGCCTTTGAAGGGTCCATTCCACAGATTCAGCTCAGTGGAAAGAGAATATCACTCTTGCTTACTTCTGTAAATAGCAAGAAAGTGCTTCTGCTCCTCTCCTCCATCATTTTTCTCGCTTACACTTCTTGCAGCCTTTCCTGAGTGCCAGAAAATAGGTATGAATCAAGACATCAGTCTATTGTGCTGATCAAAACGGAGGCATTTTTGCCCATAGAGTTTCCATTCTCCCCTCTCTAATTAGTCAAGGGGAGAGTCTGCCTGTTCAAATTGCAAAACATAGAGCAATGGGTCAGGAAACATCTTAACTTTGTCTGACAGCACCCAGCATAATGGGTTGTGGTCTGTTGCTTGGATTTAAGCATTGTCATGTTACAAACACTGTATGTCATGGACATTTGTCTGAAATAAGATGAATTTGGAAAAAAAGCAACCTCAATAGCATATTTTATTTTTCCATAATGGACAAAGAAAGATTTTTATACAAATCACATGCCATAGACATAAATTAATGTCTAACACTCTTGTCAGGGACAGAAAACAAATTTGCATGAAGCACTTTGATGTATTTGTTAACTGACCCCTTTTCTACTTCCTTTAATTAGAATTTCATATTTGGTAAAATGTATCATTTGTCTCTGACTGCTAGGCACCAAAAGAGGAGGGAGAGAGTCATTTTAGTATAAGCATTCACACCTGGTATATATATAGCTAAACATCCTACATCTATTTCATAGCTAGCTTGAAGAGTGGATTAAAAAAAAGGATAAAGTGCTGCACCATTTATCTGACTTTTCAAAACAACTAACACCTATTTCCATAGTGAGGAGATGGAATAAGAGAAATGTAGGTCTAATTCATTTATCACTCTGTTTTCCTTCTCACATTGTTTATCCATAGACCTTCTGTCATCTTTATACTATTAAGAAAATGAATAGAGAATTAGGGTTCATACATATTACTTTCTTCTCTAGACACAGTTCTAGAAAGGGGGGGAAAGCCACAGGAAGGGTCTGGACTCAGCAGTACTGCTGTCTGTCTCGGTGAGCTGGTGAGCAGAATGGGTATTAGTGCTCCCTTTGTGCCACAGTGTCATGTTACCTTAAAAATTACTTAGGGCAGCTGTGCAAACCCCATGTGGGCAACCTTGTTCTAAAAGAACTGGGGCACCCTCCTGCTTTGCTGCCCTCTTGCATTTCCTCCCTGCAATAAAACCATTCACTGTCACAGGCATTTCATTTGATTATTGCTATTTGCAGCCACAGGTTCTTTTCAAACATAATTATTAGCCTGTGTTTTTCTTCAGAAATAACTGCTGCTTCAATCTCCCACTGTTTCCTGCTTCCCCTGGACACTACTTGGTGGCAACTGAAACCCAGATCCCCTGGAAGAGATGCAGGGAGGCTCAGGACAGCCCATCAGACTATATCTAAAGCCATCACCATGGCGCCTCTTGTGCTGCATAAACACTCATCACAACAGGGTATTTGAAGGCTACCAACAACCCAGTGCAAGCAGAACACCTCTGAAGCCCATTTGCCATCTGTGGAATGTTCAGGAGCAAAGCTGCTATCAGATGGACAGAGCTTTTGGGATAAAAACAGCAATGTAGGCTGTGATCATCATGAGTCCAAACTGTCTTAATTGTCTCTCATAGGTAAGTCTGTGGTAAAGGATTAAGGACAACATATTTTGCAGGTAGCCCATGAGAAGATATCATGAACGAAACTGCAAAATGATGAAAAACATGAGGGCAGAGTCCATTAGCTCATGAGTTTTAGAGGTTTTGCTTAATTTTCTGCAATTTGTGGACTTTGTCTTTGCTTGAAGTCTGAAATGGAGGAGAGCTGGCGTCTACCTCTTGGCTGAAGTTTCATGAAATCCCACTGGTGCACTGTCTCCCTTATTTTCCCACCTCATGATTGCAGCTGAACGTGGAGGAAAAAAGGCAGGGAAAGGGTTCCTGTGAATGTGGTTTGGTCAGCTCATAGACAAGAATACTGCAAGATTTTAGCTAACTGGAAATACCAAGTGCTCTTGATTGCACTCTTCCCCTGAGAAATTTTGCTAACTTTCCAGCACCAGATTGTACCACTTCATAGGTGGTTAAACAGGTCTTTGAGGACCTGTTTGCAAGCTTTGTCACCAGTATGGTTCCTCTCCACTTGAAGCACCTGCTGTGTCTTTCTACTTACATCACCTTCCAACACATTACCTGAGTGTCATAAAAATACTTGCTTAGAATGAACCAAGTATATGTATTGAAACATAGGAATGGTGGCTCAGATCTCTGCATGACTTTGTCTGTTTTAGTTCAGGCTTTACATCTCAGACACTCCACAGGGACATGAGGACATTTCCAGGGGAAATGCAGCATCCTATTAATTGCCTTCACAGTCTTTCTGTTCTTAGTTAAGAGGACAAATTAGCGAGGTGGATGACAATCTCTTCTCCCAAGAAACAAACAATAGGGCAAGAGGAAACAGCCTCAAATTGTACCAGAGGAGGCTTAGATTGGATATTAGGAAAAAATAATTCACTGAAGGGATTGTCAAGCACTGGAATAGGCTGCCCAGGGAAGTGGTGGTGTCACCATTCCCAGAGGTAGTGAAAAGACATGTAGATGTGGCACTTGGGAGACATGGTTTAGTGGTGAACTTGACAGTGCTGGCTTAATGGTTGGACTTGATGATCTTAGAGGTCTTTCCAACCTTAAAAATTCTATGATTCTAAGGGCACTCCAAATCGCACACAGTACACACAGGGCAAGAACACAGGGAGAGAGAAGAATTAATTTCACCTCTGAGTTAATTTCCCTTGGCTTTTGGCATGGCCAGAGTAAGATGGGCATTCACCCAGGCTCATCGGGTGGTGAATCAGCTCCCAAGTGCTGAATTGCTTCTGAAGAAGCTAATTTCTTTTAATTGGCAATACTGGGAGCCTTGGCTTCTCACTGAGGAGACAAATTAGATGCCCAAAAATAAGTGGGGTGAGGAATTTGAGCCAAGGAACCTGAGGACAAAAACTTTATTAAATGTTGATGCAGGAAAAAAATTAAAGAACACATGAGGCTTTTGTAAAAAGCTGCCCTTACAAATGGGTTCAGGGACCATGGAGTTACAGTGTAGAGATGGCAGTTCCTCTGTTTGAACCAGTTGTTTCTCTGATAAGGGTTCTGTGAGCTTTTTATCTCCCTTGTCTCCCAGTCTCTAGACGTTGCAGTACCCAGAGCTCAAGTGGTGCACATACATTTCAAAGTCTGACGGTTTGATAGGGCATGTGAACAGAAGATTAGGTCTCAGGCCCTGAAATAAGATCCAGCACAACATGAGGAACAAGTATTTTGGGGTCCTGGTTGTAGATTTTCTGTGAATCTCCTTCTATCAAATGCTCCCAGGAAAACTTTACCAGTGTTGTTAATAAATGCCTGTTTTAGATAGACTGGTCAGTAGATCCCATAGGTGACTACAATACAAAAATATGCCAACAACCTTTCCTGCAGTTTAAGAACATTGAGAATACTTTGCGTGTTGCTGCCTCTTTCATGGTGATGTAATAGACACAATTACTAACCTTTCTTTTTTTTTTCTACTCCTACTTATTACATAAAGTCTTCTCATTTCAGAAATGTTTACTGTGAGATTTTTACATCCAAATTATCACTTTGCCAACATTTTGTTGCATATTCACAACCATTTTTGACATGATGCCAACTGCTGAATTAATTATTTAGTTAATATTTTGTGTGACACTTGAAGGAATGTGACGAAAGTGCTGGCTACAGACCCTATTTTAAGATCTCTTATTAGCAAGTGCTAGAAGTACCTCCAGGTATTTTGCCATCCTGGAGATAGTGTAATACAACAAAAGGAAGTGAAGCAGCAAAATATTAAATTCCTGAATTTCCTTGTAAGATGAGAAAGACAACTGATTTGGAGGGACCTGTCCTTTCCTAGCTTACGATGGAAAAACTTTTTTGTCTAGTTAGAAAAAGATAAATATCCTACTGACACATCTTTGCACCAAGTCTGGAAATATTAGATGAGAGATTCCTCTTTACAATCATGCAATTTCTTCTTTTCTTTCTTCTCCTCATTTATGACCTATTTCATATAAGTACTGCAATTAGACATTGCAAAAGCTTATTCAGTCATCTTGTCCAAAGCCTTGCTGATCCTGCATTCCCTACAATAAAAGGCATTTCCTAGAAGATTCAAAGTTTAGCTCACTAAAGTCTCAAGGATCATGGAAAGCAGGCATTCCACCATTTCACGCAGGCACCCATGTCTCAGTCTAATACTTCTGTGATGTGCAGCTTAGTTTTTCTCACTCTAATTTCATCCCACTGCCTCTGGCTATAAAGCTCCACAGCTTTACAGAATTTCTCTTCAGACTTGCTGTCTTTATGCTGCCCCAGTTCAAAACACAAAATGTTGATTTCTTCTCATTCATAGCTATGTATATTTAAGACAAAATTTTATGAATGGGGTAAGCAAAGATGGGATTTAGAGATAGGAAGCTGGTGTTCTCCTAAGTGCTGAGAATGACTGCAGGCATTGCTTGGATCTCATCATTTCAACAAACTCATAGGTCAGCCTTTGGTTATAAACTATTTTTAGGCAGCTACAACACTTTCAGCTTTCCCTCAATCACATCTCTAGGGACTGACACTAAAGGGGACATCAGAGCCAAATCTCCTACCTAGGGAAACAGAGAGTGTGGACACTGTCATCACTTGCTTGAGTTTCTCCATTCATCCCAAACTTTTAGATCTCTCTGGAAGAGAGCAACTCAATTTGAAATAATAAGTTAATAACACATGGTAAAAATTCACTTGACTTGGTTGCTCATTTCTTTCCAGAACTGGTACTTTTCTTCCAACATATCATTCATAGCAAGAAGACAAGAGCAAAAGGCCACTTTTCATTAATTTTTCCATTTTCAAGTTCTGATGAACTTCAATCCTGCTTTTGAGAGTTTTCCACCACAGTCTGAAAGAGAGAGTCAAACAATACTTCTAGTGGTTTGAGAGGTGCTTAAGGCAACTTCATAAATATTCACTAAGATTAAAGTAATGGATTTATCCATATCTTAACTCCTTCATCAGTGAAAGAGGGTATGCTTTTAAGATAAGAATTTTTTCTTCTTTAAAATCTTGACATTTGAACACCTAGAAGTTTAAAAATGTGTAAAAATATGTGTAAGCTTAAAAGGGAAATCTTAGTACAAGCAGATTTTGACCTCTGTGTAAATCTGAACAAGCCCCTCTTGGACTGAGGGGCAGACAGGCTGAGAAAGAAAGAGGACACTCAGATAGAAGACAGCTGTGAAGTTCCCAGCACGGAGTATTTTAAAACCAACACTTACTTCAGTTCCACTGGCTTGAATGGTATCAAAGCATAACTTTACAAAATAGTTTTGCAGAGAGTAACTTGAAAGGTTTCTGCATTCCAGGAATAAAGATGTTTAGAAACAATCTCAGTAGCTTAGCTCAAAACCCCTCATCTGCAGACATCTGGAGTGTGAAGAGATATTTTTAAAAATCAGGAATTTGAAACTTCTGGTAAAAATACTCTTCAAAGGTGAGAACAGCAACTGTGAATGAATATGTAGAGATGAAATCCTGTCTGCAGTCACTAGCACTATTCCTTTAACAGTTGCTAGTATCTCAAAGAAAAACAGTTTTTCTCTGTGACTGGGGAGTGAGATTGTCCAAAAGTCCAAAGAATGGCATTGATCAAGAAAGAGGAAAAAAACCAAACCCAAACCTTAAAAAGGAATGGGTAGCTTGCAAACATTTGATAAATCTCTGTAAAACTTTTCCTCAGTCTTTTTCAGTCCTAAAAGAAAATGACAAATTGCTTTGCCTGGCACTGTCCCTGTCAAAAAAAAAATCCTCCCTGTTAAATAGCTCTTGGATTAAACTACTCTGAAAGGTGCCTTGCACAGCCCTGGTCTTGACTGCACCATGATGACAGCAACCCTCTCTTAGCACAAGCCTTGAGTTGCCCCACATACTGTGATCTTGCTGCTGGCTCCAAGAGGTGAGCCCAGCCAGAAAGTTTTTAGTGAAGTCTTTTCTTCTTGCCATATCTGCCATGCCTTCTCTGTTCCTATGACTTCTCAAGAGGATGGATATATTAAATAGCTGGTTAAATATCTGGTTGGTATTGTACAAATAAAGAAAGGGAGAAGGGAGAGCATAATATCCCAGGAAGCAGGCTGGGACACCATTGTTAGCTCCACATTATTACAGTCAAGCAACAAGCACTTGTGTAATAAAGCAAGGGCAAATATTAACAGCTGCTACCAGAGGAGTGTTATGCTTGCAATAATCAGAAACAAGCTGCTGATGGGCTGTGTAATAGAATTACAAACCAGCAAAGAAAAACTAGCACTCTCTCTGTCAGTTTGGTGTAGGTAGAGATGAGGTAATTATGACCAAATAAAATACCACAACAATAAATACTCATAGGGAGGGCAGTATCAGGCAGATGCAGGCTGCAGTGCAGAACTAATGAGCAAGTTGTTCCTAAAATTCTACTCTGTTTAGCTGCAAAATGGAGGTTAATTTGCTTTGTTATAAGACATGGCTACTAAAAATCTCACAGGCCTACAGATACATTGCAGTGCAGAGATGGTGAAAGGAGATTTCTAGGCCAGATTTGTACTCTTCAGTTATGCATGTGGCTTTTGCATATTATTTTGGAAGCTGAGATAATGAATGATTAGGAGTCATTTATATAGACTTCTACATTATTCCTCTTTCACAAAACTGATAAAGATGGGCTTGCTCTCTTGTTTTCTCCCTCTTGTCTCCTTCTCATTTCTTCCAGACATGTCAATCAATGGACAAATATTCTTTCCTCTATTCATGACAGTATCCAATTGCATTTTTAGGGAGGTGTAAAAATCGTGTCAAACTGCCAACATTTTTAGGTCCACTTGTTCTCAGACCAGATCATCCACGGTTTTTTGTTATCAGGTGTTCAACAGCTTTTCAGAAACATCAAAAGTACATCATGGCAAGAGAGTAAACTACACTGCATCTATCAAATGAAGAAGGAGTGTACCTAAACCACATCACCTGCCCAAGGCTCTGGCAGACCAGGCTGGCAGACCTTACCAGGCAGGTTACCAAAATCACAGGACAATTTAGGCTGGGAGAGATTTGCTAAGGCCTTCAGGTCCAGCCTCCATTTGGAGCAGTGCTGGTTTCCACATTAGCACAGGTGCTGCAGGCAGCAGTTATTTACAGGATCTAGAAGCTTCAAGACAGATGCCTCTGCACCTGGATGCTCCCTCCCTGCTTTGTCCTTGTGTCTAGCTATTCTTCTTGAATTCTTGGGGGGTTTTGGGTCCTCTTTCCCCATCCCTTTATTTTGCTGCATACCAGGAATGAGGTTCCCTTTTACTCTAGTAACATTATGTCCACCTTTATGCCACCTTCTTCTTTCAAACTTTTCTAGGTATACTGGCCACAGCTATTATGACTGTTATATCTGATTCATTCCTTTGCCTTTCTTTGGTGTATTTCCTTTAGACTCTTTTTAGATAGGAAATAATTCAGGGTAGTGTGAGTCACATCTTAAAACCTCTGTAAAATGTATACCATGCTGTCATCCAGCAAACCAATAATTATGAGGGTAATGATTTCTTTCACGGCTGTCAAATTACCTTGACTAGAACTCAATTTTTAAAGATACAAAAAATGAAATGTTTGTCTTGACTTTCTGTCAAAAACATAGTTTTAAATGAATATAAATTCCATTTTTTATCATTATTTTCACTCATTTATGTAATCAATCTGCAAAAACATTAGATATGCAAAAACACATTAAGTGACATTATCAGTTTATAAGCAGTTTCATAGTGTTAAACTAATGATTTATACTGTGTCTGCTGTAGCTCTCACATTGTGTCTTAGTAGCACCTGCACTTAACTCCCTTAGGTTAATAACACTGCCTGCTGATTCAGGACTTACCTTTTTCTCTTTGAAAGGTTTTTGTATGCATCAGGTTTTTTTTTTTAATATAAAATTTTATGATTTTTAGATTTTTTTTTACTTAAAAATGTGTTTCTATTTAAGTATTTGTTTTTTCCATAATCCACTGGGGGATAGTTGATAGCCACTAAGTTAAGGCAGTTTTTGGGAGCATTTAATTGCAGGAGTATACTTATAGAAGTATCTCTTTGGCTTCATGGGTGTAATTTCCTTGAACTTCATGAGTTGGTTCCTATATAATTGAGAAAATTATAAGGGCTAATATATATACACAGAAAACAAGCCTGCATGCATGAGTAAGGCTGTTTATTACTCAAATTATCTGTCAGTCTTCATGGAATTATTTGAAAAGCTTGAAGAAAAAATTAGCAAAAGCTGAAGCACAAACATTTTGTCGCCCTTAAGGATGGTTTTGTAAAAAAGCGGAACACATCTGCCTAATAATTAAACGTTCATCATTGTACAAAATACTGAGAAATAGTTTCAAACATATATGAGCAATGGCTTATTCTAGCAGATGAAAGCATATTTTGCTGTTTTCACAAATCTGATCAGCCATAAAGCATCTTATGTAACAGTACATAGGTACATTTCATTCTTTCTTCTTCTGTGGTTAGACACAGGATCATCTCATTATGCAGTTGAGTGAAACCAGAAGAGGCTCTTTGCTTTATTATAAAACTCATAGTCGAAACTTTATTTTTTTTCTCTTCTTGTTTCCAAAAAACATGTGTAAGCACAATGTAGGAAACCTGGAAAACCTCACTGCAGTACTCACGCCAAAATATGTGTGTGGGAATTAGTTACTTAATGACTTTGCACTGTGAACACTGCTAGAGTTGTACACGGTACTTGTTCAAAGCCTTCATCAAGGAATGTCACAGGCAAACCCATTTCAGGATGACCAACTCATGATGTTGTCTGGCCTTGAAATGTTTATTTTGATTTCTGCCTTGCTGAGGAGTTCTGTCCATCACAAGCATCCTGCCTCACTAGTTTTGTTGGGTGACTACTCACATTATTGAACTTGGTTCTGTCCTTCCAAGACATTTAGGTGTCTATTTCTAGGCAGGTTTCAATGCACTGCAACTACAGAAAAATGAGCTTTCTATGTACAGGGTAAGGAAAAGGCTTCCTGGTGCCCAGTTTGGTAAGGGGCTGAAACTGGAGATCCTGACCATTGGTGATGGAGTGATAGAGATGGGAATGGGGAGAAGAGCCTTCCAAACAGTGCACTTCCTTCTTACTATCTTTGGTCTAGTTCTAAAACATCCACTTAATGAGTGCCAGAAAGCATTTCCAGGCTCTAGAATGAGTCTCCTTGTACTGACAGTGTGGGCCAAATTCCTGAGTGCAGCTCAGATCACAGCATGGACAAATAATTATTCCTGAAGGGCAGTTTGCACACAGCCCCCATATTCAGGGGAGTGAGAGCATTAATAGTGCAAACTTGGGCTCTTCTGTGCCATTTGACCTCAATGCCTGAGGGTGGTCCTTAGCATGTTTATTTACTAGTACACACATAGTCCAAATGAGACGTAATCAATGAATTAAATAGCACCAGTTCCTTTTTCTTAGCCCGTCTCTTTAATCAGTTAATGAAAATTGAGTAAGAGATCACAACTTGTTTTTACATTATTGATTTCTAGGCAGCTTACCTAATTCTTTTATTTACATTTTCCTTAGCATACTATCAGAATAATTGTCCAAATCATTCGCTTTTTAGACCATAAACCAATCTACAGATTCCTGATACCACATTATTTAAAAATGAGACTTGACCAAAACTGGATTGTGAACTCACCTCTCCTAACCCTGAGAAGTTACTCACTGGAACATCCTCTTTGATTTCAGTGAGGCTGGCAAGGGAACAATGACATGTTAAAATAAAGAATTTTTCACTCTTAATATTCTTATTAAAAATCTTTACATCCCCTGCATATAAATACGACCCAGTGTTTAACTATAATTGAAATTGGTATTTTAATTAGTACTATTTTTTTAAATACTCATATGTAGCGCATCATATAACCTCTGAAAAATGAATGCTCTGTTCAAGAATTAAATCCAGCAATGTTAGATCTCCTCAGAAACTAAGTAAAACCAGTGAAAGCTAGAACATTATGTGCCTTTTAAAACATAGGCATGATACTGGAGCATTGCTGGATAAAATTTGAAGCATAGCACTCTATATATATGAAACTAGGTAGGCAATTTAATTCTTTTATTTGCTGTGTGTCTAGAAAAGCTTCCACCACTTATTTGTTAAGTCAAACAATTTTTTCGATATTCCACATCCTTTTGAAACTGATTATGTATGTTGAGCCCCATCAGTCAATACTGACTCCTTTACCATTTATTGTGCTTACAAAAGCTGCTCTGGAAGCTGTCTCATGCTGTAGCAGAAGAGCAGCTTCAGACTGTAAATCTCTTGTTAGTTCACTTTTAAGACTTACATATTAATACATTATGAATTATGCTTCTGGATGGCATCATGTATTGCTCTCCAGTCCAAAAAATAATTTATCAGCTATATGTAGCCACCTCCATAATCTTAACCCAGATGTGATCTGCAGTATATTCACTTGTCTTATAACTCACTTGTAAACAGACAATCAATCTTGGTCCAGCAGAAAAGCCCAAAGGTATTATAAAGGCAACACAAAGATTCTACACATAATATTATATCCCTTTTTTGTACTAGATGAGAACATTAGTGAAAAAAATATTTTTAAATACTTGTTGCAGGATGGTTTCTTCTGTTCTTAATATGCTCCAAGTATTCGGATGAAATAAGTCTATATCCTACATAGAAATTTCTATACTATGCTGTGCATGTAGCTGGAAGAGATGATTTTTACAAGAGCCTTTAATTACCATGTAACACCCACCCAACCTCATGATCTACATGTTGAGTTTTATGATTGCCTAAAAGTTTCTATGTGATTTCTGAAGCCCCATTCCTGCAACTGTACTTTACCATCCAAATCCACCAAAACTTTCACTCTGGATTTGGGTTGTTCTCTGGCTTCATTTTTTCTGGAAGCACTCCACTGCACCATACATCTATGTTTGGAAATTTGAATTTGTAAACCTAGAGTATGTATCCAACAATGGTTCTTGAGAAAGCATAACTCCAGTGAAGTCAAATCCACGAAATGGCTTCTTCAGTCCATGGAAGCTGCTTCTCTTTTTCTTTCCACTGCTCTGGCTATCAGTCCTCTTCTTCCTCTTGCCTCCAGCTTCTTAGTGTATTTGGGATTGATAGTTATTCAAAAACAAGGAATAAGTATCTTCAGGAAATGTATCACCTTTTTAAGGAATTTTTTTCATACCTACTGTAACATGAAGTTTTCTAAACAGAAGACATGCTGCAAAACAAAGGCATACATAGAAAATTTTAGTTGCATTTAGTTAGCTCCCAACTGGATAGTCCTGCTGCTGGCACAAACTTATGCTAATATCTTTGCAGAATCCCAGAGAAGCAACTAGTGTGCCTGCATTAAGAAATGGATCTCAATATTGTATTATAGATTTGACTTCTTTGCAAATCTGCATGTTCTCCCTCAGTTACATCAGAGTTTTCCAGTGTCTACTGGACCTTAGCTTTTTTCCCTCCTCTTCCACATATGTTTCTGTAAGGGCCACATAATCTCTATCATGAAAGGGAACTTTTATATCAAATCTTTCTTAGTGTCTTTATTAAAAATTTTACTGTATTTAATAAGAAATACATGAAAATTATGAAAAACCTTATACATGTTTGGGTTAGGACTCATTACTATACACAAGCATACACAATTCCAATGTGCTGCTTCAAAATTTGTCCTGGTGGAAAATGATCTTGGAAGTTACAAATCAGATAAATAGAAGGTCAATTGTAAAAGCAGGTTGGGTTTCAGCCTAACATTTCATCTATAAAATGTATCCTAGAGTTATACCAGTAACGTTCTGTTATTACGATAGGGTCCTCTTGGCAGTACAGCACAATACTTAGTTGGGAAAAAAAGCTGTTTCATTTTATTCAACCAAAGGAACTGCAGCAGAACCTCATTTAAGTACCGGGATCCGCCAGAAACCAAGTGTGCTTGATGTTCTTTCCATTCCTGTGAACAAAGGCACAAGCAGCAGCACTGAGATATCATAAGTGCCAGAAGACCTTCTTCACTTCCATTCAAAATAAAAGCTGCACTTGGAATTTCATCAGCTGGATCTGTTTTTTTTCCTTGAGTTTGGTCATAAGAGAACAAGAAGGTGGGTGAATAGTTTGTGTACTTCTGATTTTAAGCATATTTAAATACAATAATAACACTTGACTGAATAGAATCACTTTCCTCCATCATTAATCATGATGGAGGAAATAGACCATTAATTGTTATGGAGGTATATACAATATGCTTTTCTCTTATTTTAAAATAACAGAGCTGAATTCTCTCATACAATAAAATAGGGTTGCAAAGACGCCTAATACACATTCTGTGTGTAAATTCAAAGTGTCCAGTGATGATTACATTGCTCTCTACAACTAGATAAATGTTAAATTTCCAGTATTAAACATTTTTTTTACATTTTAAAATTAAATTTAGATTTCCATGTCTGCTTGAAAATAAGAGACTGTCCCCCAGGTATAGGAACAATAATCCCTGTTTAGAATTAGCAAAATAGGAAAAGGCTATAATAAATGGGATACTAGTATTTTGGTTTTAAAGTTTTATTACCTTTTTTATTACTGACTGTCTATCTAGAAAGAAGTTCAACTTATTTGTACACAGATGACACATTTACCTCCCTTTTTCCTGTGATGCCATATGGCTCCCTTATGAATGTTATGACTGCTGAAGGACTCAAAAATGGAACAGATGACAACTGGAAAATTGGAAGGTATTTGTAACTAATTCCTGAGCTTCTTGCGGAGTTGTGCCACTGTAACATTTTCTCTACCCTCCTTCATTTCCTAAAAAAGAAGATACATTAACAGGAACTATAAGGTTTATGGGAGACAAGTTTATTCTGTTTACCACAGGGTTGGTACATTAAGAGAAGACTGTAGATATGCTTAACCACTGAGAGTGACTTTAGAAGTGTAAAAGGCTAAAATATTATTTCATTGAATGGTATATTTTGCATTTCTAAAGTTCATTTATAACTGTGTTTCAGAAATGTCATGGGGGCCTGTCAATATATTTTTTTTAAATTCAGGAAAAGGGAAATGGTTGGTTAATTCGTTTGGTAGTTTTAATCTCATATGAGGAAGGCAAGCAGGCATATGTAAGAGTAAAAACATGATCCAATAGCAGTAACCAAACATGTAAAAAAAAAGTCATCTCCCTTGGATAGTGAGAATTGTGTAAAGATATTAAAATCAACTTGGTCTTTTATCTGCAGGCCTTGGAAAGCAGTGGGAAGGGACAACAATGGGATACCACACAGAATTTTTCCTTGGAAGGCTCCTAACTGCTCCTGCCCTACAGCAAATGGCTAATGCAGAGGGCAAGTCATAGAGTAAACTCTGAGCAAGGATATAGGGCACAGCATCTTCTGGCGCACAGCTTATATTAGAATGATCAGAGAGTTGATTTACAGAAGTAAAAGATGGTTTTCTCTCATCAGTTGCTGGCTCCTTGTCTGCAGTTGTAATAAATGGTGTACAAAATGTTCCTTCAGAATTAGTTTTCTAAAACCAGACTATTACTGAATGAATAAGTTCATGTGGGCAGTTCCAAGGGGACGAGGATTTTACCACCTCCCCCGAAAGATGCTTGAAATCCGAGGAGTTTCTTAAGCCAGATCATACCACACTCATAAGCCTTGTCCCTGTTGTTGGCACGTGCAACTCCTTCCAGAGAGTTGCACTGGAGAACAAGGCAGCAGGTAGATGTAGTAGAGCCTGAGGACAGAGCAAAGGTAAACTGGAGGAGAGAGGATGGGCAGAGCTACCAATGACACATTGAATTCAATAGCCCTGTGAAGGGAAAGCAGACATCCAGCAGAGCTTTTAATTGTCAAAAATTACAGCTACTCTTATCAAGACTAAAATATTGAAGAAGAATAACTGCAGCTATAAAAACAAAAGTCTTACAGTATTTTTTTCTGCTAATAACGCTACAATAAAATCATCAGGCAGATAAGGAGACCCCCAAAAACAGCTTTAAAAGGTTAATGAGTTCAGTATCACACAGAGTAACAAAAACCTAAAAAACATTCACACTTGATACTGAGACAATATTATCTGACAGCTTTTGTTTCTGCTGTGGGGAATAAATGCTTGAATTTATTAACTTCTATATAGGTGTTATGTATATGGTTTGCATCTTTCAATGAGTAGAACTCTCTTCTGACATGCTCCAAGACATGCAGGGTGTTAGTTCAGTGCTCTCTGATTGTTTTCTTTCCCCCCTTCAGAACAACCAAGTTTTAAAGCCTATTGCAAGACTTATAATTTGGCTTTGATCAAAAGATAGATTATTTTTACAGGTATTACTACTTTTATTTGTGTCATTTCTTTGTTTTGCTCAGAATAATAAACAGGAATATTTTGAAATAAATTTTCATGCAGATATAGAATAAATGTATGGCAGCTCATCTTTTTCTTATGCTATCAAGGCTCCCGAGCCTCTTCTTGGGGCTGTCAGTCTCTCTTCCCATCACACCTTGGGGGCCCAGCCGTCTGTCCATGGCCACAGGTAGCACAGCTCCTCACCTCTGGGGCAGCAATATTCCATATCTGTTACACTGCTGAGGCCTGGAGGATTTATGAGTAGGGCTTCAGTTGCATCCCATTCTCCATCTTTGCCAAAACCTGGAGAGCAGCAGCTAGATGTCTGTTCTCACTGCAAAGATAAGCTTGTGAAGTTCCCATCATGAAGAACAATGTAATAGTTAAGCCAACAGTTATTTTACAGCTTCAGAACGTGCTCAAAGATGAAAGTGAGACTGAAACATTACAGGGGAGAGACTGTGAAAGAGATACAATGACACAGAGATACCCATTCTGCAGGAGGGTCAGACTGTATGGAGGAGCAGGAAAGGATTCTGATGACATGAGAAGACTAATTACTGGATCCAGCCTCTGAAACAAGCTGTGTAATTTTAATCAGATGGAGCAAGACTGGAAAGAGAAGGACATCATGCAGTTAAGAAAAAAAACATGATAGCTCTCTTAAAAAAAAAGAAAAATATTGGGAAAAACCATATGGTGGAGCAGAATTACAATAAAACGGAGTCACAAAAGACTGAAAATGAAAAGAGTTTCTTGAAAAGGATGTCTTAGCTGGTCTTTCCAAGGGGATGACCACAGAGAGGATAGAAATGAATCGTACTTTAAAGAACTTCTGTAGCTACATGGAAATTTTTCCAAAATACTTTAGAGGTCTTTGGTGTGCTTGATGTCAGAATGTGAGCACTATAAGATGTGCAGTTTCATAGTAGGATATTCTTACACAGTCCTTCTCATGGACTACTTCTTGCCCTCTCCTGAAAGGGCTAACATAACAATGACTGCACTCTGAAGGCCTGAATAAATGTGAAGTCCTTTTTCAATGCAATTAATTCACTTGTGTACCTATTACCCACATGCACTTCTCACTTTTAGGAGCAGATTTAGAAACCATCTTCATCCCTGGTCTTGCTCCATGATGGAGGTACCTGAGCTGCTTCAGAGGGAGCTGGTGTGCTCGCATTTTCCATCTGCCACAATGCCTGTCAGACGCTGGCTGGAAGCACTGTGTTTGTGCCTACAGATAGTGTAATCCTGCTTAAATAATTAATCTGGCTTCCTGGCAGTGCTGTGCCCTTGAGTTCTGAAGCCCACTCATTTGAGGGACAGCAAGGTGCCCTTTCTATGCATAACAGTGGGCACAGATGTCTCTGACTCCTCTGAACACTGATGTCACTCCAGCTTGTAAGCACTGGGAAAGAGTCTGAGGTTGTCTGACCCAAAAAAATTTCATCACACCAGGTTTGAGACATCTAAAGTTGAGAGGTCTACTTCACAGTAAGTAACTCTTCCTTGTAAGTTGAAAGTAAAAGACATCTGCAGAGAGTGGTTCACCTGATCTGCTTCCAGCACTAAGGATGAGATGAACTGCAATTTGGAGGAGGCCTGCTTCTCTAGTGACCATAAAAGAACAGAGGGATCAGATGTAGATCAGGCTTCAGATGCTTGAATTAGATGATGACTCATCTCAACATCCTGTTTCTACAATCAATGGGGAAAAACAGGCACCTCCAGAAGGTACTTCACCCCTCAACTTAAAAAGGTGCTTTTTCCCCCTATATGCTAAAACAATGAACCCAAAAGCAGGTTTAAAATGGAAGCATACATGTTGGATAGCTAAAAAGAAGTGAGATGACTCCAGGGGAAGGTGGACATATTATTTTTTCTCTATATAGGTTTATAACAGGAATCTAAGACTTTGTGTTTTTCTCAGGATTTCTACATTTATAAAACTTGCATGTTCAAATTAACAATTTTCCACTATGAACAATATGCAAGTTTTACTAAATATGAAGTAATTGTTATTTTCTGCAGAAGCCTACATGGTTATAAACATAATGGCATTTGATCACTTTCCATCCTTCATGTCTTCTTACTCACCCACACTTCAAAATGTAATTCTGAAATGCAGGGAGTAGTATAACAATAAGTTTCATCATAAACATTCTCTGAGTGAGAAAAGATGCTGGAGTGCTCCAATGCTGAAAGATGTAAGGCAAGAGAGAGCACATATTTACACTCATGTCTCTAATACAATATGGTGTGAAAAGAATCCAGCATCATTTTGTGGATGGATACTCAGAGAACTCGTGAAACAGGAAAGAACTGGCTTTTCATCTACTGCACCTTGACTGCTTTCTCACCAAATATGAAAAAGTTACTAGAAAATTGTTGTCAAACTGGAGGGGTTTCAGAGAAAAAGAGCTAAAAAGGGTGCTAAGGAGTTAAGCGTAGTGTGGTAAAACAAGACAGAAGACAACAGTAGCAATCTAACGAAGAAAGGTGTCAGAAGCTGCATGAGAGATCCATCTGGTCTAGCACTAAGTGTCCTATCATGCACATTTCTCCCTGGGGCATTCCACTCCTGAAAACTAGCATGAACAGGCAATAAAATTGAAGAAACACTCTTTTATAAGTTAGGACAACCCAAATCCCTCTCTGGGCTACAAGCTACTGCTCTGTTATCTGCTGTCTAATATGATTTCCTCCTGTCAGTGAGGTAGCAATTTTTATGACTTTCTTGTTTACTCCAGTGGAATGGACTTTGGGCTTCCTGCCCATTTTGTTCCTCCAGTTTCTCTACCTATATGAGATATCCAGCAGCTGGATAACTTCTTTCTTGCTAGAAAATAAGTAGTACATCTCCACCTTTTAACTTTAGTGTGGTTAAAATCATACTCTTGCCCATAAGACACATATACAGTCTGAACTCTAACAGTCAGGGTGAAGTTTTGGTGTTATTTCCTGGACGCAGACTAAGATGCCAGATTTTCACTCAAGGAAGACCAGAAACCTTGAATAACTTGAGGATAAATTGCTGAATTTAGCAAGCTGAAGTCAATGCAATAATCTGATGGTCTAATTTGAAACCCATGCTTTTATTGATGGACTAATATGATAATACCAATATTATTTTGTATTTTTCCATCTGGTGTTTTTTTTTTTTTTTTTTTTTGAGGGGGGGTATGTTGTGTTGTTTTGTTTTGTTTTCCTAGATTTGAAGAAGCTGGAGTGTTCTCCAGGCTGAAAACCTGAGATTGACAATAGGACAATAGGGTGGGGTTGATAAGTACTTAAAAAGGAGAAGAATAAACAACTGCTCTCGGAGGACACTAAAAATCAGGTTTCTGAGAATAGTTTCTTGCATGTTGCTACAGAACATAAATATTTCCCAAACAAGACCCATACTGGAAAAAAGCCAGAAACACCGCCTGCAAATATTTACAAGAACGGGTAGGCATCTTAGCAATCTGAAGTCATTGACCTTTTTCTCAATACAGCAAATGGAGTGTCTATATAAGCATTTAAAACTTAAGTGTCTTGGAAGATATTCCTAGACTTAAATATGATTATTGGTGTAAAGAATTACCAAATCATTATAATGCACTCATTTATATGAATGTCACATCATACGGTTTATGGTAAGCTGTGAAAGGAAGTCACATAAAACATATGACCAGACAATCATTTCAAAAATATTGCTAGCACAGAACCGATGAATTGCACTGGTAAGATCAAGAAAAAACTTGTTTTAGAAAGGGATGTCACTGCAATATATGCATATAAATGTGGGTGAATGTAAAGGACCAAGAGAATAGATGTCTGGGATTGGATTAATCTGGCTTAATTTTGTTGTCTAATTTTGATCTCTCTTAGTTCCTATTAGTGCTGACAGAGATCTAGCAAACAAGCAGTGCTATATACAGGATGTTTTATACAGTGGCTCTTTCAGACCACAGCGAGTTCCTCTCACCATTGATAGTTTGCAATTGACTAGCGTGGAGTCAGGCCAATTGCTTACATGTAGGCATTCACCTTCTAGCTAACCAGGTTAGGAGGAGATGAAAATAAAGAAGGAAGGGAAAGGCATGGGCTGATAGAGTTATATTATAAAACTAGAGTGAAAGAATCAAAATATTAAAAAAATACTTGAAATTAACTATGCTGTTAAAATAAATGTGCCTCTCCATTTGATGTCTGTCTGGGATGCCAGCTCCATTTTAGCCCCCAGTTTCAATAGAGACATGATTATATGGCTAGCTTAGCCATCAATTTTTTATACAATTTTACATTTATATAATGTGCACCATTACATTTTATATAATTATAATTAGATCATTTTATATTTCTTTTTTGTCATTGGTTATATTTTATTAAAATTGAAGTAGTACCACAGCTTCATAAATCTCAGGAACCGTTCTTCGTTTGATTTGCTTTTTTAGTATCCCAACACATTAAGACTTTATGCATTTTTTGCAGCTATTCAAAAAGGAAATAGGCTCTTGAATGGCTTAATAAAATTAAATAAATCATTATTGCACCATTAGGCTGCAGAGTAGATGAGTATTATGAAGGCAACTTGTCTTCTAAAGATAACGTTTGCTTGTGATTTCAGAAACCAAATTCACACGTTCCCACGTGGCTGATTGATGACCAATAATTTTCCTGTAAATTCTATGAATCATAGAATCATACAATGGTTTGGGTTGGAAGGGCCCTCAGAGATCACCTAGTTCCATCCGCTAGACCAGGTCCCTCAAAGCCTCGCCCAGCCTGGCCTCGGGAGCACTTCCAGTGATAAGGTGTTCATAACTTCCCTGCAGATACCACAGCTTAACCTGGTTAAGGTTAAAAAGATCACATATTTTTTAACATTATATTGTAGCACAGTTTTTCATTTTTCTACTGTCCTGGCTGTTGTCAAAGTGAATTTTGTGTCCATGTATCAAATTTTGATACATGGGATGAGGACTACAGATGAGGTCATATCTGCCTAGTGAAGACCTCAGTATCCATCACCATTCCAAACTGTGTCTAAGCTAGAAAATAGTGTGGTCCAAAAGGATCCGATTTGTAGAATGAGATAGGTGGTGTAGAGGATCTGATATCCATACTTTTATACTTCCCTCCACAGAGTGGCTCTAGGGTCAGCCCAGACTCAGTGACCATTACCAGCTGAAACACATTTGGTACATTTTGGGCATACATTTCCCATTTAACTCATCTGAAAGGAATTTGCCTTCAGTCTTGTGAGGTTTGTCCATGAAACACAGTGAGAAGGCCAGCCAGGAGATCAGCTTCCAAAGTACACCCCTGACTGAGCTAATATGCTAGAATAGATATACCCACGGAAGATGGGTGTTGCACCAAGAACAAACTTGGCCAATGAGCACCTCAGCCTCTGCAGATGTCAGAGAGGCTGGGTGGCACCTTATAGGTCATAGGTTTGAGCTCAGACACCTACCTGTTGTCAGAGTATGGTTTAAGTGTCCTCCATTCCTCAGATGTAAGGTGAATTTGATGGTATATCTACCTGTTCAAGGAAAATTGTGAAAATGAGGAAAAAGACTCTGAAGTACTTAAGAGGCTGTGGTGATGAGAAATAAAGTCAGACTATCTTTTCTAACAGTACAAAATGCTTCATTAATCATTTTTAAAAGCCTTTCCACTGAAACATTCCAGGACTAATACGCCAGGGAAAAAAAAAAGACCGAAGTGAAAATTACCTGTGGGGGAAAGCCATATGCAAGGAAACAGAGGAAGGTTTGCCGTGTTGGAGATTACAGGGAAGAGCTGCCTGAAGGACCAGCTTTGAGCAACACCAGCATGAGGCCGTGCTACTGTTCCACTGTGCCTGCTGAGGCCGCTGGGCCTGGCAGGCCTGGAAGTCCCACACACACATATTGATAATTGCCCATTGCAGCAGACGTGAGACCATAGCGCAGGAAACTCTTTATTTAGGCATTAAAAGAAGGGTATTTTCCTTGGAAAAGACTGAAAATTGTCAGTAAGGTATAATCTGTGAAAAATAAATTTCCAATTCACTTTCTTCCAAATGGCTGATTTACTTTCTCCTGCCTGGAAATGTAACATCAGGGCTTAGCTAACCATTGCAACAGTTTGAACAGTGTACACAGGAGCTAGGGACTAGACATTATTATACACGTTCTGTGAATAATAAGACATTCAAGGGAATTTCCTTGCAGATGATCTATCAACAACAAGCAGGATTAATTCCTTGATTTATCAAAGTTACATTTACAGATCATACAAGTCAAAAACTTAATTCTGCTGGAATCGTTTCTTTCACTCAGATGTTTTGGAAAGCAATGTGCCCTTCACTCAGAGATTAAAACAGACAACCTCTCTGTTAATTTAAATGTACCATACTCATTTGCTAGGCTATCACTTGTTTTCATTTTTCTAGACAAGCAGCTATTGTTCAGCAGCCTGTGCACTTGAACTGCAGATTTTGTCTGCATGAAACACATAATTCAAACCACAGCAGAATGCAAGAGCCCATTTGGAAAATGATGCCCATCAGGAAGAGATTCATTTCGCTGCATGAATTTTTGGCAACACGCTATTCTTCATAATTTGTACTGCAACTGGTCTCATTTACTGGCACTACAGGTGTACCTTTGTGTTTTCATTTTTAACTGTAGGTGATTAAGGAAGAAAAAATTCCTTCAGTGATAAGTCATCTATCCCATACTTGTCAGATTTCCTAGTGCTTGACTTACAGCTTTTTTAGTCTGAGTCAGCTTGACTATTGGATTAATGAGGAGATTAAGGACCACCAACCCTAGGTCTTGAAAAGATCATCAGACTGCCATTTGGACGAGGAGTCATTATTATGACCTACAACTGGGTGTGACCAAACCAAGTACAATGCCTTCATAGCCTATAACCTGTATGACATAGAGGCAAAAGCATGTACATATGCAAGAGTGAGACTTAATTTCCAAAAAACTTGTCTGTCCCCCTGGTCTCCTTAAACAGGGTTATTTAAAAATTCTGTGCAGGCTGATTTAGTCACACTTCTTCAGTGTTTATACTCAGAGGTTCCATATTTGAAAACAGTGGACATATATCAAGAAGAACTTTTTCTTGTGTTTCATACCAAGAAAAAAAAAGAAATGGAACTAAGTAAATACTCTTTAAAGCTGATTCCTAGTAACTTATTCAAATGGTGTCATGGAAGATCAAAAAGCAAAATTCAAATGGCACACCAGCATGGGGGGAGTTACCACATAACTCACAAGCATTGAAATTAGGGAACTCCACTTCTGAGTGTATTTCTAGAGGCTCTAGCAAAGACAGAGTCTCAGGATGATGAGAAAAAATGCAGTCCGCTTTTTTCCTCTGGAGGTCTTCTAACCAAAATATAAACAAGTATTTAAACTTCTTTTGATTCAGTTATTGTGGGTGCTTACAGTAAGGCAGCAAATATCTCTTAATATATTCTCATTGCATAAATACAGACCTCTTGAGACCTACCAGTGGAAAAAAAAAATTACAAATGTGAATTAGCATCTTCAATAAATGCTGATGCAGCTATATTGACTAATTACAATCAGCTGGGGGAAAAAAACGTTGCATCTGAATAGATCGTCTTCCTATGCATCCCAGATACCTTCTGCTGAAAATCTATGTTCACTTAAAACCATTCTCTCTTGAAAAGGACAGATGTTCCAGGTAAGAGCAATTACACAAGAGAAGGAAAACCATAAAAAGGAACTCAATCTTCAGAGAAATGCAGGCTAGATGTTGAGTAGGGAAAAGATAATTCAGATCTGCATCCAAACCTTATTTGGATATTTCATTTAAAGCAGAAGGTTCATTGAATCATGTACAATTTGCATGTTCTCTTTACATCTTTTTTTTTCTCTTGGAGGAAATGAAATGGTAATCTGAGCAGCAAATTGCTTTGATGGAAATAATGCACTGGAATGCACTTCAAAACAGTGATTTTACTTGCAAGCACTGTAAGTAGTCATATTTGCAGCTAAGTCACGGGTTATGTGAGTTATGTGATGGTAAGGAAGATTTGAGGGAAGCATAGGAAAACCCATCTGGATACATGTGGCTTGACAAAGCCCTGCTAGCTGGCTTTGAAGCACAGTAACATGAAAGTGCAGCCACACTGGGACTGGGACTTGAGCTGACACCCCTGCACAGCACTGTGCTGTATGTTCTCCTGTCCTTGGGAAGGCTCAGGAACTTCGGGGAAGATGCAGCAACACAGCTTTGATAGCTTTCCATGCAGCCACAGCTACGATTCCTGATGGAGCTTTGAACAAGTTCAGACCACCTGGCAGCACTAGAGAGTGGGATTTCGTTTTCTACCTTCCTTGCCATGCCTGGCCTCCAGCAGGCCACTTTAGATACCCTGTTATGGCTGTGGCATCTGTGCAGGATTGGCAAATCTAACACAAGAGATGCCTTGCCTTTAGAGCGGCAGCTGAAGGACAAGAAGGTTATTCCATGGCACCTAAGTGGCATTAAAGATCTAGGACCAGAACTTGGAATCCTTCCCAAAGTGTCAGAGTGCTTCAGAACAGTGACTTGCTTCTAGCTACATCTCTCGAACTAGCAGAAGAATTGGAGAAATAAAAGTGCCATCAGGGTGCACTTTTTATTTTGCAATTTTGTACTTCTGTCATTATAATTCTGGGAAATGACAACTTTTAAGAACATGTTGTTTTGTCCTATTAATCTTATCTTCTTAACTAAAAAACGTTTTATTTTAAAATGTTGATGAACAGAAAAACAACATTAATAAAGACTGTCTTATAATGATTTGTGTTTTCTTTTGCCATCCGTCCCTCATTAATTTTGTACTATTCCCTTCATATTTACAAATAATTCATGGAATATTTGAGAAAACTCACTGTATATTTTAGCCTGGGGCCCAATGGACAGAACATACTTGAGCAAGGCATTGAACTTGGGTTTTCTGATTCATAATTAAGTGCTCTGTACACTAGGCTGTAGTAAGAAAGGGGATATGTAGTCCCTGCCATTTGAAGCAATGTATCTTTCTCAGTTCATTAAAAAGCTTCTTGTAGCTCTTAGGAAGAAATTCAGGCTCTGGGCTCTGTATGAACAGAGTTTAATACTCCTTATCTGGGGTCCAAAATATGAAGATTAGGCAAGTGTATATGCTCAGAGGGTCTCCAACTGTTTTGCAGTCTCAGGTACCAAGATCATCCCATGAACTCCAGCAGGACTGTTTGCTGACAGCACAGTCTGATAACAGGAGGCCAGGCAGTGAAGTCAGTGTGCAGTTGTACCTCCCTCTCATATACTTGTGATCTTTACTGGACTGACTCCAAACCCTCAGCAAGGGTCGGTCTTGTACCTATTAAAATGAGTGGAAGTTTTCCCACTGAAATCAATATAATGAGAATCAAAGTCATTCTCATTAAGTACAATTCCCAGAGATTTAAGAGCCCATCATTTTATACTGACTGCTTATCAGTCAGTATAAGAAATGGACCTCATTATGGAAAAAAACTGCATTGAGCTTTGCATTTTCAAAGCATGGCTTAAATATGAACCAATTAACTTCAAAGTTTTCACCTGATGCAGTGACAAATCATGCTGACAAACATGCTAGTGCTAGTTATGAATCTCCCTAAGCCAGTCTCCATGACTAGGAGTTAAGTCTATAAAAAAGTTTTGAAAGAACCAAAGTTCTACAGTCATGTTTTATAAAAGAACATGAATCACTTATACAGAGAAAAAAAATGAAAGGATTTTACTCAGAAAGGTATTTGCCTTTATGTACCTTGATGTTAAAGCACCACTAAGTTTATATGCTACTAAGAGAAATGAAGAGAATGGGTTGGTCTCTGAGGACATAAAAGAAGCTTTTTCTTGCTCTCCCATCACTGCCAGAAATTTTGTGACTGATATTTTTTAAGATAAAAAAGAAGGAGAAGAAGTCTACAGTTATCTCCAGGTTTTTTTTCCATTTGATTTTTAAAATATTTCATGTGTAAAACATCTTGTGCACTGCTTTTAATGTTGAATCTTCAGATTTTTTCTCGCACATGTCCCCAAAATGTTGCCTTCTTTAATGTGGAATGAATGTCCCTGACCATTCCTTGCTTTTCTCAAAGGTTTGGAAGATGGATTTGTAAGAAGTAACTTCAGTGAATTCAGAAAACCAAACTGTAATAACCAAGAACAGACAGACACTTCTGAAACCAAAACAAAACAACACTCTAAAAAAAATTAGTCCATCTCCTTGCAGGTCCCCCTAAAACTAAAATCATATGACTAAGGCCCATGTGGTCCTTGAACTCTGGCAGGCTTGGTGCTGTGACCACTTCCCTTGAGAGCCTGTTCCAGTGCCCAACCAACCTCTGTGTGAAGAACTTTTTCCTAATGTCCAGTCTGAACATTCCCTGATGCAGCTTCACACTTCCAAGTGTCCTGTCACTGGTCACTGGAGAAAGGAGATCAGCACCTGCCCTCCACTGACCACCTCAAGGAAGCTGTAGCCTGTGATGTCACCTCAGTCTTCTCGTATAAGTTTAACAAACCAAGTGACCTCAGCTACTTCTCCTAAGTCTTGCCCTTGAGGCATTTCACCATCTTTGTTGCACTCTGGACGCACTCTAAGAACTTCATATTCCTCTTACACCGAGGAGCCCCAAGCTGCACACTGCACTCGAGACCGGTGCCACACGAGTGCAGCGTTCCGTGGCACAACCCCTGCCTTGGCCAGCCCGCGATGCTGTGCTGCCCAGCTGTGCCACATGGAGGCCAACCACAGACTGGGCCGTGTTAGCCATTCAGTCAGTGAGGCAAGGGATCCTTCACCTCTCTTCAATACCTGTGAGACCACTTCTGGAGAGCTTTGTGCAGTCTGGGGCTCCACTGTGCAAGAAAGATTCTTTCACACTGGGACTACCGCGGCGGAGGCCATCAGGATGGTCAGAGGCTGAAGCACCCAACAAATGAGAAGAGACTGAGGAACCTGTTCATTGTGGAAAAGAGACCGTTTTATGAAACTTATTACTGTTTTTACTGATTTACTAGGAAAGTGAAGAAATTTCCCAAAGAGGTTGTTGAATTTCCATCCCTGGTGACATTCAAACTGCAGCTGGACACAACCCTAAGCAACATGGGCTGACTGGACCTTGTTTGAGTGAGGTATTGGACTAGATGACCACCAAGGGTTTCCTCCAACCTAAATTATTCTGTGATGCTATGAAAAGAGGGCAGAAAAATGGAAAGATCTGGAGCACATCCTTCCACTGAGAATAATACTGGATAGAGAAAACTCTTGTGTCATTTTGCGTACTTTTAATGTGCATCCCCTTCTGTGACAATTCAGATTCTCTGGTGAACAAGCAGTTTGAAATGAAAACTAGTTTCAGTGCTTCTGTGCTTCTAGCATTAATTATTTTTTCCTCTTGGCTTTATCTCATTTTCCTTGTGTGCATTTATTTTTGCACTTCCACAAAAACAAACATGTTTACCCAGGTACAAATTTCGGTTTTTAGGCCTCTCTTACCCAGCATCTTAAAGACCCAAATAAGCTGAAAAGTGGCAAATGGACCTAACAAAGAAAGGCTTATGTATAGAGAGATAAGGCAAATGAGAAGGAACACAGGTATTATTACAGTGGTAAGTTCTGAATGGCACCCGCAAAAGCAGACTGAAAAAACAGAGCGTGTTCTCATTCCCAGAAAAGGAACTATAATTTTATATTGAAGAACAGAACAATCTAAAAAAATGAGGGGTCCTTTAATTTTACATTTCAATATGGCTCAAAAAAAAGATGCGACATAGAAAACCTGGAGCCTTTTTTGTTCCTGAAATTATAGCTTGCAAAGCCATTACCATTAATATCTTAATCCTTCTAAATGATCATTGTCTTCTTAATATTCCTTTGCATAATACACCATCAAAATTGAAATTCAAGAGCAAAATTTTTAGCCATGAAGCATTTTCCTGCTGGATGTCATCATCTGCAGTCTATATACACATCATTTTCTTGCTTCTTTCTCTCTTGCAGATGTGTAGGTGAACTGTAGCAATTATTTGCAGAGTGATGTTTTTCTACCCAAAATATTTTATTTTCTCCCCTCAGCCATTCCAAGAGAAGATGAAAATTGTAAATTAATATAATTTGACTTTGTTCTCCAAGTAGCTTCAGACATTTTAGAGTCTGAAGGTGCCACCAGGCTCACTCTGTCTTGGAGGCAAGGCTCTTATATCCCATCCTTGTGTCCCAAATTAAATACTACAGTCTGTATTTAACTAAACTATTTCTTCCAAACAGAAAGAGCTTGATCTTCAAGTCCATTTATTTTTGGTAATTTCATCTTTCTATTAGAAGTCTGCACATGACTTCTTACTTAAATGTGTCTGATACCATCTTCTGGATACTAGCACTTGCTACTCCCTGCTAGATTAAGCAATATTTTAATACATAACATTTTTCTTCCTGGGGTGGGTCTTAAGTGTTAAAATCAAGTCACCTTTTGATCTCCTTTATGGCACTTTGTTTTCTGTCTCATTACTTTGTACTTTTTTCTTTCTAAAATCTCATCCTAACAGGCCCTTTCTTCAGCCTGTTGAACGTTTTTGTGTTTGACCTTCTCCATTTCCTCACCGTATTTGACACCAGGAGATTTTTTATTTTTGGTCTTACATTAAAAACCAAGAAGACTGTCTCCATATTCTTCTTCATTTAAGTATCAGTATGAAGATCACATCAATTCTTCACTCATAACATTACAGAATGAGACTGCCTTTACTCTCCCTGAAGTCTTCTAAGAACACTTACTTTCTACAGTGTATAATACATATATAATAAACATATGTAAACTTATGCTAATTCCCTGAACAGTCTACAACATTCACAGAATGGATTCACAGTGACATTATACTTCCTTCCTGATGAAGCATAAGAATTTGAGTATGTGAGGTTTAGCAGCTGGAACTGTCCTCTATTCCTACCAAATGTCATCAGCTCATGTACACCGGTATTGAGTAGCTGCCAGTCCCTAGTGAAGTAGTGAATTTACCTTTACCCTTCAAAAGAAGGTCTGGAAGAGCTACCTTCTGTTTTGTGCAATATGTTTTGGACATGAAGTGTAATCTTTGTCTTTTAGAAATTGATATGAACTCCTGGCTATACACAATTTTTGGTGTTTGTCTCCAAACTGAAGCTTCTGATGAAGTTCATAATTTTTTGCCATGCATTACAAAGGGACATTCAATCTCCTCTCTGATTTATATAGCATATTTGCTGTGCTCCAGTACACTCCTACTATGAAAAAAGAGCCCAGCAATTTACAAGCTGCACATCCCTAGGTAGGCAACAAAAATAACTGGCTCTGTTTTAAAGTTGGAGACTCTTTCAATGTTTAACCTAGTGATTGGTATAAAACACACATCCTCTAAAGGACAGAGATAAAGAAATCTACAGTAGTAAATTTAGTGCTAGGAGAACACACTCCATCTTTCCCAGCAAAGTCACTGAGATATCTGTGACTTATTTATGTGCTATCAAGGGACAGTAGTGGGTGGATTAATCTGAACATTGCTTACATTCCTCTGGTGTTCAAAATTGACCTTGCTCACCTCTGGAGCACCACAGAGACTTTCTTGTTATCTGTTAAATCCTTCATTCATTCTTTCCACCCTGGTGCTAATTTATGTGAACTGCAGTGGGTTGACATTGTGGGCTGGAGTCACCTCGCCTCACTGCTTAAAGCTGGCTGTGTCAATGCCAACATGTGACCATGTCTTCCCAGGCTCAGTTTGGAGCCACTTGAACTTGGTTGCTCTGACTTATTTTAAACATCCATGTTAAGACAAATTAAATCACACACAGAAAAGCCTGCCTCTCTCTGTGGATGGTAAGTCCAGGACATGAAAGTCTACAGTGTAAATGTGGACATCTGGTCAGGTGAGCCCCACACAGCAGGTCTGACTCTAATTGGTGCTGGCTGCAAGGCTCCTGCCAGTCCCCTGCCCTCGGTGATAATGGGCATGGCAGGAAGAAAAACACAAAAGAGGCTGATTTGCTTTGAAATATTAACTAAATACAGCAGTGGGTCAAAAAACAAACCAGTACTAATGCATTCTCAGTGGAAAATTAAAACAATTGTAGGTCACAGCCAAAGTTCTCTCAGCTACTGAAACCAAAGGATGCTCAATTTTCAGCTTCAATTTAGAGGCAACATTTTCAGCTGCAGGTTTTGATTCAGGTAAAAGTTTGGGCTGGTTTTCTGTTCAGAATAAAAAAGCCCCAACTTTCCACTGATTTACTTAAATGTTAACATTTAAAATCCAAATTCTCTATATGTGCAAGATGACGTTTATATATTTTCAAAACGTCTCTGAAATAATTCAGAAGGCAGCAACACACCAAGAACAGACTATTCAAGTGTGAATTAGTCTGTTTAGTTCTAGGCAAACTGTAAAACAATAGGTATCAGTGAAAAGAGGACATTGGCAGCATTTATTATTGCATAATCATTGAATCTTCAAACATTTGTATTGCTCAGAAAGAAAAGGTAAGTTATGCCATCAGGCATGATCACATGGGCCTTGTTTCCCATGTCAAATGGTCTGGACAACCAGGTAAGACAGAAATGTGACAGTAAATGATGCATGTGTGCATGCATGTGTGTGGGTCTAAAACCCTCACTGTGCAGAGGGAATAGTGCTGAGGAGAAAAATGACTGTTGGATTCAATGACAGCAGGGAGTTGCATAGAAACTTTTGAAACTTGCTTGAAAATTAGCAAAAAAGCAGTATAAGGTATTTGTATCTTGGGAGAGAGCGCATGGAGTGGGAACAGAACACCAGTGAATACCTTGGTGGCCCCGTGGCTCCACAGCCCCTGCCCAGGCAGCCTCCCGGGGCACAGGGGATGGGGATGCAGAGAGCACCCAGGGCGGGTGACCGTGTGGGTGGAGTGCAGAGGGACCCAGGCCCCAGGATGTGCTGGTGGACCTCTGGGGGCTTCCTCACTGGGGAGTGTTGGGAGCAGTGGGGGCGACGTAGCCAGAGCAGCCCCATCTGTTGTGTGTGCATATGTGAGATCAGAACTTCTTGGGATCAGCTATAGAAGGGCAATTTTGGAAGCCTGTAGGTTACATTAATATTTTGCACCTGTCTAGTATTTTTGTTTTCCTGTTACATTACCAATATTGATTCAGCATAATTGGTTCATGGATTTTGAGTCAATGATCTGTCATTAATAAATCAATAAATGGTTTCAGTGCTGAACTAATTCAGACCACGGGAAATGATGTTCACAGTTGTTCATTGTGGCATCAGGAAGACATGTTAATAAACATTTCAGTCTATGCTGCCATCCTTATAGTGTTTTTGTGGGCTATTTCAAAATAAAACCCTTTGCTTTACAGTGTATGAGGTCCTTTAAAAAAAACCTATCAAACAAAAAGCCAAAAAATCATCAGATTTTGCAAGTTCACTAACCCTGCATTTGACACTGTCCACAGAGAAAGAGAGTGGGCTGTAGCTCCTGGAGGTGCAAGCATGCAAGGGCATATCTACAAATGACTGGAGGAAGGTAACTAATACATCTTTCTGCCCTGTGCTTCTCTGTTGGTTTGCCAGGGAGCACTTAGTACAACCAAGTATTGCCCACATTCCTAAGGACTCCAGGAAGTATTTCTCCCCAGACTCACTCGATGTCACCTTAAATGACCCCTTCCAGCAAGCCTGGTCTGTGATCACAGAGCCGTTATGGCTGCACAAACTGTGACCAGGTCATCAAAATGACCTACAAAAGCAGCTGAAAGTGGCTGACAACATTTTTTTGCTATATTGGAATGGCCTGGTTTGGAAGACTCATGAGCATTTGGGATAGGGAGGACCCAGACACAGAACATTTCTGGTGCTTCTGTACAGTTCTGTACAGTTGCAACATTCTCCTGGGCTGAATAAATTGTAAGAATTTCTCTCACTTTCAGTAAAGCACCAGTAACTGCCAGTGCTTTAACACTGTACTTATATTTCTTCACATTTTCCTTTTTTCCCATTTCTTTTGTGATAGTAATTGATTTTAAAAGAAAAATTATTGACAGCACGACCTGCCTAGTCCTCCAGGTATCTCTATAATGGACGTAAGTGCACAGCCAGCAGCTACTTCAGCACCTCACAGATACATTAACTGGTAACAGCCTTGTCTGGAATAAAGGCATGCTACCACTAATGGAATAAATACATATATATATATATATGTGGAAATCCAGGAAAATTATAGCAGAGAAGAAGCTCAGTACTATATAACTGTAGTTTTCAGCAGGAAAGCCTTGTGTCTTGTCTGGCAGTATTCTGGCACATCTAACCTTCAAGACCATGCAAGAGCTGTTAAAAGAGACTTCCTTAGAGACAACGAGTACCACAGCCTCTCATGGTGTCCATCTTCTTCAAGTGCAGCCTGGAAAGAAAACTCCAGTCTTTCTTAGCAGAGTAGCTGGTGCACAGTCCCTGCATAGACCGTAGCCACTAAACAAGCACAGTAATTAGTAACTGATCTGTAGAATGAGAGCTTCGGTGGATCGATGCCACGTTTATTCCACAGAGTCCCCTGTGGGGATGCTTAGGCAGCACTCCGGTAGCACCTACGTGTGCACACGATCTCACCTTCACAGATAGTCACAAACAGCCACTCACACACAGTCTGAGCACGAAAGGGAGACCAAGAGGTGAGAGGGGTTCTCTGCATGCAATTCCGAGGCGTTTAATGGCAACACACCCAAAGGGAAGCAGAGGCAAGAAGAACCCCAAACCAAAAGCCCGCACCGGTTTTATCCTGAAAGCCCCCAAGGGAGAACCCACACCCAATAGTCTGAGGCCTAGGGGGCAGAGGCAAAGTTGAGTGACATAACAGGGGCCAATGGGAAAAGGGATGGGAGAGGGGAGGGGGCCAGTGACCAGCAGGATCTAGACAAAGGGAGAACTTTCTAGCACAATGATGTAGGGAGAGATCCCTTTTAGGGTGACTTGGGGGGTGTAAAGTTGACTTAGCCACCACAACACTGATCCCTGCATTTAGTCAACCAAATATAAGTGGTTGCTTGCTTCTCTGTTCTGAGCATGTTTCTTCTTTCTTCTCCTATAAGAATTCCCATTCTTATTCCCACAGTTGCACGACTGTGGCTGCCTGCCTCGTTTCATACATATAGCTATGCTGTTCCCAGCCTCCCTGCTCCTGGAGATTCCCAGGTAAATTTCAACCAGTCTAGGTTTCATTGTAACAGAATGCCACCTATGTTATCTGGGTGTCATTGCTATAATCCAGAGTAAAAATTTATGGCTTTGATTCTACGTGCTCCCAGTGGGAAGAGGAAGCTTCCAGGTCTGGGCAGTGTGGTCTGTACAAGCACACCAGTTTCTGCTCTGATGGAAATCAGCAAATTCTGTTGGTATGAGTGGTGCGAAATTCAACAGGAATACACTGCACAATTTATAGCAATATTTGCTTTTGTGACTGACTGGGTTTTCTGTTACAGGTAAATTTCACAGATGATGAGATCCTGACTGTCAAATTAGAGAGAAGAGAATGACTTTGGGGAAGGTTGTTGAGCTACTTATCTACACCATGGAGAGCAGGACTGGGACTAAGACATGCAAACTGGAGCTCTGATGCAAGCTGGGGCTCAGCTGCAGGAGGGTTGTGAACCAAGAGATGTTTAGTATTCAGATGCTAAGTTACTAAGATGCAAGTCTCCTCCAAGCAGGAGATTAGGATGTCAAAACCTGACAATCCAGACAATTAAAGGCTTCAGTACTGGAGCCCATGAAGTAAGAGGGAGGTGCAAATGGGGAGAGAAAAGGGAGAGGGAAGATTTAATGATTTCTCCAGGGGAATTAATTTCCATTATCATTTGTTGTATTTTTGCCAAATTCTGGTTGACAAATGCATGCCCAGAAAGCAGGAATTTTAAAAAATCTGTATGACAACATTCTTTTCAATGAACATAAATTTAATATTAACTCCTTGTGGGCCCTAGTAAAGGTTCTAAACAACCTTCTATAAGTCTGTAAGGTAAAATAGCTGCATCTGGATTGGGAAAAAGAGTGTAATGCCTCATACATGAGAGGAGTCTCAGCACTGCTTCAGTTATCACAGTGGCTGTCCAACAAATGCTTGCAAAAGGTTTCACCTTGAGGCACATTTGCAAGTTCCTTAGAATGAGGTCTGAGTGTCTACTAAAAGTCTTGTGAAATAGAATGCTCTGCTAATTTTCCTTACTTCCATGAAGCCCCCTGTGGTCTGACAGGTATTCCAGTGCTAACTTAAATGGAGGCAAGATATTACTGAGATTCTTCCCCACAGATTTACAGCAAAATCTTTGTGTTTTTCTTAGCATGCAGGGTTTTTTTTTGTCAAAACATATGATTTTACTAATCTAATGTCAGGTTGGTGTTGCTTTTTCTGGGTTTTGCTGTTTGACTTGAGGATGCTTTTCTGATGTCCTCAGAGCCCTGCAGACGCCTGCTGAGTGTCTCAGATCCTCCCCGCTGACCTCCTGGGTGAGCAGGCTCAACATCATGGGGCAGTTTTCCACTTCCTCTCGCCCTCTGATTGCAGCCTTTCCATTCTGTTCAAAGGACTTGAACACACCCAGGACCACCTACTTGCATGATGGCAGATCTTCAGCTGGCTGCTTAGGGCAGGGGACACTGGGGAGAGACCACCTGGGTTTCAGTCTCAGTCCCCCTGAAGGGCTGCACATTTTCCACATAGCTGAAGGGTTTCAGTAGAAGTGAAGAGCATACTCCATTCTATGTACCAAGTTGTCTGAGGATAAGGCTATTTTCCTGGAGTGTGAGGTCAGGAGAAAGGAAAATTTGTGCAGTGGGGGTGAAGTTTCAGCTGAGCTGAAGTTGTTCTCCTGGTTCCCTTTCCTCCTAGTGAATTATTTAGCCTTGTGGCTAATGAAAGATTCATTGCTTTTTGTTGATTTAACTAACAGTGGGGCCTGACTCCTGTCTTATTACCAGATTCAAAAGTTTATAGTTTTATAGATTTTGTATTTAATTTCAGCCCTGCTTTTCCCCATTTCTCATGATTAAGAAAAGAGAAATAATAGAACAAGGATAAAAAGCTCATCCAGCAATAGTTACATTCCTCTGATAAATTTTGTCATGTAGTAGCTATACCCATAGCAAACATTATGTAGGAAAAAAAAGCCCCAAACCAAACAAATCTGGGGGCTGGAAAAAGTCTGTTTATGTATTCTTTTTATTAATGTACTTATTCCAACACCATTACCCCCCAAAATGCCAAAGTCCATTTTCTGAGATGGGATTCTCAAACAGAAAGGAGGAATAATTAAGGATGAGAGATTCTGTAGTGGAAATTAAAATTTCTCATTAACATTGCCTAGAGGGCCATTATGGATCACATTGCTTGGACTACATCCATAGTAGTAGGATTGCTGTTCCTGTTTCCTGGCACAGATTAGGGTCATCTAGCTGTGTGACAGGACAGAATCAGGCATATGTATGCCCATTTGCCTCATGATGTTGGTTCATACAAGGAGGAAAGTGTAGTGTGGAGGGTGATGTAGGTGCAAAGGGATAATTCAGGAGATCCCTGCATGGTAGAACATACGTAAACTGCACAGATAAACTTTCTTGAATGGAGCAGAATGTAACTACATGCTGTCAACAGTTAAATTCTAGCCATGGAAGAAGTAGGTCACTGCATTTTTAAGTATGGACTCCTTCTCCAAAGTAAGAGTGGATTAGCTGATTTAAGAACAAGTTTTGCCCTTTCATTCAAGTCACACACCAGCAGGGGATCTGTGTGCACTTGATTGATGCAGTGTCACAGCAGTGCTAAGTTACATGTTTGACTGTCACTGATGTTGCTGAGGTGCAGATGGAAAGGAAGAGCTTGCAATGTGTCAGACAGTGAGGTGAAGGACATGAAAATGGAAGATTGAAGTGGAAATGTCAGTGGGTGTCTTGCTTGTATGAAGGCTTCAGCCCCACAGGAACCTTCATAGCAGCTGTGAAGAAAACAATTGGAGCAAAATTACCAGTGGCATGAAAGCTCTGGTACTAACAAAAGGAAAAAGGAAAAAAGTAGTAATATACAAAGCAAACAGCTGGTTTTCCAGCCTTGTGTACAGAAGACATTGCACTGCTTTGGCCATCTTAGACCACAGGGGGAAGAAATGCCACTGTCAAATGGCACACACATTTTAATTGCTACAAGTTTTGACTTTTTGGCGTGGTCCTCCTTCACCGGACATTTTCAAGCAAGAAAAGATCACATATGCTGTTTTGCTAACATCTCCCCCTTCCTAAAATTTTTTCAGTGTCTAAGTAAGACATCAGAAGTTGTTACATGGACCTTGTGTGATCACTGAAGGTGAGCTAGTGAGTAGTTGAAGACAGTGGGACTGAATCCTCTGCTGGCCCCTCATTTCTGGCATCCCACCATTCTACTGGAGAAAGGCTCAGCTTGGCCTGTCCTACCAGGCTTATACTGAATTCCTGCTTTGCTGTGGCACAGCCTTAAAAACAAATGGGTTACCATGGATGGATCTCAAAGCAGATCTTTCCTAAATGGACATTTTTATCCAGCCTGGTAGCCTGGATAAGGTGCCATATAGCTGTTGCACTGCTGAGCTGTGGGTTCAGCACTAACTATGCCTCCTGAAGGAGCTCCTTCTTTTAATAGGTAGTTATTTTTCAATCTCAACAGTGATGTACCTAAGTCACATGTACATAATTGTATTTCAGCTTTTACTGTAGCATATAAATCCCTTTTTCAGGGTCAGACCTTGGGAGTTTAAGTGTAATTGACTTAAAATGGTATTTAGGATCCAAACAGACTATTAAAAGTTTTAAATTAAGACTTAGGAACCTAACTTGTTAAATGTCCTTGAAAATGTTACCATCAAATGTGTCTGGTGAAGTCCATAGAATCTGCCAAGGCAACACAGGTCAAAAATCAAATCAGAAATAAAAGTGTCAGTGGATTCTCACTTTTTACAGTCTCACTTGTCCTACTTTGTGTTTTGCATCCCTAAAGGGAAAAATAGCAAAGAAAAGTTACTTGCAGCAGTTTTTATATTATTTCAAACATTTTTTAACATTGCAATGGCAGTAATTCGATCTTTTTCTTTTTATCAGTTCCTCACAGCTGTACTTGAATGCTCATGGTGGACTCAGGCAGTTAAGGTGTCCTGACTGACTTACAGGCAAGTTGATATTGTCAGGTCCAGAAAAAAGTTAAACTTTTCATTGTAAAGAAATACCTTTAGTACATCTCTTCACTATGTCCACTTAGGTACAGTTTCATTTTAAGTGTCAGAGTTAATTTTAATTGGCATCAGATGGGAAAGGTGCGGGAAGGTGCGGGAAGGTGTGGGAAAGGAAAGGAAAGGGAGGGGAAGGGAAGGGAAAGGAAAAGGAAAAGGAAAAGGAAAAGGAAAAGGAAAAGGAAAAGGAAAAGGAAAAGGAAAAGGAAAAGGAAAAGGAAAAGGAAAAGGAAAAGGAATTAATAGTTAGCAAGCAGCTCGCAGAGGAAATGAAGGAAATCCAGAAACATGGGTTGACAGTCTGAACGTTTCATATTGCATCTTGCTGGCCAACCACATTGACTGAATATTTTTGTCTCCTGATGAAGAAAGCCTTTTTCTCAGCTTCTCTTCAAATGCACAACCACTCTCCAGATTGCAGCTGTGTGCATGCAACTGTCTATACCTCCACAGCTCCTAAAAAATGACCCAAGGAGCAGCAACTGGGAGGAATGCAGAAACTTTTATAAGAAGCTGAATTGCCTAACCCTCAAAGTTCCAAGCCTGGCATGCAGTAAAGGCTGTGTGGCCAGAACTGTCTCTGCTCTCAAGTTAAAACTTGCAGATTTTTCTCAGTATTTTGCATTAATGAATGAGAGTTAATTTTACTGAAGAAAGTGTCAGTGCTACTTAGAGATCTTGTGGGAGCAGTCATGTACTGTTCTTGGCAGAATTCCTGCATCATCTAGTAAATAACTTTAGTTTCCTGCACTGTTGACCCAGAGATATCTTTGAGGAGAGATGGATGATGAAATTAATTTTTCTTTTAATCTTTGATTAAACATGACAATGACATACTTGGACCGATACACATATTATGAGAGCTGTTTCAAGGAAAGAGGCCATGGGAAAGGATGGATTATCTTTCATTTACAAAGCCTTTCTGTATATGTTCCTGGTGAAAAAAATTTCTCATTGTGGTAGGTGGTTACCACAGGCTCTTATTCTAACCTGAATGTTAGCTTTGGGACCAAGTTTATTGATTAAACTATTTTTTAAAAGAAGAAAATGACCTAATCCTCCCAAGTAGATTTTAGTAGTTTTCTGAGTTAATACAACATAGTATAAGGAGCTTCATGAAGTTACATGGCAACAGGACCATTGTCTTTTATGTTCAGTCTCTCTTTTGAGACTTCCAGGAGCTAAGTTTGAAAGTGGTGTGAATTCTGCTGTGTATGAAGTGGAAATGGAAGCAATTGGTTCTGGAGACAATTTTTTTAAGAGATCTCAATCTGAAAAATGTCCTTTGGATGGAAAAAAACCCCCAAACATTAGTACCTTGGATCATTTTACTTCTCTATATGTATGAAAACATCCCTACACATCTGATCTACTAGGCAGAGCACTGTGCAAAAACTGAGCAGTAGCAGTGCCATCTAGTCCCCATAGTTACCCTGAAAATTCATAATAACTGAAGAGCACAGAGATCCAGGTGACTCTGATTTTGCCTTTGCTAGAGGTTACTGAACACAGAAACATCTATTTTGGATAAACAGACTATGCTGGAATGTCAAACACACTCATCCAATAAATTTGTCATAGGAAAGAGCTAGAAAGGCTCTTCTTGAGAAATTCTTGAGCAATTATTGTTTTTTATTTGAAAATACAGAGTTTATTATATTTGTATCCTTTTTCTTTGCACTATGGAGGGGAACTGAAAGAATGCTGTAAAATGTGTCTGCTTTGTTATAAATTAACAGTTTTCTGGGATGGGGCATTGAGCCACCTGGTCTAGTGAGAGATGTCCCTGCCCATAGCAGAGGGTTGGAACGCAGTGATTTTTAAGGTCTCTTTCAACTTTCAATGATTCCATGATTTTATAAGTGACCAATAGGATTTTAATAACCCACCAAAATCCTGTCTGCTTAGCATTAAGGTTTGATTGCTCTCCATTTAATGCTGATTCGGCTTCCGTAAGTCAGTATTTAAGTCAGCCACCTAATCATGCAGAATCAAATTTCCCAAATACCCAAATTTCCCAAATACCCAAATTTTTCCAAGACTAAAATGAAATCAATCTAAAAATTTTCTATGTTTTTTTAAAGAATGATTAAAAGTCTTCTATAAAGATTAGATCAATTAATTTATTGATCTTTTGCAAACTGAAAGAAATGTCTAAAAAATGAAATTCCTTTCAAAAAAAATTTTTGTAAGTTGTATCAACATGCTTCCCTTTTTTTATTTCAGAAATAAATTCTCTCCCATGCTTCTCAACATAATACTTTCTGTCTGAAAAGATTCACATAAAATATCTGTGTTATATTATTAGGCCTTTTCATTGCACTTTCCTACACATAAGATTAAATTGGAATAAGCAATTGATGTCAATTATTACATGGGATATGGACATAAAGAAAGAAATGAAAGAAATTAGTTGCTAAATTCTTAAAACATGTCCCATTTCTGTTTACAAATCATTGCTCAACACATCCTGAGACAGACATGCAGTATTCTGTCAGAAAAGTCTATGTAACATAACATTGGTATAGTTGTATATATGATTTATGCCATGTTTCATTTAAATCCTATCCTCTTCTCTGCTTCTAGTTTGTGTAACTGTTGTAGATTTTTGGAAACCAAAGCAATGATTAGTGATTAAGAACACAGGCTTTTTTTGGATGAACTTTGCATTAAGTAACAATTTACAGCCTAGAAAGATTTGGGGGACAAACCTAGGGATTATTGAATACTCAGCAGAGGAAGGCCAGGAGAATGAGGTAGCTGCATGTGTGAAAATGTTAAAACTACATGTTTTAATATGTATGATTAGCTCTTACAACAACACTGGAATTTAGGAGGAAGCTCATGAAAAGCAGAAGTATTTCAGGCATAGGGAAAACATGTGCAAACATGAATGCTTTACGTGATCTCATTCACATGGCTGAGAAACCCATCTGTTTCTGTTTACTTGCTTGCTTTCTTTCAGTCACACAGAGTTCTGTGATGCCACCCAAATAAAATAACCACCATTGAAGCAAAGAAAGGCAATTCCCTTATCTGATAATTGTGGCCTTTCTCATCCCCTGCTGTGCGTTCTTCTTAAAAAACCAGTGTCATTGACATCAGCAGCTCCCAGTACAAGATGTCTCATTTGTACACCACAAGAAACAGAGCTGGTAAGAAATGTTCCCAAGAACTAGAAGGCCATTCATTGTCAATTAACAGCACACTTTAATGGGTTTCTTAGCAACAACATTTGCTTTAAGCATAGGCCCCTAAGGGACGTGTTCTGTGTTGTCAGACAAATAGCAAATAAAGGCAGCTATTGATCCTTACACTGTTGGGTGATGAGTTACAACATACAAGGATAACCATGTCAAAAGTACATTTGGAGTCAAAATGCTTATAGTACAAGATGTTTGCATTAAGAATGAAATGTTCCTTCCATTCCCCCAGTGGGATTTGCATCTAAAAATATGATTTACTGAAGGAATTTCAATCAGGAATTGCCAAAAAGGATGTCAAATCTACAGTCTTGAAGTTATAGACACATGATAGAACTCCCATACCAGTGGAGACAAAATCCAGGTGAAAGCATTTAGTCAGAATATTTTTAGGGAAGGTACAGAACCAAGGCATTGAAAAGCTTTCAAGAGGCCATCCAGTTCCAGAAAAAAATTCCAATCTGAAGTATGCATAGTTCCAGGGCATAACTTTACCTGATGAAAAAATTTCTCCGAATGCTTCACATCATTTTTCATCTAGTATCTGATTTTTCATCCTTCTCTTATTCAACCACCTGGGCATGCAGGACTGCTCATTTCCTTCTCTTTTTTGGCAAGCGTTGCTTTATGTGTTTAAGAATACTATTTTTCTGAACTAAAAAATGTCATTCGTGCATTCATTCCACATACAACAGGTTTTCTACTCATCTGTTTACTTTTGCTTCTTACTGAGCATTTTTTCTCCCTTTATTTTTCTTGAAGGTGTTAATAGAATCACAGAATTGTTTGGGTTGGAAGGGACCTTAGAGATCATCTAGTTCCAGCCCTGCTGACATGGCCAGGGACACCTTTCACTAGCCCAGGCTGCTCAGAGTCCCATCCAACCTGGCCTTGAAAACTTCTAGGGATGGGGATGGGGGATGGTGACCAAAGTAAGTCTAATACTCTCACTGAGCACTAACTGGAGGGAAAGCTTTGCCTTAGTACTGTATCTTAAAGTCAAAAACTCCTGTTTGTGTAAACAAACACACACATCAACAGGCTCTGCAACCTCTTCCCCTTCCTTGGGGTCTGGCTACACACGCTCAGGTCAGCTTTGCTGTGGCTTGGTTGAATAAACTGTGATCACCTTGGTGTGAAAGAGTCGGGGCAGAATGAGCTCCCCTTCCCTTGGAGCTGCATTTGAACTCATGGCCTCTCTGCCTGACCTTGCCTATTGCCTGCTTGACTATTGCTCTAGGCATGGCTACGCCTGGACAGGTACCTCAATGACCATGACCTACAGATTTGACCTGGCTGGACCTCAGCCCTGTCCTGGCCCTGTGACCACGCTGAACAGCCACATGACTCTGGGTTTACCCTGGTCACCATCCCCGGGTTTGCCAGGTCCTATGGGACCCTGGGTGGTGAGGATGGCATCCCATGGCCACCCTGGGCACCCAGCACCTGTTGAGGCAGCTGGTCAGTGCTGTGGTCTGGCAGCAACTCAGGATGACCAACAGGCTCCTTTAGGACCCGATCAATGTCTAGAGATATATATTCCCTACACTGTATTATGCCGTCAGCTGTTTCATGTGGAACGTTTTCCCTGTGTTTTACCTGACTAAGTGCAAGATGGACTTGCTGATGTTTCTTTAGTCTTTTGGACCACTGTAAAAAAAGGTAATTTTACAGATTTTCATAGAGTTAGTTTGAAGGAGAGCTGTCGTTACCTACAACTCAGGCATGCAATAGGCTTCAGTTAAATAAAATTTTCATTTTAGCTAGTTGATACTATTTGCTAGATGCTTAATCAGAAGGTGTTACTCATCTCTGACTAGTGATGCTTGCTGGATCTGCCTTGTTTCCTGAGCTCATTCGCAGCTGTCAACAATGTTAAGCCTCATTTCAAATATTTCTTAAAATAGCAGTAGCTGTTTGGGCACTATTTTGTTATGTTTCCATTGTCCTTTTAATATTCATGCTAAAAGGTAACCATCAAACGGTGGTGAAAACAAGCCACATATTAACTTTATGCAAGTTCTAAAACAAGAACTCTGGATAGACAACTTGTCTTCTCCTGGCTGGACTCTTTTTTCAAGGACTATTTCTTAAAAATAAAAAAAATGTGCAATACAATTTGTACAACACCTGTAAAACACTATGCAATTTCATTGAAAATATGTACAAAACATTTTATTTTAAAGCCATATTCATGTTTCCGTTTTTGTCAAGTAGATATTTTGACCAGAGTAGAAAACTGAGATCAAAAAACAAGTATAAAAGAGAACATAGCCAGCATCTACCTTGGTTTCTTCAATCATTGCACTGCCTGAGCCACTGCCAGGTGCCTGAGAGCCACCCCCATAGACTGCACTGTCCCTGCTGGCCTCCCACTACTTCTCCTGCCCTGCCTATGGCTCAGGATGACACATCAGCCCACTGGGGCTGTCAGCCCCTGCCTCAGCAATGCCACAGCAGTGCTGGTCCCCAGCTGCTCACAGCCCTTCCTTGCTCAGCCACGAGCCCTGCCAAGCTGGGCTCACCCGTGGGACCATAATCCATTCCTGTCCCCAGGGAGGTGCCAAAGCCCAGGGCTGAAGCTGAGCCAGTGACTCCCAGGGCCCTGCTCCTGGCTGGGAGTGGGATGAACTTTGACTGCCAAGCACTTAGGGAATCAAATATTGTTTCCTTTTAACAATGGCTATTGTGCAGATATTTCTGCTGCCTTCATTAGCTCTGTCCCAGCCCTTGAGGTCAGGGAGAAGCCAGTGTTCAGCCTTCTGAGGGCCTTTTTCTAAAAAGACCTCCCTGTCGTTTTGGAGAGCTATCATGGTGTGTTTCCTTGCTGTGCAATGCATATTTGTACACGCCTCTACAGGCAAAGGCAGCCCCATGCTGGAGGCACAGATGAGATGAGGGAGGTTGGCAACTCATGCCCCACTGCCATCTGACCCAGGTGTCAGGGGCTTTTTCCTTTAGGGTGCCCAAGGCTACAAGCAAGTGGTGGATTTAGCTGCCCTTATCATAGCTCTTCAAATCTTCTGCTTTTCTGCTTTGTCTTGGTAGCAGAGGGATGGTTGTGCCTGGCTACATCCAGGGAGGGACCTAGGGATTTCATATCTAAGCTTACCTACAGAAGTGTTATTTGTTGATAACAAGATTTGAAGCAGGGAACTAAGGTGTATAATTAGTTTTTGTCATTGAATAGTCATAAATTTTCTACTTTATTCTTCTTTCTAAATCCTAGAACAAAGTTTCTGTAATGTCTCTTCCTTGTCTTTACCACATCTAGAAAAACAACACTGTAGAGGTTCAAGGCCTTGCAAAAAGTTCAAGAGACAGAAAAGTTCAGGAACTTGATTTCACTGCCTACCCCATATCTAGCCTTTGAAGAGGTTTATGGATAGACCAGACTGCAAATGCAAAGTCACATCAGAAAGAAAGAAATCTTGTGTGTCACTTTCTTCATGAGATATTCTACTATACATCTGTGTGTCTTGATCCTCATACTCTTTTAAACAAGTTAGGGCCAAAATAGGGACAAAGAAATGACAATTTGAAAAGTTTTTCTTGCACAGTGGATTTGTCACTTTTACTGTGAAAGGATGTTGGCCTCATGACTTGAAATGTCAAGTGGCCTGGATGATGTTAGCGAGCGTCAATACCCCAAGTGTTTCTCTCTTCAGACTGTTTGATAGTCATTGCTTAAATCCTTTCCCGATGGCCTTCTCTTTTTGAATTCAGTCCCTTTGCTACTCTTTTCTGCTAGTTAAGAACAATTTTGGGACTTGCTAGAGTTATTTTTTTCTTTCCTGTTAATGTGTAGATTTACCCAATTCTGCCACTGAGCTATGAAAGGGAAAACAAGGGAAAAAAATGCAGGATTCTTGCTTTCTTTACTCTCTTGTTACAGGTCAGAAAATTGCATTTTGACCAAAAGAAAATCACCTGTAAAGTAAAGAAAGCTTCTTCTGCACAATGTCGTCTAAACCTTGCGTTTCAAGAATCTTCCTCAAGTTACAATTTTTTTCTCTCTATGAAGAGATAGTCATCCATCCCCCACAAGTTTGGTTTACAAAATGGCTCTGTTTCCTAGGTAAAGAAAGAGAAAAAACCTTTCAATATTCTGAAGAAAACTAATCATGTTCTTTGGGTTATGAATCATCTCAGAAAGTCAGGAGCTCTTATAATTCTGGTTCCTGGCTCTTGTTCTGGATTGTATTGTTTCCAAAGTGAATTTATAGTTCACATTATTTTAATAATCCAGAAGTTTCTCTGTTCTGTGCAGTAAAGTTTCAGAGGCTATAGTGCCTATCCTCAAGAGACAAAAGTCAGTATAGACACAGGAATGTAATTCAAGCTCTACTGATTTATATTTGCTGAGGATATGCTGGTGAATGAGATACAAACGGGGAATGTACTCTTTGAAAGACAGGACAATCCTGTAAGGAAACCAGTTGAAGATGCTACTTGCTGACAAAGTCCTTTTCTATTGCATTGGTAGATAACAAGTATTTCAAAGACAAAGAAAATACCACCTGGGAGTAACAGAACCCTTGTGTTACCCTTGACTTGACATACGTATTTTCAAATATTTTTTGAATGATCCTTTGTGCCATGTGCCTGATTAGTACACTTGTGCCTCATTAGAAACATCTCAAAGGGTTTATTTTCAGAAAGGAAACCTTATAGATTGTGCCCCCATCATCAAAATAAAAAATCAGAAAAATATTTCAATGGCAACTCTGGATTAAATATCTGTCTTCAGAAAATCTTGGTCATGGATGTCACCATCAAAAAATAGAAGTCTGTTGGCTTTGTCCTCTTGTCAGCTTTGTCTGTCTTGTGCCCCTGAGCTAAAGAGTTACAAGGCCTGGAAAAAGAATTTGGCAGTCTCCCTCTTTGCCACCAAATCCAAGGGGATTTCTTAACTTCTTAAGACCTTACTTAAGACACTCAGCCTCAGTGAAGAATACATCCCACCAGCTGACTGAGATGTCTGTGCTCGGCATTGTCTTACTACCTTCACACAAGTTTCTGTGTTCAAAAATACACGTGAGAAAGGGGTTTAGCAGGAAAAGAAAGGCTGAGTACAGTACTTAGCCTCCCTCTCAGATAAATGCATATCTGTTTCATAAGCTATCCTTGAGACAGCGAATATAAATGTGAAGAGAACATGTCAGAGTCTCCTGGTCATGTGATAAAAAAGCTCATCTCAGTGTAAATCAAATGCAGCTTGAAGCAGTTTAATTTATGGCATGCATTTAACTAATAATCAGTGAGCTATACATTCAGTACCAATATCAACACACAAACAAATATAAGATGTGCCTATGACCATCAATGCAGTATGTTGTGTTCTAGGACAGATAGAAGAGCAGCACCTGTTTACCAACAGGGAAAACCTCAGGAGTCCCTGAAGTAAGATCTCCAGAGTAGCGTGCTTTGCCTTCTTTCCACACGCTGTTCTCTGCTGGCTCCTGTTGCTCCTGGCTGCCTCACATGTTCTTCTCAGAAACAAGGAAACAGCATCTGAACCTGCTCAGCATGTGGAAACAGAAGAGTATGGGGGGGAGTGTGGTGCCCTAAAAATAGGTATCCAAGGGCTACTTTAAATGTTCAAAGTTATCAGACTGCCACTTCAGAGTGCCATGAATGTCTTGTATGACAGAAAACCTAGGAAGGGGTTGTGTCATAACTGATAGCCCATAAGGATTTCTTTCCCAAATACCGCTGAATTCATGGTTATGTGACAGCACCAAGCCCAGTTCAACACATGTAGTGGAGTTTAGAGACTCAGTCAGCTTTCCATGAAGTCAATGCTTACACTCAGGGGCAGAGAATCATAGAAATGTTGAGGTTGGAGAACACCTTTAACATCAAAGAGTCCAACTGTTAACACTGACAAGTCCACCACTAAACCATGTCCTTAGGTAGCACACCTTTTACATACCTCCAGGGATGATGACTCAGCCACTTCCCTGAGAAGCTTATTTCAATGCTTGACAGCCCTTTCAGGGAAGAAATTTTTCTGGTGAGCTTGGGAAGCAACCTCCTAGTAATGCTAAAATGAAGAGGATGGGTTTATTTTGAAATACCGTAAGACAAAAAGTCAAAATAATGTCATGCAAAATATACAGTAAGTGCCTTATGGTGTTAAAAACATAGCAATATAATTCCATTTGGGAATCAAATTACTTTGCGGAAGAGGGGAAGATTGGTAATGTCTATTCAGTATTACTGAAAGGATTGTAGCTTCAAAGGCCCTCCTATTCCCTTCCTCACTGTAAGGTAAGGATTTCCCTTTGCTGGTGTTCCCAGCATCTTGGCTTAAGTGGAAATTACTCCTGCTTGTAACAAACCTACCTTATCCTGATTTAATATCCTTATTTCATGCTAGGACATTAGATTTAAGTGGGCTGAATCTTCAATGATATAAACTGGATGAGTTACTGAAAAAGTTAGTCTACCCCAACTTTGGCAGTTAAAGATCTAAGCTGAGTACCTGTAGTACCTTTAAAGTTGCTTCAAAGGAAAAAAGTGCCTCCATAAATGACTTGTCTTACCTTGAAATAGTTATCCAAGACAGATCGAGTGAACTATCTCTGGAGGTGGCCATTTTTCTCTAACTGTAAAAGAAGACTGCTGTGACTGGCCCAAACTTAGCCATCTAACTTTCAAACCTTTAGGATAGATTAGATGCCATCTGCTTTGTGGCCTCTAAGAGTATCAAGGAATGTCAAACAGGCAATGTTGGAAAAATCAGGTTTCCAAGGAAAAAAGAGTCCCTCATTCCATTTAGTCAGAATTGTGAACAGTACTACAGCCTTTGTTTTGTTGGTGATATTTCTATTTTGAAAGCAGACTTTCTGTGAAATATTGTTCACTTTAACATTTCTTTTTACTTCATCAAATCATCAGACATCTCACACAAAATTTTCTTTCTGACACTACAGATTTACAGCACTGTGAAAGGACAGGTATTCACTGCTCAGGCTTGTGTCTTAGTCCCAGGCAGCATATGCACCTCCTCCACAAGAAAGCATTTATTCTTGCTTTGCTAATCCAGAAGAAAAGTAGCTCTCACTCTGCTTAGCTCTGGGGATTACAGCATTTAAACAGTCCGGAGAACAGATACTAATTACTTGGGTTATTTTAAAAAGCAGCATTTCTTAGCTTCCTATTACAACAAGGTGCAGATTTGCCATTTTAGTTTTTCAGCAGAAAGACTACGAGGGCAGTGGGGAACTGACTCCACATCATAAGCTTTAGACTAGGGAAGTACAATACAGAGACAACTGTGTAGAAAGTACCCAGAAGCTTTTTTATTTTTTTTTAACTTTTCTCAGTTACAATACAGATTTGGTTTGGTTGTATGAGGTATTCGTGTTCCTAGGGTCTGCTCTGTTTACAAAAAATAAAAAGATTTATTGTAAATAAAAAGGAACCAGTGACTTTCTCAGTCAGATGTCTAAATCAATGAATCATATTAGAAGAAAAACGCCATAGTGTTTTGGCACAAAAAAATTCTAGAGGTTATTATTGCTTTGAAATGACATAAATGCGGAGACCATCACTGAAGTGACAAAGTCTCATTCAGTAAGAATCCCATGCCAAATTACAGAGACTCAGCAGAGAGACTGCTGCCATGATACATTGATTTTACAATAAATCCACATCATAGGAGCTAGACAAGAAGTGGTTTTCAGAGTAAGCCTTTGCAGAGTCACATACCAGGTTTCATTCAGCCTTTAGCCCAGTTGTGTGCCCACTAGAGGCAGGGTAGACTTGAAGAGAACATCCCCATATTTCAAGATCTCCAAATCCAGCTTCCCTTTGCAGAAGGTTCTGCTGCTCTGGGAACTCTCCACAGCTGTGCAGAAGGGGCCAGATTCTCCCTGCAACATTTGCTCCCTTCAGAGACCATGCAGAGGGAGCAAATAATCCCAGGGTGTACAAAAGCTGAGTGTGTGTATCCTCCAGTGAAAGACAAATGCTGTACTCCTGAGAACAGCATGTAGAGGAAACTAGGAAGAAGTGGTTACTGCATAATGACTTTCTGCAGGTTGGAGATGACAAGGTAATTAACAGATCCCTGATTTGTTTACAATTACACCTGCAAGAATACCTTAGAACCTCTGTTATGGGAGTCAAAACATGGCTTAGACTTGAAGCAGTTTGTATACACATTAGAAAGAAATGTGTAGAAGCTTGTCCCAATAAGGGTATATGTCTTTTATAATCAATACTGACACATGATTTAAAATATCCACCAAAAACTTGGAATCCAAAGTAGCTCTGTGAGTGGCAACTTGGAAGCTAATTTTTACATTTCCATCTCTTGACTGTTAGGAATTTAATGCTAAATGGCAATGTTTACAGTTTGCACAACTGTAATTGTGTTAATGATGAGTTTATGTAAGTAAGTTCAGGCATAGCATGATTGATATTTCAAATAGATTTGTTGCACTAAATTTTAGCATTCATTACTTGTTTAGCATTCACTAAATTACAGCGTTTACTTCACAAGTCTATCAAGAAAATAAAACTGAGGTAAGTTATTTCCCTAAACTACAGTCTAAAATCTGATTAAATTAAAATTTGAGTGCTTTGATTCCCATCAGTGTTTAATAAATACTTTTAGACTTTTCCTTTTGCTTTTTGTTTGCTTGTTTATGGAAATACCTTAGAGCTAAATTCCTAGCCATTGAATTCAGCATCATCCCTCAGAAAAGATTTTGGAGGCTCAGTGCAATCTATTGAAAAGGCTGTTCTATCAAAATAAAGGTAAAATTGAATGAAAATAGCTATTTCCACATCTTCGGAGTGATAGCAGAACAGAGAATCTCATCAATTCATACTCATCTGAGCATAGCAGCTCTTGTTCTCATCTACAGATGTAATCTGTAAATGTGAATTTTTGTCTCTCCACCTGCTGTTTGCCTCCTTGGATGAGTTAGGAAAGTTTCACAGCTGAAGACCTGCATGCCTAAGGCCAATTCGGTGTCAGAGACTGTCATGGTGACCCCATGATCTCTTTAGATATATCACTGCCATTTAACAGGAGATACTGCAGTCCCTTTTCAGGAGCAAGCAATAGTACCATAATTGTATCTCTATGGTCTCTGTTAGCCACAGTTCAGTATGGATTTGAGTTAATGGTGCCTGTAGGAATGTGATCTGATTTAAAGTCCAACCCTATGCACAAGCCTGTGTTGCATATGGTTGTTCATGTCTCAATAAACTGAATAATTATCTAGGTACTAAGGGAGACCAGGACATTTGAGTTCAACCCTAAGGAAAAAGATTACATAAATTTGCAGACTTTCCTTCCACTAACATACCTGGTGAGCATGACATGTTGAGACTTAAAATTCTGTGAGGAGGAAGAGGAGACACAAAAGCTAATAAATAACATTTCTATGCATTGCTTATCAATTTTAACTAGTGAGGTGGAGATTTGATCAAAAGGCCTTCAACTCTCAACAACCCCTATTCTCCCAGAAGAGGGATTTTTTAACTGCTCAGTTTGCTGACAGTGGTAATTGTACCAATAACCACCAGCAGCAGTGTCAGAGAAAAAGACTTTGCTGGAGCTCCTGTCCATGAGTTGGTAGTTTTCCCAGCTAGGTGTATCAGGCTGCTCCTTGGATCATGCTCTGCATGGTACCACTGCCTGTTGTTCAGAACAGGCAGGTGTGCCCAAGCTCCCCTTGTCCTCTTCCCCTTGATACCTGTTGCACCCACTTTGCTCTTCATTCATTCCTGCTTACTAACACATTCCCCAGTCCAGCACCAGCTGGGCAGTTTGTTCACCACAGTAAAATTTCCATGGGTGAGCAATGTGTGTGCCTCAGCTGAGGCCAGTACTGTGCAGTGACTGTACCCTACACTGAATTACTTCTTGCTCTACTAAATACCCTTCTTCTACCTCACTCCATCCATACTACTCCTCTAGCAATAGCAGGAACTCCATCTGAAGTAATTAATCTGCTTTCAATTTTCCTTTTATTTCTGAAGTTGGCCCATTTGCTGTATTTCTGCACAGGGAAGTACAAATCTACCCTTTGCTAAACGTTGGGATAATTTGATGTCTCAGCCTGCTTCTTAGTGAATAATAATGTGGACTATGTCCACATCCTGCTGATATCCCAGGCACAAATACAGTAACAGGAATATGAATACATTTTATCAAAAGATGATCTTTCTTGTGCTGTTGTCTCTTACACAACACCCAGCATAAATGCCTTTACAGCTTATCCACAAGTGCACAGCTGGCCTCTTCCTCTGTGGAAGGAGCTGTGTGATTGCATGTGGTTAGCACAGTATTTGCAGACTGAAGCTTGTATCTGGAAACTCCAGCCATTAGGCAGTTTATTAGAGTGAAAACCAATTTGTGGATACACACCTCTTTCCTCCACAACAGTGTTCCTCTGACCTATTTTGGCCACCCCTACTATCTCGCCAGCTCATTGTTCAGCTGTAGTGTTTTCAGTTTCTAGTTTTTCACATTCTGGCCATGGCATGATATTGTTGATTCCTTCTGCCAAAGTTGCTTTACACAGTATGACTCATCCAGGCTTTCACTATCTTACATCTTCAAAAGTACAAAATTATTTTCTTCTGCTTTAACAGATCCCTCTCTTCGCATATCCATTCAGACTGCTGCTGCAAAGTGCTGTTCTATGAGTCATTAATTTTGATCATAATACTCTTGGTTTGGAAACTTTTCGCTGTCTTTTTTTCTGTTCTGTTCTGTCAGACACAGGCCGCTTGTGAGCTCATTCAAGGATCTTAACATCTTTGGCTTTTCATTTCAGTTCTGTTCACTATCAAAATGATTTCTTGCAACTCTTTTCAGTCTATGGCATCAGCTGCACTTTTTACAAAATCCTCTGAACTTTTGCAAAGTTATGTCAAGTTTCTCCTTCAGTCCCTCCTCTCTGTGAAGATAGCAAAGGTCCTGGCAATATCTAGCCTGCTAATGTGCTAGAACCAATAAGACCAATGCCTTTGCAGTACAACTCTCTCCTTTACCTGGTATGCTTGCTGTTTTTCTGCATGAAGTGTGAAAACTGTCAGGGGAAAGGATTAAGTTTTTTGTTTTGTGCTTATATTTCCCAGTCCTGGTAGACACAGACCTCTTCCCTGACTGGATTTCCTAACCACTGTGGATTACTGCCAGACAGCTGTGGGACTCTTTGAATCAACACATAGGTATGCTGATATAAGCTCAAATGAGAATACAACCCTACTGGTATATTTTCTTGAATGGTATAAGCAATGCTGGGATAACTTGAGACAGCTGCAATTGAATCTTGTATTTCAGTTACATAGTCAAAGCCGCAAAACATCCTTATTTAGAAAACCTGTGTGTCTCCCTGGCTCAACAGTGAGACTCTATAAGGGTGGAGATGGGAATATACTGCTGTGAGGGGCATCAATATTATGGCAACAAGGGCTAGGAAATACATAAGTAGATATTTGGCACACAAGATTATACAAGAAACACAGATTTCAAATCACTTGGCAGGACTAAAAATGTTTTTCAGGGGGGTGACTAGATCTTTAATGACCACACCATCATTCATCTTTGTCAGTTGCTATGTCTATCAAATCCTCCTCCCCAGTTCCCTAGCACATGCATGGGTTGGTACCTGCAGAGAATTACACTTATTGCAAAAAAATAAAGATATAACTTTGTTTTCTTTCATGTTTTAACTATTATTCAGGCTTCTAATTGTTCTTCACCACATCCCTGTCCTGTTGGATTGTTTTCCAAAGAAGCATTCCCAACATCAATTCCTTAAAGCAACATTACAGGCTCTCACATCTTCTTTGCCATGGCAATGAAATGCTAAGACCTTTTTTCGCACAGTTGCAGTAGGTTTAGCCTGCCATGAACTAAGTATGTTTGATCATATGCCCATCCCTTAAGTTTAATAAAATGGAGCAACCCAGATAGTCAAATCTGTTTAAAAACCTGGATTAAGGGTTGCAATTTAGCAGTAGGAGGTATAGCATTTTGATCTCTTCTAAATGCCCTAACTGACAAGAGTGAAGACTTGACTTATCTGAAAATAAACCCCTTTTCCAGAGGTCCTCCTGGGGAACTGGACTGATGCAGCAATAAAATTTAGAAACAGTTCAGGTGTGGCTGAACCTGAGAGTCTTTGTTTTCACAGGGAGAGGTCCCACCACACATCCCCACCTAGAAATATAGCTGGGACAACACTGCCTCTAGATTACATGAAGCAATCAAGAAGCTAAGGCCCTAACTGAGCAAATACTCAGTTCTGCTAAACACGTGTTCAAGTTACAGGCCTCTGTCTTGCTCATGTCATGTCTTGATTAGTTCCATGACAAGAAATGACATACAGCAGTGGTCAAGGAAGCGAGAATTAGAGACTGTCATAGGAAATGATTGATAAAACCATTTACAGGGGTTAGTGTAATGGGGAACAACAACTGGCATAAAATTCTATTTACAGCAGCAGCTCCAAGCCCTCTAATTACTTCAGGTCTAATAGTGACGTGTTTGTATAAAACTTGGCTAAATCACAGGAGAAAGAATTAAGCCTACAGAGGTGGATCCAGATATTAGTTAGATACTAGAATGCCATTTTTTCTCCCAGATACACATGGCCTGAGGCAGACTAGTCCTCAATCCCAAACCTTTACATCAAGATAAAGTTTTGAACATGGCTGTTTTGGGGTTTTTTTCCCTTTCCCCCCCTTTTTTTTCCCCCCAGCCTAAGTGAACTTTTGGATTTCTTTTCCATCGAGAGTTGACAAGAAGTGGGGCACAAGGGTTGATGTAGGACAAGTCACACCTGTGGTGAATCCAGGTGCTAAAATGCACACTTTCATCAAGAATTCATGTTTTTCTCTAGCTCATTAATGTAGCCATCGCACTGAACAGAAAAGTACAGGCAGCATGTATTTGCTTGGTCTGTGGTCTGAGCCACAGGAGCCATAGCAAACTTCTTGACTGTGGTCTATGAGACCAAGAGACCAAATACATCTGGGTTGGATACAATCCTGAACGCAGCTCAGATCAACATGCTTCATTCCCTCTTCCCATCAGAAAATAAGAAAACTGTCTCTGTGAATCTCGGGATGGGGAATGATGTGATGAAAACACATCACTTTCAAAAACAGTTTCCGACAAGCAGTTAATCAGACAGGGCTAAGTAGATCACAAAATCAAGCAATATAAAAGCAGCAGATGTTTTGACTCTAAATAGAAGTATTTTGGTAGTCATGAAGTGAATGGCAACTGTCCATCCTTCTTTAATGCAGGAAAAAATAGTTGTTTGACAGCACTACATCATTTGTTGCCTTTTCAAAATGCTGTCGTGTAAATGCCACTTGCATTATGGTCATTCACAAGAAATGTCACTTCAGCCAAGCAAGATTGTGACTGAGGCTCTGTCATTTTCCATCCAGTTTGCACAATGAATCAGGCACTGTGATAAAGGAGTGCATGAGGCAGACAAGTGAGGTACGTGGGGAGAGGGCGTGCTGAGAAAGCTTGGCAAGAAAATTTTCTCTCAGCTTTAACCAAACTGATAAATGCTAAGAGAATGCCATCTACATTAAAACCATGGTCAGACTGCAAATAAAGTATGATGATTCACAAGCTGCTTCTGTCCTTCCGAGACAATATTTGTAGAGCTGTGAAATACTGCATTTTCAATATAGTGGCATTTAGGGCACTGTAACATGGGAAACTGCTTCTGTTAGAAAAAAGCCTGCAATTTGCATCAGCCCAAGGACACCCAAAAATGAATTTGCCACCACATTTGCATCTCTATTTGATGCCATCACTCCCTCTTGTCTCCTCCAACACTGTCCAAAGCCCTTCCAATGGAACTGGAGGTCCCAGAAACTGCTGCAGCATTTTCTGTGAGCCTGGGGTTGTGCTGAATGGAAGAGGGAGGGATCTGTACATGTCAGCAAGATTACTTTAGCCCTGCCTTTGCAGCTAATAGCTAGAATAGACTGTGGTTCTGGCTTTATTGGTGAGACCAAAAATTGAGAAGGATTAGAGACTGTTTGCAACTATCCAAACGGAGTGAGAGCTGTATGAAATAAAATGCTGGCTTAAGTCTTTTCCACCTCCCAATAGCTTAACTGATGTCTCTGTAGGAAATCAGGAAAGAGTGTGTGGGCAAGCTCGTCTTTCAAAACTCACCAAGCCAGCAGGTTGGTTGATTGCTTTAGGCTGCTTTCAATGTCAAGAATTACTGCTATGTGAGTTAAGCAGGTTTTCTGAGGTCATGTCAATCACATTCTATCCAGTCAAACTTACAGAGTTCCCCTGGTTATATAGGACATTACTATACTTGTGCCTGCAATACTGTATTTCTATGAATAAACTCTGACTAGTGAGTGGACTTAGGGGGAAAATAAAGATCCTGCCATCAGTCTTAGCAGAAACATAAATTCAAATGTATGTGACACTAAATCCCTTTTCCCACCCCTGCCTTGTTACAACCATCACTCTAAATGGATTGATGTCTACGTGCAGGTGGCTGCATCATCCTGTAGGACTCTGTTAAGGTGCAGTGATGCTGGAGCGATGGTATCAAAAACTGGGATGACAATGGTCCCGTCCCTATTTGAATCATCTATTGTGTGAATAATCTGGGGGCAGCATCTCACCCCAAACAACTGAAAAATGAAAGTTAAAACCTAACTAGAAAAAGCCCTACAAGCTGCAGTAAGTTTAGAGCGGAGAATTAGATGCTGGCTTTGCCATGAGCGTTCTCTGGGGAATCTGTACAGTAGCAACCTAATACATTTTATTCACGGCCTGAGGAGGATTTATCCCAAGTGTGAGCATGATGGTATTTCACTGAATGTAGCCAGATTCACTGATCAGAAGATGAGAGCCCACAGTGCTTAAGAAATAGACTATGAGAAGGAAATGTTAACGATGTAGAGGTAATAAGGACCATTTGGATTTTGTAAGGACTACATATTCTATTTATCACAGTGACTTTTAACTTGCTCTGTTAGATGCAAAAAAAATGCTTCACAAGTGGCTTCAGTTCCAAAAAGTTTGGGTTTTTATTTCTGTAGTAACTTTTCCCAATTTAAATTTGGAATCTAGCAGTATCTACAAGCTTAATTCAGTGAACTCTCTGGATCGTGATAGTGCCAGGGTGGATCCAGCCTGTTTGGAACACATGCAATACAGTCTGACCTTCAGGATATGTACTAGTAACTTGTCCAAAAATATTTTTCCTAATATAATCATGCCATTTTAACAAACTAGATTCTCTTAAGCCAGCCAACACTAAATATGGTGTTTATTATCATGTGGTATAGTTGAGGTCTATGTGAAATATTTTAAGAGTAGGTAAAACACCTGTTTTTAATTTCCCAGAAGTAGAGGTTGATGGCTTCTGCTTTTGCATTCCTTAAATTACTCTTAGTTTATTTTAAATTATTTTTATCTTCAAAGGTGGTTAGTAAATGCATTTTGAAAATTTTCCTGGATCTTGATCACAAAACTACTTCATTTATGGGCAAAAAATATTATCAGATACTGTATTTAGTTGTACTTCATTATTAACAGCATAATTAATCAACTGTGACTGTAAAGAAATTTAGCATCATTTATCCATAATGTTGCATCTTCATTGGAACTGCAGGTTTAAGGTACTCTTACAAAACTGAAAATGTTTACAAAAACTTCTTCCAGCCTTTTTCTTTTCTAAAGGAAAACGTGACAGTTATAAGCACAACCTTACATAAAGACCTTCACCAGTGACTTGAAACAACTTTCCGAAGTGTAAACATCAGGTATCTCAAGGCCTTGCAGAATGAGATTTGAGTTGTGTTATAGGAGGAATCTGGGATTCTTCACTCTATATCCCAGAAAGCCTAGTCACAGACCTGTTACTGACTCTCAGTCTTAGTGATTCTTGCTTTGGGCATTTGAATGTTTTCTGGAAGTAAATCTGCATTAAAAATAACACAACAGAACTCAAACAAAAGTCAAAACCCAGAAGAAATAAATGACTATTTCAAGTAGGCATTGAATTCCAGAAATAAACCTTGCAGGACCAAAGCACTGTAGAGTATGGACAGCATAAGCTCAGAATACCAGTTACTGAATCTGTGTTCCTTCCCCATACAGGCAGTTCCTTTTAAATATCTAGTTCAAGCATCTGATCTAAAAAATCATAATAGCATATCTCAGCATTTATTTCACTCTTAAATCCATGGCAACTAAAAATAAAACAACCAGCCAGAAGGATCTCCTTCTTTCCTACTCCCCAAACCAAAAGGGATGTGTAAAAATCCCTCCACCACGCAAGACAAGCGCCAATGCTATTTGGTGTTAGTATTTCCCTTAACAAAGGGAAACAATCTCATGGCTGCGGAAAGGGAGAGGAGTTTAAATGATTAGACACACAGATGTGCATTTGCCCAAGAGTACCCTGTGTACTCTTTTTACCACTGCAGGTCTCAATTTTACTACAATGCGAGTTGATCGACAAATTTTATGGAGAGAAAGACTCAGGATTGTTGTATCAACATGGTCACCCAATTTTCTTCCAGGATAGCACACATGCAGAGGATGAATGTCTGCAAGTAAATTAGTAAGTAAATTTCTGCCTTCTTTTAGCTGACTGAAATGTTAAGACATGATGAAACCTGTGGGCCAAAACTAACTAAAAGTACATTTCACAACCCAGTAACACCTCCTTAGGGTGGGATGCAGGGATGTGGGTCTTCATACCATGTGTAGGAAGGGTCTTTTTCTGGTCTTGAGTCGGAGTTTTCAGCAAAGCAGCTGCTCATTGTCAGCCTCGGTGTATTTTTCACAGCACCTGCTTCCACAACACCTCTGTTCCTGCCTGTCATGTTTAAGATACTGCTTTCTGCCTGAGGAAAGGTTGGAGCATATTACTAAGAAGTTAAGAAAAACGAGTTTCTAGCTCCTGATAAGAGATTGAAAAAGGGCAGAGGAAGCGGAAAATGCCTGCAATCAATTGTATCAACTATATATCACCAATATATAATTGTAGGACTAGATGATCTTGAAGGTCTCTTTCAACCTTGATGATTCTATGATTCTGTAATCGCACAAAAAAGTGGTTCCCTGAGATGAATAAGCAGAGTTGGTCTGACCAGTGAGAATGTAGAGAACTGACATCAGAAAACCACCAGGCTTACCTTGTGAACATAAATATTGAATATTATCTTGTGGCCAGATGACTTTAGAAAAGGACTTGCAGTTATTCTAGACAATTAGTGTGAACATTCGGTGCATTTGCTGGCCTTGGAAGATAACACTTATCAGTGTAATAAAGACACAATTGATTCACTAATTAGCCTGCTGGTCCTCAGCAGAATTGAGGCAGAACAAGCTCATATGTGTTCTAGAAAACAAAGCAAGTCTTTCTGTGATCTGTAAAGAAATAAATACCATTCTTCATTTATTTCTGTTTCTCTAGTCTCCCAAACTGCTCAAACACACTTATTTTTGTTAAAGTTTCAAATTTATACTCATCAGAGAGTAAGCAAACCAAAAGAAATCTAGACTTATGGAGCTTCAGAGAAGTTGTGTGCTACTTTCTGTGGAAGTGTAGGGTTTTGAGGCAGAATTAAATGGATATACAATAACCTGACAGTTCTTCAGCTAAAGGTCTTCTATAAGAATTCACGCAAAAACAATTAATCATGTACAAAGAGATATACAAGACTTTCTTTGGGAGACAGATATAGAAAATACCTCTGCCTACCTCAGCTCTTTTCCAGCAGTCATACATTTATCATAGTACCAATTTGCAGAAGTTATAAATAAATCCAAACATGCAGTGCTTCAGGATGTTCTGATCCTCAAAGGCCAATCTCTTCAAATGTGGTAACAGTTTTAATATGGCCTAAAACAGTCATAAGGACTCTATGGCACACCATGGAATTTCAGTTAGCTCTTCCTCTTGTGCTGCAAGCAGGTTAAGCACAAACATCCTGAATAAACAAATGCTGGGCAGACTGAACATATCCGTGAATCTGAGTGTAAGGTCTTGCACCTGCATCTGGGCAATACCCAGGAGCAGTGCAGGCTGGGAGATGAATGGATTGAGATCAGCTTTGCAGAGAAGGACATGGTACCAGTGGATGACAAGCTGGTAAAGACCTGGCAATGTGTGCTTGCAGCCCAGAAAGCCAATCATTATCATGGGCTGCATCCAAAGCAGTGTGGCCAGCAAGTTCAGGAAGTTGATTCTGCCCTTCCACTCTGCTCTCATGAGACTCCACCTTTAGTGCTGCATCCGGCTCTGGGGACCCCAAGATAAGAGGGATACAGATCTGTTGAGCAAGTCCAGAGGAGGGCCATAGAGATGATCAGGGGGCTGGAACAGCTCTTCAATGAAGATAGACTGAGGGAGTTGAGGTTGTTTGGCCTGGAGAAGAGAAGGCTCCAGGGACACTTTACTGCAACATTTCCACACTTACTGTGGGCTTATAAAAGATGGGGACAGACATTTTAGTAGGGCCTGTAGTAATAGGACAAGGAGTGATAGTTTTAAACTAAAAGAGAGTAGATTCAGATTAGATATAGTGAAGAAATTTTTTACTATAAGGGTGGCAAAACATGCATGGATTGCTCAGAGGGATGGGAGATGCCCCATCCCTGGAAACATTCAAGCTTGGATTGGTATGGGCTCTGAGTAACCTGATCTATTTGAAGATATCCCTCATCATTAAGGGGGGGCTGGAGTAGATGACTTTTAAAAGTCCCTTCCAATGCCAATTATATTATGATTTTATGATAAATCCTTGAATATGACTTTGACCCTAAAAGCAGCTGAGAAGAAAGAGTGCTATAAAAGTCCTTTAAGTCTCCTGCACATACAGGCACCATCTTGTTCAGGGTGGTTTCAACCTGTGTCATATTGTTGGAACTGGGAGACACTTCTGGAAAATACCCATCTGCATGCCTTGTTCTTTTGCGCTTGAGTACCTGTAGAACAAAATTCCTGGGCTTGTAGGACTTCATTCTGAGCCTTGATGGCTACTATTCCTTCTATACTTGAACTGGGTCTTCGTTGATGTTTGTGAATAAACCATTTTCAGTCCCCATGCTGTCTCCTCCTCAGGACAGCACATGCTACTGTACATGGGCGTCCATTCTGCACTTCAGTGGTTTTCTAGGCCAAAACTTTCTCATCTCCTTCCATGTCTGCCTAAGTCCCCCTGCCACAAAAACAACACCATAACTGTCGGTCATACACACTTTGGGAAATGTAGGGAGCAGCAAGACAGCACATTTGGCAGATGGCTGCCCAAGCAATTACCATTACAACCTAAGCAGGCACATGCCAGTCTCCCAGCCCTCCCAGCCCTGCATCCTTCACATAAAATGTGTACTCTGCCCCACTGTTTTACACTCTTGCTAGGTAGCTTCAAAGCAGTTATGTACTTGGCACACACACATGCTCACCAGTTTGTCTCTTGACCATGTACCTCACATGCACATCCTTGCTGTGTTAGGAGCTGTTCTGGCTTGAAGGGACACTGTGATTGAAACTGAGGGATACCTGAGCACCTTCAGTGATGACAGGCATACCTGAATTACTACATACTTTGGCCTTTCTCCATCTGTCTGTCCTTTTAAGCCTTCTGTTAAAGAGCCACCTCCATCCTTATCACACTGTTAGCGTACTAAACCCCCACGAAAACAGAGGAAGGTAATTTAATACATATCTAGAAGTATGAGATCTTTTGGTTCTTTGTTTTTCTTCTATGTTTGGCTATAATTAATTTGATATAATTCTTCATGCAAAATTTTATCAAAAAACCCTCCCGTACTGCAAGATGCTTAATAAGTATTTTGATGCTAATTAATCACACCAGTGCTGCATTTTTGAGGGAGGAATTTTTTATCACTGATCTTTGGATAAAGGGGAAGTTTGCTGGGTTTGGGGTCAGCAAGTTTTTGTTTTTAGACAAATGATCTCTTTTACTCTTGGAACAGCAATGGTGGAAGCCCCTCTAAATCTCTTCCATCTAAATGCCAGTTAATACTTTGACCTTTTCACTTACATTTATTTTACATTTACAGAGCCTCAGGCATAGACTAAAGTGCAAAACCCTCCCTGTTCCCTCACTCTGACTAGAATTGCTTAAGGTTAATTAGTTCTTCTACAGACCTGGCCAGAAGTAATTTCTTGAGTTACCTGCCCCTGAATCTGGGTCTCTCGCTCTCTCTCAATTTTTATTTTGTGTCTTCCTGGCTCTGTAGCTTTCCTACAGACAACTTCTTAAAAGCAATGGCAGAGAGTCCCACCCGGATGAGTTCCTGTGTGATCAGTTCTATGTGATCCTGCCTTGGCACAGGGGTTGCACCAGATCTCCAGAAGTCCCTTCCAACTCCAACACTTCCATAAAAGTGAATGGGCTGCTACTGAACCAAAGTGTCACCTGTCACCTCCTCATGTCCTGTGGTTCCCCACTTGTCAGTGCTCCCAATCAGCCATGGCAGCTATGAATTCAACAGTGAATGTTTTATATTTCAAAACCAAGTAAATTCTTTATTCTCAATCCTACCTTAGAAGCTGCAGCCAAACCTCTCCCAGAAGCCCAGTTGAGGCCTGAAGTTAGATCATGGCATACAAGCATTTCTGGTAATAAAGAGACACCTATGAAGATTTCAAATGTTCAAGGTGCTCCTGCTTTGTGATTGCTGATCAAACAATGTGTATCCTCAGTGGCCACACAGCTGTAGGCAGCAATTTTGGCAGTTGTCCTGGTGTTGTCTAATTGCTGCCTGTCACATCAAGGTGTCAGGGACCATGTCCCACAAGAAAGGCTGATTCAGTGGGTTAGCACAAACATGCCAAGGGACAAGTTTTCAATTCATTCAAAAGCGGCTTTGTTACTCTGGCTTTAGGCTGTGCTGGTTTGGACAAATTTGGAGGAAAATATCCTCTGATAGAAAGCAGGTTACAACCACCCCTTCCCCACCAGGTTCGGGAAAGAAAAAATTTTCCTTGGAGGAAAATGAAAGAGATAAAAACTATTTATTTAACAGACATACAGGAAAAGGATAATAATGCTAAATAATAAAGCCTCTTGCTTTGGACAGAAACCTGGGAAGATTTTGGAGTCCTTCTGTAGGTATGGTCTCTCTCTTCCTCCTTGGAGCTGGGTCGGTGTGGGCCCACCTCAAGGGCCTTGGTGGAAAATTCTCCTGATGTGTTCTGATGTTGTTGAAACAGTCCAGAAGAGAAGAAGGGAAAAACCAAAGTCCCAGGAAAACAAAGTTCAACTCTCTGTCTCCCTCCAGAGAACAGGAGCCGAAAGCTGTCTGAAAAGCAAGAAGAGCTTCCTCCGCTCTTGCTACCGCAGCAGGAGAATGCAGAGGAGTGTGTATCTGTGTCCTTGAACAACTGTTTTGAAAAAATTCACTTGGTTTTTTCCTCTCCTCCCTCTCAAGCTCAGTTTAAAGGCGCAGAAAAGGCACAAAATTAATTTCTGGGCATAGAGCAGCGATAGGGAATACACATCATAAAGTCACCCCCAGACAAGGCATTTGGGGGGAGGGTGAGGAGAGTCTTGCATTACCCAAGAGAACTAGATGTTTTGCCAGAGCTGAAGAACATGATTCTTTTGGTCACATGTGCTTGAACCTGAGGACGTGGATACAGGGAGGAGGGATCAATTTAAAATAACATTTTCTAATTCTTTTTGTTGAACTATAATCTCATTCCCTAACTCTGTTCTGATGTCCTCAGACCGCCTGTCTTGTAATACAAGTTTCCCGTAAGGGCATTATAAACCTCCCATTTTCCTATGGTACCAGAAGTCGGTACCAGAAGTCAGCTTTTGTCCAACTTTTATCTAGCTCTGCAGACATAGCCAGAGTGAGCTGGGTTTTGATACTAATTGCTGCACATTTCCATCAGTAACAGGCTTGGGTGGCTCTGACTTGTGGAGACATTGGAGAAGAAAAGGAGGAGGTTTCAGAGCTAAAATTGCTGGGAAACAGTACCTCACATTGCACTGATGAGAGCAGCTGACCCCTTATGCACTATAACACCACCAGTGAATTGCAATAGGCCATGGACTGATCTTGTCAGACACAGTGAGAGACATCAGAAAAATGTGTTTCTGTCTAATGTGGGGAATGGAGAGACCAGGTGACTTTTTGCCTTTCACGTAAGTCAGCCAGGATGATACTAAAATTCATCAAGTCTCAACAGAATCTGAAAAAAAAAGTTGGTTTCTAGATTTCCAGATATTTCTAAACTCCACAGAAACTGTAGCTGAACCTGAGGGAAGAGAGGTTAGGCTCACAGTTTTCTGAAGAAAACAGTACAGAGCGTGAAAACTTGGTTGAAACAAACTGCTCTGATTAGCATGTCAGCAGTCCTGTGAGAGCCCAGAGAAACACATGCACAGGGTGTCTCTTGCCCCTCCAGCTGCTTGTGAAGCCTTGTGTCAACACTGATTATCTGAACAGTCTGTCCCATGTGATCAGCCTCTGCCAGACCTGCCACAGGAATGTCTGGGGTTCTCCATGTGCTCCAGAAACCACACGGATTTATGGAAGATTTTGTTCAATCCTGACATGCTGTGAGGAAACCAGGAATTAGTATAGATCTATAAACATGCTCAGAGGGAGCAATTACTTCTGGCATGTGAATGATAGGATCGATATGTACACGTTCTGTATAGTCTTTGCCCGTCTGCTAAGTACACAGGGGAGATTATTTTTAGTAGTGCAAGGTGTTTGCCAAGGTAGATTTTTGTACCTTTGCTAAAGTTACTTCAGTCTGGGAAAGGCCAGGGGAGAGACATCTGGTGGAAGAGCGTGGATGGAGAGCAAGCCTGCTTCTGAAATAGAGAAAAAGTTTGGACCAAGCTTGTAAAGCCAAAAGCTAGGTTAATTAAAATATTTCATCCTGTCATTCTGATGTTCATGGAGCAAACCAAAATACTTAATATTGCCCTTCAGGATCAGACCATGCTTTGCTTCACTTCACTTCTAGCTGCCTTTCCTAGTCATTGTTAAGTGCAAGCCTCCAGCTCATAGGGACATCAAGCTTATTAATCAGATTTCAGATGAGACCACATTATATAGTCTGGGTCCCAGGACTGTCAGGTGTTTTATGCTGAGGACTGGGTCTGATACTTTAGATTGATCATCCATTTCTGGGCATTCAGTGGAAACTCATCTGCAGTTATGCTGATAAGGTTTCACCAAATGAGGTACACCACAAGCTGAAAAAAAATTAGCTGTATTTCATATTAACAGAAAACATTTTGAACTGAAATAGAAGCACACTGAAAGATGTAGCATGAAAGATGAAAATCTTGAAATGTACTCTTTCAATGACCAGAAGTTAGGACCAGGGAGACTGTAATAAGGAGATGCATTAAGCTTCTGCTGCATCTCTAGGATTTGAGCATTAATTTCTTCAAAGTCCTTGGAAAATCTTAAATTGAATCTCCCTGAAAAAGCCATACATCAAAGTGACAGAAGTTGAAGGCTACTCTTGCTGTGACTCAGAGCTGAAATGACTACCATGGTCTCAATGACATGAGAAAAGAAACAAAAAAAAGAGAAGAAAAAAAAAAAAAAGAGAAACAGAGAGAGAGAGAAAGAAAGAAAGAAAAGCTTTATCATGGATGAGGAGAACGCAAATATTTGAGAAAAAGACAAAACTAATTCCCAAAGCATTGTACATCACAGCCAGAGCAACACACACTCAGGAGTCCAGGTTTCTCCTCTATGTCTTCCCCATGAGGTCCTTCAAATGGTTCTGCCTTTACCACACTACTCCTTCTTGGGCCAGAGAGTGACAGCCCGAGGTGGCAGTCTCCAGTATATTCGTTCAGATTTAATGTGACCTTCAAGGCATTCTTGCTCTGGTACTGTTAGTAATAAGAAGTGCAGTGTGTCTGGATACTCTCAAATAAATGAGGGCACTGGACACTGTGCCACATCCACATTGGAGAGCTGCGATAAGCATGAAGTTCAGTGTTGCACCAGTCACAAGAAACAGCTACTAGACAAAACCACTGAATTTGGATATATATGCCAGTCAAGGTTTATTTCTCCAGGTTAAGGAGGAGATTGTATTTTTCTTGGAAAAACCTGAGGGAATATGCAAGAAAAAGAGCTGACCTCCAGCTGTTACAGGTTAAAGAGGTTAAAAACCCAAGGATAGCTTCTATCTCAGCTATCAGTGGTGAGAGATACCACCTCCCTTGCTGCCTCTCTCTATTCAGTCTCAGGACTCATGTCATTCATGGAGTCTAACAGTAATTAGTTTAGTCCTAAACACATACCCTGTCTGCCCTGAAATTTGAAACCTGTCTCTCCTTATGTCTGAAATACATGACTTTTGTCATGCTTCCAAAATTTTGAGGCAAACAAAAGAAGCTAGGCCCATTTCTGGGCTACTATTTCTTCCTCGCTTATGAGTTAGGACCAAGAGTTGTGATGCTATGGCTCAGCTCTTCTCTGAGCCTCTGCAGGTGTCAGCCTCACTTACTCAGTCTTTACCTTCTCTTATTTCAAATTCCTGTTCTCCTGTCCCGTTCTCCTGTTTCAAATTCCTGCTCTCAACACCACCAATGACAAAGTAGTAATTGAAAAGGTGTACATCATCAGGGCATCAGAATAGATTTTTTAAAGAAAGAAGCAAGGGAATTTCATAAAACATTTTCCATTTAGTCCACAGCTCCTTCTGAAATGAGGGGACATTATTCCCTATTATTATCATCTTCCTTTTTTTTTTTTGTTTTCTTTCACCCCAATCATGAATTAACCTGGAAACCCTTTCCTTCCTCAGAAAGTAATGAAGAAACAAGCAACAGATTAAGGAGTTATAGCTCTATTTTTTAAGACTTCTTGTGCTTCAAAAGAACAAGAGCCCAGGGATGAATAACTGCTGGTGACACAACAGACTCTGCTTAGGCTTTGCAAGTGCCACTAGAAACAAGGAATCAGATGTGAGTCCTTCCTCACATCACACTGGGTCCTCTAGAGCTATTGTAGATCTTTTCTTCTTCAAGCAATTCCTTTCTTCTTCTTTGCCTCAGCTGGATGGTTATATGGTCTCCAGAACTCAGTCCAAGGGGCAAGCGAGGTATGGGGGAAGATTGTGCTGTCCTGTCTGCGAGGTGAGTTATTTCTTCTGATGGAGAGGGAGCGTATTTGCTAGCTCACAAAACTCTTCACTGTGGTCTGTTTTACTGAGTATCAGTGACTTTCAGAGGCCTTCAGCAATGTATAGTATTCCATGCTCTCATGGGACTCTCATGACTTTATCACATGATTTTTAAGCTTGTTTTATGAAGAAAAAATTTACACCCTGGTTTTCTTACCCTTTCTCCAGAACTCACAAGCCTTAGAGCCCTCCAGGTGCATATATAAACTCAACATCCATCAGGGATATTAAGACTGATAAGGAGGCTCAGGTCTGAAGCCCGTAAGTTCCCAGAGCTGGGAAGAAGGTCTATGGCAGAGAAGGCCAACTGCCCAGAGCAGGAGACAGGGTGTCTCAGGGTAAAGAGGTGGGAAGGGGGATGAGGAGCTCACAAAAATGGAGACCAGTTCAGTGATTTGGTTGCTGAATGAACTGTGTTAGCTGTAGGGATGGGAAACAGGAGATAGGGACAAGGAAGAGGAGGTAAAGATGAAGAGGTCAGTGAGTAGAGAGCACGCTTGAGGTGAAAACATACTTGATAGTTTTAGATTTTGGGTCAACATATGGGAGGAAATGGAGAATGATATCCTCAAACTCTGAGTGTTGGTCTCACTCAGTTATCAACATTCACCTGTGAAACGAATGTTTCAGCAGAGTGTGTGACATACCAGGTCTGGTGGGGGCCACATCAGGTGGGGATGCGGCCCCTCTGTTGCTGAGGGGTCACAAATGTGTGTCAAAAAGGACAGTGAGTAAAAGAGCCTTGGGTTTCTCTTCTCTTTGTAGTTTGATTTTGTTTGTTTGTGGGTTTTTAAATTTTTTTAAGCTATGAAGACTTCATGTGAAGCTGCTGAAAAAAAATTGAAATAATGCTGTTTGGAGATGTAATGATTTCAGAGATAAGCAGTGTCAGAATCAGGTGTGAATCAGTCTTTGATGACACATATACTAAATGCTGCCAGTGTCATATGGAAAAGTAGTGTCAGAACATGTAAAGATGCTCTCATATGGCATACACAGTAGAGGAGAGGTGTTACATTTGATTATGCAAGCAAAATTTGAGTTTTCCCAGCTCATGAGTGCTTTTTTTGGCAATGATAGTAGTGTTATTTTAGCTTCATGAGTTCCATGTAAGCCAGTACTGAAGTTAATGAGAGGCAGTATATACTGACCTGCATAATGCCATCTATTTTTACTGTATAACTTTGGAGCACTAATGCCCTTTAAACAGTTTATAGATTTTGCTTTAGCTGGGTGTTTATAGCTCAGTCTTTCACATGTTTGAATTCAACCTCTACAAAGTCTATCTAAATAAAGAGTTTTGCGTGCATGTAAGTAAGCTCATGTAGCTAGGTGTAACAAAACATTGTTTAATCTGCTTTCTCAAGTAAACTATAAATGGAACGCTGTTTACTGGTTTGTATGGAATATATGTGACTGGCATCTGTGTACCTATGCTAAAAACAGACACATGAAGAGAGAGGCCATAAAAGATCTTCTCAAAAAATATGGCTTTCACATCCTGCTGTGTTTCTCTATATTGGGAATGCATAAATATGGTAACTTATTTTATAGCTAGGTAACTCATTTATCTATTTCCACAGCATTTTGACTTCTAGGAACCATAATTGGTGTTCCATTAGGCACAGTGCTAGCTTCACTTCAAATAAATATAGAAAACTCTTCCAGTATACATCATTAATGACTGCATAGCGCACACGAAATCATTCTCCATGAAAGGAAAACAGATGGCTTCTTTACGTTTTTAATATTGCACAGAGTCAAATCTTGGTGCAATTGCTTTTATTCAAGAAAAACTTTTGTCTCCTCTGCAGTAAGATATATTTTAGCCTTTATGGCCTCACAACTTATTAGATAAATAATTACTGGATTTCCATCTATGACTGCAGGCACAGGTAGATACAGATGGGATTGGAGTGTTTTTATGAAACTGATAGATCATCTTTAATCAGTGGGTTCCTAAAGTGACCTTCAGATACATAAATAGCTACCCATCAGGTGTCCAAGTGGGAAGCCTAGATTTCTATGAAGAGAGCAGAGTAGATAAGGAATGTCCAGAGGGCAAAAAGAAAGGAGGAGAGTCACTAAGGTGCTTTCAATTGTTCTTTGAGAGGAAGATTACAGTGCCTAGGAAATCAGCATGAGCACATTAATAGGGTCACAATAAAAATATAGTCCCTGGTTGAACCCTCTCCTTGTTCTTCCAGGGAGAGTAGCAGGTATCAGAGGAGAAAGAATCTTGGCAAGTACTTGGGTTAGAAAACATCTTGAGTCCCAGGGGGAACCTGCATATCTCCTCCAGCTGAGTTAGACGAGGAAGCCACAAGCACATGTTCAACCTCTCCTTTGATCTCAGAGAGTGTATTACCTGCTGGTTCTATGGTTTAACTAGAAATCCATTTTTTAGCAGACTTTTGGAAATCTATTTACAGGAAGATCCTTGTGGCTGAAGATGAGGCAAAGCCAGGCTGTTTACCAGCCATTTTCCCAATCTGTGCCAAGCACTGAGATACGAGGAAAGTGAGGTGGTCACCTTTCCAGTTATAAGTTAGTGACCTGCTCCAAGATGTCTACCTAAGCTCCTCTGTGAGTCAGTGAAGGCAGAGAAGTGATTCCTTCCCCTGTACTCATTTGAAAACAAACCAGTGGGAGACCACAAGTCAGAATTTTAATTTAATAGGAAAATTAAAATGAATTTAATAGTACAAGAACACTGACAGAGTCAGGATACAACCTGACACCCTGTTAGTCAGGGTGGTGGTAGCAGTCCAGATGAAGTGGTCCTGTTGAAATGGTGATCCTGTAGAAAAGGGTCTCATCTTCACCTGAAGGTCTAGCACAGGGAGTCCCATAGGTAAGGGCTGCTGGTGCTGTTCCAAGCCCCAGATTGTATCCAGGTGGCTTGGCTCCTCCCCCGGGGTGGAGCATCTCACAATGGGCTGATGTAATTCTATGAGTCATGCTGTGGGTCCTTGATGGCCCGTTAAACAGAGATAGCTCCTGGAGGGAGTTATCAGGGATGAGTCTTGGTAGGAGATAACAAACATTGCCCCACCTGCTTTCACAGCTTGTGAGTATGATAATAGAATACATGCTTTTGGTTACGTCTTACAGTGTAACCTAGGACACCCCCTGATTCAGACTGAGACACTTTGGTGAGACAACACATATCACAGAATCACCAGGCTGGAAGAGACCTCTAACATCATCGAGTCCAACTGGTGCCCTAATACCTCAACTAAACCATGGCACTGAGTGCCACATCCAATCTTTTTTAAAACACATCCAGGAATGGTGACTCCACCACCTCCCCAGGCAGACATTTCCAGTATTTAACTACTCTTTCTGTAAAAAACTTTTTCCTAATAGCCAACCTATATTTTCCCTGGCGTGTCTTAAGACTGTGTCCTCTGGTTCTGTCAGTTGCTACCTGGAGAAAGAGACCAACCCCCACCTGACTACAACCACCCTTCAGGAAGTTGTAGAGGTCACCTCTGAGTCTTCTCTTCTCCAGGCTAAACGACCCTATATGAACTGAGAAGGAGCACATTACATTTTACAAATCTTGGTTAACCTGTTGCAGTCAAGTATTTATTCTCCAGATCATTGAATAGCATAAAAATAATAAATAAATTACCTTCCTCCCTGAAAATAACAGCAATAGCATGAAAATTAAAGGTGGAGATGATTGGTTACAAAGCCCCACTCCTCAGAGAGAAGAAGACCCTTGTGAGAGACATCTTGTGCAACTTCTCATTTGGGCACTGGTTTTGCTGTGAAGTGAAACTATTTATTCCAGAGGGACAAACGACTGGAAGCACAAGTGTTCTGCGTTGAGACTTGCATCATCAATGGCCCAACTTCCACTCTAACCCAACTTCAGTCTAGAGTTTCCTTTGATGTCATTGTGAATGAGGGCATTGAATGCTCTGTCTGACCACTCCAATCCCAAAACCAGAATCATTGCTTTCTTTTGAACAGTGTAACAAAGGCATAACACAATTGGGCAATTTTTAAAATATTGGGAAAGGGCACAAAGAATTCACAGTGCTATATTTGCACTGGACTAATTTTTTTTTCTGTAATTTTCCAAATTCAGATGAAGGGGAAGCTCAGACCATCTGTACTTTAAGGATAACCTGGACAACAGATGTTTCTCTTACATCATGAACATTTTGTTATCCTCTGTGATTTGTCATCTGTTTTTCTGTTTGCTGTTTTCATTTTTTTGCTACCAAATTCTTGCCCCACTAAGTCTAACTTTTCTTTGAGCTCCAGGGGTGTAAATCAATGAGTGTAATGAAGTCAATGGTGCTGTGCTGACATGGAGACAGTATATTCTCAGTGAAAAAGTCTTTGGACATTGCTTCCTAATTTTGTCACACACTCCTCTGCAACCATGCAGGAGCTGTGGAAGCTAGTGATTTTCTGAACCAGCAATTTTAGTATCTAGTTAAAAAATGTAGCCATATGGTAATCTGTGCCTTGGTCTTAAGGGTCTGTATATATTTGCCTGTTTCCTCCCGAGGAACACCACAGACGAAGAGCACTTTGGGGACAGAAAACAAGAGCAACAGCAACACTCACTTCAGCTGGGTGGGCACAGATTTCATACCATTCCCATGGTATTGTTGGGATCTTCCATTTGTTGGGATGTTTATGATTGTCAGGTTATATAAGTGCATGTGTGCAAAAGGGAAAGAGACATACACAGAGGGAAAATTATGTTCAATGCCTTAGTAAAAAAATGTGTTAGCTGGAAATCACAAAAAAATGCAATTTTGCCTCAAGGGTATCAAATGTTTTCTTTTCTCTTTAAAGAAAGGTCTAAAAACAGGTATTTAGGAGTCCAAAATTTATTCAAATGTGGAATGGTGGCAACAATTTTAAGCAAAATCTTTCTTTTTCTGTAAATATACTGGTTTTCATTATTCATTCAGTCGCATTGCTACTGGCTCTGTTTCATTAGCATGACCTGTACCTGCATTGGAAGCCCACTCCAAAAGCTTTTTTGAGGTCAGTATAGCCTGGCAGTACCTTCTGACACTGTAGATAGTCATGATGACTACTTGTGATCAAAAGGACTACTTGTATCCAACTTTTCATAGCACATTCCATCTTTCTCCTTTCTCTTTTAGATTTGTTTTCTCTCTAATTAAAAGTTGGAGTATTTCTGGATGCCAACAGGTAAAGGGAGGGGCTTTGTAACCCTACTGCTTAAAAAAAGTTTGGTCTGTTTAAAAAATTGAAAATTAATGTTCCTGAAGTTCTTAAAATTCAGAGAGGGTCATTAATGGTAGGTGGTCATCTCTATCATGCTTCTCAAGCACTTTGTGTGCACCTACGATCTTTATTTGCCTTTCAATCCCAAACAAAAGCTCACTACTGTGTTGTTCCTATCCCTTTCATCTGCTTACAAAACTCTTTGGGCAATGCCTGATGGCTCTTCTCAGATATATAATTGAAGAAAGGGAGCCTCTGAGGAAAAAAGCACTTAACCATGCTTAACTTTTTGAATTAGATGCTCAGGACTCTTTGACCCTGAGGATGATCTCAGATACATCCCAAACAAGATAAATATTCAGGAAGGCCCTTGAAAGTGTTGTTTTTCTATTCTCCATCCTTCTTGGATTTTTCTCCTAGCGTAGAGTATTTTGTGTCACATTTCATGCAAGTTGTAATCTCCAAGGGGAAAAAAGCACTTAAGCATGCTGTCAAGCTCTTACTTCAGGCTCTCAACAATTTTCTCCTTCCTCTGAACACTAGTGTGTATGTATGAGACTAACAGATATTGTCTGACTAAACAAATCAAATCACCAGCTATCTCACGGAAACTCCGGAGGTAGCTTTGCTTCCCTGCTGTTCAAAATGCCTGGGTGTCTTTTAAATATTATTGAAAGTCTGCTAGAAATGGCATCCAAGGTGTAGAAGCTTGAAAACAAACACAAATCTAGGGAAACAAGTTTGATAACTTTGTCCTAATTATCTACAGTTTAGTAATAAGAACTTAGAAAGGTACATATATAAATTTGTGAAATAATAGGTACACAACTATATTTTAATATTATGTACATGGTAAATATGTATACAAATACTATAGCAATGTAACATAATAGCACATATATTGTTAGAATACACTATTTCTGTAGGAAGGGACGTACAAAGATCATTTAATCCAACTGCTTGACCACTTGAGGGCTGACCAAAAGCTAAAGCACGTTATTAATGTCCAGAGAAATGGTGTGAGGAACAAAATCAAAAGCCTTACTAAAATCCAGAAAAACTACATTCACTGCCTTTCCTTTCTCCACAAGACAGATGAGCTTATCAAAGAAGGATATCAAATTAGTTAAAGAAAACTTTCCCTTGGTGTACCCATTTTGACTCTGCCGGATTTTCTACAGTTCTGCAAGTCTGGGAACCCTGAGAAATCTGGGAACTCTAAAGGAAAAATCTGTGTGTGAACAAGAATATATTAAATCCATCCTAAATCATATTTGGAAAAATAACAGTAAGTTTCTATGTCTTAAAATACTGTTAATCTACACCTGAAGTAAAATATAATTTGGTGGATAGTCCAGAGACAAGCAAATTATTGCAGAAAATTATTCACAGAAGAATAAATTGTCTGAAAAACTATACATTGATGGATGCTATACAGAATGGATGGCTTATCAAATTAATGAAAACAGGAAACATCTGTGGGAAAATCTGTTAACCTTGTATGTGGGTGACATAAATTAATAACACAAAGAATCATTAAAGTTGACCACAACTAATGTCTTAGGCTGCGTGTATCAGACTCCATCACACAGAGATTAATTGTGCAGACACAGATTTTTGTCCAAGCTGGGTGTACAGAATTGTGCATTCTGATATTCCCTACTATAAACTTTGGTATGTCTGTATTAGATTAGTAATTTTAAAGGGAAATAAATCTCTATTGCAGGTGTTTGATTTGGTATTCCTCCAGTGAGACGTGTCTGTAATTTGCATGTCACAGGTGGATTCCTAACACATTACTTTCACAGTTCTTGCAGACCCTATGGAACAACACGCAGTTCTAAAGAAATAGAAAGGAATAGTTTGGATCTAATTTTCTTCCTTTCTTTTTTCACTTTCTTTTCTTCCATGTTTTCTAGCCACCACTGAGACACATGGTTCATGAAGAAATCTCAAAACAGCCTAACAAACAGTGAGAACAAGCCCTTGATGAGGTACTCTTGTAGTTGACATCTCTGCACTGGCGAGTGCTTACAAGTCCCCTTGGGTGTCTCTAATTATAATGTATGGTTCATTAAAAATGACAACAATAGTTCATTGAGCCTGCATTCTTGTGATTAATTGCAATGTTCTCCTAATCACTTATTGTTATTTATACCTCTGCCTTCATGCAGCTGATTATGCTGTATGTTTGCACCGTTCAGAGAGTACCAGAAGGGACACGAAGGGCGAGTTTGCATGATCCAGTGGAGCTTTGTGGAGATTTGTCTGAACTAGTGGTGACCCGAGCTGTGTGCTGGCACAGCACAGAGATGTACAGCACTAGAAAGTCTCATTTCAGAGCTATAAGGAAGCCACGTCAAGCTCCTAAGCTCTGCCTCAGAAGGATTTGCTATGCTCTGTGAAGAGCTGTGGAATCACGGTTTTTCTGCTTTCAGTTAAGCTCATGCTGTTTCCAGTTGGTGAAAAAATTACAGGCAGCTCAGTGCAGGTGTTTCTCAGGAAATCCCTTTGAGGGTTCCTCCCTGTACGTGATGCCTGTATAAATATCAGATATCAGATTTCTGCTAAATCCTTAAGACTCCTAAACATATCTTTAAAATTACCTTTATGCACTGACTAAGCACTGATGTGCACTAAAGAATCTACTAAGCAAAACCCCCCAAAAAGTCTCTGCAGCTCCTATCATCAGGAGGAACAGAAATTTTGAGTTATCCATGATAACTTACCTGTAACAAGACGTAGCTTGATCCACCTTGAGTTTACATTTGTCATCAAATCATTTCTGATTTTCCTTTGATGATTTTAGCTAAGGTAGCAAGCAATTTCAGGTGCCAGTTACTGGATATAACCACCTGAGACAGACATCAGGAAATTGATTTTTGGAGAAATTGCAGAGCAGTTATCTCTGAAAATGAGTTAGTCCCTCAGGTGCATAAGATGTGGATGGCTTGGAGAGGTGCACACTTCATTGAGTAAAAACCTGGCTGGATGTCTGGGCCCAGAGAGTGTTGGTAAATGGAGTTACATCCATTACATCCATACAGGTCACTAGTGGGGTTCCCCAGGGCTCAGTGTTGGGGCCAGTCCTGTTTAATATCTTTATCAAAGGTCTGGATGAGGGGATTGAGGGCACTGTCAGTCACTTTACAGATAACACCACGCTGGGTGGGAGTGTTGCTCTGCTGGAGGGCAGGAAGGCTCTGCAGAGGGATCTGGACAGGCTGGACCAATGAGCCGAGGCCAGTGGTGTGAGGTTCAACAAGGCAAAGTAACAGCACTGCACTTGGGTCACAACAACACCATGTAGTGCTACAAGCTTGTGTAAGAGTGGCTGGAAAGATATCCAGAAGAAAGGACCTGGGGCTGCTGGTCCACAGCATCTAAACATGAACCAGCCTGTGCCCAGGTGGCCAGGAAGACCAGTGGCACCCTGGCTTGTGTCACCAATAGTGTGGCCAGCAGGACCAGGGGCAGGCATTGTCCCCCTGTACTCAGCGCTGGTGAGGCTGCATCTCAAATCCTGTGTCCAGGTCTGGGCCCCTCAATTCAAGAAGGACATCCAGGTGCTTGAACATGTCCAGGGAGGGCAAAGGAGTTGGTGAAGGATTTGGAGCGCAAGTCTTACAAGGAGCAGCTGTTTAGCCTGGAGAAAAGGAGGCTCGGGTGAGAACTTATGACTCTCTACAACTACCTTTAAGGATCTTGTAACAAGCTGGGGGTTGGCTTCTTCTTGAAAGTAGCAAGCAGTAAGACAAAAGGAAACGGCCTCAAGTTGCATAAGGGGAGGTTTAGATTAGGTAATAGGAAAAGTTTCTTCTCTGAAAGGGTGGTCAAGCATTGGAACAGGCTGCCCAGGAAGTGATCACTGTCCCCAGAAGTATTAAAAAAACTTGTGGATGTGGTGCTTAGAGATGAGGTTTAGTGGTGGACCAGGCAGACTTAGGGTAATGGTTGAACTTGATGATCTTGGAGTCTTTTACAACCTTAATAATTTTATAATTTTATGGTTCTATGGATGTGCATAAAAAGATTGTGGCACTGACATGCATGCCAGCTCAATTTTCGGGGTATTTTTTCAGAGAAGCCAAAACTTTCTGTGTTGTTAAGAGATCTTTCTTATGTCTTCCTCTTCTATTAGTTTTCTGCTTGTTACACACCTGCTCTGAAACTCTTCTGTTCCTCAGTTTCAGGCTTTTACTTGCAATCTAATGTTATTTGCACAGCATTATTGCCCGGAGGCCTAAGTCAATGCTGGCAAGGCTCCTGCTGGCATGTTATGTTAATAACCAATTGGTTTTGTTCTCAGGGAAAGCAATTTGTTTCAACAACTGGGATTCATCCTGCTTTTTTTTAGCAAGTACACAGCTACACTCTAGTACAAATATTAAAGGCCAAGATCTTTAAAAATAGAAAGGCAGGAACCACCAGCATCGCTGCATCACTGCACCAAGCCAACAGCTGCAGGATCCATGGAGTAGCTGCCTAGTCTAAACTGCACATCCATACCTGACACCACCATCACAGACCACTGCTCCTGAGGGCAAATTTACATTTGCAGACGTCTGACTGAGGATTTTGAGCATCCAAGCATCCGAGCTTCAAATATTCAGGCTTTTTAGCCAGACAACTGTTGAAATTTTGGCCTACCCTGGCATGTAAATATTGCAGGAAAAAATCATGCAGATAAGGACTTGCAATTTATAGCATTAATTAATACACAGTAATGGGAATTAAGGTTTCAGAGAGCATGCTTGTCTGTAATGTATTTGTTCTTCATTACCTGCAAAGTATGTCCCTAATATTACATGCATTTATATTTGTCACTACAAGGATGCATCTCCATAGTGTAAGCTTGGCATTTTGACTGCCTGGGAAGTTTCAAAATAAATACCCCCAGACAACAAAAAAATGCTCCTCACAAGCAATGGAAAGTAGTATGTTAAAATCTGTATTTTTAAAATATGTCTGGGAAATTTTACAGTCATTTGCATTTCAAGTCTGCAATTAGATTTTAAAAAGCCCACAACTGCAGCTGTGACAACTACTCTGTTGTGTGAAAAAACCCACATAAATAATCCTCTTGTCCTCCAGTAACAGCTCTGATGAGAACGAATTTTAGCATAGCACTCACCAATTCCCTCTTCAAGGTTGTTTTCATGTTTGATGCAGTATGAATTGTAAACCTAAAAGAATTGGTGTCCAAACAAGATATGTATTTAATTCTACAAACTTAGTATTGCACATGACCCTTTACAGAGCATCTTCTCAGGCTTTTAGGATGAGCTGTAGAGCATCCCTAGAGCCATAGAGAGGCTTTTCCTGGTACTCAGGGTGATATGGCATCCCATCAGCTCCATCATTATTCAGACAAAGAGGACATGAAGGTTTCTAGGGGTGGACATCCATCAGCTCCCCTGGATCTAGGAGTACATATCCTCCCAGGAAGTGGAGCATGACACACACTGGGCAGTCAAGACACGAGCAATTTGTTAGGTGTGCCATGCACTGCTCTGCACTTTGGCTGGTTGCTGCCATTGCCAGTGGTTTTCCCTGGTGTTCATTAAGGGTGGCATTTGTGAGCATTTTTTATGCTTAGCTAGGATGGCAAAAGTAAGTGCTGAGGTTTGACATGGCTCTGTCCTGAGCACCTCACTTCACATACAGACAATGACTTCAGTTTTAAACCCCAAGATAATCCAGTTTTTAAAGTCTCTTCCTGCCAGCATTAATGCTGATGTTGTAACAGAGGTGTGTTAGGTTTGAGCCATAAGACCTTGTGGAGGAAATGTGGCATCTTGGAAAATATCTATTTTCTACATCAGAAGGCAAGTGGACACCACAGGGAAAAGTGAATTACAGACACAAAAGATGAATGAAAGTAAATGACGAGCTAAGGACTGGGCAGGGGAAGAGACTGATGATTGTTATTGGGAATCTGTGTTGAAATGACACAAGAGAGGGCATGAGAAGGAGGAATAAAAACAGTAGGAGCACTATATAATAATTTTGTCATTGATGATCCATAAAAAGCGTTATTATATTTTTTTTCTGCAAGAGGTGAGAGAAAGACTAAGATGGTGGTCAGGGGAGAAAAGAGCACAATTTGACTTAAAATAGCTGAACTTGTTTCAGCTTAGCAAAAGGAAGGTTGAGAAGGATGTGATTTCTCTCTAGAAATATATCAAAAGTAAATGCCAGATGGAGAAAGGCCATTTGAGCTAGAGGGAAATTTTGGCAAAAGAACAAAAGGGGGAAAATCAGCCATGAATACTTTCAGCCTGGAGAGCTTTCTACCCATCTGAGCAGCAAGGGTGTGCACTGTCCTCTCAACTGGAGCCACTGGGGCAATCTCTGGGATTTAGAAGTAGAGCCTGATCATTGCATGGAAAAGAATCAGTGACAGGACTTCCTGGCTTTGACAAGGTAGGGTGCTCCTAATGTTCAGGTCTTTGGGAAAAGCCAGTGAAAATAGAAATTAATGGAGGATTTGCTGCAGCCATTTTGTTAGCTAGCAGTTATCAGTAAGACTGAGTGTACAGAAAATTTCCACAGTTGGCTATCAGATCTTCACCCAGACAGTCCCCTGAAGCTCTTACCTTCATATTTTACAATCACTTTACAAGGGAAAAGGATGTATATCTGTGAAGACAGTGCTTCAGAGGTTACCAGCATTTTTCTTATTACAGCTGAAGATACTAAATATGCTTTCCAAAATCTTTGGACATGCCAGCCAGCATTGAACTCCAAATGAGGCCCCTAAATATTAGACAAATTCTTCCGTAACTGCTAAATTATCAGCAGTATGACAGTAGCCCCTCCTTGGAGGTTCTCCTTCCTTTTGGTTGTCATGATTTCTCTGTCCTTATTTAAACCTGTAGTAACTCACCCTCAGACTGCTGGGCTGGTGTCAATGGGCAGGAAGCAGCATAAGAGTCAGGCAATGTTTTTACTTATGCATATAGGAAAGTTTCCGGCCAAAAATTATTCACTTCCTAAATCAGAACTGTCCCATAACTTCAACGTAGTTCAACATGGTCAGGTCTCAATAATGTTTCCATTGCAACTAAGCATGTAATTTGCCTGATTAAACATCAGTAATACTTTAAATATTATATCAATATTTTTATTTAGAAAGAATAATTAAAATACCTATATGTTGCAGTAGAATGCCAGACAGACTCTGGAGATGGGGAGAGTTTTCTGATCTGTCAGATGTGCTCTGCTTCCATTTTTTGGTGGTGGTTTGGAGGGTTTTTTTTTTCGTTTGGTTTAGTGTTTTGCTGCTAAGGGGCAAGCCTGGGTTTTGTGGACAGCCATGGACAAACAAAAAGTCAACCTTGGTTGTTTTTCACCTCAACAGCAACAATGTAGTTGATTAAATTAAAATCACAAAAATTCCTATCCCTTGTGTCTGTTGCAATTTCTGGTTTCAGTCCACTACTGTATTTTAATCTGTCGCGTAGATGTCTTATAGTCTGACAATTTTTGTATCTTGATCTTCATGTAGTCAATTAAGATGTAAATTTTCCAGCAGTCTGGTTAATATTAATTTCAGGTGGTATGCAAAGCCTGTTGAAACCTCTGAGAGCTTTTCTTTCAACTATAATGGGCTTTGGATCAGAACTCATAATAGCAGTAATTTGCTTGAATCTATTCTAGCTAATGAGTGATTAGCAAATGCTTTTCCCCCTCTTTACCTAACACTTGATAAACCAGAATCCATGAGGAGCTGTGTACTAAATAATGGTGTGATTTTACAACCCTCAAATTGCTTTAGAAAATAGATTTATAAATCATGCACATAAAGGCAAAGGATATTGACAAATTCTCTGCTATTAAAGAAGTGGCTTGCTGTGCTTTATGTGATTCTCTCAACAATAAAGTATTACCTGCCATGGGCCACTGGGAAAAACTATCAGATCTTTATATATCTTGGTGTCTTGGGTACCTCTCCTTTCTATTCTCTTTTATTTGAGGTGATTTACATGTCTTTGGTATTTCAGCTCAAATTTCCTCTTTTTTTAGGATGAAATCCTTGTTTAAACATTGTTAAACAATTGTTCCTTTGTGCAGGAAGAGAGTTATGCAAAGGAATTACTTGTTGTTATTCTCCAAGTCACCTTCCAATCCAAGCAACAATTCTAACACTGAAAGATACCAACTATCAGGATTTGTTCTACTCGACCTTTCATGATATTTAGGCATCTGGCTTTCCAGCTCAAGTAATCAAGATGATAATTAAACCTACATCTTTGTGAATGTCAAAACTGTCATCTGCATTCAGGGTGTTACAGGTCTGCAAGAAATCATGATCAAGAGAAATTTAACATCAGTGAGGTCATTAGGAAATTGTTCCAGCATTGGCTTCACCAAAAACTACCTTGTCAAAGCAAATGAGATACATGGAAGCGTGGTACATTAACTGCCCATATAGAATACCTAATCAGTGTTGTTATAAACTAAGCATATTCTTCAAATAGAACTGTCAGCAGTATTTCAAATAATGCCCAAGTAGTAGTTGCAGGTAATGGGTATCCTTTAGAGTGTTTCACTTCTAATATCTTGCATTATGTGCAGTAATTACTTTTCTGCTGAAAATGGGCATTGTATTTTTAGAGAAACCAACAAAAAACCTCTGTGCTTCACATTAAATAATGGAAAATGAAACAGTAATTCAAAAATTAATTAATGATGCAGTAGCTTCCAGCTTAGAATAAGGCAGAATCAGGATGGTTAAGTTCATGGGAAAACTTGTCTTGAAATTGTTCCCATTTGCAAATGAAGTCATGTCACAGTTTTCCAATCCCCAGACAATCACAAGTTATTTTCCAATAGCCAGTGTGGCTCTGAGTTTTCAGCCAAAGCTGTAAAGCCACACTCAGCTCCCACTGATACCAAAGGGAGGCGAGTGGGACACTGTTCGTCATGATATGGGATCACTCACATCACAGGATGTCTTCTGTCATCTGCACTGAAACTGTTTCATCCAAAACACTATAAATATAGGCAAGTGTAGGAATTATTTCCATTTCTCTGGCATTATTTCTCTCTCACGCTTCCTATCACACACAAAATTCAAGCACAGCAACTCCAGCTGTAGAGCAGCATGCAACAGCACTTCTGTGCACAAGTTTCCTCTGCTGAAATCTTTCTTTGGAGATAGTTTTGCAGCTAGTCAAAGAAATGAAGCTAAAAATGTTGGCTTGGAACTCCAAATGTGTGCTTTAAATAGCCGTCAGGATGATAGTATGTATTTTCATTTGTTACTAATAGGGTCTGCAGTGATGGAAGGGGTAACTGGATACCTCAGATAAATGTGCCACATGAGATGGGGCATGTGTCCTCTGCTGTGGCAGGAGAATTGTACAGCCCTGCAGGGCAAAGCAGCACGTCCAGTGTGCAACTGTCCAGGAGCAGTGGCAAGAAATACAGAGTGCAGGGAGAATCCATGCCTTGAAGGCACTCACAGAGACATGCCTGGCACCCAAAGCCTTTTCATGACAGGACACTCCCCTCCATCTAAGACGCAGTTAGATGTAGTGCATTTGTCAGCTCTTTACATCAGAGGCAGATGCCTACAGCACTTGCCCAAAGGGTGCTCTGGGTCTTGCTCTGGGATTGTTCTCAGCTGAGCTGGAATTTCCATCAAAACTCTCCAGCTGCTCAGCCAAGAAGAAAGACCTTTGAAAGCAAGAGGAGCACACGTGCCTGACTCCAGCCTAGCTCTCGGCCAGCCTGCATAGGGAGATTTACTGTGTGCTGGTTCCTGCTCCTGCAGTTGTTTCTGACTTTCACATTAAATATCTCCAAAGGAAAAAATATGTAAAGACTGTTCCTAGAAATTTTAAATACTTCAGCATATACCTACATTACTTGTGTTTTGGACTGCAAACTCTTAAGAGTAGCCCTAGGCAGGAAATTTTGTACTAAATTACCTCTGTCCCTGTAGATTAAATGTATAACCTGAAGCAAAATGTGAGCCAGGGTGAACGGAGAGAGGTTTTTAATTGTCTGACAGCCTGCAAATTCCTCTTTTTCTAGTAGTTTTCAAAGGATAGGAAAACAGGGTCCCTAGTGGCAGTGCTGGCATTTTAGGAGGAGGTGTGAAGCAGCAGCTTGTTGTTAGACTAATTATAGCATCTGATCTGTGAGAGACTTTTTAACAAGCAGAAGATCTAATGGTACAGCTGAGCAAGTCAGCACTTGGCAGCACACGCCTGCAGGTTTGGGCTCTTGGTAGGTGGGTGGTTAACCTAATGCAGAGGTAATGCAAACTCTGGCCTGTGATATGGATGAAGGATGGAGGAAATGCCCAGGAGAGTACTGCTGAGCAGATTTAAAGTGCTTAGAAAAACTCCCCATGCTCTGTCCCAAGTACATTCATATAAAAAGCATCAGGTTCTGGAGACAAGTGTGCTAACCCTTGAAGGCTAGACCATAACTTGAAATATATTTAAATACAATATTAGAATCTGAACATTACCATGATGTATCATAGCCCCTCGTCCACATGCTGTTTGCCAGTGTACCTTGTGACAGCTGGGGTAACAGCTACTTTATCTTCAGGTTTTTGCAGCAGGGCCAGTAACAGATGAAATAACCCAACTTCTGGTGGTAAGCTGGGGGATAATTCAGAGTTAGCCTAAGGCTCCCTCTGGAGTTAAAGGAGAGAGATCAGTGCCTCCAAGGAAGGATTCAGAGCTGGGATCAGCATCGTTCTGGAGAGCTCAGCATAGGGGTGCTCTCCCTTCCCCTTGCTGGAGGTATGCCAGTGCAGGGGCCACTTTTTTGAGTTTTCCCAGGGGAGAAGAAAACTCGCTAACCTAAATTAGGCTGCAATGCTGGGACAAAGATATACCACATTGAATGTTACAATGTTTGGACGTTGTCCAAACAAATACTGTGCTTGCTTAAGCATTACCTGAAGTTCAGTTAATTAGTGATTTAAACTCTGGCTGATTTTAGGGGCAGTTGTTTTTTCTTTCTGTACTATTACATATCCTATCCATATGGCTTTAGTTTTCAAGCACAACAAGTGATGCTGTGTGTTGGGTAAACTGTCAAAGGGTTTGATTTTCTGAACATGTACATCAGAGTCCACAACTCAGCTCTCACAAGCTATAAGAACCACATAAATTAAACACCCACAATCTGAAATAATTTTTGTAAAGCTCAGACCCTGTATTTGGAGGAGTTTGAAGGCACTTATGAGAGATTTCTTTGTTCAAAACCAGTTCAGAGAAGCCTTGGGATTCCCACTGGTTTTAGTTCAGTTTTCAGCTACTGCTGTACCTCTTCTAGCAGGTGTCACTTGCTGTTGTGACAGTTGTGACTATAATACCAACATCTGTGGAAATAGTCTTGATACTAACAGGACCATAACTATTTGCAGAAAAGAACCCATCATTTCTACTAGAACCAGAACTCCCTTGATATAACAAGTAGTACTTAAGCAATTAAATAATATTTATCCCCACATCGTCTCCAAAATACACAAAGAAATACATCTCATAGCAAATATTCTCAATCACAAAACAAAGCTTGATACATGGTTAAACTTTCCTACTTTACAATGCAGGCTGGACTAGAAAAAGTAGATCACAGATGTTACTTACAATCTGGGAAGCATTGCTAAAAGTGAGCAGAAGCATGCTGAAATAAGAGGAAGCCTTTCTGTTGATTTAAAAGGCCATTACAACTATGGTGCTGAATATTTTACCTGCTTCTAAAAATTGTGACATATATCATTAGCTACTATGAGATTTAAGCAAACGTATGACACCATGTTCCTGCTTTCAAAATTTTCGAGGCCTTTTTTTATTTTTGGGGGAAGGGGTTGTAGCACTAATGTCAAGGTGTCTTTAAAGCCCCCTTTTGCAAAATTCTGTGTATCCTGACTGCTCTAAAACAACTTACTAATATTTAGCAATAAAAAATTTACAGAACACAGGACTTGATTACTGAAACAAATAAATAAACACTGTCTTGTTTTGATATTTAAAAACTCTTCTGTGTCATGGGCAGAACCAAGCAAAAGAAGGCCTTTTTTTATAAAACACAGAATAAACCTTTTGCTCTTAACTGACAATGCTGCATCTTGAAGACAATTTGGTTTGCTATTAAGAATCTTGCTAAGTCAGTGGATGTAGTTTTTCCCTCTTCCTTGATTTACTACATAAAACACTAGGAAATATAGTTGTTTAATGCTTAAGGATCTCTTCTGCTATTTGTGCGTTGATTAAAAAATGCTTTCACATTTGGTCTTCTTCTATAAAATATGTACGACTAATCATTGCATGATATTTAAGATTAAATTTAGCTAAACAGAGTCATCATGCTCCCTCCATCCCCAGAAAGAAAAAAAACCAATCAATTTTTCAATCCTTTTTAATAAATTAATATTCATTCATCAATATTTTCAAAAAGCATCTCTTCATCATTCCATTTTACTATTCTTTTTTTTTTCCACTGCTGAAGAATACCAAAAATACATAGATGTGCCTTAAGCAAAAAGAACTGGGTTTTAGTTTATCATTACAATGGGATGAAATCAACTTAGAGTTAAACCATCATAATATTTCTACTGTTTATTGACCCTTTGGGCTATAACAGAAGACAGTTCCAGTTTTCCTTTTTTAATGCCTTTTACAAACAAATTATGTGTAAATGTTATTTATAGTAGTGTTGAGTTACAAAGGAGTTAATTAGCTACGAAACACATTGCTCCGGTGTGATTTATTTGAAATTACCATTTTTAGTCTTAAAGCCATCTATGGTTAAAATAATACACTGCAGCTAGTGCATGGGGACAAAAGCCAGAAAATGGGAGGTCAAGGTAAACACTGTTCTTAACACATGGTTGTATGTGTGTGTTTTTGTGTGTAAGAAGTCGTGCTGGGACTGTAGGAATGGAATTGGCGAAAAAAGGCACAAAAAATGTGTGTATAAGATGAAGTGCTAACCTTAAGTGAGATTTTCCTGGCTTTTTTCAAGTCAAACCAAGACTTGGAGCTGTTCAAGGTTACAACTGTTTGTGACTAGACCAATGAATGTGAAACCTTGTGAAAAAGCTGAAACGTGCAACTGCCTACTTTTTGCCATGACAGGCAAGATGGAGAGTACAGTTCCCTGAATGGGGCTGCAGTAACCTGCTGCCCTCCATTTGTGTAAAGGGTAAGAGAGGGAGAGAGTCCTCAGAGACTCAGTCTTCTTGCACATGCAGGGCCCTGAAAAATCCACACTGCCTCTTTGCTCTATACAGAGAGTAGTTTTCTGCCTTGGAAATTCTGGTTGAAGCCACTGAAGAACTGATTTCAGACGAATTTGGAATATACATTTCTATCACAACTAAAAGACTTCTTATTGAAGGTTGCTGCCTGACCACATGATTTCTAGGAGGTGGGGCTTGAAGGAAACAGAGTGCTGTGATTAAATCACGAGGGCAGGACCACTCTCAAATCCCACTTTTTAGAGTAGTTCTTTAGGGCACTTACAGGAAGACTTGCTTGGAGATCATTTCAGTAGGAAAATTTTTCTAAAGCAAAGCCTACCATTTATAATTTTTATTAAAATCAGATGGTTTTGTTTAAACATTTCACTATTAAGATAAAAACTTGGGAGAGGTTTTCAACAATTCTATCTAATATGTACTTTGGGAGGGTGTTGTTAGTTACTTTGGTTATAAAGATGACAATGTGCTTTATAATCCCTTCACAGTTTGAAGAGATATTAAGAGAGCTCACAATACATTGCACTTTACCAATGGGACTTAATACTGAGGAGCTTTTAAACACCAAGTTTTTCTGCTCCAGCTATATGGGTTCCTCTGAGGCTCTTCATGTTGTGTAGCTGTCTGCAGATACAGTGCTTAAAAACTGCAGTTCCAGCCATTTTGCACCACTGCCAAGGATGCAGCAGGACTGCGGCGCTGATCCTGCCCGTGCCAGCAGCCGGGGTTCTGGTGAACATCCCCAGCTGGGGATTGCACTGCAGCGACCCTGCAAGGCAGCTGTGCCGAGCCCATTCATGCTCAAGGAGCAGCCCCGAGGGTGGAACTGAAACACGTTTGCCACCCAGGCTCATCTATGCTGGAATTTCAGCAAAGTTTCACAGTTCACCTGCAAATAGGGGTGGGAATGGTAATGGGCCATAAATGGTAGCAACCCAAGAATCAGTGCTCTACTCACAGGTAAATCAAGTACTAGTGAGAGCAGGGGGCAGCCATCACAGAGCCAAGGCAGCCTTTTCAGTTTCATTCATATTTGGTGGTTTTGCTAGATGAATATCCACACATATTTTCCCCCACAGAAGTCTCCAGCTATCATCCAAAGCTCTCTATCTGTCAAAAAAATCCCATCGATGTCCAGAGGAATTTCACATGCAGAGAACTGTCAGGGTTCTGAATTCCGTTTTTTTTAGATCTACTTATGCTACTGTATTTGTTGTTATTTGAGAATGTACATGATAGAAACACTGTTTACAAAAAATATATCTTCTTTTCTTTAGAAAGATTTAGTTCTGATAAATAACAAATCAAGTTTACAGATCTGAAGTTGGCATACCTTGATGACTACAATCTACTAGACTGAAAAAAGTTGGAATCCCAGTGAGGGAATGAACTGGGATGAAAACCAAAATGATCACATTTGCAGGAAGGGTATGTTAGAACAGTTAATGCTGAAACGAAACATACTCCTGTGATCTGTGATGGCAGCACACTACCTTGGTAAGTGTAGGCATATATACTTTCAGTATATAAATAAAATATGAAAATGCTCCATTATTGAATCAAAGTATCAGAAGTGCTCTATTTGCTCAACTCTAGAGAATAAAAAGTTATAACATCACAGAAACAAAAATATGACATAACATGCGGCCACGACAGCAAGCATAGGGAAGAAAAATATTGAGAAAATATACTTATATGCATATTATGCAAATATATTTTACATTAACATACAATGTTATAAGAATGTTAAATAATATGAATGCATGTTTAAAAAAGGCTACAGCTAGGTGATTTCATGTTGAAGTAACAAATAACCTGAGACATCTTCTATGCTTTCACTGGAATAACAATCTTTAAATCTACAGCAGATGTAGAACACATTGACAGTAGTCGAATTCTGAGCTAAATTATACTAAAAATGTGCTGTTCTCTTTCAAAATGGCATGGCAGCTGGAACCAGTCCAAGGGAAGGAAAATGTGCTGTACATTTACAGTACTTACAAAAGATTCATTTCACTGTTGATGGACACTTAAAATGCTTGTTTGAAATATTATAAACCTGTATATATCTCCAAAGACCTACAACACTCCCATGATCAGGTTGCTTACTGCACAAGAGAAAGCAAGAGACCATTGACAACTATGCCCATTCAGGACTGGGAGAAGATGTATTATGACATTATAAGCCTAAATAATTTTAGAAGAGAAAAATAAATTCAGCTTGATGAAATTGTAGTTGATGGATCTGCAATATAAATAATTTATTTTAAACCTACCATTGTAACTCTACTGCTTTATGATTAGTGTGTATGGCAGCATTTACAAAGGATGTTACTAAATACTGACTTTATACATGATTACAGCTGTTTGAAAATTTCTATGACAATCAAAGTTTTGTAGTGATAATATACAACACTTACTTTCTCAAGGCTTGCTGCTTTGATGATACCTGCTTTTCAATTTAAAAAGTTCTTCTGAAGTGAATTCTATGTTAAAGTGTCCATAACCTCAGAATGAATGTGTTCATGTGTGTGTGCATACATAAACTTTTGCTTTGCAGTATGTGCTTTAAAGTACACACAGTTCTTTGCCACATGTATTCACACATACATGAGTATGGTCTACGTAGTAAAAGTTCATATATATATTTTTTTATATATAAAGATATATATATAAATATATATATAAACTCTGCAGGCAAGTAGTACTTCACTTGTTATAATTGAAGTCCTTTAAAAAAACTCAGTCACTCAGTTAACATAGTATAGCCAGTAAATTAAGTTGAAAAGAGAAAATGTGAATGGAAACACCATTCTTGACCATCTGTCGATGGCATTCACATCCGTTAGATTGGGGATTTTTATTTTCAGTTGCGAAGACCTTCTTCGTAAATGGCCCCTCTTGCTATGGGGGCCTGTTCTTTCTGACGAACGCCTTCCAAGGCTTTCACGATGTGAGCTTTGTTTTCTGTACTGGATTCCTGAGTTGTCAAAGGATATGGTTGAATTTCGGGCTTCCGTAACGCTGGTGGTGACCTCGTTGCTTGCCACCTCGTTGTGAATTTCAAGCGATGTTAGCAGAATGTTTCCATGGGTGTCCACCTAGGGGGCAAAAATAGGAACATAAATTCTTTCAAAAGACTTGACATCAATGTGCAGAATGTGGGTGTATGTAAATCTCCAAAACCATACATATCTAAAAAAAATAGTGTATTAATTTTAAGCATGTGATAATCTTAAAAAAGAAATGGCACTATTCATCTGCCTAAAATTAGGCATGTACTTAAATACTTTCACAAACAGGGTTATCATCATACCACCAAACATCCAGTACAAAAACTGTCCTCGGCAAACTCTACCATTTTCTTCTCCCTCTAAACCAGCAACATTTTAAAGGATGGTGTAGTTCAGTGAAACCTCTGCATTGCTGGCAACAGAGGGAGAGAGCAAGGAATGGGTCCTTTCTCTGCTACAGCAGAAAATTAAATTAGACTGGACTAGCTTTTTTTTTTTTTCTCCTATCTGGAATCTAAAATCAGGTAAAAAAAGTGCCTGTGAAGTTTGCTAAAATCACAAGAACAGTTCTGCTGTGCTGAACTCTGCATTTTGCAATCCCAGAGCTTATTTACAACTTATCTCCTAAAGCTTTCCTTCCAAAGTCATTTGCACAGTTTTCCAGTCATGGCAATACTTAACCACAGGGATTTTCTGTCTGGGTGATTGATTTTGAAAACCAATGAACTTAAGGCATAGAAAAAAAGCTGCTGAACTGAGGAAATAGGTGGCACTCTTCCCTTTCACCTCCCTATTCCAGCGGCAGTGACCAGTGTTTAGCACAAACTATATCATGCTAACAAAGTCAAAACTTTTGTTGAGAGAAACCTGACAGTGATTTCTATGTAGATATTTTGGTTTACTATTAATAATACTTTGCTAATTCAATAGCAACTGCAACTGCAGCAAGGTCAAAGTTTGTGTTAACAGTAAACTATACTCAGTCAAGGACTGGGCATCACCCTGATAGACAAAAAAACAGGTCCCTGATCAGCCATATGACAGAGAGCTTCCATACAAAAGTAATTAAAACCCCATATAAATTTACAAGTACAGAGAAATGCAATGCCATTTTCAGTAACAGAGAAAAAGGTCCTGATCATTTAGAGTCTTAAAATCTGGGCCAGACTCTCCAGTCTTCCTGAGTGGCAAAGGAGGAGCAGCACAGAGTTGTGTATGGCTCCTTCAGTCCAGAAAAACTTAAAGAGTTCCCATGAGTGGCACTGATGAGAAGTTCCAAGCAATGCTGTCTGAGTCAGTATTTGGTAGTTTTGTTGGTGGGGAAGCACATCCCCCATGCCCCAGGCCCTACATGCTGGAGGATATGCAGTCAGTACAGGTAATGCAGGGATCAGCTCCAAATTTTCTGCCAGTTTTGGGGCAAGAAAAAATTCTCTGTTCAAGAGAATTTAGCTCTCCATGTCAGAAATAGTGAATCATGGAACACAGGATAATTTCCAGTTTTACATATGCAATTTATTCATCCATAATTCATCGCGCAATTAGTATGTTTTTCTAACCTGCCACATGATCTAGCTGTGTGAACTGTGTAGCAGTTGAACATCTCATTCTAGAAGCATCAGTTTAAAAGTGGTTGTAAAAACAACTGTTGTCACAGCCTTCTGAAGTTTGCACAGTCATCTGATACCATGTCCTTTGCAGGCTCTGTGTGATGGATTAAAAGTATGTGCAGCTATGTGTCTCTCCATATGCATTTAACTTTTTTCATTCTTATTAAAATGTTGTGAAATGGATATTTCTTTCATCAATTATTGATGTTTCAGCTTTTCTCTTCTCAGGGAAGACAATTATGATAGTGTTATCAGTAATGCTTTGCCAAGCTGCTTGAAAATGGAAAAAAAGAATAGAAAATGCTATGAATGATATACAGGCAAGTAGGAAAAAAATCCTAAGGTATCTAACAAATCCTGCTGCTGTAGGCAATGGTGCATTATGCTGTTGAGTGCCTATAAATAAAAATAAACAACATGAACAAAAATAATGGCATGGAGAAGCCTCAGTGGTGATCAAGAATTGATTTTCTCCATGGCAGAAACCCTTTGGGTACAAAGGTAAGATCTTGAGGTTTGTAGAAAGGAGTTCATGCTGTTGAGCAGTCTCTGTAACCAGGGAATAAACACAAATGTAAAATACAGTCATGGATATCATCACTACTTATGGTGGTCTCTGAGAAAAACCAATTCAGTTTCTTCTATCCTTTTATTTTCCCACTAAGAGTACAAATTATGATCAGGATTTTTTTTATGCAATGTGTAAAATATCTCAACAACTAGGTTTTTCCTTGTGAAGCTTAAAACTAAATCTCTCATCCAGACCCCCATGGCATCGAATATCATCTCCTTTCCCATATCCTCCTTTCTCCTCAAGGCTTTGAGAAACGTCCTTCAGCTTACTGAAAATGTCATAGCAGTGACCATTTTGGTGGGCTTCACCCTGAGAGCCCTGCCATTCCAACTCCTTTTCCTTCCACCACCACAGATGCCAACTGCTCTTTCTCTCAGGACTTCCTGATCTCTCCTGATTCTGTCTGCCATCTACATATACACAGACATCAGCCCATCCTGGGAACTTTGTCCTTCTACACTGAGCCTGGACTGTAGTGAGCTGTCAGTTGGAAGTTTGTATTAAGGAGGGTACACCTACTCATTAAGGCTTCTCCTGATCAAGGAATTAATTTCATTCCTATTATTTCCTTGCATGGCATAGCCTTCTTCACCTTATCTGCCAGGTTCACGTACCACCTTAACATGGCTTCTGCCTTTGATGTGCTAACTTTTCAGTTTGTCACTGCATCTAGAAATCAAACCAGAAAGGTGGTCAAGAAAGTTTCACCTGCTGTGTAAATTCTTTTTCTGAAGATACCATTATGTCCTATGAAGCTGCATGACAGTATGCATTTTTCTCAAAATGTCAAATGAAATGTATTTGGAAAGATACTTTTGAAATGCATCTCTTTGTTAATGGAGCTACAGGCTTGCATGTCAAATATGAGGAAGGGGCAGATGGAGAGAAGAAAGGGTCTGCAGAAGCTAAATAAGCCTCTGGTTCACAGATACTCTTGAATTTTTTTTTCTCAAATTGATTCCTTCAGAGGTTTTGAATAAATCACCTAAGCCCTCGACAGCATTAGAGCGCTATATGCTAATACTTTGTGACAATCTTAAGGTGGTGTCTTAAAGTATGAATACTTAATGCATGCAGCATGTTAAAAAGTATTTGCACACAAACATGACTTCGGAACCATTTAAGCAAGGATTTAAATTAGTTTGACAAGGGTACACAAGCTCTCTCAACGAATAAAGACACAAACCAGTAATGGCAGGGTATCCTGTGCAAGTCACCTCATGTTTGCCTGAATATACAGGGAAGGCAAAACCCTCCATGAGTGAACATGAGTGTTGCTCAGTGGCTCCAGGGAAAATGTTACCCCAGGTATAGATTAAAAAAAGTAGCTGACTGCATTACAGACAGTCATGGCTACATATGACAAACAAGGCCAAAGTCTTTGATGCAACTTTAGTTTTAAGCCTTAAGACCCTTAGAATATAATTTTATTACCTGGCTCAAAAATGCCATTCTGTGCACTGGAAATTCTCCCCAAAATGCTAATATGAGGCTTCACTCTCAGATGCCATTATAAATCAGAGATAACACAGTGGATTTAGTCAATTTCCCCTCACTTCTTACCATCCTTCTTTAACCAAAATATTTCTCCTTTTTCACTTCTCTGCCAACCCTGTGCTTCCATTCTTTTTGCAGCCTTCTATCTGCCCACTGTGGCTCCACCTGAAGCCATTCCTTCCCATTTCTTTACTGTGGTCTTCATGGCTGGTTCTGACATGTCCTTCCCAACACAAGAAAGGGTTGACTGTTTCTTTGGAGTGTTTCCCAGTGAACTCATCAAAACAGATGAAAACAGCTGAGTACCAAGTCATTAATTCTCTGCTGAATCAGCATGGATACAAATATGCAAAACTAGTGCTCTTATTTCAGAATCAATTTTTATTAAACTCTATCCCTCCCACCTCTGAGTAACCACAGCTCCTGCACCAGGGTGAGGTGACCAAATCTCACATAAGTCCAGTTTGAGAAGCAGATTCACTTTCGAAGGTTCACCATTTCTGAATGATATATATTACAGTACAAGTGAAAAATTCAAACACTCCAGTAGCCTAATGTCATTACACAAAAATGACCATTACTCACCTAACTGAAGCCAGAAGGAGGAGAATTAAGATAACGTTCACAAAGAACCTGCTCCTTGCTCTCGGAGGAACACTACCTCACCAATGGACTCGTATTGTATGTTCTAGGTCCAAAACTTCAAAGTCCTGTTGTATCTGGGAAGTGCTGAGACTGCTTCTTGATTCTACCCAGGGTCCAGGCTCATTTAGATCTTAGCTATTCTATTTTTATGAAACAAGATACAGCAACTGCTACTGAATATCTTTCCCCAATATTTTTTTGAAAACTTCAAGTTTAATACCAGTTTGAAAGCACTTTACTAGGGCCAGGAAACTACCATAAGGCTTGATTTATTATTAGGTAGAGTCTGAATTGTTTCAAGTTCATTTAGTTCTCTGTTTAATATTCCATAAATTTTAAGGAGTAAGTCTTTCAGTCTACTACACAAAAAGAAAAAGAGGAAGCATTTTGCTCAAACCCCATAGGTATGTTTAGTTGTTCATCAATCCCAAATTTTTAAATACCGTGTAAACGCTTCCCATCATGTGAAGCAATATAAATGCAAATAGGGGGTTTAAGTAACATAATGAAAAGCTCTGTCTCTATAGTTAGTCTTGCGTTATTTTACATCAAAATTAGTATTCAAGTACGTACAGAGTCAAAGGATATTCTGAGTTGGAAGGGACCCACAAGGATCATTGGGTCTGACTCCTGACCCTGCACAGGATTATCCCCAAGGGTCACACCATGTGCCCAAGAGCATTGTCCAAACCCTTCTTGAACTCTGTCAGGCTTGGTGCTGTGACCACTGCCCTGGGGAGCTGTTCCTGTTCAACCACCCACTGGGTGAAGAAGCTTTTTCTAATGTCCACCCTAAGCCCTCCCTGACACAGCTGCAGGCCATTCCCTTGGTTCCTGTCACTGGTCACCAGAGAGAACACTGTCTGCCTCTTTCACCTTCTTTACTTATGCATCAATGGCTTTCCAACATGTAGAACAATACGCAATCAGGCCTTAAGTTTTATCTGGGCTTAAAGCTAAATTCATTGACCACATTATGCTTTGGATATTTTAAAAATGATTTAAAAATGCAAGCAAAACAAAAATTATAGTATTGAGTGTTCTCCCTGAGTCTAAAAGTTGATACTTCTCTCACTGCCATTTAAATATGTTTATATTAATTAAAAGCACAAAAAAAAAAAAGAGATAATTATTGTTATATCAGCTTAGTAGATGGGCCCAGGATACCCAGCAGAACTGGGGAGATGTAAAGACCTTGAAAAACAAGGAAAGTATGAAGAAGTAAACTAATTAGGAATTTCCATATTATTGTCACTGTCTATCAAGTAATAATGAAGTCTGATAATTACCCTTGATGTATTTCGATGGGTGAAGAAAAGGAAACAAATGCATAGTCTCCTTTTGCCCTGTATTTCACATTATCTGGATTATTACAATCTCTGAGCTGTACTATGAATTGCACATAAAATCCTCCTTACTATCTCAGAATTTGCACGATTCATACTTGTGCAAAGTGGCTGCAAAATAAAATTAGTACATGTATGAGTCTCCCAGTGCACAATCAATGTCCCCACCATGAGCTACAGGATGACAGTTCTTCCCACAAGAACTGTGCTTATCACCCTTGACAGATATATTTCAAAATTTGGTACCTACTCATCACACTCATATTTCAAAAATATCCCACTGTTCAAAACAGCACTGAAAAAAGTATCTAGGAAAGATGAAGATGCACAGGAGAATACTGCCAGTTTTGCTATTCTCATACTTCCCAATTTAAACTGAGTGATAATTTTGCCACGGAAGCCAAGATATTAATTTTCAGAATAAAATCCCACTTATGAGAAGAGTTGCTGCAATTAACAAGACTGCTAAGTAGATGTAAGTGGCCTGAGCCTCTATTCTCAGCAATGCCTGGTGGGTAGCTGCTGCCTTGGCCAACAGCGGGGGTTTGAGCCAGGAATCTCCAGAGCTAAAAATACATGCAGACACTGCTTGATGAGAAGGGCCCTTTTATAAAGGGTTATGCATTATTCTTGTCAGAGGAAGCTCTTCCCACATGTCTGACAGCCATTGGGGATTTGAAGCTTTAATGGGCTTGTGTGATATTACCCTCCTGATTGATACTCTGAGACTGAACTTTTGGTTCCACCAAACTGAAAACATAAATTGCCAGTATGAACCAAAAAAGCAATGCTTTTAGCAGGGGGCTTTAATATATCACATAACCTCTGTGGATTGGCCCAGAAGAAGCAATGTCCAAAACACATGCTGACCATCTGATTATACAAGTAGCCTCTACCACAAGAGTGAACAAGTGAGAACAAGATTGCCTTAAAGCTCTCTCATGCTGATTTAGCTATAAATTAAGCTATATCTGAGCCTTATTTAAAAGAAAAAATTTATGTAGCAAACCTGAAAGCTTTGAGAGCTACAGATGAAGCCTGGATTTGCCAACACAAACAGGAGAAATGTATTTGATTCATAACAATGGTGATCAATTTTCAAAGAAAACATTTTCAGAGACCACCGATTCTTTTCTGAGTTTGTCCACAATCAGAGAACTTTAATTTAGGCATCAATACCATATAAGAAGAAACATTTTATGAAAAATCAAAATTAATTTCTCCCTTTATCCTAGAGCTTGCCCTCATATATGAAGCAGAGTGTCGATGTTTTCAAAAGAGAGTTTTCAATCTCAAACTGGTATGTGTATGAAAATCAGTTATACACACAAAAAAGCAGCATCTTATTTTGTCTCAGTAACTACAGTTTACTGTAATAGGCTGGAACAGTTCAGTGAGGAATACTATTTACAGTGCCTTATCTGAATTAAAATGTGATGCAAAAGCAGTCAAAAGAAGAGATGGCTAAGTGTGAAGTTTTCTTTGTAGTCAGCTGCTGATCCACAGATGAGTCACTCATAAAGGCTCACTCAGGTTTCATCTCATCACCAGCTCTGAATCTTCTGAAACCTTTTCCAGAGATTCAGTTTAGTCAGACATGCTTCAGCCATCATGCCACCTTCAGCCGTGCTACATAGGAGAATACAGCACAGAGTTTTTCTCTCGCCACTGCTTTTCTTTGTCACTGCTGCAACGTGAGGACACTGACTGTGCCAATTCCATGCTGCAAGAGTTCTTCTTTCCCTTACACCTGGAGCTATTTGGCTCATTGGTTTCAGCACATGGACAGAGCTGGACAGCCAGCCTCAGTGGTAGCATACCAGGATTAACTCAGAGACAAGTACCTAAAAGCCTGGCACTGGAGAGGCACATCCATAGCAGCAGCACCAAAAGGGGGGTGGCTATGCCAGTTTTGGCTTTTCAAACCCATAACCTCTCACGCAGGACAATGCAAATGCATTCATTATGAAGAAGAGATACTGAGCATGAAGAGTAACTGCTTTGCAAAGCAATTAGCAAATAAAACACAAACATAACCACATCTGTGGATTTTGTGGCCTAGAACATTTTTTTATTTACACTCCCCTGCTCTACAGTCCAATAAGACTAAGAAAGCATGAAAAGCCCTTTTGCCACTATAAGAGGAGTGTTTATTAGCAAGCCTGCTAGCTTGCACTCCAGACTTCAGTTCTCTGATGTGTAAAAAATAGACTACTATTGTAGTATCCATTAAGGTTCTACTGGTTTCCATGGGCTAAAACACTTCTGAGTGAAAATAACATGCCATTTTCCCACTGCCTTCTCTTGTTCCCTTTGCCCAAGAGAAAGACACTGTCTCAGCAGCACTGCCAGTTTTGGAAACCATAAAAGCAAGACTTGAACTCGGGGCCGGAGTACCAGGCAATGCGTTGAGCTGCCCCTTCTCTGCTAGTGCTGCCTCCCAACACAAGAGATTTCCGCAGCACCACAGCCCCTTCTGACTCTTGGCTGGACCTGATATGGCACCAAGTTGTTCTGTCACTACACCCACAAGTCACAGCATCTGATGTGGGCAATAAATTCAATAACGTTTATTTTTTTTATTTGGTTCAGTTTGGTTTATGTTTTGTTTTGTTTTGTTTTTTTAGTGCCCAGAGCTAGTATTCTTAATCAGTGACAGGGAGCTCATGCACATGGTTCATAAACAAGCAAATTCAATTACTAAAACAAAACAGTAACAGAGCAACCCAAAATAGTAGTCAGAAATGAACTAATAATAATGCCTTCTTCCAGTTTTATATTTGAACATTTTTCAATCTCCTTTCCAGCACAGCATACATTTGACAGTCATGAAATAGTGGTGATAAGGGCAAAGTGAGCTGCCTGCTTTTGGCATTCTTCCTTTCTTTAAAAATGTCACTCAGCCCCAAATCACATGAGATTAGAAGTATTTCCCAGGATTAGAAACCTTCCCTTTCTGAATGGAATTACACTCCATGGAAGACTGAAGCCTCAGCAAAACCACAAAACAAATAATTTCATTAAACTCGCACAAAGTAGTCTTCATGTGTGTCTCTGAGCCTCCTTTACTGTGCAGTATTGGTGTACACTGTGTGAGGCTTTCCCAAAACATCCAGCACCTGAGTCCCAACTCTAAAGCAAGAAGCAAGCAACTGTTATTTCCATAAGATTCAATGATTTTCAAGAGCCACTAAAGGAGACATTGGAAGTTAATTACTCTTTACTATCCCTGAGGTGGTCAGAACCAAGGCTGCAGAATTTTCAGGTACAGACTTCCATAGAAAGTATGTTAAAAACTCTAGCATGACCCCAGTCCTGCTGCATCCATGGATATCTGTACAGCATAATAAATAGTGGACATGACCCAGAACATAGAAACTGTTTTCATTTTCCTGCTTCAAGGCTGTAGTGTCTCGAAGCCATGGTAAACATTGTCCAAAGTACATCTGTTAGATGTAGTTTCCCTGAGATGTGAATCTTGAAATCCATGGGACCTCTTGCCTGTTCGGATCAATTCCCTCTGCTTTGCATTTGCCAGAGTTTATCAAATAAGAAATTCAAATTCAACATCCTACATCCACTGAATCTTCCATCTATGTTTTGTTTCAAATAAAGATTAGCTCTACCTAATATTTCTGTCTGTTTCTGTTGCATGCTGGCGCTACTTCTCTGAAGGAACTGAATCCAGAAACTGCTACAAAGATCTGCTGAATTCCCCAGCTGAGGCCTGGGGATAAAATGTTTTCTGCACAGAGAGGGACTATACCATATTATTTATCCTGTGTCATTTGAACAGCAAATATTCACAGTCAATATGAGTATATATGGTTCTACAAAGCATACAGAGTTCCCTTTCACACCTGGGACTCCAAGGGACAAAGTAGCACACTTTTCTTTAAACTCTGGTATGCTGAATTTGTATCCTTATTTGAGAGAATCATAGAATCTCTTGGGGTAAGAAGTCCCCTAAGGTCATTGAGTCCATCTGTTAACCCAGCACCATGTTCACCACTCAAACCTTATCCCCACATGCTGCATCCACATGACTTTTGAATACTTCCAGTGATGGTGATTCCATCACTTCCCTGGGCAGCCTGTTCCAATGCCTGACTTCCTTTTCTGTGAATAAATGTTTCCTAATATAGAATCTAATCCTCCCCTAGTGCAACTTGAGGCCACTTCCTCTCATCCTGTCACTTGCTACATGGGGGAAGAGACCAACCCCCACCTCACTACAACCACATCTCTAAGTGCCACATCTGCATGTCTTTTAAATATCTCCAGGGACAGGGATTCAACCACTTCCCTGGGCAGCCTGTTCTAATGGTTTGACAACCCTTGCCATGAAGAAATTTTTCATTCATGCATGGTTGATATTAAACCAGCAGAAGAATCAGAACAGTTCATGGTATTTGTTTGGGATGCTTCAGAAACAAAAGAAAATATTTTATGTCAAAAGCCAGAAAAAAAGATTGCTATATGGTATGAGCAGATCCAGGATAAAGAAATGGCATGACTTGGGTATGAAAATATACATTTTCATTAGTTAAGGTACTAATGATTATTTTGACAATGTAGACAAATTGATCTTAAGATAGAAGAACTGTCAGACATGGGGTAGTATTGGACCCATTAACAAGTCTTGTACTGAATTATGTAAATCATTTAAATGGATGAGATTCACCAGATGGCTTCCAGCAGGAGAACTAAACCTTAGTGTCTACATCTGCATTACCTGCTTGCAGTTAAAATCTTCTCCATGGCTTTCAATTCAGATACTCTTTTATTTCCCCATCTGTATTTTTTTATTATTATGACTATTTATTTTTCCAGTAAAGAGAACTCCTTTGTCCTGATATTTCAGTTCTAAAACTGCCAACTGTGATGAGAATCTGGTTTCATAATATAGTGGACAAAAATATGTTTATTGGTTCAGAATTGTTTCACATATATGAGTGCTGATAATTAGGTGTAGTTCTGCATGACACTTACTATAGCAGACAGAATCATTAGGATAAACAAATATAGCTTGAAATTACTTTTATGATACTGGTTTTGATGAAAGGGTAGTAGTTTTGTCACTGTGAACTCTTGTAATTTATAGCTGATAGAAAAAAAGCAGTCTTATTCAACGGAACTGAATGAAAAAGCCTCACTGGGAGCATTTTAGTAAAAAAAAGAAAGATGTTATATTCAAACTGACATGGCTTGTTAATGTCAGATACTGCTGAATACCTTGAATTTTTCTTCCCAAGATTAAAAAAGGAGGTATTCACTGGATAAAGTAATACTCCAGGCAAGGAAATAGCTGGAGCATAATCAGCACAGACCTTGCCAATACCATGTTTCAGAAATCAATCTGAAAGTTTCTCTAGGACTTATACTTTTCTGCTGGTCTTAAACAGCAGCAGATGACAATGCCACACACAGCATTGAACTATGCTGGCCAATTAATTAACATGGCAGAACTAATCCTTTATCTATTCTCTCCCATATTAAATGCATCTGCTCTAAGTGAAGTGAGGAAAAGTGTGCTCAGATCCTGGATTTGCTAACATAGGCAGTGTACAAAGGCACCTAATATCACAGATAGATTGTATTTGATTTAGACAAATAAATTCCTTTGTAGATCTGAGCCTTTATTTTCAAGCTAGCTGCCCTCCCACTGCCTTCCTCTTACACTTACTTGTCATACAGATCATACTCACTTCCACGTCTGTATGCCTACATATATTCTTCTGTGTTGGTTCCTGAAAATGAAAATGCCCAAGTTTGTCCCCAAAATTGTGGCTGGCTGTCACCAGATGGTGATGTTTCTAGGCAAGCCTTTTTGGTTTTTTTCATACCGATAGTCTTTGCAATGTAAAAGTAGAGAGAATATATGTAGATTAAAGAAACCTACCCGACTGCCTTCAAACCTTGAGCGATCATTATTTGCCTTTGCTGTTTTTTCCGCCAGTTTTTTCTGCCTTTGAGGGCCTTTTCCAAAGAAAATGTAGTTGACAAAGGCGTATTCAAGTAAGGCCAAGAAGACGAACACAAAGCAGCCCATAAGATACATGTCAATGGCTTTAACATATGGGATTTTAGGCAAAGTCTCTCGCAGGTGAGTGTTGATTGTTGTCATAGTCAGCACAGTCGTAATTCCTACACAAAGAAAAGAGATCACGTCTTACAATTCCAAGCATTAAATTTTATTCTGGCAAATACGCCTTGTCAGTGGGAAGAAGCTTAAAAATTTGTAAAAGATGTCTTGCAGGTGACCTCACTGCAAAAGAAAGCAAAATTAAAACTTGATGCATTATTATTCTGTTACAATTATTTCCTTCATATGAGTGGGGGAACTGCTAACAAGGAGTTCTGGCACCACTGCCATGAGTTAACATAGCATTAACATTCATGGAAGCCAGTGTAGCTGTACTGAACATCTCTTCCATGAAGACCAAACTGACGTGCAACAGAAACAGTGTTCATACAAATGGTGAAAGACTTCTCCCACAGTTTTAAATTCCTAAGAATTAGGCAGCTGGTTGATGTTAGTCCTCTTGGGCTTTCCTGTAGTAGATGGGGAGAGACAGGCACCTTTCTAGAGGAGTTCATCCCATCTATTTTAGCTATCTATTTCAGGAAAGGACAATATATAAGTGGAATTTGAGATGACTAATTTGGAGCAGTAGGCTAGTTACATAGAAGGAAGTGAGTTGAGCAATGACAGACAGGTATGTGAATTTTTGGAAGGAAGAAGGAGGGAGAGAAGCATTTTTTTAGCAACAAACTGGACACTAATAAAATATCTACATCAACCTTATGTCAAGTTATTTATGGACATAGCACCTGAAAATATATTACAGAGCACTATTTTGAGAATCTGGAAAGAAAAGCAAATTTATTGTCAGTCTGCCTGAATTCACAATAAACTGCAGGAGCTGTATCTCTGCTGGAAATTCTATGGGAATTGCAAATCACAGGTTGCTGAAAACACTGATTTGTGGAAAAAGTCTACATTTCAAGGCAAGTCATTCTATTAGGTCTCCTCCATTACTGTTTTCTTTGATTCCATAATTATACCATCAGTTTATAAGTAGTCACTAAAATACAGGCAGAACAAAAAAAAAAGGATGAAATAAAATCGTTGCCATATAATAAAGCACAGCTTCTTTTACCTGAAGAGACAGAAATAAAGACAACATAACTCCAAACCAAGCTGTTGGTGTAAGCAGTGTCACTCCAGGGAACTGTAGTAATACCCCATGAGATTGTGTAACAGATATTTTGTATATTTAGTAGGTTAGTGTCATGCAGTTTTCAGTGCTTTTCCTCTAAACTGTGAAACGAGTGTGCATTGATGTCAGATGTCTGGTGATCCGGAAGATTAAGCACACTGAATAGAAAGGGGGCTATCACTAACCAAAGGGAAATACATTCCCTGGGAGAGCCTGAAACCCTGCGGCCAAATGTCCTTCTGAAGATCAATAATTTATTTTAAAGCACAGCTGGAGGAGAAGAAGCTGACAGTCCCCTAAGACAAAAAAATAATCTTTTGATTATAGCCCTTCCCACAAGGGAGCAATCTAGAGATTATTTTTCTCCTCATTCAAAGGACTGAATTTAGGAACTTCTAGGGCTCACTAGCAAAAAGTCAAGAGAGCAGAATTGATAGATTTTCCTATTTCTCTTGAGATCAGCCCTATATCCCCCTCTATCTGCAGTGTCCATAGCACACAGTCTCTGGAATGAGCTGGCCTTTGCTTTGTAGCTTGGCTTCACTCTGGAGGCAACTATTTGGTTCAGTGTAGCAAGGGATCAGGCACAGGGGCAAAACATGGAATTGAATGAATTGAATCAGGCTCTTACAGAGAATCCAGGCTTCTTGCAGGGGTTGAGTAAAAGTTTGTGTCCCAAGAATTGCACAGGGAATGCTTCCTCAAACAAATACCTAGTAAATCAGGTATACCTTCTCTGTACTGCACTTTTCAGAGCCAATCATGTATGTCCAAAGGTGCTATGTTGCCTTTAAACTTTTGTACCACTTCCTATTAGGGTACCTTGTAAGTTCACAGACGATACTTTACTGGGAGCAGCTGTTGCCTCCCCAGAGGCAGGACGGCCCTGCAGAGAAACCTGGAGGAATTAAGAGGACTGGGTGGGCAATCACCAGCTGTATGAAGTTCGTTAAGGGGAAGTGCCAGATTCTGCACCTGGGAGGGGGCAAACCTCAATGTACAGACAGACTGGGGAATAAAAGGCTGGAGAGCAGTGCTGCGGAAAGGGCTTGGGGTCCTGGTTGATGGTGAGTTGAATGTGAACCAGCAGTGCCCTGGCAGCCGGGAAGGCCAGCCATGTCCCGGGATGCATCAGGCACAGCATCACCAACTGGGCAAGGGAGGGGATTGTCCCACTCTGCTCTGCACTGGGGCGGCCTCACCTTGAATATTGTCTGCAGTTTCAGTCACTGCAATATAGAAAAGATACTGAACTATCAGAAAGTGTCCAAAGGAGGGCAACAAAGATGGTGAAAGGCCGTGAGGAGAAGCTGTTATGACAAGCAACTTAAGTTACTCGGTCTGTTCAGCCTGGAGAAGAGGAGACTGAGAGGAGGCCTCATTGGGAATCTACAACTTCTTCATGAGGGGAAGAGAAGGGACAGGCAGTGATCTCTTCTCTGTGGTGAACAGTGACAGGACTCAAGGGAATGGCCTGAAGTTGTGTCAGGGGAGGTTTAGGTTGGATATCAGAAAAAGGCTGTTCACCCAAATGGTTGTTGGGCACTGGAACAGCCTCCCTAGGGCAGTGGTCATGGCACCAAGCCTGACAGAGTTCAAGAAGCATTTGGACCATTTTCTGTGATTCTGTGATACCAGCTTAAGACTCATAGAGGGGCTATACAAAGGAACATAGGATTAGACCCATGATACTGAACTTTATTATACAAACATCACAGACATAATCACCAAGACACTAATTGTTTCCTGAGAAAAAACTGTTAGATGGAATTTTGTCCTCTCCAAAGGACTTTCTATCAGTTGGAAATAGAATATCTGGTCTCATGAGCTTGCCTTGTACTCTCTGATTTTTGTTCTAATATTTGTCTTACAGTACTTGATGAACTTGTGCTACACAGAAATAGGCCACATGAGACAGTCTTGTTCCTTAAACAAGGAAAACTCTCATTAACCTGTAATAGAAGGGCACAGAATGTCACTGGGTATGGTCTAACTTCTGTCTAAGCATCTGTTCTCTGCAGTCCTGGCCAGTATGTATCTTTTTCTGGGAGGAAGGCTTCTCTTCACGTTGGGGCAGTGTGGCCACCGTTGGGCCACGAGTTCTGCAATGAGCATTTTTGCTTGTGAATCACTCTCTCTTTTGTACAGTTTTGTTATTAGTATGTTGCTGATACTGTTCATCTTTTTGTCTCATTGCTGTTTCCAGCAAATTGTTCTTACCTCAACCTGAGACTCTCTGCCTTTTTTGCCTCCAATTCTCTCCAGCCTCCCGCAGGGGGAAGGGGGAGAGAGGGAAGCAAGCGGCAGTGTTGTTTTAGCGGGAGCACTAAATTGGAAAATACCATTCCTAAACTATGACAGGATCACAGAATGGTTTGGCCTGGAAGGAACCTTAAACACCGTCTAATTCTAAGTTCACTGCCATACCCAGGGACACCTTCCACTAGATCAAGTTGCTCAAAGACACATCTAACCTGGCCTTCAACACTTCAAGGGATGGGGCATCCACAACTTCTATGGGCAACCTGTTCCAGTGCCTCACCACCCTTACAATCAAGAATCTCTTCCTAACCTAAATCTACACTCTGCCATTTTGAAGCCATTCCTCCTTATTCTGTCACTACGTGTCCTTGTACGAAGTCCCTTTCCAGCTCTCTTGTAGGCCCCCTTTGGTTACTGGAAGGTGCCATAAGGTTACCCCAGAGCCTTCTCTTCTTGAGGCTGAACAAACCCAAGTCTCTCAGCCTGCACTGAAAGGAGCAGTGCTCCAGCCCCCAACCACCTTCATGGCCCTTTTCTGGACTCACTCGAACCTGTCCATGACCTGTTGGGGACCCCAAACCCGGATCCAGTATTCCAGCTGGGGTGTCATGAGAGCAGAGTGGAGGAGAACAATCACCTCCCTCACGCTGCTGGCCACACTGATTTTGGTGCAGCCCGGGACACAGTTGGCTTTCTGGACTGCAAGCGCACATGGGTCATGTTTAGCTCCTTGTCAACGAACACCCCAAGTCCTTCTCCTCAGGGCTGTTTCTCAATCCATTCTTTGCCCAGCCTGTACTTGTGCTTGGGATTGCCTGACCCACATGCAGGATTTTGCACTTGGCCTTGTTGAACTTCATGAGGTTCATGTGGGTTCACCTCTCAAGCTTGTCAAGGGCCTTCTGGATGGCATCGCTTCCCTCCAGTGTGTCATCTGCAAAATTTTCTAATCACCTTCCCTTATTCAAAGGATACATTGATCTGAAAAGTTCTTGGGCAGGAATCACACACCTGTGCCAAATCCATGTTTTTCTGTCATGAGGTAAATGACACTTCAGGCTGTCATAAACATGCACTTAACATACCATGTACTCTGAGGGTTAGGTGGCATGTTTTGGTCCATAGCTGATGTGCCCCTGTGCGCTGAACTAGCAATGGCTCTTGGAATCTGTTCCTGCCAGTGTCACTTAAAGCACCCAGGACCTCAGGAGGAGGCTTGGAGCCACATTTGTCTTCCCACACTGAGTTGGACTAAAGGCCATGCTCAGGTATGACTGTGGAGCTGATCCTCTAGATGAACTTACTGACAACAACATTAACTTTGAGGAGAACAAGTATGGGACCTGTATGAGCAGCTCATGTCAGAGATTTAGTGGCAGCTATACTCTTGCATGCAGGGGAAAACTTATCACTTTTGAGGCAATACTGGATGACATGATTTTGACACAAATTATTTTGGAATATCAAAACACTGACATCACGTTGTAGTTTTTAACAACCTCTGAAGGCTACATCCAGTCTGACATTTTAATGACCCACTCATTCTTAGCACATACCAAGGGCAACTCTTGCTGCTGATGCATCATAATTGATCCAGAATGACACCCATGATAAAATGGTAATCAGTATGGAGGGCATGTAGGTTTGAAGAATAAAGTAGCCAATATTTCTCTTCAACCTGAAGCTCAGTGAGAGTCTTGGATAGGCACCTGAGAAAAGAGAGAGGAAAACAGTGTTATTTATACTGAAGGAAAAAAATTTGTGGATAGCTGCCTTCAGTTTCTGCAGAAACTAAAGCATGCACATTTTGTGGGAGAGTATGACATCTGCAGAATTGTAGGGAAGACACTTCCACTGTATTACTCATGGGTATTAAAAGAAACCTTGCAGTGAATATAGTGATAGCTAAGTAATTTGTATTTGGGAAGAAAGGAGAGACAGTAAATGACTTTGGAGTATTAAACAGATAGGTGAGCACCGGTTAGTTTTTAAAAACAAATGCTTAGGTGTCCAAGTAAAACGCTTATCCAAGTACACAGTTTTCTGTATAGAATTTATATTGAGAGAATAAGTAATGTGCATAGTTTTTCATTTACAATGAAGAATTGTTCAAGAGATGAGACTCAATTACATCTGAACTATAAGAAACATGTGACCATGTGGTGTCAAAAATAAATTGTAATGAATTCCATTGAAGAAAAGCCTTCAGACTAGATTCTCTAACATCAAGTAGAGCCAGACAGAATTTTTCTTCCAAAAATATTAAAAAAAAAAGTTGACTTTTGTGTATATATATATATATTATCTATATGATTTATGAACTGTTACAAACAGAAAAAATTAATAACCTCAATATCAACTTAACTTCAAACTGGTGTATATCTTACTGAATTGGTGTTAATTTTACTGAATACATTTTAGACACATATATATGTACACACATATATACACATACATATATATTCAGACCAATATATTTAGAAATCTCAAATTGTTAAAAATAATTGTGACTTTTTTCACTAAATGCAAAGATGGTTAAATCTGAGTACAGCTGTATAAGAAAAAGGTAGTCATTCACACATTAGCTCCATGATTTCAGTGTTTGCACTACCAGTCTCAGACATGATACTTCTAACAGCTCATCTATAAGATCTAGTTAGTCAACATCCTAAAAAACATTTCAGCACATACCAAGGACCCATCCAGATATTAGAACACTTCCCACCCATTCTAATGCAAGTGTGTAAGAGATGTGAAAGATTACATCTAGAGAAAAAAGAAAAAATTACAAACTTCCCTTTAAATTATATTCTCATATGTTTGCATGTGACTTTAAGAAATTACATTTGCCCATATACACACAAATTATTTCCTAAGGGAGAAGGGGAAAGAAGGAATAGAGAACTGCAAATTTCTCTTCATCACATTCCTGATAGTTTGTTACACTTTGAGTCACATGGCAGAAAAATGCCACCCTGTTTCCAGGTAGCAGAAGCATCAAGGTAGTATCAAACCTGTGCAAATATCCTTAACCGTTGTATCAAACAATCTCAGAACAACTATCACCGGGAAAAGAAATATCTGGTAGGTGTATCTGGTTGCTGTGATTACTTCAATCAGTTGCATATTTTTTTTTCCAGAATGAAATGCCTTTTAGTTTCACCAATAGAGGTATATTGGCGGAGTCAGAAGAATGTATTTCATCCTGAAATACCAAGGTTTTCTGCTGTCTGAAGCAGTCAACACAATTTTCAGCAAGGAATCTATACTGCAGCTTGCTTAACATCTTCATTTTCCAATGAACAATGTTTCATTCAAAATACAAGTACTCTCATTGAAACCAGGCCTGCTTTTTTTGCCTACAAAGCTTAACTTTTTCATTTGGCTTCTTATGAAAATGTTACTGTGGCCTTGTGTCTGCAGACTATATAAATAAAACAGGAGACCATAATGAAATAGATAAACATTGCCATCATGAAATACATTAAAAACACAGCAGACCTGATCACCTTTCTGCAATAAGAGTAGAGCATCAGACAGAAATCTTTATAAAGCTCGGAGAAAAAATTATTTCATATAATACATTGCCCACTCAAAGGATTCTCTGTAAATCTTTCCAAAAGTCCTGTCCAGGTCTGGGTATCTGTGGAATATAATTGATAGAGGTGACTGGAAAATCTCCCATAAATACTGATTCTTTAATTAAATTGTATGAAGGATTAATTCAAGAAAGTTCAGTGGAACTGAATCACTGAATCAAAGCCCATTCTTGGGTTGCTCTAGAGCCAAGGACCCTGGATGTACTGGGGAAATTCAGAGAAAGAAGAGAGAACTTTGCCATTGATAAAGCACAGAAAATGGTGTGGGTGAAAGAGGTGTGTGTCAACAGGGGAGAGAATAATGTGTCACATACGTTAGTAATGTTCAGTAATGAAATCCCAAACTGAGAAACAGTATAACAGAGTGAACTTTAGACATTCATCTGGAATGCTTCACCTGTGACCATCATCCATTACCTTATCACCATTTCTGTCTAATTAGGTAAGGTAATTATTGAAACTGGTGAGACCTGTCCTTAAAGGCTGACTCCCCAGACAGCTGACCTCAAGGCCAGAGACATCAACCTAAATATGCTTCAAGAACCAGGTTCTTTGTCCTGAAGTTAGAACCCTAAGAACCATGTCCAGGGCCAGAGCTGTCAGTGCTTTCTGTCTTCCTGCTCTGGAGTTGGAGCTGACTGTGAGAGATGGGAGAATTTGATGGTGCCCTAAACCTTTTGAGATGCCCTGTGACATCTCAGACACCAGCACACAGCTGATGGACACGATATACCCCCTACATCTTTTTGATCAGTGGGTGGAGACTACAAAGGCTGACTTATGCCCTCTCAAATAGCAGTTGATTAAGCAACTCACGTGAACTGCTTAGACGTGGGCTCGGTGTCTAAGCTCCAGTTCATCCAGTCAATCTAGCAAATGAAACCTAGAGAATTATTCATCATCTCCTAAAATGGACTCCTACAGGTGTACTGAATTTGTCTCCAGACTCCACCAACTAATATGGACTAGATTCTGACCAACTCATACACCTAGTTCAAATGTAGACACTGAAATTATATTCACCATAAATCAGAGCAAGATGAATCCAAGCCCTGCAAGCCTCAGGATAGATTTTGATGGTGTGAAGCTCCTGGGCAATCTAAACAAAAGTCTTCCTGCCATTACAGCTGCTTACTGCAGTTGACTATTGCTCAGTTTCACCATGGTAAGAGGAGTGTCATCCTGTTTGGTGGTGATTTCACAAGCTCAAATTTTATTGACAGGTCTGTATCTCAGAAAGTTTCAAAATAATATAGTCTTATAGAAACATATCATAGCATCATACAATAGGGTTGAAAGGGACCTTAAAGACCATGTAACTCCCACCCCTGCCATGGGTAGGGAAGCTTTGTTTACTGCAGGTTGTACAGTACAGTATAATTTTTTGCTATATGATCTTATATAGTATAGTATAGTCTTTGTTAGGGCCAGGTTGAAATTGAAACATGAACTGGTAGCCTTGGTTTTTATCATACTATGCAGCCCGGGTTCTCCTTACCTCTCCCTGAGACTATGAGAGTTTATATTACTTTCAACTGTACTGCTTTTAGGTCTTCAAAAATATCTATTGACCCTGTCTCCAGCCTGCCATCTCTGCTACCATATCTCACCTCCAGCAAACAGGCCACAGGAGCCTGTGGAAAAAACAAGGAAGAAGAACCATTCCTTATTTCCCATAGTTAAGTCCCCCTCTTTGTCTGAATGGCTTAAGTTCAGTGAAAAGGATGGGTCCTAACCTTCATGGAGCAAGGATTGTAATACCTGATCTTTATTTATCTAAGAAGGACCCATTCTGTGTAACTTATTTAATAGAAGTTGATTTCTGGGTAAGCTCGACAATTACACTGTTACTTGTCTGATAATGATTGCATCATGATTTGTCAATTAAGCCTCAGTACATTTAGAGATTAATTACCAGGAAATTCTAGTTGTTAAGTTTCCATAAAAATGTTGTGGTTTTTTACTTGTTACCTTGTTTTGCCTTGTTATCCTTCCTCCCATCTCATATAGCATGTTGATGTATATGGCCTAATTTAAACACTATAGGAATAACAGAATTTCGCCAGGAGCATTTAAATCTAACAGTATTGAGAATGAAGGTATGAAAACAAATACTTAATAACTGAGCCCCAAATACTCGTTTTTCACATATTTGTGCACTTGGTAAAAAGAGATTACTTGTTTCTGTTCCAATTTCATTAAAAGCTAGCAAGCTTAAATATCTGGCTTCAAAGCTAAATTAGTCTCTTGCTGTTTTATCCAAGTATGAAACAAGATAACAGAGTTGGTCAGTTGCAGAATTCTTATTTTAATAAATTCTTCTGAGAAGGTTCTTTGGCTAATTGGAAATGTACTTTATGTACTGATCTTTTGGAATACAGCAAATATTTCATTTTCAAATCTTTTAAGACTACCCTCCTCTTACCAACAGGTTGCTAATATGGCTTTGACTGCTATGTGACTTGAAGCTTTTAGGTGGTGTTTTACATATCCCCATTCCTGTTCAATATCTTAGCATTTCAGAATAACAAACATATAGGAGGCAGATTCAGGTAACAGACTTAGCACTACATTTCAGGTGTTTGAATGCAGATACTTGCACACGGATGGAGCATGACCTGTCATTGGAAACCATGGAGATCTAGACTTAGAGCCACCTGATTCTAAGGGTGTGATTTAATTGCCTCTACAGAGGTGTCTAAGGCCATTTGAGATGTGATAGGCTAAAGAAGAGTAGAACAGAACACTAGTTAAGTAATCAATACTGAAGCACTAGATGGTGAACATAGGACACAAAGCTGTAAGAATAGCAGCCTAACTGCTAACCAAGATCATCTACAGCAGCTCAAGAAGCAGCAGACACTTCAGCAGGCAATTGAATAGTGTCTTAAAATATTCATTTCAGAAAACAGAGGTATTCAAGAGCTGAAGAGCTCTTCAGGCTTCACTGACAGCAGTGATTTGACAGCATTTGACTATGGGCTTATTTCAGTTACTGACACATGGGCATCCAGTGTCACTTAAATGTCTTATGGAATCCTATATGGCCTTCATCTGGTGTTAGAAGGATAGTCAAACCAGGTGTTTCTTCTTCACAGCAATTTAAAAATCATGAATAAAGAGAACAGGCTATTGTGTATGGCTTTGCACATACTTTCTAGACACTTGAAGATTTTAGTTAATTCCCAATCACGTGCTCTCTTTTTTTAAACTACATGACTATACTTGTTTCTCCACTAATCCCAGGTATGCCATTTTCTAGATTTTCACTCACACTTGCTTATTTTCCATAAACCCTCTCCTATTGCTCCATTACTGCCTTCAAGAGTGCTACCCTTGATGACAAATACTAAGTTCAAGTATTAGCAATGTAAATCAGACTCCTTTTTATGATGAGATTTGTGGGTTTGTTTGTTTCTTTTTCTTTTTCCCAAGAAAGATGTTACTGGCTCATGTTCTGTCTGAGATCAACAGCAACCCCTATATTTCTACACACAGAACTCTGGCATAACCTGGCAATATCTATCCTTAATTTAGATAGGAATAATTAGTTGCACAGATGCTGTATTTTGCACTTGTCCATACTGAATTTTATACTTTTTTCAGACACATTTTGCTAATTTGGCAAGATAAATTTCAACTTCCATTCCATACTTCAACAGGCATGCAGTTCCTCCAGTATTCTTGCAGCTCCACCCAGATCTCTGTCGTTATCTATGGGGTTTTTCCCATGCTTATCATTGCTTCTCAGTAGTAACTATGGGAACAGATTTTTCCCTTTGCCTAAGTTACACAAGATTATACAGCACAGTTTCTCTTGGAGGATAGGAGAAATAACTAATCCAAAAGCTGTCTATGGCATGACTCTGAAGTCTTCTTTTAGTTTTATTCAATCAAAGCACACTAGGACTGAAATCTCTGAAATGTTCACTGAGATACTGCGCTCAAAGAACTAATATCTCCCCCTGAGACTTCAATAACCTCAAAGCCAAAAACATGCCTGACTTATTTTCCAAAAGAATGTAGAAACTGGCCCTAATTACTAGGACTGTAAGAAACTCTTGAGAAGAAACTTGAAAAGAGTCTGCTGTCTTTATGTATCAGATCTGCTGGCATGCTTCAGATTTAGATTTAAATGTGGTTTTGAGAACCAAATGTGATGTTTCCCCTGCATGAAAATGCTTGTCATAAAATGTCATAATTGATCAAGCATTTTTATAATGTCCTGTATCAAAGCAATAGTAAATTCAGTATTGTGTCTTCATCAGTGATAAAAATTAAATGTTTCAGAAAATGGTACAAGAAACATGCTGTTCTCTGCAACTCCCTAATGTCAAGCTGGCTTAAACCCTGAAGCATGAGACTTTTTTATTCCTTTCAATGTTTTTTTTTTAAGAACCATTAATATTCTGAACATTTGGTCAGTCACAGAAATATGTGCTCCTATTTTTTACTCTCATATTTGTCACATATCTCTTTGGATTTCTCATTTTCCTGATTTTTACAAATCTCTCATCTCTACATTTCTAAATCATGCATTTAATGAAATATTTCATACTGAACTGAAACATGGCCTTGGATTGTCATAAAAGTCGCTCTACAAATAAGTTCACTGTATTCTCATTGTTGTCTAAAAGAGCCCTGTGGAGGCGCAGGTAAGCCCTGGCTGCCAAAGGTGACACTAACTGCAGGACAGAAGGATATAGGATTAGAGCAACTGATTCTCTACAGAAAAGAAATCTTCCATTCACAATGGTAAACAAGAACAGCAGCAGTTGGCAAACCCCCTCATACCAATTTCAATCCCAGCAATATTTACATTTTGTTCTGATTTACAACTTGTGTTTCTGTGTACTTTGAAACAGATGCTGTGTCCAAAGAGTGGGTGAAGTGATGCTTACAAACATGATTGAGCTGTGCTTCATTTGTTCTAGTGTGCTGAGACAGATGGAACAGCACACTCCTGTGGTCTGAAGAGCACTGAAAATCTGAAGGCCCCCAATAATGAGCCAAATAATGGCCCTACATGTGCTGATGGTTTTCTGTGTTGCTTTTGTTTTGTCATACATATTCCTATACTTGTGTCTAACACCAAATATGTAAACCAACACTGCACTTTGTGATTTAAAGACATCCAGTGCTGCAAGTTAATAGTAACTTCTATTAAATTTTCAAGAAAAAAGCAGGAATTTAATTTTAGCACCTTAACAATGACGACAAATCCACTGGCTGTATAAAGTACTATATATCCATCAGTGCAAATCAAGATATAAAAGACATTATATTCACTATATGACAACAAAACAAACATGCACTGAAAAGTCGCAGGGAGGTGTTTATAAAATTTGTGGCTTTTTGACCTAGCATGCCAAAACACATTTAGTTATGATCAATTACCCTGTAGGCTGCATTTAAACTCATGATTCAGAGGTGAACGACTTAATATTTATTTAGATCCTAGATATTTACGTGTCTAGTTAAGTGTCACATACACACAAGAAAAAGAAAAACAAGGAATCAAAGGATCACAAAATGGTTCGGGTTGGAAGGGACCTTAAAGACTCTATAGTTCCAACCCCAATGCTGTAGGCAGGCACACCTTTAACCAGACTGGGCTGCTTAAAGCCCCATCCAACCTGGCCTTGAACACTTCCAGGCATGGAGCATCTACAATTTCTCTGGGCAATCTACTGTCTCACCACTCTTACAGTAAAGAATTTCTTTCTATATCTAATCTAAATCTACCCTCTTTCAGTATGAAGCCATTTCCCCTCATGCTATCACTACACATTTTTGTGAAAAGTCCCTCCCTAGCTCTCATGTTGGCCCCATGAAATACTGGAAGGCTGCTAGAAGGTTCTCTTCTCCAGGCTTAACCCCAGCTCTCTCAGCCTGTTTTCATCAGAGAGGTGTTCCAGATCCCTGATCATCTCTGTGGCCCTCCTCTGGACTCAATCCAACAAGTCCATGTCCTTGTGTTGGAGGTCCCAGAGCTGAATGCAGTAATGAATGCAGATCTGAATGAGATTTCATGGGCTCCTACCTCCAGGCTTTGTCAAGTAATTTCTTTATCCAAACATGCAACACAGGCTACATGTCATGACTGGTAATAATAATTAATTATTAGTAATAAAACAGTAATTTTCATGCACAAGATGAAACACTAAATGGGCAAATGACAATACTTGCCTGTGGCAAAGACAACATTCTTTGACACCAGTCTGTATTCCACGATAGAGAACTGAGGAAGTTCAATCCTCTCCACGCCAGTGACTGCGTTATCTCCACCTCTCCAGTAGAACTCTATGTCATCAGTTGTGTAGCCATCTGCAGGCAAAGCAGGAAAGTAAGTCAGAAATAACAACAGAATCAAATGTAGCTTCAAACATGCAGCTTGTCATTTGACACAACAAAAAGAATTGGAACAGCTGGAGAGCTGTGTGGTATTTTGCCTGTGGGAAGGTCTTCTAAATAGCTACACCATTACAGTCTGCCCTGGAATTTTAGGCAAAATACTCTGCTTTCTTTTTATTTTATCTTTTTTTATCACTGATATGGTATTCACTAGTGGTCACAGTGAGAAGAAAACACTATCCAAGATTTAAGACACCATATGCATTTAGCACTGAAAACCAAGTGTATATTTACACTGATAATCACCAGAAGAAGGCTGATTATTCAATGAACACAGAGAAACATAATTGGGGCAGACCTTTTCCACTCACAGTAAAGTGAGTTGCACTTTTTCCACTAGCTTCCACTAGTGGAGGACCACAGCTGAATATACACTAGTATTTTCTGTATATGGCCCACAATTTCCAGCCAGTAGCCAAAATGGACCAGGTACATCTGTAGTGCAAATATACATCTGAATATTGCAATACTAGGACATGGCTAGGTGAAAAAGAGAATATTGTTATTTTTGTAACACAATTTCAAATCATAAATGGGGTCAATCTGGAAGCCCAGGGTAGGTCCTGCAGCAAGATGATCCATACTAAAGCATCCATAATAAAGCATACTGAAAGAAAATTATATCACAGTGTTTGCTGTCTTGAAAATAAATCTGATAAAAATACAAATATTCATCTCTTGTGTTGAAGATAAACATCCAGTCACTACCTCTGCCAAGTCAGGCAGGAATACTGAATGACTTCATTCTGTCCTAACCTCATTATTCTAGGATGGATTCATCTATCTAGAAATGGATGACTCCTTATAGCTTTTAATAATTCAAATAAACAAACAAAAAATACGAACGCTGATAATTATATGATTCAAACAGTGTTTATAGACACATGTGTCAATGTTACACAATTCTATAAAAGGAAAAAAAAAAACTAGATCCAAACTAGATTTCACATGCATTTTCTTAGGTACGTACAGCTTTCTATTTCCAGAGTACAGTTTTGTTCATCTAATGGGTATCTTCTCAAGTCCATCATACAAGCTGCAGTGGTTGTGATTCTGAAATACAAGCATAAAGTAGTTTTACTGTACAGCCAGTAATCCAGGTTTGGGTGATGGGGTTGTTCATCTTCCAAAGTGAAAGTCCTCTGAAGAATAGCTTACAATAACTGAGAATCTGGTCCCTATTTTTACACTGAACAGCAGCCTAATAGAGCAGCAATTACACTGACTTTCAGTGGAACAACTCGCTGTGAATTAGCCTTATGCTACCAGTCCCTTTGGGGTTCAATGGACCTATCCTCATATGCAAATATTACACAAACATTTGCTGAGATTAAAAGATATGACTTTATAACAGAAACCATGAAGTGAAAACAGTCTGCTACAAATGTCAAAATGATCACAGCTGCATGAATAACTGATTTTTTGGTTTTGTGGCAGGTCTAGAAATAAAACCCTGAAATGCTGAAAGAAAGTTTTAAGTCCAGCAAAATGCTTTGTTTCAAAGTTAAGTATACTTCTCTAGTTTTCAAACGTAAAGAGGATTTTGTTATGAAGCTCCATGTTGAATTTTAAGTTTTCTCCTCATATAACAATAAATTTTTGCTTCTCTGTCTATTTAGCCATTTAGCACCCTAAGGATGGTTTTGCAAAACATCTCACTATTGATGAACCAATATTATTCCTCAACCTCTTGTATATCGTGAGAGTCAACAATACACATGTGCAACCAGAACAATTGTCTTAACAGCTTCAAACACCACTGTCACTTTATTTTTTAATTAATGGATTTATATATTTGTACTAACTTTAGACAGATATAATCATATGCTCATAATTAATCTGCAGCATATTTTGATGTTTGTCTGAATCACAGCCTTCACCAAGGGTATGTACATTATTATGCATCATTGTTTTTATAATGGCTTCATATAAATTTCACATTTAAATTATCTTCTGAATCTGAATAACTCCATTCCTTACTGATCCTTTACTGACATAAACAAGACATGGACCTTGCACACAGTTTGTTCCTAAACAAATAATATTCTAGTGATAATTTATGCTAATAAATACAAGAGGGGAAAATGCCTTAAATGTACCTCTAAAAGCTGGAACCCTCAACGTTAATGTTTTTTCATGTATTTTCTCTGAAGGTCTTTCTTCTACCCATTAACCTTCTCAAATTACAGTCTTCTAATCTTGTAAACTACTTTAAAATTCCAGGGCAGTGTTTCAAGAGAAGAAAAGTAGTGCCTTTCTTCACCTCTTTCACAGTAAAAAACCCCCATGTTGTTATTATGAATGTTCTATCCAATCTCAAAGAAAAGGAAGAACACTTATCCTTAGTATATAGGATCCTTTTGGATGAGTAACTACATAATATCTAAAGAAAGGGATTAAGACCATTATTGTTATCTCACAGGACAACAGAGGCCACCCTTCTCCGACTGAGAAGATGTTTTTGCAAGAAAATATTGTAATTTCTTTGCACAGGGAGAGACAGAGGCAGTGAATGAGCTATCAGAGGGAAAAGCTCAAGATCTGTTACTCAGCACATCTCACTTGTGTTCTTAGCAGTAGCCAGTGAGAAAGGCACACACCTGATCTTTGTGCTTTCCAGCCTTACCTACAGCATGATCATGTCTGTCATTGCTGATTCCTCTGACCGTCCTCTGAAGGACAGTCCCACAGGATTTCAGATACTAAGTATTGTATCACAACGGGATACTTAGGTCAGCCTTCCTCCAAGCTGCATCTGGGAATTACTCTGGTTCCTCTGTTAACACAAATTCCAGTGGTCTGGAGCAGTGGGACAAACAGCTGTTCCTCAGTTGCTCTTCAGTTTACGGAAACGTCTTCTCTGCAACCAACATATGGAAATGCCCTTCTGGAACCTCAGGCAGGGTGCTAAGACACAGGGCTATTAACTACAGAAATTATTAATCATCTGGGTTGTTTAGCCTGGAGAAGAGAAGGCTCCAGGGGGATCTTATAGCAGCTTTCCAGTACCAAAAGATGGGCTACAATAGAGCTGGAGTAGGACTTTTTAGAAGGAGTAGGACTTTTTAGAAGAATGTGTAGTGATAGGACAAAGAGGAATGGCTTTAAACTGAAAGGTAGATCAGATTTTAGGTTGAAATTCTGACTTTGAGGGTGGTGAGGCACTGAAACAGGTTGCCCAGAGAAGTTGTGGATGACCCATCCCTGAAAGTGTTGAAAGCAAGGACTTTGGACAGGGCTTTGAGCAATCCCATGGCAGGAGGGTTGGAATGAGATGATTTTTAAGGTCCTTTCCAATCCAAAGCTTTCCATGATTCTTTGAATGTCTCCTCAATACAATGACTAAGAGCAGGTCTTGCTAAGCATATAAAACTAGGATTAGCATACGGTCTTAGAGAAAACTTATTCTTAAATCTGTGATTATTGATAAACAAGCAGTGATCATCTTTACAAAGCCATACTGATTGTGCAATGAAAGGGTCTTGCTCCTGAGTCAAATAATAACTGTGTTCAAAGTAAAACAAGTAGGCATGCTTGGAAATTGTTGATATGAAGGCTCTCTCCCATGCTTTAGTAGATTCGCCTACACTGACCTAGGTCTCATGTGGGATCCTGCAGCAGAATCCACATGAGCTAAGTTGATACAAAAGGGAATGTGCTACCAGACTCTTAACTATTATGTTCTATAACTAGTTTTAAATGCCAGCCATACAGAACACAAATGATTAATTCTACAAAATTGTAAGAAATTATACAGCTGGCAAACTTACATTCAGCTTAATAATTATGTTATGAATTTTCAAGGAATATATTTTTATTTTGGTCTGTTCACATACTGTAGTGGTTTTGTCACAAGTTCCAGTACCAGAAACTGCACATTCTTGCTCAAAAAACTTCTTTACACTACAGAAAAATGCATGTTTTTAATTTAATAAATATCCACTAGAAAAGAAGATACAGCTAGAAATAGACAGAAACAGATTTACCTCATTTTCTCAAAGCAAGTTTAGTACTCAGAGGTCCCTCCTGAGTAAACATTCAAGCAACGGAATTTAACTTGCACAAATGCACACCAAAAGCAAATATGAATTACTCAGGCTTGTGCACGCTCCCAAGAAGAGCAGGTTTTCTTTTTATGGGATGAGATGGTGCCTGACACAAGACAACAGGGTTTCAAGAAATCGTCATGGCAGTGACAGAGAAATGATTATGAGCCAGACAAAGATGAAGGGGGACACAGACACAGACACACATACAATATGCCAATGCCTGGGTGAAGGCAATACACAAAGGAAATGTTTCTAATTGTTTATAATTTCCTACTCTGGTTTTCTTTCCTCTGGATATAGATTCTCTTATCCTTCTCTGGTACTATACTCCTGGGCTCATTGCCTTTGATTATGCTGCCATATTGTATAGGAACCCCACCTGTGATGTGCTGTGAGGTGCTGCATACATAACTGACAGAAGGATATTTTATGTCCCCCAAAATTTTACAGTATGCAGCAGTCTAGGCAACACAGATACTTCATATGTGACACGGTCACAGTCCTGACAGCTTACATTTTGATACAGAAATACATTCGTCATCCAAAAAAGAACAGAAGTAAGCGTGGTTTCCTTGGCTGACTGATGACAGCTAACCTTTTCACCCTGCAGACATTCATTATGTTTCATATATAGGTAATAATTATGCAAGTCCTTTCCGATAAAATACATATATTCTTCCATTTCATTTAGTTTTAACATTTGACATTGTGCTGCCTAAAAACAAGAGGTTTATGCATGAGAAACACACAAGCAGTCAGACTCTATTTTTGATCCCCAGACTATAAAGTAGTTATTTCCTCCTTAGTCTCTTATGAAAAAAAAAAAAAGCTGTTTTATCATCATTTGCTTTTTAGATTGTTCTGAAGAAGGTGGAACAAATTCAGTTTGTCAAATTCCCCAGAAATAGGCTGAACTTCAAAAAGCTACTGTTCCATTCCCCCACTATCACAGACTTCTGCTGCAGTAGCGAAGTGCTTTCTGTAAAGTAGAGAGGAACCTTGGATGACTGAAGGTCAAGCCTTTCAAAATTGCGATAAATCCTACATTGTTCAAAAGAGAACACAGATCCAGTGTGGCCCTGGGATCACTTTCAATTATATATATGTTGAGGAACTGCTTTGCTCTGTGGATGTTCTGTAATTGGTTGTAACCCTCCAAAATTTCACCTATTATTCTGAGTGACTCTGTGCTTTGTGGCACTTAAAATTCCAAGTCCTGGCCTCAACCCACATTGCCTCTGGACTGCAGCTTGAGCCCGATGCCACTGGGATGCTCTGAAGCCATAACAGAGGAAGTAGGGTAGTGATGGAATAACACAAAGCACAGGGCTTTAAATCAGCAGAGATAAGGAAGATTTTCTTCCTTTTGATCACAATGTCCTATATTTTGCCACGATTTAATTTAAGACAGTCATTCTTTACTATGTAATTCAGCTGCTTCATGCCATGGGTATCTCGCCCTGGATGTTACATGCTTCCAGAGAAAAGGAATGGGAAGAAGTGTGCTACACATGAGCCACTGGTGAAAACCCTGCTAAGCAAATCCTATTATGTGAAATGCAATCTCCCTGTGGACACTTATATTTTGCAGAAGAGGAAGCCAACTTATTCAAATACATTGTTCTATGATAGATAATCCTCATCTGAATGGCTCCAAATGTTTTTAGAGTGTGACAGGAAGACTTCTACATATTACTAGGATCATAAGAGTTCTAATCTCCTTTACTTTTTTGTTATGTTGCTTGTGGGGATATTTCTTGATGTGAAGAAAACAAGTATATCTCAGGCAATTTTTTCTTATGTTTAACCACTTGTGGAAAGAATCCTAAACCTGTAGTGTTCCATACTGGGTCAATACCATGCAAAACAAAAGCCTCCTTTTGCTAAAACCGGTTAATTACAGAGAAAATATTCTAAACTTCAAAGAAGTTTCATATTAGGCTGAGTCTATTTTTATTTTGTCTGGAAAGATTCATCCAGTTCTACCCCATACATGACATGTAATAGGAAATAAAGAGGTGAGGGCCAAAACCCAAGTCAAGTACAAAACTCAACTCTTGATAAAGAAGAGAAGCAGGTAGAATAACGATACTGGACATATAATCCATCTGCACAACTTTTCAGACCTCATTAAATTTTATTTTAGGAACTTTTTATCTTTCACTACCCACATGCACCCATCTTGAGTATTATCTCCAATAAATATATAAGAAACTTCCAATAATGGAAATGGAACTTTCACTGGCAAAGACTTGTTTTGCTGGCTTAAACCACTGGAGCAAATGAAGTAACCTGTTCAAAGAAAGCCATGTTTTGATACTACTGGGTCTTCCATTAGAATTTTTGCTGGTGTAGTTAAGTTTATTAAGGGAAGGATACTTTAGCATTTCTAACCATAAAAGCTATGACAGAAAAGAAAGAAAACACAAGTCAAACCTAAAATAGGTAGAAAGTAAGAGAATGTAAGGTCACTTTGTACCTCTGGTTTGAAATATAGCAATTACAGTGGTGATTGAAGAAATCACTGAAAGTACTGGGTCATGATCTTAGCTGTGGCTGACTCCCCTCAACCACGGCTACTTCTGGCTTGCTTTTTATAGACTATGAACACATCAAGAGACAACATAAGCACCCACATTCAATCTTACCGCCTGTATTTTGGACAGAATTTTCAGGTTTACAATTAATACATGCCTTTCTGCTTCCTATAGCCAGCGGGCTTTCCAGATATGGTGACTCTACAGAAACAGATAAAACCTGACTGAAGGCGCTTCTGGCAAAATTAAGAAACATCGAGTGTGTCATTTGTTTTCTACAGGCATCTCTCAGAGTTACAGGGAAGGTTACATAATACACTATCCAATGTTTGTAATAACCTTGTACCAGGAAGCAAACATCAACACCACATAACAGCAGTGATGAAATCTTCATCATGGAAGCACAGACCTGAGGCCGTAAAGCACCGTTCCGTCGGGGTGAAGGCGAATCATTCGATTCTTCACAGTAACGCCGTGCACAAATGATTTCTTGTCATTTAAGAAGTAAGTGTCAGGCACCCAAAGCTGATCTGCCACTCGGTTATCAAGCGTGAGGTTGAGAGGTATGCCAGCATAAGCCAGCCTCTTATCTCTCCAGTACTGTTGAAAATACATAGTCAAAGTGTAATCCTGGTGAGAGAAAAAAAAGAGAAGTAGAACAGTCAACCATAGTTTCTGTAACTTGAAGAATAATTTCCCTGTTGATCGCTTATTCGGCTGTTGATTCAATTTAAATTGAGTATTTCAAAATGTTTAATAAAATTAAATATTAATTTAATAAAATTAATTATATGAACTAATAAATAGTTCATATAATTAAAGTATCACTCTATACTAAGGGGGCATTTCAACTCTTCTGAAATTCAGCAGGTACCAGTATTTTTTGTCCTGCTCCTCCTTTTTTTTCTTGTAGTTCCTCTGGCAACTGCCTAAAATTATCGTATTTGTGGAACGATAAATGACATAATAGGTAAATACTGCCATCTTCCCTATTTTAAAAAATGATAGATAATTTGAAAAATGTTTGAAGTATTTTGAAGCAGTATGCAAATTTTTGTCTGAGAAATAACTTCTGTCTCCAAATATGTTGATTATACATGTACCTTTGTGAGAGACTGCATTTTGCAGTGACATAAGTATTTTCTCATCAATAGGCTACATTGATACTTAAAAAAACAGTACATTGTATAAAAGTCCCACTAATGTAAATATTTGGTTTTCATAATTTTGTCAGTTTTAAGGTTTGTGGTGTCTACTACGAGCTGTGATCACTAACATAATAGCCTAAACATGGATACAGAATCTTGAAACATCCATTTTAAAATTCTTTATTTCATTTCAGAATTTGCTAACCTGACTTCTTCATGTTGTAACAACACTATCTTGGAATGCTGTGAAAGTCTTACATGGTAGGCCTCATTCATTAGCTTCATTATAAGACATTATCAGTATTATAAGACATTAAAAAAAAAAATGCCTCGGAACATTCTAAAGTTATGTACCAGCAAAATTGAAAAAATAAATCACATGGAAAAAAAGAGACCATAAGTACAGGCCATTAAAACTCTTGATTTTCAAATTACAGAAGCAATCTAAACAATAAAACTCTTCATGAGACTCTTCACAAAACACTGAGAAATTTATGTGATCTCCAAACACATTTAAATATTTAGCAGCAGGTGTGCAAGCCACAGGATACCTGCATTTGCATCTGGTTCTACAAGCTGGTGATGCAAAACCCCTCAGGCTTGCTGCTTGTTTGGGAAAAGGATGCTCAAGTTTTCTAAGCACGGCTGTTGGGAATGGTCCATTCTTGTAATGGGTTTCATGTGGAGACAATCCAGTTTCAGGCACTGCTCCTGCCCTGTTTCCCTCAAGCCCTATGGTCTTTCCTTAAAATCATATGAAACTTGAGCCTGCCTTTCACACTCAGAGCCTTTGCTTTTTTGATTCAGTGATTCACTCTCTTTAATGAGGGAGCTGCTATGCTTTAAAGAAATCAAATTTAATTGCTTAGAAAAATAAATCATTATAGATCTCAAGGAAAAGCTGTTCCCATTTTAAGAAACTAATAGGAGACCTCTGAAAACAAAAGGGCTCAGCGATGGGAGAAAGGAGCCCACGTGGAACTGCCTGGAAGGAATCTCATCCCTCAAACCTCAAATCCGACGTGACTGCTCAAGAGAATGAGCTCTAACCTTTTTGTCAGCAGCTTTCTTCAGTGGGACTAATGGTCCTGCTCAGCAGTGAATGAGGTGCATGAGACACTGGGCATACCTGCCTCACTCCCATTACCACGTCACGAAGACCACCCCTCTCCTCCCGTTCTCTGCAATCAGTTTTCTAACACTGATGCATTAGAACAAGTATCCTCTACCAGCTTTGTTTTGCCTTCATTAAAACTTGTTTCTATTAACATTCAAAACTTGGATGTGCCTGGCTCCTATAATGGTTTGCACAGCAATGTCAAGAAATTTGGGATTATAAAAGTTGCGGGCACAAGAACAGTACACCAAAAGCTCACTGTGTGTAAATGTACAGTGTATGCACAGAATAATGCTAAAAAATGAAATAAAGGAGGTGGCACTGCACAGCATTGAAAGAAGTGAGCTGGCCAGCACCAAAATATAAGAGAAGCAGTACACTTGAAAAAAGTTTTAGGCTAGCTTTCATTTTCCTTTGGTTTAAGATAAAATATATGTTAACATGTAATGAATGGAGTAATTAATTAGCTAAATAAAACATATGTAACAATGCGAGCACTAAGAATCTGGCATTTTATTTTAAAAGATACACTATGTCAGGGAACAACTTTACAAATTATAAGCAGAAACACAACAACCATCAAACATCCAAAATTTACTGTGTCTTGAATGAAAAAACCTTCCAAAACACATTCTCTAAGGTACAACTTCACTATTGCTTTCTCTATTAACCCTCCTCCCCTCTTATAGCATCCTAATATTAAATTTAAAAAAACCTCAACAGTCTATGTCTATCAATGTATATATTTGCATATACTGAAAGCAATGATACCCCCATAAATTACTTTTTTTTTAAAAAAGAGAGTACATTATTCCATACGAAATACCAGCTCATTCTGAGCTCTTCACTTGGTATCTGCTCAGGAAATTGCTCAAGCAGCATCTTCTGCAACAGTAATGTACCCCCCAGGATGCACTGACACGTCTGCCCAACCCCACTCTCCGAACTTTGAACAACAGACATGACAGAAACAGAGTGCCCAACAAAGCATGTGTGCTACCCCACACTTTGAAGGATCATTGTACATTTGGGCTCTGCCAGCCTCACCTGCTCTGAAGATAATGACAGAAAAAATTAATATGAACCATGCTTGGCCACCCTCACACTTTTTTCAATTCCCTCAAAAAAAAAAAAAAAAAAGAAAAAGGAGCAGCAAGCTCTTATCAGAAGGGCACTGAAACTGCTTGGCAAGTTGAAATTGCAAGGAGCAATAAATGAGCAGGAAAGGCCAGTTCCTTAGGGTGGCTCCACCCAAGTCAGTCATTCCCTGCAGAAATTATACTTATTAAAACCCATAAGGATATCAGTTCTCATTCTTTGATTAGCTAATTTTCAAGACTCTGTATCTATAAAGGAAGTTTTTCCCTAGTCTAGACCTTAGAGGAAAATGCAAAAACAATTTGAGTGTAGACTGAAAATATATACTAAAAAAATATAGGTATTTCAGGTAAATGAGAAAATTAACTTTTACCACTCAGTAAGTAGTCTACAAAGTTTATTAAGGGCCACCTCCCTTCAGGGGGCTTATGATGACTAGCTCTGATATAGAGGTCAAGAGGATAGATGTCTAAAGCTAGAAGAGATTCATCACACTACAGCTACTGTATTAGCATGCCACCGTATGTCAAAGAGGACACAGAGCTGCCAGCTTTAGGAAATTCTAACTCCTGCAAAGAGCGGTGGACAATTTTCTCAGCAGCAAAGACCTCCATAAAACATATTTTATTCCCCCAAACAATACAATGCAACATTCAACATTTACCTCTCCAGATCCTCACAGTAATAAGACGCTTCAGGTCAAGCTTGGTAACAAAAGTGCTCAAAGCCCTGACAGGCGACAAACACAGTGCTTCTCAAGTACCTGGGAAATGTCCTCAAAGTGGGAAAAGCTTGACTGCACAGGCAACATGATCTTTGTTTTGTGCATTTAAAGGCCCTGGGACATCCTACAAGGATAAAGGACAGTGCTGGGTATCGAATTTCTAGCATGGCAACAATGCCAATAATGTAAGGAAAGGCACACAAAAGGTGTGATGGTTGGTCTTTCAATCTAGTTTTCCTGGGCGAGGAGAGTGGAAAATAGGATTTAAAAAACTCAAATAGTAGATAATACTTTGGAAGACATTTAGATACAACGATAAAGAAGCTGATATTTCAACTTAAATAGTGTATACTACATCTGTGTTCTTTGTGTGTATTGCTTGTGATTTTAATACATCTTAAGCAAGAATTATAGAGACTAACAAGTATTGTATGTGCTAACCATGTACAAAGAAATTTTTAAGCATTTTCTACATGATATTTGTCTGTCCTGGACTGAGCATACCGGGCAGGAAACACAAGTAACCCACTCCTACAAAGTCACTTCAGACAGATGATGTACAGTACCTAATGCACTACCGATAAGACTAATGAATGAAAAATACTAATATGCTGTAATAGTAAAGGAAACAATTACTTGTTTTCCATTACAGGGTTTGTTATCGCTAACTTTTCTCTCCTGCACTCAATAACAGTGAAAGCAAAATTCTAAAATATAGTTTGCTCATCAAAATAAAATTAACATAATTATAGCAACAATAATGTTCTAAATTTGACTCTCACTGTTTACTGTCTTACTATATTATGTATCAGGGATGTTACAAGTTTTCTATTAGCTGTAAAAATGTTCCTTCAAAATGACTGCTAGATAAACACTGCAATTAATAATTATGATAGAATACTGTTAATATGGCAATTAAGCAAAAGAAATTATTCATGCAAAATGAAAGAATATATTGAAAATTACTGGAAATATAGGAAAAAATTTATGCAAAAAAGAACTATTTCACTGCTTGGAAAGACTGCCTTGTATCTACCTGGTTTAAATTTGCATTTGGATGTAAATTCACGTCCTTGTTTTCTTGAACAAAAGACAAATGTGATTATTACCATCAGGTTTTGCATTATTTAATTTGATGAGTTAATAAAGTAAGTACTCATTCAGTGGATGAAAAGATGTATTGAAAATCCATGTCTTAGTCTCTTTTATAACTTCAATGTCTCTTCCCTCACCTTCTAACAATTTCAAAAATTAGATATGGCTGCCGTAGTATAAGGACCTATTTCTGCACCATTGATGACTGAGTTATATTCTTCCCAATAAGCCCAAAGTGACTTGCAAAACCAAACTCATGAAACCTACACTTTGACAAAATATCTATAAATATGTCCCCCTACCATAGGCAGAAGAGACCTGACAAATAGATTAGTGTACACATTAATTCACATAACTAAATATGAGTTTAATAAAGATGTATTCAAAACACTAACCACAGGAAATCAGAATATACCAGCAATGTTATTCAGTTGTGTGAGATGATCACATAAATCTTTTTCTCAGCATTAAAAATGTTCTAATAGCTTCAGCAACGTTCATATTAAAGAAGGAATTTAGAATCACAGAATCATTAATGTTGGAAAAGACCTCTAAGATTGTTGAGTCCAACCACCAACCACCATGTTCAGCACCAAACCTTATCCCCACATGCCACATTTACACATTTACTTTTGAACACTTCCAGGAATGGTGATTCCACCACTTCCCTGGACAGCCTGTTCTAATGCCTGAAATCTATATTTTTACACTATATTTTGTTTGTGGACATTTTGGTTTGTCCAATGTCTAAACAATAAAGTTCATTAATTGCCAGAAAATGGAGAAAGCCACCAAAGTCTATTGTTCTGCAAAGTCTTTTACAAGAAAACTGCCTGATCAAAATGTCTCTGGCAATAGATGTAGTTCCTGGGCAGCCTGAGTGAAGGAGACCTGAGCAGGCACACAGACACACACATCCACTCTAGTCCACCAAAGCATCTTTTTCTAATGTTTCTTGGCCTACCTGCTGTTACTATAAAGCTTCTTCTCACCTATAGAAGAAACACCTTCTCACCTCCTGACCTGGGCTTTTCTCTGACACTGTGCAAAACCTCTACAATACTGACAGGTTCAAAACATAGCACATATTTTCCCAAGCATGTGGCTATGATACTCTTCCTTTAAGAAAATGCTAAAGCAGCTCAGTCACACTGATTTCAGAGTGACCCTCCATACATCCATGTTCTCTCAGTATCTTTTGCACCAAATTACCATTATTGTTTCTCTCTCCTACTGAAACACAAAAGGATGGCGTTATAAGCAGGAACTACTTAGCCTCCAAGAACCCACTTGATTCTACAAAACGATTTTCCAAATAAATGTGTGATTGCATGGGTCTTCTCTGCCCCTCATACTCTTTGGCACTAGAGTTTCCACCTCCACTGATACCCCAGTGCCTTCTCCAAAGAGCCTGTTTCTCATCAAGCATCCTTGGGTGCTCTGAGGAGGGTTGCCATACCAACCAGTGCTTGGCTTTCTGCAGGCAAAGGGAGTGCAGTTGACATAGCAACCGGCCAAAGCAGCTTCTCTACTACTTTTCGGGCACAGGTGGTGGTCACTGCAGTGGAATTGAAGCTTCTCAGCAGGAATGAAGGGGGCAACCAGGCACCCTTGGGGTACTGCCCCATGGCACCTTCCTGCCATGGCTGGTGGAGCTCACTCTTCAAAATCTGGGTATTGGCTCTTCTCTCACTTTTCCTCTCCCCAAACTGATGGGGATGCTTTTGTGCTCTTAGGGTGTTCTCTCATCCCAATATCAGAGGACACCAGCTGACAAAAAAGCAATTGCTTGGGCTGAGCTTTGGAAGGCAAATACAAAGAAACAGCAAGTTCCTGCAAATATTTAAGTTCAGGGATGTAAGACAATAGAGACACAGTCTGGGCTATTTAATCCCTGACAGATAAGGGTGGGGGCAGAATACTTAAATATACCTTTTTTGATTCAGAGTATCACAGGTATTACAACACCACAGGCTTCCCAGTAATCAGGAATTTCCTTTTTCCATTCCCAAAGGACTGATGAAAGGAATACTAACACACATCTTTGCACATCACGTGTACAATACTCTCTGACCCAGAGCAGAAAACTAGCAAAAAAAAGTATGGTCTTACACTACCACCCCTGAAGAGCTGTCCAAACAATTTGTGGTAAATTATAATCAAAATCCACTTGCTGATGGACAGATAGAACAAAAAAATCTGATATTCTGATTTTAGGAGGAATCTGATAGGTTCCTCCTAAAAATGAGGAATAGAAATGTCAAATGTACAGATGCCGCACTCTTGAAAACTCTGAGAGATAAAGACAGAAAAAATATCATCAAATATCCTAAAAAAAACCAAAAAAAAAGACTTATACAAAAGATAAATAATTCTAGGCTAAGTGATTAACTGAACTTGTTTCAAGAAGCATATTTTCGAGCCAACAAGGCCTCAAGAAAACAGGTACATTTAATTGCACTAATTGAAATGCTGCTAACAACATACAGGGAAGAAAAAAAATCAACCTCTGTCAGCTGTCAGCTGGTTCCCACGACTGAGGCAGCTGACCTTAGAGAGATGGGAACTGACAATTAATGGATTGTGCCTCCTACACAGTAGCAGGATGTGCCACCAGTGAGTTGGAGAGATGAGCTACTGCCCTAAAATCTTAAAGCTGTAGGATTACTTTTTATCAGTTTGGAGATATAAAAAGAGGTAAAAATTCGGGATCTACCAGGTACCCATTTTAGAGAATGAAAGACTTCTCACACTTCTATTTTGTTTTTTCCGTAAATACATAATCTTACATCTTTCCTTTGCATTTCTTGAATTATCAATAAATATCGGGAAGGAAAACCAAAACTCAAAGAATGCCCTGTAAGTTGATATTATTTGTCATATTTATTCAGGCCTTTCTACCTCCTAGACTACTGAATGCATGAACTCTAAAAGAGTCTGCAAGGTGTTCCAGCACAGACTCTAAAGCTGGGCATACACAGATGTGTTTTAAATAATGTGACCATAAATACATAGCTCCATGCCCCTTTTATTTGCTCTGATTAAACGTGAAAAACATTCAAAAACATTTTCAGTAAACAGTATTTCACACTGAAAAGTCTACAGTCTTTTTGCCACCACAGAACTGTAAAAAGACGTTTACAAAGGCCCTCCAGAACTTGCAGATATTTTTTTTAATCACTCCAGAGTCCACAAAAAAATCAAAACTATATTTAGTAACAAAGACCTGAGGGATACATGCACTTGAATGAAAATAGTATCTGTTCACATCCACACTTTGTGGTTAAAAAAAGGGAGTTTTTACTCCACTGTGGGAAGAACTTCTTAAATCGTCTCATCTCCCAACCTATCCATTTGCTCACTCTGGGAGCCATCCAATCTCACTGGCACTGGAGCAGCAAGGCTGACACCCAAAGTTCTACTTGCTGTCTGTGATGATCTGAAACAGCAGATATTCTTACAGGAAAACCCATTCAAGACAGACACAGAGAAAAAAAAAAGCCCTTCGAGAAAGAGAGCGAGAACACAACTGCCATCAAATGCTTTAGCTATGCTAAACTTGAAACACAATCCATGCATTTTCAGTACCAGGGCACACCCCAATTGGGTGTGCCAGGCCTGGAGGGCATCCCCACACCTCAGGGGCCCTGCTGGATCCTGGGGCTCCCCTGCCCTGCCCAGGGCCCAGGACTCCAGGTCAGCCCCCTGGGTCCATCAGCTCCTGCCCCAGCGATGCCACAGCAGGGCCGGACTCCAGCTCGCACAGCCCTGCCCCAGCCCGCCTTGGACCCGTGGGCCCATGACTCGTGCCCAACCCCAGGAAGGTGCCCATACCCAGGGCTGGGGCTGTCCTGGTGCCCTCAAGCTGCCCTACTCGGGGTTGGGAGTGGGATGGGCCCTGCCTGCCTGCAGCCTCTCTGCCCTCCATGAGGATCCCCTGCCACTACAGACACCTTGGCCACTGTGGCTCTTTACATGTGAGAGGGTTCATTTGTACCAGGCTTTTATCTATTAATTTCAGAGTAAGGAAATGAACTGGAAGGGATTTACCCACAGTGGCCAAGGATTGCAAAGGTGATGCCTGAACTATCCTCTGCTGCCTCCTCCCTTCCTTCCAGACGTGTCACTCACATTGCCAGCTTCCCTCACATTTCACTCCATCAGTAATGCTAAGTCCAACTCTACATCTTGCAGTGACAAAATTAGGATCATGCTAAGTCAAAAGGAAAACATGCATTTATTAACAATTCATTACTATGGGTAGGATAAACTCATCCCGTGACACAGCAATGCTCATAAAACTCAGGAAAGCACAAAATAAATAAATGGACAAACCCCCCCAAATGTTGTACCCAAGAACAAATATTACAAGCATACATGATATTCAATATCCATACAAACTTCTTGCTGTACAGAGAGCTGCAGAAGTGGAAGAGAGCATGTCCTTCTGACAGTGCCCTTTAAAGATCAGGCTGTGAGTGATTTTATAGAGAAATGTCCTGCTGAAAGAGCGTCTCCCCTCTTGCACGTGATCTGAACACCCTGCAAAGATCTGCTAATGCTTTTGGAAGGGAATCAAAATGTGCAATTGCACAAAAAAAGAAGAGTTTCAAACTGCAATGCTGCTGAACTCCTTAAGCCACAAACAGGATGGTCTATAAAGGCAGGCTTGTCCAGGGGTCTGTGTCTACTTAGGATATTTAGTTACAGGATATATGAGCCTGTGGTGGATAACGCTTACTTTCCCCTTTGTGTGAACCTCATGGAGTTCAATAAGGCCAAGTGCAAGGTCCTGCACCTGCATCAGGGCAAGCCCAAGCACAAACACAGGCTGGGTGGAGAATGGATTGAGAGCAGTCCCAAGGAGTATTGGGGGATGCTAGTGGCTGAGAAGCAGGACATGATCCAGCAATGTGCACTCACAGCAAAATTCCTCATCTGTGCTAGGTGAACACTGTGATTTCAAAGGCACTCCTCAAATCCAGAAGCATAGGCAGAGACAAGGTTTTTAAAGAAACAGAGTTGTCTTTCCCACAGGTACAGCCCATAACCACTGCTCAATTAGTCACTCAATTCATCTACTGTTGTCGAATATCTCAGAAGCAAGGAAGTGCATTTATGAGGCAAGAAATCATTTTCCCCATGAGGCCTTTGGGTGGACAAAATGTGTCCGAGTAAATCAGCATGAGCAAGGTATATTATATACCATTGCTTTCAGATAGAGATTAGTATTTTGCAGAGTCCCTCAGTCAGGATGATCAGGTGGCCTCCTCAAATACGAAAATTATATCCTTGACCATCTAGCTACCTCTGCTCTTGCTCTGGCAGTGTCTTTCATGCTGGCTTCAGACAACAGTGCAGGAATGGAGGGTTTAGACTCATCAGGAACTTGGCAAACTTTGTAAAAAGTGTTTACAGCAAAAATGGGGTTCAGATGAAACTGCTCTAAGTAAAAACCAGGAAGGTCACTGAAGAAGGAGATTGAATTAAAGGCTAGAGGAAACCTAAAAAGGTGCAGAAGAAAATCTGGCTTGGCGATATATCATAGAGGGCTGAGATCATAAAAAGCTTTATATCCCTGAGAAGAAACACAGGACAGAAGCCCATAAAACTCATGTGGGAGACAAGCTCATTCTGCACCCAAAAATACCATTTAAAGATAACATAGAAAAATTAGCAACCAGGTCGAATACATACATGCTACTATTTAAATGCTACAAGTTTTAAATTAGATAAAGGAACTAGGACACTTAGTTTTAAGAGAGGATATTGACCTAACAGGAGCATCAGACTTGATGGAAGGAAGGCAGTCTGTGGAAACCACAACTAACTACACAGGCAAGAAAAAGAAAGGATACAGTGTATGTTTAAGAATGCTTTGCATCAGATAATTGTTCTGAATGTTGCACATTATGGATTAAGACACCAGGACTACATAAGTATTAGAGAAAGCTGTCACTCCCTAATCAGGATGACAGTGGTGTGAGTGAGGTACCAAGAGAGACTTAAAAGACAACAAGAAAACAAATTAGTAATCAGAAACTTCAATCATCCCCACATAGACTGGGTAAATGTCAAGTTGGGGTGTGATGCAGGGACTAAATGACACCACAAATGACTGATTCATGGAGGAGCTTTTGCTAGAAGCTGAAACAAGCCAAGATACCCCTGACTGGGTTCTGAGCAATGTGCAAGTCACGGGGCAAAATGCTGTGACAGAAATACTGCTCAATAACCCTGATGAAATTGGGAAACTCTCTTTTAAAACAGAGAAAATACAAAATTAACATAAAAATAGTATTTCATTTCAGAAAACAAATTGTATAACAATGCAGCTGCTTGCTTCAGAGTTGGAGAAATGATTGTTTATATATATATAATATATATATAATAATATATAATATATAATATATAATATATAATATATAATATATAATATATAATATATAATATATAATATATAATATATAATATATAATATATAATATATATAGTATATATAATATGTAATTCTATAATATATATAATATATAATATATATATAAAATATATATATATATATGTATAATATATAATATGAACTTTTGAATATCGAAAGCAACTGTTGAGTAACAAACAAACAAACCCCAGAATGTTTACTTTGTTAGAACTAAAAAGATGTACTTCAAAAATAAGAAGTCACATCCAAAGGAGAAGAAAAGAGCTAAGAAGATATCCAAGAAAAGCAAGATAGAAAAGCAAGACAAAACTGCCTAAGCATTAATTTTTTAAAGGCATAAACACTGATTATAAATCATCAAATGATATTAACAGAAAGTCTTGCAAAACAAGAGTGTATTTCCTGATATAGATTAATGATCAGGTATTTATAAAACAAGAAACAGAGACCAGCAGACAGTTTTCACAACAGTGAGAGGTTACTTGCAGACCTGAATATGCATTTGTGCAGGCCTCCATCATCCTCATAAACGTGACAAGACAGGGGATGAACACTGAGGTACCTAGATTTGCTACATTTCTTTGAATTGTAAAAATGAGAGCTGTGAGTGCGAGGAGGTGCAGAAGGACATCAGCATTCCGTACACCTGAGTGATAAAAAAAAATCAGCGCTGATGCAAAGTAATGCACATGGGGAAGAAAAAAGAAACAGTCCTAACTATGGACTAATTGGTTGGATTCTGAGCTAACTATAGCCACTCAGGAAAAAAAAAAATTGTGGTATTAACCTGCATTTTTATGAATAAATCAGTTCAGTATTTTGTAAAGTCAAAATAAGCAAACATTACAACTATTTGGAAAAAAGGTAGAAAGGACAGTTTGAATGGGGCTCCAAGCAACCTGATCTAGTGAGTGGCATCCCTGCACATGGTGACAGGGTTGGAAACACATGACCTTTATGGTTCCTTCCAACTCAAATCATTCAATGGTTTCTGAAAGTGTTCAAGAAAAAAAGAAGACTCACTTCACTGCACTGCATCATTTTAGTCTGCTTACACATTGAATACTGAATAGTGTTGAAGCCTCTGTCCCCACCTGGGCAGAGCATAACAAGGGACAAGGAACTGCAGCAAGGGGAATGAAAGGCACAAAACTCCATCTAGAACCAGACAAACATGCAAAGACTTTTCTACCTACAAAAGAAGAAACTAAGAGATAAATTCCAGATAGCTGTAATAATGTTGTGGAGGAGGCCAACAGCTATTCACTCTTCCTCACTTTTAAGAAACAGAGACCAGCAAAAGAAATTACCAGATGTTGGGCTCTAAACAAATGAAAGGATATTCTATTTTCACACATATGTATATGGATGTGCATGTTTAAACCAGGTGGTCCTTACCCACTGCTTGACACCAAAAATACACAGATGTCCCAGAGCCCATGAGCAGTTTCATAGTTTGATGCTGGGAAAATGTCAGAGAGTCTTAGTCTCATCCTACTTTTATACTATGCTAGAGTATTCATCATGGCCCACAGCAGGAAACTGAATACCAAGAAAGGCAGATTTCTGGTCTAACTTCATAAAGCCATTCTCATGTCTTTATCTTCTTGGAGCATGCTATGAAGTCATTTAGGACTCTGCAGTGTTGTTCAGGAGTGGATGTGACTGTCCTGTGGTGTTAATAAGCATCGCTGTTGGGGCTGACAACTTATCTTTCCCAGGGGAAAGGAAGTAGAAGTCAAGACCTGAAACACTTACACAATTCATTTTTGATTCAACTGCATATGGAGATGATTTTGAACATGAGATTTTTGCAAATAGCACAAATATGTCAATGTAGAATATTTTACTGCCTGTCAAAGTTCAGAAATTATTATAGAGTCACTTCTTTATTGATTTTGGGTGATACTCATGTTCACTTTAATTTGTCTAGCATCTGCTCATGGCAAATGTAAGCAGATGTGTCTAATTATTACCTTTTGATACTTGTATATGCATAGCATGAGTAAGATCATGAGGAAAACAGATTTTTGTGAAGAGGAGGCAAAATGCCTTTGAAGCAAATGACATGGCAATGAATCAGATAGCTAAAATATCTATTTTATAGTTGGGAAGTTAGCAAATAAACACAAGCAATGCATTATTGCAAGTGAAAACATTGTTTGAATGTGATAGATATATATGTAAATTTAAATTAGGTTGAAGCTCGACATCAGAACTGTATTCTTTCCAATTTAAGCTCACAGAATCATAGAATGTCCTGAGTCAAAAGGGACCTAAAATCATCTAAGTCCAGCTCCTGATGAGTTGATTAATAGTGGTAATATCTTTGATCTTATTTTTTTACTGTAACTCCATTCACATTTTATCTGAGTGGGTTCTGCCTATTGAAAGATCTTAAATTGGTTTAAACACCAGTTTAAATGGTGCATTTACCCTTTTTAACACAGCACAGCAATTACATAGATTTCTGGTCTATGTCATGAGGCAGAAGTTTAACCATAAATCCCCTGCAGAACCTCTAACCCCACAACTGCTTGTGCAGCTTCTCCACCACCCTCACATACATCTGTAGTTTTGGATTTTGGGCCACTTGTTGGCTGCACAGCTCTTGGATGTGCTGCTGTGTCCAGGGACAAATTGCTGCCACCCAGCTGGCTGCTGCCTTGCAAGCCTGCAGGCAGGCAATGCTGCTCGCTGTTGCGCAAGGGAGTCGATGCCAGCTTTACATCCGTGTTTCTGGCAGACCGCTGCCTGCCCCGTCCCTGCTGAGGCTGTGCTCTCCATGGCAGCACACTAGAGAGTCTCTGGAATCTTTGGGGTTATGAAACGTATGTCAGAAAGGGAGTGTGGTGGGTTTCTAAGGTGATACGATCAGGAAAACCTCAAATCTGGCAACTGTTCCAAGAGCAATGTAATCTCGAATCAAGAGGTCGCACTATTAACACCAAATGCAAAGCTGGTTACGTTATCAACCTCTCATGCATACAAATCATGCCAGTAAAGGAGGAAATATTTTATTTTAAAAGATCTATTAAAACCACAGAAAAATTTTTAGCTGTTTAAATTTTAAGAATGTTTGTTTCACTATTATGTCATCTGGTTTTATCCGCAGTATGCAGACAAAATGACTCTGCTTATGACCACATATCAAACTTTCTGCATGGTACAAAACTTGTAAATAGTTCAAATTCTGCTAGACGAGAAAGATGTACCTAAAACCATACTGCATGCCAATATAGGTCAGTGGAGAAGCTACACGTAATTGTTCCCTCACCTTAGCATACAATATTAAAATTTGATTCTGTTTCTATTTATGCAAACAAATACTTTTTCTCCACTATGGGCTACTTTTTTTACTACAATATTGTTTCTCTTTTTCTAATTAGACTTGCAATTATCAGCTACAAGCAGAAACAGAATTATCAAATTATTAACTGTATAAAACAAGAACATAAAGTAGACTGCATCTCAAATTTGGAAACTAAGTGTAAATCTATGCATGATAAAACCTAGTTTTACATTATCTCTTTCATGTTCATCCAGGTTCATCTCACAAAGAATTCATTCCTATATGACCATCTGGTCCCACATCTAGCAGCTCACCTTCAGAGTAGAAGCTGCTGGATGCTGAGCACATTAAAACATCTGATGCTATGTGGGGAAAAGAGATCTCAGAAATTTGGCTGTAATGACAGAAATGGATGATGATAAAAACATGGTTGATTGACTTTCTTTTACAACTAACTGTAACAAATGCGTTTACACTAAAAAAAGAACTGACTTTCTTTGAGCTCAGACTGTGTTTCCCAGCTAAGTGATTTATTCTATGCTTAGAAAAAGGCCTTTGCTTGAGTTATTGATATATGCATTATTATTACAATAGCATGACATAATAGATGTATTGCAAAAGGATTCATAAAGTGGGTCCCTGATTATATAATGACTAGATACAAATAAAAATAATTTGTCTTTCCTACCAGGAGCACAGATTATACATGCGTTTGTACATGCAGGCATGCAATCTTTAAATCCTGGTTCCATGCTACTGTATAGGGGAGAGACAGATAGTTTCTCTCTAATTCTCTCTAATAACTAATTTGTGATCATTCACAAGCCATCTGAAATACATGGAGAGTTGAAGCTAATGTTTCAATACTTTTACCTGTGGCTATGAATTCTAAAAGGATAATTTAATTAGAAATGTTTTTTAAAATATCACTAGGCAATATTGCTTTTTTGGAGATGAAGTATTTATTTTACATACTTCAAGTTTCCAAAATTGATTGACCTTTCTTTGCAGGAATAGTCTTCAAAAGTCTACAAAAAGTAATGCCATTTGGGTGTTTGCATTAAAGACAATAACAAATTATATTGAAAACTGTGGAAAATTAGCTCATGCCTTTCATAAGACTAGAATTTCGTTCACTGTCATAGATTGGGGCACACTTCAGTTACTCTACTAAGTTAAGGTCTCCTTTCAGTCATAGGGAATGAAATGATTTGAAATTGGGGAACACAGAAGAGGAAAGTTATGCACCCAGGGACTGAAAACAACAAAAATAGCTGATCAGTCCACAGAAAGCATAGATGATGAAGCTGGGTATTTTGGGCAGTTGCAAGAGCACTAGGAGCTGTCAGTGAAATGCATATGTGAAAGATGCTACTGTAATGCTAGCTAGCAGCAGGTTATGGAAGTCAAAGTGCCAGTGCGCAAGATATCAATTAAAATTTCCTCTAAAATATGCTGAAAAGTTCTGGTCACCTTTCTTCAAAAACTTCAGCTGGGAAAGGTGCAGCGAAGGGCTGATGAAAGCCCAAGGGAAAAGAGAACCTGTCTTCTGAATAAAACAGTGCCTTGTTTAACTCAGTGACATGAAAAATGGAGTGTATGGTGACTCTATCCCTGCACTACATACACTGTTTTCTTTCAAAGTGAGTAGCAGGAGATGGAGAGATCATATGCATCTACATCTTAGCAAAACACACTGTCAGGATGCATCTGCTTTGTTTACTTTGATACTAAGGAAGAAAATACTTCATGTTCACATGTAATCTAAGACAGTGTACAGTTGATTGCCTTAAGAACCACCGAGACACAGTTCTTCATCATTTAGCATTAACCTTTCACAGAAAGTCCTAAAAAATTCCAACTTTTATAAAAAAATAACCAACCAGGCTTTTTTTTTTCCAAAGGTGTTTAGGGGCAGTTAGGATGTAGGTTCCTGAACTACCTATGATCTTGAACTCCTTACCAAAGCTCTCTACCAACAAATTGTACAAATTTTAATAGGAATTCATTAGAATAAATTAATCAGATTTTTTTTCTTATTTATTAGGAAAAACCATTAATTATATTTAGAGGCTTCAGTTGCCTAATTAATGTTGATCTTTTAGTTGTTGTCATTGATTGCCACAAATGAGACGTTCAAGTTGTTTATTTTAGATGATGTATGGTGTTAAAACCAGAAAATCTGAACTAAACCAGAAGCTGTGGGACTTCTCCAAGCCCACTTTGGGGTAAAGCCACTTGCATATATCAATCCTGTTCAAGTGTGTACTTCACACTGCATGCACACATGCATTTGGAAACCAAGACATTGACCTCAAGAGCAATGAAACCATTGATATTGGAGGGATGATAGCAGCAAGCTGCACCTATGCAGCCTGTACAGATGCCTGATGCCATTGGGCTGATGGGCTACCTGACCAAAAAGTGACATAAAGGCTCAGGAGTATGAAAAAGGGAGACAAGACCCTGCTTTGAAGGTGCAGTTTGAGTAGCCTGATGAGTCAGGAAACAGGAGCTGCAGCCCTTTGCACTCTTGTGATTTGAATTGTGGAGGTTCTTAGGAGTGGTCTGATGCCCCAAAACCAGGATCCAAGTGTAACAAATATACACGGAAGAGCTCATGAGAGGCTGATGAAGAAAGAAGACACAAAGCAGGGATAACACTCTTCTTTGGTGCCCCAACACCTTGCAAAACCAGGGTGTAAGTTACAACACAGGTATAAGCAGTTTCTGCTTTCAGACTGTTTCTACATCATCATGTTAGGATGATGTTTTATTTTAAGTATGCTCATTCTGGCATTCAAGGGCTATGCTCACTTTTGACTGAAAGGAAGCATTACATGGAGAAAGTATTGACAAAAACCTGGAACAACAGTGAGTGTGCAGCCTATACTCAAATACAGTTAGTCTTGTACTTAGACAGGATGAAAGCATATTCATAGCTTTCAGACCTATGGCATGTCCATGCCCAGATAAGCATTCTCTAGAACACAGCCACAGCAGAAGAGCTTCTCATTTTAAAGTATTTCTATCATGTGATTCAGATTCTGGACTGAGCTTGGACAGACAATTTAGAGAAAATGGGCCAGATTCAGCTAATGTGATGCTATTAGAACTCTACAGGTTCTGATGAGGTTGTACTCCTGTAAAGGAGAGTACATTTCTCCAGGTAACCAATAAAATAATGATTAATGTAGAATGCTGTGATGCAAAACTAAATACAAAGAATTGTACCCAGAATTAAGCATGTATGCTTCCCTCCCTTCAGGGTGAACACTGGCTTTTTCTCTTGTTTTCTGCCTGCTAGCTATTTCTTCCTCCTTCTATAAACTGTGTTTCTGCTCAGGCAAATTCTTCATTTATTGATTCTTTTCTTTTTAGTATTCAACCTATTGTCATCCATTATATGGTCTACATCACTGGAGCTTTATCCTTTTTGCAGTATTTGTTTCTGAGTATATCTAATTTGATCTGTGCTTTTAAATGCATTTCTTCTTTCATGGAAATCGTGTTTCTTCCTCGAAATGTATCCCTCCATACTTTTTTCTGCCACTATGTGTTTTTTAGATTACCTTTGTTACAGTATTATCAGACCAGAGCAATAGATCCTCCTTATTTCTCTGCTGTGGATTTAGTCTGAATTCACACAGACATAACAGTGCAGAAACTGAATAGAACATTTTATGGTGTTGGGATCAATCTTTTTCCACAAGCCAGTACTTGTATTTATGTGAATGTGTTTTAATAAATATTTCTCGTCCTTCTACAAGTGATGTGAATAACAAGCAGTCACGGAATTCTGCAGGGGTGATCTTAGGAGCTTTGCTGGTTGCTGTTTGCTGGCTTTTGCCATTCTTCTGTCCATGAACTGTGTTTATTCACTGTTAGATGCAACCAGTTTAAATCTCACTAATCTATACCTCTCTAAAACAAACACACAGGTAGTAAATATACCTACCTGCCATGGAAAAAATTATAGATCATTGAAGCTACCTAAAAACTAACCATTTAATCAATATGTTCAGGTTTTTACATATTATCGAAGCTACCTGGACTCAGGTTTATCAGGCCCATAGATTCAACAGAGAGAAGGAAGAGGAAAGCTAAAAGACTTCTGAAGTTCAACCAGAATCATTTTGCATTTTGCCGTAAGATTTATACGCGGGTAAAAAAGGTAAATGGTGACTGATTCCACTCTTTCTGGCAGCTTCCATGAGCTAATACCACTGTGTGTTTTAATGTTGCTTTGGAGGAGGAGGAGTATTCACTGGTTCATTCAGGTCTCACCTCCGAGATATTTATGCATCCAGCTTTAAGGAAATGGCACTTAGTAATTTGGAGACTTTTCTTTGAATTATATAGATTTCAAATCAGTCCCTCCAAAGGACCTCAGCATAAGTGTTAAGAATAATTAAAACATTCATTAGCAAGAAATGAATCACAGTAGATTGCAACCAAACTAATCCGATGAGGTCACTGCATTTCCTTATTTTTTCCCTTCATAAACAACATATATCACAACTTTCCCAGAATGCTGAAACTTCCTTCACATGGATTAGCCAAACTATTTCTAAGCAATTTTTAAAAATCCATTCTAAAAATAAGTAATTCTATTCTGAATATAGCACCCTTACTGAACATTTTGTTCTTTTACTCTTCATATGTTGCATCTTTACTGATCAATTCATTCTTTACTGAACATTTTATTCTTTTACTCTTCAAATGCAGGAAAAAAGTTGACACCTTTTACTCAAAACATACTAAAATATTCTGGAGTGTACACACTTGCCTTTCACTGATCACTCTAACTGTGAAGCTGTTACCAGAAAGTTTTAATCAGAAATTCTTCAGCAATCTTGGTCCAGCAAGTTCTAAACTACAAAGTAACTTCCAATAGTCTTTGCTGTTTTCTGTCTCAGAAGAAAACTGGAACAATCATAAGACCATAAAAATTCAGCCCTAGTGTGTTGAAACATGCAGTGCAGTTTTTACGAGGGCCTCCAACCATAATGATGAAAGCCCATTCATTTTGTGTAGCTGTCACTCCAAAAGAAGAAGCAGCTTTGCAGAAAACACCACAACTGATTTGTACCCGTTTGCACGTGTACAATTTAGTTACAGTCTAGAAATAATCCATGCAGCAGAGATGGAAACTGTTTGGAAATACAAATGTTCTGTCGCAATGAAGTCAGACAGGCTGGCTTGAGGGGTTGCGCTCTCTCTCGTTTGGCACAGCAAGACGCAAATATTTTGATTATCTATTGCTGTCACATGACACCCTGTCACTAGCTGATAGATTTTAAACCAGTATAAATAAAAAGAACACAGAATGACACCCATATGCAATAGATATTGACCCTAAAAATATTTATGTCACATATTTTCATTGAAGCTGGAGGAAAAAAAAACAAACTCTAGTGCACTTTCCTTAAGAAGCCTGGCAAGTATTTCAGTCACATGGAGATCCAGTATTTTTGCAGTTATGCTTTTCACTAGAGAGCCCAGACTTCTGATTAAAGAATAGAAATAGGTGAAACACTAGGAGGGCGGTACCTTCTGCATGATTCAGTTAGGCAAGAAAAGTTATGTATCATACCAGTGCTGGAAACAATTTGAAAATGCAGATGCTGGAGATTTATTATCTTCATAAATACACATATGAAAAGGAAAAAGGACCAAAGTAAAAATCACACAAGCACAGAACCACTCAATGGTTTGAGTTGGAAGGAACCTTAAACACCACCTAATTTCACCCCCCAACTATGGGACACCTTCCACTAGATCAGGCTGCTAAAAGCCCCATCCAGCATAACCTTCAACACTTCCAGGGATGTGGCATACACAGCTTCTCTAGGCAACCTGTTCCAGTGCCTCACCGCCCTCAGAGTAAAGAATTTCTTCCTTATATCTAATATAAATCTACCCTCTTTCAGTTTGAAGCCACTCCCCCTGGTCCTATCACTACACACCCTTGTACAAAGTCCCTCTCCAGCACTCTTGCTGGCCTCTTTAAGTAATGGAAAGTACAATAAGATCTCCCTGAAACCTTCTCTTCTCCAGGCTAAACAGTACCAACTCTCTCAGCTTTACTCCATAGGAGAGGTGCTCCATTCCTCTGACCATTTTTTGTGGCCATCCTCTGACCTCTGTCCAACAGAGTCTTTCTTGTACTGGTGACCTCAGAGCTGGATGCAGCACTCCAAGGGGGGTCTCACGGGGACAGAGTAGAGGGGGAAAATCACCTCCCTTTAGCTGCTGGTCATGCTGCCCAGGAGATGTTATGCTGGTCCCAATACTGACCCCCGAAAAACGTCACTTGGACATTGGGCAGTTGAGTGAGAGCATGTAGACAATTCCTCATCCACCAAGTGGTCCACCCATCAAATCCATGTCTCACCAGTTTAGAGATGAGGAGCTCACGTGGGACAAAATCAAATGCTTTTCCAGGCTTGTACTATCACTTGCACTATCAGTGAGGAGACCTCTGCATGTGCAGTCCTGGGAAAAGCCAAGACCCACGGATGGGGTTTTGGATGGAGCGCTTACGACCTACTTATTTCTGAACATAAGGCAGATTTCTCTTGTACCCACACAGCGTGACCAGGAAACCAAGACCTTTCAAATACTCATACTTTTATGTGTTTCCCTTGTAAGTGAACACCATTGCTAGACCAAACAACACTGAACACATTCATTTCCCTTTCTCACCGAAAAGGTAACAAGATCCAGTATGCTATCACTCTGCATGAATCTCAACACAGTAATATCCAAATGGGCTGTTACAGTTGTAATGATTAATTAACTAATATTCACAAACCAAATTTCATTATTTAGCATTTACAAAATTGATTCTGTCTGGAATACACATTATGAAGCATCAGATGAATTGGGAAAGATGAAAGACAACATGCTCAGAGGTTATTCATATATTAATGTATTTTAATATGCTTCAAATAATTTTTCAGAAACACTTTACTTTTCACTTCAAATGTTGAGACTTAAACCACTGCTGAAGTAGAGACAATTGACACCCTGTGGATGCAGAACAAAGACAGACAGTTTTACTTTATACATACAATATAAAAAATACATAAACAAAGGAATTCCTAATTACCTGCATATTGAACTCAAGGGCTGAATCAGTTCATTCCTAGAGCTATGCTACCATTTCAGTGCTTCCAATTCAGTAAAACATCAATCCACAACAACTAGAGTATGTGGTTAAAATCCAAGATCTGTTCATTTCCTGCTCATAGAAAATTTGTTATCTTACTAAACAAAATTAATTTAAAAAACAAGTTGTCTGCTTAAGAAGTAGCAAACATCTTCAGCTTAATGCCTTTGCTGATGGTTGCAGGTGAAAACACCTCTTTTTTTCAAAATCAGCGACTGCCATTTCAGGCTGCCAAAAAATAGAAAGCAGTAAAATGTCAGCTGACAAAATGAATATCTGTATAAAAGCAATGATACAACTTGGCTAAAGCTAGGAAGATGTATGTGATAGCTGAGGGCAGTAGAGCTGTCAGCCTGCTATGCAGACTTTATTGTATTTCTCATTAAAAAAAGTAACATCATTTATATTGTGCACTACAGATACAACATTTTGCATTTGTTAGTGCTCACTTTTCTATCAGCACTGTTACTTTGACACTGACATAAATTTGCAGTATTAGCAGCCACAGAATAAAGGCATGCAACAGGATGTAATGACTTTATTAACTGGCATCTCCTTGTACACTTGTTCAATTAAATCAGGTCAATACAAGTGTTAAAGCAAACTTGATCAAAAAGTAATCTTATTTACTTAGATAAACACAATAATTGCATTAATCAAACTAGAGCATCTGCCAAATTTCCATTATGTCAGTTTTAGTGAAGAAGCAATCCCAAACTCCATGGGCAGCCATACCAATGCTTCTGAGGATATTTGACCTACGCAACTGCACATCATTTGCATCCCCATAAACATGAGAAAACCTCATTTCTTTCTTACATCTATCCACTTTTGGTAGCTTTGGACTATTATGTGACCTCTCTCTACCAATATAATCTGTCTGGCACTAATTCAAAGAGTTCGTTCCTGCCAAATAGTTTTCCTTATGACAAAAATGCTTCCTACTTCTCCTTCTGTACTCCCACACATATTTACATCCATCTTTGATAGCCTGTGGACTGCCAGGCCTTAGCAAACACTCGAGAAAGTTTGCAGAAAATAAACTGGTTTAGCTGCAGAAAAACTAATTCAGAATGTTTTTATTGTCTTAGAAAATATGTTAATATTCATACTGTCCACTGCAGTTGGTTTGCTCATGTTGCTCTCAATGGCAGTACATAAAGACCACAAGCTCATAAAAAGCAGGACAAGGATTAAAAGAGTATCTAAATGTCAAATAACTTGGGTAAACTGGGGTCATCAGTAAACACCATGGTGAAACCAAAATGTATTTTCCTGGTACACAATGCTGATGTGACAACAGATAAGAACAGTGAGACTAGTAGTAAATTATATAAACCACTTCCTACTGATACCGGTACAAGGCCTTCCTTTGTTTTTTACAAAACAAATGACATAATATATAAACAGGATAGAAAATCAGTGGCAATGACTAGCAGGAGATTTTATTCCCTTTTTTACTCTTAATGAAGTGACAGCACAAAAATTTATAAATGAAAATAAGAAGACAATTCTACCCAACAGACATTGTTAACTTATATTGTGTAAGAATTTAACATAAGTTCAGCTAGACCTATAATCCTTCCAGTTTTGCTTTGATGTTTGCGTGTACACATTGCTTAAAAGAATATATACATAAAAACGTAATATTTTTTTTCCTGAAATGTGTAAAGTAGTTATGGAGGCACACTTGTTCTGAAATACAACTATTACAAATATGAGAAAGCCTGTTCAAATCTAGGTCTGTAAACACTGATTATGAGATAAATTAACTTGGAAAAGTTAGGGGTTTTTTTTCCCAAACAGTACTTATTTTAGGATCTCGTAAGATTTTTTCAGTGTCCCTTTAAAAAACTATTCCAGTCCACAATATAGTGTCTTTCAGTGTATTACTTATAGCTCATTTAGTGCTCAAGGTTTTGCTTTTCCAGAGAGCTCAGAAGCTGGCACCCAAACATCCATTTGTGACCTTGTAATACAGTAACACATCTCACATCTTCTGTGAAAAAGAACATCTTCTCCCTTCCCTTCCCTTCCCTTCCCTTCCCTTCCCTTCCCTTCCCTTCCCTTCCCTTCCCTTCCCTTCCCTTCCCTCCCTTCCCTTCCCTTCCCTTCCCTTCCCTTCCCTTCCCTTCCCTTCCCTTCCCTTCCCTTCCCTTCCCTTCCCTTCCCTTCCCTTCCCTTCCCTTCCCTTCCCTTCCCTTCCCTTCCCTTCCCTTCCCTTCCCTTCCCTTCCCTTCCCTTCCCTTCCCTTCCCTTCCCTTCCCATCTGCTTTTTTCACTCCAGCTCTACCCTTCTCTTTTTCTTTTTCATGCGAAAAATAGCAACATTCATTATTTGAACCACTATGCAGCAAAGGCAATGAAAAGCAACTCAAGTGAATGTTGGATGACAATGGAATGGAATGGTATCCCTTGAGCTCACCCAGGATACTCTTGCTGTATTTTACTGCTAGTCTATCACATTCTTAATTCTCCAGCCCTGGTTTCCTCCTGAGCAGAGATGCACACAACCATTTCTCAGCAGGAAGATGTGATTGCATATTTCAGTTACAGCTTCCATATTCTGAACACTTGTGATCACTGAAAAACTTCTTCACTGCCAATAATACCATATATTGCTGGACATTAAAGAGGCAAGAGCTTCTAAGGAAAGAAATACTACATGATATAATAAACATCTGAAACGAAGCCATTCTTGTATTTTGTTTTATGAACAGTGATTCTAGGTACAGGCTATATGACAGCCACATTTTCTTTTTCATGAATGACAGGAACAAGAAAAAGAAAACTGCTATTAAATCTTCAGAGAGCATCAAGTCCTTAGGCCCAGGGTCACGCTGCTGTATTTTAAGCACTTACATGAATGAGATACGTAATTGCCCCAGGCCAGTGGAGAAGAATATTTAGATCTTAGACAAGCTGAAGCCTCTGGAGGGGCACGTCGCTTTCCATTGACTGCATATGCAACCTAGGACAAATGCACTCATAATTTAGATGTCTCATATGAACCCCAATACAGATTTCATAGGCAAGTTACTCAGCCTGGACTAATTAGGGTTGAAACAAAGCCATCTCTGAACTAAATACTGCAGAATCTGAATCAAATGTCTACTGCAAATGCAGTTTTAGATTTGCTATTCCAATTTGCACCACATAATTGCAAGCAACTATTGCCCATTTCAGCTTCTCCTTACATTTCTAGAGCTCAAGAGGTGATATTTGTTTGTAACAGGCTTAGAAAAAAAGCTTTACATTTCACTGTCCTGCTGCCTCTAAATGTTCTGTTACAGGAAGGATTGTCTACTTACCACTCAAGAAAGTAAACAGATAACTAACCTCTTCAAGTACAGCATATGTCTCTATAAATATTTCACAACACATTTTGTTGTAGAAATAAAGCAAGAAATAACACACCCACTTCCGCTAGAATTGATTCTGGCACTTACACTTGCCAGACAGACTCAAAGACTGCTGGACAAGCATTGGTGTGTGGCTGTCATCTTACAAATACACTTTAAATTCTAATCCCAAAGTTATAAATAAATAAGTTGTATTTACAAGCCCTAGCTTAATTTTGTTAGACTATCTAAAGCTGTAATTTAATATTTATTAGAAAGGCTTTTTGCTTGTTTGGTTTTTTCATTTACTGGAAGGAAGAAGATGGTAAGTGAACAAAGAAGGACCACAGAATCATTTAGGGTGGTAAAGACCTCCAAGATCATTGAGTTCAACCTTTGACCAATACTACCTTGTCAACTAAATGTCATCCAACCTTGTCAACCAACCATGGCATCAAGTCCCACATTGTTTCTCGAAAACCTCCAGGGACAGTGATCTCACCTCTTCCCTGGGCAGCCTGTTCCAATATCTGGCCACTCTTTCCATAAAGAAAGACTTCATGATGTCCAATCTAAATCTCTCCTGGTATAGCTTGAGCTTACATCATCTTATCCTTTTGCTGGTTGCCTGGAGTAAGAGCCTGACCCCACCCCTCCCCGGATACAACCTCCTTTCAGTGAGCTGTAGAAGTGAGCTCCCTTTTCTCCAGGCTAAACAACCCAAGCTCTCTCAGCCACTCTTCACAGGATTTACCCTCTAGACCCCTCAACCCCTCACCAACTCCATTGTCCTTCTCTGGAAAGACTTCCAGCATCTCAATGTCCTTCTTTAACTGAGGGGCCCAGAACTGCATATGGGATTCGAGGTGCAGCCTCACCAGTGCTGAGTACAGGACAGTCACTGCCCTGGTCCTGCTGGCCACACCATTGCTGATACAGGCCAGGATGCCACTGGCTTTCTTGGCCACCTGGGCACACACTGGCTCATGTTCAGCTGCTGTGGACCAGCACCCCCAGGTCCTTTTCTGCTGAGCCATTTTCCAGCCATGAAATAATTAATATTACAAAACAAATTTTGACTCATAATCAGACCCTAAGCCCAACCTAGCCTTATTCTTATTTCCACAGAGACATTAAGTCTTGGTCTAGAGAAATTATTAATCATAAAGCCAAGCAAGTATTTCCCTATTAGAAGCATAACATGGGGAAAAAACCTGTCTGCCAAGTAATTTATTACAATGTGTGTAAATAGAGAGAGGTGACTGGATCTGACATTAAAATTCATCCTCCTGGAGCATACTGCATTTCTGCACTCTGCTCTGGCAGATCTTGGTGTTATCTAGTTCTGTGCTTCACAACACCCTGTAGTAATGCCTTCGGCGGGCCTGGAAGCTGATTCGCCCATCCCTTTGGTACCTCTGAGCAGGGTTTGGTTACCAAGACATGCAAACCTATTCCTCTTGGATAGCTAAAATTTCTGTACAGGGTTGCAGATGGGACTCATGACTATCAGATGAGCCACTCTTTTCCTGGAACTGTACCTGGATGCCAGATGGAATAATTGAAACACCCAAAGGGACACTGGCCACCTGTGATTGAGCCAAGGACTCTAGAACTCCCAACTACAAAATTAACACAGATTTAAAGAAAAAAAAAGGAAGAAAGAAAATAGAAAATGGATGACCTGAAGTTGCAAAGGTATTGGACTGAAATAGCTAACTGAGTCAGAAGTAGCAGGCAAAAGTATGGCCCACAAATTCGGATGCTAAACAAATTTCATGTATCCTGTGTAAATTCTCACGCTTTCTGTTCTACTTTGCTAACTTAGTCATAGAAGAAGCCCCATGCTGTTTCATTTTTTTCTTTATAAATGAATAAAAAAAAAATTATGACAAGAAATTCTTAACTGATCCAACTCCTTTTCAGCCCGTCTGTGATGTTCATTTCCAATTTTTCCACCTCACAGACACCCTCAGAGTAGGTTAGCTGAATAGGAATTTCAGCTCTCAAAGCTGCAAAAACCTCCAGACAAACAATGTTTGACAATATATGCACTGATAGTGTAAACACTCACTTTCCTGAATAGCTCATTGCCAAAGTCTTCAAAGAGAGCAGGATTTGTACCTTGAGTAAGCGACATATCAGTTCTTAATGTCTATATATGTACAGGAAATAACCCAATAGAAACAGTATCTTCAAGGAATTAATCTTGCTGGTATAGAATTTGTCCTTTAGAATTACATGTCTGGCGCCTGTCTTCTCATTCAAGCACTCCATCTTTTTCCATGTACAAAGAGGAATAAAAATATAACTTAATTACACTAATATTACAGTTCCTACCTATTTATGACCTAAAATGATAAAAGGTATAAGTTTGAGTATTCAAGTATATGTGTATCTGGAGAATAAAAGAGTGTTTATACTTTATTCATCTCCTGTGTTTGGAAGTAATCTTTGAAAACCCACAAAACAGAGTCAATAGGAAAAGCAGGGGAAGAGTCAGTTGTTCTCATTAATTCTACATTGAATTAATTAAGAAAATTAATAGCAGAAATGCATCTGTCAGACATCACTTGTTTTACAGTCTTTAAAACTCAAGTAAGAAGTATTGGATGGAGAGAAGAAGAGCTGTAAGATACAAGCCTTTAAACAGAAGGGCAAAATCATACTCCATGCAAATTGTTGTTCAACTAAGGCAATTTCCCATATTTTAAATTTTTTTACAATAATTATTAAAGAGCTGTTGAGCAAACTTTTGGGCTTTCAAAAAGGCATTTAGTTCTGGGACAAAGTGGGACCAATTCTGTATCATTTGTGTGCATTCTCTTGAAGAGATCTAATGAGGAGAAATAAAAATAAGCCCATCCTATGGGAGTGTCCCTTAGAAACTGGGAGAAGACATTCCTGCCATTTCTGAGTATGTCTTCTGGGGAAATTTGATCAGGATAAATGTACTGGAAGAATACCTCTGTGTAGAGGTACACAAACAGGAAAGAGGCCCCAGGCAAAGCTGCAGTACAGACCTTCCAAGAGACCAGCTTGAAACAGGTTCAGCAATGAGCTGATGTCTGCTGATGGCTGACGAAAGATTGAGAAACAGAAAGAGGGAAGGAGCAAGGGAAGGCAGGAGCTTTCAGTATGATTCAAGGCATTGTAGCCAAAGAAATCAGAAATTCTGGTGGGAAATCTTAAAAGGCTGCAAATAGTTCAAGTCCTGTGGATGTAGGCTGATTTGGGTGACAAGCTGAAAATTATGCTGCCCAGTTTGGTGTAGCCACAGTTGAGCTGCTGCTGTACAACACTACCTATGTTTGGCACAGATAAGGGGAGCTTTTACTGGTTCTCTGGAGAGACCAAGGACTTAGAGCAAGTTGCTTCATCTGAAAAGGAGCTGTGAATGATTAAGCACTGGATGTATATGCCAGAGTACAAGGCAGTCCTAAAAGAGCCTCCAAAGGTAAACCATACATCCGCCTGACTGCTCCCATGCTTCTGCCCCTTGCACAGGTTTCCCAGGCTGTCTGCAGAGCACAGAAAGGGCTGGCAGACAAACACAAACCTGGAACATTGCTCTGAAACACACAGGTGCATGGGTTGCATCAGAGCAGCTATGGACAGCGTCAGCAGCCGGAGAGACTAAATCTAAATTATACCTTTGTTTTCAAACACACAAGGAAAAGCAAGACCAGCCTAAATACCAGCAGATAACATTAGGAGCAAAGATGCAATTTTGCCTCCCTGGAAAAGAGGTTAACATCAGTAGGCTTGCTGTACTGATGCCAGATGGGCTTTTTCAAGCATCTGTAGATCAAACTGAAGTCTTCAGGCAAATCAGAGACAAATACATGTCAGTGTCCATGACCCACTCATAAACAGTATCAGGGAAAACTAAACCAACCAAATAAGCAAATGCAAACAAACCTGGAGGCAGAACTTTATATGTTTTAGGCATTAACAGAGAAGAGTAATGTTATAATTCCTTTGTGGTCACCTAGTCCAGCAGAGACATAAGGCAAAGTAAGTACAGCTAAGCAGAACTTAGGACTATTTTGATAGAAGTGTGCAAAGCATATGATCAGAAACAATATGCTTTTAAGTAAAAACTTTAATTTGTTTGCACAGAAACGCTTTATAGACATGATCAGAACACTGCAAAATTCTAAATGACTGTTTTTCTGCTTGGATTAGCCATGCTAAATGGGAGATAATTTTGCCCTTTCTTCCTGTTTCTTTTTTCTTCACAACTCAGCGCTTAACACAGTCCCTCTTAGTTCAGACAAAAGTGAGAAGATGTAGGTCACTCGTGGAAAAAAAAGACAACAGCAGAATTAAGCATTCTTACTAATAATTTAGCAACAGAACCAAGAAGTACCAACATTTTGGAAATGCCAAGATGGTACTTTAGAGCCCTGCCTTGCCTTTTTCCATGGTCACATATAAGGTAGTTGTTTCAGTCTCAGAAAACATCCCTGCACGTCACCTCCAAGTGACAAGAATGGTGAATCTCAGCATCAAGGAATCTGTTTCTTCCTTGGAGACAGCTGCTTCTTGCTGTGCTCTGTGAGCACGATGCCTGGGAAGACTGGAACTGAACTTTCATCCACAACCTCTTCCCCACTCATACTTGTGTGGGAGAGCAAGAGCCACACAGGTCTTGCTCTCTCTCCTTCTCTGTTCCCGTACCCAAATATATGGGAGACAGCCTATGGTAGCATCTATATCAACGAGTTACACCTTTTCAATTTCCAACTAGAATTAAACAAATCATCTATAAACTGACTATCAGAAAGCAGGCTAATGAGACCTTAGTTAATATCACAAGCATTGTCAAACATTTTAAATAAAATCAGAGTAACAAAAGCAGAAAGACAGACTTTGAACAGTACAAGAAATAAGGAAAGCAAATAGGGACTGCTCCATCATTTTCTGTAATTCTGAAAAGCTAAGACCCCTTCATCTCCCAGCTACTGCAGTAAAATATAGTACTTGTGGAACTTTAAATAGATTCTCCAAGGAAAAAGATGTACCACTTTCATGCCAGCCATGGAAATGCTATTTTACTTGTTGCTTTCCAATGACAGTCATAGTAAATCCTAAGCGAGAGTCTTGCATAATCCTGCAGCTCATTCTCCCTCATTTGTGGATTTAATTAGAGATGGATAAGGTATAGCCCAGATAACTTTAAATATAGGAGAAAAATATTTACAGTATGTTACTCAAGAAAGTAATTATATTTCCCAGTGTAAATGTATGCTGTTTATTACATTTATTTAAAAACATATGCCAAACACCTTCCTCTAATAACCATCTACTAGCAAGACAGAAAAGATGTGAAGGGCGTACAGTAGTGCCGAGTACTCTCTGCCAGAAACTTTAATTTGCGTGGAGGTCCCCGTGAGTGCTTGGTGCATGTTATATAAAACGAGTATTGAAATACACAGGGCACAGGGAAAAGGAATGAACTGAGGCTTCGTGGTCTGACTTAGTCGTTTGTGTTTGGTACTTTGATGATGCTACAGAGTTGTTATAGCAACAGGCCAGAACCCTCTTGGGGAGAAAAAAAGAAGAAAAAAAAAAACCCAAACTGAAAAGAGTTTTTGTGACATGTAGGTCACTGTGCATCTGTTCTGATTGAACAGACATGGGGAATGGACACTGCCCCATTCCAATAACCTCTGTACAGGATCCATTTGTTTCTCCTGGGACTTTATGATCCATTAGACTCTACAATCAAATGTGCACATCCCCCCTTTAACCTAAATAAAACCCTAGCTGGTCTGGTCAAGTAGAGGAAAACATACGAGGATGTTACAAAAACAGATAGAGAAAGTAACTTTTTTCCTCACTGTATTGGGTCTGGCTGAACTGGAGTTTATCTTCCCTTAGCAGCCCTCACAGAGCTGTGCTTTGCATTGGTAAGGTGCTGATAACACCCCAGTGTTTTGGCTACTGCTGAGCAGTGCTGGCACAGCATCAGCACTGTCTCCTCAGCATTCTGCACCCCACCAGTAGCATGGGGTTGGGCAAGATCTTGGGAGGGGACACAGCCAGGCCAGCTGACCCAAATTAACCAAAGGGATACTCCATAGCGTATGACATAAACTCAGATATAAAAGCTAAGGGAGAGAGGAGGAACAGGGGGCATTTGCTATTTCACGGAGTTTGCCTTCCGGAGGAGCCGCTACGCGTGCTGAAGCTCTGCTTCCTGGGAAGTGGCTGAACACCACTCGCTGATGGGAAGTAGAGATTAATTCTTTTTTCCCTCTGCTTATGCATGTGCCAATTTTTGCTTTTTTTTTTCTCTTTAGTAAACTGCCTTATCCCAGCCTATGAATTTTCTTATTCTCTCTGCCCCCTGTCCCACTAGGAAGGGGAGTGATAGAGCTGCTAGGTGGGCACCTGACATCCAGCCACAGTCAACCTACCATACTGAATGTTTCATAAAAGCTCTGAAATTCCTTAACTTTTCCTCTCCTGCCACTCATGCCTTCACCTCACTTTCCTGCTTTTGTGGTCAACAAAAGCAGCAACTTGTAATGTAAGTGATTTGAAAGGGTTAGTAAGGTAAGGGAGTTGACCTGACTTAGACTGAACTTGGAAGCATGGAAACTACTGAACTGCACACAATGTCAGGCTCTTCATCATTGTTTACTGCTATGCTTGTCTGTCTCCTTCTCCCTTACCTTTGCTGGATTTTGAAACACTCACCAAAACCTGACCATTCCTAACAATTTTCTCTTTCTCCAGAATAATAGTTAGTGTCTGGAAATTGCAAGCAAACATTTTTCACTTTATTAATATAAAACACTAATAAGGGATAATTCATCATTCTAGGCCAATTTTGAATATTAAAACTATGCAGATGTGTTATCCTTACTATTTTTACTTTTTTAAGAAAAGTAGGCAAAAATTTATTTAGCAATGCATCACAGGAAATAAACATTGAAAAATCTGCATTTTAGTATCTTCGTCATCTTGAAAACACTAGAGAGAAATAAAAGGGTATTTCAGAAATTCATTAATTCTAACCATTCATATCAGCATTGGTGTGGGGAAAGTCACGCATCACCTTGGTGCAGTATAGAAGACTGACTATAAAGAACTGAAGCAACCTGGACAAATGTTCACATCTTGCTGCATGGCATGTAGCATATTGTAGTTTTTGGTTTATATTGTCAAATGTAGATAGAGGAAGGGTAACATCAAATTATGACAACTGCATTATTCAGATACAGCAAATCTAAGTTTCTAAAGCCTTCAGGGCTCTACGGTATGTCAAACATAGTTACACTCTCATGTTTAGTGGCCCTTAAATGTGTATCCTAATTATGTAAATACCTACATTTTACATAAAACTCCTCAAGGACTACTGGCAGGCAAGGGGATGCACCTTTTGTATACACAAACACACACCAGCAAGTGGGGTCCCCAATGTTTCAGCTCTTTTTAACCTAGGACTGGCACGGAGCTGGAGGAAGAGGTAAAGTGCTTCAACAGGCATGAGCAGAGAATGACTTTTTTCAGTGATGCTTTTCACCCACTTATCAAATTCACATAAGACACAAATGTAACTTACTGCAGTATACAGGGAATGAAGATATTTTCAAAAACACATCCAGTTCAGCCCAGGAATGAATAAGCCACTGTACATTCAGCTCCATGGGAATGTGCTGAGGATGACTAGCTGGCTGAGGATTATTCATGGCTGTGAAACCTGCTCTCAGCATTCACAGCCGATAAGCATACAGTGCCTGGCCTTTTGGCTGTCTATATTTGTACCACTCCGCTTAGAGGGCTTTGCATTTGCTTAGCATTGGTCAGGTCATTACATCAGGCATCAGTGCTTCCCTGTAAAGCAGAATGATTGCCTGAAGCAGTTTTAATCAGTTTGTAACTGGAAATGTTCCATACAGGTCAATGGCTATCAGTTGTTGGAGTGTGCATAATGTAATTAGCATGGGCTACAATTGCTATTTTTTACTTAAATAGGGGCCTTTTTGCTGAAGTCCAGAGCTTTATCTGAATAGATACTGAACTCTCTATCTTGCAGTAGTGGCACAGTCCATCAAGGCTTTATTCTCCAAATCAAGAAATTTTGACTGTTCAAAGAGAACCATTGTGCATAAATACTACTGGAGGGTGAGGAGGATGAAGAATCTGCTTGGCTTTCTACAAGTCAATATTCTGCTGCCCTAGCTCTGCCGAATTTAGGTGTTGTCTTTCTCTTATCAATATCGAACATGTATTGATTAATACATGTTGGGGGGCATGAGAAATGTTACTACTGTTACTATATACCTTGTAAAGCCCTCCACAGACTGTTCTCTATTATGTCACACATTAGTCACAAGATAGCAATTTCATCTTCTAAGTCTTTTGGACTCAGCTGTCATGTTTCAGCAGAACCTTGGAACAATAGCTCTCTGCTCCTAGATGTCTACATCCCTAAAAACATTCGTGAACTAAAAGGTCACTACCTTTCCTTCAAGCTCCTTCCAAGCTTCAGGAGTTCCAGCACCTCCTCCTCAGCTAAACCAGTGGACAGCTTCTGAAACACCTTCCTGTGTTTCTAAGTTGTTTGGCAACTAAACAGACTGGGCGCTGAGAGAAAGGTCGTGCAATTATTCTGAGGAAAACAAGACAACTTTTCCAGGCTCCTGATAGTGTCTGCTGCCCTCTCATTGCATTTTACATATTTAAAGACTAACTTTCATCACAAGGTAAAATTAGCACTGAAGCAGATAATTTCTAAAGCATCAATTCATAATGTTAAACAGAGCAAGTGACTTTCCCTTTGAATTCGCGTGTTAACATCCGTCCCTACAGTCTGTGTGTTCCTTGTTTTAAATGGCAACGGGAAAAAAAACCAAAAACCAGGGAGGCAGAACAACTGCAATGAGTAATGATGAACTGAAATTATATTTAGTGCTACAAAAAGTTTCATTTTATAATTAAATAGCACCATTAACACAACACTTGAATGCATTGGTTTAGATTGGTAGCATGCATTGATTTATATTTGGTAGCTACTGCAGAGAACAGACATGAATACAGTCTTCGTTCTGTACAGTCTATGCTCTCTAAGATACTGAAGAAGGATGTTTGGGCAGAAATGCAACCAATTCTAGTGATATACTGAGCTCTTTGCATACTAAAATAATAATCTGTTTTTCATATCATATCATTCTCTCAATGTACTGAAAAGCACTAAAATTTAGAGCTTTGTCAGAGCCATTCCAGCAGAAACGGGTCACGGGCAGCCTGAAACCTCACCTGTGATGGAGAACTGCATAAAAAAAGGGTGGGGAAGATGAGGATAGCTCCCTTTGCAGAGGAGTATAGAGCAATTTGATAAAATACAAAGATGAACCAGATAGGAAAGATATAGTGGCTTCCAGAAGATGAAAAGCACAAAATGAATGTGATGGAAGAAGATGAGGTAGTGCAGGGATTCCCAGTGTGAGAGTTTTGAATCCAAGATTACCAGCAAAAAAAAAACCTGCTTTGAGTGTCTGCGCTTAAAAGAAGACGAAAAAAGGAGAAATATGTGAGATGAAACAGAAAAGGAAAGGCAGTGTCACTAAAGGACATGGAAGTAAGCTTGGCTCACACCAGGACATATTTAAGAAAGTGACTGTAGATATGCATTAGCAATTACAAGCAGAAAGAGAAAAAATAAAATTAGTTGTAACCTTAAACAAATGTCGAATATGAATGGAAAGGCAAAGCTGGGCCTACTTATTTATCTATGTATTGTTGAATCTTCATCAAGGAAACCAAAACCTTTGGATCCAAATGGCAACAAGGATCAAATAAAAATATACTGACAAGAGTTAGTTCTCATTCAGACCCAGGACTGAGTCATGGGTCTGATGAAAGAATGAGACAATTCATGAGAGGGTTTAACTACCACATACATACAAAGGAAATACTTGGTAACAATTAGAAAAAAATTCAAACATGGTAGCTTGTCTTAATAAAGCCAATGCTAAAAAACCTTTCTAATCACATTCAGCACATTTAGAACTTGAAGAGGGGGGTGTTCATTTTTGTTCATGGTTTTGTTTTTTTACCTGCTGGGTCTGTAACATAATTATTAATTATTCAGTGCATGGCTCTGTGGAGAGAAATGCCAGCCTGTTTCAGATGACCAGCTGCTGGAATTACAGCCGACTGTTAATCGTTTGTTCATCCTTCTTCTTTACAGTCTTAGTCTAGTCTAGTCCCTCTCTGTGATCTTTGCACACTCCTTTTGCTGTTCCCCTCCTTTCATTCTTGACAGAGAGGTGGACATTTTGAAGGCCAAGCATGAAGGGAAGCAAGAGGAGACAACTTTGAAGTCCTTCATTCTCCCCATGCTCAGCAGACTTCCCTACTTGCAACTTGGAGTATGCTCCCCTGTTCCTGAAAGGCAGAAGAGAGGGAGGGGGCCACTTGGACTGGTGCCCATTCTCCTTACCCATTTGTAGAAAAGGGTATCAGTGCAATAAACTTTAGAAACATTTGCCGTTCACTGTCTTTTATATGTGAGAGAAGAAAAAAGGGAATCTGAAGTGCACTTCTACCCAAATATGTCTACACGTATTTCTTTTTGGCTTAAATCTAATTGCAAGCTTTAAAAGAATCCAAACAAACAAAACTTCACTTCCTCTTCACAGTAGGGAGGCTTCACAGGAGTAATGAGTGCACTTCCAGATATCCTTGTTTATCCTTCTTTAATCAAGACGAAAATGCTAAGCTTCATAGGAAAGGTCTATTACGTAAATTAATTTGAATAGTTCAAAATGGTTTAATTTGTATTGAAAAGATCTCATTAGTATGTGCATTCTTCAAACAAAAAGAAATATGTATATTAGTGTAGGGTGTATTTATCTGTATAATTAGTGTAATTGTAATAGCTGCAAAATGAAAATCTGTAGGCACACCCTAGAAAACATGAAGTAACCAATAATAATTACTATTCCTATTGATACAATGTACTAACTGACTGAAGAACTCCCTTCTAGAGACTTTTAAATGTGTTTAGTTTTACAGAGCATGAACAGTCCCAGAATCATGGGATCATAGAATGGATAAGGTTGGAAGGCAACACCAGTGGGGTCATCTGGTCCAACCTACCTGCTCGAGCAGGGTCATCTTAGAGCACATGGCATAGGATTGTGTCCAGACTCTTCTTGAGCATCTCTAGTGAGGCTAAATCCAGCATAGGTTACAAGAGCTAGACATTCAGTTCCATACCAAATGTGGTTTACAGCTTAAACGAAATATTTCATTCCCCTTAATGAAGTCTTAAAGAGCACATAACAAACACAATTAAAGCACAAATGCTGAGAGCTGATTAAGAAGTTGTTGGGGGTTTTTTTAAGCTTGACTAAATAAATTCACATTGTCCAGAACACTCCTCACTTTATACCTGAGCAGAGGTCACACAGAACAAGGGGGCCCAACATACATGCTCCAGGCTGAAGACACACCAAAGTGAGCTGCTGCATAAGACCTAAATTACACCTTTGTGAAGAAGCTCATGGGAGGCAAAAGCCATAGACAACAAATTACCACTTTGCCCTCAGATATTTATTCCTCCAGACACTAACAGAATTATATTCTCCCCAGAGGGCTGGGAAGAATTTTGCTTTGGTGACATATAGGTGTGATTTTCTATCCAGACTAGGGAGAGCAATAATACAGCAACCCCCTCCAATACCCCTGCTAGGACTCCAGGGGACCTGGGCTTCTGAAATGAGCTCCTGAGCAGATCTCAGCCCGGCTCTCCACCTCCTGTGTAATCATGCTGCTTTTCAGGATGCTAATGTCATGGTCTCAAATTAAAACCTGAAAATCCACAGACAAAATCCTGAATGTGAATTTTATTCTGGTTTTGAAGGGTTGTTTGCTGGCATTCGAGTAATGTAGGAGGATAAAAACTGTCTCAAAAGAGCAGGATAACCTCTGTCAGTAAGACCTTTGGAAAGCACATACTATTCAGCAGTGTACATAAGACCTAAGGATATAATTCTCAAGCAGAAATGACTGAATTGTGCCTTGAGACAGGAGTGTCACTCTACTGAATACTGTTTTCAATCCAGCTGTTTGTTGTGGTGGTGTACTTACTCAAATGATAGGGTGATCAACAAACAACTGTTGCTGTGCCTATGAAGAGGGCTCACTTCAGCTGCCTCCTTTTCCTGGTACTGGACTGACTGCTGTCACCTATCCTGTGCATCAACAGGAGACTGCAAAGCCCTCAGGGCTACCAGTCTGGTTCTGCTCCCTTCACCAGCAGCCAGAGTTGTATTTTAAAACTATATGATTACATACCAATATATCCAAAGAAAAAAAGACTTTTTATGCTACTGGTGAGTAGCCCATAAGTCAGCCAACATCTTTGATATCTAAGATGAAAATATTAGTATTTCTATTATCTTTGAGAAGCAGGGTACAAGGCTCCCCCAAGGAATTTTCACATTATTTTCTGCACACTATGCTACTGGATTTATATTCTACTAGAAAAAAAAGTCATTCTTTTCCTAGCATAATCCAGCTTGCAAGAGGAGATCAAGCACATTATGTGAACAAGAATTCAGAGGGGAAAAAAAAAAGTCTAGTTGTTTGAAATGATAATTAATTTACCATAAAAAATAGAAAGAAAAAACATTTGGCAGGTGGTGATTGACTTAGCATTGCTACTAGCAAATTTCAGTTTACTTTCAGTAAGAGCATGTTCACTGCATAGTAACCCTGAGTTCACTTTGCCAAAATCAGTGGAGAAACAGCCTGTCAACTGCAATAGATGTAGCTGGCTCTAGGCAGCTGGTCTTGAGTACTCAGTTTCAACATGGTGAGTAGACAAGGCCTGTCTTCCATTTGGGAGCACAGGAACCACCATTCACAGAATCACAGAATCAATCGGGCTGGAAAAGACCCCTGGGAACATTGGGTCCAACCTATAACCCAACACCACCCTGTCAACTAGACCATGGCACTGAGTGCCACATCCAGTCTTTCCTTAAACACTTCCAGGGACGGTGACGCCACCACCTCCATGGGTGGCCCATTCCAATATCTAATCACTGTTTCTGTGAAGAATTTCTTTCTGATGTCTAGCCTAAACCTCTTCTGGTGCAGCTCTCCTGGTGTCCTCTTGCCCTGTCGCTGGCTGCCTGGGAGACCGACCCCCACCTGGCTACAGCCTCTTTTCAGGTGGTTGTAGAGAGTGATAAGGTCACCCCTGAGCCTCCTCTTCTCCAGGCTGAACACCCCCAGCTGCCTCAGCCGCTCCTCATAGGACTTGCTCCAGACCCTTCACCAGATACACTGCCCTTCCCTGGACATGTCTCAGAACCTCAGTGTTTTTCCTGAACTGAGGGGCCCAGACCTGGACACAGGATTTGAGGTGCAGCCTCACCAGTGCTGAGTACAGGGGGACAATCCCTGCCCTGGTCCTGCTGGCCACACTATTCCTGGTACAGGCCAGGTTGCCATTGGCCTTCTTGGCCACCTTGGGCACATGCTGGGTCAGGTTCAGCTGCTGTGGGCCAGCACCCCCAGGTCCTTTCCCACTGGGCAGCTTTCCGGCCTCTCTGCCCCAACCTGTAGTGCTGCATTGCGGCCAATGTGTACTTTGTTAGTCTTGTTGAACTTCATGGCAGTGGTCTCAGCTCATCTATCCAGCCTGTAGAGATCCCTCTGCAGAGCTCTCCTAGATCCTAGCACCCAGCTTGGAGTCATCTGCAAATTTGCTATCGGTGGACTCAATCCCCTCATCTAGATCATCAATAAGATATCAAACAGAACTAGGCCCAACACTGATCGCTGGGGGACACTACTGGTGACTGGACATCAACTGGATGCAAAACCATTCACCACCACTCTCTGGGCCCAGCCATCCAGACAGTCCTTATCCAGCAAAGGGTGCACCTGTCCAAGCTGTGGGCTGCCAGCTTTTTCAGGAGTATGCTATGGGAGATGGTGTCAAAGGCTTTGCTGAATTCCAGGTAGACAATTTCCATGGCCTTCCCCACATCCACCAGGCAGGTCACCTGGTCATAAAAGGAGGTCAGATTGATCAGGTAGGACCAGCCCTTCCTAAAATCATGCTGGCTGCTCATAGTTATCTTAGAGTAGAGACTCTATGGGCTGTACTCTGTTGTTTACACAGGGCATACAAAATACTGAACCGTAATCCTCTAATTTTGTCTGACCCTTTATATTCAGTAAGGCCCATATTGATCCATCCTGTACATCAAAATATGTAATTTGAAAAAAAAAATAAATTCTTACATGGAAAATAGAAACAGGAAACGTGAGCTGAAGAGGAGGACTACATATTAAATATTAAAAGAACACAAATATGGCTTGAGCATCTAAAACAATTCCTAAGCTGAGAAATGTTAGCTTTCTACAAACAGAGTTGCTGCCTAGTAAGTATTTTATAAATCACTATTTTGCTGGTGAATAGTATGCAACCTGTTAAGCTCCTAGAGATGTTATATCTACATCAGCAAAGAATGGCTCTATTTTTAGCCACAAACATGTTCTGGGTAAAGAAAAGCAAAGTAAAGCCATGGCAATTAAACCTAATAGCTGTGCACAGCAGTCCTGTCAGGCTGTCTCTCCATAGGTGGATGGAAAATGCAGTGGGACTAAAAGCTCTGTAGCTAAAGGAAATTGCACAATTAAGATGCTTTTCTGATTTGGTATTTGTAATCTGTTTTTATAGAAGAGAGAAGCCATGCATTTGAGATTTTCTTCTAATTACGGGGAAAACATTTCAGTGAGATTTAGTCCCTTGATCCTATACCATATTCCTTCCAAGAATTAGAAATCAAGTGATTTTCAATTTCTTAGCTCCTGTGCTTTTATAGATGAAAAAAATGAAAAAATAAGAGGAAGATCTAATCATTCACAATTTGGTTCTCTGCTTTTCTTCCAGAATTCTCAACTCCACCTCTAGCCTTTAGATCCTTGAAAAAAACCCCACACCAGCAACCAAGCAAAAAACAAAAAAAAAAGAAAATCCCAGCAAAAACAAAAACAAAAACCAAACAAAAAACCAAACTCTCCCCCCAACCTCAAAACCCAAAACCAAATCCCACAACCCTGAAACACAAAACCAAAAGAAACTCCTAACATAACAAAATGCTCATTTATTTTTCAGATATTGCAGATATTTCTCATTAGCCATTGGCCCAAATTTGACAGTGCTTGGGTATAGCCACTTGTAAGATACAATACTCAGGATAAATAGGTGCTAATTATGTTTTGAAGAGTCTCTTAGCACTTTTTGACATGTTGCATCTCCAAAAGTTGTCTGTTCTGAAAATTTCAAATAAAGCTCATCTGAAGTGAGATGTAGCTGAAAAGAGTCATTAGAAGAGGCATGAAGGCATTCTGGGACATTATTTGTTGGTAATCATGAAAATAAGAAGAATCCTAGGAGTTTTGAAGGTTTTTAAAGAATGCCAGATGACTAAATACAATTTGGATTCTTAATCACTGTGCTTAACTACAGGCAAATACAGTTTTGGAGGAAACAAAGGAGTAACAAGATTGCTAAAATGGTGGAACTGACCAGTCTACCACGTTGTTGAGTGACATCCATTTTTTCGCAGCAACAAGCACGGAAGTTTTACATCCAGCAGTACCTTCAGATGAAATTTTTCAGGATAACATTAGTACCTGAATTAGAGAAACTGCCTTCAGGTTTGCAGTGGAAAAACATAATCCCACTAAGCTGGAAGATTTACCATGTTGAGGCTTACACGCTATGGCATTCAGGATATCGCACATCTGGACCTTTGCATCTTATGCCTAAAGAAATGGACCCAAGAGCTCTTCCACACGGTGCTATGAAGACCAGAACATAATTAGAGTGTTTGTTGGCCAGGCTCCTGAACAGGGCACTGAGGTCCAGCATTTAAGACACGTCTTGAAATCTTCTCTCTGAGGGTGAAGTATTGCAGTGCTTCTGCTCACAGGCTGTGATAAGGGTCAGCTGTAGTTGGAAAAGATGGCTGATAACTGGCACATCTAATTGAGCTTGCAGCACCTGTGAGGGTTTTTCCTTTTTGGGAAAATACAATCAGTAGCAGACAGCTTTCTAATGTGTGTTTATAGGGATGCTGGAATCAGACATTTACAGAGTGGAAAACAGGATTTCAAACCACAGCTAACAGAAATATACAATCTCAAAATTTGCACATTAAAATTTCCTCTAAAAAGAAAGGGTTTGAACCCATTTAGGATCTCTGAACAAACTTAGGCTCTTTGAGAGTCTCTGTGCAGTCATTTCTTTATACAACTGACTTCTTCTTACCCTCCAGCCCAGAGGAGCTTCATAGTTAGAAGCACCATTTCATGTGACTCTCTTAGTCACATGGTTTCCTTCTGAATGGCTATCACAGAGATTTCATTTTTCCCTTCTTAAGAGGGCACATGCTCCTACCAACCCAAAGCCTGAGTCTGAAGTACCTCTTCATCTACAAAACTGGCATTTCACAGCAGTTACAGACAGACGCTGTGTCAATAAACACCCAGGACCACAGCCTCATTTGCTACAGCTTTGTATCTCTGAAGGTCTGCAAGGAGGAAAGCAGAAATCTACATGTGCAGAGGGCAGGAATACTGAGTAACTGCCAAGGTGGACAGACACAGCTCTCCATAAGCTGAAGGAGAGGGAAGGGAAATGGAAAATCGTGAAGTAGAATAGAGAACCCACAGACCCATGAAAACTCCTCTTCAAATATTTTGTCCCCATGTCTTGCAGAGAAAATATACAGAAAATATATTTCTAGAGGAAAAAGTCTGTATTAAGCCAAAATTATAGTTCAAAACATACTTTAATAACTAATGGTAATACAAAGTATTTCACCTGTAGTGAAATAATCATTAAAAGAGGAGGAAATTGAGTGTTAAATACAACTAAAACTGAAAGATTCTAAAGCACTGAAAAATGTGTTATCCAAATACCCTTGGGTCTGTCCAAAAGATATTCAATGCGAAAACAAACAACAACAAAAAAACCATTTCAGTAACTCTGAGATATTCTTTTTCACAAAAAAAGAAAAAAAAAGAAAAAAAGAAAAGGCTTAATTTTCATCAGCAGTACAGCAAAACAGAATTATTTAAATTCAACATTTAAGTTTTTATACTAATACCATCCTCTGGGATCAACAGAGAGCTCAAGACACAAACTGTAACTTAGTGCTGTAACTCCCATCATCTTGACTAAGGGCAAAAGACACAAGTCCACCTTCCACAGTGTTTTACTGTGAACCCTTACATTATGCTACAGGAGTTCAGTATGTCACAGAAAGACACAGAGGTTACGTGAAGTAAGACTTGCACATGTACATAAAGCAGCAGAGGGAGAAAGAACCTGACCTTAAACTGTTAATTTAACAAAAATACAATTGTGCTTTTCAGCCTGAAGCCAGTGTTACGTAAGTACAGTAATAGAGAAAAATGGTTTCCATGCAACATAGCCTGATAATCTATCTGAATAAGAAGCTATTTTTAGTTTTCAAGAAAAAATGATGTCTTCAGATGAAAGCATCACTTCCACTATACTCAAAAATTACTTCTCGTCAGTCATAAGTATAACGTGTGCCATCTATTTACATTTTGCACAGATGTGATACTTTACCTGATGCATCTCCTACATGTTAAGTTCTATTAAAATATGTATAATTTAGCAGAATATTTTATTCCAGTAGATTATGTTTATTAAAATGAATAAATACACGGTTTCTCTTGAAGCCAACTGCATTGCTGTGTTCCGTAAATAGAAGTCAATGATGTTTCTGTGATATTAGTTGTAATTTTTAAAGACACTGATGTAATTTCCTTGTAAATCAGTTTCTAACAACAGTACTGTGCAAGAGTATAATAAAGATTTTTTTCCCACAGCTTACCCTTTGCTCATCTAAAAATTTTTTCTCCTGTATGCATGATTCTTATACACATTGCTCATCACAAGCAGAATTCAGAAGATGCTGTTAATTGTGTCACTGTTTTGTATTGAGACTGCACTATGGGATTAATTTAAAACAGGATCCCACACCTGAAGTCTCTGAGCTAGTACCTAAAACAAATTACTCACTACACCAAGAAAAGTCAAAGAATAAAAAAGCAGAGAGGAGAGCATGACAGCAAAAGAAGTCATATTAGTGTCACAGAGAGAGAGCACCGTGCTTTCTACATATAAATATAGGCAGCATGACAAAAGAAATGGGAAGGCAAAAACGTCAGAGGAGAAGGAGCTCAACAGAAGAGGGAATGGTAGAAAAAATTTACATACTAAAAGTTTAGGCTGAGTTAGTGGATAGACAGATGATCACACAAATGACCACAGGTGACTAAGGGCCTGTGATTCCAGCTGTAACTCTGCAACTCGAGAGTGACTGCTCTCAGCCCAACTCGCTGGGTAAAGCCACCTAGAACATCAGGCAAGTGACTTTAACCAGTGAAGTGCACTTGATGAACAGGAATGCAGGACTGTGAGTACAGTCACTGGATGCTGAGGTACCATCCAGCTTCTCATTTAGTGAGAGCATATCTATGTTCTCAGCAAGAGCAGTTGTTGGCTGTCTGAGCCGAGGGCAGAATCACTACAGGCTCCTTCATGTACGCTTGTGTTTACCAGTACCAAGAGATAGTGATGGCTGGCATGATTGTTCAGAGTTATGTTTTTCCATGATGATCAGTTCTGCACGTGTATGTTAGGAAAATCGAGGACTTAGTTCACATATATTCAGAGGTAATAAAGCAATTCAGCACTACCAACTCCATCTCCTGGGAAAAAGAACAGTTATTTAGCATAAACACTTTGTTTACGGCCCAAACTCAAAACCAGTGCTGGCTAGCCAGCTGACATATGCCTGAAGCATGTTTATCTGACAAAGGAAAACTCCTTCAAACAAGGACAACACAGTAATGAACAAACAAATTGTATCTATTGCCCTCATAACACTGTAATTAGGATGGGATTTAAAGACGGCAATACCTTTAAGGGAAAATCTGAGGGAAAACTTAAATTAAAGCAGTTACTATTTCTAGAAGGAAAGCCGAAAACATGTCAAAAATGGTAACTGAAGTTGTACACCTATAAAAACTTGTTTAAAATTTCTGTACCACTGCATGCTGTTTTGCAATTGTGCCAATGCCACGGTTCTAGAGCCTTTTCGTGAAGCACATTAGCTGAAAAAATAATTGATACCAGTGGACTGAGCACTGTGCCATGACCTTCAGCCTGGCACAGCTGTAGCAAAGGCAAAAGAAGCACTTGGGGCCACAGGAAGGAGAAATCAGCAAAGCCACCTGGACCAGTGGAGAAAATATGGCATCCTCAGTTCCTGTAGCAGTGAGTCCCCTTTTCCCTGAAACAAGACGTTAATGCTCCGCCCTTAATTTTTAAATCTTTTATGAATTCTGGTATTGCTTCACTAACACTAAATTCAGAAGGGTGGTCTATGTTAAGCAATCAGGCTTTGGCTTCTATTGAATGAATTACTAAGACAGTATTATTTTCAATGGTGTTGATATCAAACACACAATGGAAGATTTTTTTTATCATTGCACTGTTTCATGTGTGCTTGATAATAAGAAGTCCTACCAAAGAAAACAGCGATGCACCAAAGCATCACATCACCTTGTATAATAGCAATATAACAAAATATCTAAGAAATACATTAAAATATTAAGACTTTGAAGAGAAAGTAACACTAAATGAATGAACAAATATATAAACCTATTTATGAATAAGTAGGAAAGAATAAAGCCTAAGGTGTTGGGAGTTGCTTTTGGTGCTTTTTTTTTCCATTTAAAAAATTAGTATTTAGAAGAATATATAAGAGACAGATGAAATATGTAGAACACATACATTATCACATTTGAAATGTATTGCCACCAGAGCCTTATTTTTAAGCATCGGTCTGGGATGAAGGATGAGCTCGACAAGGGCTGCATAGCTCTGGAACACAGAGGAGTTTCACTGTCACCTGAGACAGCAAGAGCCAGGAAACTCTGAATAACCATTTTGTGCACGTATGGGAAAATGAGTTTTTATGAGCGAGGGGGCACTCAGACAAACCCTTTTAGTGCCTGAATGAGTAGAAGGGGAACTAGTAGATGGATAATATGCTGGTCACCAGGCAACATGGAAAAATAAGATGCATCTTTGTGGATCTTTGCCTGGAAGGGTTTTGCAGTATTCAGAGCAAGGCACACCATCAAGAAGTGTGTATCCTTGTGACATACACAAACAAAACTGCAGTTAGTAGCTGTAAATTCTTTCTTTATTGCTAACATTATGCACCAGGTCTTTATTTAAAGGGTTTCTGGTTTTTTCTTTTTTTTTTTTTTTTTTAATTCAAACAGTACCTTATAACTGTTATTTTGGTTGTGGTCAGCCTGAACACTGTTACAAAAATTGCTGGCACAACTTTTGACCAAATGTGTTTGGACTGAGACAACTTGGTCATTTAATTTAATTAAATTCTCCACTCTTCTCTTTTCCATCACGTGTAATTTAAGCCACGTGTGGAAACTTAGATTAGTGCAGCAGTGAGAAAGCAAATCTGTCTACTGCCAATTCTCCAACCAAATTTTATAGTTAGGGTTAATAAAGCAACTCAGAGACTGAATGAGAACCATCTTATGTTTAATAGTTTTAAAAACATTGTACTTTTAAGGAATAATAAAAATTCTTAATGCTGGTATGTCAGTGGTGTTATTTTATATTTTATACTCTTTAGCTGGCACAGATCCAAGCATGCTGCTGATAAAGCGCATTAGCTGAAATCATTATGCCACTTACACACTTAGGATGTTGGACTAAGCAAGATGATTGCTATTATTAGCATTTGCCTTTTGATGCAAAATAATAACTCAGAATATAATTCAGTGGTAGAGGAAAAAAAAAAGAACCAATTTCACCTGTGGCGCAATTCCAGAGAATATACGTGAGGAAGACTTTGGAGCAATTCATCTACTAAATATCTTGTAATACATATGTTCACTTAAGGTACCATGATTTTATTCTGAAAAATGCTGAAGCAGCACAAAATAAGCAACAAATCTGTATGCGGCAGAAACCACAATTACCTGAGATGTTTCTTGAAGCTCCAAGTCAATCTTCAGCTGTCATAGAAAGATCATAATGCAGGATTTTCTAATCTATTTTCTTCATAAACTACACCCTTGTGGGTCCCTTCCAACTCAGGATATTCTATGATTCTATAAAGGCAGCCTGTGGGGCTTTGTGCTTCTTTTCCTCCCTGGTTTTGAAGACTTCTATGTTCTAAAACATTGCTGATCTATTGTGATGTAAAAACTTTGCCAATTGCTGTTTGCTCTGTTTTGGACTCCCTATTTCAGTCTTAAAGCAAATTAGTCTCAGTGTAACCACCTAGCTGGACTACATATTTCTGTTCAACACTGAGCAAAGTTAGAGCACTCACATATTCCCACATCACAGTAATCACGACAGCAGTCATTTTTGCTGTCAAGGACTCTAGGGTCCATGTTGCCTCCTTGTCTCCCATTTTGAAGGGTGGGGATACTGGAAACCTATTGACTTCCTTGCAACCCACAATTCAACAAGATACTCAGGTATTGTAGATGTTTTTACAATCCCCTTAATTCCCTGCCTCACAAACGTCATGAATCCCAATTTACCCTTAAAAAAAAAAAATAAAAAGAAGAAAATGAGTGGTCAAATACACATACATGCTTGGTTTTGGTGGTATAACAAGAGGAAATGGCCTCAGGTTGCTCCAGGGGAGGAAAAAATTCTTCACTGAAAGGGTTGTCAAGCACTGGAATGGATGGCCCAGGGAAGTGGTTGAGTCACTGTCCCTGGAGGTATTTAAAAGAGATTTAGATGTGGCACTTGGGGATACAGTTAACTGTTGGACTCAATGATCTTAGAGGTCTTTTCCAACACAAATGATTCTATGACTATGAATGTTACAACAAGTAGAAGAAAAATTCATGAATATTGCAGAATGTTTCCTAAAGTATATAATATATACTATTCTATGTATTAAGCAACCAAAAGGATGTTTAAAAGGGAAAGGAAAATTAGACACTGTGCATTTATAGCATTAAACAGCATCATACACTATGAGAACATTCCAGTTCTGAAAGCAGGGAAGAGCCCAAAAACAAAAAATCTGATCACCCATGTTCTGACAGGCCCAAATAATTTCACAGTATCGCATGAAACTCTGATGCTTTCAGCTCAGCGTTAGAAAAACTTTTGTCTACCAGAGTGAACTGGAAAATAATTAAACTTATTACTGTGTCAGAAGTTTTCTACTTTTCATGCTATTGATTAACTGCTGGCAAAAATTAGTTTACATGTCTTGCATTTTTAATAGAGATCTATGTCTACTGCCCTCTGGACAGTCTGGATTTCTTAAATTACATCTACTTACTAAGAATTTTAATAACTGTTTCAGTGATTGGTACTTTCTGGATCATTAAGAGCTGAATACAAAGAAAGCAGCACTTCAGTGATAATTGTCAAACTGTAGTTTTAGGTAAATATCTGAAAGAAAAGGAAATCTTCTTCAGCAGGAATGAAAGTATCTGGGAAAATATTATCTTGTTTTATATATAAAACAAAGTTTCCTAAGGGAATTTGGAAAAACTCTTCATAGAGGACAACAGCCGGGGCACCCTTTATATTCTGAACAGGAAAAGAAAGCAAAGGAACGTGTGTGAGTGTGAATGGGTGGAGGGAGTCTTTCAATGCAAATTGTATCACATAAGGATTATATTATTTTCCACAAACTTGCTAATATTATGTAAGAAAACTACAGGGAAGGCTGGACTCTAGTCTTCATTCTGCTGCAGCAAGCCACTTGAACCTCAAATGTAAAAGAACTGATCAGTAAGGGTAGGACTATCAGAACTCTCTCTTTTCTCAATGTGAAAACTGATGGTTTTACTAAAACACAGGTCTGACTTAAAAAAAATTCAAACAAAATATAAGGAAGTCCCAGAGAATTTGTTTTGTAAAACACGCCCCCAGGCTATTTTGCACTTATTTAGGTGTTAGCTGACGATTCTTTTCAGTTTTTTTTTTTTACAGCGTTTTGGGTTTTTTGGTTTGGTTTGGTTTTTTGTTGGCTTTTTGTTTGGGTGTTCTTGGTTTTTTTGGGAGGGTGGGGTTTTTTGGGTGGTTTTTTGTTGTTTTTGAATTTTTTTGGGTTGGTGGTTTGTTTTTGGGGTTTTTTTGGGGGGGTGGTTTTTTTTGTTTTGTTTTTTGTTTTGGCAAACCATGCTGTTAAGTAACAGAGAGAGGAGCCCAGAGAGAAGCCCAGCATTATAATTTACTCACTACTAGTCTGACTCCTTGATCGCTAACAAGCGCACGTTTGGTTGTGAAGAGAGCTACGGTAGATTGTTGATGTCAGAACACAGATTAGTTCATTTTAACAATGATAAGCAGAGTTAGGGAAACGGAAACAAGAAAAGAGAGAAAAGTTGTAATAGATACCCCAGCCAGTGCAGAGTGAAGGTGATGGCAAGGGTATGTCTAATCACACTCCCGATTGCTTTAAACACGCACCAGATGACATAAGAGAACTGGGATTTCCAAAGCACAATAAAACTTGAGAGAAGCAAAATCTCTGAGAGAACAGTTCTGCTGCCTGACGTATACACCAGAAGTCCATCTAGAACTTGAGCCACTGTAAATACAAAACTACAAAGTGATAGCGCTGAGGTGCAACAAAAAGATGGGTTAGAGCAATCCCTCAACATCACAAGTACAAATCAGCAAAATACCTGACACAAATTCCAGCACCCTCAAAGAAAGGCAATCTTGTCAAAACTTGTGTTTCTAAATTGAAAATCCATCTTCATTTATACAACTGCTGAGCTGGTATTAACCTCACTACTCCAGCTGGAATGGATGGGATGCCTGTATCACAGAAGACTGCTATTTACAGATTTTACCTGTTTGCTGGATAACCAGAGAAGTTCCCCAGCTAAAAGCATGTTTTTGAGCAGGAAAGGTGGGCAAGGTGAAGGATGCAGCAGCTCATGCACTATGAAATGTCCCACAAAAACTGTTTATGACACAGAAACCTGTACATTTGTCTGTGCATCTCATCAGCTTTACTCGTTTACTGCCACATGGGCCCTCTTAACAGCAAGTAATCATTACACAAGCATCATTGCTTACAGTTCACCCAGTGTTCTCCATCTGTGGACTGCCCAAGAACAACTCATGGGAAGATTTGCTACTAAAGATTTGTTTTCCAGGCTGTACAGATCAGCCTGATAAGCCAAATAAGCTTATAAATGTTTCTGGAAAGGAAAACACTGATTTGTATAAGAGAAGTACCTTGAAAAACCTGGGGCTCCCCTATGTGGTGCAACATAATGTGTGAAGATAAACAATATACAGCTAATCACCAAAGACAACCTAGCCTGCTTATTTTAAGATTACTTCAAGGCTGTATCTGCAGTTACTGGGCTGTCTGTCCAAGCTGATTTAGCCTGCTGACATTTTGCTATGAAGATATTTTCAGCATTTTGGAGTTCTGAGTCTCATGGATGAAAAGAACACCTCTCCATCAAGCAAGATTGGCAAATATTTGAATAATTTCAGTCTGCACACTGGTTTAAGCAATCCTAGCCCTGAATGTTAATTGTTTAACTCCTCACTGACCACATCTTCATAACTTTAATCATGTTGCACACAGGGCATGGTAGAGTCTTTTACTCTGGAAAAAATACTGGCTGCATTTAAATAAACCAACCACAGATTTCTAAAAGATCAGGAAGTACCATAAAAATTACTGAGTGCCATCCCTTGCAATTGCAGGATTTGATGGAGTCAGAATTCCATTCACTATGAGAACCAGGAGTAAGTTACTGAACAGTAGCCTTAGAAAGGCAGAGGCAGACTCTTAAATTAGGTTGATAAGATGAAGACTGATGGACATTGTTTTTGCTACTATAGTATTAATCATTATGTAAAAGGTGAGACCTCCACTCTGCAAGCTTAATGTTCTTATGCCCAGAGCATTTCTATGGGCAAAACTTAAACTGCTTCAGTGCTTGCAGAAGCCACATACAGCAAGAGTACAAATATAAGCAGTGCCTGCTCAGGTAAACGATGCAGCACAGTAAACAGTGTCTTCTCCAAAGTCTCAGGAACCTCACTTCTGATTTTTTTTACTGAGGGACACAATGCAAACTCTTCTGACATATTTTGGTAGGCGCCTCCTCATCAGCTTCAGGACTAAAATGATGCCAGTCATCTCCTGATTGTTTGCCAGGGCTGTGTCTTTAACATCCAGGTGGACAAAGAGTGAACGCTGACAGATAAGATCTGGCAAATCAATATCTGCTTGATTAGGTATTTCAGTGTCTATACACAAAGTACTGCATTCCTACATATTCAAATTATCAGCAATGTTGGAGTAGGTCTGCTTCCCAAAGTAATCTGATGGACTGCAAGATGGAAATTGTTTTGACGTGACAGGTTTTTCTGCATGGAAGGTGACACAGAGAAGGATTGAGTAAATCCAGCAAATACACTGTACAAATGGAAACAGAGAGGTAAAATGTCCCACTCGTTCTCTCATGCCCACGGCATAGCAGTAGGATGGCACCATGGCACAGCAGTACGAACCAAGTCCTCCAAACACATCAGCAGTGTGAGAATCATGACACCATTGCTCCAACAGGCACAGCCACTGTGTGTTTTGATATGCCCTTGATATGCCCAGTCCCACCAAGACACAGCATTGTGGAGGGATATAGCCTGCTCCAGCCAGTTTTGGTTTGGATGACTTGACGAAATTCCCCATATTGAAGTTGATGACTGCAAATGGAGCAGGGGCATTTCCAGAAAAGGGACATTAGCACTGTCCTATCATGGTCTTGGTTCAGAACAGTGAAGTCTGAAAACTTCTAGTAGAAAAGCACTCTGGTATTTTACCAATAGGGAGGGAACTGAAGAAACAAACAAAAAAAAGCAGAAAGACTCTGACTCCAGTAATGTCAGAGAAATATTCCAGTGAAGGAATGTGGATGATACAAGAAGGCAGAGCTGGCAAAGATGACAAAGACAAAGATGAAGAAAATGGGCAAGGGGTCCTAGGATCATTTTTAAAATCCAGATTTTCTTCACTGCAGCAGAAATAGAGGTGATTTCTCTTGAAACTTTTCTTCCATATCTATACTACTACTGCACTGTTCATTTGGGGTGTCCTCTAAGGTAAAAACTATTACAAGTGCAAAACAAGAAATGACATTCTATGGAGGTAGGTGGCTATATTACAGCTATGGAGGAAATTACTGGACCTTTTAATAAATGAAGTTTAAAATTGAGATTTCTAGTACTGGAGGGTAGTGGTTTGCACATAGTATGGACAGCAAAGAACTTCCGAGTTTTATCATGGTTAGTGATAAACTTGCTCCATTTCAGCAAGTATATCACTTTAGCTAACATCTTCCTAAACTGAACAGAGCTAGGCACTTTAATATACTTTAAAGCACATAGATAGATAGTTTGATGCCTCTCAGCTGCAGTTTGCAGCAAAGTAAGTAAGACCTGTTAAATAAACATTAAAGCATAACTAAACATTTCATGAAGAAAATATTGTGGGATGCATCAGGAGACCTGAGTATGCTCCACCTCATGGTCTGCTGCCACACTGCTTGAAAAAAGCAGCTGAACATTTTTGAAGGCAAGCACTCAATACCTAACTACATTTTATATGGACATAAATGGTGGCACCATATCCCAACATTACTAAAAGGAGTAAAAATGTTATCGAATCATCTGTACAACTGAAAGCACTCAATCTTTATTTTACATCATCTATTACAAAGGTAAAGTAGGCAAAGAAGATATTTTCTTCTTAACTAATTAAAATTCCAGCCTGGCATAAGCGGAGTAAGTCAAAGCGTGATGTCCATGCAGCTACTCAAGAAGAGATTATGATACATCTCAGTAGGATAATGGAGGGCAGAAGGAGTTTTGTACTTAAGATCCAGGTGTAATATCTGCCACATTTAGTCCAACTACAAGTTTTTGAAGTAAAAATTTGTGACAGGTATTATCATTAGGCTATTCATAGCAATAAAATAGTATTTTTAGCTGTATTAACTGTTCTTGAACTTTGTACATATTGATATTATTTTTCTTCTTTTACCTAAAATATTCACTATCACCAAAGTAAACAATTCACTTTGTATTTCCAGTATATTTCTGTATTAAATGTTGGCTTATATGTGTTTGTTTACCAGCAGCTTCTCCTCAAGATGCTGGTGTTACAGAACATCAGAGTTTCGCAGTTGTAAGCACGAATAATTCAGGCTGATGTTCGCTATAGTGGGTTTTTTCAAATTGGCACATGAAAACCTGAAGTGGGATTTGTGACCCAGCCCTTGAAAGCATGCAGTAGCACATTTGATTTAAGAAGTGGAGCACCTGTAATTGAGGTCTATGTTCAAATTCCCTTCTGTAAACTACAAAAGCAGCCTTAATCCTGTACTGCAGTCACTGAGAGAAATTTCAGCAGTTTGATCAACTTAATGTGTAGAACCTCCCAATATTTAAGATAGATTTTTCAATATTCTCCAAATCAAACAATTTGTCCCAAATACAACCAATTAATTTAATTAAGTACACTAGGACCTATCAGGCTGTGAAGTGATTTGGCAGTAGCTTTCCATATAGACTGAAATGTGCTGCAAACACCAAGTACAATCTTTCCCAAATTTCCAGCAGCTTTTTTTATTCTCTCCCTTATTTTTCAAAGAAATGGGGGTGGACATCAAATAAATGGTTTGAAATAGTCCTGGTAAAATTATATGCAAGCTCAAAGCTGTAAACAACCCAGGCCAAATTAGTTCTTCCTCCTTTTAAGATTTTCATTAGAGAGTAAAATTTTTCCTATACATGCCTTGAAATCCTGATTCAATTTAATTATGCCTTAGCTCTTATCCAAATAACATAAATTGAGAGGTTTTGGTGATAAACAAATATAGTAGGACTACAACCCACTTTCACTGCATACTGTATCATTTCAAATCTGTTCAATAAATACAAATTTAGTTAATTAAATGACTAGCAGTTCACTCAGTGGACAAACATTGACGCTAAACGCTGACTCTTAACTATGCATAGCATAGACATTTATCAATTCTTAATCTGGTTTCACTGTCTGAAAAAAAGGGAGCCTATTACACACACCCTAATAAAATTCTCAATTATAACAAAGCTGAAATATGCCATGTTGTCAACAGATCTCAGGTAATAATAACAATAAATTATCCTGTCTATACTCTTGATACATGTAAACATTACAACTCCCTGTAAAAATACTAAAACGGTGGAAGAATTATTCATTGTGTTTTCTCAATAATAAATGGATCAAGGGATTTCAATGAAACCTGTCTTTTTGATGATCTCTATGAAGTCTCTGAAAATTTAAATAAAATGGCTGAGGTTCAGAGCTGTCAAGCCAGAGAAATCTCACTTGGAGGAGGAATAATGAATCATGGTGTCTTTCAGATAATTTGGACTCCTTCCTTCTCCAGCATTTTCAGAAATGCCTATTGTAGATAAACAGCTAGAAATACATCTGGGCACATAGCTGGCAAGTAAAACAGCGACAAAATTGAGGACTATCCACTTCTATAATCAAATCTTTCCACCCCCCATCAGAAGTGAAAAAAGAACCTTCCATTACATACAGAAGCCTAATGGAAGACTGAAGAAACTTAGCTACTATTTATTTTACATTAGTCTGTAATGTAACATGCTTCCTTCAATCACTTATGATTTACTCATGGTACTCCAAATTCACATCAAGAAGGACTGTGTAGGGCCCTCCCTGCATAAAGACTTTTTGAAGTCTCATGAGAGAAGAATCAAAAATTAGGTCTGCTTCACTAAAAATTCAGGGAAAAACAAATCCTACCAAATTCCTATGCTTTTTTTTTCTTTCTTTCTTTTTTGATGCAGGACAAAATGTTCCAAGATCCCCCCTTCAATTTTGCTTCTAAATCCTGACTACCTCCTTCTGATTTCTTACCCCATCTATATGCTTATGGGCATATGGTCTTCTGGACTAGAGAGGTTCTGTTCAGAGGTGCATCCCTTTACAAAGGAGCTCCGCATAAAAAGAAGAAAGGTACAGGAAAACAACTCTGGTTTTGGAGACATATAATTCCATGTTTTTAGAGGTTTCTTGCGCTTAATTGCATTAAAAAAACTTTAAAAAGTGAATTCTTACGGATCAAAACACAGAAAACAACAAAATGCCTTACGAATTGGTTTTATATCTGAGAAGCACTAATAGAATTTCACTTCACAATCAGTTTCAAGGCACGACAGACATAATTAGACTTCACATCTGACATCTGGCCATAAAACAGAACACTGCCACCTTCCCGCTCAGCACTGTGCCTTCCTTCTGCCAGATGACCCCAGCCCATCCCTCTGCTCCAGTGCTGGCTCTCTCACTTAACAGGGAATATAGATTTCACGTTGCTCCAGTTCCATACTCATTCTTGGAGGTTAAGATCATGTCATGAATATGACTCAGACCTCAATTCAAAAATGTACTGAAGACAAAAAGTGTTCAATGAGTTCTTAAAAGGCAAATATTAGAGGCCTAACACTTCTATATTCTCAGTCATTTGTCTTTGCTAAGGATCACAATGGTATTGAAGAAATATGTTTTACAAATGAGGTATGTACACCCAAAACTGTATTATTCAGATTTTATGAGTGAGTCATCTTGTCACTTGATGATTTGAAATTGCTTCTTCCTAAGCATGTAGGTATGCAGTTTATAAATGGAGATTTCCACTAGTTAACTGTAAATCTCCTCCACAGCTCAACAAATCCCACTGACCACCTCTTCCTCACAGTTGTTCTAAACAAACACCATACAGATTATTCATGGGGATATGTATGTTATGTTTCCTCTAATGACTCTGGATTGCTCTTAATCTTTTCAAGATCTGTGCACTATAAACAGAGATTATCTCAGGATTAGGGTGTTAATTTAGAGTGTGTCAGGTGGTTAGAGAAACTATTCCTGTGTTTGATCTGATGCCACTTAAATCTTAAGCCAAATTGCCATTCCTTCATTGAGATGTAAACAATTTCTAACGAATAGTTAACAATTATTTGGACTTTCTTTCCTGATCTTCCTACAAAATGTACATTCTGGTTTTAAAATTTAAAATGTACAAAAGTTTATGTGGCATAAAACAAAGTGCCAGTTAATACTGCACATGATGTTGGACTTGAACTAGCCAACCATGAGAACAATGTAAGGGAAAAATAAGGCTTTATCGGTAAAGTAATTTACTCTTGAAGTATCAGGTCATTTATCAAATTGTGTTTTAAAATGGAACGTAAATTGTGAAAGTGTATCTTTAAAAATTTTCCAGAAAAAAACATTTAAAAAGCATTTTATCTCCAGTTACAACACCAAGTCAGGAAACCACCTTAACTCACTTTTATTTAGCAAAACCTTTCACATCAGGACTGCCTGTAACTCACACTCTGACACTCACAGTGATGCTGAAGCCAGGCCTTAAAACATCATTGCCAATTTGAACAACACTGGCAAGGCTTCCCCCTTGTTCTCCATCCTTTCTGCATTACTCTGCCACAAGGCCACTCTAAACCAAGTCGAAAGGACTGCAGAGCAAGCCCAACTGGGACGGCCAGAATGCTGTCACTTCCAAGGTGCTTTTGAATAGATGAACCGAAAGGAAATTCCTGCAGCCGGGAAACCAAGGGCCTTGGGGCTGCACTCTTTCAGAGGCTGAACATGTTTCAGCAGAGCAAGGAACACTGACAAAGCTGACCCAGAGCATACACGATGTTTATTTTTTCCTTCCCGTTGCAGTAGGCGATCTCTCGTTGAAGCGGGTACAGAGGTTTGTGCTGTCAGCAAGAGAGAAAAGAATTAAAAGACCACAGCTGCTGCAACATTCCATCACCTGGGGTGAGCAGCACTTGTCTTCCAATGGCGATTCCTCGGGGAAGGCTCCCAGAAGGGAGCAGCCCCTCACTGCCTCACCTCACCTGTGTCACTCACACACTGGAGCAATCGGCTCCTTCTGAGATTTCTCAAAAGCATGAGAGTTAAATATCCTCAATTTGACTAAATCTAGTGGCTCTGAGGGGACAGTAAGTATTTCAAGTGCTATCTGATTTCTGGTGGAGCAGTAAATTTAGGACTGTGGGAAGAATAATTTATTTTTTATCCCTGACTCTTCATTTCTCTGTTTCTTTGTGATATAAAAAATAATAAAAATAGCAAGACATCTTTATCTTTTAAAACCACTTCTATTCCCAAAAGGTGAAGCTGCATTTGCTCATATTTCCACTCAAGAACACGATAAAAACATTTAAGCCAAAATGAATAATTCTTGTCAGAAATCATCCACGCTTCAAACAGATGACAAAAACGGAATTAGAAATTTATGACTATAATCAAGGCAGGTTCTCTGCATTAAGGAAATTGGTTTTAATTAACATAGCAGAAAACCTACCCAGAGCCTCCAGAGACTCTTTGAGCTGCTCTGGGAGTTTGGAAGTCACTTAGAGCTTATTCAGAGGGTTTTTCCTCCAGTGGCCGCTCCACTGCATTATGAAACGCGCTATGTGTCACTGCAGTACAAGAACTTGTAACAAACTTCATTGGCACTAGCATTAGAAATTTATGATGAACTCTCCAAGTATAAAAGACCATTTAAAATAACTGCCGGAAGGGAGAATGTTAGAATTGCTACTGCTTTTATCAGTCCCTGCAGTAAAACCAATGAAAAAGTGTATCTTAGAGTTTTAACAGTAACATGTTCATAAGTATAGGTCAACACTTGGTTTTGAAAACTTTAAATATAATAATAAAATTGCAGAAAGAAAAGAAGAAGCCATTTTGTTTGTACTGTTTCTCTACATTTTGCTTGCAGTCATCCAATTTTTTATTAAAAAATACTTGGCAACTCTAGCAAAAGAAAATAAATTTCAAAATAAGCAATTTTTTCAATCCTCTAATTTTATCCAAGTAAGTACTAGGAAAAAAAATGCTCAAGTGGTATTGGAAACAGGAGTGATTTTTGCTAGCACTACAGGACTGAAAGAAGGATACACTTTAAAGTACTATTTTTTAATGCACAGGAACAAAAAACAGTGTTGAGTGAAACATAACAACATTTAGTGTTGGTTCATCCCACATCCCCCTCCATCCTCTTTGAGAATATAGAATTATTCATGATTTTACCGTTCTAAAATGTTAACTGGATTTGCAGAAGACTGAGTGCAACACAGGACTCTACCTTGGAGGCAAATGCCTACCTTACAAGGAGAAGAAGTTCAGACACTACAAAAATGCATATGAACTGTTCAAGCCGAAACATGATCTGTACAAAAAGTAAAATGTCATTTTGAGAAATTAAATGACAACAGGCCAGGACACATTTATGTAAAATGTCCAAAGTTTACCTGTGTTGATTTCTAATATTATGAGATATCTTAAAGGAAAATAAAATGAAAATTCAGATGAGTAATGTTCTATTAAGCAATCAACAAGTTATAAACAATTACATCTTTGTGTCTATGCACTATTAAATGAATATTTTTACATTTATTAGTATCCTTACATGTACATAGTCGTAGGAGTCTAATGCATCAGTAAGATATACCCAAAATTATGAGAAATAATTTTTTATGTCAATGTGTTCTTAGTACTCAGTACAGAGATATTTCTGAAGCTGGGATTTTTGCCTGCCTATTTTATTGTATTCCTCTGTGAAATGTTTCCAAAATCAGCATGTTTCTAGAATATTGGTCCTAAGATGTGTTTTGCAATCATTATTCTAATTAATTTAAACAGATTGTTTTATGCATAGATATAACTAATAAAAGTTAAGCAATGCCACCCTCACACTAAATTATTTTGCATGCAAAGGAAGAAAATGCAACGTTTTCCCCCAAAAAATAACCTGAGCAAAACCTGGGCATTTTATAGAGAGTGATCAATTATACCCATAACTTCGTTCTAGGGCACCAAATCTAGACTAAACTAGTGAAATTTAGCATAGTTGAATACCAACTTATTTTCATACAAGACAGGATATAAAGGACCTTTAAAAAAAATTCTCAATTGATACAAAACATCGGGTTTTTGCACTAACTTCAGAAGTGAGATATTGCAGATACTGGCATGTGTCTTGAGTCATGGGATGATCTCAGTGAAGAAACAAGTTTGTCATCTCTATCGGGTGCATGACAGTGGTCACAGGCCACCATCGGAGATGCATTCTGTGTGTCAGCACCAAAAACAGGAAAAAAGCTTTCTGCAGCAATTCAGAAGGTTCTGTCAAGAAAGCAGCTTGTTGCTTGCTACTAGCAGTCTCACTGGAAGACACCACTGAAAATACTGCAACTTCAAAAAAGGTCCTTCAATTTCATCTGGGGTATTTCCTTTCCTCTTCACCATAATTCACTAATACATATGTAGCTACACATGTTCTGAGGATGTAAAATATGTATTTTCTGTGGTGGTTAAAGTGTAAAAAACATATTAAATAACTCTATTGTGAAAGTAAATGGGCGAATTATGCATCAAGCATAAGATTCAAGGAGATTCAGTCTCTATTTTAAAGCAATTTGTAAAGTGGTCATTCTCCTCCAGCAGCAATCACTCTAATTCAAAGACATGGCTTTTAAAATGCCACATTGCTGCACACACCTGGACCTACTTTCCTGAGCTTGGACTGCAAGCAGCACAGCAGGATCTTAAGGATCATGTAATTATCCCAGTATGGCCCCAGCACTAAGTCTATGCTGAGAGCTGAGGGCTTTCTGTGTTTCTTGTGATACCTGTGGTCTTACCTAGGAATTAAAAATCTGATCAATGCATGCATCAGTTAATGACTTTTACAATCCTGCTGTAGAATAACACACTTAGTCAGGCTCTGCTTCAGTTCAACCCACTTACAGAGTGTTTAAGGATATGCAGTTATATCTGTACACACACTGCTGGCTGCTGCAACCACTCCTAATGCTACACTTTTCATCCTGGGCTTCATGAGACAAAATGGCTTTACAGCCCTTCATATCTGCCCTGTCCACAGTGACAGCCACACTCTTCCTGCAGTCATCCAGCTAACTTCACAGAGGAAACAACACTCAGAGAGCAGCAGACTTTGTTGAGTGGGTGTAACTTTACAGTGGCACATAAAGATCTGCCTGATGGGCTGTATTCACATGCTGTCTTTTGAGACTAGCCAGTCAGAACTGATTGCAACTATAAACTCTCAGAGAAATACTTAATAGGTATGTGATGCTTACTTCTCTGAAAGTATCTGATGCCACTGGATCCCACTGTGAAGGATTAAATTTTTTCAGGCAAGCTTTTTTTTGGGAAAGAAAAGCTATAAAATAAATAATTAAATAAACAAACAAATAAATGACCAATCACATCTATGCAATAAACAGATTTCAAACAGAGATTTCCAAGAACATGACATGGAATATAGTCACGAAACACAGGAGTGGTCATCACAGGCTAAAACACTGGTGTTACCTGTGCTGCCTAAAATAACAGTGACAAAAGAAGTTTAAAGTTTGGACTTTAATACACTTCTGCATTCCTGGAGTTAGCTGTGCCATTGCTCCTACATGCTACTAAGTAAATAAAACCCATTTTAAATCTTTATTTTCCCACTTGTGTTAAAGAGATTCAGCAGGTACAGAGGTAGTGGTTTTGTTACATGCACACACTTTTACTTTGCTAGGAGCCCTTGGCACCATAATGAGTAGATTCCAATAGCACTGTAGTTGTTTCCACTATGACAAAAAGTGGCATCAAAATTTGTCTGCCAAAATATATCGATTTTTAGAAAATGTAATTTAGCAAAAAAAAGTCATTGAAGAAAATCAATGTTTTGTTGCAACATCTCTGTAAATGTTTCAGTATTATATTATTCAGTGCCCAGTTTCATATTAAATTAGCAGTACATAGGAAAATAATCAGCATTATGATAATAATACTAAATCTACTACTTGGTGTGGTCCTCCACTACACTCCAGACTTCTTTCAGAAGGCTTCTACAAGGTTTCTTCATACCCTGCCAAGCTAAGGGTTTTAATTCCTCAAAAGTCCTTGAGTCTGTCTACCTATCTGATCACAGCAGAAATCCACACTGGAGTCTAACAACTCATAACTGTCTATAAGGAGGGGTGAAGAATGTATAGGCACTTGTGAATTCTCTTGCACCATCTGGTCATTCAGACAAAAAAGTCTTTGGTCAGAAATAAATCACTTGAAACAAACCACTGGAGGAACATTTTGAGCAGTCTGCAGCAAGGATTAGCTTCACCCTTGGTCTGCCCACTTTCCGTTCACCTCCTGCTCTTCAGCACAGTGATTGACTTATCCGGAAAACTCTACACTGGTTCCAGGGTAGATAACAGCAAAGACCATGCTGTGGTGAAGAACCTGATAAAGTACATACTGAAAAATTAAGACTGTGTCAGTGAAAGGCCTGTGTGTGTAGTGGGAACCACAAATTATGTGTAATCTGAGACACTTGGGGATTCATCACCAACTCCTGGTTAAGGGTGTTTGTCTTCAGGTGCCATAGCTCAGGCATGCCCTGAATACAGGAAAATAATCCTGTTTTCCACTTTTTTATGAAGCAAGTACAAATTACGTTGTCCATTCCCAGAGATGCAATACTTAAACCTGGGCTCTATTGGATTTTCTGTCCCAGATTTCACAATGACTTAGTTCTGAAGCTTTATCTTTTTAGAAAGGGAGGAGTCACAAGTTCAGGAAAGAATACCTCATCTGCTCTCAATTCCTATTCTACATTATAAAATTCAGATTTTAACTTCTTTCAAAATGTATTACAGTTTCTTTTTTTAAAGTTCATTGAAGTAATCAAAAACTCTCATCTCAGGGATTACACACTACCTTATACTGATGCCTTAGGTTTTAACTTTTGTGTTTTTCAAATCCTGCACTGCTTAGAGTGCAACTCTGAAGTTCCTTGTAGCCTGTAATTTCTGCTCTCTCGTACTGGGTAGACATAACAAAGCCTCTCCAGGCTTTGCCTTCAAGGACACCCAGGCTGTTCTAGGCCCAAAATGTGTAAACCAAAGACTCTAAGGGGGGGGCAAGGTGAGGGGAATTACATCATTGAACTGGGGCTTTAATTGGAGAATTAACCCTGCTATGCAAATGAACCAAACCTATAAAGGTGTGAAGAACTTGTGACCTGTGGTCCATCTTGGGGTCCATCTTGGCAAGAGCCTCTGGCTCCCCAGGGTGTACCTTGAAAGCCCTTCAAATAAATACCTACCTTTATTCCCTTACTCCTGTCTAGTCTCTATTTCTGGGAGGCCTCTTAAGGCATCAATACCATGGAACTCAGTATTGTAAGCAAAAGGAGCTTGAGGAAATGTAGTCTCTATTAATCCATGACTGAATATTCAAAGACATTTGGATTTTCTCTTCTTGAATTCCCAGTAGCACAATTCAAACATTACTTCAGAAAGATTTTTGAAGATTAGGGCAATTTAAAGCAAAAGAGCTGCTGCTTTAAAAATTCTAGACTAGAAAGTCCAGAAATTTAAGGGAGAGTTTACAGCATTTCCCCTTTATGGCCACACTGCTTTATACTGCTTGCACCTGGAAGTTTTCTGACAATCAGAGGAAACAGCTGGTGAAAGTAAGCAACAAAATCTGCACGTGTGCACAGAGGCAGATTTCATGGCAATGTCAGTGATTAACACTGGGCCGCTCTGGGGATTTAACGAGTGCAGCTAACAACAATGATCATGTGTATTACAACAATATGTTGTAGAGAAGTATGGTGTACAAGAAAAAATGTGGACAAAACCTATATATAGATATGTCCTTTATGTAGGTGCACATAAGCAGAATAATTTATTTTAATATCCTTTAGATTAAGCATTAAGAAACCAATTGCAACCACAGATATTCCTGAAGCAAAAATCATGGAGGCTGGGAGATTTTTCCAGGGAAATACCACTTTTTTTGTGCTATTCCTTAAGCATCTGACACTAGCCCCAGTCTGAGATATGATATTGGGCTAAGACACATTTGGTATGAGCTGATACAGCAATTCTTACATCTGTTTACCACTGCCACTCACAAACAGTTGAAAAATGAGAATAAAGAGGAAGGTATCACTTCACAACTAGTTGCTAATTAAGTCATGAATAAGTAACACATCAGATGGAGATGTGCTTCAGTGTCCCAAAATGAAATGACAATTCATTCTAAAAACAGGAGTTGGTATGGCTTTGAGTTATCTATATTAGCACTGCAGTTCTAATTGGGAATATGCTTTTGAAGTGCATCTGCCAATTTGTCTCCCTTTCTACACCTTGGTGCATGCTGCAAACTTGTTCTGGAACATGTCATAGAATCACAGAATAATAGAATGTTCTGGGTTGGAAGGGACCTTAAAGACCACCTAGTTCCACCTCCCCTGCCATGGGCAGGGACACCTTCCACTATCCGAGGTTGCTCAAAGCCCCATCCAACGTGACCTCCAACACTTTCAGGGACAGGGGATCTACAACTTTTCTGTACAACTTGGATGGGCCCAAGCCAGAGGTGCTCTCCATAAGCACACCTAGAGCTCCAAGTATGAATTATGCCCACTGAAACAAACCAGAACTACTTCTACAAAGCAAACTCTCAGCATTTAATATGGACATTGGCCACCCAGCTACATTCCACGGATCTGCACCCACTGGGCTGGACAGTACCAGCCTCTGTCACCAAAAACTGGACCAGACCTCAGGAAGACAGGCTCTATCGTTGGTCAGCTGAAGGGCATAGGACACGCTTCCTCTCTTGGCTGTGGTCCCCCAGCACAAGGCTATTTAACCTCCTTTAGATGGAACTTTGAGACCTATCAATGAAAAGTGATTTCCACAGTTATTTCAAACACATAGTTAACATGACATTCTGGTAATCCATCCCCTTACTGACTGTGTTGTACCTTGGATTTACAAACTACCTATTCCCCACCAACAACTCACTTGACAGACTCTTCACTAGAGCCAAGACACATTTGGGCAGAAACAAGCTCTCTGATCTCTGTGAGGTTCTCCTGCAGAGCACACATAGCTCAGTGCCGAGAAGGCATTTATTAATGGAAATCTTACAGATTGCTGCTATGAACGGCAATGTCAGTCAATTTCATTTTCCACTGATTTGATTCCAAAATAGCCAATTTCCCACTTTTGTTAACATTAAGTCTCCACAGTAATTCTACATGGCATTAAAAAAAAATATTACCTCATTTGATCAGTATTAATCAAACAAATTTTTATCCATGCTAACTTCATTGACATACTGAATATGAAGTATTTCTTTGGAGTGTTGTAAAGGAAAGTGGAAGCTAAGTTTGCATCACAAAAAGGCTCTAATAGTGCCAAGGATGAAAAGCATAAAGTGATGGCATCATGCAGCTGGCCATGGCACCCAACAGAGACAACCCACCGCTGCAGCATCAGCTACAGGTCTGAGGCTTGTTGAGTCTGGAGCCATGCACTTTGTCCAGAAGAAAATTATTTGGGAAAAGCTAAACTGCAAGCATCACTGGAGCCTTTTGTCACAGAAAACTATGGGGAATTTTTACCAGCTCTGAATTCCTGCTGAGAATCCACCTCCATTTAAAAGTTCAACACGTATGGCTTAGTGAGGATGCTTAATAAGGTTAAATGCAGTACAGCTGGTACTTCTGGTACCAAAAAAAAGCTGATTTTATTAGGCCTGCAGATCAGTAGATAAATTTCTCAAAGAGACTCTATAACTATCTCGCTACTAGAGGATTAAACATGAGTAGAATATTAAACATATACGCTGGCATGAGCGTCTCAAGTCCTCACTATTGGACTATCTCACTCTCCAAAATGGGGTGTCCATATGATAGCTGGATGTCAGAAACAACTCTGGCACTTGCAGATTCCTGAGCAGAACTTGTAAAGCCTGGAAAGAGAGTAACAGCTGGCAGGGGCCAAAACAACATGTGAGCACTCCAAGAATTTACTGGTAGTGTTGGTTGGAGTTAGAGTACTCAGGAATGTTTTCTGAAAACTGTTGTGAAACAACCTAATGGCAGCAGTGTCTGCACATGTCCCCCCACTACCTTTTTCTGGAAGTTGAGAGTGGGGCAGCAGAAGAAACGCAGAAACACATAAACATAAAAGCAGGGCAGGGAAATTCAGTTCTTGGGGATACTTCTTCATGGTCCAGCAGAAACTGTTGAACTGCAGAGTCTTTAATAATTTCTTTAGGATGTACACTAATTCGAAATGACACCAAGCCTCTGAAGACTATTGAATAATTTAAAAAAAAATTTTTTGCCTCCCCTTTTATCATTGTTTAATACCCTGGTTTGTTTTATTCCCATGAAGGGAAAACAAAGGGAAAAAACGGTGTTAGACCTATTGGTGGATATAAGAAAACTTTTTATTCCGTTTCCACATTTTTCACTGGGAGTTTAGCTTGAAAAGAATTAAGAAAACATTTTGATCTCCATCTGATAGAACAGAAAAGCTGAAGGGAAAAATGGGAAAAGTTGTCTCAAAACACCTTCTTCTTCCTCTGATCCCAAACGAGCCAGGCTGAGCCGGCTCTCAGCATGAACGGCAGCACAGTAAGGACTAAGAAATAAGACACAGACAAGTCATCTAAGTGTCAAACAGAGCCCACTGCACACAAATTCTGTACTCTGCTCAGCCTGACAAGCTCCTCTCTGTATCTCACCCAGACAGAAAGAGAGTGCTAGCTTCAGGGAGGTATTTCCAACAGCATGCCCAAACAGAATCTTCAGTTTCTTATTTAGTCTCTTGTACTGAGACAACAACCAACATCTAGACCCCAGAAAAGGATCTGGCTATTTCCCAGACCTCTAGATTTAAAAAGTTCCTTTTCACACATAAAACTTACAGAACAACGCTAGACAATGTATCAGCAGGAATCCCAACTGGCATTATTGTCTCTGGCCACTAAAGAGAGACCTGTATTAACAACAGCAAAGATAAGCTGGACAGTAACTGATACAAAAGGGCAGGTTTCAGAAACACATCAGCATTTGAGAGCTCCAGCCAATATTCTTGCAAACCTGAGGAGTGACACTGTTCACATCTGTATGAAGATGTTGAACCGAACACCAGCCCCAGTTCTATTATGTATTTTGCTGCTTTAAAAAAAAAAAAGGAGTGGGCAGATATCAAGGGATGATCAACACAGGTAATGTCTGAAAAACAGTTTTTCAAAGAAATGAAAATTTGAAGTATCTTTGGAATTCAGTTTTGTAATTACATTTAATTCTGCTGCTGCTTTTCATACACACACACACCAATACTCACAATGCTGGAGTCCTAGTTTTTCAGGGAATATACACAGAATGGAAAACATGGCCATTTCTTGCCCTTCAAAGTACCTAAAAATTCAGGTGATGATACCTAACTACTTAAAAATTCCACTCTTGGTGTGAAGATCTGCAAGCCTGTAGCTTTAGTGCCATCCTATGATGACACAATGGGATAACTGATGGTCAGGATATCAGCAGTCACACTGGATCGATTTGCTTCTGCCATTCTGTATGACAGACAACAGAAGATGGGCCAAAACCTCTTCTCTTTGACCACTGGAATTGCACAACTGCATCTAACAGCCAAACTTGACACTGTATTTTCCCTGGAAAGGAAAGGGCAGTGTGTTCCTCAGAAGTCTGATGTGACATAATATGCTAAACTAGTCTCCTCAAGAGTTTTTTCAGTCAATCAATAAAATAACGATCTTGGAGGATTATTGAATACATGATTTTGGTGGCATGGAGACTACAACTCCTTCTGAATGACTGCCTGTTTACCACTGGGTTTTGTGGAAAACAATCAACATACTCTGTCCCCATGATAATCAAATAAAATCGAACTTTCACTCCACTGTGATCATGCAGTAACCTAAAAATTGAACAATTCCCTCCTGCCTTCCTTCCTTGAATTCTCTAATGCCAGTCACAGTTATGGTATGGCTCAATGTAACAAAAGCACAGGTAGGAGTAACCTGGAGGACTTCTTTTGCAAAGGTCTGGTACCTCAAACTTTTTAAAAATTTAACCCTTCTTATATGTATTTATATAGCACAAATGTCTGCTATTCAAGTCAAAATAAATAAACAAGTAGGACATTGTGTAGCAGTATCATTAAAAATAAGCACTTTCTCTTTTCAAAGACATTAACATGCCATAAAAAAAAAAAAAAATTACTGACAGCTCTGCCACACCAGCAGAAAAGGAAACATGGCAAAGGACTTGAAGCTGAGCAGTGAGCACTGAGGCTGGGGCGCTGGCTGTAGGCAAGGGCATCTTGAAGAATATGAAACAGCCTAACTGGCAGGGGCTTGGTTATGCTGCATGAACTGATGAAAAAATATCACACTTCTGACAACAAAAGATGACCAGAGAGTAATAGACATGAAGACTTGGCAAGGGACAACAGGGAGAAGAAGATGGAAATTTACTAGTTGCCACAGTAAGAGCTAGGACAAAATCTGGTTGCAGTGATAGATGACCATAATTCAATGACAGATTGAAAAGTAACCCTGACACTTTCATCCTTTGATTGCCTCCATCAACATTACATCTAGTCAATTCTTCACACCCATTATTTCCATGTATCTGAAGATTTATCACTCATTTTTGAAAGGTAGTGTTTAATTTTGTGTCCTCTAGAAGCAATTAACTAAATCCATCTTTGTAATCTTCAGCACTGTTACTGCATTATTGCCATGTTTTAATCGAATTCCTCCAAAGTGATCTGCCATTAAGTATAGATTCATCATAACATTTTATTTCAGATTTGATTTTGTTTTATGATCATGAAGGGCACCACAATAACATGAATATACAAAGAGACATAGGATTCAACAATGCCATATATATTAGGGTACAGATTACATTCAATATTGCTCCGTAAATATTAAAAACCAACAGCATATAGAGGTGCAAAGAATTTTAGAACTCATTTATTACCACATTTCGCAGTATCAAGCTCAGCTACAGTCAGGCTCAGAAGGGCTAGCTAATTGAGTGCCAGAAAGTAGCAAGCTATGTTTGTATTTTTGAATTGCAATTCAGCAGTGTTTTCAGGGAGAGGGATAGATCTGGCTTTCCCCAAAACAGATTTTTGTTTGTTTTTTCTTTTTGTAGACTACGTATCTTAGGAAAAGGACTATACAAATAATGATGAAAAAAAGGCTATCTCCTGCTTTACAGCACAAAAGATGTGAATAATCAAGAGTGAAGACGGATGAGAAAGAAAAATTGCAAAAGATTCATACAGGAGTCTCATGAGATTTGGTCACTTTCTCGAGCTATTAACAAAAATCATTCAGAGACTTTTAGGGGAAAAGTAGCAGTAAATGACTGTGACTTCTGTCTTAAACACAGCTGCTCAGTGAGCACCAGCAGTCAAATTAATGGATATACTTACATCTCAGTAGAATAATTCTTTTTTCAGTTAAACCACCTTGCACATATAGAAACCTTTGTGTCAGCAGGTTACTAAATGACACTATACATGTGTCTCTCTAAGTAAATTAGAGGAATAGATGCATGACTGTAAATGAGATCCTTATAGATGTGACTAATGAAAGAAAAGCCTAAACACCACAAGTGTTAGGGCTGGATGATTTCTTGAGGAAGGCTATGCAAAAGGGATCTTCTCTGGAGGTTAGAATCTTTTCTTTTTAATGTAAAGATCATGAAATCACAGAATACCAGGTTGGAAGGTATACCATCTTCCAGATCACTCATGATGATATTAAACAGATAATTGTAATACCAACAAAGAATATTATACTAATGGATAACAAGATTATATTATGTAAACTTTTGGCTTCCCTTTCCAAATTACAGTACCAGCATCCAATTCAAGAGGCACCCAACACCACATAAATGGGTATGCTGGGAAAGACATACGGTATCAGCCTTGATGCAGTCAGGTTAATAATATATGAGCATGTGACTAAAGTGGGTCTACAGGAAAGATAAGCTGATGAACTACCTTAAATGCATTTGCTAATTCACTGCCCATCTTTTTATTCCTCATTTTTTTTTTCCTGTCCATTTAAGGGGGATGGTTTATAAAAAGAATTGTAGGCAGATAATCAGCATTTTTAAAATAGCTAAGCTACTCCCAAGCTAGCTCAACCATTTTTCTGGGGGAAAAAAAGAGGAAGAAATACCAAAGGAGACACCATTTTTGATTAAAAGGAAATTAGATATTTACTCCTTAAAATTGATTTCTCTTAATCACCTCTTGTTCATCACACAAACACGCACAGGTACTGCTAACTACTTCTTACACATTCCATAAGCCCTTACTGCCCAAGGGCAACCTGCTTTTTACACAGGTAAAGTGTCCACCTCATCTAAGCAATTAATTCCCACCTACATTCTAGGTAAAGGCTGCTTACGGGACTCTGGTACTTTCTTTAGTTTGTTTTCACAAAGTAAGTACTCCGGAAATCCTTCCCCTATAGACACCTCTCCATCTAAACTGAATGACATCTCTGAATTTAAGTGCATGTAAACTGCCCAGTGTAGCTGTCCTGTGTTCAACCTCAAGCTCCTTTTGCTCTTCATTGGTGGCTGTCGCTCACCTGCCACAGCTTTCTGCTCGGTCATGCAGGTCAACACACAGTATTTGAACTGTGTGGAGCTGTTGTCAAGGGGTATGAAGCCAAGCAAGACCAAGAGACAGAGTTCACCCCTCACAAACAAGCCTGCAACAGCAGTTTCCCAACATGACCGGAATATCTGTCCACCTATTTTCTCAAAGAGAAAAAAAAAGAGCTTTGACAGCTGGGTAGAGTCAAGAGGTCATGCAGGTGGCATTCACTTCACTTACTGCCAGAAGGATGACAGATGGGCATTTGGCTCAAGCCACACTCACTGTACAGAGAATGGAAAGAAACAAGGCACAATGAACAATCTACAAGCTCATTGAACTCTACATGAGCTATCTTCTAATCCAGGTCTGCCAGTCAGATCAGCTGTATCGCCCTCTGGAGAGTCACAGCTCTCCCACTAGAAAGGATGGCTACACAACCTCCCATGGGTGCAACGAACTGCACTTTCTGGATAGATCTAACCTAACAAATGAAGTGAACCAGGGAGTTTCCTCGTCTGAAGGACAAGTGTTGTTGCATGGCACAATTTGTTTCTATCTAGATTAAGTTATTTCACAGCATAAGTAGCTGCATCCAAGCTGCCAGTGGAGCTGGCATGTGCTAGCCTCCAGAGAGTACCAAACCTGGGAAACTGCTGGGACAAATCCATGCTAATGGCTGACATATGACAAGTGCATGTCTGAGCATAGGTGCTGTGCTCAAGCACATTAAGTCTTGACATTCTACAGATCATCAGGAGCACCAAAACTCTTAAATTTAGCAGAGCCATATTTTGTGGCTCAAAACCAAAAGTAAGGGTTATATATATTGTTCTGCAAATCCTGAAGACATCTTTTTACGTAACGTTCCAGTTGGTTAGGGAGATATTTTTGTAATGTGCATGACTGGAAGATGCTTGGAAAGTCCAAGTGAATAGCTACCTGAATTCCTACCTGAATATCCCAGGAGGTCAGAAGCTAAAGCAAATCACTGCTGATGCAGAGAAAAAAAGACATGTCAAAGGCCTAAATCAATCTTTTGTATCTTTAACAGCTAATAGGACTTACTGGTTTACCCAGTAATATTGAGAATTTAAATGCAATTTTGTACCATCTATTATTTTCAACTTCAAATTTTCAGTGCATTCTAAAATGCACAGTAGTATAAAAACCACCAGGAAAAATGGTCACTGGAAAGCACCAAGAAAAATGGTCATCTTCTTGCAAAATAACATTTGATTAAGTAGGAAAATTACTTTACATTTTAGCCTTCTAAATCTAGAAGATTCAATTTCTTACTCTTCCTGACTTATCTCTCCACTGAAAAATGTGACAGGGGCTCAGATTCCCCTCACAGCCAAGTGTAGCCCATGAAAGGCAAAGCCCTCAGCTTTCTGATCGTACTTCAGCCCAGTCCAAAAGCATGAAGAGCCCTGCCCAGCTGAGCTCAGGTGCAGCTCAACATCTGACAATGCAACTAAGCAAGGAGCTCACATGCTAAAGCTGTGATGGGTAAGTAACAACCAGAATGGGAAGCCTTAAAATATCCCTCATGTGAACAGGACATAGTAACTTTAGGGTTAACAGGCCAGCAGGGTAAGATGATGGGGCTATCATGTATCTCAGTTCAAAGAATAAGGGATGATCTATTTTTAATCACATGGATTTGAGCTTGCTTTTAAAGGTTATCTTCTCTGTCCTACATGTACTTGGATTCAGGACTCACACAAAATCTACATGAAAAACCCTCTGCAGTTCACATTGTATACAGAATTTACATGCAGTGCATTAACCTGCTGGCTAATACCACTTAGTCAACTAAAGCTCAGCTGTGTACCAGTTCAGGGCTGTCTTCTAATTATCTTTGAAAAGGCGGGTTAAGAAGGAGCAACAGGTACAATTCATTCCAACTGAAAACTGAGCATCCATCCTAAGTCAGTCAACTCATCTCATTTTCTTCTCCATCCCATTACCCTATTACCCCATTACCTCCAGACAGGCACTTCAGGAGAGCCAGTCATCCTTTTTGTCTTAAATACCTGTTTTAGAAAAAAAACTATTCTCTTAGGGAAGTGCTTCTCTCTGTCAAAGGGCACTCTGATGATCAGCTCTGGCTGCATGCTGGTCGTACCCCAGATAACCTATTTAAAGCTTGTGAGACAAGTCTTATTCAAGGATCTAACTCCCACTAGTGCAACCATCCTGTACAGAGCTTGTGTTGACATAACTGTGCAGCATCCAGAAATTCTACTAGCGGCACCAGAGGCACCTCTGGCATCTCTGCAGAGTGCTGTATTGTGCCATGGAGACATACCCATGAACTAATGAAAATTCAACATTCATATTAGTATAAAGAAAAAAGTCATTAACTGCTACTGAACTGCCAATTATCCAGTGTAACTGCAGACCTCCCAGCACAGCTGTTTTACCTTCCCTCTCTACCACATGCAATATTACATTCATATTGCAGATTACATTATCACAGTGACCTGTAACCAGCTCCTAACTGCTGAGAGAACAAATTATTTTGCCAAAATTGTTGGTTCAAATCCGTAGTAGTGAATAATGAATTAGACATGCCCAGACTTGGGGATTTTTTTCCTTGCAATATCTGTAGCTATGAGGAACTGTGACATTCAATTACAAATATTAAATAAACTGTCGCTTTGAAATTATTCTTCTTCCAGCTATTTCTTATGACTCTGCGTCACAGGGGAGAAAAGTAGAAAGTTTGTCCTGGATAAGCTAAAACCTCTAACAGTAACTAAATACTATCAACCTCTTCCACTGAAAGTTTTTATTATCCTTCCGTATTGATGGATTGCACTTGATATTACCCGAGTTTAAATTCTTTATATAATCACATCTTTATTAAAAGGAAAACTGTAGGGAAAAGGGAATTGTTACTAAATCATCCCAATGCTCTGGTGATTCCTAAACAAAAGACACTCTCCTCAAGTTACAAATCACTGGAGATTGCAAAAGTACCCTAGAGAGGTAGTAACACGTCTACACTGGTTTCCTCCCCAGGCATCCACCACCAGCCAGTAGCAGAGTCAGGACATTTGGCTCTGTGGACCTCTGTGTCAGATGTGTCATGAAAGTTTCTATGTCTGTATGTTGTCTTCTGCCAAGCATGACATTGCCTGCCATGCCTTTATCAAATTGCCAAGCTTTCTGTATCACTACAGACATTAAATTATCTCAATAAGAATTCAGTGCACTAATAAAGATCTTCATATAAATATCCCTCTTTCCTTTATCCCTTTTTTTTTTCTGTCTTCAAGGGAATGGAAAAAAATTGCTGGGTATAAAGTTGGTATAAATCCATAAAGCTTCTGTGAATTTTCAACTCCTGTTAACTTAAATTAGTGTACGTCTTCATTACCTGGGCATTATAAAAGTCTTTCAGCAGAAGTAAAAATATATCATGGTTACATGCACAGAAGTCCCGACCTTGTAGTTTAGGAACTTTTCTATGACTACTATGAAAGGACATACATACGACACCTGGTGCAATTGATGCAAAGGTACTGAGAACACAGTGAAGATTTACACGCAGTGTTGGTGGCTAATGACATCTCAGATGGCAAGGCATAAACTTATGGCATTGGCATTTATTACAAATGACCTATGGGAAACTTCTCATCTTCGGTGGCATCAACATGATGCCATCATGCAGGATGCCATCAGCAGGAACATCTGAAACCACACCAAAACAGACTTGTGAGTGCTGACAGAAATAATAACTAAATCAGAGCAGAGATCCACAGAAATAGAGTGCTGGAGAAGATCTCAAAGCATCAGCTAGTCCAGCCTCTCCAAAGGCAAGAGCAAAACCTCTGGAAGAGTTTTTAATCTAACCTCTTCTTGAAAACCTGAAACAAATAGATGCTACAAAAAATGTAGCTAGATGAAAACCAATTTGAAATAAATTCTTTCATTTCCTTAATTTCTTCAGGTCTTAATTCATTTGGTTCTAAAGAGCAACTGATCATCGTTCTCTCACTGCCAGCGTCCTACATATTGGGAACTTTTTCTTCTCCCCATCCTATTTTTCACTGCTAAACAAACCCATATACTTCAATGTCACTGCATACGCCCTGTTTTGTAATTATTTTAATTAGAAACATTTTTTCTATTCCTTACACCTCCTGTTTCTTTCCATCTCCCTGAAAGCCAGTGAGGAAACACTGGACACAGCATTCTTGCTCAGACTTAACTAATGACAAAGCAAACCCTGTGTCTTGTGAATGACGCTTCTATTTATGTACCCCAAGGTAAGATGTGTCTTTTTTCACTTATACTGCACCTGTGACTTTTTTACTTGCTTTAGATTCCGGTCTAGTAAGACCTTTCTTAGTGTCCTAGTGCTTAGCCAAATCTTTATCATTTTAAATAATGGATTCATTGTTCCTTATAATGCAGCACTTTGTGCTTGCTCTTTCTTTATATAGGGCCATTCCTCTAGTTTGTACACATAATTTTGAATCCCTTTTTGTCCACGGACTACTTGCAATTATTCCAGATTGATGTCATCACAGATCATATCTATTTCATCATCCAAGTCTGGATGATTCAATGTTGGCAGCTGGAGTTGGCTTTTAAATACTCTGTTGGCCCCTCCCAGCAACAATAACTACCTCCCTGTCTCTGCACAAGCAGGTATTCCTTCCCCTTCAGAGGAGCTGCTTTCCATTGCGGATAAGCAGAAGCCTGTCATCAATTCCCTTGGACAAACAGAAGTCATTTTCCTATCACGCCATCTGCTACAAGGCACTTCTCTCTCTCTCTCTGTCAATAAGAACTATGAAACATGACAGAGATGGGGAGAGAGAGAGAGAGTGAGGCAGGCTGGGGGAGTTCATAGGTACTGTCCTGAGGAAGAAAAATGGAGGAGACAAGGCTGGATGATCCTGTGGCCAGCTGGCAACTAGAGAGCAGGTAACCTGTAAGACAGACTATCCTCAGGATCAGTGCCTGTTGCTGTGCCCCTCTCATAATGGATGGATACTGGGTCATCACCAGCACAGTGACAGCACTCTTTGCAGGGCTATGCTGGCCTCAGGAGATCCCTCCCTGCCTGGGCACTACTTCTTTCTTCTTCCTTTTCTTCCCCCTATATTATCTATCAAATACATACGTGTGTGTATATACACACATACATGCAAAATTATGTATGTGATCTTTCTGCCATAGTACGATCTACTCTTCGCCTTAAATACATTACATTATAAAATATATAAAAGCAAAATCAGAATATAAAGTTACATATTCTATTTTATACTCCTGTGATTTGTGAGCTAGCAATAAGCACTACACACAGGAATCTTCTAGCCAGAAAACTTGTGTTTGCAATATGATTATGTAACCATTGTATCAGAAAAACTCCTTTAATTTCTCCATCTGAATCTTCAAAGTGAAGTTCATCACAACTCAGTTATGATTTCCTGCAGGAGGTAACACCAAGATTGTGTTTGCAAAGTATTTAGAAAGTATCTGTTTATGGCAGGAGATATAAGCTACATTTACAGTAGAAAACATAGGTTACATTTCACTGTGCCTACTCAAAAACTAACCAAGTTGCCTTGACTCCCTGCACAGTCATTCAGGAAACAAGGACACCTCCCAGAAAGATCAATCCTTCCATTTAAAAATAACAACCACACAGACACCTAAGATACCTGTTACAAATTAGTGACCATCTCCTTCTTCTGATTCCAGAGGGAATCTGGAGGATAAGCTTTGGCTGTACATCTAAGGAACAATTAACTTACCTAAGCACAGGTGTCTGGTGCCATTTTGGATTGCCTGGAACATGCGGGACCCCTGCATAGGGCTGGCAGGTACAGCAAAGGATCTATAAAGGTTCACTTAAGTTCTAGAGGGGCAGCTGGAGTCCAAACAAGATACCTTGAGGAACCTAAAATATCTAAGAAGCACTATTACATTGCCTTCTTTATTTTCAGCTCTCTTGACTCCATCACCTCTACTGACAAGAACAAGACTCAGTTGTTTAAATTTCAGGAGCTAATACCTGGGCGCAATGACACGGCAGAGGACTTGCAGGAGATCTGCACCAACCTGGACTGGAAATTGGAGGGCAAGTATGATACTGTGAAACCAAAATGACAGTAGACAGCTTGGCCCAAGCATCCACATTCTGTTCTAGATCTCCATTAACTGCATTTGTCAGTTTAGCAATCCAGCTCTCACTTAGGCATCTAATGCCATAAATCTCAATTTACATAAACCACATCCACCAAATTCTTTAACATCTAAAGTAAGATGTGACAGATTTCATTAATAGAAGCATGACATTCTGCACCTCAGTACTTCAGGTGAAGCATGAATTAATTCACCTAAAAATAATTATTTGTGTATCACTATCAAGGAAAATAGACATGATTTAATCTCAATGAGTAGTAACTTCAGTTGACCTTAGGGCAGCAAGTAAAACACAGTCTGTCAGAAAGACGTCAAAATTGCTTTGAAAATCATCAGGCACCCAAAGAAGTCTATATACATGCAGTTTTATAAAGACACATAATGTAAAAATAAAAATTACAGTGTTATCATAGAACAGATTACATCTTTTTTAGAGTGACAGCATAGAATAGATGACATCTTTTTCAGAAACAACAACTCATCTGTTTTAAGGTCTGACTTTATGTCAAACTAATTTTCTGACTACAGTATTCTCAAAACAGCAGGACAACTATATAGCAAATGATGCCTCCTGGGTTTTGCTGGTGTAATTTTATCAAAATTAGAGCCTTTGAGAAACCCTTGATGAACAGCTCTGAAGTCCTCTCTATAAACAAAGAGAATGCAGACAGCACTTCAGAGAGCAGTAGCACGTTTCCTATTCTCTGTAAAACATTATCTCTAAGAAGAAAGGTTCATTTTTGCACTGATCCCCTTGTTTTCTCCATCCACTCTATAGCATTACTTCCCATAAACTATGAAACACATTCTAAAATTATAGTAAAATGAAAGCACAGTACTTTAGTCTTCCAGCTACAACAATGACTTTAAAGAGGGGGTTATTTGGAGATTCAAGGCATTGATTATTTAACTTCCCAAATACAGAAGTATTTGGGTGCTTGAAAATTGAATGCCTGGAACTAACGCATTTGATTCACAGACCAAACATTTAAGAAGAATCAGACTATAAAAAAAATTGCAAATTGTGGACACTGTCTGATTAGAAATAAGCTGACAAACTAGTAAAAGCACAAGAACTATTTCCTTTTCAATTCTCATCATCTAAGCGAAACACCTAAAAACACAGCAAGAACAAAACAGAATCAACCTTAACCATGAAAAATGATATAATTTACAGCTAAATTATTGAATTCTGACATCATTAATCTTCCAAACTCTTTATTTGTAAGACGACTTACTTTATATTCTCAGTATTACATCTGTTGTTATTATTGATCAATATTTTGTTTGGAGATTTATATTTCTGTGCAATTTACAGTGATTTTAAATGAAATTATTGGAGATAGGAGCAAAAATAGGTAGGTGCTTAAGTATCCATTTACACATATAATTTGTGAAATAGGCAAGTAATTATGGGAAAGAGTGTACAGGTTAAGCAGGGGAGTAAAGCACACTGAGATGTAGATACAACTCTATGTGCAGGTGATTAACAGACTGCAGCCCTTCCCTGAGCAATGCACTCTTTATATGCAACTTCATTAATTCCCCCTTGCTACCATATATATGTAACTTTAAGTGTAAATATCAAAATGTGATATTTATATCATACATGCTTACAATTTCAATAATGCTAATCAATCTTTTCAAGATGTTATGAAATCAAATCGAAACTGCTTATTTACAACTTTTCAGTAAAACAATTTGATAGTCTGCAATCCTGATACTTGCATCTGTCCTCCTGATCCAGAACAGCATTTCAGCATCAAAAATAAAGAAAAATGTTAATCATTCCACATAATCCAAGGAAGATGTACATGGCTATTCAGTAAGTCTATTCTAAAAAATAGCAACAGGTAGTCTGGATGTATAGGGCAAAGGACTTCTAGTGATTTTCAACAAAAAGACTAAAACCACACAAATAAATTTTTAAAATTATGGAAATCTTAATAAATAACTAGCAAATAAAGATACATAGAGGAATGTATTATATCTAAACCTACAGTTTGATTATGAATAGAAAAGAGCACGATACAAGCTGTAATTCCTGTTACAAAGAATTGTTATCATGTCACTGAAAGCTACATTACAGGCTGCCTATAAGGTAGCATAATAAAACTAGCTGTAATAACATTTTATTTATGTCCATAAAATTGAAGAATGTTAAATCTCTGGTTATTTTATTTTTAATACAGAGATGAATTTTAACAAGCTAATTTATAAAAGGTTATACCAATGTCTAGATTTAACTCAAAAGAATTAATGTCCATACTACCACAGTTCACACAGAGAAATACTTGTAAGATATTTCAATAGTTGATGAGGCTAAAGGTCAACACTCACAATAACTGCTTGGAATTAAATGAAAGAATATGTCAAAATTTAAAAGTTTAGTTGGTAACAAGCATGAAGTTCAACAGCTATGCCTCAGGTCTTCAGACTAAATGTGTCTTTTTTTTCCCATCCAAATTACTACTTAAAATAAATATTTGAGTACTTGAAAAGCTGCTTCTGTTCATCCTTATTCACTGTTCATTGATACGCACTCAAGAATCCTTGCAGACCAGTATAAAGTTACTTAAAACAAGTAGAAGTAACCAACTCAAGCAGTACTTGAATATAGCTGTGCTTAGCCAATGACTTCTTTTCCAGGGAGGTGAAACAACCTCAGCAGAAACTCTGGTTGTAGTAAGGTGTTCACCAACCAGAGACCCTTCCTGCTCATTTTTGCTGAAGTAAACTAGAACCGTTTTTGTAACAAAAGTACTTTAGCAACTTTCTTCAGAAACATATTATTTGTTTCTGTTGCAAGTTCTGTATTGATATTTTTCAGACTTTGCTTTGCCCCATGAGAGGGCACAGAAGACACTTCTCTACAGCTGCTCTGGCAGCTAATAGGCAAGAGTGGTCACTGACGCCTGGGGCAGCTAGGAACTTAAGCAACTGGCACACTGACACCCTGTTTGGGGGAAGGGGATGGCACCCATCTTCTTGAGGAACTACAGTATCACTGAGGACCTGATTACCCAGCCTAGCACAAGACACAGTGTAATTGCTTACTTTTCCTTATATCCCTGCTACAGTGGGTTGGACAAGTTGTTATTTAAACCTAACAGTCTTTCCTGCAGCTGGGGAAAAAAAAGAAAAAGCATAAAAAGCAGCATACATCCCGTCATTTTCTTTCCAATCTCAGTATGCCTTTCTCTGATATTTATTGCCTCTCTGGCACTTCACATACACAGTGTTATATATTAATTTAATGAGTCATGTAATGCTTCCCTAAGACTGGAACATATCCAGAGGTGGGGAAGGTGGCAGTGGGGATAGTGAAGTCAGACTTTTCAATTACTCTTCAGAGAGAAGCTTTCATTCAGTTCCCATTTTTTTAGTTGAGAAGCAATCCTACAGGTACAGAAAAGCCTGTCAAATACATGTGGTGTCTCTGCAGTTGCCTGAATCTGCATGAAGCCTAAGACAAACTCTTGTAAGTAACAACCATCTCATTTTTTTTCCCTCCTGAATGAGTAGAAAGGCTGGCATTGGTGACACTTCTAACGGCAAACAGGTAACTGTATCTCTGTCAAAAGCATTTTTTAAAAGATGAGAAGTAGAGCAAAAGTCTCTCAGAATTTCAAGTACAGGGGGTGAAAGTAGTGGCAGGATTAATGAAAATACAGGGATCACGTATCAAGCCAAGATACACTAGTTTGTAGCACTGTAACAGTTCATTGAAGGAGAGGTAGTGCTGTGTTAGCGTTATACCGACTATAAGAGAGCTCAGCTTCCAAACGTGTAGATATTACCTTTAATGCCACAAATGTAACTACAGCATTGCAGAGTGCGCTGGTATTTCTACACGAGGTTTGCGAAAGGAAGAATACAAGGAAAAAAAAAACTGAGACACAGAGACAAGGAGTAACTTGCTCAGGAACATGAAAAATCCACCTCAGATTTAGGATTAGGACAAGAAACAGAAATTATAGCTTCTAATCTCCAATCATCAAAGTATACAGACGAGAGGACCAAAACGCAGAAAGGCACTAAACACCTCCCTGTCCATCGGTGAACCCGACAGCCCCGCACAGCATCACTTTCCGAGGCAAGACTAGACTACAATTCCTCCCAAGTCCATTCACAACCGCGCCGGCTCTGGGCGCTCAACAAGCCTTAAAGCACTCGCACATGTCAGAGTTTACGCACAGACAAGCCGGGCTGTTCGGTTTTCTCCCCCTGAATCGCGCAAGAAGCAGGGAGATGCCGACAGCCGCGGCCCTCCATCACCGGCCGGCAAGCCCGCCCGCATCCCGCCGGCTGCGAGGCCGCGGCAGGTGCCGGCGGGGCCCCAGCGAGCTCCGGCCGCCCGGGGGGACAGGGCCAGGAGGAAGGAGGGCTGGTGCAAACCGGCGGAGACGGCCGCAGGCAGTGAGAGGGGAAAAGGGGGGAAGGAGGAAAGCGCATCTCCAGGGAAATAAAGTTTTCAAGCGGAGAGGGCAGCGCTCGGAGCCCCGCGCAGCCCCGCCGCCGCCCGCCGAGGCAGCAGCGACTTGGTGAGAAAGGAAGGATGGGGAACGGGCGGCCGTGACCCGGGCGTCAGCCCCGGCAGCCGGCCGGGGTCGCCCGCTACTCACCATGTTGACTTCGGAAACCATGTCGATGCTGGCGATGTCGATGTTCATCCCCACGCAGACGGGCGGACCTGCGAGCAGAGCAGAGCTTTAGCCGGCGGCGAGAGGTGCCGCGGCAGCGGGGGCGCGGTGGCCGGACCCGCCGTGCGGGAGCGGCGGCAGCGCCGGGGACAGCCGCGGGGGCAAATCTCCAGGCGGCAAGCCCGGGCAGGGCGACTCACCTCCGAAATCCGGCCGGAGGCGGATGTCGTAGCCCTTCAACAATTTATCCACAGTTTCTTTCACGAAGGACATGTTGCCGGGATCGTTCACACTGTGGGGAGAGAGAGACGGGGGTGTCGGGCGGGAGGGGCAGAAGCCGGGGTGCGGAGGGCCAGGGGCCAAGGCGGGAGCGGGGCCGGAGGGGGTGGGCGGGGGAGCGCATCAGCTTGTTCCCCTGGAGAAACGCATCCCGCGCCGCCGCCGGGGCACGCTGGCACCTACCTCTGGGCGCAGCAGACCACGGCCACCAGGACGGGAGCAGAGAAGATCCCGAAGATCCTGCCTCCCCCAAAGCCCCACATCCCTCCGCTCCACGCTCCCTTCGCGCAGCAGCAGCAGCAGCCGCCGCCGCGATCCGGCTGCCCCGGCTGCCGCTGAGGAAGAGGCGGAGGCGACAGTCCCCGTTCTCCCCCCACCTCGCCCTCCCCCCCCCAAAAAAAAATCCCCCACTCCCTGCCCCAGCACCACCACCCGGCCCGCGGGAGCCGCTCGCGCACCCGGCTGCTCCCGCCCCGCGGCCGGACGCCGCCGAGCCCCGGAGGAAGCTGCCCTCCGCCGGAGCCCGGCCAGCCGCCTCCCCGCCGCCTTCCCGCCAGCCGGGAGGGAGCGAGGGGAGGGGAAGGACGGAGGGAGGGAAGGACGGAGGGAGGGAGGGAGGGAGCCGCCGTCCCCCGGGCGGAGAGCCCGAGGTGGGGCGCCGGGGGAGCGGGGCTGGCGGGGCCGGGGCCGGCGGAGAGGGGCGGCGGCTCCCCGGGCACCGCCTCGAAGCACGCCCGACCTCTGCACGGCACCGGCCCCGCCGTACCTGCCTGGAGGCGGCGATGCTCGCCGGCAGCCCCCGCGGGCTCTCCCCGCAGCCGGCTCCATCTCTCCGGGGTAGGAACGGGGCTGCCGGGCAGGGCAGCCCGCAGGGTCCCCGCTGGAGCCGGATGACAGGGGGCTGCCCGATGCCGTGCTTCTGTCCTCCCCTGCCCCTCGGCCTGCCTCTCTGTTTTGGGGGACTGTGCCCACCTGCCCTGTGGCGCATCCTGGGAGGGATGCCCGGGGTGAGCCGCTGGGGCGGGAGAAGGAGCTGGCCTGGGAGCCCTGCCTTGACCTGGAAGGGCCTGAATGTGTCCCTGCCATGGCCAGGGATGTGGTGTGCATGTACAGCTGCCAGGCCTGAGGCTCCCTTCAGCCGTGCCTGCGAGGATGCCAACAGCACGGACCGAGATGGACATGCTTTGCCAGGCAAATCTCCGCTGGGTTCAAAACGTGTGTAGGCACGCTTTTCATTCCCCATGAAGGGAAGCGGCACTGGTATCAAACAGATGTAGGGTGAGAGTTGTCCCCTGTCAGCTTCTGGGTGTTCTTAACTTTGTATAAAACATTGGTGGGGTGAAGACAGCACAGTTGTTATTATTTTTAATCTTCTTCCAGGTTAATTAGTTCTTTCAGCAGGACCAATTGGCGTGGAAACAGAATGTTGACTTAGCTATATTGGTTTAGGTTCCAGAGGCAGCTCTTCACCACTGGAGCTCTTCCCTGTGTTTTATGAACATACAAACATGCCCTTGGCCAGCTTCTGATTCTGGTTACATTGCAATCAGTGGCCACTCGTCCATGACAAAGCACAACATTTCAGTGACCAAGGGAGAAAAGCTATATCTTCTGCACTTTTTCTCTTGCCACCTGTTTTTCCTTCCACATATTCTCTTCCCTTAGAGAAACTGCTACAAATAGGGTGGACATTGAGTAATGTTGTGGTGTTATGTACAGGTGAGAAAACATGGGTGGCTTTTCCTCTCTCCTCAACAAATTCTTGAAAAGAAAGACAAGTGCAATCCGTTGTCCTGACCTTGTTGCTTTTTCAGTTATTAATAAAGATCCAAATAAAAGAAGGAGCAGGCTTGGTTCTGAAAATAATATTAAACTCTATAGGCAATGCAAAAAAATGTAGAGAAACTGAACCTTGCCATATCTTGTGATTTCATGTTAATATTTGGATTTTTAATAGTACCATAATTACTATGATTATAAAGTAAGTGAAAATCTTAGCTTTCATTTAAAAACCTTATTAGGCTTATGATGAAAGCCTGAGAATTGTGGCATGAAGCATACATGACTCAAGGGTTCAAAAATGAAAAGTCAAATAATAAGTAACTATGTAAGTAATTTTAAGACCCTGGGCCTTGATGTTTTTTTAATGCTGTGGATGGGCAGTATTGAAGCCCAGCTCTCTCAAAGACTTCAGAGGAAGTGAATTTAGGGAAGGGTACTAATTCAATTCTGCCCCCCTAAATTCTGAAAGAATTAGCACCAAAGAAAATATTTCTTATGAAGAATTTAACGTGGTTTAAAAGCACATTTAAGCACTAATAACTTTTCTTAAATAGATTGTCAGTTTTATAACAGAAATAAAAAAAGTTAGAAGACAATATTTCTGATTAACGTGCTATCCTGGTACTTTGGAAACACATCTGAGGTAGGAATGAATCAACAGTGCTGTAAAGTCTGTCATATTTTATCACAGTTCATTTAAGTATTTGTCTTCTTGATCTTACAGAGCAACCATTTCCATTTACTTGGGAACAGCATAAAGATAATCTAGGCTGGAACTGATAGAACAATGAAGTATTTAGTGGGTTATGGAGCATTTGTTCCTTGGGACTCTGGATTCAATTAGGCTTAGTAATAACTAAAGGATGTTAAAAATTATAACCAATCAATGAATTTCATGAAAGGTAAAAATCATCTCGACTTCTCTGTGACATGGCATTTACAGTGAAAGTAGCACTGTGGGTTTTGTCTGGAGGAAAGGCTCAGAACAAAGTTTCTGTGGCAATGGACTGGAGGTAAGACCCAGCTAAGACCTGCACCGGGCAGAGTATTCAAGGAAATAGTGGAAGCCCAGACTTTTGGGAAGCTATTTAATGTGGCCAATAAGCAAAACTGGGCACAGAAATAGACTCCTTGTCCTGCCTCAGAATTCACCACCCTGACTTTGTTTCTGGAATTACACTCCCAAACATCTCCTTTCAAAAGGCAAGCAGGTTATTTCAAGGAATGGCTGGAAGGAGTCTGGGCACTTTTATTCACTAAAGCAAAACAACTTGTAGATTGTTCATCCAAGAAAATCCCAAGGATGTACCTCCTGAGATAAGCCCAGACTGCAGGACCTCAGGGTAAACCTTTGTTTTTTGCCATGTTCCACTTTTCAGCAAATAGTTAAGTAGGGGAGAGGGAAGGAGTTAACATAACTCTGTGGCCTAGTGGTTTGGCTGTTGCCTAGGAAGTACTGTTATTTCATGAATAATCTAGCGATCAATGAATTAACTACTGGATAAAATAAATCAATGTTCAGTGGGGTAAGGAGCAGAACCCAATTCTGTCCTCCTTTTGGGTGCCTTCATAATTGCTCATTCTCACTTTCTCATTTTTAATGTACAGTCTTTCTGTCCCAGTAAAACTATCCCCGTAAAATACGAGACTTTGAACATTGTAGTTCAGGGACTAAAATTGATCACATTTTCTACAACTCTGTTGAATGTTCCAGCCTCTGGGCCACTGGACAGTTAAGATCTATGCTCCTGATCAAATTTTGTTCAATAAGGTAAGCACAGCATACCTTCTTTACTTCCTCAGCATTGCCAATATTGTAAAGGCCACTTGAACAATGGATAAGTCTAAACTGCAAAGGTGAGCGTTACGTGTGAAGGAGCAAAAGGACTGTCCTTGGTCCAATGCCAATATGTGTGGAAGAATACGACTGCCAAGCCTACGCATGAAAAAAGGCCTTGGGGTAAGTTGGATTATAATGGATTCATCAGCTAACTGAGTTAGCAGATACAGGGGCTGGTCTCTAGAGCAAAACTCTTGCTGAGGATCTGATATCCATGCCATGCTTATTTGTTTTGTGTTTGACTTTTTTTATAAATCCCATTAGGAAAAGTTGGGAAGTCTGGTGCACTAGACTAAATGCTCATTAGCAGTTAGAGCAATGTGCTGCTGGGGTGCATTTTTCAACTTAGTTTGAAAGGAGTCGTGTTCATATATTCTGAGACTGCTCTGAGATGTGAACCAAAGCCCAGTAAGTGGGAATGATCAAATGATTCACGTTGCAAGCACAGTCCTGGTCTGCAGTGAAATGCTATGTAGATTCATCCATCATCTCATTTCAGAAGGAGCTGGAACAGGGCACACTCAGCCCCTGTCAAGGACAGAAATGGTTGAAGGCAGTGGGATTGGAATGAGGAGCAACTCAAAATTTTGGAACAAATTCCAGTTTCCTTCATCATTGTCAGTACTAATGGAGATACAGAAGAGTAGGCAATGACAGGAAAGCTAGAGAAGAGGAGAGGTCTGCTCACAACTGATGCATTTGCAGTACTACCACTATCAGTCACCAGACTGTAGGAGAACGCCTGGCTTGGGAATCAGGGAAGAAGTATTTGATCACACCATGCAATACATCACTGAACTCCTGTGCTGGAAAGTGGTACTGGGGGTTTACCTGACAAAATGATCTTAACTCCACTTACACACCGAGATCAGAATCACTTATCAAATATTTTCTTTTTCATTTTTCTTTCTGGCTTGCCTGCCATTTAACTGATTCTGACAAAGATCCAGTCTTATCCTGAAGCAAACTGCAATGGCAAAGGGTTCAGAGAAACAAAGGAGAGACTGAAACTAAAAGAAAGTGGGCAGAATTGTTGCTACAACTGAAATATTGTCTTCTGAGGAACATAGGACATTAATCTTACTAGGCTGAGACCCATGCTGCTGCTTACCTACTCTGCCTTGCAGCAATTTTAATAGCCTGCTGGTTTAACCTGCTTAGAAGGTGTAATTAATAAAACCAGCTGGGAAAAAATCCACAAGAAAATTTTCAACTTTTTTTTTTCTTTTTGCTAAACCTGACTTCTTTTTCACTTTATGAAATCAAAAGTTGAGCATCATTTTTGTCAAAATACCATACAATAGAAATTAGTGTTTCCTTCAGAAAGCTCAACTTTCTTATTTTCTGTCCTACAGTATCTCAGCAGAAGCGGAGCTTTAGAATGATAGGAGGATGCTGGGAAGAATTAGGACTTAGGGAATATTCTGCACTTCGGCAGTTTTTTACACTGTGTTTTGCCTGTTCAGATAATGAGCAGTGGTTGTTGGACATACTATGTGAGCAAAACAAGATTATGTTCATTTACTATATATATTTATCAGAAAACCTATCTAATATTTGCTGATGTTGGGTAATACTCAACAGTTTATTTCACTGACATTTCACTCATTGTCCCCATTTCTGTCAGGCAGATTGAAAGCAGCATTGCATGAATCCATTTGCTTTGGTTGCATAATTTGCTGGTTTACATTTAATTATACAGAAATATTAATGGTGTTATGTCAACAGTTCTGATGTAGTGGAGATCTGAATGTTTCAGTGGGCCACATAAAGAATAAGTTATTAATCCATATGAATAATGGGGGAATTTTGCCTTTAATAAGAGGCATGACCCAAATTGTCTTGAACTGTTGTTTAAATTTCAGATGGGTATTTTTTCTTCATATTCAAGAAAATAGAATAAAAATTTGAATTATCTGAATGAATTTAAAAGTGTATTCCTGCAACATTCTATTCCTTATGCGGCAAAACCTCTGGATTATGCACACAGTGAGTCAGACACATCAAAATAAAAATCCATTGACAGTTTGGCAGAGGAAGAAATAATCATGGCTCTTTATAACTCACATTTTTTCATCATGAAGATTAATGATTATGCACTGAAATAACACAAATACATTAGAGAAGCCTGTGGTGCATTAGAAGTACAATTCTTTTAAGTCTCTGTCCTGATGGAAACAGAGTCTTTTGAGAAAAACAGGCAAGTAATTGAGTTATGACTTTTTTTTTTTTTACTGTAATTGTAGTTGAGGAAGTGCTATTTTATATAGGACTTCTTTGTTAAGTTTCTACTTGAGTGGATTCATCTAAATCCCTTGTCAGGAGCACATTATTCTTAAAAAAACAGTATGTGGCAGTAACCTTTTTTCTTTAAGATTAGTTAAAAACAGAAGGTTATAGCCCATATATTTATGTTTTCATATTTATTAATACCTTTATGAATCTCATTTGTGATTATTATTTATGCAATTTTTTGCTAACAGCAGCCAGAATTCCAAGTTAAGACCCCAGCCCCCTTTTTTGGGAGATTATACAAAGTGAAGAAGACAAACATGAGTTGTTTGAATTGCTTATATTTAATATTGTGTATATTTCAAGTAAGACCAAGTCAGGATCCTAACTGATGCATCTGTATTAGGACTAGCCAAAACAAAAGATATTGGCTCCTGGTATTTTCATCCAAATGTCCCTTTGAATTTTAACAGAGGAAAAGAGGAAAGCAAAGGAAAAAAACACCAAGGGGAGGGAAGTGCAAACACTTCCACATGAAACAGGATAAGCAATGAGAAGGATGTGAAGTGAAATTATTTTGTTTTCTAGACACAACTGTGGAAGTGAAAACCCAGGGTAACAAGGAAAAAGCTATGGGTAGAAGAAAGTGAAAATCTGAAGTATGTCTTGCTCTTATCCTTTGAGAAGGAAACAAATCCTTTTTTGCTTACGCTGAGGAGTGCCCTTAACAGGAACCAGTCCATGAAGGATGAGGGGAAAGGAAAGGCTTCAGAATGCGGAGGTGTGTTTATACAGAGGCTGCATCCACAGCCTTCCCCTGCCAAGACACAGCGCTCTGCTGGTCTCTCTAAATGCATCCTCTTTTCCCAAGGCTGTGCCAGCTAGCCCTTCGCTCTCATTCCCCAAACACTGGCATCAGAAGCAGACACAGTTAAGCTCATAATACACAGATCAGGATCGTGGGCCATATTCCATCTGTGAAATAACATGTAAATTAAGCTGGTTGTGTAACTGTATTTCTTTGTCATATGCACTATACACAGAGGGGAAATCACTATATTTAAAGGAGAATCATTATTAGGTATATACAGAATTGTGGATGATGGGTTAAAATGTTTTCCATTTTGCCTTAAAGATTACTTTTCGGCTCAGGAAAAGAATGTTAATAATCATTTTTAATATTTTGAAGGATATACATTCTATTACAGATAATAATCACACGCTAAAGTACTTTTAGTAGCTCACCTTGTGTCATAAATTGCATATAATTTTTTGTTTTCTTCAACTGCATTCCTAAAAAAGAGAGAAAAAGAGAATATTAGTTGCATGCCTTGTGTCCATTGCCAAAAAACCCCCTCATTGATGGCCCTAAACGTTTTCAGACCATCATTGTAGAATCTAGAAATGGGGAAAAAAATAACCTATAAATTGACTTGTTCAACCCCTCACATGAGAAGATTGTAATAATCCTTTGGAAATTGCCTAAGTGGGTTTTTAATTATAGATCCATGACTGTTGCCAAGAAATGAAAAAAGAAAAAAATAGTAACTGCTTTTGTGAAAAACACAATGAAAAGATATGTTTTTGATAGAGCTATGTGAATAATTTTCAGCAATGCTTTCCAATTGATCCAGATGAACATTATCCCACTCAGTTATTCCATTATGTTTTAATAAATAAAACTAAAAATATACATTGAAGTCTAATGCAATGTATTCAATGTGAGTAAATAATTTACCTCTGATATTTTGAATATTTTTATGTGTGATTAAACATTGAGGTTTATATAAAAAAAGATTCATATTGAAAATTTGAAGCTGGAAACTATATATTTGCGTTTTTTCAACTGAAATCCACGTGACTTTGCAGAATGCATTCTGCATTCTTCAAGTAGGAAAAAGAGGGTTTTTTTCCTGAACTTTTTTGTTGGACTGTTTCTGAACATGTGGGAAAAAAGTACTCTTCTGAAATAGTGCTACTGATTTGAGGTAGAGCAAGAAATGTTGTCTGAAACGTGTTGGCTTTGCTGGGATCAGCAATAAAATATAAGTTTTAGCTAAGTAGTTTCTGAGAAAGCGTGATGAATCTAAGAGGCACTCCATAATAAGTATTGATTTGTATCTTAAAATCTGATTTATGTCTCTGTGCATTACTTTACCTGTCTGCTTAGAGAAGTTAAAGAGAAGCAACTAAAAGCATGGGGTAAATGATCCTGAGTTTGGATGCATTAAGCTCCACTTACATGGGAAAGGTTTGGGTTTGGTCTCTGTTCCTGGAGTGGTTATGCCTTTTACATTAAATATGCACTGCTTAAAGCGTATTAACAGATGAATTTTGTGAATGCTCAACTCTCTTGGGCATTGGGTAAGGAGATGGGGGGTCTCTCTCATGTCTTGGATCTCCTTGAATTTGCCAGCTGTGTAAAACACAACTGGTAGTGCTGGGCTGGCTCAACTTGGATGCCAACATCTGGTCCATTTAAGGTGCCCTGAGTTACCTGAGACACGGCATAGAGTTGCCAGTTACCACAGAGGAGCTACACGAGACCCACACTCTACTGGAGAGTTAATTGGAGTTCCAGGGGAACACCTTGGAGAATTCCAGTGGCTCAGAATGCTTGTGTGTGGGAGCTGGGCTGAAACTCTCAGGTCAGATTCCACCCTAGAGAAGGATCCCCAGCTTTCTATACAAAGGCTACATTAACAGAGTTGACTAGATCTCTGTTGACATAATGGGAACACCCAGGTCTTGTGCAGACACCTACGTCTAATCTTCAGATTAATCCTACCCCAAATTTCACAATATCTTATGTTCTTTTGATTGTTCTGGCATCAAGATTCACAAACCACATTGCTCTGGATTTAAAGATCATAGTATTGTCTGCCTACAACCACACCTGGGCATGCTCTGTTGGGGTTTGATTGATATTCTCAAATACAGTTTCGTTTATTCTCCGCAATTCTTAGCTGTCTGTTCCTCCGTGACCCCCATTGGGTAATTTCCTTAGCTCAGCAAAGGAAAGAGGAGGGGAGGAAGCGCAGAGAAGTAGCATCTGAAGCCTGAACACTGACCCAAATATAACTCCTGATTATAATTAGAGATCTCATATTGGTAGAGTCACATGGTCAATGCTGAGACAAGAAGATGGCTGGGCTCTTTTCTAAAGTGCATATTGCAACCTGCTGCAAGGTACTGGAGCAACCACTCTGCTTTTGCAGAGGCTGGATACAGAGAGTCAGGGAGCATACTCAGCCTTCATCATCCTTTAGGACTGTGCTCCTAAACAGCCAATGACACCTGGGAGACAGACGCAGCTCAACCTGTAACCATGACAACTGGCGTGGGGCTTACAGTAAATTAGCTATGGGTGGAAGAGGGCACTACTTCTAAATGAAAATCTGCAGTATAGGTGGAATAAGTATCTGGTTTCCATCTCATTATCTAAATATATCCATACCCATAAGATAAAAAGAAATTTGAATATAATAGGAGTTTTCTTTAATTAGTAGATTTGTGAAAATTTTCAGAACCATGCAAAACATCATGTGTCGCCACCCTGTGTTTATAACTTTTGACAACCATCATCAAAAATGCCAATGGCAGGATAGAACTGACTTAGTTTCCTTATTGGTAGAGAGATGATAACAGCAAAGGGAGATCAGGAAAACCATTAGGCAAATGTAACAGGAAAGAATCAAATCTAATCTTTTAAGTGTTGAAGTTTCACAATCAGCTTTTATTCAGGCTGATAACGCACTCCATTTTTTTCTTCTCTTGCGAAAAAATGTAGACACATCTTAATGCTGAAATTGTCTTATTCAGCAGAGTGGTAAAATCATGTGGTCTCTGCATTGAAAAATACTTTCTTGTAAATGAGGAGCAAATGGAGTTCAGGAGTCTCCTAGCTCGAATCTGTCTGCCTGGCACCAAAGACATGCTTCTAAAAGTATTACAAAAGTAATTCCCCCGTCACAAAAGCAGCACATTAAAAGTACTTCTATTAAAAGGACTTTGTTGTATATGAATATCATTATATAATTGATTATTCCCATTAAAATGCTTTGCATCCTTATCACAACTTTAATAAAAGAACAAAACTGCTTTGAATATTATACATGCACTTGCCTAAAGCCACTATTAAGCAGAGAGGCTCTGTGTGCAGCCAGGCAGTTGTTGATGGTAAATCAAATGGAGGGCATATGGTTTCAGTATTGCTGCTGGTGGAGTTTTTGTTGCTAGAAAGAGCTAATGTTTTGCATTTAGGATTATTAAAGTAGCAGAAATAGTAGCTTATCTTTTCACCCTTTTTCCTCTCCAGCTCTCTTGAAGGCCTACTCAATATAATATAGAAAAACATGCTATGAACAACCTATGCTGGAATGTTAGGACTTCCCTGAACTGCAAACTTAGAACCTTTTGTGTTTTTTTAAAGACCACAAAATTTCTGGATGGTACCATGACTCAGAATGCCTCTGGTTGGGATTCTTCTTGCTGATGTAAGCATCAGAGATTAAATGTGTAAGTCTGAGCCAGTTACCATGGGCTACTTTAAAAATCAGTGAGGACGGCAAAAACAAGTCCAAAGACTGAAAGAAACTCCAGAGGCTGAAATAGACTAAAATAGTGTAAATTAATCACCCTCCAGAAGTATCTAATAACTATGAAAATATAGCCCATAGCTAGCAAGATATCTAACTTTTGGGTATGTAGTATTGCCTAAGATATATTCCATTCATGTGATTAAATGGGAATGAAGGCGAGATTTGTTTCAGTACATTGAGCATATTGCCCTCCTAAAGTTTTTTAGACCAAGACGTCTTTAGGTTGGAGCTCCATGAAGAATATTTCTGCTAATGTTAAGTGGGCAGCAAAGAAACAGAAAAGCTGCTAAGTTAATACTTTATTTCTGGAATCGCTGGAGTCTTTTATCCAAATGTAAGTAAAATTTTAAACAAGAGTCATCCCTTCTGGATTAAGGCCACAATACAAAGCAATGCTGGTGGATGAGAGGCTGGACATGACCCAGCAGTGTGCACTTGGAGCCCAGAAAGACAATTGTGTCCTGGGCTGCGTCCAAAGCAGCATGGGCAGCAGGGCACGGTGAGACCCCACCTGGAATGGTGCATCCACCTCTGGGGTCGCCAGCACAGAATGGAGATGGACCTGTTGGAGCAAGTCCAGAGGAGGGGCACCAAGATGATTAGAGGGGTGGAGCACTTCGCCTATAAGGAAAGGCTGAGACAACTGGATTTGTTCAGTCTTGAGAAGAGAAGGCTTTGGGATGACATAATTGCCTCCTTTTAGTACCTGAAGAGAACTATAAGAAAGATGGAGAGGGACTTTTTACAAGAGGATGTAGTGACAGGATGAAGAGAAATGGATTCTGACTAAAAGAGGGTTCATCTATATTAGATATTAGGAAAAAAAATTTCTTACTATGACAGTGGTGAGACACTGAAACAGGTTGCCAAGGGATGTTGTGGATGTCCCATCCCTGGAAGTGTTCAAGGCCAGGCTGGATGGGGCTCTGAGCAACCTGGTTTAGTGGAAGGTGTCCCTGCCCATGGCAGGGGGATTGGAACAAGATGATCTTTAAGGTCCCTTCCAACCCAAACAATTCTATGATTCTATACTTCAATGCTAATGAATCACAGGATGCTTAACAAGTATTCTTGACCTTATGTACCTAACAAAATGATTCAGCGTGAAAATATAGATACAAAGGCTAATTTTATAGCTTGTAAGAGAATGCTAACAATAAGGAAGTGAGATATTTCAGCTTCAGATTTGAAAGCATCTGAACATGGAAGGCCACTATTGAGAGAAAAAATACTTGCTTTTTCTACTCTGGGAGGAATTCTGTACATCTCACACAAGCTATTTACAAACAGGAAGAAAAGCAAATGCTATGCTAAACTCACTCTCCACTGTCTCGGGGAATATACACCTCATTATATTTGAGCCTTATTCACAGGGAAATGAAGAAAATAGAGTTGTTGGTTGACCCAGCATACACAATAGAGGCCAAATGAACCCCATTCTATATGGCTTTGGTGCAGTAACTATTGGTTGCAACAGCAAAACCCAACTGTAAATCTTCCTCCCTAGAACAGCTGATTCTGGGCTTCTACCTCAAGGTGGTTCAACCCACTTTGCAAACTCTCCCTCCAGAAACTTCAGAAGCAGTGAGGCAACTGCACCAATGAGTCAATAAAATTCACTTTTCCTAGGAGGTTCAACCCTTGCTAAGCATGTTAGGTATTCAAGGGCATCACTGTCACATAGCGTGATAGGCACTAACTAATTATTTTTTGTACCTAGAAGCCTATCAAGAAAAGTAAGAAAGTACAGACTGAAATGTCAAATGCAAAAATGGGAAACTGTGTTTAAAACTCCCAGGATATTGTAGACACAGTTATTGAATTACCATTGTAGATCTGCTGAAACTTCAGTAAGGAGCAGACGATGGAGGTTTTCACTACAAATATAGGATTCACATAGCTATCTCTTATTTTTTAAAATATAAATTAAGTGGATGCAAGCCAAGTTTTCATAAATAATGCCAAAAATGTTTATGTATGAGAAGCTTAAACTATGTAGCTCTAGCTGAAATAAATGTTTCAGTGAACATGATTTTAAACATGATTTATTCAAATGTTATGTTAAGTAAGCATTCAATATGCTTTTATGTAATACTGATGCCCAAGTTACATGTAATTATGGTGACATTATAGCATCCTTGATCTTTCATAACCTCTCTAGAAATTCTTTTTTCCCAGCATCAAGCTCCCCAAATAGTATGGAAGTGACAATGTCACATAATATAAACAGTTACCAGAACAATACTCTTCAGGTCCAATTCTATGAGGGCTAGCCAGTCTTGACTCCTTTTGACATCAGCCAGAGATGGAAAGTTTAGCACTCCTCAGAAACATGCCAATGAATTAGCAAGTCTGCAAACCTGTTTGCTGGCATTTCAGAGCAAAATAAGAAGGATGAAGTGAGAACATGTCAAGTTGTGGACTCCTGTTTACTCACATTTAATCACTGATATTTTTGAATGTGTTGTCTAGTGTTCTAGTTTTCTAGTTTTCTAGTGTTTTCTAGTTCAAATTCTGTGGTTTCTATAGCATTATTTTAGTCCACAGAATTTATTTTCTCTTTTCTTTTTAATGCATTCTATTTCCAAATATAAAAATAATAGGCATAGGGAAACCCATGAAAATACACACAAGAGCAGTGTGCATAAATTTGCCATTATCCTTAGAGTAAAGATCTGAGTGTCATTGCAGATAGTTTAATGAAGGTTCCAGCTCCATGCTCAGCAGAGCTCAAAAAGGTAAACAAGTGCTAAGAACAATGAGGGAATTAATAGAACAACATAGGATCAGCACAGTACTGTAGAAATCTGTGCTCTACCCACACCCTTGAAGCTTTGTGCTGTTCTCTTGCATCTCAAAGAGCTTGAGAGCTCGATAAACATACAGGAAAGAGCTACAGGGGTGATTAGAAGTATGGAATGGCATTGGTAGGAAGAAAAATATTTCGGCTGAGACACTTAAATCTGGAAGGCATTTGAGGGAGGAGAGAGATGATGGACGTATATGAAGTCATAGTCTGCCTAAATGATTATTTGCTATTGCGCATATTATAAAAAACAGAGAAGCACTCAGATGATCAGGCGGTCAGTTTAAAGCAAAAATATGAAGTCCTTTATCACACAATGCATAATTAAATTGTAGGGCTCATTGCCAGAGAAAGCTGTGGAGGTCAAAGATATAAATGGGCTTAAGAATCCATTAGACAAATGCATAAGAAGGAGCTCCATCAATAGATATTAAGATCAATGTTGTGAATGCACCCTCTGCCTGAGGAAGTCCATAAACCTCAGACTGATTGAAAATGAAAGTTTATACCTGGGAAAGAATTGGGTTTTATCTGTCCTGTTTTGTATGTCTTTCCCAAAGTACTACTACTGCCCATTGTCAGATGACAGCAAGCTGACACAACTTTGGCTTGATTCAGTATGGGAATGGTTATCTTCAATGCAATCAGAAATACGTTTCTGGTTTACTGTGAGCCCTCTGTTAAATAACTTTCACACCTTAAAATGTCTGTTGTTTTCATTACTAAGTCTTCACAAATAAACCACTGATTTTACTTTTCTTACTTTAGAAATTCATTCAGTTGCATATTTTTCATTTTTATACTTTGATCCTCTGAAACACTTGCGCACATCCCAGAGTGATAAAGTTTGCCAGTGTCCTTTCTAACCCTCCTGAGGTACTAGAGGGCTGTGGTAAAACATGCATTTTCTCAGAAAAAAAAAAATTTCAGATGCAACTAGTATTCATAAAATCTTTTAGAAATAACCTCTTTACATTTCACAGACCAGAATATATGTTCAATAAGCATATCTGTATGACAAAAGATGTGACGTATATTGAATTTTAATGTATATTGGGGTTCATGTCAATTTTGGTTGCAGAAGCAATTATGATTTTAAACAAAGCCTACTCTTTCAAGCTCTTCAATTCCATTTAAGTAGGGGTTTTTTTGGGGGGGAGGTTTGGTTTTTCTTTTTTATTTTTAATTTTCAAAATGAAAGTTAATAGTCTGGGAAAAATAAAAATTAATTCATTAAGAATAACTGATGCTACTCTTGAAAGCCTCGTGACTGTGAAGGGCATCTCCCCACAGGGGGATTGAGTTTTCTATGCAAAGTACACGGAGGCAGAAGAGACCCCTAAGTTCTCATTCAGACATCCTACTGGACATTGTGCATGTTTTTCAATGACCCATATTACAAAATTAAGAGGTCACCTTGGCCCAGCATCATGACACTTTTGACTGAAAGCAGGTGTTGCTAACATGCTCTGTGCTGAACTCAGAGCTGTTGTGCAACAGCCATGCCAATGAGCACATCTATTTGACAGGGCCCATTAGATACTCCTCAGGTACTTCTGCTGCAAAAATTTAAGGTGCCCTTGGTCTCCAAAGAAATTTCTGTGGCTCATTCCCTGGATTCTTTGAGGCATCCACAGAAATCTTTCTCTTTTTTTTGGCTTTTGTTTGTTTGTTTTTTGGGGTTTTTTTACTACTATGGAAAAAAGCCCTGAACAAAGAAAAGGCATTTCCATGAAAGACTCATGTATTTCAGTCATTTGAAAAAATATCATGAGGGAGAATAATTTCTTGAACCATTCTAAACCATGTTAAGTGCAGTAGTTATACACAAATAATTAAAATGGGTTATGAATCCCCTGACACACACTTTACAGATAAAACTAGTCTCCAGCTATGCATGGAAGAACAATTTTAAGATGATGAAACCACATATGATCAGATGAAATAAACACCTGGATATGTACTTGGTAATACTTTCTCGTAGGTTGCTACTGCTTTGCAAATACTGATCAAAATAATTATTCCAAGTGATCTTAGCTCTTTTGGTGGTTTAGATAGGAGGTCTTTATAAATTCAAAGGCTGTCAGCCACAGTGTGTCAGGAAACTTGAATTTAAGAGCCCAGCCCTAACATTTACATTCCTCTGTTATGTTTCAGGGTTGGTTGTAGATGTTAAGAATTTTGCCTTTGGGACCTCTAAGTGCATTATATCATAGCCTCAAGCTGTACTTTCTTTTATCTGCTCTTCTTTAATCATCAGAAGTTTTGATTTAAAAGAGAAACAAGCTGGTAAAGGAGCCTATGCATCTTTGCATTTTCCCTACTTCACATCAAGTGTGAGGGTGAGAGAATTGTAAAGTGTAGTTAAATAGCTGTGGCAGTCTATGAAAGATTGGAAATGTTCTATGAATTGGAAAACATGGAAATGTTCTTTGCTTTAAAAATGAATCAGAAGAACTAACACTGTTTTTATTGTACAGGATTTTGAGATGTGAGTATGAACATTTAAACTGCCCTGTATATACTGGGACATCCCCCTATCTGTTGCAGTAGTACTCTTTTCTAAGGGGGCTTAGTTGAACTTTATCAGCTAACACTTTTTTTTTCTTTAAATGCAAAATAAACATCTAGTGACATTGGAATGCTCTTAGAGCTCATCTGTACCTTGCTAAATGTAAAAAAAATACTGAAAAGCTTTTTAAGGATTAAATTATTTATATATTTTTATTAAAATGTTTCGAAATTCTCTCCATCTTTATTTCTTTATTTGAAGACGCTGTGAGGTAAGTGAGTCTGAAAAAACACTTATGAAATCCACAGCACACATTTCAACACCTCAGTTTATCAAGAGTTTTATAAACAGTTTTGGATATGCCTGAAATACTTCTCTATTGCCTGTAAGCAACAATAAAAAAATTCATATTCATACCCTTTTATTCATATTCAATCAGTGTTTAGTCATCCACTAGAATCTCCAAATTGCCTGGCTTTGTTCATCATCATCTTTATAAATTGTACCATGCATGCAAGCTGGCTAAAAGGCCCTAATATAATTTTCAACTATATTTGGTGTTTTTCTCCCAAAGTTCTCAAATGCTGTGTGTACATATATATTCGACATTGTAAAACTGGGACATCTGAAACCTCAGAGAGAAGAGCAGTTATTAATCTCCATTTAAAAATCCCACTTGAGGAATATGGGGCAAACACTACAGAATTAAATCATTTATCAATGTCAGGCTGTGAGTCCTGGTTATAAGGTTTCCCTGGCAGATAGGGAAGAGAATGTTAGTCTCCTAATGCCCAATACTTTGTTGTAACTTCTAGGAAACATAAATTATATTTTCCCATCTAGAAAGCAATTCTACATTTAACAGTGCTTTAGAAATATAAATAAATTAGACATCTATTTTACAGTATTTCAGACATCCTAATACCCCTAAGTTGGCATGCATAGCTCTTATATCTACATTTATTATATATGATTAAATATCAATTAGCATTTAACTCTAAGCTTCAGATTGTTGGAATTTGAGAGTTATGGAGGAGTTGGCTTTCCCTAGAATGCTGGGTTGCCCTTCAGCCAATGGGACACTAATTCCTTTATCACCACAAAGTTTCTCATTTTTCCCAAACTACCAGACTGGCTGTGTTTTTCTTCTCTTTTACATTCCTAAATCACTTGAAATTTTGTCATGTGGACCTCACCCAGAGCTGGGCCTCTGACTGAGACCCAGAACAGAGTGGGACCATAGCAGGAGGGATCGAGAGGCTAAACCCTCTCACAGCCTTCCCAGGCCTTCTTTGCTGCTCAGCAGAAGGGGACTCCTCTCTCTTTTGGTGGTTGTATAAGTACTTGTCCTCCTCATACTCACTTTCTGTAAGTTTGGGCAGAATCATTGAATAGGATGTTTTGGTCTGTTCCAGCATTCCAATTCTTATGTGCTTATAAGTGTACAGACATTTGCCATTTCACTGGGTACATTTAGCAGCAGTTTTAAATCTGAACAGAATCTCTCAGTAGAAATATCTATAAAGAAAATAAGCTATAGTTCTCTGAACTTCAGACCAAGTTTCCTTTTTGCTATAGAAATCAACACCATATTATGTTTTAAAAATTTCTGTGCTTTTTCTTCAATTAATGCAATCTAATGACTTGCAGAAAGTTTAAGACCTCACTCTTTAAAACAGTAGCAAATTGAACAAAACATATACCTCGTCAGCCTTTATTCCCTCCTTAATATGATTCCTTCAGTATTAAGTGAAATTGCTGCAAGTCCAGTGTAATTAATACTAGACTGAAAGAGGAAATGATGGAGCTGACAGCTTCTACGTTTCAATGTGGTACGTTCTAGCATATTTTCCAGTTCCCCTTCTGGAAAGAAGAATCTAGCTCTTATAACAGAAATAATTTTTTTCTTTTAGTAATTTCTTTCTGATCTGTTTTCCTTGACAGTTATGCACACAATCCACTGTGAAAAACAAGTAAAAAGCATTAATAGTTAGAAAAAGATAATATTTTTCTAAGTAAGAACTCACTATTTTTCTGCTAAATTAAGGGGATTATATGAAATGACGGGCCAGATTGTGCCTCACACAAACATGCATACTCTGGAGGTTATGGCAAGCTGCACAGCCCACTGGGAGCTCTGGAGCTCCATCGGACATGGCAGACGTGCCAGATGCTGCACCTTTCTCAGGCGTGTCCTTTTCTAGGGGTTTGACCCGTGTGGAAGAAGGTTAGGTTTTATTTTCCCATCTTGAAGGATGGTTGATAGGCCAGGAATGGGTGTGCAATGCTGACACAGTCCTCAGTGACATGCGCAACTGCCTTGAAAGAGTGTGGGAGCAGACACAGAGGTGTGCATGTGCCCCCACAGGCACACACCTCACATGTTGGAGCCACCCTCCTCGTCCCAAGGGCTGGCTGGCACTAGGTCAAACCTTCCCTTGGGAAATATCTCTTGTGGATGCTTATGAATGAATAAAAGGGCTTGAGATTCCCATCAGCTTTAAACTGTGATAAAACCAGAGTGTTTATGGTTTTATCCACATGAGAGTGGAACCGTTTTTAAATCTGATGTGACTTCATCTGTTGATAGTCAAAGAACACCCCAGATTAAACTAGGAATTCTCCTTAATACTGCTCCCCTAAGCTCAGAAAGCTGGAGTCGACACAATGTCATAGGGCACATTGCTGAATCTGGGGCATGCCAGGCCCCAAATCTTCTCTAAAAAGTATTAAATGCCAGAGCACAACTCCTCTGCTGCATCCAGCCTCTGAGCTGTCACTTAGCCCTGAATTTCTGCCTAACACTTCAGTGATTAGAAGCATGCTAAAGTATGAAGATACAGATAATTGTGATGAGGATGACAGGAATTGCTTGAGCTCTCTGGCCACTTCTGCATAGGAAACCAGAATGAGTGAACATAGGGAGCTGGTGATAATCCCAAGTTAAAGAAAATTTGGTGCAAATCTCGTTTTCATACGTGCAGCTCAAAGAGATGGAAAGAGCTAAAATACTTGCATAAATCCAAACTTCAGGAAAGACAACATGGAGGAGAGTGCATGATGGCATAACATGAGTTCAGGAGTCATTTTTCTAAGAAATTCAATAGATCGCCAAATTTACTTTGTTTTTTCATTGGAAAGACCCCCACCATACTGTGGTACTGGACAGCAGCATCTAGCAACCACCATAAATAATTTGGTTAGCCTGAACTCTGGGGAGCTCCAAAAATCTTTGGATCTTGATGTACCATGTGATAACAGGAGTAATTTTCCTTAGAATATTCTGATAATTCTGCATAATTCCCTAGAATTAGATAAGAGGAAAGCTTTATAACATGGGCAGCACGGGATATTTTAGGGAGGTTATTTCATATATTCATTAGCAGAAGTCAGAAGATTTTACCCAAAAAAAGCGTTCATCTAACATCTAGGAGAGACAATCTTACAAGAACAGATGGGTTAATCCTCAGTGCACCCTCAGCAATGTGATCACATCTTTCTCAGTGACACTCCTAAAGGCCACAATGAGTTCTCCCTGGAGCCTTTTCTTCTTCAAGCTGAACAGTCCCAACTCTTCCAGCCTGTCTTCACAGGAGAGGGGCTCCAGGCCCTCTTACCATTTTTGTTACCTCTTCTCAATGTGCTCCAATAGGTCCATGCCTTTCCTGTACTGGGGACCCCAGAGCTAGATACAGCACTCCATCTGGTATCTCACCAGAGCAGAGTAGAGGGGTAGAGTGCCCTCCCTCACCCTGCTGGCCATGCTGCTTTTTTGTAGCCCAGGATACAGCTGGTTTTCTGCACTACGAGTGAACATTGCCGGCTCATGTCCAGCCTCTCATCCACCAGCATCCACATCCTCCTTGGCAGGTCTGGAGAATCAAGGCTGCTCTTGATCCTTTCATCCCACAGCCTGTATTGTTACCAGGGGTTGCCTTGACCCAGGAGCATCACCTTACACTTGGCCTTGTTGAAGCTCATTAGGTTCCCATGGACCCACTCACGGAGCTTGTCCAGGTCCCTCTGGATGGCATCCATCCTTTGGAGTGTCACTGAGAAAGACTTGACCACATTTCTAGGCACGAAGGATTAACCCATCTCTTCTTGTAAGGTTCTTATCTATTTCCATGTGTAGATGTGCACAGTTCTACACCCAAGCTTGCTTTTTGTCTTCTCCTCTTATTCTGCTCTGCTAGCTAGCTATGCCCTGTTACTATTAAAGAACATATGTACTGCTGCTATTAAAGAGCATTTAGTTCATGGCAAGTGACATTTTCACTAGAAGGATCTTAAATAGGGAGTAGATAATTCAATTTCCAGCTAAGAAAAAGAATAATAAATAAATAATGCCGAAGCTGTCTTTTTGTTCCTCCCTAATGGGATGGTAATCATTAATCTTTTAGCCACTGGGGAAATACATTTAAGGAAAAAATGGGAGGATGATAATAATTAAAAATAAGACTGAAATGAAACTACCCACATTAGTAAAGTTACCAATACCATGGAGTGCCTACATACAGGAAAGAGAATGACAGGGAAGGCTGTCATTATTTATGTAGGCATCTGAAGGCCTAAAAGCAATGTAGTAGCAGTCATGTTTGCTATGTTTGTTTGTTTATTTGTTTTTTTAAAGATAGGAAATCTTCTGAATGATTCAGGCTATTTATATAATATGGAGCATTGCTCAGGTTTTCATGCTGTCACCCAGGTCTGCCCTTCCAAACACACTCTACTGTCTCCATGCATCTCAACAAAAACAGTTACACAGCAAAACTTACAGCATCAAGCTCCTTTCCACATTTAATTCTTGTCTTTAAAATGTAAACCTGTGTGCAGTCATAACCGGCTAAATAAGCCACAATTGCTGCTGGTCACCACAGATTCTGTTAAGTTAAGGCATCTTTCTTATTATAACCTTGCTTGTGGTCTGCTCGCAGCTCCACATTACATCTGGTGCTGAAGTACTGGTAGATGGTATGTTCTTTCTTCATTCAGGATTTTCCCTGGTGTCACTCTGACCTTTTCAAAGTACATTCTGTGATATGAAAGATGACAGTGATCTCTCGTTCCCCTTAATCTCTTTCCCTGACACCAAGAAACAGACCTCAGTGTTTCAATTTGGTTATGATTACAAGCATCAGGGTGCTGTTCCAGGAAGATGATAGTTTTATGTTTAACTCCAGGTATAGCCAGGTTACAATCATTCTCTAGACTGAATTCTTTGCATTTAGCACAGTCCCTGCTGAAATTCTGCTTGTTGCAATTGTGCTCCTCTCGTACTTTTCAATAGTAGCATTATTTTAGTGGCCACAATTTTCATGGGAGATCATGGTAGGAGACCTTTTCCAATGAGCTCATCAGCAGCTAAAGAAAAATGACATTTCTGGCTTCTCTTTCATGTGGGAACCCACATGAAAATTCACATTCAAATAATCCACATTCCATTTACTTTGTCATGTTTTCTAATATCTAGGTGCCTCTGAAGGTGTAGATATACCCAACAGCAAACACTAAGCAAAAGATACTAAATGAAATTTAGGCCATCAGATTCTGTCAGACAAAAATGCAAAGGATGATGTACTTTTGGCAAAGTTTTACTGAACAGCAAGGCTGCCATGCTCACAACACGCTGAAGATTTCTTCACTGAAATCTCTTTTGCAGCCTTCCTTTTTGTATGCAAACTATTTTTTAAATGTTTTCAATGTGAGACAGCAGATGTTTAATTCATAAATGACTAGAGGTAACAGCCATCCCTAACAATAATTCTGTGCCTATTGTTTGTATCCTGCTCATAGCTGGTAGTACCATTCGTTAAGTGAAAAGTAAAAACCTAAAGGACAAAGTGTTGCAAATATGTTTCCACTGAGTTAATCACTGCTATAATTTTGCATGTGGGTTCAGTTGCCAAAAATTCATAGAGTGAACTATGCGTGTAGGTCATAAGATCAGGACCTATAAAGAAACACTTACGGAAATAATTTTCTCCAAAATATTTGCTTGTGAAGGTTTTCAGTATAAGTAGCAAGAAAAAAAGTATTTTAAGATATAAATTTAAATATCCTTTGAGGACATCTGGTACATTGTTTTATGCAGTGTATTCTTATTATTTCAAATAGATCTTAAATATCACAGATAAGAGCATTAAGTAAATGTCTAGAAGTGTGTAGAGCTAGATTACAATAAAACATTCTCCTTTATTAGATACATTGCAGGGCTGTAAGTATTATGCAGTGGATGATTTCCTGTTATATCAAGACTACTGCAAATATCACGATTCTAATTTGATATGTCCTAATTTTAAATATAGCACCACCAAATGGGGTGCAGATCAGACTAACAAATCTCTGCACACTCTGTCTTGGCAGAGCATAGATTTTCTCCTATATAGAAAAGTAAGCATGACTCAAAACTATACTCAAACGAGACCCACTGGGTAACTGCTGCACTAACAAATCACATATATAAGTATGAAACAGAGAATTGCAGAATCACAGGATGGTTGTGGTTGAAAGTACCTCTGGAATTTGTCTAGTCTAAGCCCCTTGCTAAAGCAGGTCCACCTAGTGCATATTGCACAAGATTTCATCCAGGCAGGTTTGAATATCTCCTCAGAAGGAGACTCTACAATCCAGGCAATGTGTTTTAGTGCTCTGTCACTCTCAAAGTAAAGACTTCTTTCTCATACTCAGAGGGAACTTCCTGTGTTTCCACTTGGGCCCAATGGCTCTTGCCATGTTGCTGGGCACCACTGACAAGTGTCTGAACCCATCCTCTGGGCATAGAGCAGCCTTAAGGTATTTGTATTCATCAATACAAATATCAATTTTTTTTCATTAGTAAGATCCCCTCTCATTCTTCTGCAGGGTAAACAGTCCCATACCCCTCAGCCTTTCCTCATAAGAGGGATGATCTATTCCCTAACCATCTTCATAGCCCTTCACTGGACTGTGTCAAGTAGTTCCTTATAGCTCTTGAATGGGGAAGTCCAGAACAGGACTCAGTAGTACTGATGCTGCCACACTAGGACTGAATAGGGGGTGAAGATCACCTTTCTTGACCTGCTGGCCTCGCTATTCCTAATGAATCCCAGGACACCATTGGCCTTCTTGGCCCTGCTGCTGGCTCATGGACAGCTTGTTGTCCACCAGGAACCCCAGGTCCTTCTCTGCAGAGCTACTTTCCAGCGGGTCAGCCCCCAGCCTGTGCTGCTGCTCAGGGCTGTTCCTCCCCAGGTGCAGGACCCTGCATTTCCCTCTGTTGGACTTCATTAGGTTCCTCTCTGCCCAACTCTCCAGCCTGTCCAAGTCTCACTGACTGGCAGCAGAACCTTCTGGTGTGTCAGTCCTTCCTCCCCATCTTGTGTCACCAGCAAACTTGCTGAGGGCACACTCCATCCCTCCATCCAGGTCTTTGATGAGTCAGTTGAACAAGACTGGTCCCATTGCTGATCCCTGGGGAGCACTGCTTGTGCAGGCCTACAAACAGACTCTATGCCACTGGTCACAACCCTCTGAGCTCTGCCTTTCACCCAGTTCTCAATCCGTGTGTTCATTCTCACTGTGTGTTCATTCTCACTGTGCGCTCATCTAACCCACACTTTCTGAGCTTACCTGTGAGGTTCTTATGGGAGACAGCATCAAAAGCTTTGCTAAAGATAAAGGAGACAGCATCTTCTCCCTCATCTACCCAGCCAGAAACATAACACAGACCTCTGAACAATGTAATTGTAAAGGGACGTTTGGCAGCTTGTTTTGCAGATTGCACATGCTTTTAACAGATGTGGTAGCAATGGTCTAATAAGCAGTTAAATGGCAGGATAAACATGCTCAGACTACTCTAACAAAGTTTGAACGGTTAGTGTTCCACCACGTACAGTGGTCTTCATTGTTTTTCCTGATGCTTTCAATAGCAGAAATTTATTTGCTAAGAGAGGAGCCCCTTAGGGGAAATTTATTTGTATACAAAGAGAAAGGCACTGTATTGTACAGGTCACCTAACTTGGAACTAATCTGAGAACTCAGAAAAATGCAATATAAGAATGGGAATATAATGGTGAGATCAGAACAGCTATTAAAAAAAAAAAAAACAAACAAAACAAAAATCCACATTAGATAGTTTTTTCCTGTTTTTCAGACAGAAATAATTGCACATGAAGAATGATACATGTGCATAGCCACAATGTTATTTTTTGAGTAATGCATCCTTGCTCTCTTATGGCAGGGGGCAGGTTACTACACCTAAACATGTTGCCTGCACAAAAGACAATTGTCTCAGAAGAACATTATGATGTCTGCAAAAATCAAGAGCTTTGAAATTGAAGAACACTAGAACCTAAATGGATGATGAAATCCTAACTGTACTTCCCTGTAAATCAGTACTCAGATTTTCTTGAAATCTGTCTTTACCTCCCTTTTTTTCCCCAAGGAACCCTTTATCATTCATTACACAGGATAAGTAGGTACTGATTACACAGTACCTACTGAATAAGCAGCTACTTAGAAAAGTAATCTTCACCAGCCAGTTAGCAGTGCCTTATTTACTGCACACCCAAAGCCTGCTGTAAATACAGAATTATTCATTTTTTCATGGTCTTTTCTGGGCCACTCATCACTGTAGTATTTGCATGCCTCAAGAACACAGATGAATTTATCGCTGCCAAAAGATAGGAAACCATTATTATTATTCCCATTTTACAGCTGAAGAGATAAGGACTTGCCTGGAGCTACACAGTGAATTAGCGACAGAGTAAGGATTAAAATTCATGGTTTGCAACCCTGAGCACTTTACTGGAGATTGCACTGCCTTGCAGTCAGAGGTGCTGAGAAACCACGGCTCTCACCAACTTTGTCTACCATTTCAAGTGCTCTATAAGCCTTGGGCAGCCCAAGCTGGTCATCCATAAAATAAGACATGCAGTTAAAGGTCAGCTGCCAGAATTTTGGAGTTATCTTCACATTGAGACTAATACTTCAGTCCAGTGCTTATGGAAGGGTTCACCCAAGCCTGGGTGAATGCCTTAGCTACCAGGCTGCTGGTGGTTCCAGGGTGGGTAATTTATTTTTCTGTGATGTAGATGATGGAATTCAAAAAGCTGTGATAAAAGCACCATAATCTGATTTCCAAAAAATGGCACTTTACAATGAAACATGGCTAAGAGTGGAAAACTAACTGCCAGGCTGTCCTGGTTTCAGCAAAGGTAGAATTTCTTCTCAGTAGTTGTTACAGTGCTGTGCTGTATATTTGGAATGAGAATGGTGTTGATAACACACTGTTTTGGTTTTTTGCTCAGTTGTTTTTATCCTAAGTCAGGGACATATTCCTTGTCTCGTGCTCTGCCAGTGATGAGGTACACAAAAGAACCTGGAAAGGAGCATAGCTGGGACAGATGGCCCAAACTGACCAAAGGGATATTCCACACCATAGAACATCATGTCTGTCATATAAAAATGGGGGAGTTACCCTAAGGGGGGCTGACCTGGCTTTGGGAAGGGGCCTTAAATAATGACAGGCCTTTTTGACACCCAATGTGAGGCACAAAGGGCCAAGATAAGGACCAATCCGACCAGAGTGTGTTAAAAGAAACACGACGCAGGCCTAATTTCTCTTTTCTTGGATTCTCCACCTGAAACTCATTCCCTCCTGCTGTCTTGGACATATCCAAGGATGCTGCCCCAGAGCTCTTGACACAAAAAGCATCTGATTAACATTTGACAGTTCTTGTTTTGTTCTTTTTAGTAAACTGGGAAAACACCAGTAGATCAAACTGCAGTCATTCTAGCGGTCATGTTTTATTTAAGTCACTGTTTTCTCTTTGAAGCTACTCTTTTGATCCTCTTCAGTGCAACTGAGATGCTGTGCGCATTGACCATTCCCACTTTTTTGGCTGCTAAAATTAACATGGGTGTTAGCTCCTTGCATCTACAAGTGATCTGTTGAGATAAGCAGGTAAAGTTTCTTGCAGAAATTGACCAGCAGTCTGTGATCCATTCAAAGTATATAGCCTCAAACTAATCCACTAGTTTTCAGCTGCTGAAGGTGAAAGGCATGGCAATAAATCCAGTTTATGTTACTTAAGCAAACAGTCTTCTTTCTCAAAAATATGCAGCCAATAGGGTTGCTGTGGACTTTAAAGAAGGACCAGACACAATAGATGTGCAGCCCTGTCCCTCCAGTTCATATGCCTGTTTCCTTCCTTCAAAAACTACAGCACAAGCTGTCAAGAAAAACACTGCACCTAGGAATGAACTTGAATCTGCTGCATCGTAAATGTGCTCAATACTCAATCACCACTGTAAAACTGGAACAGTCTAGGAGAAGAGAACAAGGAAAACCCATACAAAATTCCCAATTCCCAAAAAGAAAATGACTGCCCATAGTGAAGAGTTAATTTGACTTTCTCACAGAGCAAGAGAATGTACAAAGCATGGGTTATATGATGGCTCCTCACAGCTGTTCTTAAGTCTTTCTGCAATTATAGCCTCCACTTCCATCCCACTAATGTTTTCAAAATATTAAAACCAAAATGTTGATTAATTCTGGTGTTTTAGTCTACTTTTTTCTATTGATTAATACAAATTGGCAAATTTGAGCCTGCACTGCAGTTGTTTTGTGAGCAAGCCACCTGCATTTTTCATTGAATAAATTTGTGATAAAATGAAAAAAAAGAAAGTCTCTATTTAATATTTGTGCCAAATCTCATTCTTCAGATTCAAACAAACTCTCATTGACTGAGTCATAATTACTGGGTCACACTCCAGGCATAACCTCAGCTGATGTATGGGTGTCGTTCTGCTGCCCTTCACTTGGCCAATTTATACTGCATGAAAATCTGGCTTATTGACTGATATACATAATATATGTTACTATTTTTATCTTTCTGAATTCTACTGCACTGGGACTGAAAAAATATTTTCCTACAAAGCTGTAGGACTGGCATTGCCTGCATTCATGTGGTACATTATAATGGTTGCTATAGTTCAAACATTAATATTTAACATCCTGTAAATATTTTGAAATCAATTTTCCAAAACAAGGCACTGTCAGGTCATTTCCTTTTTTTTTTTTATTTAACCAGCTCTGTTCAATTTCAAAAGGTAATTCTAGACAAAACAATTTAAAAACTCATTTTTCTTGAAATTTTATTAATTATAGTACTTGAATCTATACAACAGAAGTCACATTTAATGGGATTCAGAACTGCTGAGAACATTTATTCCCACCTAACCTTTGCCGATAAATTTAGCCTGAAAATCAGTATATTGCAAATCCCAAAATAAATGTAAGTAGTGTCTACAGCTTTCCAAATGGTATGGATTAATGTATTTTCCTGTAGCAGCAGCTAATTATTGTAATGAATCATGAACAGGGCGACTTGAAAGCTAATGTGAAATTTTACAGAAGTGGATACTAATATTTGTTGGCATCTTTGACAGTCACCTATATTGATCAGAAACAGAAATAAAGAGTTCTGTCAGTGTGCCCAGCACTCATATAAACAACGCAGGGAAATGCAGTAAATACGGAAACTACAACAGCCAAAAAAACACCTGAGCTCATCACAACAACTTTAAACATGCTAATCCAATCTCATCTTAGTATTTACACAGCCAAAACCCAGCTGACAGTTGATATGTACATACATGTATAAATAGACATAAATATGTAGAGCTTATAACCTAAATATGAGAGAGAGATACATGCATATGTATGTATAATAAAATTCACAGATTTACTCCGAATGTCAAATAGATTTTGGTACCTCTTGTCTGTATTTAACTAATTTCTGAACTTCAAATACTCTGTTCTTAACATCAGTAAATAGATTATTTTACTATAGTCCTACATTGTCCATTAGTACACTCACCTTCCATCCATTATCAATATTTAAATATATGCTTAATAAAGAATTTATCAACATTGATCCTTTCCTCTTAGTTCAATGAATTTCTGTGTAGTACCTTCTAAGATTTGTTCTCTCCTTCCTCTTATGAAGGAATGAGATGCACAGTAGCATATGCATAAAGCCTTGAATATTGATGCAGAGCTCTCATGCTCCAGTTTAAGCCTGATTAAGATTTCTTTAGGATTATATATATGAAGCTCAATTGTTGTGGTTATTCTCCACAAAGCACTTTCTTAATTAGATGGGGTTTTGCTCCACTCTATCATTAAAGGTGTGCTCTATCCTCACAAGAAGTGCACCATGCAGTGTCTTACAGTAAATTTGCACCCAAATCACCAGATTATGTACAATGCTACCCTAACGACCCATTATTTTTCAGTTATAGATATAACTGCTACTCTACCTAGCTAAAATACTAACCAGTAAATTTAACCATTTTGAAGAAATTAACTAAAGGTATTTTATACATGATAGGGTCATAAAATTCTGGTTCACAGGTTTTCTGAGCTGATGCTCACTTGTGTGCAAAAATCTTGTGTCCACAAACTTATCTCTGCTAAAAGCACAGTGCCAACAAGAGAAGAAACCAGGGGAAGATTCAAGGTGAGATAACAGCCAGCCCTTGTTCATGAGATATAACACTCATGGAAGAGGTGACTTGCTGCAGTTTATGGATACCCAGGAAAAAGAGCCTTTATTCTTACAATACAAGAGGAAAGCAAAACAGAAAGTAACAGTTTATAGTACCACAGAAATTTGTGGACTGTGTGATGGAGGAGGGATTTTTGTTAGGTAGCCTCTCTGCCTCCCAAATCTAAGACCATGAACCAGGATGTGCTGTAAATCCCTTTGGCTTTCATTATTTGTGTTTCAAGGGCAGACCTTGGTAGGCTGCTGGAACGGGGAGCAGATTTCACCTCTGAACCTAGCAAGGATGTGAATAAAACCATAATTCTTCCACAGGAAAAATATTTGTAAGGAGGTTTGACCCTTCACTCTGAGTTTTCATTGTTATCCACTGGTGTGGAGGAAATGCTCTCTTTTCCAGGGCAGAGGCAAAAAGGGCCCACCTCAGTGGCAAGCTGAACTGATATAAACAAATGGTCAAAACATGTGCAGCATTTCCTTGCAAAGGCACTGCAGGCCTCATGAAACCCCACCATCAGCCCCCCAGCTGAGTTAACCTGTAGTGGGGAGAGAATAGATAAGGAACTGTAAGGAGTCAAACAACAAAATGGGTTTGGAGAAAAAGGAACCCCTTTATATGGGCACAGAAAGACAGGGATTTCACTTTAAGTAACAATCTTTGCTTTAATGCTCCAACCCAACAGTCAGAGCATTAAAACTTTAAAATGGGCTGAAAAATGTTGGAAATATTCTCCACTCCTTTGGGTGCGGGAGGTGTCTCTAGGAAACATTTTGCTGGTCTAATGGGGCAAATTCTCCAATACAAAGGTATTACGTTTCTTGACAGACACTTTTGTGGAATAAGGCTGCCAGTATCTGGGATTCTAGTCTTGGAGTAGGGACCTCTGTAAGGTGCCTAGAGTGGTTTTCAGAAACAGTGAATCTTAGGACATTCAATAAATCCATGTCAACAGTATTCAGGCACACCCTGAACATTTGCTCTGGTGTTAGTCTAATATGTGGAAATGGACTGAAGGTTGCCCATAGCAGACAGGATGAACTGCCAAAGAGAAAATGCAGCTTTTCATTCATTTCTAAACTGAATCCGTGTAGAAATCACCCTGCTCAGGATTCGATTCAGATGAAGTTTTTAACACCTTTGAACCTGCAGATTGGGGAATCACAACAAACAGCACACAGAAGCATCAGTGTCCCTTGCTAAATGTGTTGCTTCTCACAACCAGCTGGAATTTTGCTGGAACACAGCAGGCGGGCATCTGCCTCTCTCTCCCAGTGGCTCCACTGATGTCTTCTGTGCTACACAAAAAGGGAGCAAATCTATCTCTGAGCAATCCTTCCCAGTGGCCCCCAGCCATACTTCACAAAACTCAGTTAAGTAGTTCCCTGTTGCCACTGGGATGCACAGAACAAACCAGCAGACCAGTGAAATGCAGCAAACTGGTCATGTTTTATGGCGTCCATGGCATTATAGAGTGGGCAGACATGAGCTAAAAAAAGGCTATCAATATTCCTCCTTATCATTCAGAAATACACCAAATGCTTCAAAGTCTATCAGACTCTAGTACCTCTCACATCAACAAGGTTGTTTGTATCATTTCACTACCAGACACAGTTGTGAAATGGTTTGGAGAAATTAACAGAGAGTTTCACAGGATGGCACAGTTTTCATAGCTTACAGGATCACAGGATGGCTGAGGCTGGAGGGCACCTCTGGAGATTACCAAGGCCCCCCTCCTGCTCAAACAGGGTCAGTTACAGTGGGTTTCCCAGAATCATTTACCTTCAAGTTTTGTCTCCATAGACAGAGATTTCACAACTTCTCTGGGCAACCTGTTCTTATGTTTGACCACCCTCAAAGTAAAAATATGTTTTCTTGTTCACAGGTGGAATGTCATGTTTTTTGTGTCTGCTATACCTTTTCTTGTCACAGAATCATTTACGTTGGAAAAGACCTCCAAGATCATTGAGTAGAACCTTTGACTGATCACCACCTTGTCAATTAGACCATGGCACTAAATGCCACATCCAGTTGTTTCTTGAACACCTCCAGGGATGGTGACTCCACCACTTCCCTGGGCAGCTCATTCCAATACTTAACTACTCTTTCTGTGAAGAAATTCTTCCTGATGTCTGACCTGAACCGTTCCTGGTGCAGCTTGAAGCCATTTGCTCTCATCCTGGCATTGGTTGCTTGGGACAAGAGGCCAGCCCCCACCTGGCTACAGTCTCCCTTCAGGTGGCTGTAGAGAGCGATAAGGTCCCCCCTGAGCCTCCTCTTCTCCAGGCTGAACACCCCCAGCTCCCTCAGCCACTCCTCATAGGACTTACTGTCAGTCAGTAGCACTAAGCCTTACTAAGTCTGTCTCCCTCTTCTTCAGCCACTTGCCCTCAGGTATTTGCATCCATGGATAAGGATCCCTCAGCCTTTTCTTCTCCTGTCCAGACAATCCCAGCTCTCTCTGCCTCACCGTCATAGGAGAGACTCTCCAGTCCTTTAATAATTTTCTTGATTCTTTGCTCAACTTTTTCCATGTGCATGTCTCTCTTACACTGGGGAGCTCTGGTGTATCTCACCTGGGCTCAAGAGAGTCGTGACTCCAGTCTTTACATGTGGAAGGCTGAGAGCCTTTGACTCAGGAGTCCTCCACACTCCCTTGGAAGACAGAAACCTGAGGGCAAAAAGACTCATAGACATGAAACCTCTCTCTAGGTTATGGTGTGAAAATGAGCCACCCCCAGCATGCCTTGTTTCTGTATGGTAATACCTTGTATTCAGTTGGTAAATTGGGTTCTACCCCATCCCCTGTCTTTCCCATAAAAAGGGCCCTGGGTCTGCCCTGAATCAGGGAGCTTCTGTCCCTGGCCTCCCCTTCCCAGGGACTGCTGGACAATAAAGCTCCTCTGTGGCACTGCCACACACGGCTCCTGTCTCTCTGTCCCCGAGTTTGCCTCGGTTGATCTCACACAGAGCTGAATCACAAGAGCTGGAATCATTTGTAGCTGAGTAATGGCTACACTTGCTGAGATCACCGCTGCCCGGGGAGGCTGCCTTGGCCCCTAGAAGAGTTGTTCTTTGCAGGACACTCTTTCTAGGAAGGTCCTGGCTTCTGGTGCCTGACCAGCATCAGACCTCCTTGCGACATTTACAGACACTAGTAAGGAAGGGAGTGAAAACAAGACTTTTGCCCTTTTCTCAGATCCAGTCTCTGCACTGAGAGTGGCTGTATTAGCTGATGATTAGGGTTCCTTCAATGATTGATGAATTCAGACTGCTCTCTATTGGAAAAGGATTTGTATCACCAAAGTCGCTGTCCCAAGTGCTGCCTTTTGTGGAATCTTAGCTAGGAGTCCAAAGGCAAAAGATTTCAAGAGAATAGGCAGTCCTCCCCACCTAGATGATGGAATTTAATTGTTTTGGTAGAAGAGAATGACCCTGAAGAGAGAGACTACTTGCAGCAATTCCCACAGCACGTCACACCGCGCAACTTCGTGAGTTCTCTGTAATTCTCCTGGAAGAAGGAATGACTTGATCAGTTACAGAGACACCTTTGGCTACTGGCACAACAGGCCATTTTCTGACAGAGTGTCACAGTGAGGGGTTGGTGGGTGTTTCCCAGTGAGTTCTGGAGTACGTGTCATGGTAAAAATCACAGTCCAGTTTGCCTGCACTATTGTTTCAGTCCCATGTAGAGGGCGATCGACCTCCAATGCATTCATCTCTGCATATAAGCAACATTACTTAGTGAAACAGAGAGGAGAACTGTCAGAGAGGGACCATGCAAACTTCTCCCAAATTTGAAAGAAAATCACTGTATGGAATGGCCATGTTGATATTTTGCTACACGCCCGTACAGAGAACAAAACAACAGAGAACCAAACAAAACATTTCCCTGACCCTAATAGAAAGCGCTTACTAAATTCAACGTATCCTTTAAAACGTGACAAGGAGGCTGAGGATACAAACAGGGTGTGAATCACAAGGGAGTGCCTGAAGAAACGCACAGCGGAGGACGCGCAAGAGCGCTGCTTTCCTAGCAGCGACCTCTCTATTGCCGGCCACAGCTGCGGTCGCAGGCCGAAGCCGCTGTCCTGCCGGCACCCAGCCCACAGAGCTGTGCAATCAGTGCTGGACCAGCGCGGTTCGCGGCCACCGAGGGAGCGGTACCCGAGCCCCGCCGCCCCCGTCCCCGCCGCGGGGCCGCGGCTTGCGTGGAGCTGTGCTGCACTCCGGCGGCCGCGGCACGAACTGCAGCCCGCCCGGGGACGGGCACCCGCGGCAGGAGCGGCCGGGCTGGGCTCGGCGCGGCCAGGGTGGCACCGCCAGGCCGGACACCGGCACTTCTCGGCTCCGTGTTTCACCGAGTAAGGCGCTTTCGCGGTGTCCTTTCCCCTGGCAGGGGGTGGAACTAGGTGATGTCTAAGACCCCTTTCCAACTCAAACCGTTCTGTGATTCCATCATTCTCGTTTATCTTTTCTTTAAGCTTTCCTTAAACATTTTCTTGCTATTCTGCTCCCCCGGCTCCTAAACGCTTTCTCCCTTCGGTGTTGAGAAGCGGATCCGCAGCATATGGCTTCGCGGAGAAGATGTAGGGAGTCGGAGAAACAGAGACTGAGTTCTGCTCGCCAAGGAGCTGGAGCGAGAGGCCAAAGCACACAGCTGTCACACACTTGCACCAAAGTCTAGGCCAATATTCCTACATATCTCTTTTGTAAAATTATTTAAAGATCATATATTTTTAGAACATCACCTATATAGAGATATAAATAGTTTGTACTAGAAATCAAAGCACTGTGAGAAATGTGATTTAAACACTCCTAGGCAAGAACATTATCATGAGAAACTACTGGCGCTTCATACTACTTAACTCAGATATTTTTAAGTACTGGGAAAGCTGTTCTGATAGCAACATTCATTCACAACTTCATATTTATTGAAGTCACTAAGGAACAACGAGGAACAACGTATGTCATTGGCTCTGCATTCAAGATCATAAATCGTTGCTATAAAACTCGAACACAGCTAAGCACCAGATAGAGCCATTGAACCATAGACCGGTTTGGGTTGAAAGGGACCTTTAAAGATCATCTAGTTCAATCCCTGATAAGTCGCAAGGGAATGCTGAAGAGGGGAATTACAAAGAACTGCCCGAGAAAATGCTACTCGATTGATACTGGGAAAATGATTCATTGTTTTCGTAGAAAATTCTGCCTGGGGCAGCATTTCTGGTTTTGTTAGGTGGGAAAAAATGTAAACTGAAATTTCTAAGGACCAGTTTTCAACTCGGATGGTGCAGACTGGGATCTAGGCACACATAGAGCAGCGTCCTCTGTGGCAATGAGCTACAGAACCAATATTGATTTCAGTGGAGGGATTAATTTCATTGAGCTTTTATATGGATATAGGAAAAAACCAAGAGCTTCATTGATCCATAACGCTGCCTGAAAGACATCCACTACCTCATTAGATCTGATAATGTAATAACTGAGTTTGGAGTGTTACTTTGAAATACACTCAGCAGTATATACAGAAATCATATATAATCATGTGTAACATGCGCATGCTGCAAAATGTTACATTCACCTCAAGGAATCCCCAGGAACTGGGGCTATACAACACTCGTTTCATCTTTCATGTAGTTCAAAATGCATCTGCGAGCACATTATATATGTGACTTGAACACGGAGAGAGTGTAATGCTCCTATCATTGAAGCTGTGAAGCAGTGCATCCATTTTTCAGGAATAGCACCCCACACAATCACAAGGAAACCTCGAAGTTATTGCAGGTCTCCTGGAATTTGTAATACTGATATATAAACTATGGATGTCTAATAATGAGGATGTAAAAAGAGAGTTTATGTTGTGGATATAAACCTACCACTACAGCATTTAAGGGCTATGATGGTTTAGGTCAGATCCACTGGAAGAGGAGTAGAGATGAGATCTGGATATGTAGAGATGTGTGTATACATATGTACGCTTAAACACGTGTGATGCAACGAGCCTATACACCGCCAAGCCTCGGCCGTGTCCCTGCCCCACGGTCACACGGCACCTGCACGCCCGGGCTGTGGCAGAGGCTCTCTGTCCCCGAGGACGCTCGGTGCCGGTCGGGCTCGCCCGGGACCCTGCCCCGGGGGGCGCTCGGTGGGGGCTGCCGGCGGGAGACCAGTGCGGGCAGCTCGGGGAGCCGCTGAAGCCCCGCGGGGCTGGGACGGGTCCGGGAGCGGCCCCTTGCCGGGAGGTGCCCGCCGGGTGCCCGGGGGCCGGGCGCGCCCCGCTCAGCGCCCCGCGCTCCCGGCCGCGGGCTCGGCGCGGGGGCGGCGCGGGCGCGGCGCTGCGGCGGGGCCGCGCCTGCCAGCGGCCGGGAGGCAGCGCCGCCGCTCCCGCTCCGCTCCCGCTGCGCTCCGCAACTTTCGGGCGAGCACTGCCCCCTCGTCCTCGTCCCCCCGCCGGCGGCTGGTAAGCGCCGGGCTGCCGCGCCCGGCCGGGCAGGTGGAGGGCGGCGGGAGCCCCGGCTGCAGCCCCCCGGGCGGGCACCGCCACGCACATGGCCGCGGGAAACTTCGGCCGGCGGGCGGGGCGGGGGCAATCCCGGGGTGCCGCGGGGACTGGGGAGGGAAGAGGGGAAGGAGCGGCGGAACGGGCACGGCGGGCAGGTGCCACCCTCCGCGGAGCGGAGCGGAGCGGTGCGCGTCGCCCCGGGCGCAGTGCGCGGGCGGCGGCGGCGAGCGAGCGGCGGTGGCCGGACAGGTGCGGGCGGGCCGGGGCTGCGGGCGGGGAGCGGCGGCCCCGCAGTGCCCGGTGCGCAGCCAGCGGCACCCGGAGCGGGGCAGCGCCGGCCGGGCGGGGGAGCCCCGGGGGGCGGCTTTTGGTTGGGGCGTTTTGCCTTGCGGCGCCGGCGGGGTGGGAGAACAAGTTGCTGAGCGATGTAGCACGGGGGCACAGGGTTCAGGTGGAAAATCCAGGCAATTCCCCTCTGGGTGTGTTTCTGGGGGGTTGTTTGGGGTTTTTGTTGGGTTCGGGGTGGTTTGTTTGTTTTTTGTTTTGTTGGCTTTTGGGGGGTTTTGTTGTGGTTTTGGTTTTTTTTGTTTGTTTTTAATAGGGCACAGAGGAAAACGTTAGTGCACAATGCTGAAATTGGTGATCTGGTCGCTGAGGCAGGTATCCAAAAAGCAGCAGTCGCTGGAGCAGCTACATTACTGTCGTTCTTCGTGCTAGCGTGAGGTTTATGTGCCTTTGGGAGGAAGGTCACTTTTTACCCTCTTCCCCCCCCCCCCAACAACCCACCCTCCTTTTGCTAAGCCGTGCATCAGCAGCATGAATTCCAAGAAGCAGTAGGTGTTTCTTGGCATTTCAACTGGGATTTTGGAAAGGGAAGCCGGGTATTTAATGGGAAAAAATTGCGATGGAAGGAAAGGATGCGGAGGCTGCACACAGCCCTGGGTTTGCAGGCATGTGGAAGTTGTTGAAATAGGTAAAGGGTTGAAATTGGCATTTGGAAAATGGTGGCAATTTCTTTAGTTACTTATACCACGAATATAGGGAAAAGCTGGGCCACAAAGCATTTTTTCTGTTTTGCAGTTTGCTGTCAGCAGAAGGTAAAACATGTCCTTGAAGATACACAATTTTACATAAACAGCTGATGTTTACATAAGCCTAGATAAGTTTGTGAAAAACGCAGATAGCAAAAGATGTGGTGTTAGCTGAACTCTGTTGTCGTGCTCTCTGTCCATGCAATAATTTATCAAATTTTTGTATTGTTGCAGTGTAAGAACAAAGTGAACAGCTGCACCTTCACCAAAGCAACCACCTGCGTTCCTCTTCTCCTCTGGAATGGACAATGGGATGGTCTCTGACTTTATCATGATCAAAAACTTCTTCCTCTTCTGCGTTTCCATGAGTTTAGCCAGCCACTTCGGGTGAGTTGCCAGTTGCATTTGAATTTCTGCTGTGGGTTTTTTAAGGAAATGAGAAACCTTGGCTCCGTGTGGTACGGAGCAGCTGAACAAAACAAGCGGGCTCTGCATTTCATCTTAAGGTGCTGGTGTCAGGGGGAAGGGAGTGATTTGATCTCCTGTTCAAATTTTTCCTTATGCCGACAGTGCTGTTGCGGAAAGGCTTGTGGGGCACAAGGAGCTCAGATCAGGCCTACAGCAGCTGAGTGCTCTGACCTGGGTTTAGCACAGCCAGGGTCTGTGGTGCCCTCTGCCCCTGTGTCTGTGATGTGGGGGTCTTGCACCTTCCTGCTCACCTGATGGGTGCTGGTTATAGGCAGTAGTGCAAAAAAACCCCCAAAACTGCAACAGTGGGACTTGATGCATGTTACTAGCTGGTAGAGGCTTTCCTCCTGAGTGACCTAAGATAGTGACTGCTTAGAAGGACGTCTGAGTTTGAAACTTGTTGGAATAATTAGAAATCTTGTTCCCCCAAAGCATATAGCAAGGAATCCTGTTTCCTTTTTTTTGCTTTGGATGCTTTCCTGACGGTGATATTCTGAAAACTGTATCAAAGAGATACTCTTGACTGTAGCTCTCAGAAAATGAAAAATAAAGTCAGAAACCCTCTGTTTATATGTTTTTCCTGTACCCAGAGATCTTAAGAACTTTCCGAATAGGAGCTATACAATGGAATCTGGAAAAAGCATTTTTCAAGTGCTTGGGAAACGTAGGTAGATTCTTCTTTGTGGAGGAGAACAATTATTTATGATTTCACCAGAAAAAAATGAATCCTCCCAACATGCTGATTCACAAGCACACCCATCAATTCCTTGCTATAAGAAGATACAAAATGGAGATGCAAATCAGTTTCTGATTTCAGGCAAACTGATTTTTTCCAGATTGGAACTAGGAGAAAGACCAAACTTTGAGTGATGACTGTCTATGCTGTAAGCAAAGAAAGCTTAGCCTGGTATCCAGCACGTGTCCCATGTAGGTAGGCGGAAGCCTGTGACCTGGGAGGTTTATATGAACAGTTGTAGGACTGCACTCTACAAAGGGTGCAAAGAGTTGCACACTCATTTATTCACCTCGGAAAAACCTGGCCCCACTTTCACCACGGTCTAAGGCTAAAGTCTCCCAGGATTTTGTGACAGAATTTAAGAAGGCAGAGATAGAGTGGGACTGGCTTTAAACTTGTCTTTACATTATTGTAGTTTGACAAAGTATTTCCACATGGAGAAAATCTTGGTGACTGTAACCTTAAGTCCTTCTTGATTGTTCGTCATCCCTGCAGAAGGCAGCACATTGCAATAGTTGACTGTGACCTGCTTGGTGTGTGGGTTTTCTAAGTGTGTTTTTCCTCTAACAGAAGAATAGATAGACGAGGATGCAAAAAAACCCAAACCAAACAACCCAAAACCGAGAAGGTTTAACTCCCTTTCCACTCCAAAGCAAATACTGAATCAAAGTCCCGGGTAGAAATCAGTGTGACCTGTAACCTGGCAGATAACCAGAATAGGACAGTTAGAGGAAACTAGGACACTTGTTTTCTGCAAGTTAGTAGAAAAGATTCTGTGCACTAAAATGAGATCATCCTATAAATTCCCCCCACTCCACCCCCCTCACCCCCCATTTCTGATCTAGTAATTTTAGTCCAGGCCTGCAGAGATAAGCAGCTTCAATTCACTGCACCATTCACACACTGCCTTAGGGCTGAATTTTGACCCTGCTCAAAAGACAGAGGATGCTCCAGCGCTCCTGCTTCAGAGGCAGAAGCAGTTTCAGAGTGTAATTTGCTAAGTGCTTTGGGACTGACTCTTCAGGACAGAGCGGTACAATTAACATGTAGGCTGCTGTATTAACTGCAGGAATCTAATACTGATAACACTTTTGCTACCAGGTTCTTCTTTATTAGCTTCATCCATGTTTCTACTGCGCTGTTATATTGCAGAGTGTTTTGCAATGTGCTAGATAAAAGTGATTGGTCAAAGGAGCACAAATTAAAAAACAAAATACTGTAGGACATTACAGATGAAGGCAGATATTTTTCTACAGTTCTCCATAGTCATTCCATATTTATATTAAATCATAAATATGGGTTTTGCTGAGATAGCCAAAGCCACCTTGGGGGATTTTGATGCACAATGCGTGGTAAAATAAACAGAAATTATGTATCTCAATCTACTAGGCTACTTGAGAAATCTCAGCAAAAGACTGTGATTAATGTTTAACATAAATGTGTAATGACTATCGAGAATTATCCACATTAGTAGGCAGTAGAGGAGGACTGCAGACATAATTGGTAGCAGCTATCTAAAGAAAAATCACTGAATTAAAATTCAAAGATATAGACGAACTGAGAAGAGGTTGTGAAGTCCCCTCCCCCCCTGTTTTTGGTTTAACAGTTTTAAGAATCTACTTCTGCAGAAACAGTCCAGCACAAGTCAAAGCTTTTTCAAGCCTGCTTAAATTCAGCCTTGACTTGTATAATGCTCTAACAAGTTAAGGTATTTTACTTAAGCATTTCAAGGTAACTCACAATTGTCTCGAAAGTAAACATTAATAATAAAGCTAGAGAATGATTAAAAGTCAAACACAAGCATGAAGAGTATTTTCAGGTGAGATAAAGCACTGCTTGTGGGCCCTCGGGACGCCCAGGTAGTGGCAGCCCTGTGAGGGTCGGTGCTGCTTGCACACAGATCTCCCTGAGATGAGGTAGCCCATGGGTGGCTCCAAGCTGCCCAGCTCTTACTTTGCAAGTCCCAGGCCATCCATGGGGTCACACTGGTGATGCACAGTCCTGGTGTGTTTGCGTTTTGGATGTGCAATTTCAGAAATCTATCCGAGAGCCAAAACCAACAGGGATGGACGTTATTCATGTACCCGCAGTATAGTTGCCATCTGCTAATAATATTTATAATAGCAGAAACACGGAGAACAGAAGTTCCCAATTATGTGTAGCCAAGCCAGTACTTCTCTGTACACTCTGAAGAATTCAGTCCATGCTGTGTCTGTAGTTTCACGTACTTCTTCTCCAGCTCACAGCCCTTATCACTAAGACCATAATCCTGCTATTTAGGCAAAACATACTTCTCCTTCAGGCTGTTATTTCAAGTTAGTCTCTGCAGCCTTAAGCACTTAGTTCTGCTGGGATACCTCATTTCAATACTTGTGATGCTAGAGAGCTCTTTCTCACATTTTTAAAAACTAATTTTGTAAGAATTATTGTATCCTTAAGCAGTCATGCTTGTCTGTTTATTTTTTTTATTCTGTCTTCCTTTCATTCTCCATATCTCCAGATAGCTTTTTGAACCCATTAGACAATTTTAATAACTGGAAAACTAAATTGATATCTAGAACTGCTTGCAGGAGGCAGACAGTTATCAGCCAGCCCCACTGCTGAACAGCCAAACAGATTCAGAATCTCTGGCCTGCCAGCTGGCCAAAGAGCAGGAGTGTCTCTCAGGCCATCCAGCTCATACTTGGTGCAGGAGAAGCCCTGGCACACAGTGCCTCCCAGTGAAGCTGCAGGTCAGTGACCTGGGGAGCTGACACTACTGGGAGGTGTTTAATGACCCTGGAATGTAGTTCAGGACATTGAAAAGGGCATTAGGGTGCTGGGGGGGAGAACTGTAAGATGTCACCCTACGAAAAACAGGCTTTCACTGCACTGCTCATAAATTGCTCCTTCCCAGAAGGTAGTAAAATACTGCTCTTGCTAAATATCTTGCTTATTTTTTAAGAATCTGAAAATAGTATTAAAGTTTCATCATTTTAGTCAGTCCCCTGTTCTAATCCAATATGAAAGAATTGAGCCTTCAGTGCACAAATTCACAAAATCAACATTTTTAGATCTCAAGAATCCATACGGAAGGGGTGGCAAGAAGCTAACTTAGAAAAAATAAATCTATTTCCTTTGATGTCTGGCCAGCTGGCTTTATCCAAAAGTTTGTGCTCTCCACTGTCTTTTCCACAAACTGTTCATTTGTCTGAAGTTCAGATATAATTGCAATCCTATTAAAGCAAGTTATTGGAAACACTTCTCTTAAGTAGAGAGAGAGTAAAATACATCTTTCGACAGCAAAATACTTTTCAGTTATTTTTCCAGAAATTCTTACCTTTTTTTAGAGACGTTTTGGGAAAACCATTAAGTATCTACCATACATTTTCCTCGTATTACAACTAACTTATGAATAGTACCTGCCATGATTTTAACTAGATGGCAAAAAAGACAATGATGTTTAAAGTGGTAAATGATGAAGTAATCGGAAGAAGTAGCTGAGCATCTTTAGAGAGTTATTACATTTTACACTAATGAGCCCCTTTTGTGGCTTCTGATTTTTTCAGTTACCCTGAAACTGCAATATTAAATAAATGTGATGAGAAGTATTCCTGGTTGGTTTAGTTTATGTTCAATAATGAGCTTTAAATGCAATTATCTCTGAATTTTCTTAGCATTTCCCTAAGATTCTTTTCTAGGTTTATTTTTATCCCTAACTGAAAATTTCTGCTATAAAAACATTTTTCACTGCACGGAGGCAATAATGTGCTTACCTACTAATGTGTTGATAAAGCCTAATCCTTAGCTGTGTGGAAATAATTAGTTTAGGGCAGGCAGCACTTATTTCTCTCTATTAATTGAGCTACATAGTATGTAATATATGCACGTAACTTTGCAAGTAGAGTTTACATGTCTTTTGTCACGACAACCTCAGCCCTTACTCCAAAACATGCATTTCACCAGCAATCTCAGTAACAGAAACGAAACTGTAACTTTCTGTTAAGAAAGAAAAGGTAGCACTTACATAAGAGCAAACAGCAATCCATTTACAAATGCAACTTCACATAATATTGGCATTTTGCTGAAATTCAGAATCAGATGCCTTCTTTTTCGGGTGAAGTGATCTGCCAAATCTAAATTGGATTGCAGTTTTGCAGAAGTGACTTTTTACTAGTCTTCACCATAGTTGTTTCTCCATCTTTTTCCTCTATTAATTAGCTTCTGTTGTGGAGAAATAAAAGTATTTCTGTATATGGGGTGTGTGTACTATTCTTGTGAAAGATGTACATAGCCGAGACAGAAGGAAGCAGCATCAATTACTCTTGTTAGATTGAGAGGAACGATTATGAGAAGTAAGTATATTTTGTCCCATCCCCACAAAAATAGTTCAATGGAAATCCTCCCTCAGAGTTCAATTGGCTTTGAATTCAGCCATAAGCACTAAAAATAACAAGCTTTTTCAAGAGCAGAGAAACTAGTGAAGCTTTGTGTCCTGTGCCCCTAGCATTGTATCTTTGCAATAATCCCAGATCCATGTTTGATATCCCTCGTTCCCATCTCCCATCGCAACACCTACATTTTACTTCTACTGTCCTTTTCTCCCAAGATCTTTCATAATGACCCTGCAAGTCTCCTCCATGTCTCCTAATTATCAGAGAGGAGGGGGGCTGGTCTTGCTGGGGCTGTTTCTGAGCTACATGCATACTGAGTGGCCCAGTCAGCAAGCCAGAGGGAATAGATGACTGCTAACCTCACATTTTTACTTAATGAGGCACTAATTTAGATTGCTCTCCCCTTGTCTAGTCACAGCTTCTCATGAAACTTGTAGGAATGAAATGAAGTTTGATCTCTCTGCTTCTTTGTCAGATGCAGTGGAAAATGAAAATGGGTTCCTACATTGATATGGTGTAGCAGGCAGACAGCATGATGCATATCTCTTTCTTATGAAAAAAAAAAAAAGAAGATAAAATAGATGAGAAAAGTTAAAAATAGTATTCTAGGTGTACTGGCTTTTCATGCTTTATACTAGGATTTTATCAAAGCATTAGTCGTAGTTGCTATGTGTAAGACAGTCTCTAAGTTCTGTCTCCTGTTTGCATTTGTTAGGCTGCTACTTGTGAATATTCACTTTTAAATGGTGAATCCCTTAAATTACAATTGGCAAAAGAGTGTACAGTCTTTCTTCTGGAATGGTCCAGCCTGAAAGCATGTCTAATGTTTCTGTAATCAGTTTGCATCTGCTGGATTAACTGTCTTTCGTTATAGTCAAACGTGTCCACAACCTTACCTGCCTCTGTTGCTCACTAGAGGTTGTGGTCACAGCATAGAAAACAGAATTAATTTGGTCTTTTGACCATGGCGATTAAAAATAGGCAAGATTTGTGGCTATGCCTCCATCTGCAGTGAGGGGAGATCCTCAGTGGCCTTGGGCTCTGCAGTGTGGAGCTTGCTGAGGGTTGCAGCAGTGCCAACTGCACTTAGGCCATAAGAAACCTCTCCAGCCAGGCATTTTCATGGGCTTTTGTGTTTCAGGGAATCAGACCCGTGCTCCCTCCACCTGGCCTTACTCCAATGTCCTGACAGGCTTTGCAATCCTTTCCTTTTTCAGCAGAAGCATACAAACTGTAATGGGAACGAGTGCAGGACTGGGGGTCCCCATGTCTGTGAGGGGATACATGGCTGAGAGCAGCTTGTTCTGGGCTCGGTCTGGCATCACTAAAACTTCCAGACGCATTACAGGGGTGTCAGTGAGGTCTCATGAGTGGGAACCTTATGCAGATAAAACCAGGCTGAAGTCCCTTTGTCTTTCTTTCTACGGATCCTATTCTGTTAGGTAAGGCAAACACATATGTTACAAGCATTCTGCAAGGAAAGCTGTTCGGAGAGATTCTCTGAGCTTCTCTATTTATTTACTGATTTATTTCCCTGGGGACTGGTAGTAAATAAACATGGATTCTCTTTACTTATTTGTTTATTATCTCTGTCTCCCATGGAGTTCAGGTTGCTGAGTGTAAGCTATTCCTGCCTGCTTGCAGGGTGCATGAGGCAGGGTACAGCTCCTAGTGGGGCGGTGTGCCCTGTCACAGCTGGAGCATTTGCTGGTGATCTCAGCGGAGGCTGAATCTTGAATAAGCACCGAGTGTGAGCTGTCTTAAGAGATGCTCATTGCTTGCTGCAGGTGAAGCATGCTTATGGATAATCTCCCATGTCTATTCTTTAGGTAAGCAAAGGCATTAATAAGCAGGGGATTCTCCTAAGCGTCTTCAAACGAAAGTCAAACAGATTTAAAAATGCGAGTTGTTAGTTGTGCTGTGAGTAGCTTCCTAGGTCTGAGCCATGGATAAAATGATGAAATAAAAAAGAGTTCGGAATAAAAACAAATCTGGCCCAAAAGATGTGGAATGAGGCCCATTACACATTGCTGTTATTTGCATACTACAAGGGAGAACTAAATTATGCAAAAGAGAGAGGAGGAGTGAAGAACTGTGTTTTCTGTACAGCAGTATGTTTTTCAGATACCCCAGTGATACCCCAGTGGGATTTTTGAATGTAGTGGGAGTTTGTTATCCTCAAATAAGGTTAGAGTTCATCCTTTGTTCTGGCAATAAATTACAGAAACTTTGAAAATTAGAAGCTGTTTGGCATTTAAAGCCAAACAGAGCACCTTCAGGCAGAGGTGAAGGTGCATCCCCAGGCAAACTTATGCTGCTCATGCAGCTCCCCTGCCAGCTGATATTGTTCCCAAAGAATGGAGAGCTAACCTGGGGAAAAGCAGTAACAGTTTTTGCCAGCACTATGAGCTGCCCTTGCTCCCTGCCATGGATGGAGCCATGCCAGCACTGGGGAGGTGGTGGGGTTGATGTAGGACAGGGTAGCACAGGGAACAGGTATCTACCTGTGCATTATGGACAAAGATCAAAGGGCTCAGGCGTCCCCTGATCCTGCATCCCAGGGTTTTACCTCCGTGGCATGGGTCCTCCTTCAGGGAGAACTATTTACGAGTTTATAGTAATGATGAAATAAATGGCTTCAGCTCCCTGTGCTGCTCAGGAGCAGCAGGAGAGGGCAGAGGCTTGGAGGCTCCATCACGAAGTGCCCTTGAGACTGAAGCCCCTTGAAACCAGCATGACTTCTGACACGTTTCCTTCTGTTTGCATAAAACAGCTTCTCACAAACGCCAACACCATCAGTAAAAGAGGACGCCAATGATAACATCACTATATTCACCAGGATCTTGGACGGTCTGCTGGACGGCTACGACAACAGACTGCGCCCAGGACTGGGAGGTAGGATGATGCACTGGCTTAGCCAGTCCCCCTCTAGATGGGACTATCATCTACATGATGCCCTCTCAAGTGGATGCCTGCTCTTGGCCTTGACAAGGGACTTGTGTTTGATTGACTAAACTAAGTCCAGAAAGTAGATTTGTTACCTAGCAAATGGGGCACAAGAAAAAGATTACTGAAAGTCGTGTTCTTTCAGTCACTCAGGTCATCTGAGGTTGGGCTAGGAGAGCATCTGTGATATATTTTTTTCTGTAATTGGATACAGTTTGGGTTCTTTTTTCTGGTACTTCCTGAGGTGAGGAAGACGTTATGCTAGGAGGTTCCTGCAAGGTTCCCTTACTGGTCAGCCTGTATAAAATTATGTTGGTAATGCGTATCTCTTTTAAAAACAGATCCCCAAACCATCCATATTTAGACAAGTACAGCAAATCTCTATTGATACGTCTTTTTGATAACCTCTACAGCAGCTATTTTAAAACTGTAACATGTGAATAGTGGTTGCCATCCTAACCTTGTTGAGCCCTCTTTCAGCTCTCTTTCCCCCAGATTTCTCTCATTTTCTACCCATGTGTAAACCATCTGTTATGTTTCTTCCTGGCCTTTTTTAATCTGGCTACCCCCACCTCTTCCTCTTGTGAGACCAACACATTGCTTTCATCCCTTTCTCTCCTTCTCCTCTCACTTTACACAGAGATGCTTGAAAATAGGGCTCGATGCTTTTATCTTACATAACGAACTTCTGAAATTTCTGCCCTTAAATTAAATTAGACCTGGATTTGAAAAGATGCCAGAAGGACTTAGAGACGCGAGGGTAGAAATAATTTTACCTAACTTCGGACATCTCTGATTGATGTCTGAATTCAGGCAGATCACCCAAGCCAGCAGAGGGGAGTAGGTCCTTCCAAGATACACTTCATCTCATCCTATGGGAGGTATTGCGTAAGTGCTGGTAATGTGCACTGATGGCCTAGAAAGGTGAGCGCATCCTGGGGTGCATCAAAAGGGTGGCCAGCAGGCCGAGGGAGGAGATTCTTCCCGTCTGCTTTTATGAGTACTGTGTCCAGCTCTGGAATCCCAGCATAAGAAGGACATGAACCTGTTGGAGCGAGTCCACAGGAGGCTACCAAGATAATGAGAAGGGTGGAGTACCTGTCCTGTGAAGACATGATGAGAGAGTTGGGATTCTTCAGCCTGGAGAAGAGAAAGCTCTCGGGAGACCTTATAGAAACCTTCCATTGCCTATAAGTGCTTAGAGGAAAGATGGGGAGGGACCCTTTATGAGTGCAGTGATTAGATGAGGGGTAATGGTTTTAAACTGGAAGAGGGTAGATTTAGATTAGGTATTAGGAAGAAATTCTTTACCTTGAGGGTGGTGAGGCACTGGAACAGGTTTCCCAGAGAAGCTGTGGTGACCCCATCCCTGGAAGTGTTCAAGGCCAGGCTGGATGGGGCTTTGAGCAACCTGATCTAGTTGAAGGTGCCTATGGCAGTGGGTTGGATCTAGATGATCTATAAGGTCCCTTCCAACCCAAACCATTCTGTGTTTCTATGATCAAAACCTGTCAGTCAGAGGAAATGCACCCTTGAAGGACTGGTTTCTTTCTGATTGTAAGAACAGAGCCTGGACTCCGAAAGGTCAATAAGAGCATTTGATCTGGGATGAAATGCCTCCTCAAGAGGATTCTTAATTTCAATCATTTGGGCATCTTTGAGTGATTCAGGAATTAATAGAAAAATGCATCGCAAGTATGTATGTGTATTTTAAAGCAATTACTAATGTGAAGCCTATGTTTATTACAGAGAGAATAACTCAGGTGAAAACAGACATCTATGTTACCAGTTTTGGTCCTGTGTCAGACACTGAAATGGTAAGTTAGCATGCGTCTGCCAACTCGGTTGTATTTACTTTGCTAAAGTCATTTTTGGAACCATCGTTTCTATTCAGATCCTGCAATACCTTGAGTGTTTCTTTGTGCCAGGAATACACCATTGACGTTTTTTTCCGACAAAGCTGGAAAGATGAAAGGCTGCGATTCAAAGGACCTATGCAACGCCTCCCTCTTAACAATTTGCTTGCCAGCAAGATTTGGACCCCAGACACTTTTTTCCACAATGGCAAGAAGTCTATTGCTCACAACATGACAACCCCAAACAAACTTCTGCGCCTGGAGGACGATGGCACTCTCCTGTATACCATGAGGTAATAGCCAGGATTGATTTCTTTTGATGCTGATTCCCAGATAACTACAATTACTTGTGGGGAGCATCACTTTCTCCACTCCTAGTAGAGACAGGGAACCAATCTCACAGATATTTATGTGAATATCAAGAAAAATGGAAAACATAATTGCTGCCTACCAGTACAAATTAATTTGTAGCTTCTGAATACTGCTAGTGCGTAAATATTTCTTTTGATTAAATGGAAAGCATATTCTCAACAGATTTGATGATTCAGTTCAGCTTTTTTATGACGATCTGTTCTCTCTTACTGTTTGTATTTGCAGCTGTAGTGCAGACTGCAGGAGAACAGTATCCAAGATCAGAAACTGAGACTTTGTTCTGGGGCAGTACATCTTGAACCCTCGGAGCTTTTGTTATATTATTTTTTTATTAATTTGACTAATAGTGCTAAAAGGCAAATGATCATAGGGATAAATGACACAAGCAAGCAGCACTGTGAAGCTGCTTTAGCAAGTACAATCCTGCAAACAAAGCTGGGACATTATATTACAGAGAAGCAAATTGGTGTCTCAGGTCTTCACGTTTGTAGTCCTCATCTGATTTGAGTGTACTGCCAAGCATAGTCATTGCATAACATAGATAGAAGATATAATATCGATGATTTTAGGTATCTGAATTTTTTTTCAGGATAAATCCCACATCAGAGTATGGCAGTTTGCTCATTAAAGGTAATTAGCCTGTAATAATTAAGACTGCCATCTATCTTCGACAGGGTTTTCTCCAAGACCATAGTCATATGGACAACTTAAGAAAGAGATTAAAGGAAAAACCTACTGAGCAGCAAAGAGTTATTCTGAGCTTTCCATATACAAGCCCAGAGTGGTGCCTGTGCCCCAGAAAAGTGCTCAGGAGCCTGGAGTTGGGCACTGAGATGACTGGGTTTTCAGCAGGCAGCCCCCAACCATGTGTGAGAAGCCAAGCTCTGGCCAGTGCTGTGTCCTGCTGTGGGGCCACACAGTCCTACACACTGGGAGGGCGAGTCCCAAGCTTGCTCACCGGCCCAGTGGTTAAGACTTGTTGAGGCTCTAGAGGGTTATGCTTCTGTTCACAGTGACCTGGACCTTCCCAGGTGTTATTTCAGGTGTTTTAGACATGTTTTATTTTTTTGGCCCTAGTCTTAAATCCCTTATTCTGGAAGGAAAAGGTATCCTTATGTATGTCCTTACAGCTTTAGACCACCCCAGTTGTAACTGCATTAGCACTAACAAGGCTTAGACATGATACAAGTCATGTTCAAAAGAAGGAAAAACCACACTGATTTTCTCTTCTACTATGTGTCTTGCTGTTCTTACTCTTACTTTGGTGATCTTACGTGATCAACAAATTATTGACATGGCTATAATAAACCAAAAAATGTGAGGATACATGGACAAACTTAAAAGTCCAAATAACTATCAGAGAAACTTCTTTTTACAAAACAGTTGGTAATGCCAGCCTTATAAAACCAGTCTCACTGCTACATGGACTACCTAAGTACCACTCCAGAGATTGCTGTAGTGGCAATTCCCAATTATCTGTGTAAATTACTTGTGTAAATGAAGTCCAGATCAGACTCAAATTCAGCCTGGAACAAAACGTTACGTTGTGGGGCAGACTGCACAATTTCTGTGCAAGCACTGGTTTTTGCAGTGTTAAAGAAATGCAGTGAAGCCCTGATTCATGAGGTGAGGAGCTAAGCCACAGCAGCTGGCAGAGTGAGACCTGGGTGAACTAGACCTAGGGGAGCTCATCACTGAACCTGAGTTACTCTGTCAAGGTGCCTCGCTGGTGAAAATGGCACAGTATTGTCAGGTGCCACAGGTACCCTACTGAGGAAAAGCTCAACATATGCAGCTGGAGAAAAATACAGAATTGACACAGACTTTCTCATCATCCCACTCAGCTCCTTTTCCCCTGATTTTTTGGGATTGATGATTTAGTAGACTACAGAAAGAAACAGAATGCTTTTGTATCTTGAAAAAAACATGCAACATAGCTATTTTTTTTGTTAAAATATTGTCTGTGGACATAAAATTTCTACTTACCACGGTATATGTGATAAGAAATAGAGTGCAAAGCTTTTAAATCAGCTTGCTTTCCACTATTGCAAGTAATAACTTTATAGTGTCTATGCTATTCTGCCTAAACATGAGTCAGGAGCCTGCTTTTGTAACATGCATGGAGCTGTGCTCCTTTAGAAGCAGAGCCATGCTGTGCCTCAAGGTGGCTTGAGGATCCCATCCCAACCTGTTCAGAGGTGACTGTGACAAGCAGCCAGCCCCTTCAGCTTCCTTGAGTGTCCTAACAAAGGGAACAGCTAGCAGAGTTACCTAGGATGGCTTTCCTCGAGAAGACAGACAGCACTGGGCTTTTCTGGGGGAGAGCTGCTTGTCTCCGTGGTGCTGTGCTGTGAAGGTACTGAGTTTCCACTGAGGCTTGAGCCCCAGTTCCTGTAGCTCCCATCAGGCTTACTCAGTTCTCAGGATCTGGGGATGTGTAGACAACCCTCTGTTAGCTCTGCATTCTCCTCGTTTCCAAGGAGGAATTGCGAGCTTCCCAGACTGTACGTAGGAGTATTCTGTGTGGGGAGGATTGGACCCTCTGTCATTGACAGAGATGCCTGAATTGCTTTTGCAACCTTGCATCTGGCTGCCTGAATGAAGGGGAGGAAAGCAGCCGAGCCGATGCTGACCTTCCATCCGATTTCACTTCCAAATATACCAAGTATGATCAGCTGAGCAAACTTCCAGCTTTAGCACTTGTCAGGACATACGTTTCCATGACACACGTGTTTACTTATAAAGAAAAATGTACTCCTCGCATATTGCATTTGATGATACGTTGCCTGGGTCAGAAGTTGATGCGTGTTGCTAGGGAAATCTGATAAATGGGCTTCTGTATACGTGTGGCTTTAAAGCCCTTCTGCGTGAGTATGGGAACACAACATGTCCTCCAGACAGATTTCACAGACAGCAGTGTTCTCTGTGGGGAATGAATTAATAATTCTGGTTGTCTTTCACTTTGGAGGACCTATTAGTTTTATTTTGCTAATGTGATGAAGCGCTGCTGAATTGAATGCTGCAAATTCCGTTTCTGCCCCTAGAGGGGAGTGTTGTCCGCAGCTCCACTTTTAAATTTTTTACTAATTTTTTTTTTTTAGTAAGAGCATTGGTATAGAAAACGCTAGAAAATATACTTCATGTTTCACTAATATAGATAAAGAATATCGTTGTGAATGGAGGCAAAAATTAGATTATTTCCTTTTAAAAACTTAAAATATATTTACTTTATTTTATCTGAGAAATAATTACTGTAAAAAGTATAAAATTCTTTTTTTCCATGAAGCTATCCTGAAAAATTGGAACAGTGATTTAAGCAACATTTTCAGGCTAAGAAAAGAACCATCATGTTCCAGTGAGCTGCATTTTTTTTTTTGCTCAGTGCAAATTGTCTGTAAAGACAGAAGCTTTGATAAACTTTGCTGTAGAAGGCCAGAAAAAAATGCTGTGAAGAAGCCAAAAATTGTATGAAGTAGAGCATGCTAACTAGAGCTAAACCTTTGGACCATGAATTAATTTTTCACCGGTGGCTTTTAGGCATTTTTTTAATGGTTTTCTCTCAGCTTGTAGATAGTGAAAAATCTTTCTTGTGCCTTCAAAAGGGCACTCCTTAAAGCCCCATTCTCACTGTTAATTTGGAAGGACCCCAGCCCCCTTTTTATACCACTGGGGCTTTCACGCATCTGATATAATCTGGGATTTTAAATAGGGCATAGTCATATATCTGAGGAGTGCACAAACAGATTTTTCCCATGTTGTGGCAACTGAAGGTTGCCAGAGAACCTGGGAGAGTTTACAGTAAAATCTGTCCCAATAATTTGCATATGAATAATTTACCAGCTGGAGAATGCAGACATTTTTCAGCATGGTGTTAAAAAGCTCCAAAATTTTTAGTACAGCCCTGAAATACTGTTATCTTTACAGCGCCAGAGAGATATTTACAGTTCAGCAATGTGTGTCCACTTGATGGCAGCATAACCATGCTGCTTGCTCTGCTGTAGTGCGCACACAGGCTTACCTGGGCTGAAAATACTGATGCTTACATTAGCACTCAGCGTTAAAATTGTATGTGCAAGCGAACACATGTCCTGGGTGCCTTTTAGCACAAAGTCTCCTCTTCCATGAAGGACTTGGATCAGCAACTGAACCATTTTATACTGTAGAGCTATTGATCATAAAATCAGTTGACCAGAAGATACGGTGCTGCTTTCAAGACTTCTAATGGGAAAGCCAGGTTTTGTTTGTTTGTTTGTTTGTTTGCTTTTTAAGGGAAAATTATTCTATGAGAAATGTGTTCTCAAGCTCTGGCTTTGCCAGATGTAGGTTTGCTAGTGTGCCCCTGAGCAACAACTGACCAGCAAGTCTATGATTTAAAATTAATCCTTAGTTTTCCATCAGCCAGATGTCTAGATGGGACCATTTCTGTTCAATTTGAATGCTTTATTTCTCATTTCACAGGAAAGACTTCGTTTATACATCCATTCATATTTACAGAAAGGGATCTGTCAATGCTTTTTAAGCACTGTATAAATATTACAAAACTAATTAGAAGCTATGAAGACATACAAATACGCATTTCCTTTCCCTGTGTTAGACTTGCTGCATTTTCTTTTGTATTCAAGCTTCAAACTGCCTGAAGCTGGAAGAAAAAAAAAAGTAATTTCTTTACATTGGGCTGAGTCTTGCAGAGTGATGAAAAACTGCCGTGGTGGCAAGGACTCTCAGCTGCTTTTCATCAATTCAGATTTTGACAGAGCAAGAGAACATAGGGATATATGAAGTGAAGGGCCCTTCCCTGAGGATAGCAGCAGTATTCTTGTTTAAACACCAAGTTTCTTGGTTACCATCACTCTGTTTTTGTTGCACATTGCCCCATTTCTCAAAAGCTGTCCTTCAAGGAACCAAGATTTGTTGTTTTGAAAAATCCAGGGCAGGAATTACCCACAGGGAGAGAAAGGCATCAGAGGAGACTGTGGTGTCATACATTCAAAATGGGCAATTATGACCTGTCCAAATATAGTCCCTATGTAGAGTGTGTGACAATGGCCTATTCTGCTGGTAATAAAAGTGGGCAGAGCCCCGCAGAGATCTCCCTCACAGAGATGGGAACTCTCACAGCAAGGGCAGAATTGATTAAAAGGTGAAACCCAAACCAGAACCAGGCTGTCCTTGGATGAGGGGGCTGCTTGCTTGGACTTTGAGGACCTACAAAAGGTACAACTTTAGTTCCAGGTCTGTTCTGAGCTCAGTGGCAGACCCAACTTCCTTTTGGGGTTAGCTGGCTCAGTTTCTGACAGATTCCTTTGTGCTCCCCTTTGTGTTCATGCTTTATAGGCATGAACCAGAAAGTATGCCTGTATGGGGTGACTGAACAGAACCTGGAGGGAAGCAGCGCTCTGGCAGCTGCCCCCCAAGCACCCAGGGAAAGCACAGCTGCTTTGGTGACTCTGTTTTTGCCCAATCTGCTTCTGAATCTGGGGGCTTTGAAAGTACCTGGTAGATGCTGAAGAATTGTTATGGCCCTGCTATCTTTTTTTATTATCAGGGGAGGATAACATTACAGTGGACTCCCTGGTCATTTCACTTAGAAATTAAAATCGTCCTCTGCCTAATCAGAAATACCCTCCTCTGAAGTACATTATATTTGTGCTGAAACATCTGACTGCCATTGAGAAGGCTAAAATACACTGTGGTGTAATGCACCAGGCAGGGTGGGTGGGATTCACCTAATTCTGTTCATCTGTAGTGTTGGTGGATGCAGCCGAGCCTCTTGGCTCAGATTTGCTCCCAGTGTGAGAGAGAGAGAATTTCTTAGAGTTACAAGTCTACATTATTTCAAATGTCTAGTTTAATAGTGAAGTGAAAAAAGGGTTAGTTCTCTCCACTCACGGTTTAGGAGGTCCTTGTTGTTTTTTTTTCACAGTAGCAGACGAAGGAGTACAGCATAATGATATCTTTGTTTAGTCACATGAGTCCCATCTTAGTTATTTCCTTTGGTGTTTCCCACTTCCAGACTCATGTAGCCTGGAAATGGGTAGTGTGCCAGGAACCTAAAGCTATGGGATGTTCTGGCCAGCAGCTGGTCCTGTAACGATTTTGTGGAGGATTTGCACAGTTTCCTCTCTGTGCAACAGAAAGCCCCAGATTGTGCAAGCATAGCACACTTGAACACACATAAATTGGGTTTAGTTCTCTGCTTTTGTCTAGGTGGGTATAGGAGGGAATATAGTGCACCTTAGGAGGAGCTCAGGAAACAAATGTCACTAGGAGATTCAGCCTTTCCTCCTCTGAGGCTGAACTGTAACAAACAGGTGATTATGCTGTAGCAGATGCTAGCACTGGTGGTGGTAGAAATAGCAAACAGATGGTAAATTGAGTCCTGTTTTATGGCTATTTATGGTGTTAAAGAGCTCAGGAATCATAGGGCTCTTTTCCTGGAGCAGTAAACACCCGAAATCTGACCCTTTATCTGGCCCTTCATGTCTGTATTGATCAGGAGCAGGTAGCATTTCAGAAGCGAGGCGAAACACCCCAGATAATAAGGTCCTGCTTGGATGGCCAAACAACCTTCTTCAGGTACAGATAAGGTACATACACACAGGGATGTGCACATTTCCCTGTGAAAGACCCTCTCATCCCCATCACTTGCTGCTTCCCTCTTTTGCAGAGGTGTGGGGAGCATTAATGTTACACAAAAGGCAGGAGATTATGATGAGGAGTGACCTTGGGGGTGGACCTGAGGTGGATAAGAGGAGGCTGGGGTTAAATGCAAGTGGTTGAAAGGAAACTGTGATGTTTTTGAGCTCTGGGTCTGAACTTTGGAAAAGAACCAAAGATTACAGGTCTGTATTTTGGGTTGCCAGATCATAAAACTTCCTACCTACCCTGCCATGTCTGTGCATCCCAGTCTAGATGTGAGAGAGCCCAAACGGGCTGGTACTGCCCATCTGGTGTCTGCTTCTCCTCTTCATCCCTCCCCCCACCTTACTTTCTAAATCCAGCTAATTTTTCTCAGTAGAAAATACTTCATGTAGTTTGTGCCTGTCCATAGAAATATAAAGGGTGTGTGAACTGGGAGGAAGCAAAAGGATGTCTGTGCAGTGAAGTAGCTTTCATCCAGAGGAACACATCCCATACTGATAGGCAGAAATGGAAAAACAAAAGCCCTTTTGGCAAGTCAGAAAATCTGCACTGATCGAATCGCCTAAGAGGTGATATCAAAACTGGGGGATGACTGCACTCTGTCCATCACAGTCCTTAGCCTTCATCATTTAGGGTGCTTTTTGTGCTCCCTTCTTTCCCCTCTACTTGGGTTTTCTTCCACTGAAAGCAAAGATGGGATGTGCTGTTGACTGGCACCAGGTATTGCTGCTGCTGGCTGGTTCTGCCAGTAACTGGGACTGGCCTCTCCTGAGAGCCAAAAAGAAGCTCATAGTTCAGTCTTACACAGCACTTCAAGAACAACTGCACTTACTGCAGTTAGCTCCTCGTTGAACAGGCTGTCAGAAAGCTACACAGATAAGGAGATTATCATCAAAATGTGCAGCACGTGCAGACTCGGGGAATGTGTGGCATGGCAAAATGAGGTGCAGGCTGGTTGAGATGCTTCCCATTTCACCTGCATCAACAACTGCATCAGCTTCTCAGCATTGCTGGAACTAGTTAGATTTTCAGGTTTTAATTCAAGAATTCACTAAAAAAGGAAGTTTTGGCAGAGGAGAAGTTTGGAAGCCTTCCTCATGGGGTGCCAAAAGAGAATTCATAATGGATAAGGGACCATAAAGAAGAGAAAGTTTGCAGAGTTTTTTAAGTGAAACTATCCAGTAGGTGGGTGTGATACTGTGCTAGAGCATTCAGATCTGCACAGCCATTTCAATTTAAAGTTTCTTTAGGAAAGTAAAGCTTGTAGAAAGAAAACCTAAAGAATGAATTGTGTGTCAAAAAGGTTGGGGTTTTTACTGCACCAGTTAGTCTGATAAAAAACCAGAGCTTTTTCCAGCAAGTTCTACCTTGCTTATGGACTTAATTAGATAACTTTGATGGCAAGGTTGGATAAGCATAAACTCACTGCTTCATCCATTGGTTTTATGCACTTAAAATAAGTACTGTAGAATGAAAGGTATTACCTCTACTATAAACGTCTGCTTTGAGATTCTTTCTGTAACCTCCCAAATCCATATCATACAACTTGTGTCCCATTGGTTATTTCATTGCCTTTTTCTGGTTTTCCTGTATCTGGAGGAGGAACATCTCCCCTGCCCCTGTCTAAGAGTATGCTTTGGGTATGTCAAGGTACTGCACATGCAGGGAGGTCATTGCTGTAGTGGCACAGCTTTTGAGATCAATTCTGACCACTTCAGATCATCTCACAAAATGTCAGTTCAGCACAGTTAATCTAGGCAATTAAAGTCTTGTTTCACACTTCAGCAGAAGCTATGCTGAGGATTTTGTTTGCTTAAAATGAGAGTTTTGCTGTCAAGTACACCATGCATCTGAATTATGTATTCACAGCTCCCAGAAGCATCAATAACTGGAGCTCTTGGTCTTCCATAGGCTCTTCCCTGTAGCATTTTAAAGGCCATTTTGGTGTCCCATAAAGATAGCACATCTCAGCGTCACAGGAAAGTTGGGACATGGTAGTAGTCCTGGTGGAGTGGTTATGAAGGAAAAATGGGCTAAGACAGACATTTCTGCAGACCACCTCACTCTAGTCTTTACTTTCTGTTCTCTGTTCACTTTATATGGTGTATTTCGAAGCAATGAGTGTTTATAAGTAGGAAGCAGTGGTGAACTGCCTTCACATCCCACGTGCACATGCAGATCAAGGCCCTGAATCTGTATTTTGCCCTTTTATCCAACAGTGATGGAAATTCATGAGCAAAGAAGTGTTTGAGTTACTGAGAATAATCACTTCTCTCTCCCCAAGCCAGGCTGCAGACAATCACCCAGCCAGGAGCAGGTTTCAGGGTGACTCTTACAGCCGTTGTGTCACCATAAATGAACATCTGTCGCCACTCTAATAGTTCTTTATGGTGTTCTGTAACCCACTACCACCAATAGGGCTTGTTAGCACTGGATGGCAAGTGCTTCAGAACCAAGAAAGGTCTTCATATATATTTATATTTATATTTATATTTATATTTATATTTATATTTATATTTATATTTATATTTATATTTATATATTTTTATATATATATACATATATATGTATATGTATATGTGTGTGTCTGTGTGTGTATACATATGCTTATATATGCATATATATATATACGCAATATATATGCTTATATTGGCACATGTCATATTTACTTGAGAAACACAGGGAAACATCAGTTCCCTGGACTATACACTTACTGTGCTGGGGCCTGAAACAAGTCTTGCTTTAAAGCCCTTTGAAAGAAATAAGAGTTTGGTTGTTGAGGTGTTCCCAAGACATCACAGTGGGAGAACAGCTGAGTAATTGTGTCATCAGTCAAGGTCAAATGAGTAATTTCACAAACCTAACCATGTGTTCACAGTTTGAAAGAAACAACCCAAACCATCAGCTCTGTTATTCTCTGGGCCCATGTGTGTCAGAGAGCCTACTGGAGGTACCACAAGGGCTCAAATCATTCTGCCAAGGTCCTGCTGGAGAAGGTACCCAGGGAAGCTTCTCCTGCAGTTGGCTTCTGAAAAGGGCCTGACCCAACCCTGAAGTCCTCCTTCTCAGGGAGTCAACAAGCCCACTGGAGTGGGATATAGCCTGGCTAAAGACTGGATCCACTTAACTCTTTTTTGGCATGTTGGGGAGATAGGTTGAGGTAGGTTTAAGATGAGTTTCAAGCAAATATTTTGCCTTTTATTAAGGAAAATGGTTGGTCCCATGTGGGGAAGGGCACTTGGGCTCACCTGAGCCCCATAGGAAGTATTAGTTGCCAACACAGGTGGGGTCAAAGCACAGCATTTAAATGCTCCCTTTAAACAGGGGTGAGGGTAGTGCACAGAAATAAACAACTAAGAAGATGGAGCTGGTTTGGGGATTAGGGAAAATAGGCAGAAAATCTTTGTGTCTCTCTGGCCGCGGTACCTTAGCACCAACAAAAGTTTCCCTGTGTCCCATTCATTTCTAACTCTTATTATTCAACATTTATCTTGAATTAAGTTCTACCAAAAGCCACTAGTGACTCTGCTTTTCTGCTTCCCTCTCATTCTAGAGCTCTCTATTTTAATTTGTTTTCACATTAAAGTTAGTAGCTGATAAGTAAAAGCAACTTTTGCAGCTATCTATGGGCTCCTCGGGCAGGTGACTGCCCTCACCTCCTGCCTGGCAGCTGCAGATAAAATGTCAGAAAATGTTTTCTGCACGTACAGGGTAGGAGAAAGATGCTCAGTCCCCCCCCTCTTTTCCCACCAGTAGGAGCAGATGCTCCTTGCATTGAAGAGGTCACGGGAACAGCTGGGGGGTCCCTGCAGTGCCCTGAAACAGGGTCTTGCAGGACAGGGTGTCTTTGGTCTCGGGGACTTCCACTGAGGGTTTCTCACCTCACCGTGAAGCACTTACTGCAAATGTCTGCCTCCCTAATATCTGAATTTATTTCCTTACCACATCTTGACTTTAACACCTCCTTCTTTTCCTGCTTGCTAAAAAGGAACAATCTCTTGAAAGCATTGTCATGCTTAATTCCCCAGTGGAAATGGTTGAAGGTGACTTTCTGAAGTGAAAATGTCTTGCTGCTTGAATTGTGCTTTTCTTAGATGGATATTTGCTTATGTGTCTTGAAACAGAAAGTCAGTAATCACTTTATGTTCTTAAAGTAAAGGCTATACATAATGAAGCTTTGATAAAGCTTTCACGTACAATTATAGGTGATAGATTAAATAATTTGTAGACCTAACATATTTTTTTCAGATAGTTAAGGTACACAATAGCATTTTGTTGGTTGATTAACTCTTGGATAGCAGTGTGAATATTTGGAGCATTATGAAAACAAAATTCTGTCATTAATAAATTGGCAACTATAAATCAGGGTTTGTTACATTTTTTGGGTGAATAGTGGCCCCACTCAAGTCAGGGAGAATTTTACCATTATTTTCAATAAAATCAGAGTTTCATCCTCCTATTGCAAAGGACCTTTAACAGCTGCTTATAATCTTGTCATAGACTCTTTTTGAGTGAAACTAATCCCATAGGGCTTTTATTAAGGCAGAATGATGGTGGAGGAGGGAAGCTTTTAAATGCTTCTGTTGGAAAGAACTGCCTTTTGAGCAATGTGTGTGCTGTGACAGAAAAATCCTGGTTTCCAGCTCAGATAACTGTTCTGCACTAGGCACAGCAAGATCATTCTGGAGTCACCATATTAAAAGGATTAGGCAAATACTCTTTCATGTATGCATGCCCAGGCCTCCTTTCTCTTTTTTAAATAAATGCAAAGTGGGAGTAATTTTGTTGTAATCACAGAACATGCTAGGTTGAAACGAACCCACAAGGATCATCTAGTCCAACTCCAAGTCCCTGCATGGGACCATCCCCAAGAATCACACCATGTGTCCAAACGCTTCTTGAACTCTGTCAGGCTGGTGCTGTGACCACTGCCCTGGGGAGCTGTTCCTGTGCCCAACCACCCTCTGGGTGAAGAACCTTTTTCTAATATCCAACCTAAACCTTCCCTGACACCACTTCAGGCCATTCCCTGTGTCCTATCACTGGTCACCACAGTGAAGAGATCAGTGCCTGCCCCTCCTCTTCCACTCACAAGGAAGTTGTAGGCTGCAATGAGGTCTCCCCTCAGCCACTCCTCATATGGTGTCCCCTCAAGGCCTTTCACCATCTCCGTAGCCCGCCTTTGAATGCTTTCTAATATTTTAATATCTTTCTTATACTGCAGCACCCAAAACTGCAGACAATATTCAAGGTGAGGCCACCCCAGTGCAGAGCACAGTGGGACAATCCCCTCCCTTGCCTGGCTGGTGATGCTGTGCCTGATGCTCCCCAGTCCAGGGTTGGCCCTCCTGGCTGCCAGGGCACACTGGTGGCTCATGTTCAACTTGATCAGGACCTCCATGTCCCTTTCTGTGGTGCTGCTTTCCAGCATCTCATTCCCCAGTCTGTCTGTACAGACATCCCTGTACCATTCTGCCCCATCCCAGGTGCAGAATCCAGCACTTTCCCTTGTTGAACTTCATACTGTTGGTGACTGCTCAGCCCTCTGATTTGTTGAGGTCTCTCTGCAGGGCCTCCCTGCCTTCGAGGGAGGCAACAGCTGCTCCCAGTTTTGGATTGCCTGTGAACCTGCTTAGTATCCCTTCCAGTCCTGCATCCAAACCTTTTATGAAGATGTTGAAGAGCACAGGACCCAAGATAGAGCCCTGTGGAGCTCCACTAGCGACAGGTCACCAGTCTCATGTCACCCCGTTCACAGTAACCCTTTATGCCTGACCTGTGAGCCAGTTGCTCACCCATCCCATGAGGGGTTTATCCAGCTGTGTGCTGGACATTCTGTCCAGAAGGATACTGTGAGACACGGTAGCAAAAGTTTTACTGAAATCCAAAAAGATTACATCAGCTGGCTTCCCTTGATCAACTGGGTGGGTTACCTTGTCATAAAAGGAAATCAGGTTTGATAAGCATGAAGCCATGAAGCCATGCTGGCTGTGACCAAGGACTGGGTAATTATCAGCTATGTAAACTAGAGTATACAAAGGATACCTAAGCTTTGTCACAGTGTTAGAAGCCAAAGTGTGCAAATATCACTGCAGGTGATATTTGAAGGAGTGGACCCAGATATCAATTTCTTTGTGACTCCCGGAGCTATGATCTGAATATACAGTTTGTACTCTGCATCTCAGAGCAAATCTGTGTGCAACGACTCATGCTTCCACCCCCAGTGTGTAGATGTCTGCTGTGCTGCTTTTATTTCTGTATGCAGTACAAAATCCAGTCTCTTTGAACCAGGAGTCAGTTGAGTGGTTTTGTTTTTCAGGTCCTCAAATACTTATGAAACCAATTCCTGCTGGGCACAGAGCACCTACAGAAATTCAGGGTGGTGACATTTGTGCTGAGAATCAGAACCCACGGTCAAGTTTTCTTACGAGTTTTCTGTCAAGTTTTTTGCAACATTGACCATTACAAGACACTTCAAAAGCCTCGGGTAATGCACACTTTTGTAAGAGGTTTCTAGGAGAGTGTTCACTAAGCACTTTGAAATCACCTAAGAGGCTCAACTATGTAGTTCTTAATAGCAGGTAGAGCTAGTTAATTTGTTCAAGATGGCCAGACTAGGAGTGGTCCTAGGATAGAGGCATGGGAAAAGGAAAGAAGCATGCAGGTATCATTGATAGAGAGCAAAAGGAACATTTTTATCCAAAGAATTCGTGTTAATGAAAGGAAAGGCTGTCCCCAAGCACATTAACAGCTCCTAAATTTGATTGTCCCTATCCCCAGGCTAGACTCAGAAGACTGCAGCAGGCATCACCCATTTAAGGGATATTCTGCCTTTTGCTGGAGGAGGAATTCAGAGGGGACAGAGGAGTAGCCCTGGCACCACAATAGTCTTTGTGGCTTCTGAGTCAGGTAGTGGCAGCCAGATGCCCTCCAGCCTTATCTGCTTCCCTTTTATTTAAGACAGGCAAAAATAATTTCTGGAGGGACTTAATTAAATACTACTCGATCACAGTCTCTGTGCAACTCATCTTCACTTCTCTTCCACATTTATAGTTGATGAATGTCTACAACCTTTCTCATTACACACAAGGGTTATTTCCAGAGATGCAGGCAGCAGGATACAATTCATAAGACAGCAAGATGAAACAGAAGGTCTTATGCATAATTCTGCATTGAATATTCCTTCACTTCCTGATTCTACACCTGTTGTCTTTGTAAGATGGATACAGGCATCCCCTCCTTCGATGTTTGCAGATGACAAGTGCGTATATTAAAATGTTGTCAAGCTCTGAAGTTACATGCTTAAACTGTTGGTAGACAAAGAGACAGAAGATGGACTGCAGCAAAACACGCTGCTTTCTTATGGGCTCTTGGAGCAAGGTTTCTGAATTTATTAAGAAAATTAAATTTACAGTGCTTAACATGAGAAATATAATGATGCATTGGAGAGATGGCAGCCTTGCTTTCAAGTTCCCACTAGAGTGATTTTTGTGAAAAGGATGGAAGTTCTGGGCAGGATACTACTAGCACCAGCTTGTTAAATCAACTACACACCACTCTTGGTAACTTTGGCTTTGCTGGCTTTGGTACCCAAGGGCAGTCTCCACTGCAGACAACTCCATATCTGAGTGATCTTAAAATATCTTTTACAAAAACAAAGCTCAAGAACAGTTTTATTTAAGTGCAGGTATCTCAGGCCCCAGCAATTTCTTTTCTATATTGCAGCCTCCTGTCTGTTCTTACCAAATGGTAAATTATCTCTCTTCTGAACTGGATTTCTTTTTTCTTTTTATTTCTATGCGTATTATCTTTACATTTTCTATCACTGTGTGCAGTTTGCCTTTTTCTCTTCCTGTTTCCCATCTCATCTTCAGAACATGATATCCAGCCAATGATACTATTGCATTTTCTGTGCTTATTTTGCCATTTTCAGCCACTGGTGCAGCTCCAGAATTTCTGTGTGTTAGCAGAGTGGAGGTGTTTCCCCCAGTTTATTGTCTGTGTAGCTGTCATGCCCTGGCAAGGCATCACTGTGTTGTATTGAACTGGACTGGCTGAACACTGTGCCATCTGTACACAGACAGATTGTTACCCCTTACGATCCCTTTGGAGAGAAGTTCTTATGGCATTCTGGGTTGCTGATGGGAAGTGGTGACTATATATAGCTAGCATATACAGCTCCATGTTGCTGTAGTGATAGGAAAGTGTACTTTTGAGTTCTGGTAGTAGGGTGTTGTGAATTTCTTTGGCAATTTTCACTCCCCAAGCAACAGTTTGGTTAGGAACCAGGCTGCCCTCCAGCAGAGCCCTGTGTCACCCCAGCACCAGGCAGTCTGTAAAGCTTTGGACATCTCTGGTCTCTTGCCTCTGAGGTGGAATAACAGCATAAAATGAGAAAGTCATAAAGATATTCATACTGTAAAATGAGATTTTCATCCTCAATATCCTAAGCAAACTATCTGTATTCTGCAAATATCAGAATGGCATAAACAAAACAGATTCTCCTTGTGCTAGAAGCAAGTTTTGGCTCTCTCGAGATATTTGATATATTTGATGCATTTGATATTAATATAACTGATATTGCACTGCTCAGAAATTTACCTCAGACTTTTCTTAGTCTTCAGCTTGATCTGTCAATCATGCAGAACATCCATGGGACACATCTATATTTGCCTACGGGCTTTTCCTTCCCTGCCCTATGTCCAGTCTAGATGAAGTATTTCCACACAGTAGCTGGGGAGTCCAGGATAGAATTGCTTCCCTAGGCAGTATGCTGGGGAAGATGACCCTGTTGTTTTTGCCTGACAAGATGCCCAGGTAATTAACAGTGTGTTGAACTGAAATGGACCATGTGATTTCCACAGAAGTTAACTGTAGTGCTGTATAAAGTGATGCCTATATGTCCTTGATTATATATAACTTTATATATAGATATAATTAGTTTTATTGTATACTTTTATCTATAAATATCTATTTTATGGATTTAAATAGTTACATCTACATATAAAGTCAATGATTCTTTATGTCTGTAACAGTGCTATACCCAGGAGTCAAATTCCTAGTCCAGTTGTAGTATGTACAGAGAGCAGGTAAGTATAAGGTACATGGCAGAAGCTCCATCACAGGAGTTTCTTCACGTACTAATAAGAAAGAATGATCTTATGAGGACAGCTTACATAAATAAAATCATTTCATGTGTCTCAGGGTTACTAGATAAGGCCTCAGGCATGCACACAGAGGGGTCCACCTGGCTTATCTCACGTTCAGTTTAACAGGGGGGTGCTGTGATTTCAGCAGGAGCAAGGAGCTGTCAGGAAAAGCGTGCTTGTGTCAGCATTCATGTATTGCAGTGAGGGGCCTAAAGGGAAAGCGCAGGGAAAAAAAAATGATGTGTTTTCTTTTTACTCCCCCACAGATTGACCATCTCTGCTGAATGTCCCATGCAGCTTGAAGATTTCCCCATGGATGCACATGCTTGCCCATTAAAATTTGGAAGCTGTAAGTTCTCTTCTGGAATAAGAACTGGAAAAATACTGTTTTCTGGCTTCTCATGTTCAGACATGTCTTGTACAGATCTTTCACCCTCCTCCCCAGCCCTCCCCTTTTAACGTGGTTCTTTAGCATCCCCATTCTGCACCCCTTGCTGCTGCCCTGTTGCTCCTTTTCCATGACTGCTTTATCTGGACCGACTCCTTTTCAACTCATGCCTGCATACTCCATGATAAATGGTGAGTTGATGGGTGTTATGTCTTATATATCCACATGAAGCGGAACAGCCACTGTTAGATGGAGTTCTAGATGCAGACAGCTAAATTGATAACTTGGTTTTACATTTGTAGTAAAATAGAGCTTTCAGTGGACTGATTAGATTGATGTGCAATTATTATGGTGTTTACATGAATCAGACTGCAATGCAATATCTGCATCACATATATTAAAAGAGATCTAGAATATTAAAAGAGGAAATATCTTTCCGTTTGGCTTTAATAAATCCAGTCCTGTATCCTGTTACACGATATTTCATACACATGTATTTGTATATATGCACACATTATTCTAAACTGTATGCTGAACGATGATTTTTCCTCAATTCCAAGCCTCTAATCCACCACACTGCTGCCTTGCCAGAAGCTTACTTTAAAAATAACCCCAGGGAATCAGATGGTTATATTTAAAAACAAAGCTTTTAATTAAAGTACAAATGAGGCTACTACGGTAGATTTTTTTTCTTTGGTAATCAGATCAGAGTTTCCAGGTGCAATCATTGTCTCTGAAGACTTTTGATAATTACCAGGCAAGGCATTTCGCTAGCCCCTGAAGCCACCTAACTTCAGCATTTTGCAATGTTTTTCAGCCGTATCAATTTAGAGTCACTAATCCTAGCAAGATTAAGCTTTGCCTTTATCGTCTGTATCTGCCCTGATTTAATACTGACTATACATTGTCTTCTAGTGATCATACTAAGAAGTAAAAACACTGTTTACAGGAACTATTACCACATTACCAAACTTATGATGAACTGATATCCTTTTCCTCTTCCAACCGAGATAGATTCTGTTTCATCTGAATAGCCACCAGTATTTTACAAGGTCGCTGCAGGTTCAGGTGTGTTCATTGACTTCAGCAGCATTCATTTACAGCAAAGCCAATATAAAGCTGAAGGTCCGTACACCTTTACACTCCACTTAAAGAAACGTGTATGCAAATCACCCACTTAATTCCAAACTTGAAAATGGGAAAAGATCTCACAGAAAACTGTAATTGTTTATATACAGGGTTAATCAAAAGCCACTGGAAAGAATTAATAAGACAAAGAAAAAGCAGTTATCCTTCCTGGTATCATGTATCCTTTATCAATAGATGAAGTTACATCTATTGATCTCTAGTCTATACTACAGAACTGGTATGTTGCATAGTTTTATGAAATCTTGCAAAATATGCAATATGATACTAAAGGATACCTATTTAAACATAGACCCTGATGCAGCAGAGATCTGAAGCTCAACCTTAAAGTTAAATGGATGTTTGCATGTATTAGTAGATTAAATGCAGTAAGGCACAGGTTCTAACTCTCCACCTAGTAAGAAAAACAAAAAAAAAAAAAAAAAAGCATCCCAATCAAACATGTGAGTGCATGAGATAACGTTACAAGCTACAAATGCTTAGGAGTGCCCAGTAATCTGTCTGAATGTAATTACATGTCCTGCTAGTGCCAAATGTGTTACATGTTAATCACCTCTTAGCACACAGGTAATTTTAATCTGTGTCAAAGCCAGTACTAAGGACTTACATTTTAGGCCTGTGAGAGGTGAATAGAGTTTTAGTTTATGCTCCTTGCCATGCTTAGAATAAAATCGGAGAATACTTTTATAAGGTATTACAAGTCACCTTTGAGTTCTTTCACAGTGTGTAGACATGGAGCCATTTGGTCTGTGCTAGCCACACCACTGGCCTCTGGAAAAAGAGAATGTATAGGGACAAGCTATAGACAGTCTTTCAGCCTTGGGAATATCTGTATTACTGATCTTACAGCTCCCTAGTAATTTATTGGGATTTAATATGCATACGTTTGTAGAAGTAGCAGCCAGTAAATCAGGGTTTATTGAACTAGCCCAGGTGTATTTTAGGAGAGGGCAATATTTATTCCCTATTTACAGCAGTAGGGGTTTGCATTGAGTCATCTCCAGGCTTGCAGCAAGACAAAGCCTACAGGGGGATGTGATGCATAAGCACATACACTTTCTGCTTTAGCTTTCCTCACTGTCTTTCCCCAAAGGGTTTCTTTTTTAACAGTCTTCTTTCCAAAAAGGTTTTTTTTTTGAAAAGCCTCAAGGAATAGCATCAAAGTAAATGTTAAACACATTATCAATGGAGCTGGGAGGGTGGAGAAGAAACTGGTGCTAACCAGTCTGAGGAGGAAGACAGCAGGGCAGCAAAATGAAAGAGCTGGCGCACGGCAGAAGGGATGCAACAGAAAGGATGCTGAGAAGTGATCAGCGTTGCAGCAGAGGCAGGAGCAGGTTATTAATTTTCTGGCTGCATGAGTGTTTACTGTGTTTGCTGTAATTCAGCAAGCAACAGGCAAAAAGTGCCTGATGTTTCCTTCATTATTAAAGAGAAGGAGAATTAATCTTGCTCACAGAAATAAAGGTAAATCTTGAATTCTTATGTCCCATTTGACTGGTTTCTTGCTACATTAGAATTGTGGGAGATTTTATGGGCCTAGGAAGCATTATATGTAGTAACAGAATATTTTGTAGAAATAATTAAAAGCCCGGTCAAATACACAAACTGTGATATAAAGTTACCTGTGCATGCCAGCAGCCTAGATATCTGCTGGGCAGTTCAAATGCCCACTACAGAGGTGGTAGTTTTTAACACTCTATGGCACATTGTGAAGAGGACAGAAGTTCAGGGACAGGTCCTAAGGAACTGAACAAAGCAGGTTTTAGTTGTCCTTCTCTTAAGTACTGCTCCTCACTGCTTCAAGATGGCAAGATCACGTGGGTCTTCTCCAGGAGGTACGTGTATGCAGGTACTTTTCCTGTGGGATTACATCTCTGCTAGGGGTCAGGACACTTGTAGAAATTATCCTGCAGAAGTCTCATTTAGAGGGAACTGGGGATGATGCATGAGCACAGGCTCAAGGGTCTCTGCAGCAGGCTCTGCTCCCTTTGAGTCCAGGGCGCTTGATGGGGGTGGCTGTGAGGGTCTGTTCATTACCTCATGGTAGCATGGGAAGAGTGCTGCTCTCTTCCATGGCCAAATTCAAAATAGCTTTCCATTGCAATTCTAGTGCTGATCTGTACTCTAAATAACTTTGCTGGTCAAACAGGATGTGATGAAAATTCCTGATGCCAGAAGCAGTTTCACTAGGAGCAAGGACTTAACCCAAGACATTCTATCTTACCCCCAGGCTCTTTCTGGTGTGGGGAGGGAGAATTAGATAAAATAGCTAGGACATTAAAGCTTCCTAGCTTTGATGTTTCATCTTTTCCACTGACAGTCCCTAAGAATACATTAAGAGTATAATTTAGCACAGTTTCCAAATGCCCATGTGTCACCAGGTAGGTAAGCATCATTATCTCTAGGGCAGCTGAAACAGAGAAGTTAATTGACTTTCCATAAGGTCATGCAGCAAATCAATGTCAGAAAAAGAATCAGACTCAACTTCTTTGGTTGGAGAGGCAGATGTCTAATCCACTAGACCATGAAGGCCTCTGCCCAGGCAACTGACTTAACTCCTAAATCTCATTTTACTCATGTGTTAATTATATCAGTGTTACCTAGCTCACGGAATTGCCCTGAGGATGAATTAGTTAATTGCTGTTAACTGGCACTTTGACAATGTCGAATACTGTAAGGTGGAGTCTATTTATGACAGCTGTCCCTTGAAGACACAGTACCTGAGTACATGGAGTTACCAGATCTTGTATTGTGGAGTGGATAAATACATGAAGCAGCTGCCCACTAGTCACTCAGCAGCAAAAAATCCACTCCATACTATTTTTAGAGTAAGTAGAGAGTTTAATGAATATTCTGAAAATAACGAGATCCCCAAGCTCATGAGCACAGGAAAAAGAGGTCTTGTGTTTATTCCTGATGAATTTTAAGTCGGCCATGAAGATGGCGAAGGTTGATCACTGTTGATCAACAAGGGAGCTGGCCAGCTGTAAGGAAACAATCTGTAGTGTCTGGAGTTAGTAGCTAACCTAGCTTATGTACATCTTCCTTTTTAACACCTCAAACTAAGTCACAGTATGACTTTTGATGAAGGAAAGTGCACAGGCTATTTCTGTAGCAGGAGATACACTCCAATTATTTTCCTCTAATAAGCACAGTGAAGTCAGAGTAATGAAGAGACAGTAACTTCACCAATATCCCAGGATTTTATTGCAACACTGAACATTAAGGTACTCACTGTTCACAAATTATCCATTCACTTGTAGCCACTGAGAAATTTCTCCAAGGAAAACTTATTTTAATAAAATTTCCCTGATACTTCCTTACAATGCAGAGAAGGCACTGAGGTGAAGGCTCCTACAGGGTTTTTCTTGATTTTGTACTTTTGCCCATTAGCACCTGCAAGAGCTGCAGGAAAACTGCAAGTATGGAGGGAGAACTTGAAAACAATGTCCTTCTAAACAGACTTTAATTCTGGTTTAGTAAAATGTGATAAAGAATGTATTTTCCCTCTCAAAACCTGCGTGTAAAAGTCTTGTATAAGAATATAATTAAATGAATAATAAATAAAGGGAAATGTTAAGAGACTTTGAAAAGTGGAAATGGCTCTTATGAAGCTTTTCATAGGTTGCTCTCAGGGACAGCTGGAACAGCAGTCTCATATGTAGAGGCAGAACTTTTCTGTTACTTGTCCCTACACCCAGACAGAAGAGTGAGTCTATTCCTGACAGCAGAGACAGTCAGCACAGCTTGTTGACTCTGCTGGGATGTGTTAGTGCCTTCCTTTTGAAAGGACACATGGAGAGAGCCGGGGAGGTCCTCTGTGAAATGCTGAGCAGCCAAGTGCAAGACTAAGTTTTGATTTTGCAATTTAAGGCAGAAGTCAGCTAATATGGAATGGATAGGTTTGGTGGTGCTCTGCTCACTAAGGTAATATCTCCTCTTATCTTTTCCTAAGGTTTGTCACTGCTTCCTTAGACACTTCCATTGCAATGGATGTTGAATGACTAAAATAATGTGAAGTTAGGTGAATACTACAACTAAATATATCTAGAGATTTGATGTATTTTTCTTCTCTCTCCTTCAACGCTCTATTACCCCTAGCTACGATCCACCTCTTTAGTCGGCATATTTTTCCCCTAATTTTTAGGGGTTTAGAAGCTAGATCTCCAGACACAATGAAAGATATGCTTGTGGCAGCATCAAAAAAGCAATCTAGACAACTATGTTGGACCATTGCTGTAGTTCTACTTCAGTATAGCTAGCTATTAAAGCACAGGCATCTAGCCTGAGCTACTTTTCTGTACAATCCTTAGAATGAATGAAGGGGCTGGAGACCACCTAACGGTATTGCTGTTATTTACCTCTGTTTTCCTTGGAATCATGGAAGGATCACTTGTTGTGGGACCGTGTTGTTTAAAAAATTAAATCTTTTAGTGCAGAATGAGCATGGGGATTTGGCTCATTATCAAAAGCCTTGTATTGACAGCAAAGCTCTAGGGATGGACGGGACGGATCTGTGACAATTTCAGATAGAAAAATATGCCCCAGTTAGTTGTCTAGAGTCCCTCTATGGCCACTGAAAGGCAATAAGTACTTCTGCAGTGAGGGTCATTAGAATTATTTTTGATACCTGCTAAGGATGAGATGAATCATATTTTAGAAGTTCCTATTTTTCTGCAGTGCTATCTGATGTAGGTAAGTGTATTATACCCTAGTCAGAGCAACTTAAAAGTTCATTTTTCTCTGTATTGCTAGCTCAGAAATACAAACCCATTCTTTGTTCAGAAGAAACAGTCACTGCTGTAGATTAGTTAGGTGTTACATTATATATTGGTGTTGAGCTTTTGTATCTCTCCTAGTGACTATTTTAGCTACTTCTGCTGTAAGTCCCATTTTTGAAAGGATCTGAATGAAACAGTCAGTAGGGCTCTTCAGTATAGAGACAATTTTACCATTTCTTCAAGCATCTTGTATGAATTGTGCTGTTTCTTCTGCATTGGGTGCAGTGGATTATGACAACAGATACTTTAGCCTTCTCACAGGTGTTGTGTCATGGCCTGTAGTCATTTCAGATATGCATGTATAGCAATATAGCTTCTTTAGTCCAGCATTTTGGGCAGTTAATGCTGCCAATACCTTCATGCTTGCATTGAGTCCCACAATCAGGTTGGAGCTAGGCAGCTGAGAACACCCAAAGGGCAGGAAATTCATCAGCAGTGGTGCGTAAAAGAAGATCCTGTAATATTCAAGTATTCCAGAGGTATAAGAAGATTTCTTAACAGAACCTACTTAGAAATTAAAACACAGGGTTCTGGGCCTGGACCATGTTGTGGGTTTCTGCAGGAGCTGTTGTTATGGGAACCCATAACGGTCTGCAACAGAACTTGCGAATGAGTATGACCATAACTTACCACTTGTCTGGTAGGTTTGCCATAGAAGAATACTTTTAGTTTGACAAAAGGGAAAAGGGCTCCCTGAAATGATCAAGTCAGTCAGTTTTTCTTCACCCATTACAGTGACACACATTCAGGACTTCCTAGAAAAGGCTGAAGAAACTGTTGGTATATCCTTCAAGCACTTGCAGTCACTGTCTCTATTTAACTTTTCAAAGACTTTGTCATATATACATGGTTACTATATGTCTGCACTGAGATAATTTTTAAAATATGTTAAAACGGCAGCCCAGCCCCTTGGTTGTGTGATGGCTTTCCTGTGGAACAGTGCCCAGCTCTGGGTCAATCACCACCTACTTCTGGTCACCCCCTGCTTAGAAGCCAGTGAGTTTTTCCCTCTTAGCTTTGTAACGGAGGGAAAAAGGGAGGTCAGAAAGAACAAAAGCTGTTGTCTTCCCTGCGCTGAGCCCAGGCTGCAAACTCTGCTGACGTGCAGCGGCCAAAGGCTTGGCTCCCTCCCAGACCAGAGCAGTCTCCACGCAGGCAGGATCATCCTTAATGAAGCCCCTTTTTTTGGATTGGTAAGAGGTGCTTCCTGGGGGTGCCGGCAGCGGCTTTTGGAGCGGCTGAAAAAAACCCCTTGAGTAGCCATCACTGAAAGCCTGCACTCCATCTGCCCTGGGAGCAAGCAGCCTCCTCATCATGAGGTGGCTCACATACTTCTTTTTTGGGGAAGAAAAGCTCGACTGGTGGCAGTTTTGAACTCAAGGAAACAAAAGTTCAGGCAGGGGTAGGAGTTGGTGTGGAGACACTCAGCAGTGGTGTTTTGATCTCATGTGAAAGCAGTCTAGACAGGATTGTGGTGGAGCTGCGTGGAGATCCGGGGTGCTTTGCTGATGGTACAAACATCAGCACACATTTCCCACTCTGGAGATTACAGCCTAAATTTAAAGGCTGCACAAATGCCTGATTACAGGGAATCAATTTGAGTTGTCAGCATTAGAAAACAACACGCAGAGACTGTTTAATATGCTTAAGCTTTCAAATGGTCTTTGGGTGCAAACCTGCAAAGACATTGCTGGTCTCATAATGCCCCAAAAGGCAGCACCAGGCTTACAGTTGCCAGCTATGGATCATGGGTCTATACCACTGGCAAATGGGATATTATTTGTAAATGTGACAAATGAGTAGATACTGCTCCACTGCCTTACAAACCAGATTTTTAATGTCTCTTGTTTTCTAAGGTGGCTGTTTCCATAGCTTGTAAGCATTTCATAAACATTTCTGGAATCATTCTCATGATCCCCATGTGAGGTTGGTAGGTCTCTGCTGTCTGCATTTTGCAGGTGGGCATAAAGGAAGCAAAGAGCAATTACAGTCTCTTCTGAGCAAAGATAGAGTGGTTCATTACTTGCTTTTATTGCCTCTGTCGTTATGGGTCCCTAGGTTCAATTAGAGCTTCCCAGTGCTACTGCAGTACATTAATGACAAAATTACTTGCCTACAGTTTTTGGGGGAAGAAAAAAGCTACAAGACACTGCTCAAACTTGGATTTCAGTTTCTTGTCTGGCAGCTCCTTTATGACACTTCAGTCTCTGGTGGGCCAGGAAGTCCTCTACCTAAATTGCTGGATCTCACATTAACCTCCTCTCCTGCACAGAGAGTCAAGCTAGTCCAAGCTGTCATCTAGTGCTGCTGCAGTCCCAGCCCAGCAAGCTTCTTCAAAGGAAACAGTTGTTTCTTGTTGCCCCCATGAAAAAACGAGAAGGAAAGAGGACTGGGAAGAAGGAAAGCCCAATAAGCCTTCTGTTTTTTCACCCTTCCCCATCATTGCCACTGAAAGTCTCCTTATGGCAAGCCTGTGCTAGCAGCCAGCCATTTTGCTGAAAACATCCCAGGGCTAAATATGCCAGCAAAGCTGGGATTCCTTCCTCCTACATTTTTATTTTTGTAGGATAAATATATACAGCTGAGCTGATTGCTCTCACCATCTTAGGGGAGAGGAGTAGATATTTTTAGGCTCAGGTTAATCTCCCCCTAAAATAGGTCAGCTGATGGCTATAAATAAGATGTTTTATTTGTGTACAGAGAAAATGAGATTGTGAGCACCTTTGAATCTGGGTCTCCAGAGGGGCTGGGAGGTGACAGTTCCCAAAGAGAGGATGTGTGCCTGAGTAGCAGAGAGCAGGCGGAATGGCAGTGCCTCTGGTAAGCAACAGCTCGCTCGAGAGAGCCTCCTTGTATCCATCACTGAGGCTGGAGAGATTTTATTCCCTTCTCTGAAATATAGGGCTGCACTGTGCCCCACAGCAGAGATCTATAATCCAACTTCTGAGGTTTTGATGACTGTACCTTTGGCATAGGGAATAAGTTCTTGTGATTGCAATTTCAAGGCAGTACTAAAGTGTTTGAATAATAATATTTCAGCCTGTTATCTCTACATACCTATTGATTACACATTCGCACAGTGTTATTAATGTAGCAGTACTTCTGAGATTTGTAAATGTCTTCATTAAGGGACAGGATTCAGAAACAGAGGTATATATTTAGCTCTGCAGGTAGTTCCAATCATTCTCAGCTGATTTCAGGCCATACAAATTTATAAGTGAGGGTGCTTTGAATGGTAAGCCCAGCAGATATACTAACTACGATAGCTGAGTCCCTGATGCCACTTAAGTGGATGAGAACAATGTCTGTAGATTACAGTTCAGTTTCATTCTATGATGTTACATGTGGCCAAAGATACCATGTTTGTGAAGGCACCCTCCACAACAAGATCAGTTGGAGTATTTTCTAAAATTCACTCTGCATTTCTCAAAAGAAACTCCAGTGACACTCCTACAGAGCTGGTTGTGTTAGGTTTGCTGATATTAAGTGGCACCTTGCAAAATGAGGGGACCACTGCAATCAAGATTAAGCGAAGGTGCTTAATCTTTGTAAAGGTACTATGAAAAGCAAGTAATGGTATCAGCCACACTTTGGAGGATACTTTTGTTTGCCTTGCAAAAAGTTAATTAAATGTCTTAACATCATCCTCATAACCATGCTGTTTTTCCTAATGGAGCAGTTAATATACGTGCCAAATATTGTGATGGTAAATTCAAAGTTCATTAAATGTTAGTACAGCACTCAAATTGGCTGGCTGGTTTGGAATTACCACATGCCTGACCTGGAAAGACCAACGTAAGGTCAGAAGCTTTCCTAGGATATTTAGCATTTAAAATATCATCCCAGCACATCCTACTGTTCTGTTGCTCTAGTCCTCTTACAGGGAATATTTATATCAGTCATTAAAGGGGGGAAAAAGCATCAGAGGCTGGCACACCAGATTTTGACAAGTTCCATATGAAAAACATTTGTGTAGCCACCATTAAATGTCATGTAAAATCAGTTCTCAGGTTAGTTCTAGACTGAGACAGCTGCCACTAAACCTGAAAATAAAGAAAGAGGTTGTGTTACAACTACTGACCACAGTGAGAGGAAGAAATGGGAAGAGGAAAAAGAAGGAAGGCATGACGTTCCCTAACATCGGTTCTCAGGTGGAAGTAGGAACCCTGGGGCAATGACCTGATGCTGCTGGTACCTTGGAGCACTGGATGAGTAACAGCACACCCTGTTTAGACACCTCTTTCAGTTGGCTTGTGGCAGGCATCCCACAACACAAGTGGCAGAGTTTAGTTGTCTACACCTACAAATCTGTTTGCTGTTTGGCATGCTCCAGGCTGCGCCATGGAAAAACATTTTCTTTGGTGTTTTTTTTTTTTTGTCCTTTGCTGAGTGGAGCCTTGAGAACCTGCTATCCCGAATCACACAGCTCAATTCAGTGTGCCATGCCTGGTTTTTAATGCTTATGTGGCAGATTTCACAGCAAGTAGTCACTCCCAGTTGCAATCCTGGTGCTTGGGAAATAGATGCATCCCTCTTATTGCTCCCCCATGGTATGGGTGAACATGGTGGGGCAGGAAAGAGCTGCTGTCACTGGTTATCATTCTTAGGAGACATCCTGTGTTACTCTGCACAGCTCCTACCTCAGGGCTTTTCTTAAATGATGCAACAGCATCCTGTGAAGGGGCTGTGCCTGACTGAATTATTAGGACAACACTGTTCATTAGTATTTGTGTTACAGCCAACATCAGTATGACTGTGATTTAGTGTACCAACTTGCAAACAGTCAATTTATTGTATTAAAGCAGTCAGCAGACTTGCCTATGCTAATCATGAATCCCACCTCCAAAATCACAGCTGCTTTCAGTTTGGGTTTTTTTTTTCTTTGCCTTATATTTTTGACCTCAAAGTCAGGTCATATTAAGGCTTTTCTTCCATTAGCTGGAACTTCTAAAATTGTGCAGGACCTCCCACCTGATTTCTTGCTTTGAAAAGCCAAAGAAAATGGCTTTTGCAAAACTGTGTGTCTCAAAATGAATTTGACAGACATCTTCAGTTCCGTATGTTTCACCACCTTGTGGGTACAGTCTGTGCTTCCATTTCATTTCCAAGCCACATTTCTATTCCCACCTTTTCCTGAGGTGACTTAAAAATTATATTCTGAAAGAGAATCATTTTGATCTGGCTTTCGGCTTTATTTTTTTAGCAATGATCAGTAGAGTATATTAGTGTTGCTTAGTAATGAAGTCTCTTGAGACCTGTCTGACACATTTTTCAGAACATCCTATACTATTCCCTGCAGAATGTGACAACTAGATCGAATGAAACTGTATCAGGAAAACATATAGAATACTACTTATGTTACAAAATTTTATTTTTAATTCAGGAAGGACAGAAAGAAACATTTTAGTATGACTGGACTTTCTACTGCCTGTTTCACAGCCATTGGTGTCCTATAATTTTTCATGAATATGCCCAAGAGTTTCATCAGTTTTCATGAATAATTTCCTCCTTGGATGTCCTCTATTGTCATAGACAATGATAGTGTGTCGTTCCAAAAACGTTTCATTCTGAGCATTTAACTTCTACTCACATCTAGAACCATTCTGAGTGCATGTCCACTCTGAGCTGCCCAGTGCAACAAAAATATAGGCTTAGTGGACAGAGTCCGATGCAGGGCCACAATACTGGAAGGGCCATTGAAGGGCTGGAACATCTCTGCTATGAGGGGAGACTGAGATCTTGGACTGTTCAGCGTGGAGAAGGGAAAGCTCAGAGGGTCCTAATCCATCTCTATAAATAGCAGGGGCTAGGGAATGAGAGATGAAGAGGGAGCTGGGCACTGCTCAGCAGTGCCCACTGGCAAATAAGGCCCTTATTCCGCCAGTGGGCATTAAAAACCATCAAATTCCACCTGATCAGAAGGAAACATGCTTTTACTGTGGGAGTGGCCAAACACTGGAACAGGTTGGCTGTAGAGGTTGACAGTTGTCTAGAGATATTTGAAGATTGTGGAGACATTATAAACCTGACTGGATATGGCGCTTTTGGTATCCCTGCTTCAGGAGGCTGTGGGACCAGATGACCACCAGAGGTATCCATCAATCCCTGCCATTCTCTGCCTTTGTGTTACATGAATTTGTAGTCCCGTGTATTTGTACACATTACACTTCTTGTCTGTGGTGTTTTTAAAATCATGCATGCTGTTTGTCCATATGCTGTAAACTCATGCCAGTTTAAATGATCAGTCTCAATTCTAATGATTTCAGGTCCTTAAAGTAATTTCCATGACCCTAAAATTCTCCCAAGAACAGCAGAATTAATCACACTATGGCGAAGTCTTTATTTTAGGCTCTTAATCATTTAACGTGAATACATTTCTCTTAGTATTTAAATTGCTATTTTACATAAAAAATTTATTTTTATAAAAAGCTATTTCCCCCAGGCCCTCAACCACGCATATTTAGTACCATGTCTTGTTATTTTTACATTTAAAAGTACATTTTTAGTAGATTTGTTTTCCATTGCTCTTCCTATGGAATAATCTCATTTGTACATCAAGCCATTCTTACTAAGTCATTTTAATGGGAAATTCCAATTATGGAGCTCAAATCTGGCCTGAGTCACATAGGCACAACTGTTGACAGATGCTTTGTAATGGGCTACAAAGTATTTGTGCACAAACCACAAGAAATCCAGCCTGACTCTTAGAATTCAAGCTGGTACATGATGGCTTAGTAGCAGCACTGTTTTGCAGCCTGCAGGAGTCTGAGAGGCTGTAAATCTGGATCACTAGTGAGTTATATAACAGCCTCTAAGTGAGTCAAATACATTAATGGTTAGATAAGATAGATATTTGTATGTGTATTCAGACTGCAATTAGAGTTTCTAAAAAAGCTGACAATTTGTGCACATCTTCCCCAATCAACAGGCTTTGACAGGGATTAGCAATACTCCCAAGATTAGGCAGTCTGACAATCCTTGTGGCATGCACTAAAAGTCACGATAATAAAGGCTTAGAATGTAACTGCACAATTGGAATGGATAAAATAGAAAACAAACCAGAAGTCATCTTTCTACAGTATCTCTTTAAGTTAATTCAGCATCCAACTAGCATAATTCTGAAAGTTCCAGCCGTGGCTTGTGGATAAACGGTGTGTTTAATTGTGGAATGTACCTCAAGCATGCTGGATGGGCATCCATACATGTTGCACAGGCTGCCTTAAATTGACTATGCAGGCACTGCTTTATGCTTCCCATGAGGTCTCCCAAAGGGTTTAGGGGGTGTTTTGGAGAGGGATTCTTTGTTTCTCAATTACTTTATGCCCTGTAGTGCAGGAATGAAAACTTATTGGCAGATATCAGTGGTGATTTTTTTTCAGGGGTTACAGCTTAAACAAATCAGTCCTAGAAATACATCTGGGTCCTACAGATTCAAAATTTGCGTTCATCCATCCACATTTGGATTTATTTGACTTAAGGTGAAAAGAAACACTCTTCCCCACCACCACTTTTTTTTTTCCCCTGGAGTTTCTTTTAGATATGGAGGAGAAAGAAAAGTGAGAAGGAGAGTGTCTGCCAGTAGCCACAGATGCCACCACTGCCCTGTGGTGGGGACAGTGGCAGGAGAAAACTCCCTGCTCATGAGTTGCTTTTTGAATGGAAGGGAGGATTCTGCAGTGCTCACACTGTTTCATTTGCAAATGCCAAGGCAAATGTCCAGGATCCTCCAGGTCTTACCCACTAACTGCTGTGCTTTGCTAGACTTTTTCTTAATGTAATTCCTCTCTGGTTGTGGTCTCTCTCCTGCCCACTGTTTACTGGCATAAGAAAGACCATGTCAGGCTTTGCTTGCAGACATATAGGAGCAGGACAAGTGTGGGAGAAGAGCAAGGTACATCTTTACTGTTTTTATATTTTGTGGTGTATTTTGGATGCTAGAATGTAGAAAAATAGATCTGCTCATCAATAAATACATAAGAGAAGATATTATTTCTTTAATCATTCTCATAGGTGATAAGCCTGTAGCCATTTATCAACTGTCCAGTGGAAATAAATGTCTGTTGTCATTTTCTCACATTTAATAACATTATACTTCTTTGTAATTTTAGCTGTTCGTCTCAACTGCTACCTTTTTTTTTTATTTTTCAAAGAAGTGAGCTTAGAAGAGAAAGGATATTTTAATGAGTCTTCCTCCTTTCTTTGACAAGACAAAAAATTGATTGTAAAGAACAAGAGATTAATTATTTGGATTCATAAATCCAGGAGACATGCAGTTGCTTAAAGTAGAATAAACACCAAGTAGTCTCACTTGGATTTGCAGCGGCTTTGAAGTTGAGTTTGCTTTTGCAAAACTACCAGCATCATTTTCTCAGTTTGCTATCCCAGACCTGCTACTACATTTTTCTGTCACCCTTTGGGAGACATCCCACCCTGTGCGTCATGAAAAGGAGATGACATATTTCCATATTTCCTTTTATTGGTAAACCTATCTCATATCTCTAGACAAGACCTGAAGTTCTTCAGTGCTCCAGCAAGCATGGCTAGTAGGCAACCTCTACTGGAAGCTTTGCTTAAGTGGATGAGTGTTTTTACAAAATTTGGTATGACAGTGAATAATGCCATCTCTCCATCAGTACTTCTACCCCAATAGCAAAATAACGTCATTCTAGACTACACCCTCAGTTTCAGCTTTCAATATGACTATGCCTAATTACACTGCAGGGGTTATCAGCCACAGAGCTGGAGATTCTGGTTGTCAAGTTTGGGATAATTGGAGTTTGACGCTTCTGTGAAGATACGGCACAAGGTTTGCAGTAGGAAGGCAGCTACCTGCTAAAAGTACACAGGCTTATCCCTCTGGAGGTTTATCTAGATGACCAGAAAAGATATGGTCAGCTCCCACACCAAGGTGCATGGAGTGGCTTTTTCCTGTCAGAAGAACGTGATGTGTAGTAAGGAAAGGAGGCACAAAGTCAAAAATCTTACTGTAAAGCTTCTTAAAACACCATCTTTTATTATATTTGTGTGGAAGATAGATGAGGATCTATCAATCACATATGTGATCCATCACAATAGAATATATCTAGACTGGGGTAAATTGATGTTATTCCTAATGTGACAGACTTCTCCTGAGGAGGTAAAATCACTGCAGGTTGCAGTGGTTTGGGTTGGGCTCTACTGGACCACATCTGCTATCCTACGCCCTGGCTGTAACCATCCTGCCCTTGCACAAGAGTTTTTCTAGATTGGCTGTTCTCCCTTCTCCCATGGATACTCTTCTCCTGGCCAAGCAGTGACACAGCTCTCTGGTCTTGTAGCCTCACAACAGATTCTGTGAGAAGGGACCTACAGCCAAGAATCTTCCTCCCAGGCAGGGACTGGCCTCGTGCCGTGCTCCTGCCTGCCTAAGTGCTCTCTTTTCTCACCAGCTGACCTGGAATGGGCACCCCTCTGCCCTGACATGGTTTCAAAAGAAAACAGCCTCGTGAAGTATTGCTTAGGCATACCAGTGAGATCTGGAATTTTGGCACCTTGTGGCCTCTACCTGAATTGTAGGTATTTTACAAGAAGAGCTGCTGGACTTCTGCAGTGTAGGAGCCCCCAACCCTCTTACAGTGCATATGTTTTAGCACCCAGTTAATTCACAGCAGAGATGCTGGATTATTTTTGGACCCCCCCTCTCCTCAGGCCAGACAGAGCAGAGAACCAAAGCATCTGAATGCTTGTTAAGCCTTACAGGCCTAAGTTCCTGTGTGATTGCAATTTGAGTGAATTTGGTTACAGTACTCTCATTGGGAAGCATCTAGTCAGGATGAATGAGTGTGCGTCACCATCAGGAAGCAGGACAAACCCAGTTTTCCTGGTGGTTGGGATCATTGCAGAGACAGGAGAGTTCTGAGTTGGGATACAGCTAGATCATCCCACCAAAAAGAAATTCCAATGCTGTTATTTGGAGGTTTTTTTTGCATAGGAAGTAACATAGGTAAAAATCAAATTCTCTGACAATCCCAAATCTACCTAAACAAATCCCACATTCCCTGGGGATATCAGCACATGAACAACATATACTAGAGAAGCATTTAAAAAAGGAGGGCTTTCTGCATAATATTTTAAAATGGACCCATCTCCTCCCACTTGTCTACTCCAGATCTGGCTTTGAAATGATTTACAGCACATTGTGAACTTGTCATCTCAGAGATAGTAAAGTACCTCAGCTCTAAAGGGAAGGTGAAATTCCATTACTTTTTGTGATGCAAATATTTTGAAATAGGGTAGACATTCCTTCCTAGCCTTTCAAAACAGATCATGACATGTAATTACAGTAATTTTACTGGAGAGCTACAAATACAAGCATAAGAAAGGCATGTGGGCAGTCCTGCATAGCTAACAAAGGATGAAAAATTTGTAGATCCTCAACTTCCAAACCCAGGACCAGCTCCAGCCCTGGATACAGCAGCAACTGTCAGATAAGTGACAAAGAAATGTTTCAAATTATCATTATCTTCCTAGTGACGGTAGTTCATAATTTTTTTTTTTTTCTCAGAAGGTTATCCATTGTATAATTACCTGCCTCCCACCCAGTTAGGAAGTTCTGCCCTGTTCTTCATCTGAACCTGCCTGGAACCATCTTTCAGGCAACTTTTGTGATTAGTCCAAGAGATTCACCCTGGTTTCAGATTCCTGTATGCAAGTATCTATACTCAGAGCTTGAGCTACATCTCAGCTTTTTGTCAGTGAGCTGAATAAGCTGAGTTGCTAAAGTTTCAAATCATGACTTATTTTCCACTCCCTGGAGATGCTTGTAATCTTCTTTTGAACTCTCTCCCCCTCTCTGTCCTCATTATTTCTGTGTATTTTCTGAGGTGTGGATGAATAGCTATACACAGTCAGAGCAAAGGTGTATCTAGCCCAACATCCTGCCTCCCATAAATGACACAATAACATTAATAGCAGTGAAAAGAAGATGCTGCTTTCTTCCCTGCTACCTGGTCTAGCATTCAAGTGAAGTTCATCGTGCTACACGTGTGCTCTTAGTCTTAACTGGGATTGCTTTCCATTTTCTGCTTGACATTCCTGGTTGTATGGATCCAGGGATCACCTTAGCATATTTCTTGCCCTTGCAGTGCCTCAGAAGCTCATGTTGACCCACTGCCTATGATCCAATGCCTATGAATTTTTTAAAAGTCCCCCATGGAACTGCACCTTTCCAAGACAGCTCACTTGCTGTAGCAAACAAAATATGCTGTCTGATGGAGCGAGTACACATCCTTCAACCTAGCCTGTTGTCCTTGATTCTCAAGTCCTGGTCTGGAAAGTCACCATATGTTGTCTCCTGAAATAAGATGTCAGGTTTTTCTTCCAGAAAGGGACATTCTGCACTCCCACCTTCCAAGTGGAAGTGCAGATATTAATATTTGACTTCAGACCACTTCCAAGCCTACCTGCTTGTCACCTTCCATTTGGAGAGTAGGCCTTGCCTGCTTTCCAGAGATTTTAATACAATATACTCTAGCCTACTGTAACATGCTTGCAGAAATATGATCTAAAAGCTTTCAATGATAGAGGAGTTCTAAAAAGTGTGAGAGCTACTTCAATAAGATATAATTAAATATAGAGTCAACTCCTGGGATTTTTGAGACCATCTGCAGAGAAGGCTTAAAAACTAAACCCAGCATTGACTGTCTGTAAAAGGAAACTGAGATTCTGTTATAACACTGTCATCACTCTGGGTGTTAGGGCATTAAAAGTTACAGCAGCATTATAGAGGAAGGAATGAGTTGGCAGTACTGCGACCACATTTAATTCCTAGGACTTCTAAACGACATGAGAGAAATCACATACACATCTGCAGTTGTGCAGGTGTTTCCACAGCACCATCCATTTGCTCTGCTATGCAAAAACATCTACTCTCTCCTTGCAGCTCCCTGCCCCATTCCTGCTCTCCTTCACACATTCTCCCCCCTGCATCCTGTGTCTGCTCTTCAGCACCACAGGCACAGGCAGACACATTCCAGCTTCCTTTATCCACATACAAGACCTGTGCCCTCACCCACACATACATATTCCAGTCAGAGCATACATACCAGACTCTGCACTTGCACATGGCATCACTTAGAATTTTATCCTGAAGACAGGACAAGACACAGAAGGTCCCTGTTGTCCTGGCATTCAAGGTGTCTGAGTCCTTTTAGGGGGAATTCAGCAAAATACCTTTTGCAGATTGCTGGGGTTTAGGAACCACTAGTGAGGTGAGTATAGGTCTGAGCTGTTCTTTCCCAAATTGAATGGTTGTGATGGATTATATTTATACCTCCACTGTTCCCCAGCCTTTCACAAACCATCCCACACATCTCTTATATTAGAAGGCTTCAGCCTAATATTTTTTGAGCTGGGCATATGGGACCATGATTATATAATCTTTATTTGTTTTTCTCCATTCACTCTCACTCCTCCGTTCTTCTCTCTCCCTGTCATTATCATTTAAGGACACACAAAAATACTACACAGTGGTTTTTACTCCTTACTGTCTTCTTTCCCCTTTGTTGGCAGATGCTTATCCCAATTCTGAAGTGATCTATGTGTGGACTAATAGCACCACAACATCTGTGGTGGTGGCCGAAGATGGCTCACGACTTAACCAGTACCACCTGATGGGACAAACCGTGGGAACGGAAAACATCAGTACCAGTACAGGTAGGGAGAATATTCCCATCCCACAGTTGCTGATAGCTGGAGCAGGAGGGGAGATTCACAGGCTCTGGTTATTTTGCAATCAGGCTAGGGAAGCACCTGTGGGATGTGGAGTGCTAGGGAGAGCCCGTGCATGTTCACGGCCGCTGAGCAGAGGCATTTAAACACTGAGAGGGTTATGTGCTGCCTGTAAGGTACATCGCACTACAGTGGCTGAAGATACATCCAAGTTCCTGCTATTTACAGGAGTGCCAGAGAAGCTGCACGCAGTTTCTTGGCGATCGCCCTTGCTGAGGCTGCCAGCGCTATTGCTGGCTTGTTTCCCCGTGGGAGGAACCTCCCTGGGAGGCAAACACCACCCACGCATTTGATCCGTTTCAATCATCGCTTTAAAATGATTGCTTGATGAAACCGCGTGGGAGGGAAGGGAGTGGGGGGGCGAGGACGGGACTGTGGCATGGCATGGCATGGCATGGCATGGCATGGCATGGCATGGCATGGCATGGCATGGCATGGCATGGCATGGCATGGCATGGCATGGCATGGCGTGGCTGTGCAGCGTGTCTGGGGGACCACGTGGCTGGAGAGGAGATGCAAACCCCGAGGATTCCCATTCCCTCTCGGGCTGCAAGTGGAGGCGCCAGATGTGGCAGCATTAGGGAGACAAAGAAGCTTTAATCCCAGGCCGGGCATCCACGTGAGCCATGCCCCCCTGCTTGCTTCTTAAGGCTCCCACGCAAGGGCAGCCCTGGGTGTGCATTGGTGGGGGGGGACTCCCGGGGGGGTCGAGGCCAGGACAAGGGATCACGTGCACTCAGTAGGATGGGGGCTTAACCAGGTTACACAATGCACTCGGCTGGAGAGCATTAGTGGCATCCAGCAAAGGGAGGGGGAAGAGGTGCAAATGAAACAGCCTACCATGAGGAAAAGGGGGATTTCCACTGCTGGTGGTTGCCAGGGGCTTGGGTTGGGGAAAGGGGCAGCCTGCGGCAAAATGTGTGGGAGCAATTCCTGCCGGCAAAGCCCAGCAGTCTGCTGGTGAAATACTGTGTCCCCAGTGAAAAATGATGGGCAGAGTTGTAGAAGACAAAGTATAGATTAAATTAGGGACCTTTTACTATCTGTAGGAAATTTAGGAGACAGGAAAACAGGTACACGTACACTTGCAGTCAAAGCTAGCTGAACTGAAACATAAAGATGCATAAAGCTTTGTGCTCCAGCTGGAAAATAAAGAGGGGGTATCTGAGCTTGCCTTTTGTGCTGCAGAAAGGACACAAAGTGAGGAAAGGCTTGCCTTGGGCAGCCACTGAATTTGACTGCCATCTCCATGCTATAGACATTCACCCCCTCCCTTGCCCATTTCAGAGACATAAAACTGATGCTAAAGCAAAGATTCATAAAGTCAAGAGAAACATATAGACAGAGTGGTCACTTTTGCAGAAAAGGAATGAGTACACTATCTCCCATTAAAGAGTAAAGACACTTTTTTCCTTACCAGTTCACCATCATAGCCGCGTTGTTTTCTGCAATGAATGGCAGCTCCCCTCTCGCCTTCATTGTTGCCAAGAAAAAGATCCAAAGAATGTACTGGAGCATCTCCTACAACCTCGTCCTGCTCCTCAGAGCAAGAAAACCATCCAGCCCAGGCAGTGAGTGCTCCAGCGTGTCAGCTCCAGGCCACTTCCAGTTTGCCGCTTTGCCTGTGAAAGCTCCTTGTACTTCTCAGCCCAAAGGAAACACTTCAGACAAATCCCAAAGTTTCTGCACAGTAAACACCTCCCTCACGTATTTTAAGATTTATGCTAATAAATGCTGTGTTTCCAACGTCAAGATTTTATATTAATGTCCTGGGTTACATCTGGGCTGGCTGGATTCTGATTGCAGGGTGGATCACAAAGAGCAGGACACAGATTGTAACCGGGGATTAGCAAAATACAAAAATCCGATTTTGCACAGGGAAAGCATCAGTCAACGATGGATTTTCTGGACTTCATCAAGCTCGTAGGAGGCCAGTAATCAGCATTACTTAGGAATGACCATCGAAGGCATTTCTTCCTTCTACTGAATTGTTGAATGTGAAAAAGAAAAACCAAATAGCTATTGCATAATCCAAGTGCTTGGATCTTTTGTGCCTTTTATGACATACAAGTCAAACTACGCAGCCCTTGCAGTTGCATAGATGAAATGTTTGTGTATGTCATAGGTCATTTATGCTCTTCTTTCTAGCGGGCTTTTAAGTGGAAGTGCCAGACCTGTACCAGTTCCTTGGGACTCTGCTGATTTTGTAGGCAAGCTGCCGTTTGGCTGGTTTCTCAGAAAAAAATACCCTGGCATTCCTAATTCTCTTGCCAATCTTGAAATTTGGAACATTTTGGCCATGCCACAGAAAACAGCTCTGTCATGTGCCACCTGTTTGTTTTTCTGGCTGTTTGTTTTTCAGGCTGTTTGCTTTTTTGGGTTTTTTGGGGTTTTTTGCGCTAACATCCCCAAGTGTTATTCACCTGAAAGAAAGATATTTGACTACTCACACTGCTTCCAACAGAACCAGCATCTGTTATGTCCTGGTGGTAAAAGTACTGAAAACAATCAGATATGAGATTTGGGTCCAAGTGGATCTTGCTGTTTTCCACAAATGCTTGCCCAGTTCTGTTCCCCATACCCAGAATCTCTCATAGTTAACTTAGGATCTGCAGTGGTACAAAACAAAACATAAACCCACTCTTTTATATACTGCCAGCTGGAGCCTGAGCTCTGTAATATCCAAAGCCTAAATAATAAAAGAATCATTCAGCTCTTCATTTTGAACCAAATAATTCTGATTTTTTCTTGAGATGAATCTTTCCCCAGTATCACTATAAAAGGGAACATGCATTTTTTATGAGCCAGAATATTCTGGATGTCAGCATAATTGGGGAGGTGGCGTCACAGACCTAATGTCAGGATCTTGCCAGAACAGCCATTGATAGAACTGAGTCCAGGTATGTCCAGTAAACAAACAAGCCTGGGGGCTGGTCTAGCCTCTTTAAAGTACTCAATTGAATCTCAGCATAATGGCAGTGGAAAAATGTGTGTAAGATCCTGGAAAATCTGTAAGCGTGATGTCTGAACTCCATCAACTAGATACCAAAAAAATACTGTAGCAGTTTTTAAAGCATAAAAAACCCCTTAAGAGCAGCAGCAACACAGTAGCACAGATCCATGAAGAAGTGCAGCCATTTCTGCTCTAGGGCTTTTCATTAGAAACTAGATTTGTTTTTGTTTACTAACAATAATTTGTTTTCTGCAGTGATGAGTAGACCCCATCAGGAACAGGATTCTCTTTTAAGTGCTACATAAACCTATAACAAAAATTAGCTCTTGCTCAAGAAAGCTTATGGTCTAGGGATAAACAGTGGCCTTAGAGAAGCAAAAGGGAGCTTTGCCATTCCAACAGAGCCAGTATCTTGTTCTATAAACAAAAGGCCAACTCAGGCAGCTTTTAGCTTTACTTTAAGCAGTGGTCTCAAGCCATTAAAAACCAAGCTGTGGGGTTTTCTTAAGGCCTAAGTCTCCTGGAGGAAGTATTCCTAGTATAGGTGTCTTTGAAAGGGACAGCATGGGAAATCAAAGAATATATTGGCTGGCAGAAGAGCAAGTACAAAATCAAGGTGCTGTGATTATTTCAGTGGAGACAAGAGCTTTGATAGGTTAAAGAAAATGGTAAGGTAAAAATCATCTGTGGAGAGCCATCAGAATGTAGGCATTCATTTTCCATGTTTTAAAAAGAAAAAAAAAGAGGGTCCTGTTGCTCTTCTGAAGCTGTGTAAATTCTTTATTTTATGCCAGCTCGGAGACCATACTGTCAAAATTGATAATGCACATTGTCACTCTGTAGAGAGCAGGGAAACTGTGGCTCAAACACATCCCAGTGCAGTAGCAACTGAGAAACAGATTACAGGCAGGCAGACCCTGCTGCTCCTGTCATATTTTATGGGTAATCCATAAACTAAATACTCCTAAATAAAGAGCAAGGGAGGTTCCTCCTGAGACCACTGCATGTTCAGCCTGGTTCAAAATTACACTAAATGGAAGGGAATTAGTCTTCGCTTTGCAGGGGTTTTCTCCCTAGTTTTGCAGCATTCCACATCACTCCTCAGGGAACCATTTCACCAGAAAATCAGGCTCCAGAGAAAGACATAAGGATTTGGGCAGGATGTCAGTTAAGGTATTTCCATGTTATTTCACTTTCTGTCTAAAATCCTCAGCACGAGCAAGGTCTGCAAACTTGATGCCGAATAGCAGAGCTCCCGTAGCATAGTATCAGTGCAGCTATACCTGCAAAACCCATCACTGTAAACCTGTTCTCTGCTAATTAGCCATATTGTCGCTTAGAAGTAATCTGCCAAATCTAATAGCTTAGTAATGCTGGCCACAGCTCAACTCAGGCTGTTCACTTAAGGCAGAATCAGTCTGATAGATATTTTCCTTTTGTGGATGTTCTGTAGAGACTTAACAGTCAAGTCTTGCAACAGAGATTTTAGCTATAGTTGTTTTATTCTTGGAGGACATACTATATATTTCAAAACAGGCATTACTCTGATTCATCAGTACCCAACTGAATGATGCATTCTTTTAAATTGCTTTGATATCACTGAAGAACTGTTAGGGCTTGAAGGGATGGATTGTTTTTTATTCTTACATTTTGTTTTTACTGTTATTATTCCTAGGCAAATAGTAGCATACTTTTAGCTAGCAAGATTTTGGATTCGGGGAGCAGTTACCATCATGAATAGCCTTCAGTAACAACTACCTGATTTTCCAGAAACACTCTGAAAGAACCAGGGAGTAGTTACCACCAGGAATAGCCCTCTGTAACAACTATATGGTTTTCCAGGAACAATCTGAAAGAACTGGTTGAAGTTTGATTTTTTCTGAAACATTAGGGAAGATGACAGCTGGTCTGTCGATTTTTGAGTGCATTTTTTTAGGCTTTTATTGAAATTCAGAGGAGCCAATAAAAGGCATATTAAGGCAATGCTGTGAATTTGGCATATGAAAAAGAAATGGAATTTAGTACTGCTGTGGCAGCTTTTAGGGAAATCTGCATGTGGGCAGTGCAATATTCATTGCACAGGTGAACAACACAGGACACAATATCTATCCAGAAACAGAAAATCTTTTGAAGGGTTGAAGTGTTCCAAATTCTGGGAACACTGCATGCACTAGAAGGAATTTTTTTTTCCTGGTGCAGCAATCTGAAGGGTTTGGGTACTCAGATAAGGAAGACAACCCAGGATCCATGTGCAAAGCGGCAGTTCTTCCAGAAGGTGCTGGGACCGGCAATCCCTAAAGTGTGGTGCAGAAGGAGTGTATGGACACATTTTCATTCTTGAAAACTGATGGCTTCGCAGTAACAGTTTCCCTAATGAGGCAAAATCCTGCTGCTAAATCAGGTTTCTAAGCGTCCTGGGCCTTAATTGTTACTATGTTACAAGAGTTTGAGTTGTTACTATGCTACAAGAGTTTGTAGGACTGAGTCAAAACCAGACAGTGTTGAGGCAGTGCCAGCACACCAGATTTTTTAAGCCTGTGAACATCACAACATTCCAGGTCCATAGGAGGACTGCAGCTTTTCAGAAGTAGTAGTAGAAATAGCAGTCATTGTCTTCTGCTTTGGAGACTGAATGTGAAGACTATGAGGATCTAGCAGCACCTCTGTCTCAAGTCTTGTTTTTCCACAGTGAAGAAGTCCAGACATTTTTCATGCAATTCAGAATGGCTGAGTGGTATCTTCAAATGGGGGTTGGAGCTGGCCTTGTTCAGTCCCCAAATCAGCAAGCCTTCCTTATTTTACTCACATGCACATTCTTCTTCTTCTAGGTGAATATACTATTATGACAGCCCATTTTCATCTGAAAAGAAAAATTGGTTATTTTGTCATCCAAACATACCTTCCTTGCATTATGACTGTGATCTTATCGCAAGTGTCATTTTGGCTAAACAGAGAATCTGTCCCTGCTAGAACTGTCTTTGGTGAGTATCCCACTTTCTCCTAGAACACAGGTAGGATATTTGTGGCTTGTGAAAGTGATTTGCTGTTTCAAAACCAGAGTTCACTACTGTTTATTTCTGCTTGAGATATTGTAAATGTTTTCTCATTCTCTTCCAGTTCAAACTCAAAATCAATTTAAAAGCCCTGTCTGGGCTGTTTTTGTAAAGTTATGACAGAAATTGGTCAATCAATTATGTGAAAGTTAGGGACAGAAGAATCAGATTGGTGTGATTTGTGTTGCGTTTTTTCCACTTGGATGGAAACTGGATGGTTTAGAAAAAAGATATATGGATTATAATATTTAATGTATACCCTAGCTAAGCATTTGAAGCAGATATCACTTCAAAACATTTTGTTTATCTTTGTTGTAGGATGTTTATCTGGGAAAACTATGAAGAGGTTAATTAGTGACAATTATCTCTATTACCATAAAACAAATTAATATGACTTTGCATTTAGAAAATGTATATTTACTGAAGAAATTGTTATGGAAAAAACCTTTAGGGTGTCATTAAATTACTTGGTTTATCACTAGAAGATTGCAGAAAAAAAGCACATTCTTAAGTGAAGGTTGATGAAATACAAAATTTTTACTAGATGAAAAACAAGGGGAGTGGGAACATTTTATTAAGTAAAACTTTGTTCAGCTATTTTAAAGGAGTCACTCTTCTGTACAAGCCTCCTGAAGCTAGTTGGCAGCTTTATCCAAAAACCAGCTCAGCAAGCTGGATGGGGAGAATACAGGTAGTAGCATCACTTTGCTGACTTTGCTGACACTAGGTTTACAAAGCTATAACTGAGAGTTGAGTTTTTTGCTCTTGGGGAAATCTTTCCACAGATGAAAGCAGTGGCTGTTTTGTCATTTAGTGTCATATGGGAAAGGAGGAGCTACAGCCAAGGAAACCAGTAACAGTCAGCAATTTCATACATGCAATCTCTGTATAAGAAAACAAAATAAGTAAACCCACTTCATTCTGACAGTAATAAACCCTGGGCTTATGTTACCCTAAAATTACTTATTTAAATACACTAGAGCTAGAACTAACCAGAACTCCATGGAATAAAACGTCTGAGGATGAAGGCTTTCATTTTTTCTTACTCATTCAAACTGTGATTTGCAAAGACTGATTGACTTCATGTGGCCTTCTTGGGTATCCTGCTGAATTGGGACCTGCTCATAACTCATTTGGGATCCCATAAGGGTTAGCAAACTGATCTCTGACTGTCGCAGGAGGTCTGATGCTGGTCAAACACCAGTAGGCCAGGACCTTCCTAGAGAGAGCATCCTGCAAAGAACAACTCTTCTAGGGGCCGAGGCAGCCTCCCTGGACAGCGGTGATCTCAGCAAGTGTAGCCATTTGTCGGCTACAAGTGATTCCAGCTCTTGTGATTCAGCTCTTTGTGAGATCACCCGAGGCAAACTCGGGGACAGAGAGACAGGAGCCGTGTGTGGCAGTGCCACAGAGGAGCTTTATTGTCCAGCAGTCCCTGGGAAGGGGAGGCCAGGGACAGCAGCTCCCTGATTCAGGGCAGACCCGGGCCTTTTTATGGGAAAGGCAGGGGCTGGGGTGAAACCAATTTACCAACTGGATACAAGGTATTACCATACAGAAACAAGGCATGCTGGGGGTGGTTCATTTTGTCACTGTAACCTAGAGAGAAGTTTCTTATCTCTGAGTCTTTTTGCCCTCAGGTTTCTCTCCAGGGCAGTGCAGAGGACTCCTGAGTCAAAGGCTCACAGCCCTCCACAACTGACTCTTACTCTTTTTCTTTGCAGGAGTAACAACAGTCCTCACCATGACCACCTTAAGTATCAGTGCCCGTAACTCTTTGCCAAAAGTGGCCTATGCTACTGCAATGGACTGGTTTATAGCTGTTTGCTATGCCTTTGTATTTTCTGCATTGATTGAATTTGCAACAGTCAACTATTTCACCAAGAGGAGTTGGGCATGGGATGGCAAAAAAGCCCAGGAAGCTGCAAAAATCAAGGTGCTTAACTTAATGTTTTTTAAATACCTAAAATAAAAAGCAGGTATTCGGCATAGTTGAAATAACAGAATGGTCAATTTTCAGCTTCTTTGTGAGAAAGGTATTTAATTACCTCATGACATGCTTTTACCTTCCTGTAGAGGAACATTTGCAAGGAAATATGGTGCCTTCTCTTCATGGGGATAAACTACCAGTCTCTATCATCTGTATGAAGAGGACTGTTTACAGAAGCACATTGGGCATTGAGTACATGGGGCATGGGGTATCGGTGATTAGACTCTGATAATAGCGGACATACGCTATGAATCATATCTCTGCAGAGCACTCCCTGTGTGCTCTCCTAAATAAATAACAAAGCTCACACCGAGCTCCATGGGTCGGGGTCCTACCACAGTGAAAAAAGGAACGAAAGACCGGTTCTGTGAAAACACAGGCTTGTGAGTTTCATGCTGAAATGAACTTTTGGGATAGGACTGACTCTTAGTAAATCATCTCCTAGAGAGAACTTGTACCCACAGGCATCCCAAAAGAGCCTTATAAAGAGGGCAAGCTGGCAGGGGCAATGAGCCCTTCCCCACACTTTTTGCAGCAGCTGGGGAAATGAGGTTCACATCTTGTCAGCTGTCCATGGGGCAGCAGCCTCTGCAGATGCAAGACCACATCTCACTGAGAAAAGCTGCTAATGCGCATGCCAGGTAGGATGTAGGTCCAGCCAGTGGGTCTCAGCTTTCTCCATCAGGGAGAGCCCCTGATTAAGGACTGCAAAATCAAGGCAGAAACATCTGTTTGATAGTCAAAGTCAGAACAGCCAACAGGCATTTACTAGCATGCTTGATTATGGTGCTCAACTTTCTGGGTCAATATCTTGAGAACGTGTTTCCAGTATCTTGAGAATGTGTTTCCACTTTCTGTTCTTGTGGTATAGCATTTTGTTCTTTGCACTGCAGAAAAAAGAGCGCAACTTGCTGGGAAATAAACCAACAAATACCTACAGCACTGGGAAGATGACTCCTGCACCAAACATGCCAAAGGACTCAGCCCCATCTGTCATCTCAAACACTACATCTGCTCCAGTGAAGCCTGCAGAAGAAAAGCCTGCTGAAAGCAAAAAGACTTACAACAGCATCAGTAAGATTGACAAAATGTCCCGGATAATTTTTCCAGTGCTGTTTGGAACTTTTAACTTAGTTTACTGGGCCACATATTTGAATAGGGAGCCTGTTATTAAAGGTGCCAATTCTCCAAAATGAACTGAAGTACTCTGGAGCCACATGTGAGCCATACTTACCAAGCAGATGCTACCAAGAAAAAATTTGAGATCCAGATGACTTTCTACGTTTGGGCAATATTCTTCAGGAAGTTTTTTGCATGTTTAATAATATGTACAAATAATATTGCCTTGATTGTTTCTACATGTAACCTCAGATGTTTTGGAGACGATTATATTACTTACAGCAACGGATCTTTATAAAAGATCAGAAGACATTGAACATGGCTTCTTTGCTGCTGAGTATCTTGCATTGATAGTTTACAAATAAAATAAGTTATATTTTTTAACTGTTCAAGTGTACTACATATCGTGGTTTTTATACTTCAGATGTACAGTCATACAAATATGGGCTTAACCTATATTTTACAGAAGAGCTCCACTATTGTCATCTGATAAGTTACTGAGTAACGCCAGTTGTAAATGTGCCAAATTATTAAGTGTAGGGCTATGTTTGAGAACCTTTACTAGTTACAGGTAGTGCATTACTCCACAGACAAAACTACTCAGCCCAGTTTTCATTGGAAGTTTAATACAATGCAGTAAAACCTAATGGCACTATGATGATTTTCACTGCTTGAGACTCTAGCTTGCAGCGAAATAACATAGGGAGCAGGATGCTACTTGTGTAAATAAAGATGATGGAATCTTGCCCTTAAATGAAAATACAAAGTTTGTTTGAATTTTGCATTCCAAGGAATTCTCTCTAATGATTCTCAGTATTTATTCCAAAACTTAAGAATTATATTGCATGAAATTAACATAGATTAGGAACATACTTGTGCAAATAAAACTTCTAACAACAACAGTAGACATTTTAATCAGAGTAAAGTAAATTATGTTTGGACATTTTTCCAAGAAGATTGTGATATATTAGCACTGATTAACAGAAAAGAATTACAGTAATTCTGCAATAATTATTACTTGTTTCCCACTGCAAAAAACAATCAGCTAACACTAGGAAGCGTGATCAGAAAAAAAGATGTGCTTCATTACAGCAAGGTGTTTCAGTGACAATATTGACAGAAAGGTCTTTGTACTGTCCATCTGAAACTTTTCTATAAAACGCCTTGCTGCTGACAATGTGTTTTGCTTTCACAATGAATGAGAAAATGCAAGTCTGAGTTTTCAGCTCTTTCCTCCTTAGCATCCTTTAATTGTTCCAGAAGCTTTTGTAATTAAATCTTAATGTTTAAATAAAAAATGCATATAAGATGTGATTGCAAAATGTCATTCTTATACTGGTTATCCTTTTAGAAAGACCCAAAAACGCACCACAGAAGCTGAAGAATTAGTTGTAAAGCACGCATACACACACTCGATCACGAGTGCACACGTGACATATCCTCTCTGTTGCCCAGAAAGGGACATGTCTTGAGTGAAGACAGTGAATTGAGTTGTTGCGGAATTAAGTGCTGTCTCGCTATGGAGCAACAGTCCCATGATCTTTTGGGGACAGAGTGGAGAGTTCATGCTTCACTTTGAGGTGAGGGTCTGGTCTGCAACTGGGGAGTTGTCTGGCTTGTTTTGTGTCTTCTCTTCAACCTTTTCATTCCTACATGTTACCAAGAAAAAAATCTCATACATCCATTCCTTTTTGAAGCTTTTTGTTTGATGAGAAATTCACAGATTCGTGAGGGCAGTGGAGAAGCCATGGGACTGAGCAATGTGCTGGATACTGATAAACAGGAGCAAGGGAGGGGCCATGCCCATCTATTCAGTGCTAGCCTGAGCTGAGGTGAGGAGGTGGATCTCTGTTTTCATGTAGGCTTCCTGTGTGTCTTTGAGCAGCCGCACACCTCCTTGTTCATCATCTTGGGGGATCTCTTTGGCCCTTCAGGGATCAAAAACCTTGAAAAATTGAAGCTCTTATTGGAAGGCAAAACTTTATAAAGTCCCTTGGTTATTTCTTCAGGTGAGAAACTCAGAAAATTACATGACTGAGTTTTGTGAATGAGAAACAGCCATCTTTGGGTAGTATCTTCTCCAGGCCAGCTCTGGAATCTGCCCCAGAGAGTTTCTGTATTTTGTTTTATTTGCTTACACCCAAGTCTGACTTACTCTGTATGACAGCATCATTTTCTGGTCTCTATTGTGGAACTCAGTGAAAGGACCTCTAAATCTGATCTATTTTACTTACATGGAAAGTCATCTTCAACAAATACGGGTCTACCTGCAGCATAGGCTGGTGCATGAACACTAGGTGTTGTTCCATAGTTTGGAAGATGCTTCAATAAGCCGATAGACTCCAGGTTGGAATACTTAAATGCTATTGCCTCACATTACACACTACCTCACCATTTAAATCTCTGTGCAGTCGGTGGAACTGTTTGTGTGGGAGATCAGTACTCACTGAGATGACATCTGAACTGTGGGAGATGGAAGCATTTCCCAGGTCCTGGCTCAACCCAAACGCCTTGGCCTTGTCCTGCCCTGGGCTGGGGGGGGGGGGGTATCTGGATGTGCGTCAACCCCCTCTGATATCCCCTGGAAGTAGCTTGGGCTTTCAGGAGTGGAGTGAGCTGTGCCACTGTCCCCAGCATGGGTGAACTGGGACCCTGCACGACACAGCTACTTCACAGCTTAGCCAGGGCCAAAGGGAGTAATAAATAGGAATTACTTCTCACTGAGTTTTTGTGTATACTTTCATGAAAAAAGAGAAGTGAATTACAACAATTCAGCACTGTAAGGGAAGTGTGTGCAGGCTGCTGCCAAATTTCCTTAGTTGCACCCATTAAGAATGAAAGAACAAGTCAAATACAATGGAAGAGATTTTTAATTTCTGATATTTGAGCTGTGCCAGCTTACTTCAAGGATTAATTGAAGCAACAATGTATTTTCTAAAGCTGAACCCTCTTCTGTTATCTTGTGTTCTGCTTTTTTTTCTAAATGGAATATGCCCTCTGTGGAATAACTGAACATATTTGTACAAAACTGAGGAAGTAATGATTTTATGAAATTATCTCATCTGTCAAAAATTCTTGCCCAACATCTAAGTTAAACTTTGAAGAAAAATGAATGAAACTGCTTTGCTATTCATTCTATGCAGAGAAGATTAATGTAGCACTTGCACAGCTATTTGTTTTTTTAAATCTGGAGATAAAGTTCTTTGTAATAAGGATGTTATTTCCTCTAATGCCTTTGCTTCTCAGATTGGAATTGGCACTGAAGTGATAAAATTGCTTGAATTCTTTCTGACCTTTTATGTGTTTTTATGTCCCTACAAATACTTAAGTATGGTGACTCTCAGATGACATCTTCACTTTACTAATTTTGCATCTTCCACTATGTTGTTATAGTTCAATTTGTTCAATTTTGAGAAGATAGGAAGATCAGAAGTTAGATTTTTTGAAGCCCAAAGAACTTCTGAAGGATCTTCCTAGAATTGCCCCTAGTTTAGACTCAAGTGCCAGTGTCCCATTCTGTAATGCATTTTTTCTTTTTCAGTGCCATCCTCAGAAGCAATTATCACTTCTCACAGTCATAATGTCTTAAAAGTTGCTGCTTAAATTAGCTAAGCAAAGTAAAAAAGAAGAATATTGATTGAAGATACCAACTAATTTCAGTTAGACAAATTTGGAGAGTTTTTGAGAAATACTAATAAATTGGACTGTCAATGGACTGGACCAACGATGATAGGCTGGATTTGTAGGTAGGAAAATTACTACACAATCCCCTCCATATAACTTATCACACATATGATAATAAATGTTGGAACCAGCCACCTAAGGTAGTTTCAGCCTCAGTGGACCCAGGCTCAGTTCTTCATTCACTGTGGGCTGGTGTTTTTGATGTCCTCAGGACAACTGCTCAGGGGTGGTCTGGCCCCAGAGGAGCAGCCCTGCCTGCCCTGGATGCCCATGCTTCTGCCAGAAGTCTGTGCAGAGCTGCTGAAAAGCTGCAGCATGGCAGCTTCAGAAGGGATTCTCCCTATCCTGCCCAGGATCCAGAGAGCAGAGAGCCCTGTGCTGAAGGACAGAACTGAGGGCACACAGAAAGTGTCGGGACCTCTGAGGTTCAACTTCCTACCTGAAGGCTCCAGCAGGAGCGACAGAGACCTTCAGTCAGAATAAACTGGTCCAAGCCTCTTAGAAATCTTTAATAAGCCTTCAGCTGGAGGACTCCAGGAGCTGTAGGAGACAGGTTTCAGATCTTTCCTTCTTTGTCTCAGAGCAGCCCCAGTTCTCTCCTGTGCTTCTCATGGTATATAGGTAGCACTGGGGTGCCAGGAAAATCACCAATAGGGCTCTCCTTCAACACTGAATCTCAGAAAAGTTCAGGTGCCCAGACTATTCAGTGCTAGAGACGGGGCTCCCAGATCTAGCAAAGTGAGGAATTTGATCCACGAGTCCCATTCCCTTTCTTGGCATTTCCTCCTTATTTATGCTAACTAGCTCCCTGCACAGCTACTTGCAGAGGCTTCCCCACTGCACAAGACGTACCATAAAGGTATCCTTCAGGTTGAAAAGATATCTGCCTTCTGTGAAAATACAATGAAAGGTAAGCTAAAATGTGGACGCATTTTGTTGTGTTGGAGAATATAAATATTTTACTATCATTACAGGGCATGAGAAAATGTTCTTTTGTTGTAACATGGGCTGGATAATCATGACCCTTACCTGAATACACAGTTTGAAAAGGCTCAGCAAAGGCAGAGAGTGTGCTTAAAAGTAAAATAAAAGTAAGTGATTATGAAGAGGAGGAGCAGAAATGACCTAGGCATGAGGCGTAAAGAAGAGTGGTGCTAAAGCATCCCTTTGGCATTAACACATAGCTCACCGAGGACAACACAAAGAAAACCTTAAACATGGCGTGTTCTTTTTTCTTACAGCCTGAGGAGAAGGAGGCAATAATCAATGAACCATATTGCTCCGATCGAGCCTTGGGGATTTCTGACACTCTGCATGGAAAGAGGAGACACTTGTGAGAGTCTTTCTCGAGGTCTGAGTGACTCGATGGCTGCATACAGCTCCGGTCACGGCTCACGGTGTCGGCGCAGGGGTAACCGAGAGCTCTGCCGCCGGCTGGAGGCAGCGCGGGGTGGGGGACCCGGCTCGATCCCTGGCGCTTCCCGTGGCAGCCGCCAGAGGATCCCGCCACCGCGGCAGGATGCGCGGAGGGCGGCATGGGGCTGGCGGGCGGGGAAGGGGCGGCGCTGCGCCGGACGGAGCCTCTGCTGGAGGGAAGCCACCCCCGGCCCCCTCCCCGCGGAGCCGGGCCGCCGAGAGCTGGGATGCGGAGCTGGACCTGCCCTCGCCGTTTCTCTCCGTAAATCGCCGCCGGGGTGTCTCTCGCCGGGGTCTTTCTGCCACCGACCATCTGGCTCACTCCTGCCGCCCACCCGGGCGCTGGCAGAGGCACGGCGGCCCCCAGCCGCCCCCTCCCGCTGCCGGCAAAGCGAGCTCCCCCCGGCCCGGGCCGCCGCAGCCTTCCCCGATGCTGCAGCATCGCCCCAGCGGTTCGCGCTGCTGGGCTCCCGGGCAGGGGTGCCGGGGCCGGGCTAAGCTTTTATTTATTCAAGCTGAGTGTGTGTGTGCATACACACATTTTTCTATATGGCCCTCGCGGGGGAAACCCCTGTTGCATGACGGGCGCTTCCCGTCCTTGCTTTCCAAACCCGCGGGCACTGCGAGCTGGGACATGGGAACCGCGACCTCGGAGCCCCAAGTGGTGTTTGCGTAAGCAGCAGCCTTTAGGAAACCTTCAAGTGTCTGCAAGCTGTCGCCGAGCGGCGGTGCCGGAGCCCAGTGCCGCCGGGACTTTCTCGGGTGGCCGAGGGGCGGCCGCTCCCCGGCTCGCCCCGTCCCGCCTCCCGCCCGCCCCACAGAGCCGGTGCTCCCGCAAACTCCGCATCAGCCGATGGATGGGCGTGCTGCTTGACCGTCAGCATAGCTATTCCTGGTGAAATCCAGGCAACCCCCGAGCTTTCGCCGTCCCTTCCCTTCATTTTCTCAGGGCAGCAGGCGGCCTGGATTCCACCCGCGTTTCTCTGCAGGTGGCGGAAAAGAGCACAAGCCTTGTAACAATCCATTATCAGCGGGTCACAGTAACTGCAATTAGCCAAAGTAAACACGAAAGAACTGCTGTGTAATCTAGTAAAGAGGCGCTTAGGCTGGTTATAAAAAACCCAACAAAACCCGAAAGGTTGGAAAAAACCCCCTAAAGTGAATAACTGAGAATTAATTCCCTGGCTCACAACGGATTTTCCTTAAGCTGGGTCGTTTCTTCAAAAATTAACTTCGGGAACAGAACTCCCTACAGCCAGCTCTTCTAGGCATCATGTAGGAGTTATTCTAAAAGCAAGACTGCATCTTCCAGCAGAATTTTTTTTAATGTAATGTCACAATTAAAAACGACTCCCCCAGAGCATGGAAATTATGTCTAAGGGAGAAGGAAACATTTATACTCCCGAGATTTCTGATCACAGGAAAGCGGTGACTTGCTGTACCTCTGACAGAATTTCTTGTTTTCAAATTACTACTATATAATCGAAATTTTGTCACTTCCCATTCTGAAAACAAAGGGGAATATTCCAATTACCCTGATGCTCAGTGCAAAACACCTGAAGAGAATTGAAGTCCCTAAAAATCACATTTGTGCTGTTCCTAGTGGAGTAGAGAGACAAAAGTTGTCCAAACCCAAGCTGTTTTTGCCCTGAATACACTTGACTGTTGTCTCATTTCCGAGTTCTCACAGCAGAAAAACCTCATTTACTCTAAAGTTTACAGTATACATGTAAGTCCATGTAACCTACAGGATCGTGTAGACCTCTTCTACGTGTATACATTCTTCTGGCATACATTGTGCATATAAATGTGTATCCATACATTCGTACAGTGCATGCAAACTTCTGCATACATCCACCTAGATACAGAGGCGTATAGAAACACACTGCGTTGCGTTTGTCTATCTGTCCGTGTAAGCAGCAGCATCGATTACATAGATGTGCGCCTGTGTGTACATCGGGATGCCCGTCGCTCCGATCACCCCGAGAACAGCACTTGATCCCTCTCTCTCCGTCTGAAGAGAGCACCTCCAGCCCCAGGCGGTGGGGGAGCTTTCGGCAAGTGACTGTGGGCTTTGGGCGTGAGGGCACCCCGCAAAACAGCAGGGGGATCCTTCCAGTGGCCGCCCCTTCTGGGGCATCGGGCTGCTGATGTCGGGGAGAAGTCCCGGCTGCCGGCTGACTGCGGCTGCTGGGTTTGCTGCTCCCCCTCTCCTGTGTGCGTGTGTGTGCGCCCGCTGGGGCGGGGGCAGGGTTCACTTCCCGGCTCCTCCAGTTGCCGGCGAGGCGGGTACCTGTTGGGCAGGGAGCGGGGACTAGGCGCTCTCCGATGCGGGGCGGTCCCCGGCAGCGCTCGGGTGCCGCGCTGCGGGGCTGGCTGCGGGCAGGCGCTCCGCGGGGGGGGCAAGGTGCGCCCCTTCCCCCCGCCCCAGCCCGCCCCCGCCCGGCCCGGCACGGCCCGGCCCGGCCCGGGCTGCTCCGAGCTGTGCTCAGCCCGGGGGCACGGCCAGCGCCAGCCCGGGCAGCGGGAGAGGCCGCGCCGCTGCAGCCGGCCGCTGGCTGCCAGCAAAGGGGACGCGCCGCAGCTCGGTGCCCGCTGAACACCTGTCAGCCCGCGGAGCCTGATTTATACCTGGCCTTGGGAGCCTCTCCGCTGGGGATTTCCCCCTCGTCCCACTTCTTCTTTTTTTTTCTTTTCACTCTCGCCTCCCCCCTCCCTTCTCGGAGCCTTGTGGAAGAGAGTGTTTTCTTCAGGGTATAAAGCTGAGAATACGGAGGAGGAGAGGCTCAGACCTTCACCTCGCTGCCTCATTCTCCCTTCCATGTGAACATTCTGCAACGTTTCCTTCATCCTGCCGCACCTCTCACCTGGCCAGTGCTGTCCGGACCATGTCCGCTAAGCTCCTGCCGGTTTTCTTCCTCCTCTCAGTGTTCCACGCCTGGTAAGTCTGCGCTCCCCTCGCCTCCCTCCAGCCCCTCTCCTCTCTGCACCTGGGCTGGACGGCTGAAGTCCCGTTTGCTGGAGTTTGCACAATATTCGGCATCCAGGAAGAACAGCGGGCTCTCCCCACCCCTCCCGAGCCCTGTCGGGGCTCTATTCCCAAACACGGTTTACCCCGCTCCCATCCCGGGACCCGCCTGGCTCCGCGGTGCGGCCGGGGCGGTGGCACCGCTGCTGTCCCTTCCCGGCCCCGCGTGAAGCCGAAGGTCGCCCCCGAGGGCCCTGTCCTGAGCCGGCCCGGCAGAAAGTTTCCCCCTCCGGCGGCTGCCGGCACCAGGTGGGACGGCGGCTGGAGATGCCCGGGATCCCCTGGTGCCCCGGCTTTCCTCCGCGCCACCCCCGGGGGCTCCGCGGGCGGGGCCGGAGTGAGGAGGGACAGGGTGAGCCGCGGGATGCGTGAACCCCTGGTCTCCGCCTCAGGGCCGGGAAGGGTCTCCCTAGCGGGGCTCCGGTATCCACTCTAAGAGACCAGAGGGACACAGCCGGCAGCTTCAGGCCTGACTTTTTGGACTTCGGTCCTTTTGGTTGTCCGGGTCTGTCCTACACGTTCACTGCATAAGCCAGGAGTCACCTAAGCTCCCCCCTGTAGGGACCACCACCAGCCAGGCTGTAGGCATGCTCAGAGACCTTCCCCTCTCCTCCCTGGCAGCCTGCCCCACACCTGAGTGGCATCTATCTCCTAAATCCCCACAGGAACTAGAGAATGCTTCATGCCAGCCTCCACAGCAAGTGTGGGATACACCTATTGCAGGAAATAAACCCTTTCCTTACAACCTCTCAGAGTTTTCTAGACTTCCTCCCTTGCAGTTTCTGCACAGTCTCTTCTCTGTCTCCTTACAGAATCAAAACTAGTGGCCCGTGAAGAGTTGGGGGAAGGCGTGCAGCCTTTCTTCCTTCCCCGTTTAAGACTGGCTTGCCATCATCCTGTAGTTATTTCTCTGGACTGCAGGAATATGATAGGAATTGGCAGTCACCAGTAGGGTTACAGATGAAAAATGCAACCTCAATTGCCTTGAAGGAGATTAACTGTGTAGAGGCAAGCAATGGAAGTGAAACAATAACTTCTTAAGGAAGAAAGCAAAAAAGCTTGAAAATATGTGTCTAGTGTATTAGTCTGATCCACTGTGAAACCTCTCCCACCTCCGATCTTAATCTAGAAGATAGGTAGGGATTTAAATGGTTTGGAGGTACTTTCTAGGAAAGAAGCTCCTAGAGTGAGGGGATCTAAAAAGTCTGCCAGTGCTTAGTTAGACTCTTGTTAGTGACTTATTTTAAAGCAGCATCTCCCTAAAACGGGAATCATGATACTACCTGTACTCAGTTCTCGTTTACAGTTCTATTTACTCAGTTCTGTGGTAAATTTGTGGTGGCTGCAGCAGAAGAAGACATATGATTTGTCCTTCTTTGTTATTAGCAATTCAGCACCACTGCAGAGTTTCAGCTTGGAAATATCAACCATGCGTGTTTGGAGATGATGCCTCCTTTGAGAATGGTTCTGTAACAGCAGTATTAAAACACAGGGCTTGTCATGAATCTGATGGGGAAAAAAAAAAACAACTCCCAAAATCTTTTTGAGTTTTTTTAATGTTCATTGGGTGAATTATAAAAAAAAATAAAAAGTTTTTAGAAAATACAGCTCAATAACAGAGAAGTATGGTTGTCTATTCAAATTTTTGTCTAAGTTTTCTCTGCTTTTACAACTCACTTATATGAGCTCTCTGTAGAAAATCCTCAGGGTCTAGGTTTAAAAATTATTTTTATATAGAAATTGTGCCTAGAGCAATTGCAAGTTGTGAGGTCGTGTTAAGTGATTCATGGTTAATCCTTAGGGATGTATTGGCTGTAGAGCAGTTTCAGTTTAAAGTTTCATTAAATTCTCAAATAACGGTCTTTGAGCAATGTGAGAGTTGATGATGCTCTATGATTATGTTTATATTTGTATCAGGGTTTTTTATGTTCACACAGAGCGTCTATCAAGTCTTCTGGACATGGGAGGTATTTTAAAAGACACTCGTGTCGTTATGGAGAAAAGGAGAAGCAGAGAAAGTTGCACTGATATGTGTAGCACATCCTGTGAACAAGCAAGGCTGGTGCCTCTCATTCTCCACTGCTTTGGGCCTCACACAATTACTGACATTTATGTAAAAGTGTTGCAAAATGATATCATATCCCCATAGCAATTACAGGTTGAAACAACACATGATTGCTGCCATAGGTTCCTCTACTGAGGTTATCTTTTCTCCTAATAACTTCATCTCAGTCTAACTGTCATAGATTTTCTCCTGTGAGAGGCATCGAACTGATTTGGTTTCTAAGATACCAAAAGATACATCTTCAAATCAACATTTTGAAGTCTGTGCACAAAAAGCTGCACAAATGAAATTAGCCTTGTGTGAAAATAGCTGTAGCTGTGTTTTCTGACCAAACTAGTTTCACCACCTTTGTATTAATATACCCTTAAAAGAAACATAATCCACCTATAAAGGAAAGAAGTTGCAACTCTTGGTGTAGTACTGTTTTTAAAACAAGTTATTAAAGCTGCAGGGAAATTCAGATTAATTTATGCAATGTATTTGTGTGCTTGTGATAATCCATCTCAAATTTAAGGAGTGAGCTCTTAATTCTAAGCCTCGTAATACATTAAACTCTGAAATTCAGGCACTGAGAATATAATAATTTATTAATAGGATAAAATGATCAGGAAGCATTAACAGATCTGAATTTTTAATACTCCTATTAGCCTTTGTGCAAGAGATGAATCAGTTGTCTTGATGTATTAATAAAATAATACTGCAGATGTTCGCTCTTTGTAAAATTATATTGTAAACTAGTCAGAATAGGTTCATTAAAATACAGGATATAAAATACTACTCTGATAGCTGTATTATCTCCTAGAGTATAACTTTTTGAAGAGACTTTCAGAAGACAATTTCTAAACAACTGTCAGTCATGAGCTATCCACAGATCCTCAACATCCTGTTGCAAAACCAGCCTAAGGCTGAGTAGATTCAAAGCCAGGGGATATACCTAAAACTTCTTCAGATGAGTGTGGAGCTTTACCCAGAATGTCAATTCATATTTTAGTTATGTAAAATAACATATATTTATTTCATTTGTTTTGCAGTTCTAGAAAGGTTGAGGAGGATGAATACGAAGATGGAACAACTAACCAAGAATGGGTTTTAGCTCCAAAAACACAGGACACAGATGTGACTCTCATCCTAAACAAGCTCTTGAGAGAATATGACAAAAAGCTGAGGCCAGATATTGGAAGTAAGTACTTCTTTCTGCACAAGTGAGGGTATGCTTCTGTGGGTGCAGAGAAGACATGTTGCTATATTCTGGAAGTGTGCACAAATATCAAGGAAAGTGGAGATGAAGTTTTATTGGCTGAAGTTAATTTCCAAGTCAGTATTTTAAAAATGCTAGTTCTCATGAGGAAATCTGGCTGTAGCTTAGGGTCCTAAAACCTGGTTTGTTTGTACAGAGTTTGTGTAGTTATATGGACAGTTCTATGGTTCTATAGTTCTATAGTTCTTAAGTAGTCAGCAGGTCTTTGGCAGACAGTTCTATAGTTCTATAGTTCTTAAGTAGTCAGCAGGTCTTTGGCAGAGGAAGGAACATACTTACCTCTTTTGTCATCCAGTCCATGCTGAAAATCTCACACTCTGAGAAGCAAAAAACCCCTCAGCATATTAAAAACAAAAAGTAGGACACAGCAAGAGGGGAGTGTGCACCTATTTTCTTCAAAATATGATCGTGAAAGTTATGATCCTTAATGCTGAGAAGAAGGCACCAGGATTTGCCTGTGTATGGGGCAACTCCGGAGATGGTCTTTCACAAACAAGCAGACATCTCCAAAAGAAATCTTATAGAATCAAAGTGTCTTGTGGTCAGTACTACTACATCTAAGTATAAAATTTAGAAAAGAGCCAGTAGGTACCTGCATATAACCACCTTGAGCTATATTTTTGTTTTAATTTGTGTAATGAGGTTTCAAACCAGTTGTGGGGAAGTTTTAATTTGGGTTTGGTTTTTTTTTTTTTTGTGTGTGTGTTTGTTTTGTTTTTGTTGGGTTTTTTTTGGTTGATTTTGTTTTTTATTTTTAGTGCTCCACCTATTGTAGTTACACCCTTTTTTCCCGGTTTGAATCCCTAGAGCATAATGGCTGCAGCACAACTGCTACTCAGTATGTTCACAGGAAGTTTATATGGCAGAAATCAGAGAGAATTTTTCATTTATATTTACTGTACCTTGTATGTGCTTCAGAATGAACTGAGAAGTGGTAATACTCAAAACAGTCACTTAGTATAATTTGCTTTTCCTAAATATTTGCAGAGGTTAGAGGGAGAATTCCTACCAGTGATTGTAAGTGAAACTATTGTTTGCTAATGGCACGTGTATTGATACACTTTCTGGGTGATCCCTTTGCCTCAGTTTAGAGGGAAGTAAGAGTCATCTGTATGTATTTGTCATTACAGTTATTAGTGTCACAGCTATACAATAAGGCAACAGTTGCAGAAAAAAGGACTATCCTGTGTTATTAAAGAAAACGTCTGTTTGGTTCTTTTTCATAGCTATTACTTTGGTTTTCCATAGTATTTACAAAGATCATATTTGATAGACATGTCTGTTTTTGTCAGAAAGTGACATTTATCTCTCTTTACTTAGATTGTCATACTGGATTTAGCTGTCTTTAATATCTGATGGAGGAGTGCTTTAATGCACTTTCCCACCCATATCAACATCTGGAAGACAGTCTCAGAAAAAATTTTTAATTTATTTTGTACACCGTGTCCTTAGATCATGGACTAAAGGCAGGGTGAATTACATTATGCTTATGTAGGGCAAAGTAATCATTCAAAGTCCCCATGTCAGTTGCCATAAAATCAGTACAGGTCAGACATATCTTACAGCACTGGGAAGTCATTGTTATCAAAATAATTCATTTTGTCTCTCCACAACATTTCACAAATCCTGTTTTAGAGAAAGGAGTCAAATTACACAGCTCCTTTATATCAAACAGATTTTACAGTTCTCAACTACATCTATTTCTATCAAGCATCTTGGTCCTAGGCCATTTTTCTCTTTGATAGCAATCTGGCTATTTCAGAACTTGAGATGAGCATTGTTCAAATGCTACAGAAGTTAGTTCATCTCTGCTTCCTCCCCTGGTCCCTCTTTGCACCTCTCCTGCCTTTGATGCAGATAAATAACATTGCCCTTTTGAAGTTGAGGAGCTGTCGCATTTGGCAAGGAGAACACAAGGGGAATGCTAGAGAATCAGGCATTACATACAACTTCCCTCAGTTGCTGGCTGGTGCCTCACACACAGGCACATCTTCCTTTCCGTCTGGGAGTTGCTTATCCTCCAAACAGGGTGGTTGACATGTTCTGGCAACAGAACTGTCTTCCTACCCTAAAGGTCTCAGTAGTAATAAAAATACTTTAAAGCATAATGCATACCAGCTAGAGCACCAGGAAAAAAAGGTAGTGAACCAGGTAACATAGAGCATACAATAAGAAAATGCATGTTTTGGAAATTGAGGAAGCATGGAATGAACTAGTAGAAGAAGGGAGAAGTAATTCTCAGAATCAAGCAGAAGTTCAGCCAATAATGAGGGTTAAATCCGGGACTAATATGCGGTCACCCACTCACTAGGGCCTTTATATTTGCATGGTACTGCTGGGAAGCAAATTCTCTGACCTGCAGGACAGGGACACTCACCATTTCATGTCACACTACTCTTCACTCAGTTTTTGAATCCTTTATTGCAAATCCACTCTTTCTAACAGTGTGTAGCTTTAGCAATGGTCCTGAGGAAGTGGTCTTTGATCTGAATGCATTCAGAAGGGCCTAGAAAATACTTTGCACTTTCAAAGGTTAGGATAGCAGGTTTTATATCACTTGGGAGAACACTTTTGCAATGAAAAATCATGGAGAGAAGGAGAAGACTGTGGCAAATAAAACATATCAAACTGCATGCTGGCACAGGCAGTGACTTCTCTGTGGTTTTTCACCTTTCTCACAGCAATGATATTTTGGCTAGCTCAGGTATATGTCAGTCCTACCTGATACAGGCGTATTCTGAGTGCCCTTTTACCACACTGTGGGCACTGATTTCTTCAACAATCACATCTCCTCCAGGCCAGCAGTACAGCCATCAGTAAACTGTGAATGCTTAGCTACCCTCTTTCCTCCTCTGTCACCCAAGCGCATCTAAACCACTGTAAAGAGTGTGTGGATCACTGCTGGCATGCAAGGCTAGGACTTATAATTTTTTTTCCTCATCCTGACCTATACTTGGCCTCAACTTCCATGTACACAACTGTTGCTCAGATCATATGCACAATCTACACTCAGCAGTTCAAGCATTATCTGCAAGGTTCCAAGCCAGTATTTTTAAAGAGTGGATTGAACAACCTAAATATTAGGCAAAACATTTAACCTGTGAAGGCTGTTAGCAAGGTGATACCTTAACAGGACCTGTCTCGGTAAAAGGGGCCTTTGATCTTTGGAAACAAAGCAGTTTTCTACCAGCAGGGGAATGCCTGACTGCATCCCCTGTGGTCACACACTTGGCAGAGTTCTTGTCTCTATAAATATAATGGCTTTTGAGGGTTTTTATTTTATTGGTGGCATCTGGAAAATTTCCATTATACCACCATGCCTTTTTGAATTGAAAAAAAAAGAAAAAGAAAGAAAAGAAAGCACTTCATACTGAAGAGCTAATAAAAGTGTACTCATTAGATCAAAAAGAAAAGTGTTTTATGATGTAAAGCATCTTTCACCTATTTTTTTACCAGCTACAGTTACAGATCTGAGATACTCAGGTCTGTTGCGTGGTATGAAAGGTACCAATCTTAGAAAAAAGTAAACCAATTCAGAACTATGAAGGTATTAACATCTCTTCCATAGGCAGTTATTCTTGTTTTGTTTCAAAGTGCTTTGAAGTGAAGACCTGTTCAATGGATATGCATAATTTTCTATGTGCAGTGAGACTTGCTACCTTGCAAATGTGCTTTTTTCCCTCATGTCACATTGATTTAAATCCTAACATTTAGTAGGACCAAGTTCTGGTCCTGAAATTTTGCTTCCTCCTTATTAATAAAATGAAAAAAGAAATATTAGGAAAACCAACAGGGCACAGAATAGAACGATGATATTTACAGCTAAAAATCTCAGTTTCATTTACATTCTAGTGATAAAACAGATTTTTCTCATTGCTCTTATTTTTTTTTATTGACAGGTTTAAAATTTAAATCACAATAAAAAACCCACCAAACAAACAAAAGAAAACCCAACAATGAAGCAAGACAGTTAAATTAAATGCCCAATGGCAAAACATACTTTTTTCAAAGTCAGTTTACTTTAAAGAAATCTTCCCTTTCACCTTTGTTAATAGACAGCTTAGACCACAGCAAAGTTCTGGAAAGGAAAAGCTACCTTCAGAACCCTACATGGTTTCAATTTAACTTCACATGGAATATAATTTGTCTTAGACAGGAAATTTATAACAAAGTAGAAGGTTTGCCCATCACATTCCCTGAGTGAGTTTATGTCTGGAAACTAATATGCTATCTTTTTCTTTCATTGTGGAAGTTACCTTACCCATCAAAAAGTGGGAGGTTTCTGAAATGTGCCATCAGTAGTGGGTGGGAAAAACCTCACCCTAGATTAGGCTTAGAATGGCAGTGTAGTGAGGCAATTTGTACTGCATGTTTGCATCCTCTGTTTGTCAAATGTATCATTACATTAAGGGAGCCTCTGAATTGTGTATGTTGAAGAAAACTTCACCAGTCTGTGTTCTGAGGTGTTTTCAACACTAATGTCTGCTTTACCTTCCTTCCTTTTTTTTTTTTTTTTTCCAATTACTTTGCAGTAACTCGTGGCTTCCTCTTGGATCCTCTAAAATTATTTGATCCCTGCAGCCTCTGGTGGACGTCTGTATTTATTACGTATTTATAACCTCAAAAAAATTCACTTTGGAATATGTAATATCCTGACTCTACCAGTTCTAGCTGTCTTGAGAGTCATGCTGATTTTCTTTACTCCTCTAGTATCTTTGTAACCATAAGCCATATTTCTGAGGATAAGAGCAGTCTCAGAAACTGCTGTGCAGCTCTCACTGCCCTGAGTAGGTTTGTACAAGTGTAGCTGGTACAAATAGATGGGCTCATTTGAATCAGCAAGCACAGAAGGATAAGCTCTGTCTGATGTGTTTTACTGTGCTGCTTGGGAGCATTAACAGCAGCTCTCTTTTAAAGCAGTTAAAAGTTTTCTCTGTAACTAATTTAACCAGTTTCTCAGTGCATGCAAGGAGCAAATCTGTTGGTTGATAGGGAACAACTCTGTTGCTTTTTAAAGGATATGCCCTTTTCCAGGCACAATCTTATTGCAAATCTTGAGTTCTGAAGCAGTATCACAACCTTTCTCCTGTCTGACCTGCTTTTCTACCATGCCACACAGAAATGAACCCTGAAGTGCACCACAGGTGATTACCACAGAGGCTGTCAAGATATTTTTGCTAGCTGCTGATTGCCACACCTGATCCTCTTTAAATTAACTCCAGCTACGTTTCCCCATATGTGGTGACAGAGGGTTGCATATTGCCTGACAGATCAAAATATTTTCCAGATCACAGTGTAGAGAAAGCTGTGAAGTGTCATGCAAGGTCAAATTACTGCTTTCTGCTGTAAGTCTTTTTTTGTGCTGGCCTACAAGACAGTGTCAGGCATTTTTTAACATGAAGTAGTGAGAGAGACATTCATTGCTTCAGGATTGATCATAGGCAGTTGTACCTGGAAAGTCAATTTATGTGTAAAGGTAAAGCACATGGGAAGGAAAGATGGGGTAAATTCTGTTTGTATTACTGCAGCACTCCAGAGAGGAAAGCCACAGTCCTGCATCCAACTTCTGTAGTACTGGGCATTGCAGAAGATTGCAGAGATTAGTCTAATTTAGATTTATATGGAAGAAGAAACTCGAATAACCTGTTGTTGAGGACACAGAGTGCTGTGGCTAAGACCTAGTTAGGAAACAGGGCTGAATATAGTGAATAAAAAATCAGAATAAAAAGTCAGAAATGCTTTCATTGTTCTCACTGATACTTCCCTTTTTCTTCTTTTTTGGTGGGGTAGAAGTGGATTGTCTTCATTTCAGAGACTTTTGTTCTGATTTAGCCATCTAACTAGAAATCCTCAAGAAGAGGAATATTCCTGGGGAAAGGGTTGCGGTTCAATGAAAATGAGAACAATCTCTGTTCTAGGTGGGATGCTAGAAGGGTTTTCTTCTGATTCTGCAGGAGTTCTAAATCTCTACCATTTTCAGGAACTGATGCTTTCTTTTGCAGTGTTGGCCATGCTGCAAATTAGGGGTAAACTACTCTATGAACACTCCAAAACACCCGTTTCAGATTTTTGTGATACATGTTTGCGTTTGGAAAGATTACATAAACAAATAGGTTGTTTGCACATAGTCTTTGTTTGGTGCTGGTCCAGTGTGTTAAACACAGGCTCTTTCAAAATCTAGCATGGGAGCAACTCTGATTAGGACAGGATCTTGACAGTGAGATTTCTTCATGCCTGGATTCTGCTCTTCTAATCGCTTAACCATACACTGAGTACAGGGAAATTTCTGACTTGGCTATCTGACCTGCTTTGGCTCACAGCTTTTCAACCCTCAGGGGAAACATCCTACTTTTTATTCACCCTTTTCTCAGGTAAAATTTTAATGTGTCACACTGAAAATATAAGTAGTGAAATTTTAGTCCAATGCAATGAGCCTGAAGGCCTCCAATTTAATGTTTCTTCTTAAAAATCTCAAAAAACACCAAGGAGCCCAGTTTCATTTTTCCAATTATTTAAGAGTTTTGGTTATTTTCTGGGGTGGGTGCAGGTTGTTTGTTTGTTTGTTTTTTGGTGTTTTTTGTTTGGGTGTGGTTTTTGTTTTTTGGGGTTTTTTTTTGTTTTTTTTTTTTAGATCACCTGATTTAAATCAAATGCTGGAAAGCAACCCTTTAATTTGAAACTTCCAGTACACCAATGTATAGAAATATTTTAGTATTCAAACATTGTTTTTCTGAATTTAGCCCATAATTTACAGCCAATAATTTATCACAGGTAATACAGTTCTTTTCATATATAAAATGCTCCTTTGTGTAATTTCTAAGAAGCCACTTGTATCTTTGCAATATTTATGTCTTGTGTGTAGTCTTGGGTTGAAAAAAAGTACTGCTTGTGTGTTGGAGAAAGAGGCCTGTTATCCAATTTCTGAACAGCAAGCTCCCTTAAAATACAACCCTCTCTTTGTGAATGTAAACAATTAATTTACACAGATAATTTTATTTAGAGTTTTATTTCCTGACAGTGATTATTTGCTGAAATGGCTTGATACATACAGAGATAGAATATTTTTCTTGAATAGCATTGTAGGTAGGAAAATTTGGTTGACAGTTAATGTTTGCCAAACTCTTAGTCTTAACTGTCACACACAAAACTAAATGTAGAAACTGCTAGTTCTTATCCTCTCTTCTTTTCTATAGCTTCACAATCATATTTTTTAATCTGAGAGGATCTTGGGAGAATAGCATACAAACTTTCTGGATGCCATTGAGTTGAAAGTTAGGTAAGAGTCAGGGAAAGTCTGAAATACTAATTACAGAAGAAAACCCTTTTCTTCTCTCCCCTTCCTTCTCTGATTACCCAGACTATGCTGGCACTAAAGAGGTTTCTTAGCAAGTGTTTGTAAGCTGCAAAGATGTTCAGTGTTACAGTTGCCATTTTGAGGTCATGGCACAAAATGTTCTGTCATCTTTAAACAGGGTTATATTATGTTCTGAACATATTATTTTAAATATTGTTGCTTATTTTTGCATCTGTATAGTTTTCTTATGACTGTTATTGTTCATCCAGACCTTGGTTGCTAGCTTGCTAGACTTCGCAGGAACAAATTTTATTGTTGTTCAGTCTTATGATATCCCACAGGAACTCTCCCCACTGATGAATATAAGTAAAACAAAAATTGAAACTGTAGGGATTGATTGAAAAACAAGCCTAACCTTTAAGATCTATAGTTTTCATTCTACAACATAATACTTGAAAAATTACAGCTTGTGCATTAGGGAATGGTAAATGAAGGATGAAAGTACTGAAGGTTGATTGATAGTGATGGTGGGAAATGAAGAATAAAAGTGATTTGTAGTTAATTGAGGGAGTCTGTTTATGTGCACACTGTCATTCACACTCCTGGACAAAATGACAACCAAACCTAGCATGTGAAAAAAATACTGTTTTCAGAGGACTCTGTTCTCGTCCTGATACTGCTTTAATCCAAACTTTCTTTCTTCTTTTGATTTTCGTTTGCAGTTCTGTTTTAGTAGTTTGAACCTAAAGCATAGGGATCACATTTCCGTCAGAGCTTCTGTGTCTGTAGCAAGTGGAGGGCTTTGACATCTATTTTCAAGTCCATTCTCTTCCATGCAGGAAGAAGAAGGGTTTTAAATTTCCTCACAGATGTATTCGTAGCATCATAGAAGAGAATCATAGAATAATTTAAGTTGGAAAATATTCTTAAATTTTTTGAGTTCGACGCTTAACCTAACACTGCCAAATCCACCACTAAAACGTCCTTAAGTGCCACATCCACTCATCTTTTAAAAACCTTCAGAGATGGTGACTTAACACTTCCTGTTACCAGGTCTTTCTTCAAATGTGGTAATTTGTTGTTAAATGGAGATGATTTGACTGATTGTAGTTAGTCTTGAAAAGTGACTTGTTAGCATATATTTTGTTTTATAGGAATATCTAGGTAAATAAATGTTGCCTATAAGGTCATGTAGGAAAATAGGAATAGTCATCAACACTAATGCAAAGTAAAAATTAACACTATAATCACTACTATTACAGTTACCAATAACTGTGTAATGATTTATTACAGCTTTGTCCCAATTTAAAAATAGCAATTTATGTGGTAATGAAAGAATGTAAAATATCATTATAGAGCAGTATAAAAAAAAAATCTCATTACTGCAGAGCCAATCTTGTTAGTCATTTGCATTCAGAAGTCTTGTGAAATTTGGGCCGAATTCAAATGGCTGTGTAGTTCTGCAACAGAGATCATATTGTGTTTTTATGTGGTTGTGTGCCTTCTAAAAATCTAGTTCTAGTTGCTTTGCTTCTCTAAATGTGTACATATTGATCTATAACATTTTTTACCACTCTTATGTTGGGTAAAACAACAATAAACCTGGTAGTCAGTTGAACAATGTAAGAAAGGTTAACTCTCAACAAAAAAAGAATTTTATTTTAAAATATATGAGAGCTCAGTAAGATATACTCTGTTTAATTGAGCTTGTGAAAAATATTTCTCAATATTAAATTTTTAAAAATATTTCTAAATATTTATGATTTGTGCAGGAACATTAGTGCTATTTGGACAGACTTCAAATGTGGAGGAAGCTTTCTGAAGGAAGAAAAGTGGTTTCATTCATGAAATAAGCATCAGTTCTGAATATTGGAGATCTATCAAAAATTAAGAGATATTTTAAAAGGACAGGATAATTTAGAGTAGTAAATAAGCATAATAAAATAACAGGAACTTTTTGCAGATTATTTCTCCTACATGACATGAAATTGTATAACTTTCCCTCTTTTGATTTACTCAAGAGTCTTTTAAAATTCTCCTGATTTATCTGTTGAGTTTTTTATACACATGATCAACTCACATATGTCCAACAGTGACGTCTTAATGGATTTTAATCCATGATTAATATGGATTCAAACTCAGGTACTGTTTTTTTCACCAGTGTAAATCCATAAAGCTGAACTAGATGAATCCTTTAGTTGTCCTGAATGTTTATTTAGGATGAGGGCTGTTTCTGTGTCTAGTTGTGCAGACAAAGCTTTGCCCTAACTGTTCCCCTGTCTTTCTAAGTGAGTTTTGCAAGCAGTGTTGAGCTCCCGACTCCCTTGGCCAGGTGTGTTTTGAACTGTCCGAAGTTTTGTAGGCACTACTTGTTGGTAGTGTCTTTGTAGTGGGATAGTTGCAAAGCTGACTGGAATATAAGCTCTGTCTGTCTCAAAGCCAGGGCATTTGGACCAGATGACCTTAGCTTTGTTTAAAAACATTTTGATTGGTTTTGTAAATCCCCTCCTCGATTAGAACCAGCACGTTTGAAGATTAAATGGCTGTGATAAGCAGCTATCTTACCTTAGGTAGCACTGTGTAGCAGTGTAACACTGCAGTTACTTGGATGTGCTTACATTGTCGTTTAGGGAAAGTTACTGCCATATATTAAGTAATATTTCAGAGAACTTTAAGAAGGCTGGTGTATTTGTTGACAACCTTTAATTGCTCTCTTGCATGTTGTATACACATGGTTCTGCCAGTATTTTTTCTAAGTTTCTGACAGCTCTTCAGAAGCATCTTGAGTTTATGCTAATATCAAAACAGTACTGAAGCTGAGTATCCATTTTTAATCTTATTGTCAACTTTTAGTGAGGTATTAACACTTTTGTTGTTCTGTCAACAACACTGTGAGGACTTTTCTAGTGCAAGAAAAAAAGCTCCATCTGCAGCTCAACAACTCCATGTGTGGCTTGAATTCCTTTATGAACTGAATGTTCACAAATGCATGCAGTATACAGAAAAACTGAGCAGGCATTGAAATTGCGGAATCACAGAGTGGTTGGAAGGGAACACAGTGGATCATCTGGTCCAACCTTCCTGATAATGTAGTTATTTACATCTTTCCATGAAACTCAGTTTATTTATTTAGGGTGAGTTCTTTCTAATGAGACGTGATAACTTTAAGGCTCAGTTATTTCCTTTTTCATAATGCATTTGGAGGAAATAGTCTTAAAATCTTGCCTCATATTGGTTGGTATTTTGAATTAAAAACTTATGATAACAAATTTAAAATTGATACCTGATAATACTTTGTATGATTTTGTGTGTTTATATCCATGAAAGACCACATGCAACAAGAACTATGCTCTTCTGTCTTTTCTTTTAAAACCTGAACACACATTTATCATACAATCAAATTACAACTGTATTTTCTACCTCTTCCTAGGAAAATAAAACAAAATAATTCAAAGAAACTTTCAATCTTTTTAATTAGCTTACCTGTATTTTTTTATTATTTATTTTCAATTTGAATTTCATTGGGAATGTCTGATAGAAGAAGTGACCATTTAGTGTTCTGTTTCAAGGTTAGACTTTTACTCTTTTTTTTTTTTAGAGTAGGATAAAATTCTCTTTAGCATTAACAAGCACTGCTTAATAATTTTTTGCACCGTAAGAGAATTTGGTCCAGCACATTCAGGAGAAATTATCACCGCATATTCTATTTATATACTCATCTGCAATGATTAAACAAAACCAGATTTCAAGCACTGTGTTCTGGTCCTGAATTTTGTTCCTGATCCTGCCAAGATTCAATTGCATGTCAATTTGCATCGTTAAGTCTAGTGCCATTAATGTTCACCAGAACTCCTTAGCCTTGAACTTCCAGTTAGACATGTGCATAAACCTTGTAAAGATTAGAGCTCTTTATTTCATGTATGTTATTCTGGTGGAAGAGCTAGCTGTAGTTCCTTGCTATTACCAATTCCTGTGTAATGACATTTATTACTGCATTTTAAGGCAACTCGTTACCAGAAGCTGCTAGACTCCTATTTAGTTATTAGCTGGGTACAATTAGAATTGCTTTAATCAGCGGAGCTTGTTCAGCTGAATTCACATTTTCTTTTGCTGAAGGGGAGATCTGAGTTTATCAGCCAGTACTTCAGACAGTTTGAAACCATGACCTTAAATAATCCTGGATGTTCTGACCATATGCAGTCAAAAAGTATGTGTTACTTAATGAACTGGAGAGAATGGTTATTGTCTTTAACCACTGTTTGTACCCACCTAATGTCTGTTTTTTGCAACAGGGGATATAACCTTCCTAATGATGTGTACATACCTAAGGCTCACAGGACAAGCCAGTATGCATATTTTTTTTTTTCATAACCATCTAAATTTTCAAGTACTTTAAAACCACTTGGCACCTCAATGACAGTCTGAAATTTGGGGGACGAAGGCAAAAACTATTCATCTTGTGAAGATTCCTGTCTATCTTCAGCTTTGTGCCAATTAAATGGCTTTAGACCAATTGACTGATAGTTACCGGAGATAAGCTTCCAACAGAACCTTGATATTTAACTGTTCCTCACTTCTCTGCTCAGTAGCTTCCCAGAGGAAAGCTTCCTGAGTTTTGAATGGCTGATATGCCTGCATTTCCTCATTCTAGGAGGCTTGGCGGTTAGTGAAAAAAATCCAAGTCCAGCACAGTTCCCAAACTTCAGTGATTTAAATACTCTGGAGATTTTTGAAAACCATGTAAAGGAGAAGGTGCTTCTATGGGAAAGAAAGATGTCCAACAGAAGCTGCTGGCTTACTAGGGGCAAGTTTGCATCATTTCTCACGATGCAGGTTAAAACAACATTTATACTTTACGCTAAGTTTTGAGTCAGCTAACTCTGGAGAAAGTAAACCACCAATTTAGATCTCAATTTAGAGCTTAATGTATACTCTGTGGGGTTGGAAGAAAGGCAGTATAAGTGAAAAAATTAATGTGCCTTTCAGTGTAAGAGTGGCATTATTTTAGAGTTAGGTTATATCACCAATAAGAGGTATCTCAATAATGTCCAGCAGGTACCCTGACACCTAAGATGCTGAAAGAAAAAGAAATCCTAGTGGCCTCAGCAAAAGAAAGCAGTACCGAGCTTGTCTTGGCTTATTAAGTCCTGAAAGTCTGAAAACATGGAAGATCTTGTGAGAAATGTGCATTGACTAAGCCAAATCAAATTCAAGAGCCTTTGGATGAAAGAGTGAAAAGGCAATGTGGACCAAAGGAAATGAGTCTAAATTGAAAGAAGAGTTGCTTAGGTTTAGCTAATCAGATTTCATAGAGATTTTACTCTAAGTTAGGATGATTTCAGGGCTGATGAGATGCAAAAATCTGGAAAGATTGTTGTGATGTGGAACAAACAGGCTAAAGGACCCGCATGTTGAGGCAAAGGGAAAAAGTAATATGCTGCATTATTTCTACTTTCATGTCAGACATCTTAGGTTTTGACTTCGAGCTACCTGCCTAGCACTGAAAGTTTCTTCAACAAATTGCTGCTGAGACAAATGGGAATCATGATAATGAAGAGGCACAGGTCTTAATTTATGGCAATTTTTTTTGTTGGATAGAAGGAATAAAACCATGTCTTCCTAAAAATACATAATCCATATTTCGCAGTAGTTGTGCCTGAAAAAAAGACCTTACAGTTACTGGGGAAGAAAGTATTTAAAGTGATTATTTATGTTGTCTGCAAAATAATATTAATTATTTTTTTTTTCTCCACAGTAAAACCAACAGTTATTGATGTTGACATTTATGTCAACAGCATTGGTCCTGTATCATCAATAAATATGGTAAGTGACTTGTTAACAAAGATTTTTATCTGGATTGTTAGTCTTGGCATCTAATACTAGCTTTTGAAAAAGACAGTAAATACCACTGTGATAAGCTGTTTCGATTCTGATTTAGTCATATTTTCAGCTATAATTCTGTTTTTCTTGACTCATCAAGAGAAGAACAAACCTACAAGCAATATTATGATCTATGTTGTCTATCGAAAAATGCTGGTAGATCTTCAATGGTAAAATAGCCAAAATAGCCATCTTAGAAAAAAAAAGTATGAAGTGTAGCCATTTTCAAGAAAAGTCTTGAGCTGTTGTTTTAAGAGGCAGTCAAACATACAGAGCTTCATAATGTGGAGTTAATGAAAATCATCATATAGTAACAGGATATTTATTTGGAGTGGTTTTCAGTGGTTACATTTCTTTAATTGAGTTACCAACAATCTTGAACTCCTAAGGATAATTTTGAAGTTATACATAGCTGTACTGCATGTGTAAAGGCAGGAGAAACTGAAAGAGTCAGTGTGATAGTGTGGCAATAATAAACCTATGGCTGGTCAGTTGTTATGGTCTTAACTCTAGGTCTTTCCTCAGTTCTGCCACAACATATTCAGATTTAGAAAGCAAAATGAATGTTTATATAGTTATGGGGTTATGGATAGCTGTGGCTGCTTGTGCAACTTTCCAGTTTGGATTCATCATATTATTCCTCTTCTTAAACTGGGTTGTTTTTTTTCTTAATACAACTTGGAAATGGAGGATGTGTTAATATCTTACTGCACTTAAAGATCTTAAAATAACCTCTTCAAAGCAATGTCTCTTTTTCTCAATGCCGTGCAAAGGCTGCCGTGTACAACGTTCCTATAAGAATCTAATGAATGCATTGCAGGTATCTTTCTTATCTTTAGAAGAAAAGCTTCTGGGTCTAAAAGGTGGTCTGGTTGTTCAGCCTTATTCTTTGGTTTTGCCTATAAGCATGAAAGAAGGCAAATCATTGCAGCATGTAAAATATAAGGTGGTCAGAGACTCCTATGCACCCTGGCAATGGAAATTCTGGCAAGTAAACACAGAACAAATTATGTGCTGTGAACAACTTGGCATCATATTCAATGACTGTGAAATGATGTGTTGATTGATATTTCATGTCAAGCACTGAATGTCAAGCAATGGGAGTACCTGCTCCATTTTTGAACTAATAAATAGCTAATTATCTTGCCCTTCCCTGATGGCCTACTAGAACAGCTTCTCCAGAGAACAATTTATTGGAAGGTCCCCTGGCTTGCATTTACTCTAGGAATGAGTACTCTGTTCAAAAGCAATGGGGACAATGTGCTTTTGCTCTTCGCCTCTCTGAATTCGTTTGTAAGTAGAATTTTGGGGTGTTGGAAATGTATGTAGAATAAAAAGAAAGCATTTGATCAAGACTACTTCAGGTAGAAAGAAGGAAAAATTAATAATAGGAGAAATCAGTGGATTGTGAAAGATTACTGTAGCACGGTCTTATTTATGCGTTAACTTTGAATTCAAGATACCCTATGGCACCAAAATAGATGCACCAAAATATCAGTTTTAAAAATGCATATTGTATCTCCTTTATAGTAAGTGGTCTTGTTAGGGTAGTTAATGAGTGTATGGCATTGAGATACTTCTTGGTCACAGTTGAAGAAAAATATGTGTAATGTGTAAGGGCAGAATGATAAATAAAATGATGAAATATAAGATTTAGATATCTGAAGTTTTAAGGACTCAAGACTGCTTAAAGCTATATTTAAACTTTTGAATAGAAATGGACCTTATTTGAGATGTGCTTGCAGACAGTATATCCCACTGAAACTGAGTCTGAACTAGCTTAATCCTTTTGAACTTTATTTCTGTTTTCAAACCCAATTACCAATATAGGAGATTGACATTAGACACTCAAATGTAGCAAAACTTTGTCCAAAAGCTCCATTTCTGCTCTGTTACTTTGAAGTTTGTCCAAACATACATAAGAGGCAGTAATGATCTTGCAGTCTCAAATTTACAGCGAAGATGGTAAGTCCTCCTCACAAACCTGCAAGCCACTGTGCTGTATGATGACTTGTCTTTCCAATGGCAGAAGTCATTGAAAAGCTTCTTTTCCTCCCATTTGTGTTATTTCAACTGTTTGGCTACAGTATTCAGTAGCCCTGATTTGGTCTACTGGAAGGAAAATACCAAAGGCTTTTTGGAATTAAAAATAATAATTCATTTATTTTTAAGTAAGCAGTTTTTCATGTAGACTGTGAACCACTGAAGCATAGGTACACAAAGAGCTGAGCAGAAGCAGAAGCTGGAAACCTGTGTCAGAGGCAGAGGAAGGAAGGGACCATCTTCAGTCTGATACCTGTCATGTAACTGAAATTTCAAAGGGATGGGAATGTGCATGAAAATCCCATTTTAGGAGAAAATAAAAGGGGATTCTTGGTAGAATACATCTGTGCTCTTTTCTCACCAGGATAGGAACTTTTCACTTTTTTACCCTAAATTGTGATTAAAAGATGAGCTGTTCTGTCCAGGCAACTCTGTAAGGTAGTGGTTGATTGAGCAAAAAGAATGATGATTGCATTGATTTCCATCTCTTCTATTTCAAGAGTGAGATCATCAACACGTACAAGGCAGACTTTCCTGCTGTGTACTTCCAAACTTAGACCTTAGCTCAATTACTTTTTTCTTAGTCTGCAGCACTTCTGAGGGAAAATCATGTGGAGCTTCTCTAGAGATCAAACTCTGCATGTATATTTTCTGATCAGTTTTCATCAGTGATTTTCATCTAGTGGGTGAAACCTAGGAAATTATTTTCTATAAGATATTTTTTCAATGGTTGTTCAGCTGAAAGTTCTAGCCAGTTTTGTAGAGCAAAACTTTTCAGATGTCATTAACTATTGTAATTTTGGTTAGACTTGACTATGAATATTAATATCTATTTCTTTAACAGTCAGGAAAAAGTTGCTATCAGACACCTACTTGTAACAAAGTTAATCTCAGATGAATTTTATGTGAATACAAGAAAGAAAGAATCTTTTTCGACTGAGTCTGTAAATGCCACAAGGGGATGAAATGTTAGGGACCCCTTCAAAAAGGCTTCAAGTCAAGGGAGAGGCAGTGTTCTGTGACAAAGATGGCATAATCCACAGGAACATATGGCTAACCCTGCATTCCATGCTTTTTGTGGACAGTTTCTGACACTTCCCCTAAAAGTGTATCAGTGATTCATTTTCTAGATACTTTCAATATGTCTATTTTAAACCTGAAGATTTCCAGAAAAAAATCAAACCAACAGGACTGTGAAAGAGTAATGTAGTTGCTCTTCTATTAGAGACTCATCATTACAGTATCTTTATGAAGACAATAGAGACTTGTTTTCTGAATAGACAGAGGTGATTATTCCATTGTCTGTGACATAGAAGACTTCTTTGGGCCATGGTTTAAAAAAACCTGATATGGAGAAGTAGGTATTGTGTAATAATAGACAAGGAAAAACAGGCTGAATCATGAACTGAGTGATACTAGGAAGTGGTTGCCAGTGGCAGTAGCTTCAAAGAAATAATTTCAGCATTTTGAGTTGTGGCATGATGTTATGAAATGGTAGAAATTATTGATATTATACATGAGTATTTTTAAATTTAAAATTCCGAGATACATGAATCCCTATTCAGAAATTTTAGGGTGTCTTTTCAATAAATAAAAGCCATCATAAGTATAAATATCTTGATGCCTGTCCTTTATCAAAAACATAATAGGATGTGAGCTTAGACTCATATAAAGGATACAAAAACTGGTTTATTTAAAAGTAAATGACAAATGGATGATATGAGCCAACTTATATGTTCCTATACGCACATTTTATCTCTTTGTCTTGGTTTTTATCACTTAATAAAGTTAAAGAAATCTGAAGTTTGCCATTTCAAGGTACATCATTAGAGGCCTTAGGCTGTAGGATAGAAGATTTTAATTCAACCTTTTCTTATTGAAAAACTTTGTTATATATCTGTGATCATAATGAACACTCTTCCCCTATGTTAGGGAATCTTAGGGATCTTCTAAATGAGTGCTTTTAATTAATTTTTTGAATTTTAGGGTTCATTCACAGTATTTTTTTTTTCCCCATGATTTATATTGTAGACCAGATGTATGAATTCCATATCACTCAGTTTTTATATATCTGTTCTTGTTTAATTTTTTTTCTTTTTTAGTACTTCCATTCAAAATGGTGTCCAGGAAGCATATGATTTTTCTTTAACATCCATGATCCATTTTTTGTCGACCCTCCTGTTCTTGTCAATAGCTGTAAAGGTTTATAAATTGCCTTATAAAACATAGTTTTGATGCCTTTTCCTTGTCTTAAAATCAAGAGTCAAACATGGTTAGAAGGGAAAAAGGGGTTTTACCTCTGTATTTATTTTAAGGATCCTTAGGTGTACTACGTCCAGATGGAATGCCCCGAAATGCCCACTGCAATGCACACCCCTAAAAGATCTGGTAAAACATTCTAGGTCTTGGGAATTAGCATATCTATCAAAGAATCCCCAATGAGAGGCTCGAGTGAGCCCCCCTCCCCGAGGAACCTTCCCCTGGATGGTTCTAGCTTAGTTTACAAAATGTATTCTGGAGAGGACCTTGGGGTCTGGGGCTTTCTGATCCCTAACTATGAAGCTTCTAAGATGTTTAGTCTCCTAGCTTGACAAACAAGTCCAAAAATGTAGGCTAAAAAACCACTAAGAATACAGAAGGTATAAATCGGTATAAAAGGGGTGTAAAAGAAACGGCAAAAATCGTCATGGCATCAGTCTTATTGTGGCTTACTGTAGCCTGGTTTTCTACAGATAAGCAATACAGGCTTGTCAATAAAAGAACAGAAAAGGGAAAGAGACCAATATACAAATTGGGAACTAGACATAAATAGTGGGGAAGAAAAAATCCCCCAGAAGTAATTTTGTGAGACAGAAAGGTAAACACAGTGAGATTACATAGGCTATTAAACCTTGATGGCATCAAAGCCTATGTATTTGTGCATTCACAGATACAGGGTTAACTGAGTAGCTACAAGAATCTGAGGCTGCAGCACAAATTGCTGTTGAAGGAAGAATTTGACACCTATGTGGTTTTTACAACTGGAATCTCATTTTAACACAGCTGTACAGAAACTATGTTGAAGAGAGTGTGAGAAGCAATCTTATAAACTGCACTTACCTGTCCATAAAAATAGTAATTGTTTATCTGCTGGATATATGGTCATCTCTTTATTCTCAAGTATACTTAAATGGCAATTCAGAGTGTTTATTTTATGTATTTCATCACTTCATTCTTTTGTGTCCACTCTCTAGGCTATGTTATATATCTTTATGGGTGCTATATTTCCCATTTGTTCAGTTAAGTGTTCTAAAATAAAAGCAATTTTTACTCTATTTTACCTCTTAATGTATTGGTAGACTTCTTTGAACTTCAGTTTCAAAGTCCCCACATGCTTGTTTTGCTTCTTCACTAGACAATATAAATATCTAAATGAATAGCCTTGATCTGGAGACTTGTCTAAAACACTGTTCAAAGCTTACAATTAAACCTGTATTTCTTGCATGCTTTAAGGGTTTGTCTATTTGCTTGATAGTTAAAATTATTGTTAAAACAGCTGCAATTATAGAAACATAGCCCAGTGAATCTTTCCATAATAGGGGAAAGCTACTTTTTAGCCAGATTTCATCCCATTTACTGCCCACTGTGAAATACCCTCAAGTATTTCCTTCACAGGCATGTTCTCAAAGATAGTGCAAGTCACTGTTTGGGCACGAGGCTGATGCCTTGTTCATTGTTAACTTGAAGTGTGTTTTCTAACTCTGTCTCACTATCTTATCTCACTACCTAATCTATTTATAAAGCAATTGTGTGGGGAGATGGTTTCAGTTATTTTTGAGGAGTGAGTTTTCCAGTTGATGAGTTCAGATAATCACTGAAATAATGGAGTGCCTTGGGGTATTTGTATTTTTCCCTGAAAATTTTACAAGCTCTGTTTTTTCTCTGTGACCTAAGAGAAGACTCATGTACTGGACTAAATTTTAGTCTGAGTGGGTCTGCTTGTTTATGAGGACTAAGGTACTAATCATACACTTGAATATTTTGCTAGATTATGATCAGGTTACTATTCTTGTTTCTAGAGCGTATTTATATACTGTCATTAAGTTTGGATCTCTCATGATAAAAAATATGTTTGCATTATAGAAAAGTTTTAGGATGAATGGATTTTTTTCTGATAAATCAAAATCTTCTCTTGTACAGGCTCATTCTTGTTGCCTTAAGCTCTGGCAGTCAGTGCCTCACTGAAAATATTTTGTGGAGGTAGTAGTAATAAAATGGAACTTGAGTCTATCTGTGGCTTCTGCTCCACCACTGATGTTTTGAGAGGCTCGTATAATTTCATAAGTGAAACTGACCAGAAAAGAGAAAGCTGGGGGGCAAAAAATGAGCATGGATTGATTTTTTCACATATCACCTTGGCAGCTTCTAGATTTGGTCTTCTCTAGGGCTCCACATTGTGTAAATAAAATAGGGCCTGGGAGATACAGACTTGGAGAAAGGCTTTAGGCTGCCCTTGTTTGAGGTGCAATGGGATGGACTAGAATAATGTTCACTTTTCTGGAATGAAGCTTGTGTGCTGCGATGTGTAGCAGTAAAATACATACTGCCATAATTTACCATATTGGCATGAAATCCAGTTTGCTTCTTGGAGGAATGATAGATTCTGTCACAAGTATTTGGAAATGGACTGGTCTTCTGTCTGCTGCTCTGTCTTATCAGAATTCAAGCAGATTGTCAAGTATGGATGGACTTAGCCTTAGTGTTGTCTCAAAAGGTGTATGACAAATGAGCAATTTAATTTCAGTAGGATAGGAAAATTAAATGTCTCATCTGCTCAGTAGTGGGTATTAAGTTTTGAAGAGCAGCTAGGCTAAATGTTTTATTCATAGGTAAACAGTGCGACAACATCTAACACGTACTTTCTCTTTGAGGTAGCGTATTACCTTGCATACAAAAAGTGGTAAGAAACTCCAGAAGCCCCAGTTCTTAAAGCTTGATTTCTCCCACTTCAATAACCTCTTTCTTGGGCCTGCAGGCCTTAGGCTTTAGAATTAGTGTACTCAGTGTTAAAGTGCCTTTAGAAAGTAGCAGTTGCCCTTCTTGTCTGTCCAGTTCTTTATCGCCAACATTTGGGAAAGTTAGTTTAGAAAAACTATGGCTAAATTGCTGTGAAGGGTATTGAATTACTTTAGGATAAATTGACAATCTCTTGGCCTAAATCAATTTCATTTTTGAGTGGTCAAGTGTTTATCAACTTTTATTTAGAGTTTCAGCTTTCCATGGTTGCTCCATGATAATTACTTTTGTGTCGACCTGTTTATTGGATTCCTGAATGATATTGACTTAACTTAAACCATGGTTTTGAGAGTTTGGTCTTCCTTAGTTCTTTCAGTGATGGATTTATTCAGGAAGCAAATGGATGTTGTTAATTTGTTCTGTAAGTAATAGAGATGTACTAATGACAAGTTGTTGTAAGATTTCATGGTATAACTCTCTGGGAAGGTAGACCTAGCAATCACAGCATCCATGGGGCAATTCCAGCGGCATTATAAATGTGCTTGGTAGTTAGGAAGAAGTAAGTGAATACAGCATGGCGCCATATAAACTGTTACTGGGTCACAGAATCATCTTCAGCTTTCTGTTAGATTTTTTGGTTTGTAAATAATGAATACTATTCATCAGCATAATTTGAATATCAGAACAATGATTGGCGTATTCCACACCATTATTCCAATGAGCAAAACCCAGAAGAACCTCCTTACTTTACTTTTTTTTTTAACAAGAGAACTTGTCATCCGTCCAATAAGACATAATTTCCTTTTTTGTCAGAGTGCTGAAAAATTAGGTTTAGAGAATTTTATTACATTTCCCTTCAAGCTTTTTTAGTGAACATGGTGTCTCTTGACTCTTAAGAACTCTCAGATATGCTTTTTCTGGTACAGTACAGACAAGGTATTTCTGCTGAATGACTACACAGAACTGAAGAATAATACAAATGCTTGGTTTCTGCAATTAAAAATGTCTACAGCCTGCAGGGTTGTATCTGTATCCCAGCACTTCCATGCTTTTGCTACCACCGTATACTCTCCTCTTTTTAAATCAAAGTTGTCCTAATTTATTGCTTTCTTGTTCTGGAAAAGGGGTTTCTATGTGGTCAAAAATAGTGATATTTTAGGTTCTTTATATGTTTTCATAGCTTTCTTCCTCAAAGTTCTTTCCACCACAGTCTTTTTTTGCATCTGCTTTTCATAGACTTTTAAGATACAGGTGGGTCTGTTACATACAGTGTTGTGTTGGGCAAGCTGCTCTCTACACTTAAAACTTCTATCACTTCATGAAACTTTGTGTCTCTTTTCCTACTTCTGCGAATTACATTTGCAACCCTTGAAAGCTGAAGAAATTTTGTGAGAGGAAGCTATTCTTGTAACTATTATTAGTTTTTTGCACACTACACAGAAGCAGATAATTTTGACCATAGAGCTTTGGATATGTTTTAGTTAAACATCTCAGATATTTAAAGTGGAGTCACTGCTTTAAAACTAGCAACAGGCATTTTAATGGTATTATAATAATTTTACTAACTGTTGTTTGAGAGTTTTTTAAGGTTATAAATGATAAAGATACAGAAACTATTCAGGGGCCTAGGAGAGTAAATTCTCAAGGCTGTTGTGAGATTCTTAAACCAATTCTGATTGTGTCCTGTGCTTATGCCATAATTTAGCTGGGAAATTGCATTCCTTGGGAGACTAGGGAGCAGGGATAACTTATTCTTGCTTTCTCACAATTGTTTTGGCATGATTTTCAAGGAGAACAGATTTTTTAAAAGTATTTAAGGAACTTAGTAATGGGAGGTATTAAATACCTAGCCTTCATACATTTGCGAACATGGCCCTCTCTTTGTCAGGTCAGATTTATGAAAATTGCAACAGGTTCATAATGGTATGAAGGTGTCCAGCTCTTTCTTACAGTGTCTAGCTTAACATAAATGCCAATGGTTGTTAAATAGTTACATCAGATCCACTGAGATTTTCCTTGCATAGATAGTAAATATTTGAATAAGATGAGATTAGAAATTTAGATGAAATCTGTATGATTCTTGGCATACCAGAAGAAATCTGGTATGATTTTGGTAAGTATTCTTCTTAGGAATTCTGGTCTAAACAAAAAAAAAGTGTCATAATAACAGGATTGTTTTACCTGTTTTGATTTGAGATTTAAAATAACGATATTTAAAGGAAGGAGTTTAGGCCAGCTGTTAGAAAGAAAAATGGAGAAAACACTTGGTCTTGGAGACTCTTCATCGTATTGGCATAGACACAGTGATTATTACAGTCATGTAATCTGCTTCTGTATTACTATTCTTCTATGAAGCCAAAAGTTCCTGTGAAGACTGTATGCAAGAAACAGAACAAATGTGATACAGCACAGGGAACTGCAAGAGAGGAGGAAGGACGAAAATGGTTGGATATTATTTTGAGAACATTTCATAAGACAGCCATGCTATTTCAGACCTCCTGGTCCTTCTCCTCAAGAGAGATTACTAAATCCTTCAAAACAAGAATCCTGGAAACTAAATTTCATAATCCTGTTGAACACAGAAAAGCACAAGCTCAAAAGTGACATTGGTATTGTGGCTCTATACTTGTGCTCCTGGTAATCTCTGCAAGAGATGACTACTCATCACCTTTCCTGTCTATTGCATCTTTTTTTGCTTCAGTTTCTAACCTTTCTCTCTGCTGTCTGTTGATTAATGAATCTTATTTTTACCCAGAACATGTTTATCTCGACAGGCTAGAAGTTTGCAATGGCTCCCTCAGATAAGAAGAAGGACATGTGTGCACAAGATTTTATGACTTTTTTCCACCTGTATTGTTTACCCAATAAGAATAAGTAACCTTTGTTTTCAGACCTTGCCTCTCAAAATCATTTTTGGAAAAGTAGCTAGTGAACTCAAGGGATAGTGAGCTTTGGCTGATAGTTCATGTGTAGTAAAGTGTGTTGGCTAACTGAGACAAAGAAATAACTGTCATCTGCTTACACACACTCCATATATCAGACTCTGACAGCTCTATGCTTTCAAATGGCTTTCCAGGTAGATATTTCCCTGAGGTATATTTGCTGCAGAGTGCACAGTACGTGTTTTTCATTGCCTAGAAGACCTATAGATTGAGGTCAAATTACAAAGCAGTCAAAACTGTAAATTATAGAAAGGTATGATCCTAGTCTTTCAATTTATAGAGATTATTGGTAAAAAAAAAAGCTCTTTTTTGTTTCTCTAAAAGTGCCAATTGCTTAATTTTACTACTCCTAGTAACTGAAGAATTGGGATAGCCAGACTGCTTGCTGGTCTTCCCTACTGCAAATGGAAATAAAAAATTTCCTCCTGTATTACTTATCTATCTCAGTCTTGGTCTTCATTACTCTGGGTGAAATTGTCCCCTGAGCACATGCTCACTAAACATCTGGCCATCTTTAAGGCAAAGCAGTTTCAATTTTCCTAAATTGGATTCATGCATTATGCAAACGTTACTTCATTAGACACTGAGATGAGCTATCAAGCTATATTGTTTGGTCAGAATAATGTAGGCTCAATGCTGATTTGAAATCAGACTATCAATTTTGGATAAATTCAGTTCATGCAATCATTTTTGCTTGTGATTCAATTAGGACATACATAGTGATTGAGGTAAATGCAGTCAATGATTTTGTCTCTGTTTCTGACTTACTCTGATACCTATGTGCAATGTGTGAAACAGAATAAACAATAAAAGAGCTAAATTAATCTCTCAGAAAGTGAACAGAACTATGCCAGGCATAATTTTGAGCCATGTTCTCCTAAAATATTCCCCACTGAGAGTCTAATTATAAGACCTAAAATTACCCAAAGTTGATTTTGGCACTAGAACATACTGGATCCTCACTGCCTTCTGTCTTTTCTTTGAATTTGCACTGTGTGGAGAGTGCAAGTGAAACACCTGTAAGTTGGGGAATTTCTTCTGTGCTGCATGGGGCCAAACAAATACAAAATGTATACAGCAGCAAAGGATATGCCTGGTGCCTGATATTGCGGTCTGAATTCCACAGGGGACCCAGTTTCTCACCTGACATAAATGGCTGAATTCATCAATATGAATGGAAATGTGATCTGTGCTAGCCTGCTGCTTTCATATTTCTTTTTTCCTAAAGTACTTGCCCTTGTTTTCAGAATAAAAGGTTAGATACAAGGAGTTTTTATTTTGCATAACATTATAATTTAGTATATAATTCTTTTGCAGATTATATTAGGAAAAAAAAGCAAAGATAAAAGACTGCAAGATTGTTTGATTGCACTCACCTGAAATCTGTTTGTCTTCATTGTTTTCCCTGCAATGTGTTCTCTAACTCTCTGTTGTCTGAAACTGTATTTATGTAAATTGGTCTGAGCATTTCTTTGCCATCTGGATGGTACTGTAAAAATGGTGTAAAGAAAAGGAAAGTGAAAACAAATATAGGAAGCCTGGGAGAATATCTTAAAAAAGAGAAAATTGGACCTGTATCTTGAGAGCTGCCTAACTGGACCAGCACACAAAGTGTTTGACAGATTGTGGCACAGCTAGGTTAGCTAACTGGGAAGAGGCAGATTAAAAGAATTACTTGAGAGTTTCTTCTGGATTTTCAAAAAGTCCGGCTAAACTGGTATTGTGTGATTGTTCTAGATAATGATAGTTGATAAATTGAATGGTCAACTTGTGTAAATTCTTTACTTTAGCCCAGATTTATACATGAAATTTTTGCTGACATAGTAGTGTTTAGGAATGTGGCTTCTTTCTAGATATTTCACCATCTCTTACATATGGAGTTGGTTTTTTGTGTGCTGTTGCTAATATATTTCAGCCTGCACAACTATATAGGCAGTGATAGCATATTAGAACCTCTCACATTTTAAACTCTTTATAGATCTAGAGTTACAAGGATCTTTGTAAAATGCTTTGAATAAAATGGCAAAAAAACTAGCAGTCAAAATCATAATTAAATTAAAACAAGGAACATGCCAAAAATCTATCAGCTCCTAAATAAATGATCCAATTTATGCCAAGTATCACAGGGAAGCTAAAGTCGGGAACTGGGTTTGAAAGTGCTTTTTGATCATTTTGTTTCTAATGGAGTTTCAAAAACCCCAGCTTCCATTTTCATTTAGAATTTGAAGCCTCTCCATGGGCTAAATCTCCATTTGTTTCAACAGAGCATGTTCCAGAATGAGAGGGAGGACAGGGTCAGTTTTACATAGAAAAATGCAGACAATTTTAGCTTTATCTAGTAATTTGTTCCTGTGGAACCATCTTGGATTATAAAACTAAAATAAAAGTTGTGACATAAGGGTATAAGTACTTGGGGCTGATGTTACAATCTAATATGTAATGTTTTTCTTAATAAATACTGGATTTCAGACAAGTATTGTAAAGAACAGGAGATATATATTGCAAAACTTTTCTTTGCCAACAGCGGTTCAGACAGTGGTTTGGCTCTGAAGCAAATATAGGAACATGTGGTTTTTTCACTTTCAAAAGCAAGCACCTTTCACCAAACTTTGCTACGTCAAGCTGGTTAGAAAGGACATTAAATTTTAAGGCTTTGGAGGCGGGAAGACATTTCCTGCATGTCAGAAATGCATTCTGCTGTCACTGAGAAAATCTGCCTGCAAGTCTGTTTGCACACGCTCTGCAGAGAAAAAATGGTTTTATCAGCTTAAGTCTCTGATTCCACCTGTGTTGTACATGTTTTAGTGTGAACGTGGGCCAGATTTTCTGGAGAGCTTACATTTGAGCTACTGCAGCTGGTGTAAAAGAGCAATGTTCTGCGCTCCTAGAGATCTTGCTGTGATGAAGCAGCAAGGAGGAGGGAGTTGAAAAGCCAAAGTTATGGTGGATTATTTTTTTTCCTCACTTGTTCTCAGGCATAATATAACAGTCCTGCATTTCTTGATAGTCTACCATGGTTTTGCAAAAATAGTTCCTCCTTCAGCATACACAGTTTCTCTGATCTGAGGCTCTTTGTTTAGTACAGGAGTTTTCTCCTTGTGGTAGTACAAGCAGGTGTTTGTAGGGACACAACAGGAGGGCCTTGAGGTTGGAGCAGCAGAATGCTGCTCCAGTGGAGCTGGGTCCTGCTTCTGTCAAAGAAAATATGTGGTATGATGTGGGACCAGATGTTTAAAGCAAACTTCTCAAAACGGCTATTAGTTGGATGTTCCTTACCTTAGTGAGCTAATTTGACACTCTGTGTCCTGATATACAGTAGTGCAATAGATACTGAGCTAGTGAATGTTGAAAGTAAATCATGGGACATTACATGTTACTTAATAGAAATTATTTGGGGAAAAAAGCCAACCAAAACCCAACAAAAATCAAGAAAGCTTTGTTTCAGGCACCAAACTAAAACGTTCTGTGAACTTTTGACTTAGTCTCAGAGGCAGAGATAATGATGAAACTTTTCTGGGAAAATCATGGAATTACAGAATATCCTTACTTGGAAGGATCCACAAGGATATCGAAATTCCAGACTGAGGCCTTGCACGGGGTAGTCCCAAGAGTCACACCATGTACCTGAGAGGGTTGTCCAAATGCTCCTTGAACTCTATCAGGCTGGTTCTGTGACCACTGCTCTGGGAGCCTCTTCCAGTGCCCAGCCACACTGTGGGTAAAAAACCTTTTCCTAATATCCAACCTAAACCTTTCCTGACACACTTTCATGTTCTTCCCGCAACTCCTGTCACCACAGACGAGATCAGTCTACTCCTGCACTTCCCCTCGTCAGGAAGTTGTAACTGAAATGAGGTCTCCCCTCAGTCTTCTCTTCTCCAGGCTGAACAGACCAAGTGCCCTCAGACACTCATCACATGGCTTTGTCTCAAGGTCCTTCAACCTCCCTGTGTTCCTTCTTTGGACACCCTCTAACAGTTTAATATTTTGCTTATATTGTGATGCCCCAAGATGAGTCTGCCTCTGTACAGAGCAGAGCATGACAATCACCACTTTCAACTGCCAGGTGATGTTGTGCCTGATGGAGCCGAGGACAAGATAAGACAGATAAGTGTCTGGTAGCACATTCAACATATATTTTTAAGCACGTGTTAAAGCTAGGTGGATGGAAAGGACTTTCATGCTATCTGGACTTTCCTTATATTTACTGTATATTTCCTTATAATTTTCTTATATTTCCACTCTTTATTGTATCCTTAAGTGCCTGTTTTCTTATTGTAAATTTGCATCAGCTACAAATGTTATGGGCTCTCTTCGGAGAACTGGAAATTAGAGGCTTCCAGGGGGTGTTCCTTCTGTACACAACTGAACAACACTATGACTTGGTGCCATTTAATGATCTCCTGCCTGCAGCAAAGAGCTGTAAGTCCTTCCGCAATGAGGCATGATTTTGGTAGGGCTTAAGATCCTGTTGCTGTTTAAAGAAAGTATTTTGACTTCTTAAACAGTCCTAAATTTCTGGGATTACCAGTGAAAGTAGCTTTGAGATTTAAAAGGCATCTTGCGCTGGTATTGTGTCAAGTGCAGGTGTAGTTCCATCTTTGGTGAAATACTTGTATTAATCTTAGTTTTACTACATAACTTTTGCATATCTCTGCAGATGAGGTATTGAAAATGGCTAGGGATCTCACTTCCTGGTGAAAATTCAGAGGGTTTTTACACAGAATCCGTGTATATATTACCTGAAAAATAATTTTTGAAGGATGGATTGCCTGAATGTTGCTTGACTGCATCTTTTTCAGGACTAGTTTGAAACAAACAAATAAACTGGGCAAAAGAAAGTTACCTGAAACTCACTCAGACTGTGGTCAACATGAGATAAGCCTGCAAAAAGTGCGGCAGCCTCTTGAGCAGAAGGGCTGCTGGATGGTGGGAGCTGGCTGAGGAGAATGGGTAATTTGCTTTTGTTTTGTTTTTTTTATTCAATAAGCTGTAAAGTAACTGTCTCATTTGAAATCTCTGAGTTTCTAATAGCCCTTTAAAGAGCAGTTTTCTACTCAGGAGCTATGAGAACTGCTTGAACTTGAAACAGAGATACAGTGAGTGATTAAATACTTAGAGGCCTTTCGGATGGAATGTAGGAGAATGCAGATCACGATTTTTCCTGAGCTGGAAAGGAGCTAGGACTTGAGCTCAGGAGTTTACTACTAAATCCTACCCAAACCAGGTGTTTAGTGGTTGGTAACTATGTTGATTTTGGGTTTTTGTCCCACTCTGCACTCATTTCCATGAATATTTTGCACCCCTCTTCAGTGATTGTTGCAGATACCCAAATACAAAAGGAACATAACCTATATTTTCTAAATGTAGGATGAGTAATTCCCATTAGAGTGATCAGAAAACTGGATAAGGAAAGTAACCCAGCTCATATTTTGAAGTGAGACACTATGATACACTCCAAATAATACCCCATAATCTATTTCCATATAATTTAGTAAATGTTTGTACTGGGGGGAATGCAAAGGTTAACAAAAATCTTCATTTTCCCCTAAATGCTCTGATACAGTTAAGCAAGAAGCACTCCTTTAATAAAGAAGATAAAGGCTTAGGTGGAGGTGCAGTGTGATTTGCTTGAAGGCATATGACATATGGTAAATTCTACATCATGTTAGGAGGATGCAGTTGTTGGAAGTAAGGCTCTACAGCTTTTTGGCATATAAATTAACTCCCTGCTCACTCAACGATTTAAAATTAGTGCATTATGAAATCAGCCTGCAATTTTTAATGTCATTCACGTGAGTGTTCAAAATCTGTTAGTCTACAAATGCATTCTTCTGTTTTCTATAGTATACATTTTGCAGAAATTAGTTTTTTCAATGAATTATTGATTATAATACTTGCCAGTAACGCTGTGTCTATATAACGAAGCTTTTCTATCCAGGATACTATTGTTTGGCTCTGTATTTTCTTTCAGATAACCAAAACTGACACACCTATCCAACCCATAGGTTAAAGGTAGAGCTTGAAAATACAAAGTACAGTATGAAATATTGCTTCTTTTCTGCTTATTCTTCCAACAGATTCTCTGCAGATCAGTGTTATTTTTCTTATAATCTGTATTTTCCTCAACCCGTTTTCTCCCCTCAAAAATTGTGTATACTTTTAAAAAGCCTCTGAAGTAAGTATGCTGATGTTATTTTGGGGTTTTTGTTTTCTCTAGAGGACAGTTACATGGTAAAGTTGCTGTCCCCTTGGCTTGTTCACTTGCCTTGCCTTGCCTTTTCTTGCCTATGCTCACACCACCTCTTTTCTCCTCTCTTCACCTCTCTTTCCTTCTATTCTTTTAAGCTCTGGCACAAAGTTTGTACCATGCAACTGCTCTCTCACTCCCTCTGACCCTGTTAGGTAAGGTGGGGAGGAGAATCAGAAAAGTTGAGATAAGAACAGTTTAATAATTGAAAATAAAGTATGATAGTAAGACCAACAATAAAGAAAATAACATTAATAGTAATGAAAAGGAAAGAGAGAAAGAGTTCTGCTCTTAATATGGAAAACTGAAATATTTTCTAGAGTTATCAGACGGTTTTGAATCTTGAATGTGTTTTTCTGATATAATTCAACTATGCAAGCCCGTGGCTCAGTTTCAGTTTTTAATGGATCAGGTGCATGGCAACATGGTCTTTCCTACCCCTATTATTCTGTAATTCTATCCAGCTAACAGACTCTAAGAGCCCTGCTAAGAGGATTTGTTGATTTTCCTGTGGATGTTGGAAGGAAAAGACAGACTTTGTATCTGCATCTCCTATCTTTTGTGTTATAATAAAAAATTCAGTGCTGCCCATTATTCCCTCTATAGACTGTGGCCATAAAATTTTGCTAGACCTTTTCTTTAGAAAGGAAAAACTAGTGGGAACATTGAGGCTATTCTTATTTTAGATATGCAGGACACAGTACAATCTTTTTGTGTCAATCAAGTATGGAGGTGTCCCTGCTGACTGAGAGAAGCCATGAATGGAAAAAAAAGTTGGTTGTTTCCTAGACATAATACAAGTAATGCTTCATGATGGAGGGAATAAAATATCTGCTATAAAGAAAAGAAAGTGTATTAGTGGAAAGTGTATCCATTATTGTGGGATTTCTAGATGTGTCTACAAGCTCAAGGATATTTGGGCTCTTAAAGTCTCAGTTGGCTTTGTGACCAGAAGGACCTTTCTAAATCATGCTCTTACAAAGATTACAAAAGTGCAGTTACTTTGTAGTTCCCAGTAGCTGTTCTGACCTGCTTTACAGAGCACAGAGTCCTATATTTGTTAGTAACAGCTGTGTATTGACTGGCTGGGTCTTTGTTAGTTGTGAACACTGTCTTGAAACAGTGTGTTTAATATATTTGTGCAATTGCACAAAGGAGTGCAATTCCTGCCTGATATTTCTTCGTCTGGAGACAGTAATTTTGTAGCTGAGAGGGAGTATTAAGTATATTATGGCAGCAAAAAAAGCTAAATTAGTTAAAGGGGAGAAGAAATCTTTCAACAATTAGTCACTAAAAGTTTTGTGGGAAGGATAGATTGTAGACTGGACAAATGTACAGGTTTGGATATAACCTTAGAGCCATGCTTGAAGACACTATTTCTTTATGCAGGACAATACAAGCAGAAGTTATCCTCTAATTCACGGAGCTGATTCCATGGTGCTGTAGGAAGCCATGTAAGCTACTCCCTTTCTTGTATTCTTCTTCAGTCTTACACCTAAACAATTGTTTTCTACTTCTGTGGATTGACTGACAGAATTTTCAATTTTGGTCATTCAGGTGAATGCAGAGATTAGCGCCTTCTTCTTTTCCTGTGCTGGTGAAGAAGCACATCATACACAGTGTAGAACTAGAACTGCCTTTCTTTGCATTCCTTGCATTATATGAGAGCATTGAAATCTAGACTTCCAGATGCAATGTGCTGGACAAAGTAAATGAACAGGGGAAGAGATGATCTGTACATACTAAGAGAAAGGGAAATGGGAATCTGAAGGGAGAATCAGTTACTTTCTGGAGTTTAATTCATACAGTCTGCCATTGGCAGAGTGTGGAAATAAAGCCCAGGCACACTCTCTGTCTCCCTTGTCTTTCTTAAGAGTTCCTGCTTCAAGCTGCTAACATTACATGGCTAAATGTAAATTATTTAACATAAAAGCAGTATATAATCAGAAATACCATGTGGAAAGAGTGACTGAAGAAGATACTGAAATTCATTACTGATACATATTATAAAGTAAGAGGTCTTCTCTGTGTTCCTCTGCTTTCTTTCCCCATCTTCATAAAATAATTGATCTTTACTTCTGTTCTTTCATCATTTCCTACTCTCATTTTCCTTGTGAAGTCCTATTTCTGCCTTTACTTTCTTTTACTTACTTTACTTACTTTTACTACTAAGACCTGTAGCTTATGCTGTCCCAACTTACACCATTCCACATCTTTATAACATTTCTCTCTCTTTGCCAGTAGAACTGTTGCACAGTTGATTACTCTTCCATAACTCATTCTGTACCTGGTTTTGTGCCTTTTTTCTGCTGTTGTTCTGTCATGCTTACCAGTTCTTTAGCAAATGGGACATTTATAGCAGTGTCCCATACAGCAACAGAACTATAGTGAATTTTACCCTTCATATAATCTCTTCCTGATAAATATGATTAATATTAAAGGCGTACTACTACCCTAATATACAAACTGTACTGAAATTCAAAATTTGAGGGTTACTTGTATAAATGTCAACTCTTAAAGTTGTAACATTTTAACACTGCAAATGTCAATGTATTCTAAGTAATGGTGTTTTCCTCTGTGTGAAGTACATTATAATCACTGATGGATGAATCTTAAAATTTCCAAAGTTCACAGAAGTTAATCAATCCAAAGTTTTTATGCTCTTAAAAACCACTGATTTTTTTTTTTTTTTTAATGCATGAATAGAGTGGAAATCCAGGTGACTCAGTATTAACTAAGAAAATACCAAAGCAGTCAAAATTAAAATCCAGATTCCAAGTAATTTAAGTGGTAAAGCATTGCTTAAGGTGTATGATAGTAGATTCTCATCAGTTTAGACATCCTTATGTGGTCACAGAAAATATATAAGCAGCAAAACCTCTCATTCATTATACATACAATTACCAAAATCACATGTGAAAGAGAGCATGGGTGGGGGGGAGGACGATATTGAGTCATCAGTGAGCTTGTTGAAGAAGAGTGATGAAATTCAGCTTTGCTGTATTTATCTGCTCAGTTTCTTCTTTCTCAAATGAAAATCTTCAAAGTGTGATTGCGCAACCAGGAGCAGTCCTCCACACAGGCAGAGGTTCTCAGTTTTCAATAGTGGGCTGTCCAAGTGGTAGACCAAATGTGGGCAATCTTTAAAAATCCTGATTAAAGCAGAGTGTACATCTAATTCCTTTAGATTTGAACCATTTCCTTGTAGTCACAAGAAGACTGACTTGAGTCAGCAGAGGTGGACACGTATGTGGTATTCCAGTCTAGTATAAAGGTTGTTTCAGCTGCAGAGTCAGAATCAAAATCTTGTTTGTTATCATTTGCCACTCTGTTCATTTTGTTGGATGTCTGATTCAATCAATGCATGAATGTGTTTTTATGTATGTTCTTAGCACGAATTAAATTTGTGTTTTCAATCCTAAATTGACTAGGAATGTGTGAATCAGCTAAACACAGGCTTATCTTGGATGTGAAAAAGTGGTAGTAAAGTCCAAATATTTTTATTTTAAAAAGTTGTTGGTATTGTTTTGCTTTTGAATTTGCCGGGAAAAAAAAAATTATGTAGCTACTGATAGAAAAAATGTAGGGAAAAAGAATTCTGATTCATGCTTAAAATCATCAAATAATTCATGTTGTAAGGGACTTCTGGAAATCTAGCCATCTGATCATCTGGAAATTCAGACATCTAGCCCAGCCCTCCCCTCAGTGCAGGTTCAGTCAGATCAGATTGCTCAGGACCTCAGGCAGGGCAGTTTTGAGCATCTGCAAGAATGGAGATTCCAGAGCCTCTCTGGGCAGCCCCTTCCAGTTTGTTTGGCCACTGCCACTGTTTAAGAAAAAGTAATGCTTATCTAACTGGAAATTCCTGTGTTTTATCTTGTATCCATTGCCTCTTGTCCTGCCTCTGAGAACAGTATATTATATATACTCTCCCATTAAGGTAGCTGGGGAGCTCCCCTTAGGCTAAATAAATCAAGTTTTCTGATTTTTTTTTTTTTTTTAATATTTCATGTTTTCCAATCTCTTGATGATCGCCTGATAGACTTGCTCCAGTATGTCAATGTCTTGTACTGAGAACCCCCAAACTGGCACAACACAGTAGAGGTGGCCTCTCAAGGGCTAAACAGAGGGGCGAAATCATCCTTCAGCCCACTGGAAATGCTTTAGTTAATGCAGCTCAGTGTGTGGTTGTCCCTTGTCCGCACAGCAGGTTCACGGTCAACTTGTCCATTAGTCCTCAAGTCCTTTCCTGCAAAGACATTGTGTGGATTTATTTCATTCCAGCTGCAGAACTTTACATTTGTCTGCATTGTGTTTTGTGAGTTTTCTGTCAGTTCACTTCTCCAGCTTTTCAAGGTGTTTCTGAATAGCAACCCAGGCCTTCAGAATGCTGATTATTCCCAGCAGTGTGATGCACTATTTCTGAGAATGCCACATCAATCACGGAGGTCATTAATGAAGATGTGAAAGAATACCAGATTGAGCGATGGATCCCCAAGGAGTGGCAATAGTAACCGGATTCCAGCTCTACTTTGTACCACTGATGACGCCCATGTGAGCCCAGCTAATTTTCCATACACTTTATAGTCTGTTTATTGAGTCTCTACCCCATCAACTTGGCTACAAGCGTAATATGGGAAAACAATTCATATATTGTTTTTAATCTCATGGTAACTCTTAGAATTCCATTTTTCCCCTCTTCATTTATTCACAATGCTATTAATGAGGGTATAACTATGCTTTTAATCTAAGCAATACTGGCATCCTTTAGGAAGGGCATAATAGACCAAGGACACATTTGTGATATGGACATTGGCCTGCTCAGGTGTTGGAGGTCAGACAAATATGTGATGAATTCTGTGGCAAAGTTTTAGCCTAGCAATATAGGATTATTTATTACAGGGTGAAACTGACCGAGACATGAAAAACTGATATGAGGCCTCATGACTGGTTTATCTTTTTTGGACTCTATACAGAGGGACAAAAAATAGATTTTCCTTTCTTTATATCCACAATAGTGGCTAATTACTGTCATGGAAGGATATACGTTTTAATTGATATCCTTTAAAAGTTAATTTGATGTTTGGGAAGAAGAGTGGGAAAGAGCTGCATGACAAACGGTAAAAATCTCTCTATAGATTATTCAAAACTTTCTCTTCAATGGCCTTCTCATGCAGTAACTGATCCTGATAAGTTGATGTAACAAAGATGAAATGTTAACTGTGGAATACCTTTATTGGCTGAACTAATCTGCAGATGAAAGAATACTTTTCTGTTAGAAAAATACTGGTGCAGCTACCCATGATTGCAATATTCTCTCAACCCCAACTGATTTAATTTAGCAATCAGATGAAACAGCAAGAAAGCTTCTTCCCAGCCTTTCTTAGCTATGATTTATCTTCATTTGTCTGGCTCAAGGAATGCTGACTATCTAATCCACATGTAGAGACTGCTCTATTTTTAAGTCTGTGTCTCTTCGTGTCCAAGGCAACCGTTTGAAGCCAAGGAAATCCTAATATCTGCAGAACTTATTTCATGTGTGTACAAGCCCAGCTACAGCAGGCTATCTCTCAGGGTCTGTCAGATTATCAACAAAAACATATAGCAATGCAGATATCATGAATTTGTCTCCATGGGATTAAAGCTAGTAACAGCTGTTGCGGATTTAATAACACTGCAGATGTTTGAACATAGAAATCTGCTCCTTCCTTCAGCACTCATTTTTCACTTCCTTCAAAAATAAGTTGTTTATTTCCCAGGGTTTAGCTTTTATTAATAGATTTGCCATATTAATTACAGAGATATTCCAGCTTTCACAAAGTATTATTATGGCTGAGCAAAATGCAAATATTACATGCGTGCATTTTGTCTAATTAAGCAAATCACTGCTTTATTCCTGATGTTGACCAGGGCTTTGTGACCATCAAAACATTATCAGCAAAGTGTCCTAAAAGCATATGGAGGACCAGAAGAATAGGACAAAATACAGTCCACAAACTCATTGACAGACTCCCTTGAAGCATTGTGAAGTACTTGCTTTAGCAACCTGTAAATGATTCACAGGTAAGACAGTGTGGCTATGTGCTGCTTCTCAATTTTTTTCCACTCTTCATTAAAAAAGAGAAAGTGCAGGTATATACATATGTTAATTAAGGTTCACAGCTATCCTCCAAAAGACTATAACCTTATTCCTCATGTTTTAGAGGTATTTACTCTAGAGCTCTGAAAAAGAGTTTCATGATAGTAAGCTGTTTCATTATAGCTGTTTTATGACAGTAGATCTCTTTTGAGGAAACTGAGCTGTCCCAGGAAATGAATTCTGTAAACAATTAGAGGAAGGCAAGAGATAGAAGGATGAGATCATTACTCAGCCTGCTCTGAATTCTTGTTATTTAGCTAGCAATTTATTGGAGTTGATTCTTATTTGACTTTATATTTCGGATAATGTTTTATTTGTACTTGTAAAAAAATGAAAGCATTCTGATTTGGAAGTGACTCTTGCATCCATTTAGCTTTTACTTTGTTTCATCATTATGAATAGTATAGTCAAGACAATAGGAAATAACTCAAGAGATTGCAATTAACAGGATTTAAAATCAAGAGGAAAAGAGCAGTGTGTGATATTACTGTCCTTATACTTCCTCTAGTTTCTTGAAGCAGTTTGTCCACAGGTACTTTTGGTTTAGTTTTATAAGTAAGTACTAAATGTTTAATAAATTACTGTCTTATACTCTTTCTTACGAACTCCTAGCATTTTTATTTATCTATATAAATTTGTCAAAGTTAGTTGATTTTTGTCTGAAGTTTTGCCACTATTCTCTGTTAAACTGTGAAGGTCATTATTTTGTTGAAAATAATCAGAAATAGCACCCAGTATGAGCTTGAAGCAACATTTTGCTTCTTAAAAGCTTTTCATGGTCCTTGTTCTTTCTGCTCCTCTATTAGCTGAGTCTTCAGCTGAATATAGATTTATTCTTAATGGTACCTGAGTCTCAGAAAGGTCGTGGCAAGAGGGAGCTAATTGAGGAAGTCCTTGGAGTTTAACTGCCAAATATTAATAGCTTTATAGAGATTCTAGTATCAAGCTAGAAAAACTAATGTATTTTTATAACATCAGTTATGACATTCAAGCCAACACCAGGCCAGAGTAACAGGTTTTTTAAATAAGGGATGTTGTATAGAGTATTATTCAAGAAAAAATGGTTTAATTTGGCAAAATTTTCTCCTAATTCTTTGTCCTACAAATGACCATCCTAATTTACCCTTGATGATTCACAGAGATATGACTCTTGTTACTATGCAATGACAGAAGAAATTTTTAAAAGAAAGTATATTAATTTAAGGATAGGACATAATGATGGAGATTTGAGTGTAAAAGAGTAGCATGAAAGGCTGACAAAGTCTTTCAGACTTTATCTAAAATTCTTGAAACAAGGTGAAAAAAAAGGTTTTAAAACTCACTGGAAATCTGCTGGTATTATTTTAAAGGTATGTTCAGCTAATGTATGTAAATTTTTCTCAGCTGTATTTAATTTTTGTAGTTTCCATTGCTTGAGTCTGTTCTTGCTTAATATTACTTTGCTTTTGTTAAAGTAAATTATTTTACAGTTTCTTTATCCATCTTTATGTGGAAAAATTGAACTTGCTTCTTGCATGCCTTTAGAAAAATCTGCAATTCTAACGAATATTGCTATGAACTCTACAAGAGCAATTTCATTACATTACCAGGATAGGAACAAGTTGGGCAGATAAAAAGCTGCAGAATAGTGAAATATGAAACACTTTTTTTCTTTTTAAAAATAGACTTCAGAGACTTCTCTTCTAAACAGACTCTAAAGTTTTCAGGTTAACTTGCATGGATAGCCATAATATTTTAGCAACTTAATTAGGCATCCTTAATGTAGTAATATTGACTCATGTTCATCAGTTTCAAAAACCAAGAGCTACTTTATAAACATGAAACTTTCATGAAATAGCTAACACAATTAGGTAAATTGGCTAAAGCTGTTGTATTTTTACTTTGATTGATGATATGTTTAATTTTTGACAGTTTTTACTGTAATCTTGACCTGATGTTCAGTTTAGTTTGTAATTTATCACACCAGATACATTGTGATGTGGAGTTGGAAAGAGAGCATTGGGAAGGGACTTGGATCATTTTGATTTTGCTTCAGACTCACCACTGAATTTTGATCAATTCATTGCTCTTCTCTCTACTTTTTCTTACCTTTCCTTATAGATGAGTACAGACAACAGAATGCTGTTGTGACAAAGTTGTTTGGTGGGTGCCTGGATCAGGCATGGTCAACTTACTATACCTGTAAATTTACAGAAATGTCCAAACTAGCACACCCTTAAGAATTTATGGAATCCTAAAACCCTAGTGCCTGGCATTGTGCAGGCAACAGAGCTGTCACAAGGACTTCATAATATACAGGTTAATTGCTTTTTCCTGTATTTCTGTCTAGAATACTCAGAGCTAGTGTTACAGAAATAATTTTCTGTGGAAAAATAGAATATTTATGGGTATCTTAATATTTTGTATTTTAACAGATTAGGATGTTGCGTGCTTGTGCAGTTAGATTGATCCATTGTCTGCCAAAACTCTCTTCTACATAAATTAGTATGAATAAATTAGTATTAGCAGTATGAATTTTCAATATCTAATCCTGAAAAATATGAACTTAATGGGGTCCTGTATATCCTGATCTGGAATAAAAGAGCATTTACATACTCAGCATGCTGACAGGAATTTGTATAAGATTCCTTGGAATATTGTGGTGCTAAGTTATCTTTCTAGGCAGGAAAAAAATGGGCTTAAACTGGGATGCCAAAATGAGAGAAGGCAGCAGATGAAGGAATTTATTTTGGATGCTTTGTTTGAAGAAGGTTGTCTTAAATTTTTGGATGCCAAAACTGTGGGACATACTTGTTCTTATATCTCATGAAAGCTTTATGTTTTTTAACAAGCTTTCCACACCCCCATACACCACACTCTAAAAAGAGAGGATGAAGGCCTAAAATGCAACTGAAATGCTGCTGGTGGTTTACAGGGTAAGATGAAAATGGAGTGAAGTTTTGACTACCTCTCAAATATTTGTAGCTGTCTACAATAGAAGAGATCATAAGATACAGATTTTTGGACTGGGAGTGTAGTATGTAGAAATACATGGCCATGATGACAAAGTTGAAGACAAAACTGAGAACAGAGGAGGAGATGGATGTACTGGAAACAGAGGAGGAGGAGCTGTCAAAACAGAAACTGAGGCAAGCAATAAAAGCGAAAGAAAATATGTCATGATTTTCCCTTCTGCAACAGCAGTTAGAACTGTCACAGACCTGGGACAGTTTACTGAGAAAACTTTTTTGAATTGGAGACTTGAGTGATATGTGGAACCTTCCGGTCCTAACACTGTCAGCAGGCTGCAGGATTCAAAGATGCTCATTCCACTAGTTATTCCAGTACTTTTATGATGAAATCTCCCCACATTTTAGTGGGAGTCATATTTGACTGGTATCATCATTGTCTTCCAAAAAGCAACTGACAGCTCCAGAGCTTGTGAAAATGAGACATTTTTTTAGGAGTAAGAGATAATAATTGTCCAGAACACAAGTGCTGGTTGTTTTGTTAAGGGAAAAGAGATCATGTTGTAATATCTTTATTGGACGGGACAGTTCATTAACAAATTCCTGATATGACTGGAACAGACTTGGTTTGATCTCCCTTTGATTTTTGTGTAGAGTTGGGTTTTAAGGTTTTGATTTTTTTCTTTTCTTTTTAAAGGAAATCCATATATAGGATGTATAGGACATCTTATATATTCCAAGGGTTAGGTATTATAATGAATAGAGACTTTCAGATAGATGCTGTGGGAAATTTCTCTGTTGATGGTATCAATTTATGAAGATAAGGTTTCTCATAACCATAATGAAAAATTTATTGGGTACAAAATAAAATAGAGACTGCTTGAGGAAACAGCTTGAATAACGGATTATTGTTTAATATTATTTTACTTTATGTAAAGACAAGATCGTAAAATCATATATGATTGTTTTCTTGAAACTCAGCTGCCAGTTCAGATAAATTAGGTAAGTTTTTTCCTTTATAAGTAATTGTACTATCAATGTTCTTTGACATGATCATTACTTTTAAAGATTTACTTTCATACTTAGACTCTTATTTTCATTCTATCCTATCAAACCATCTTTTGCAATACCTTCTTATAAGTGTAGCATGTCATAGCTGATATGATGCTTTACTATCAATTTCTCTCTACTACATAATTAAGTTGATAGCTTAAAAGAATTTTACTTTTTTACTGAAAAATTCTGGTCACTTTGGGCTTATAATTTTCTCAGCTAATGTGTGAAGGTCAGCATAAAGTTCAGTTATTACTGGATGTCACAGCAGTCTGACTTTTTTACTAAATAATTACTGTGCCAAAAAAACTGTAATGTTTGCTTTTGTAAGTACTGAAAAAATAATTTAAAAAAAATCCAAGCCTGTTAAATTAAGAGGTTGCACATCAGTTCAACTTAACTTTCACTTCAGTTGATTTATTTAAAAAAGCAAACTTTGAGAAATTTAAGAGAATTATTTAATGAGGTCATGTTGATTGAACATCTTAAGAAATTTGATGTTTAAGAGGCATTCACTTACTTCAAAGTTCTAAAACTGACTTTCATCCCAAGCAGAAGAAGGAGTGGGTTGGAGGTGCAAGGGATAATGAAGGAGAGGGCTACAGATCTAGGGAAAATGGAATTAAGAGTCAGCAAAGAGCTTGCTAAGAACAGAAAGTGGATTACTTACAGATAACTCAACCCATTTATCCGAGACTGAGAATAAAGTCATTCAAAAGGTAAAACACTTTCCAAAGAACATTAAAACTTGTAGTGCTTTATCTACCAAGTACAAAGAGATTATGCACAGCTGGGGCTGCTGGTCACTGGCAATGCAGTATGACCTCAATACTGAATGAATACCTGCTCAACTGAATTAGAAGGTCGTGCTCTAGAAAAATAGATAAATGCACTGGAAAAACCCAAAGACAACAACTGTGAAGGACAAGCATACACATAGATCAAGGAATTAGCCACTCTTTTCCTGGTGCATAAAATTGCAAATTTACCACCAGCAGGTAATGTACGAGATGGGATGAGAATTCAGCTGAAATTCCTTTCCAAAAGTGACTAGAAAATGGAAGAGATGCAAAGAAGAGCTAGTAAAAGTTATAAGGAGGTTGGGGATTTTACTTTCTAGGAAAAAAAGCCCCAAACAATCCAAAAGCTGTTGTTATACAAGCCGTTTTTGCTGCAGTTGAGATGGATTCAGATCTGTGTGCATGATGTTTATGTATTATCTAACCCTCTTTTATCACAAACCCTCCAGGAGGCGGCTTTAATATAATTTTGACAGAACCAGGAGAGGAAATAAACTGATATATGGTTATGCCAGCTCGTTTGAAGAGGCAGGGAAGGTGATTTGGAGATTTATATTCTGAAGGTGCAACTTCACCAGAACAGTACAGCTGAACATTTTAAACAGGTTTGACATCATTCAGTAAATGATTTTTGATTGCTGATATGGGTCCTCTTATGAGGCTAAACAGCAGGAATGAAGAAGTTCAAAGGATAAGGTTAGTACAAGCCTTATACACAACTATAGATACACAGTGGTTCATTGCTGGCTGGAAATAATATTGCTAACTCTCAGAACAGTGAAAACAAAATGGTCTTCTCCAAGGAGAGGTAAATGTGTTTCAAGAGAGAGCTTGTTAAAGGATTATACATTGTTGTCACAAGCCACAACATAGTGCTAAATTTGATTACCCAATTCCATCATTCCAGATGACAAAACCAACCACAGAATCACCAAATTACTTACAATAATGCATTCAATCAATTTTCTGTTCCACACTCCTTGCTTGTACAGCTCCATTATTTATTTGTAGATTTACAATGTAATAATGTTCAGTATGCTGTAAAAAGAGTCTTTTAACTTCAGGTTGTATCCAGTTGAAAAATACAGCATTAGTTTTTAATCCCTCAGCCTATCTGGTTTATTAAAGTAGGTCTACAGTCATCTGCTCATAGAAGTACTTTGAACAGAATCTTTAATCTTCTTCCAGGAAAGCCTATATTTTATTACAGACTTGACAGATTCTTAAGAATGTTCATATGCTTTCAATAAGGTTATAGATAATGTGATTTTCTTTAGTACTTTTTTAGGAACTTTCTCTATGTATAAATCACAGTGATAATGAATAAAATTTTCTATTTAATGCTGATTTGTAAGGATTTTCAGTGTTAAAAGTTTCAATGCAGTGTAAAAATGCCAGTTTATTCCCCTCATATCTGAGGCCATTGGTTGTCCTTTTTCCACAAATACATAAGACTTAAAAATCTACATTATATCTTAAAATGAAGTGTGAGCAGTAGGGTTTAATTGAGAGATTATAGGCAGAATTTTGAATTTTACCATGCTGTTTTAGGTTGAAATTGTGGAGAATTTACACCTAACTCTAAGGTTTTTTTGATGTATGGAGGTGGATACTAATGAGACAGAGCAGCCTGAAATTTTGCAGCAAATAGGAACGGTGGGGTCATGCTGCATGCTTCTGGTGTTTTGTACCTGGATAACAGGATAGAAATTTTAATTTCTGCCTACTTTCACACTTTTTATCTAAACTAACTGAAATAGCCAAAGTACTGGACAGGCCAGTATAGCTGACAAGTGAATATATGGAAGTGCTACTACAATTATGCAAATCCATGTTGCTCCAACATGCAAGTATAAATCAAACTATTTACGTTTTTCTGCAGTTGTTGCAGAGAGAGTCATGGACAGTGCTTTTTACAAAGACAAACTTATTTACTGGGATCTTAATATAGAGTAATGCTCTCATGGGTAGCCATATCTATTGAGGAGCTGGTCACCAGATGGATGGTAATAGGAGGCTCCACTGCAGGTCCTTGCAGTAGTGTTTTCATCTAGATGTGATGGGACTCCTGAGCCATTGCTCCACTCAGCTCTGGCTTTGGCCTTTGGTGACCACCCAGCACAGGCATATATCATTCCTGCTGATTACCTTAACTGCATACAAACCCCCTTTCTAGTGACTATTTACAAATGCCTTCCAATTTACAATGTAATCTATCTTGCAGCACAAACTACTTAGAGGAGGAGCCTTTGGAGGAAAAGGCCAAATTCTCCACCTAGGATGTTAATCAACATATCCAAATTGCTGAGGCTAGGCGCAGCAGGAGCTGCCTTAGGGAAAACTGTATGAAGGTCTCACCCTGAGAGGACCTGCAGCAATCTGTCAAATCATCCCTCTAAGCATCATCTTTAACTCCCTGGCTGATCTGCACGGCCAAGGTAGCTGGACTGGCCTGAGGTAACAGATGAACTTGAAACTACATAACTGCCTGAAATTCCAGTGGTGATAGGGCTGCACCAGGCCAGGTGACGGCCAGGATCCATGAGAGTCATCGCCAGGCAGAGGCATGACTTCAATACAGCCAGAGATCAGCACTCCTACAAGGTTTGTGGGGCAGTTACATATGGCCATGGACTGAAATCTGTTGGGTTGTAGATAGAGGATGCCAGGTGAGGCTGGTCAGGGCAAGTAAGGTCAAACAGAAAACTTGTGGCTCAGAGGTACCACAGACCCCAGATGAGACATCTGTCATATGCTGCAGGAGTTTGTGAAATGCTGGAGCAATCCTTAGGACTAAAGCCTGTTAATCCACACTGGAGTCTTTTGCTGCAGTTAATGATGGCATTTGTTATACCTGTGATTTATGATTTCATATTATATACTGCTGCCTTTGTCATTGATCTATTCTTCACTTCCTTGTAATGAAAGTAATAATATAATGTATAAAAGTTTAGGATCTCAGACTGACAATAATACCTTCTTTTGTTTGTTACATATTACTCAGTTGTGCTGAAGCCCTCACCATTTTTTAGCAGATCTGGTAATCCTTGCTCTGATTATGCAACTGTCTTCATGCTGCATTGTGGGTTTCATAATGTCCTATTAGTGCTCTGGTTAGCCAGCAGATCTGTCTTGCCACCAGCTGTAGGAAAATACTTTCAGAAAAGTGCACTCCCAGTGGAAGTGATTCAGATTTTAATGAGCAGGATGTTTTATGATCTTTGCTAATAAAAATGAAGCTGGAAGAGAACACTTTCTTGCCAGAATGTGTCTCCATGTTGCTAGAAATTGCAGGCTATGCATAAACTGTTGTAATATCAAGCATATTCTGTCAGAATATGAATATGTATTATTCAGTTAAGTGTTACAGTATGACCATATAAATAGTAATAACGCTGTGTGTTGAGATGGGAAATCCCATGGTGTATAATGATACCACCAACAGAACAGAATACTAATGTGTCTTAAACACTCTGTGAAAAGTAGTTAGTGACCTCCCTGCTCAGGAACCCTCTTCAGGCAAAAGACCCAAACTGTTTCAGGTTCTCTACTTTTCCTTCCAAGTCCCTGAATTCCCAGGGGAATAGGATATATTAAGAACTAGCTGCCTACAGCTTGTGGGCTTACAAAATATCACTTTGTGGTTTTCTTTCTTCATGACAAAAGCTACTTGAATACCCTCTTTCACTTAGAAATAACCTGAACAGTTAATAATTCTTTTCAAATGTGTTCCCGAATTGACAACCTGAAACAAATGTTAATGCAAAATATAGCCTGATTGTTGAAAACTCTATCCAGCTATTAACTTAGAAAAGCAATATCTGAGACTACATTTCCTTTCTGCCTTGCCTTTCTCAGCCCCGAAGAAAACATATTTAAAGCAATTCTAATGTAGGTGCTGGGGTCATACTCTCGGGTTCTTTCTGAACAGAGTTTGATTCATCTTGCTGTTGGAACTGAGCCATGAGTCTGTCTTGCTACTTTGTCCCAGTGTCTTGGAAAACAATATGGATATGCAAGAACAGAGGTCTCTAATAAGCTCAGCAGTGAGCCTAGTAAAATGCCTCACTATCTTCTTAAATCTTTGTTTACTCTCATTCTGTAAGACATAGTATGTTATCTCTCCTGGACAGAAGTTTGGGCCTGCCATCAGTATTTTTCAGTAATATCTATTTATCATTCTTATTTGGATGAAGGATGACCTGTTATTATCTGGAAGAATTTTTAGACATTTTACATGTGCCAATGTTTTCGGCATAAAACATCTTACAACATCTTGTATATTATATATTCAGGTTAGAACAGTTACCTGTTTTAGCTCTCCACCTTGTTGTCTGGTAGGTACCATGTGTTTTCTAATAAGTAAGAAGGAGTTGGATATAGAGGATATAGGATGGGTACAATTATGGTAAGGCTATTCAGACCAAATCAGATTATGGTGGAGGCCTTTATAATCTGTAATTAGTGGAGGAACAAGATCAACAATATTTGTAGGTAATGAGGTATAAATGTTTTCATGGAGGAACTCTTTGAGTGCTCCATATCCATAAGTAACCTATTGTTAGCCTAATACTTCTTTTATCTTTTTTTCTCCCCCTCCATCTCTTAGCTCAACAGCAATTAAAAGAACCAGATTATAGCTAAACCATAACATTTGGCCATAAGTAATTGATCAGTGTTTAAAATACAAAAATACACAAAGTAGCTCAAGGACTGATGTGACAACACTTGTGTTTGTTGTCTGGATGTATTTGTTAGAGTTTGATTTGAATTAATTTTTCAGCATATCCTTTTCTTAGTGATAGATTTTATTTTGATGATTTATACCATTTGTTGTAGTACGGTAAAATCTGTATTGTGTTTTCTCTTTGTTTGTAAAGGCTGAATGATTTTGTGTCATGGTATGAGCTAGGAGGAACTGCATACTGTACAGCAGGACATAGTGCCTTTATCCTGAGGACACCAGTGGTGTGGACTAAAAGAGTTAGCCAAGAAATGCATTTCCTTATTATTATGCTTGAACATGGGAGTGAGACCTGAAGGATTCTATTTAGAGAACCATCATGATGTTTGGGCTTATCTCCAACAACAGAGCTAACCTAAAACTAGAATTTATTGCTGGTTTTACAATAGATGCTCAGCTGCAGAAATCCCCAGTATTTTGTTGTTTGGGTTTTTGTTGTTTTTTTTTTTTTTTCTAAAATTGTAGATGTATATTATGTTGTTTCAGATTTATATGAAAAAAACCTTGTATTCCTACCACAATTTGCTTCCAAGAAACCAGACCTAAGGAATTAGGTTGGAGAATCTAGTGCTGGAGTAAGATGGCATGTACTGTCAAACATTTGTCAGAATCACATCTAACTTAATATACTTCAGCATGGTGGCTCTGGGAACTTCATTTTTTTTCAGATGATTTATTACATCTTTGCTGTAGCATTCAGTGTTGAATAAAACTTGGAACCAAAATTGGACTAGCAGTTTGCCCGACATTCATTTTTTCCTAGGGATTCCTCTGACCTGGAAAAAGTGAGACAGAACTGTGGAGTGGGTGATATATTGTTTCAGGCACTGCTTTGATCCTGTGCAGCAGGACACTGTTCTGTGGGTGGAAGTTTAGCCAGGAACTTGCTTCTTTTGTTTAGAAATATTCTTCAGGTGATGTTAGGTGAATTCCAATTGATCACAAGTCTTACTGTCTGTGCTTCTGAAATGGTATTGATCAAATTATCCCTTTCCAGGGAACAAATTAATTCAGCTTTTTCACTCAAAATGTTTGGTGAGTGGGAATGTATATGTTTGAAGACCACTTTCTTTTACTGTCATGATCATGTATGAGAATAATTCTAAAGAGAATGTGGTCAGACAGGTGGTTGTAGAATTGAATCCTTGAATGGCAATCTTCATGTTGATCATCTGTTAACATCTGTGGAGAAAAATTGTGCAATATATTCCACAGTGGCCCCTGGATACCACAGGTGACACATTTGTGTGATGTACTTGATGACATCTGTCAGGACTCATCTGCTTGCATTATTGAACAACTGAAAGTAGAGGCATACTGATCACTTGCTTGAAACTGAAACTCTGTTCCTAATGAAAATCTTTTAACAGAGAGAGCTCCTGTTCACATGAAAACAGAGTAGACATGGGAAGCAAGAAGAGGGAAGGAGTAGTGGCGTTTTCCTTCTCTACATAATTTTGAAGCTTATAATAATGGAATGTCCCAGAAACTGAGGAGAGAAGACAGTGTTCTAGATAAAAAGTCGTGGAATGATGAAGGAACTGCTGCTCATGGGATTAGCACAGGAGAGAGGAACATGTTGTGTAGAAGAAAAATCCAACTTATCAAGCTGACTAAGTAAGGAGAAAGGAAATTAGCTAAACAAGAAATGGCCTAATTTATAGAAATAACAGCTAGATGCTTCTCTGGAGAGGAAAAAAATATGAACAACAGATGTCTTGGAGGATCTCTGAAGACCCAGTGCTCAAGATTTTTTTGGGAAATTATGTGTGTGGTTTTCACTTTGCCTAGAGTTCCCTTTTAGCTATGGCAATAAAACAAAGGAGCAAATTGTATGGAAAACTTCAGTTAGATTTTATCTTATTTAAATTCTGACAGCTGCCTCTGAAGTAGTAATGATATTAAACAGTAGAGAAATACATATTTCTGGGTTAGGCATCATTTGATCTGACATAGATAATTTATGATAAGACCAGTTGCACCTTTCAAGGACGTATTTTTCTCTGCTGGTTTTCAAGAAAGGGAGCCTTTTCGTTCTGGGAGTCTATCTCCTTTTAGTATTTTTACATCCCCAAACAGTCAATTGTAAGCCTACAGTGAGGCTGGAGGGAGAAACTAAGCTACTGATTAATATGGAAGGAGCCAGAGTACTGAGGAGGGTGGGGAAATAGATGTTGTCTTGGTGGTCTAAAAATCTTATGTTTGAAGAGCCCCATTCCCATCAAGGGAAAACAGAAGGTGTTTGTGTCCTGAAGATGTACCAGAGAAGCCTATGAAAGTGAGTGTTTAGCTGGGTCTAACTGAAGGAGATGTAAGACTAGGTGCATTTCTGTTTTCAGGTTCACATTTGAAGGCTGTGTATGTGTGTAAATGTGGATGCATGTGCTCTTAGTGGAGCAGAAATCTGCCAGGCATGTGATTGTTTAGAACAGATTATACTGTATTCTTTGAAGACCTAGTGCTGTACCATTTTGTGGCTTCTCTCCATGTCAATTAACTTGGCTCATTGCTGAAGAAGCCAAGAACAAGGAGCTGAAAATTGGTTTGCACTTGAGATCTGTCTAAATACAGAGTCAGAAGAAAAGGACCTGTACTTGTACCTGTACAGGAACCTGCTTCAGGGAACCACTGTCAAGTTAGCTATAGCAACTTGAATGGTTAACTGGGTGGACTAGGAATGCCATGAGACACATGAGGTTAAGGTGAAGTCCAAATGTTCTTTATTGATTTTATTTTTCAGACCTGGGTATCAAACCCATTGTATGATTTTAGCAAAACTATACACCTACTGAAATTTAAGAAAGATAAAAAGGTTGATCAAGTGTTTTTTTCTCTTACTGCTCTCAACACTCCTTTAAAATATTGCAGGTTTTGTGAACACAGTATGGTGTAAATGGTTTCCCAAAGAGATTACAGCTCTTCATTCTTCACAAGCAGGCTTGATATTCCATAGAGACTGCACCAAGGTCAGGGACATTACTTAACAAGTCCTGCTGGGCAAGATGAGAGTCTCATCAAAGCAAAAACTGAATCAGTGATTCAGGATCTAGCTCAACAGGAAAAGGTCTGAGTCTTAAGCTGAAGACAGGAACATAAAGGCAACAAAGAGATGTTGAAGGGAAACAACTTCAGTTCTTTCAATTTAAACACTTATCATTAGTCTAGTATGCAGCAAGTTTTCCCAGGTCATGAGTAGGCTATATAAAGGCTCAAAATTAGCTTTAAGAAACTTTTACAAGTGAGTGACAAAGATTGTGCTCTGGCATATCAGGTTTATCCTCAGTGTATCAATCTTTTTTTATGATCCTGCTCAAATAATTTCATTCATATAAATTAATCAGTAGTGAGAGTGTTTTTTCTTTGCAGAGCACTTTTTAGGTTTTTGAAGGCCTCTAAGAAATCAGAGGAGTGCAAGTTATGACAATTTATTGACCTTTTAGGTTCTTCATGGTAACTTAGTTATCAGAGAGCAGCAAAATCCAGTAATATCACAGCTACAGTTAACAGCTCACAAAAAATGGGAGCCTGAGTTGGCAGAGGAAGGGTGTTAAGTCTTAAACGGTTCATAGCCAGCAATAATTACTTCTCGTTTCATGATGAAAACTGCATTTGTTTTAAATACAGATGAAGTTGTACAACTGTTTCTCTGGTAAAAATAAGAGAGGAAAACACACAATTGTATCCTGCCCCAAAAGCGTCAATCCCTCATCTTTCCCCCCTCCCCAAACACAATATTCTGAATATTTTTTCCTCTTCTTTGTTCCCTCTTCTGCTTTTCTTTCAACTCTTTCCAGATTTACATTTCGGCATGCTCTTGTCAGTTCTTAAATAATCTGAAGCCCACCTTGCCAGTTCCCGAAGTTAGAGTCTGACATCACTCTGGCACTGCCGTTAATGTCGGTGCCTTTTTTGTGAAGGCTCCTGAAGCAGTGCTTGTCTGGCTGTGTGTAGTGGGTAGCCAGAGAAGCCATAGATCAGGCTAGACCTCCATCTATAGATCTGTTGCCCTCACTGTTGTCAGAATCCTCTCACAGATCCTGGTGGGATTCTTCTGGATGGCAGCTTCATAGCATTTTGTGTCTAGGAGGTGTTATAATAGGGATTAAAAATCAGTCATAAAACCTCATATTATGTTGGATGCTCTTGTTGCCTGTAGAAGATGATCCATGTACCAACGGCACTGGATTTTCATCCCAGAGTAGGAAGTCTGTTTTGTTGCAGAAGGAATAATAGATCAAATAAAAATTGGAAAGGCTTTAAACCCATGGCTGGGCTTCTGTCATATATGGTTACATTAATTTAAAGAAACTGTGTGGCAGGCACTGCTCCTTCTGCTATTTCTTCTACTGGGCACCTTAGTCATGCAGTGAACTTTCACTGCCTGAGACATTACCTCAGTGGCTTTATCAGGTGACAGTGATGACCACGTTAAACTAAAAGATACAGAAATATTTGTGAGCTGGCCAGGTGTGGGTGCAGCCCTAGTAAGATCTCAGTATTATTGTGAGGTAAAACCTCAATGCACAGGGCTCCCATAAGCCACTTTTCCTTTCTCTTTCATTTCATTGGAAAGATAATAATGGAGTAATAGTCTGCTCGGGTGAAGTGTGAGGTCTGGATGACAAATGACTCACACCACGGAGAGTTTCACTGTGGATGCTACCTGGTCTAGCAGGGAAACCTCATAATGGTCAGCTAGTTTCCAGAGGAAAGGGTGGCAAGGCATTTAGCATTCAATAGGTATGTGCTATAGTTAGTTATTTCTTCTAATCGCATTGCAGGAAATGACATGGCAGCTTTATTTAGCAATATAAAGAGATATTTTGCACACTGCTGTGTTTAATACCCCAAGTTCTGAACTACAGATGAACAAAAAAATTTATTTCTTTCTAATAGGCTAATGTTGTCAGTTTTATAGATTGTGAGGGACTTTTCAGACTAATGAAGCTAAAATTTGGGGGGAGGGGTGGGGGCTGGTTTCTTTCCTCCCCCTGCCCCTTCCCACTGGGGGAATTGTTGGTTGTATTAATCCTGCCAAAGAAATAGAGCTTTCTCACTGGAGACGAAGAAACTAGGAAAACGAGGTGTATGTGTGTAATTCTAGCTTTTTCAGAAGAAAAACCTTGGGAAAAAAGCTAATCTGCTTTCTACATGTTCACAGTATTTGTGGTTTATCACTTGAGTTGATGCTCAAAATGAAGACGATGAGCAGGTTTTTCCAGAGGTTATCTAAGGTTTTGAGTTCAATGCAGTTGGAAAGACCATCAATATTAAGCTCCTTTAAATCAACTTCTTGTCTGTTCTCCTTAAGTTGAGAGTCCTGGTAGAATAAATCCATCAATACAAGTTTGAGTAGCTTTCAGTGCAGGTGTGTACATAAATATTTAAAGGTAAAATGGGTCAGATAAATAACTAAGAGGTCCTAGAATGGATACACGTGCCTAAAATAAGAAACTCAGTATAGATTATTAAATACCTTTTTGAAAAGACTGTTAATAAGCTGCCTAAATAATTTCTTGAATCAAGAGAAGTAAAGCACAGCAACAGTAACAAAATAGCTCAACCTGCACTATTGTGACATGAAAGACCCAGTACAAAAGATCCCAGAACAGGCTGTGCTGGTGTCATGACTTCTGCTTTACAACCAGCATGACTCTGGAATCAGAGTAATGATGAAAGTACACAGATCTGACATTGCTCTAGTGACTGGCCTTTTAACCTAAGGAAACAAAAAGATTGAAGGGGCCATGGGAGAATAGGTATTCCAGCACTACAAATCTGGGGTGATTATGTAAGTTTTCAAATGCTGTTTAATCAGTTTATCAGAAATTCAGACTTTACAGTCCACATGGGAGTACAGTGTCCAACATCCAAAGGGCATTGGTCAACTAACTGCCCATAATTATGCTTGTAGGTCCTGAATGTTGCTTGTTATACGCTAATTGAGTGCCTCTGGGTAGCTGCTAGTGGTGTTAATTTACCTTAGCATCTCTTCACGGTTTAATTGCCTTTCAGACCTTGCAGGCATTACTGTTATCATCGAAGAGGAAGCCCTTGGGTGGCATGCCTGTCTTCAGATCCAAGCCATTTATAAACCCTCTAAATGTTTGATCTATGCTAATAATCTAGATTCTTTGTAGAGCCAATTGAGAGAAAAGATTAATTTCTCTCCAGGTATCCCTTTTAGACACGTTTTAAATATTTTGAAGGAAACATGTACGCAAACTTATCTCTTTTTTTATTGTCAAAGAGGCATATAGGTGCTAAAATTCTCAGGCAGTTGAAAGAAATCCGTTCTTGGCTACTTCTGTTGCTGCAGAATGCTGTGGAAATCAGGGATAATTATTTTTATAAACAGAACTTGCAACTATAGCCACTCAGTATTCCCAGTAATCTCTTTGAAAAGAGCTTATTTCATTTTGAAAATACTGCATAAATGTTTTAGGGCATAAAATATGAATGTATTTGTATACTTTTCAATGTTAAAAGGTACTTCAGATGGACATGATACTAAAAATATTGCCATCTCTCAGTCTTGTCTAGTAAGTATTTTAACTTATGCAGAGTTGTGCATGTAAGCCAGAAGAAATGATACTGTGGTTTGAGGTGAACAATAATATTTTCATGTTTGAATTAATGTTTACTTATAAGATAATAGACTGGAATTTGTTTAACCTTAAACATTTAGATGTACTATAAGAGACCAAGAATGAAAGCATCAGTAAATAATGAATTTATCTAACTGAAAATAAGAGCACACTCAGTGGCCTTATAGGAAATTGGAAAACTGGATTGCAAACATGATGAGAAATTCAAGCCAAATTCCTGAAACTCCAAGGGATATCATGTGAAATATAAGTAGTGTTTTCTTCCTTAAAATAGATCGTTCTATTAATAGAAGCTTGAAGAGATGCATTCACGCTGAAATGCTTTGGCTTGACATCAAATGTAGTTTGCTCTCTGACATTTGGAAATATCTCTCAAAATGATGGTAATGTTTAGACTTAGGATACATTAGAAATTCTTTTCACTGGGATGCTTCTGATGCTTTTGCCCTTGTTACCAAGGAATACCAAGATGTTATTACGAATAATAAGTAAGGCTTTAGACTAGTGTCTGCATTATTTTCTTCCTACAAAGGATATAAAAATGTATTGAGACAGCAGACTCTACAAAACACATTTAATTAATTAATTAATTTGTAAAATTACCTACTACTTTTATATTCAGATGAATACAAGTCTGCATCTGAAAGGGTAAACACAGCTGTGTCCGGCTCTACCTAAGAATTTTGCAGTGCAAATGATGGATAGTTTCCTCCAAAAACAGAAGTATGTTTTTCATTTTTTTCATTTTTCATTGAGCTCTCCTAGAGGATTCTTGAAAATATTAGTTTCAGCTCTGACTGCTCTGTTTCTGTTTATAGTGCTGCCAAATACAGGAGCACTTCACTACATAACTTAAACTCCTGAGCTTTGAGTGACATACACTGCTTCTACCTTTGCTCTCTGTAATCAGGGTATTTGTGCATCTGTAACATTTTTCTTTTTTCTTCTACAACAGAGACAAATACTCACTTTTTTTTAGGGATGTTGCGAGCAAGTGTTCCAGCTGTGTGCTTAATAATTTTTGACACATGAATCTTTTGCATTCACCAGAATGTACTGCTAACTCTTGAAGGCATGGATTGGTGAAGTGAGTGTTCAGGATATTATGCCATGACTATAATGTGCATTTAAATTTATTCATTTAGATAATGCAAATCCTTCACCATGAGGAACATGATTAAATGGAATACTTGTGTGGGGTTTTTTCCCTGGCCTTAACAATCAGCCGGGAGATGAAACACGCAGAAGACTCCACCAAGTGCAGTGTTGACAATAAAGATTAAATAGAGAATATAAATTCTGTGGCTTGTTTAATCTTTCTGCTTATTATGACAGTCATCATCTGGGACTACCAAACAAGAGAGGTAGCATTCTGCTTCTCCTTCTCTCCTGTTTATGTAATGTCACCGTGAAGGGAGAATTTTTGGACCGACAATACTCACTATATGTTTTTATTGCAATCTCAATAAAATTAATTCTAAGTACCGTTAGCAGGCACTGCTCTTAGTGACATGAAAACTGGCATGCTAGAGAAGACTGCTCTTGTTGAAGTTTGGTACAAATTCAGAGCTATTTTTGGAGTCACTGAAAACTCCAGGCTATACCCTCTTTTGGTGCTGCCAGGAAAATAACATGGATCAAAGTCTGAGTGAGGTGACAGGTTCTCTGCCATGATGCCCATCATCTCCTGCATTGTCACATTTTTGTCCATAAGGCTAGAAATACTCTATTCACCTTCTTGATTTTTTTCTTCTAGGAACATGTAGCAGTAGCTTAGGATGCTGAGAGAAAGTCTTCTCAAATGAGGGCCTTGGAAAGACTTACTGCTACATCTCGGGGGATATCAGGAGATGCTCAGACACCTTTTTCTTTCAGGAGTACTCTTGTTCTGTGTTTGCCAGGAACATTCCTCCTTAGGTGCCTCTGCATGTATATTAGGCAATCCAGTCGGTCTACCTTGATACTGTATGAAATAAAACATTTACTGCTAACAAAATAAAAGAATAAAACCATTAACAACAATTTCTAGATATTTTGCTACAAAATTAGTACTAAGTAGTTAAGAGTAAAGAGAAGATAATCCAGGATCATGCTTCACACTGCCTTGTTTGTGCCTTGTCCAGAAATCTTCACACTGTCAAAAATCTCTAAGAGAAAAAATTAGAATTACAGTTAGGTTATTTTCCTTTAGCATCAGTGGACTTTAAATGCAACTATATTTAATGCTGTGTGTTTATTATACAATGCACTTCCTTACACAGGCTGTAAAAGGCACTGTCATGTGCTTCTATAAGCACTGTAATGGTTAATACCAGTTACAGTACATATTAGTTAAATTCAGTTTAAGTTTGATTGAGATGTTATTTTCTGTGTTGGTAAGAGTCTGTTTTTCTGATCAGTTCTTTGATTTTATTTTTCTTTCCAGAGAATATAAATCTTATTAAAACTGACTATTATAATATATATTTACTCCCTGTATTTTCTTTACTTCCTGGCTGATGTGCCAACTGTGGAAAAGGCTGTCCAAAAATACAGGCTCTAGACTTTTCTATTGACTGCAAGGGTAAAACTGGATTATGTCACTCTTGTTTTGTCAGCTCCATTTTTTACTTTTGTCTTTCATCTTTAATCTTCACATTCTGTTTTCTCTATTTGGAATTTGCTCAATTTGAAATAATCTTATTAGGAGTCAGATCACAGACTAATAAGGCATTCTCTCATGCTTATTTCTATCTATTAAGCATTCATTTGGAGTTAAATGACAAAGTATAGATCCCTTGAAAAATGTCCATAAATGCAATCAGTTGTCAGTCACTTATCATCATGTAATTCTCCCTGTAGACCCCTATGGTAATCATGAAACCTTAGAGAAATTGACAGTAGGAAAGTGATTGACAAATCTCATTTTGTTAAGCTCCTTATGCTGAATAACAACACCTGTTTGCTAGTTTCAGGATTTATGTTCACTTTATTTGGAGGATTGTTAGTAGACATCCTCAGCGTCCAAGAAAGTCAAAGTGGTTCTGAGAGATTCAGTTCCTGAGAAGACTGGAGAAAGGTGTACTCATTTTCTTTGTAATTATGTTTCCTTTGCTGTTGTTTTTAGAGGTAGATAAATGTAAATGGTGTCTGTTAAAAATAGAAGTCTATGCCACAGACTAGTAGTCTGCCAGCAGATTAATTACTTGTATTTGATTTTGAGGGTTGAGTACTGGTAATTATTGAAACGTAATGGCCATAGTGTTCCCTTGCAAAAATGACCAATAGCCATAATTTAGCTCTGAAATGTCTAGCTTATGCCTGTGACATCAAAATGTCTGAAAACTTCACTGATGAAAATCAATGGTGTGGGTGAGGGTCCATAGTGACGCAGAGTCCCCAGGCAGGCGCAAAGGAGAGCCGCTTTATTGCAAAAACCCGGCCTTTTTCAGCAGTTAGCCAGTTATCAGTTACACAGTTTTAAGGCACAACACACATAATTCAGCCAACCACCATACACCACCATGTGAACACGTTTTCCTACCTCTAATTCAGCCGTGTCTCTTTCCCACAGTCCTTTTCTTCTTAGCTGAAGTACCAGGCCTGAGCCATGATTTTACAAAGCCTTCCCTTTATAAAAGCTGTACTTATCGGTAAAACAATGGTGTTTTAAAACCTTAGACAAACAGCTCTGGTATATTTCCATTTAAAAAAAAATGCAAGCACACAAGATTTTAATTAAATATTGATGTACTAGTTAAATTTTTTTATCTTGTTTGAATTTGAAGTTATCATTGAAAAAGATTGAACCTCCACAATGAAAATCTGTGTATCAGAACCTGAAAGTATGTCAGAAATGTAAGTATGTAATATGAAAAATTGAGCTGTTTTCAGAGTATTGTTTTCCAAGACACTGTACTTTTCTTTATCTTACAACATTTCTTGGAAATCCATTTGTTAGATTAGGATTGGACTCATATTTTATATTTTTAATTCCTAGAGGATGACGTTCCTGCAATATTTTAAGTATTGCAAATGTAATGTGAAAGAGCAGTTCTTGATCTGGGCTACAGCACACATATGATAGTGAGAATTTGAGTCTGGTCATATGCTCTTTGGAGTCTGGAAGGACTGAAAGCCCTCACTTTTCTGATATTATTAAGCCCCCACAGAACTTAAGAGCAATTTACTGACATAATATTAATGGTGAGTCAATACCTTCCTGGGGGCAAAGAGGGAAAGGATAAGGAATAAAAATGCACACAAGTAAAACTACCGTAGGATTACATTTCTTTGCTAGTGCAGGAATCAGTCGATCAATTTCAGAATTTAAACTGTCTGAGACAGCTTAAAATCTCAGTCACTGTTCTACAGCTACATGAAACAATGTTGTTGGGGACAAATTGTATGAAGAACTTACAATTTTATCAAACACTTGTGATTTTCTTCTTCTCTTTCTAATGGAAATAAATTCTGATAGGAACGCAATGTAAAAAATATTGGCACTGGCAAAGATTGCTTGAGTACTTCAAAGAAGGGAGAACATCAGACTTTATATATATTTGTTATGTTTTTGCCTTCACTGAATGAAAATCAGATTTATACTTGATAGAATGATACTGCAGTTTCAGATTAACTCTTCAAATTGAATTCTTAGTTACTGTATTTCAGGTATTTGCTGAGCAAGCTCCTGCTTTAACCACAAATTTCAGAAGAGTGCTTTTTGATTTTTAATTCTCCTTCAATAAAGAGGAACAAGAAGTATGACTACTTCCCAGCCAAGTATTGACCAAGTATTTAGCTACATATGTTAATATTTTTTGTGAAATCGGTAGTATAGTGCTTTTTTTCCCCCATACTTGAACAATGCTTCTAGCAATCCATGACTCATGACTTTGTAAGACTTTGGTGATACATACTGGTAAAGTCTAAGAAAAAAGAGAATCTGTCTCATCAGCCTAGTCATTACCAGCAGACAAACAATCCTGTCAAAATAGACCAAAGAAATTTTAAATGGCAAGGAGATAAACTGAGGACAATGTATTATTGGAAAGAAAAAACCCAGGAACTTTACTGATGGAAATTCAGGAAAGTTTCAAGGTGACCCTGTCACAGAGAAACCACTGGTGAATCAGTAATTCACCCACAGTTAATAGTTTTCCTGCTATAAATTACATTTTATAGACGGTTAATCCCCATTTTTGCATGGTCTAGTAGCTATTTCTGATGGCTTTCAGCTACATTTGAGTACAGACTTGGGAGATGAAAATTTGCTGGCTAACAGCATGTTTTCATTGTAGTACCTGGGGATTTTGGTTAAAAGAGATCATACGATTCTGTAATGACTTGGGGGAGGGTGTCCTGCCCAATTCATTCAGTGCAGTTAGGGATGTGAAACTGTTGAATTTTTTAAATGTTCTGTTATTCATCCACCAGCACACACAGGATTCATCACATATGATCCTTCCTGTCAGAAAGAAGATAGAAAACTTGTCAGAGAAGGTAATTCTTAACTGCTTCAGTCTCTAAAGGCAATAAGAGTGTCTGAACTGGGGCACCATCTGTTTGCTGAGGTGGTTTCTCAGCTGAGCTGTCACTGTGCTGCAAAGACCTGGTCAATGCAAGTTATGACTGTTACTCATCTTGTGGGGATTGGTTTCCTTTGAAAGACATCAGGATTTAGGAAAGATTTATTATTTGCCTAAGTCCTACCCTGCTGTGGATACAGGTAGGATATATGCTCAGACTTTAGAAGCTTGGAAACATTCCCAAGCTCCCAAAGTTATATACTGCTTTAATTAAGTATTGGGTACCCAAGTTTTCCTCTACCAAGACCCAAGACAGAGAAGAACTGAGGGGTGAAGAGGTTGCGCAGCCCATTTGGGGAGTTTTGACTGTGGTAGCAATAACTGTTAAAGAAAATTGAGTGACAGTTTGGCTGAAATGGAGAATGAAGAAGAACACTGAAAAATTCCAAAAAAAGAAGCCATTAGCAGGAAAGAGATAAAGACTTTGACTAATGGAAACTTGTCACCTTTATCTCAACATGTTCCAAAAGAACATGAGAGAAACTGAGGCAAGGAATGAAACACATTTAACTAAATGTAAGCCATTCTTGTGCTGCTTATACTACAAAGGGATAGCTTTCACACTTCTGGCAAAGATTTTTAATTGTGTGTTCACCAAGTATGTGAAAGACTGTGTTTCATTGTGTCTATGTTGTAAATTTAAAGAGTGATATATGGTAGCACTTTGAAATTTTCATATTCATTTTGCAGTAATTCCCATTCGTTTTACTGAAAGTGCAGTGTAGTCCATAAAAGTGCCTCTCACTTTCTTCCATTTCTCTTTCCATTTCAGTCTTTATTTTAAACCTCTTGGCAGGTTTGGAAGTCTACCTGGGCAAGACAGTCACTGAAACTCAAGTACTTTGGTGAAAAATCGTATCTTCAGATGTCAGTAGTGCCCCAGTATGCTCATCATCTACATGGGACATTTGGTAGAGTTTTTTGCAGGAAGTGTTTGGGGCTTTTTTTTGTTTGTTTGTGGTTTTGTTTGTTGGTTTGGGTTTTTTTTGTTTGCTTGTTTTTGGATTTTTTGTTTGGTTTTTTGGGTTTTTTTAAGGCTAGTTGCTAGGTTTTGGCCATATGCAGTGCAAATTTGGTATAGGCTAAGTATTAGCTCAACATTTTATTGTGTGAAGGAGATGCTACTGTTAATCTTTGGTTATAACCGGTATTTTCTCTTCCATTTCTGCTAAGGTATATTTTAAGATTTGCTATTTTTTAAGATAGCATGTAACAGACTATTATTCAAACAATACAACTTCAGAAACTGTGATGTAGGAATTTGGCAATACAATCCTGTGTTTATAGTGGGAAATATAGTCAGTGTATTGGTTTTTTTCAGTGGTGTGTCCAAGGGGATTGATGAGTATACTTGAACTGGCGACTGAAAGCCTACCTTGCACAGTGATACTGCCAGCTTCTCCCTGTCACTGAGGGAAACATCCTGTACTTACAGATTCTGAAGATATGCTCTTATTTAAATACTTGTGCACCTTTTCACAGTAGTGACATTCTAATGTGGTAAACAGAAAAATGTTTAGAAACTTTCTTGTGTTATTTTTTTTCTGTGTGTAAATCCTAGGCTCTTCATCTTCTTCTCTGAAAGCTCTTCTTTTTGTAGATAGCAGAAATGGAGATGGTAGGATATAATAACTAATCCAAATAATTTCTGAAATAGCATTTTTAGTCAAAAAAGCTTTTTTCATTAAATTAGAGATATTAGTTGCCTTTGACTTTCCAGTATTGGCTGACAACAATCTGCAAAACAAAATCCAAGGTAATTGCTATGATTTGTACCAGTGAAGTATTTCCATGTTTGGGATACCACCTTCAAATTTTTCTAACTTTCAGATTATAAGTGGCTGAAAAGAAGCTCAAAGGAAGAATTAAAAATAATATTTACAAATACCTGTTAAGTTCTACAAGTGATTTATCTAACCTCTCATATAAATAAAAAATATATTTTTTCCACAGGGAAAAAATGGTGACCACTTAGTTCATCTGGTAAAAAAAACCTGAAAAACAAACCCTACCACTCCTACCCCAGCCCATTTATGATTGAGTATATGAGTAACAGTCTTACCAAGGACTTTGTCCTTTCATTCCAGTTTCAGAACATACTCCTTTTTCTGTTTGACATGTCCATATAAAAGAATTATTCCTTGGACTTCATTTTCTTGCCACAAGTTCACATAAAATAAAAAGAAACGGTGTGTTTCAGATGATCTGAAGAGGGGCTGTATAGAAAGCTGTAATAAAGAAGAAGAAATCAGGTCTGAAATCAAGATGATTTAGAAGCTCAGAATGCAGATCTAGAATTAAAAACTACAGAAGCTTTAAAAACTGTTCAGCCTATTTATTGAGAAAACTAATATAAAGTCCTTAGTTTTGGAAATGTTCCTGCATAACACATTTAATTGTATTTTGATCAATGTTGACTTTTCACACTTGCTAGTTAAGAAGATTTTTTTGAAACTTCAGCTTCTTGCTGTGTGCAAATGCAGCTTTGGAACACTTGCATTTAATCCTAGAAGTCGATTTATCAAACCACATCAATGATAGCTAAAAGTGAAGGAATACGCGTTTAGGAGCATTAGTAGTTGAAGCTCTTGAAATGAGATGGTTTGGAATTCTTCAAGCTCAAAGGGACTTTGCTTTATTTGTTTTTTCTTTCTCTCCAAGTGGATGCTTGCAAGAAGACAATGTTTCAGAGCTACAGCTTTGGCCAGCAAACAAGACATTCAATGTCTGTGCCCTTATGATCCGGAATAAAACTTTTACAAGCTCTCCTTTGTCACTAAGATTCAGTACTGCATGTATCAATTACAACAGGATTACACTGCTTTTGGGGGTGTTCTGGGGTTTTTTGATGCTTTGGCAGTTTTCTGGCGGACAGGAATGTGGTATGAGAGATGTTTCTTTCATAATCTTTATCTACATGTCTCTGTTATAGTCCTTATATAGTTTGTCTTTTCTCTGCATATATTAGGCTTACATTCTTGGACACCTGCTTCAATGAAGTCATTCCTTGGCAAAAATATGCTTATTTCTCAGTGTTTCATCATTTCAAGTTCACTGGTCCTAGGACACTATGCAATTCAAAGAAGAATCCTTCTGAATGTTGTCATTTTAGTAGGAGAAAAAATGCAAGAATGTAGCAATTGAATAGTGATTAAGAGATGATCATACAACTTCTAAGACATCATTACATCTAAAGTCACAAACCCCTGCTCTGATGGTAGAAAATGGAATTTGTCACTGAGGGATCTAGATTTTGTTCTTCAGGTCAGGAACAGTGCTTGTTACTACTGGTGAAAATTGGGCAGCTGACATGACCCAGCAGTAGACCCTTTACTACCTGAAGAAAAAGCTTGTGAAATCCTGTATGATGCTCGACCTGTGGGTCCTGTGCATGTCTGTGGAGAGATCCTATTTCTGATGCATTAGAAACATTGTAGGGATACTTCTCCCTTTCTTCCCATGAAATGTGCAAGGGGATCACCATGCCTATAGCAATATCTGTTTCTGTTGCTGCAATAATCAAAAAGATGCTCAAGCTGCACTTGAGCACACAAAGAAATTTATTATGGAGGAAAATTGTGTTCTTTCTGAATCTCCTGCTCTGCCAACTTGTCTGCAGCTGAACAGGATGACTTGCAGAGTGGTGCTAGTGTTTTTCACCACAGAGAGGCAAAGAGAGTCTTGTTCCTGCCTCAAAGGGCCCTTACTGTGAGATACTGCAACTGGTGATCAGCTTTCCACAGTAGGTGTTTGTTCGCTGACTTTTATCCCAGTCCTCTGCATAGGACAGCATGATTAGTTCAGTCAGAAAAGGGCCACACAAAGAAAATAATAAAACATGGTAAAAATATAGTAAAACTATTAAGATTATTAAAGATTAAAAAGGGGCTTTAATTGTGTTATGAAAATAAAAGTACATTTTATAAAACAATTAGTTAAAAACTGGCCATGGAAATTAATTAGTAATATTTTTGTACTTTTCCTGTTTAGTTTGAATTATTTTATAACTAGTTTTTTAGGCTTGGGGAGGAGGGATCAAAAGAATCTGTGGATCAAGGTTTATGATCCTCTTCAAAAAAAAAACTTAATCATTTCCTACTAGGAGATACTGTGTTGGATTGACAAAAGTGTAGACTTATCATTTTTTAATTATAAAACTTCAAGAGCTCCTAATCCTCCTAGAATTGTAATCAGATGTCACAGTCAATTTCTGTTGTTCTTGTAATGATACATGGGTTTTTAATTTAAATTGGTAACTCTTTCCTCCAATCACTTGAAAGGGGACCTGGCAGCATGGTCAATTGAATTCAGACTTCTTTAAATTATTTTTATTGCTCATCATTCATTCCTTGATGTACATAGGCAATGTCCTAGTATGCTTTGGGGATGTGGATTTTAATCACTGCAAATAGCCAAGGAATTTAACGACTTAATGACAAGTCCCCCTGTTTTAATGGAAGCTGTGTGCTAATTAATGAGTACAGGTAGTTTGTCAGCTTTTTAAGAGACACTGATAACTAGGCTGCATTTGCCCTTTGGGAATGTGAATAATTGACTAAGTTTGGCTTCCAAATCAGCTGAATTGAGAGAAGTGGAAAGACTGCTGCAGATTAAGAAAATGCTATGATTCTTCTTTTAATAAAACAAAACTTCAGAGTTTTATGTTCAGCTGAACAACAAAAATCCCCATTTGGTCAAATCTAAAATAGTTCATTTCAGGTATTAATTTTAAAAAAGCAGTGCAGTAATGGGAAACAAAAGTCTAAGTACTTAGAGTGCAGGAAGCCACCTTCTTTTTCCCTTTGTACAGTAACTGAAGAGGCTGGAGAGGTTGTTAGGATTGAGGTAAGATTTGTGACAAGACCCTTCCAGGGTTTGGTGGCTTTAGTAGGAGAGATGTGGGAAGATTAACTAACTGAGAAAATACAAGAAAACTCTGGTCTCTGAATTTTTTTACCAGGATATAGAGTGGTAATTTCCAGTAGGCACAAAACAAATTCAAGTTGTAACTTTTCCATGAAAATAAAATTGATTCACAATTTTAGCTTTCGCAGCTACATACAAATGTGTTCATATCTATAGTTTTATCATCAGAACACAGTAGATACTGGAAAATTTCCCTTTACTCTGCTCAGTTTTTTTGTAAATATTTTAAATACTCTTCTTTTATCAGATGCTTGATTCCAGCATATCCCAGAACACCACTCTCCATCTTGGCTAAGATTTTTTTTTTCTTTCTGAAGTTTCTCTTCTTTCATAGAATCACATAATGGTTTGAGTTGGAAGAGACCTTCACAGATCATCTGGTCCAGCCCTGCTCCCATGGTTGCTCAAAGGCCATCCAAATGTGTCTCAAGTCTCGTCAGCTTTGAGACTTGAATGAGGCTTCAAGTCTCCTCACCTTTTTTAATTTCATTTGGGAATCTATAAAAACTACAACCCGTAAGGATTTTGTGTCATTTGTCTACTGAATACTGACTTCACGCCAACTGAAATCAGGTGAAAAGCTCTTACAGAAATTTAGAAAGGCATCACAGGAACAATAATTGATTTTAGAGCAAAGTTTGGCAAGTCTGGAAAGCTGTAACCCAAGGTAATTTGTGCTGCTAGCTGATCCTCAGATTATTCTCTTTGCATCTTATCTCACTGCTAAGAAGTTTGTTTACATTACTTCTAAGATGAGTTTGTTCTTCATGCAAATCACAGGCAAGCATAAATATTCAATGCTTTAGGCTTGCTTTTACTGTAGTTTGTCATTCAGTGCTGCAACGAATGGAGATATCTATTATGTAGGAAAATATAATCTGAACTAATTATTCTTGGAATTTTCTCCTACAATATTTATTAAATATTTACGAGTTGCTGTTAGCTTGTGAGTTTTTTCCTTGTTTTTAGAACATAATGGGAAAGCAGAAGGGGAAAAAAGTCTGAAGGCTTTTCTAGCACAGAGTGTGCATGCTATTTTTGCAGGGCAGATAAAGCCTATGTTGTTCAGGAAAATCTTCCTAACAATTAAAACAATGAAAAATTATTTGAAGGTAGTGTTTTTATAGGAATGTATATATGTAATGAACTAAAAAAGAGTTTAGAGATTTTTATCCACGCTTCCAAGATAGAGAGCATATGACACCTCAACAAGACCAGAATAGAGCCTCCATTAATCCTGAAGCAGTCCTGCTTGCTGATAATGGATATATAAATATTCTTCTAGCATGGAATAAATTAGGAAAAAAAGATAGTCAGCAAGAGGGCTTAAGATTCTGGGGTTTCTGGTGGAATCATCTTGAAGACCTGTGGAATATAAATGACTGCTACTTTGCAGATCATTTATTGAATGCTCTACTTTTACATTTGTTGTATCACTTTTTCTTGTTACGGAAGTACTGTTGCCATTCACCCTCATTGGTTCTTAGAGACTGCTGCTGTCATTATTTTATTTTATTTTATTTTATTTTATTTTATTTTATTTTATTTTATTTTATTTTATTTTATTTTATTTTATTTTATTTTATTTTATTTTATTTTATCTTCTAAGATCTCATCCCTTAGATGTACTACCACAGTAAGTAAACTGTTACAGAACCAAAATATAGAAAAGCAGGATATTTTTTTAGATGATGAACAAAGCAGCAGACAAATGTAGTCCTGTGCAACACATCAGCTGCTTTTTATGGAGTCCCTTAAAAATAAAATAGTCCTAGTCACTCTTTAAAAAAATGTGCTTGAGAATATAATCTATAAAACCAAAACAATAAAAAGCAAATCCAGAAAGCATCCAACAGCCACTATGAGATAGTTATTATTTCTCTCCTTTGGTTTTCTGCCTCTGTATGCAGTATTGGAGCAGTGCATCTACTTCAGACCAAGAAGTATAGTGGATCTAGTTTGACAAGTAATGAAAGTTAAACTATTTAAGTACAATATGCATGCTTTGAATCCCTTAGCATGCAAGAAATATCAGACCTGAGTACAGATAGAAACGGAAAATTTCAGTATGTAAACTGGATTTATATGGACTCCTGTAAAGCCTTTGATGTGGTCCCCAAAGCATCCTTCTCTCCAAATTGGAGAGTGATGGGTGCACTGTTAGGTGGAATAGGAATAGGAATTGCTTGGATGGTCACATCCAGAGGGAAGTTGTCAATGGCTCAGGGTCCCAACAGGCATCAGTAAGGAGTGGTGCTCCCTAAGGGTCCATACTGAGACCAGTGTTATTTGGTATCTTCATTAATGACACACAGGAATTGAGTGCACCCTCAGCAAATTTGCAGCTGACACACCTGAAGGATGTGCTGCCATCCAGAGAGACATAAACACGCTCGAGAAGTGGGCACGTGGGAATCTCATGTGGTTTAACAAGACCATGTGCAAGGTGCTGCACCTGTGTCAGGACAACCCCTGGTATCAGGACAGGCTGGGGGATGAACAGATCAAGAGCAGCCCTGCCCAGAAGGGCTTGGGGGTGTTGGTGGATGAGAGGCTGAACATGACCCAGCAATGTGTGCTCGCAGCCCAGAAAGCCAAACGTGTCCTGGGCTGCATCCAAAGCAACACGGCCAGCAGGGCAAGGAGGGGGATTCTGTCCCTCTACTCTGCTCTGCTGAGACCCCACCAGGGCTGCTACATCCAGCTCTGGGGTCCTGAGCACAGGAAGGGCACTGACCTGTTGAAGCAAGTCCAGAGGAGGGTCACCAAGTTGATCAGAGGGATGGCTCACCTCTTCTATGAGGAAATGCTGAGAGAATTGGATTGTTCAGTGTGGAAAAGAGAAGGCTTTGGCATGACCTAATTGCAACCTTCCACTACCTGAACAGAATTTACAAGAAAGACAGGGCAAGACTATTTATGAGAGTATGTAGTGGCAGGATAAGGAGGAATGGATTCAGATCAAAAGAGATCAGATATTAAGAAAAAAATATTTTCTGTGAGAATGGTGAGGCACTGGAACAGGTTGCCCAGACAAATTGTGGATGCCCCATCCCTGGGAGTGTTCAAGGCCAGTTTGGTAAAAATCTGGTCTAGTGTTAGACATCCCTGCCCAAAACAGGGGAGTTAGAAGATTTTCAGGGTGCCCTTTCAACTCCAATGATTCTACGATGATTCTATGATTTAATGGGAGATAACAGTCAATAATTTTGAAGTGAAGCTGCTTCATGTTATTCTTGTCTTTGAAACTGTCTCCCCTTCCCAGGAAAAGCTAAGTTCCTCTGTTTTTCCAGTTTGTTGAAATTGTTGAAGTCTCATAGTGCTTTCTCATCCATCTCATAGGGCTGCAATGAGCTATTAAGGCTACCTGGAATCATCATAACAAGGATGAGTTGAGAAACTTAATGCTACTAACACTAGCATGTGTGTCCAAAAATTCTATTCAGTCTGCTCTCTTGAAAATCTGTTTCTGAACTGCAGAAAAAACAGAAAAGTAATTGTAAGGTTCAGAAAAATGAAGATGGGATGAGTTGCCTCCATGTGGGAGAATTTGGCACAAGAACACCTGGGGTGTAGATCTTGCCTTTCACCTCAAAAAATCAAATGCGTTTAGAAAATATGATGCATTTATGTGTAGTCTAAGTAGTGAATGCTGTCCAGGAAGCTTTTGGGAGATGTTTAGTGGTTGTGAATGTGGAACCACATGCAGGAATACAGTGTCACTATTGTTGAAGGCCACAAATGCAGGTGTGCTGAGTAGGAGCCTCTTTTGTGAGAGCCATTCTTTTCCCTGTGGATTTTCTTTGTCCTTATGCTTGTGTCCCAAGCTCAGCAGACTGGTAAACCTCTGCTTCAGTGCTCACCCATGCAGCAGCAAATCAGAAGTCCAGTAAGGCACAAAATCAGAGATCTATTGCATCTTCCTGCTCCCCAAATGAATACTTGTCTTATCAGTTGCTAAACATACAAAGATGGAGATTCTCAAGCCTCTCTGATTTACAGTGCTTCATATTCCATGCTCTTAGGAGCTCAAAAATCTCTTACTGCGTTGGGCATTTAAGATATGGAGAATAGATAGCACCAGCCTTTTATATATTTGAAGACAATAAGGTTTTATTTGAACTGTTATTCTTCAAATTAACATCTCTTCCTTCATTTCACAGCTCAGTCTGTCCTGGTAAACTTTAGATCTCCAATTTCTGTGATCCTGCTCTATGTCTCTATGTCTCTATGTTTACTTTGAACTTTCTGACAGACTGCACCTATCTTGGTATCATGCTTGAAAGTAGGTCTCAAAATGATTTTCTAGGTGAATCCTTACCACGGTCTCATAGAATGTTTTTTTCATGTACCCTTCTTGTTTGTATAGCTGAAGACAGTGACCTACATCTGGAAATTTACATATCTTATGAGAAATTTCATTTTGTTTTCCTCCATCACATTCTCTAATTTTCAAATTCATTATCCATTCTTATTATGTCCTTTACCTGCTTAACACCATTTCCAGGTTGATGTCACATGGTTATTATTATTTTTTCCATGCGTATGTATGTTTATCTTTTCTATGGTTAATAAAACTATTAGATAATTCTGAATCAAGACTAGACCTCAATGAAACCTTGCCTGATTCAGCCATTCATTTCTTTTTTTGGTCATAATCTACTAAGAGGCAAATATAATGAAGCAGTTTTCCATTACTTCTTCTTGTTACCATGTTCATGTGCACCATAATCCACCTCAGTAAAAAAACCCCACAGGTATTTGATGGAAGAGGGAATGAGGTTCCCTGATAACTACTCTATTTCCTTCTCAATTAAAACCTTCTTATCTCTATTTTCTCCAGCCTCCTTAACTTAACCGAGGATGTTTAACAACAAAGCACACTTGTACAATCTTTTAAAAGACTGAAAATGTAAACTAAAGGAAAATGCTTTTTCATATTTCAACATGCTAAATCTAGCTGGGATGTTTTTGTGTTTTGCTGTCATAATTTTTTACAGAGTTAAAAAAAATAAATGTGTATTTGTTTTGAGACTTACTGAGAGGAAGCTTTTTGGCAAAAACACTTGAGTATGAAAGGATTTTCATTTGGCTAACACTGCCACTTAAGTGGGAAAGTGAATACAGTTTTGCAAAGAGATTTCAACACCTACTCAGCCCATTAACTGTTGCTAACAGATGTATCTGAAAGAATTCTCTCTCTGGGTAAATGCATAACAGCCACTTGCATAACTCCCTAGACTGTGTATGGTTAAGTTCTATTTATATCATTGTAGTGTGCCTGTTGCCAAAAAATCTGAGATGCTTCCAGGAAAGTGACAGCAATATGATCTACCATCTGACACGTCTTTTTTTTCTTTCTTTTTTTTTTTTTTTTCCTTTACAAGGAGAAAAACTTGCATGAGACATTTTTTAAGGGGAAAAAAAGTATGGTATGCTCAGTAAAAGCACTTTATGTCCACAACAAGGACCCTAATGCAGTCTCACTTTGTTACTGCCCAACTCCACTCAGTGTAAGTCTGTGTAAGGTGTCAAGGGCAGCATGGAACCTTCATTTATCAAAAGTATAGTATTCAACTTGGACCACTGGACATGCAACCTTACAAATTAATAAAATGTTCCCTTTTTTACTTAGTCTGAATTTCACATGTGCTTCTCCGTTCCAATAACCAAAATCAGCCTTGTGGAAAATTCTCAGCAAGGATACTTGTTTCTAAGATAGCCTCATGGCATTTCCTACACTCAAATTCTTTTGCTTGTATTTCATCTGTCTCCTGCAGCCATACAGTCTGTTTAGTGGTTCTGTCAACATGCTCCTTCAGTTGATCTAACTACTTATTTTTATGCAAAGCTTTCAAATCTAGCAGTTTTCTACAGATAGAGGGATGTAATACATAGATTTGCCTTCCATTAACAGTTTACAAAAGACTATCAACCTTCTAACAGCCCCATGTGATAAACCAAGTAAGATAAACCCGGTAAACAGAGATGTAAAAAATGTTTTTTCCTGATGCTTCTGTGGACAAATTTTTACCCAGCCTCATCCTTCTTTCTCCTCATTTTCTAGGAAACAGACTGAAATTCAAGTTCAACATTTTCTATTTTCTGAAAAAATCCTCATTTAGTGCCTCAATCAAAGCAGATTTGATCCCATATATAAACCATTGGTCTGGGCACTTGGTTGTGTCCAGATTTATGTGTCAGAGTGATGTTTTAAAACCCCCACAACCCTCCTGCCCCCCAACACCCTAACAAACTATGACTTAGTCTTTAAAAATGGAAATATAATCATGGCATCTTTGTTGACTTTGCATCTGTTAGAAAGAAAAACTGAGTTGTTCACCAAACTCTTTGAGCACCACTGATGCTGAGAAAGAAGTTCTCTGGCATCTCAGCTTGTGGGCTATTCCTCAAAACTGGAGAGAATTTTTACTATTTTTCATTTTGGTAATGAGATTAATAGAGGACAATGTTAGTAATGCTCCATTTACAGGTTTTGCATGGAGCTACTGCAAACACAACTCAAATTTGGATGTATTTATTTCAAACTGGTTTAGCTAAAACACGATCACTGCTTGTATGAGTACATTTAAGTTTAAGACAGCTATGAACTTGTATGAGAAAGTGAAAGTCATCTTAAACCTGCTCCTGTATTTTATCAATGTAAATGATGCTTGAACTAAAGCAGGCTTGCTCTTTTTTATCACTTATCCATCACTTCCAGATGGCTCACTTGAACTGCATGTGGGGTTGCTATGTTCTACAATGCAGGAAAAAATTCTATGCTGGAGATTTTTCCACATCTTAGTGACAGTGAGAAGACAACATAAGACAGGGCAGGCTATTCCTGTGCCACTTTAGTAACAAGGAAATTCTGCCTGCAGGAGGCTTGCTATTAGATAAAACAGTCACTTTTAGTGAATGGGGTCAGAATCTGTGTAAGAGTTTTGTATCTGCAGGAAACTGAGGGTGGCTTGGAGAATAACTTGCACTATATTTATGAAATAAGGCCTCCACAGTGAGTCTGATACAGCGAAGTGTGCATATAGCAGGCAGATTCTTGTTAATCTTTGTTCCCACATGTTCCCTTCTTGCCTGTAGACAGTCCACAAGCTCTGAGAGCAGCAGTCATCTTCCTCTCTGATTTCTTGGTAATGCAAGAGTTCTGACTTCTCAGACAAGTGCCCCTGTCAACACAGATGTTGATGATGATTTATATGTATTCTCAGCAGCTTGAGCTAGAATCTGATCACAAATATAAAGTTCCTTTCTTAGAATTCAGGAGCCACTGTCATCTTTCCCAGTGGAAATGGGTCATGGCTGTGTGTGGCTGTTGCATTCCTAGGCAAAGCATGAAAAATACTTTCAAAACCCTCCTAGCAACTGATTATAATTGCTCTCCTCATTACCATTCTCATCATAATGTGTTGCCTTTGCCCTTGCTTCCAACTAATAATCGATGCTTACTGATGGAGGTTAAATGTGATCATTGAAAGAAATGGGTTAAAAAGAGCAGCAGCCAGTTGGGTCCATAGTGATAGAATAAAAACAATTACACTTAAGAGATCAGAATCATTGAAATGGCAGCTGAAGCAGCTTCAGACCCTGGGGCTCAGTAGGAAGTTTAAAAGCCCTATTTTGGCTGTAGTTTTGAATGGATTGTTTCAGCAGAGTGGATTATAAGTGCCTTCCACTGGGAGTGCAATTAAAATTAACTGGTCAAATAAGTTGGAAATAATGACATAAGTAAAAAGGTGACAAATTTTGTTACAGAATGGTCAGACGGGAGATGAAGAGTAATTTACTATAGTTAAGGATATGAAAACTACTGAAAATTAAAAGCTGAATTGTCATAACAGATTTTAGTGTGTCGATTCAAATGGACTGTGCTTCCAGACTAAATGTAAATCAGTGGGGAAATGCAAAAGACTTTAAATCTTAACCACATTGTTTCATAGTAAATACTCTGTGATTAGGGGTCAAATTTTCAAGGTCCATCGCTTCAGAAAGTAAAGAAGCACCAAGCTGAATGAAAATGCCAGTAGATACCCAGTTCCCAGTGTTTCATCTACAGTTAGGAACTACATAGCCTCTGAGAATATTAGTGGGAAGCTAGACCCCTTTTTAAAGATATAGGTAATTGAAATAGATAGACATCATATCAGGACAACTCTTGTGATCACCCTTAGGACAGTGTGTTCAGTACCAAAGTCATCCTGCCCTTACATTATGGAAAATATTAATGCTTTGGAAAAACTATACATATGATAATGAAGAAAAATCCCAGTGTTTGAATTTCCCTATTGGTCATAATCTGGACATTACTCCCAGTGCCTAGAACAGAGAAAGGGAGTTCTGAGACAGCTTGTCTCGACTGAGCTGCCTATCAGAGTGCTACTTGTAAGTAAACCTATGTAACTCTGTTGTGCTGAAGACAATTCCCAACTGAGTTGTCTGGCATTGCCCCAACAAGAGTTCTTTCCATTTGCACACTTCTGCCTTAGCTCAGGTTTTACAGGCTGAAATTATGAAGCAGTGAAGAAAATTGTTGTACAGCAAATGCAGCAAGTAAACAAACCTAGAATCTTCATGTGTCCTGTACTGATGCATTTGGCAAACCCTGTTCCCAGTGTTTTACAGTTCTGTTTGTGATATGCCCATTTCCAACCACTGTGGAGTCCCATAGGAGCATTAGCTGTTTGTATGCAATGGAGAAGAGAGTATTGTCAGAATTTGCTTCTCTTGTACTTTCTACCTGAATGCTACTAATGGGAACTTTAATCTCTCTACTCTTTCTGTAATAAGTTTTATTCTCCCATTTTATCACTGTCTTTATTTAAATTTTTTTTCATGTCTCCCGCTAATCTTGGCCCAGGCTTAAATGGATTTTTTTTCACTTGTTCCTTTTACTAGCATTTGTAGTCCCTGTAGGGATTTCTAGCCAATTAGTCACTGAGAATACAGCTGTTAGGTAGAACAAGAGAAGATTCTTCAATTTGCCTCCCTGCATCAAGACAAGCAGAGGCAACCTAGCAGGGGCAGTTTCTCACCAAGAGCAGCACTGCTGTCACAGATGATAAGTAAAAGTAAATTCATACTTACTCCTCAAGGATCACTCCTAGATGCAATTTACTGTAAAAATACCAGATATAACTCCAACGATCTTTGTAAAACTTGATTTCGCTTCACTCCCAGTAGAAATATTTATGTGTAATCTTTTGTAAAGTAGCTTTTTTACTGCTGAGTACTAGGATGTACAATTATTTGACTGTATGTGTATTTTCTTTTTCACAATCAAAAAAAATAGTATGATCCGAAGAAGAGAGAACATTTTTGTCAAATTGATCTGTAGGTCAAGACTTACAGCAGTGCAAGAGCAGAGATTACTAGCAGAGGTTGTGGTTTTTTTTGGGATGGGGATTGGTTTGTTGGTTTTCTTTCCGATGCACATTGCCACAGATAAGGTTTAGACAGGAAAAACTACAGCATTAAACCATAAGCAGTGATATTAATTCTTGGTGATATTCATGTGTGATGCCTAAATCCCCAGAGATGCAGTATTGTTGCAAAAATTAAGCTTTTGATGAAAATGCAGTAAAGTTTGTCAGGGCCTGGAACCAATTTTTTTTCTACTGATGTGTGGATTAAATGTCTTTTAGGATTGCTAAAAATGTTTTTGGTAAGATTTTTTATTCACACCAGACAATTTTTTCCAGGTGTACATCACACCTCTCAAGTGAAAGCTTGGGGTAATCCTGTGGAACAGTGACCAGTGCAAAGGCACGCAAATCTGTGTCGGTGTGTGTTTGTTCTTTGAGATGGCATGGTGAGACATCCAGTCCTTTCCAGAGCTATTACCTGTGGATCTATGACTTCAAGGGGAACAGCCACATTGAACTAAAATTAGGCCTGTACTTAAACATGTACTGAATGTACTGAATTGAAACTTGAAGCTAATATGCTATACAAGTAACAGTATCCTAGTAAAATAATCTCTTTCTTTACAAATGCATTCACTCAGTCCAGTAGCAGTATCTACACCTTTATCTTAGGCAATCCATTTTTAGAATTACTTTCTCTAGCAGTAGATTTTCATTATATGCTCATTGCTGGAGAATATGTACTGATTAGAAATCTTGACACTGCTTCTGGACTCTGTCCTAATACAGTGGGTGTGCTTTGCTACTGTGCAAACTGGCTGCGGTGGGAGAAGAACTGGTTGGTGTTTTGAGGTCCTCTTTTGAAGTTGTGCATTTCACACTCCTCACCTGTCCTGTACATGTTTCAGTGCCATACATACCTTACAATGATAAAACACAACTAAGTTTATCCTGTAAAGCACTGGTGTCTGTGTTCCAAATCAGTGATTCAGTCTGATTGGTATTAAGCTCCTCCTCCTCTTGTTCTAAAGTTTCAGGCTGGGGTGTGTAACTGGAGGCTCTTGCTCTGGATTAACATGGAAACAGAAACAGAAGAAAGCAAGAAAGAATTTTGTCTTTTCTGCTGCTGCAGAGCAGAATTTTCCATTCTTAGATAAATTTGACCAGAATGAGAAAACCTCCTGAAAATACTGTGGTGAAAGCATTCTGGACCCAGTTCAAGGAGATGTTTAATAAATTGGGAGATCTTTAATAACCAGTGAATAACATGGTGTGTGACATGATAGTATTTTTTTTCTGCCTTTGTGTCTGATTTTGTTTTGGGGCAGGGAGTTGTTGATAGGAGTAAGTGAAGCAAAGAGCCTGTATGGCCGCCAAAACTTTCTTTAATTGCTTGTGAAACACCTACCAACTTACTGCTACTCTCCTTTCTGCACCCATACTGTCAGCACAAATGTGCTGCTAGAAGGTTATAATGATGTTGCTTGCCTACCCAGTGCTTTAGAAACAGGAAATGATGACAACAGAAAAAGCCTGAAGTATGAACTCTACAAGGAAAAAATGTTACAATAGGTTCCTCTTTGTCTTTTCTATCTTATTATTCATTTGTTGTGTCCTTTATAGATAAAGTCTATGGAGGTACCAAAAATCTATCGAATCCTTGAACTATTAGTATAAAAAGTTACCTTCAATGATGGATGTTTGAAATTTCTTGCTGCTTCTTGTTTTGAGGATGTATTAGATATTTTACCACCTTATTTCTGGTGAACTACAAGTATGCTCTATTAAAAGGCAAAGCTGAAACTTTTGCCAGGCTCAGAATCATGAAAGTGAGAGGAGAGGACGATTTCTGTTATAAAAAGCACTGCCACACTTTCCAAACTGCCCTCCAAATTCCTTGTTTATTTACACATTTCTCATATGGATTTCAGTTTTAGAAAAAAAGTACAAATTCCATATGTATTTACTAGTCATTTTAACTGAGATAAAAATTCATGCTCTTTTTGGATATTTTTTTCCCCCTTGAAACTTGTAAACATAGTTTGGGACTGTTTTAAAACTCTCTTGGTCTCTGAATGGTGAGCTCACAGTAATGTAGTCCATTAAACCCGGGAGGGATTATTCAATTGTTATAGGACGCTGGAAAGGCAAACAAAAGTCAAGGAAATAGTGTGCATTATGAGAGAAGCATTTGAAAATTATTTTGAAGAGAGGACATGTTTTTGTCTGTATCTTCTACAGCAAGCAGTAGAAAAATGCCTCATCCTCTTGTAGACAATATGAAATCCATTGATGTGGAAAGTAGCAAAGGCAGAAAATTGAATATGTCATAGATTGTAACAGAGTGAAGTTCAAACAGCCTGTTTGGATAATAGACTGCCATAAACACATCAATGGAAAGCATGCCAGCTGAAATTACAGAGGATTTTTTCTAGGTCTGAGAAATGTATATTCCAAAGTAATGTTTTCTATTCCAGGAAGACTTAGGTAGTGAATTCGAACTATATTTGCAGTTCCATCACAGCTTTAGAATATTTAGAATATTTAGCATGCAATATGCAGGTAGATGCTTTCTCTTTTTACATGTTATTCCTGTCCTTTCTGTCTTTCTGTCCTTTTTTTCTGCCCTTATTTTTAACATTTTCTATTCTTTATTTTTAATGTCCCCTTTCTTATCATTTTTTTTAATGCTTTGAAAACATTAATTGGGGAAGGGTCTAGAATGTGTGATAATATGGTGATAAGCAAAACTGATCTTGGGTCTCTAAATACTGCTAGAATGCATAAATATACTAAATTGATTTTTTTTTTAAGGAATGATTGCTGGATTACTGTTTCTGTAGTTAGGTTGGTATACTTACCACCAGCCCCCAAAAATGCACTTGCACACACATTCATGCACACATACGAGCCAGGTTTCCTCTTATGGATGAAGATGGCTTTTAACCCATGTAGACGAAGTCTTCAAGCAGGCTAGTGAAAGTCATCAGAAACTCTGGGGATGAGATTCAGTCACTTAAAAATAAGTTGGGACAAAACTTGTTATACATAAATTTAATAGAGAGTGTGCATTTGTTTTGTTAGGATATGAAACTACTTTTATGGATAAAATACGGGGTGGAAGGCCTGGGGAGGGTCTGTCTGAGGTAGCTGGAGGTACTTTCCCACTACCAGAAAGTGCTGCCCCTTGGATCAAGCAGGGCTCTGTGGAGGACCTCCATCCTTCGGAAGGTGGCTCTGCACTTGCTGTGGTGCCCTTTGGCAGTGCTGCATTGCAGGGCTCTGCATGGCCTGCCCTGAGTCATGAGGAGGCACCAAGTTACACCTGTGGCTAATGAGGGCTTTTTCATGTAATGTGTACATGTATTACATTACAGAGCAGAACAGGCTCTTTGGTCTAGGCTGTGACGAATGAAAGGCATTACTGGAGTGGATGGCAATTCATATCACTTCAACTTCCAGCCTGCCGTCAGCTAATAATGGCTTTGTCAATAATGATTTGGTGGGAATGATTTCTTTTTTTATAATACCGGTCATTGAGAAGCATCCCAAAGTGATCTATAGCCTAATTTACTTATTACTCAGAAATTGCTTCTTTTACTAGTAAAGTGCAGCTTTGGATAAAAGGTGGTAACTACAGCTCAAAATCTACTTGCTAGAGACAGGTGGGAAATAGAAGTGGTTCTTAGTAAGGTCATAGTATCATAGAATATTTTGGATTGGAAGGGAGCTTTCAACTGTATGTTGAAAAAAGACTCACTGTAAATACTTAAACTTACAGATTTACTTTTGACTAAAGAAGAGTGGGAATTTGAATTTCTGTTCATCAGACTATGAGATCTTGATGTCAGTAGGGAATGATGAAACAAGAAAACCATCTACACAATTGTGAATAGTTTATAGCTCCTTTATGGTCTGGGGTCTAAAGAGGAAGGGACTGCAAGTTTCTTGACCAGTTTCTTTTGAGGCCCTTCTGCACAGACAGAAATGTGATCTCATGCAGAATACAAGTAGATCTGTGTATGATAATATGCATTTCAACATACAGTTGCTGTTGTGATAACAAATGATAACAGAAGATATTTCAAAGCAAAAAACTTATTTGTTGTTAGTATAATCGTATGTTTGCTTGTTTTGATTTAAATGCCTATTTTTATTTCACAGGTTTTTTTGAGACAAATATTCCAAGATTTTTATATAATGTCCTGATAAATGAAGAAACTTGATGTTTCTTTTTCACATGTAGTCACAGAATTGTGGGATGGCTGAGTCTGTAAGGACTCTCTTAAGATCATTTTAGTCTCACCCCTTGCACAGGGCATGGCAAACCAGAGCATGTTGTCTGGGCCCGTGTCAGTTGGGTTTTTTAATATGTCCACAAACGGATACTCCACAAGCTTCTTGGGCGGTCTGTTCTGATAGTTGACAACTACTGCAGTAAAAATGCATCTTGTATTCAGAAGGAATTTCAACAGTAATCTCCATCACAGAGTGAACAAACGTATTCTTTAAGTGCAATATTGCTTTAAAAAGAAGAAATTATTACTCCTATTCTAAGAAAAGTCAACTGAATTCAAAGGAATTCTTTTCCTTTTTAGTCAAATATGAAAAAGTTTTTCATATGAATTCAAAAAGTTCTTTGAAGAAATAAGAATAAAATCTTCACAGGAAGTATTTTAGACAGGATTTCAGTTTTTCTAGAATTGAACGCAAACAAGAGTAGCTTAAAACACTGTAAGATAAGAATGAATTCTAGTCTTGGGAAATTATTCACTCAGCAGGAGGATAACAAAAGAAACTTCAACAGTGTTCATATGTGGAGTCTTCTCAGAGAAATGAACAGCAACACTGATAAAATCATAATTGTTTGGATACTGGCTATGCTTATCAAGTTAGAAGTGTATTTAAAAGCCTGCTGAACTACTTTGAAAAGTGCTAGGAACCAATTAGAATGTTTTCTTCTATGATGTGATCTCCCAGGAATGCAGAGCTTTTGCAATGGAGTCCACTTATTTAGTTGTCTGAAAATACATTATGGATGCTAAGTGCAGCTCTCAAGTTTGAAGTTTGTATATTCTAGTTTATGTGAATTTTGTTTTTCAACTGCCCTTCATACAGTGGTAGAAGTCTGTTTGGACTATTGTATCTCCTTGGAACATCTGTTTTTGGCACCAATGAAGATAATACTGAAATTAATCTTCAACAAGACCTTGATTTCACACTGTGGCCAAGTGAAAAAGTGCATGAAAAGGTGTGTGTTAGGAAATCATGTGTTACACTGGGTGATGGAGAGTGAGAAACAATCACAGGTTTATTCAATATCCATGTCAAGGGAAAAACCACATCTGACAATCCTACATCTGAATGAATCCAGAGTTTGGGATAGGTTCTACTTCTTTTCTGCGTCTTTAGATGGCACTCTTTCAAATTTAATTACCTGCAGTTAGGCTACTGTGGTTTTAACCCCAGCAGGCAACTAAGCCCCACACAGGCATACACCTCAGTGGGATGGAGAGAGAAAGGGAAGGGTGAAAGTGAGAAAATTCATGGGTTGAGATCAAGGCAGTTTAACAGGTAAAGCAAAAGCTATGCATGCAAGGAAAGTAAAACAAGAAATGCATTCACTAATAATCAGGCGCAGACAATGTTCAGCCATCTCCAGGAAGGCAGGGCTCCATCACGCTGGACCCACTGACGGATGCACAGGTGGTGCCCAAGCAGTGATAGGCACCTGTTGTTTTTTGAAATCTGTTTAGATAGCTACAGAAGATAAGTAGCCTGATTGTCTGGAGGTTTTGAGCCCTGTATTTATTATCACTAGATAACTTTTTATTATATTTTTCCTGTTGACCTTCATCAGGTCTGTAAACAGTTGCTAGAACTCTTCAAACAAGATATTAACAAAGTTTCTAAATAGTATATGTGTTTATTGATTTAGTGTTTACCCAGGTTTTGAAATTATGATATGGAAGATGGATTTACTTAAAGAAAAATTCAAACCTCCACACCATCTGGAGCAAATCCGGAATTTGTTGAATTTTACCCTTCTAGAACGTTGTTTTTTATTTTGCTCCTAAAGCTTGTTCAAAGAGAAGCTGACCTTTTTAGAGAACCCAATTATGTTTAGAAATCTCAGCCAATATTCAGATGCTCTAATAGTTCCTATTGTGAAAAAACATTTTGGAAATATTGACCCTTTGGTAACGCACTGTCAACTGTAGGAGCCGCAAGGCTTCATACTGACTTACAACAGCTGAAGTTGCACAAAATTATGCATTGTGCTGATTTTCATTATCATATTTTATGTGGGTGTTTTTTCCCCATCAAGAAGTCCAAGTAAATAGCCAAAATAAGACAGTTTTGAAAACAGTGTGTGAAGGGCTTTGGAGTGGACGTTTTATAAGTAAATAAAAGCTCCTTCTGAACTGTTATGTAACAGGAAAACCTCCTAAGGAAGCAAACCAGATTACACTTTTCTAATGTATTTTTCAGTAACATTTAAAAACTGGTTCCTGTTCCAAATGATGCAATAAAGACTATCAAGCTACATCTTCTAGAACATGAATTTTAATATCTCTGCAAAGTTTTGATGTTGCAGATTCAGATCATGATTTGCTTTGAACACTGATTGTTTTTACCTAGTCCTGAAGGATGTTGTTACTCTTATGGGGACTTTTAATAGAAGTAACAGAGAGAAACAATATAAGTCTGGGAGGAGAAAAATAAGTTTTCAAAACAAGTGTTTAGAAGAGTCCTTTGTGATCTCAGCAGCAACAGTATTTAAAGCCTTGTATTATTTATTCTCCTTGTTCAAATGTACTTCCTGAGACTCCAGGCCAGCATAATATGTGGGTAAAATCTGGAAAAAAAATAGGAGAGTTCCCAACCAAATCTGCAACTCTAAATCAAGAAGTACAACACCCCCTCACACTCAGTCTTCACTGAGGCTCTGGAATCTGTGTAAGTTCTAGAGTGAAACATTTTCAGTATTCATCACCCGGGTGTTTTTTACACAAAAATTTCCAAAGTCAGTGAGAGAAGTCAGTGGGAGGAGGGACAGGTGGGACTGCTGTTGGAATCTTGTAGAGAAGGTACCCTGCTAGTTTTGTTTTCAAAAGAGTACTTTTCTTTCCCCACTTCCTCCGCTTTCCACTCTTAGCAGAAGAGATGTGACTGAAATGAAAAAAAACCAGCTTTGAAAATAAAAGTTGTTTAAAATGGTCTAGGGATGCCATTGAAAGCATATGCTGCACACCTACTATATAGAAGTTGCAGTGTTTCAGGTTCCCAGACTGCTCCCTTTGCCATGCCATTGCCATGCCTTTAGTAATGACTAACATCTGTCGCGTGTTTATTTTCCCTGTGCCCCAAGGAAACAACTGTGTGCAGTGAAATACATATTTTTTGGTTTATTTTGTTAAATTTGTCCTGCCCACATTTACTATAATGTTATATGAAGAAGGGTCAAAGAAATATTCTTTGAAACTGAAAACTCGAATTGCTACTGCCTTTAGTCCTTTGAAAGATCTCCCCATGACCTTCAGCTGTCACTGGAGGAAGCTCATTTTTATCAAGGACAAGCCTTTACATTCAGGGTAGGCAGCTGAATTGAATGTATATGCTAAGAAATACCTATTTGTATCAAATACTGTAATATTCAGTGAAATGATTGATAACAGCCCAAATACTCTAGCCAAGAGAATTGAAAAGACAGCATCGCATGATAACTCAAATAAAGTTTATATAAATACAACCCCTAATACAACTGGACTGCATATTACTCTAAAAAGAAGCAGGGGAAAGAGGAAAAAAATTAATGCTGGAAAAGCAGTCCTAAAAACACATTCAAGATATTCCATTCACTTCTACATAAACTGAATGTTCTTTTCTAAAGTTACATTTTTGAAAAGTATTTGGTGTTTAACAGAAACATTCATGTATTACACTGGAAAATTTTCAGTACACAAATACCTAAATGAATTTATAAACATCACTTTTAAATACCTGTTTTCAAAGAGAAAGTAGATAAAAGCGAATAATGAGATTAAAAGGCAAAGCCCTTAGGAAGGCTGTTTATAATGCATCCTGCAAAGAGCAGGACTTTCTTTAAAGGATTAGCATATGCTGTAATTCTGGTGAAACTGAAAAATTGCTGCTGAAAAACTAATGGGTAAAATTCTATGAGGTATTATAAATTCTAACAAAGCAGCTAAACGGACAGAAGCAGAGCAACATCTTCATTTCTCCAGGCTTCATTAAACAAGCATTAAAACCCTCTTAACGCTGATTGGCAGAAATAAAAAAATGGTTCCTGGTCAAATAAGTGAAATCACATCCTCATAAACCAGTAAGGTGATATAAGGTATGATACAAAATGGAGGTTTTCTCGTTCATGGCAACTCATATTTTGTACAGCACTGATGATGGTTTGGAAGGTATGGAGTAGAGAGAGATTTCCCTTTTAAATGAATATGAATTAAGACCCATGCCTTGGGCTAGGAAGAAAGGTGTCAGGTGAACCACAATAGTTGTGTTGCTGAGTCTGTCACTGAAGTTTCAACTGAGACTTGATCAACAAGATATTAAAAATCAGTGTAACTCTAAGAGCTGCACAACATATAGTCAATCTCAGTGGTTTCTGGAAATTTCTTAGTGTGTATAGTCCAGCCTTCAATAACTCTCAAATAAAAGACATTAGCAGAGGAGAGGAAAGATAACATTTGAGAAACTCCAAAGTCCCCTCCAAGCATTTCCTTTTGCTATTCATACTGATTGCCGTCATTGCGATGATGCTGGTGCAAAAAAAAAAAAAAGACAAAAAGATGAGTGGTGTTTCTGAACCCAAGTAAGTCACCCAGCCCCAGGAACACCTCTTGCTGTGGTAAATAGCCCAGATTCAACAGAAGCTTTTCTACCTACTCTAATGCTCTTTGTATGGGGCATAGAAAGCACAGGGGCTGGGCTACTAGATTTCCACCTTGTTTGTCAACTGGAAGCAACAGTATTCTGGCTTTAATGCTGCTCAAAGACTACATTATCATATGTCAGCATATTTTTTTAATACAGCTTTGATTATACTTTGTGACCCCAAGCTTTCAGTCATCCTCAAGAAATGAGCCTGAAGATGTGTTTGGAACATCAGACAGCATTAACTGGGTGTTCCTGCGCCACTGAGGTCCGAGTGCTGAGCAACATAGGGCCTGCTGACTCTGTTAATTGACCAGTTAATTGACCTCCAGCTAAGAGCAAACATGATGTGGACTGAAGTGGGACAGAGCACAAGTATTTACACCTTTAGTAAACACTTGATGAGCATGAGCGTATTTCCATGAAGTTTCTGGCTGATTGATCCTTTATCTGCATAGTAACATCACCATAACATCATTAGTTTTTCTGGGGATTTATTGTCATAGTTAGGCCTTGCGTTACCAAAGTCTTCCATTTCAGCTGGATGTAGTCCACACTACATGCAATTTGCATGTGAGGCAATCCCTCTGCAGCTAATGGAGTAAAACAGGCTTCTAGAATGTAAAGCGCTTTGTAGTCTCCGGCTTTTTTATCAGTTCAGAGACTTCTTCATGGTCTAATTTTTTTTAAGTACATGCATTCATCCCTTGTTGCTAGCATCAGTACACTACTACAGTCATATTTGAAGCTTGCCACCTATCTGGTTACGTTAATTAGTCCTTCTCCTGCCAGTACCAAATCTGTTTAATTTCTTACTTCTAATTTGCCAGGTGCATTAAGAAGTACTTCAAAGAACCTCTCTTTTTTTGCCTTCAAAGGATTCTTTTGAATCTGTATAAATGGGAAGCTTTTAAAATGTAGACTTTGCACATAAAAACACGTTTACAGAGTGCCTAATCTTTATCTTTGCACCCTTCAACATACTTAGCTATCATTGTTGTGGCATGCACAAATAGGTTGTCTTAGATGTGATATTTTCTCGGGTTATTAACCTCTGCCATTGAATCTCTCTCAGTTGTTTGTCAGTAGATTGTTGCATAGCAAAGAAAACAGAAAACTGTGTAAAATAAATTGATTGCTGTAGGAAAACCCTTCAAAACATAGTTGGCTTATGTTTGGAAAGGAAAGGCCTAAAGATTATTTTTGTTTAAAAGTGTTCATCAGAGCTCTTGTTCTTCTATTAGAAACATCAGACATTTGTAATAATACATTATAACATCGATTCGTATTGTGTTCCCATCCCATAGGATCTTCATGAAGATGGACCCAGATTAATGGGGTTTTTGATATGTTATTATTGAAATGGGGCATCATTTTAAAACAGCAGTGGTCAAAGCAATGAGAGAGCTTAATGAAGAATTCGTTATTTCCTTCTGTCCCACTTCAACAATTTTCAGCTGTGGAAGGGATTAAGAAATGTATGTCAGCACTTCTTAATTTTCCACTTTTAAGATGGAAAGAAATATAAGGAAATAAAAATGATGATCTGGACTGGTCATACTATATTTCACTTCAATGGTACATTCAGCTCTAGATTAAAGAAAATCCAAGAATACCAGTTTCTTGATACAATAGTGATCTCCCCTATTTCCATTGCATGGAATAGAAGAAGTGTCCAGTTATTGGAAGAGCTGTTGATCTTCTCTTTCCCTCTCTTATGACGTTGTCAAGGGGAACACAAACTCCTGCTGAGTGATTTTACCACCTAAAGAGCTCTTCATTCTACATCCCTCCTGATGCAAGGGCTTCTTAACTGAACTATCCCATAATACTTAGAATAATGATTATAATGCTTTTAAAATACTCCCAGATTGTAAATAATACCAACCTTCATAGCTCCTGTGGCTATTTCATTATCTACTGCACTAGTCTTGTGCTTCTCCTTGCTATGCATCTTCTTGGAGTTGGGCTGCCTACCTTGTCTCTGCTCTTCAGCAGGAAGAAATAGAAAGTGGAACAGATTTCTCCTCTCCCCTCTCCCTGGCTCAGGGATGCTCCTGTACCAAGACTACACAAAAAGCAAATGCTTCTGGAAAGAAATTTAGTGGGGATAGGAGCTCTCACAACTTCACCCAGAATCACCCTTTTCAGCCTAGTGACTTACTAGTTTTGTGGATTTGGATGTGGTGCTCTGCTTTCAATGTTAAAAAAGACTATCATCAAGGCTGTCCTATTTCATGAGGGGCCTAAGCTCGCTTAAAGATTCTGTCCTATGTGACAGTGAGTGCTGCTGCTTTGTGATGTTTCAGACTAACAGGAAGATATGGCACAGCAAGAGAAAGTTGGGATCCGTCTTTTCAAAGTACAGTGATTCATGTGGTAATGCAAGTCCAGCAAATGTAACTCTAAATAGCTTTTGTAGATGGGACGTCCAGATCACCAAGCCCTTCGCTCTTACTCCTTTCCAGTTGAACGTAGGGAGCTGGTGTACTTGCCACAGATAGAGGTACATATTCAAGATAGACGTACTATTCAGTCAGAAGCACTGCCTAGCTTCTTTATGATCTGACTTAGATTTGGCTTGTAGATATTTATAAGTGTGAAAAAACCCCAAAACTTAATGGAGAATAGTATGTGCCTACATCATGGTAGAATTCACATTGATTTGAATAATTGATAAACCATTACTTTATCATTTTTCAGTAAGTGAAAATTCAGTCTGTGTATTTTTTACTTTTTTTTCCTTATATTTATAACCTAGTTACAAGAATTGTAATGGGAGTGTGTGTAGGGGAAAGTAAAACTGAGAGAGACAGGTTACAAAATCATGGAAACCCATTATTTTAAAAACAGTGTCTACCAAGCCTAGAAGATATTAAAGAGAAATGAAGTTAACTGGTTATCTTTCAAAACTACTGTTGTGAAATAAAAAATTAATGATAGATGAATACCGTTTGCACATAAAGGCCTTTATAAATAGATCAGAAATGCAGGAAGGAAAGGAAGGAAACTATAATAGCTCAAGGAAAAAAAACACAATGGTTTTAGCTGTTTTGCTTAGCAAGTGAAAGCACAGCCTAGGCAAATTTATTTGTGACTCTTTAAACACTTTGAAAGATACTTTAGCTCCCAAATTAGACATTCAGTTATTTTACAGTGATGCAACATGCTTTAGACTAAGCAGAGTGAAACAATGAAAAACAGGGAAGATGTGCCATGAATAAGGCTTGTGGCAAATAAAAGTGGTGTAAATTCTACTGTGAACTCCATGTACTGATATATAACCCATGTGGCACCCAAGACCCTGGTTACCACTATGCTTTGATCTTCACAGCAGTGGAGACTCCAAGTAGAAGGATTTCAGACAGACTAAGGAGGTGCTCTGCACAGAGCTCATTATGGCTCTGGAGCCTAATACTAATACTCGTGTTAGTATTGCTATTTACATTAGTATCAGTATTAGTAAATAAGGAATTTTAGAATTGTACCAAGTAGAGTTTCTTTTAAAAAAACTAGAGGGGAAAAAAGTCAACTTTTTAGGATGACATGAAATAAAATACTAAACACTTGTTATGTTTATACTCATGCACACGTTGCTTAGGAATCAGGAAGAGGAGGCATATACAAGTAGGACAAATTGCTCCCCATACTGTGCAACACAATTTTTCAAAGTGTGTTTCGCTTTCTTGTTTTTCTCAAATTAGTGGTGCCTTGTTGCACAATGCCAGAAGCCATTTGAGAGGAATGGGCAGAACTTGGCATGATTTGACCCAGGGGAGGAGAGATTGCAGAAATGCTTTCAGTGCAAACCTTTGTACCAAAATGAGAAGAAAACTCAGTGATGTTAAATGCCCAGCCAGAGAAATGAAAACTATTTCATGACAGTTAAGACACTGGCTTTACAAACAGCGCATAAAAGGCAGGTGGTCTCACAGTAGTTGTGGTGAGAAATAAAAAGATCCAATCTTGAAAGAGATTTTTTTTTTTTTTTGCTGTAGCCGCCCATGAGAATCATAATGAGATCTCCTGTGCTACATCTTTTGAAATTGTTTTTAGAAGCAGGTGGTAATTTAAAGAGAATAAAGCTGCTAAAATGTTCTGATTCTTTGGCTGCTGATTATCATCTGACCCAGAGTCCCCTGAAGTCTCTGAGCAGTCATAAGGACTTCTGATGATGTTCCTCTATGCTTTTCTAGAAGTAATGCTGTTGTGAACCTATGAATTGCACAGAAGTATTCATGTCACATAAAGCTGCTGATGGGCCTCTACATGAGAGAGTGACTTGCAGTCTGAGTCTGTAAGGATTCATGCATGCTTTTAAACTTTGAACCATAGTGATGAGAGTGCTGCCAGTGACTGAGGTGTGTTTTATTTGAAGTCGAACCCTATGTCATATTGGATACTACCTAGATAAAAGATGAACCCATTCTTGTTTTGCAGTGTTGAATTGCTCTTGAGGTCAAAGAAGATGTGAGGAAGTGGGCTGAATTTTTCCACTCTTTTTGCTGAAAATAGGTAGTCCAGCAGACTGAGCTTGTAGCCCAGTGTTAAGGTCCACGACCAGTGCTTTCCCAGTTAATTTAGACCTGGCACTTTTGAATTACCTTGTGCTAATTGAAAGGAGAATGTTGGGTTTACTTTTTGTGACTTTTTGTTTCATTCTTTTTTATTTTCTGGCGGCTGTTTAGCACAGCTCATGTCTGCACATTTGCAAGGAAAACACTAATGAATTGAGGAAATTGTAAAAAGAAAAAGAAAGGGATGAAGTTGCACTCACATTAGCAAACAGCATGGCTTTCAACAGGCACTGAGGGAGGGAGCATTTGCTAATGTCAGGATAATTTTTAAGACAGCATGTAATTTTACAATTGACAATTCGAGGTGAAACAGTGAACACAAATAAGTCTGGTTCAGAAAACAAAACTACAATGACCTAGTGGGGTATCAGCACCTCTTGACAAAAACAACTGTGACAGGACTTGTCAGCTCTGGAAAGAACCAATTCGAAAATGACTACTTGAGCATTTTAGCAAAGAGGAGAATCTGTTGGAAACACATCTGTATTCCAAAAATGTTAAAAGGCTTTCCAGTTGCCAGGAATTACAATTAAATTAAGCCATGAAGGAGTATCTTCTCCCTTTAATGACCCCATTCAGAGTTAATTGTGACTGGACTGTCTTGTTTTGCAGTATGATTCTGACTTCAGTGTTGAGTAAAGACATCTGGCAAACAGTCTGCTTTTCATCTTGACTTCAGCTTTTTTCATGTTTTCCTTCCCTGTTTTTTATAGAAATGGGGAGTGTGTTTCAATTTGGCTATCTATTTTGCTAGCGGCAGCTTTTTATGAATGTGATACAATGTCAGGCATTTCACACTGAATGTGCTTTGCATATGCTATGCCCTTGAATTGAGGCTCCTATCCTTCCCCTAAAAATCAGGGGAACCTCGTGTTCTGAAACACTCTTTTCAGGAAACTTGAAAGGCTTTTAATTTTGCATGGACTCTTTCCTCCCCTCTTTCTTTTATTTCTTTTTTCATAGCTGTCAATGCCACAGTGCTCCAATGAGTATTTCTAAAAATAAAATCTGCAAATTACAGGCCTTGGTTTACCACAGTGTTGCAAACTGTATTAACAAACAGTCTCTAAAAGCCACTGGTTCTGCAAGCCATGAGGCAGCTTAAGTCCACAGAACTGTATTGTTCTTTTTCAGTGCTCCCTGTCACCATATATTTAAATTTTTTTTTTTTTTGTTAATACTTACTTGCTGCTTGAAAACACTGAGGCTTGTTTTCAGCAACGAGTTAATGTCCTGTCTATCTTTTTAATGATTTTCCAAAGAATATATGAGTTAGAGGATGAATAACTCCCAGGACATGCTTTTGTTAGAACCTGAGCAAAGTTTCAGCAACCTGTGCCTGCTAAGGTTTAGTGCTCAGCTTCACACACAGTGTGACGCATGTTCCTCCCCTTGCCTCACCCTATAAATCCAACCCTCTTTGTTAGAGACCCTGGTGAACTAGCCAAGTGCTGGGAGCGTGCTTGGAAGGGTTTCAGAGCCATAGGAGGCATCCATAGGATTTGCATTTCAATTCAAGTATCCCAAGATTTTAACACCTGTACCCATACCCTGTTTTATATACATCTCACATCTACATCTCAGACCTAGAGATCTTGTTGCTTTCACATTCCATTTACCATCAGCTGCCAAGGAATACCAGAGCCTTTGCAGGAGGGCAGATAGTTAAATACTGCTGACAGTGATTCTATGGAGCAGCAAAAGTGGGCATGACATTGCAACTCCTGCCTTGGGAACTGTTATTCTCCACTTACTGTAAGCCACATGGCCTGCATGCCTAAGCCCACTTTCAGTATTCAACTTGTATGTTGTCTTTTTAATCTGAAACTTATTTTCTAAATCAAAATTTGCGCTTTTGCAATTATGGTCACTGCCATGATGTCATGACCCTTGAAGGTGCCTCGCTAGCTCTTTTTTCAGTTTGTTTTTCAAAGGAATGGCTTCTTAAACGTTTCGTTTTTTTCCATGAGAAACTTTGGATCTGTGAGTCCTCAATACATATACTTGTGCAATTATAATGATATGAAGTACTTTTTGTTTTGATAAGAGCCAGGTTTGTAAACTAGTCCTTCTTCTAAGCTTTTCCATAGACAATGCTCAGTCTGCTGATGAGACTCGTCCTGTATTCGTAAATGTGGGTGTATAACACAAGGCAGTTCCATCCACTATCTGCCCAGGTTGCTTCAACATTAAGTATTTTGGTGTCAAATCCCTTTGTAGATCTAGGACTTATTCTTAATTAGACAGAGACTCTAGAAAATAAAATATAAATAGGGATTGATTTGGAAAAACAAACTGGAATGCAGACTTTTTTAAATCTAGATTTTATTGAATCACACATTTATTATGTACTGAGTAGCTTTTCTTTTTTCACTCTTATGAGTCCTTACTAGTAAGAAAAATGAGAAGTGGGTGATAAAATGTTGCAATATAGCAAACATTAGACAATCTATTTCCCTTGAGAGCTTTTCAAGTAGCCTCATTCCAAAAGGGCACTGTAAAATATGCCTTTGTATTTTATCAGTGGATTATTCTACAACTCCTAGAATATATTTCCTTAGAAATAGAACCTAATGATGAAAATTGGAGAGCAGAAGCATTCACTGTCATTGCTTCTTGAATTGTGCAAACACAAAAACAAAGTATTTTTTGTTGTAATGCAGAAAAAAATGGTTTAATGACTACAGTAGTAGCCAGTGGTGGTATTAACTATGTAGCACTTAATCACATTTCAGAATTTTACTTAAGAAGTTGTTGATTTTTTTAAATTAGACATATTATGAGTACTATATTCTGATGGTAATTTTTTTGCTGGTTTGTGTAGCAATAGATTCTTATCTACCACCACATACACATACATTCCTGTATAGATACTAAGTAGCCACATAGGGTTGTACTGAAATAATAAAATTGATACAAGAACAATTTTTCTATTGTAATTAATGAAACTCATTATTTAAAAAAACCATATCAATTTTATGATTATTATGTATATATTATGTAATAAATTAATTAAATTAATCTATTAATTATTAAATTAAAGTAATGGTTATGTGATTCAATTAGCTATGTATCAGTTGGTGAATATCTAAAGCAAACAGATAATTCCTAATTCTGTGATTTGAATACCAAAATATTTAAGTTATAGTGGGTATTAGAGTACAGGATGCAATTTAGTTTGAATGAGTATCTCTTAACATCATATTTTTATTCCATTGAATCAACAAATTAACTACTTGCTTCCCTTTAACATGAATGATTCTTGGTAGATCATAGTAAAACTACCAGTATGAAATAATTAGCGAAACTCAAAGGCTACACAGTAATAGCAAAGATGACTCGACCACAATTCTGATTAGACTAAAAAAGATATTTGAATGTTGACAACTGTCTTTACATTAATTTGAAAATGCAAAAAAAGTAATTCTATCCATCTAATATGTTAAAAACCACTTAACCTTAAAACCTAAAATTTAAAATTAGATAACTACAATAATTTCAATATGGTGGTTGAAAAAGCAGCGATTATGAAGCTTGATGTGCTTATTTGAGTGGTTTAGAGTAGAAAATACAATTTACTTAACCTCTAAAAGTGTGCTCAAGATATTTTGCAATTAGGAAGGCATCACCAAAATTGCAAGTATTCTTTGAATTCTCTCTTAATTATGTGTAGATATTATCTTTTAGAATTCTAAGTATTAATCATACATACAAAGAAAAGAATTGCTTAAAACTGAGGTGAGGAATCATTGTAGCCCAATATCTGAAATTGCCTGAAAAATAATGCAGCATTTTTGACTTTAAATTTTTTTATTTGTAGAATGTTTCCCCTTATGATTTTTGCATGAAATTCTTTAACAGTTTCACTCCAGTGCTGAAGGATTCCTTTCAGTAGGGCATCCTGAAGCCCGTTGAAATCAGTTTCTGGCTGCTCAGCACAGTATCAGAAGGGGAAGGGACTTCAGCAGAGCTTCCTGACAAGTTTAGACACCTACTAGCACAAACTAAAACTTAGCAGGCTTCTGAAAGCTGGGCCCCTGGTGCTGAAATCTGGGATGAGGTTTCTCTTCCTTCTCTTAGTGGGGCATCCGTCTATGTGTGAGAAGGATTCTTTGCCAACCTTCACAGAACAGACATCCAGAATAGACACCACAATAGACACATGATCTGTGTGTTTTTTCTTTTTCCTTTTTTTTTTCATTTTTGGTTTTATTTTTACACTTCAACTGTTACAACTATATCTATAAACACTTGTGTTCCCACTTTTGAAGCATCAGTTTACACTTATCATGATGCATGCTTGAATTATAGAGATTAAATCTTGCTATATTTTTACACTACAAAGTTTGAAACTGTAGTAGTGTTTTCATGGTGGGGAAAGGAGAGATTGGGAAAGTCCTTTTTCTTGCATATTACTGACTACTCCTACTTATTATTTGCAATACCACCAAAGAATAAATAATATTTCTCTTTATTTGATTTTGTTATATTATTATGAATTCTGTTGTCCTCCATTTTTTTCTGATCTCCCTTGTGTTCTCCTCAATTCTGTTGCTTAATTTTACCATTGATAAAGAAATTAATAGTCATTTTCAAGTTGTGTGAGTTCCTCTCTCTTACATACCTGGTCTTCTAAATGAATTATGGCAGCACTGGATATAAAAGGAGAGATTTGACATTTCCTCACAAAATGTATTGGATATCAGATGTGATGTGCCAGACCTGGTGATGATTTCAAAACCCTTTTTGTCTTGCCCATAGAAGAAAAGAGTGCAGTATCTACTCACCTAAAGTACACACTTACGTAAATGGAGATAAAAATCACACCCCAAAGCTTCAGTGTTTGCGTATGTAATTGTGTGATCACTACTGGGTCAAAATCGTTAATGAATATTTTCCAGCAAATGTGTGTTCTTCAGTTTATCTGGAATACTGTCTAGTCATGGTCATTGAAATATTGTAGATCTTAATTTTCGTTATGATTATACTTGTACTTTTCTAGCAGGGTATCTTGTCTCAATAATTTGAGATGGTGGGAATGTCTAACTGGTCCATGTATTCATTTGTAGCTTCCTCATATACCTGTGGAGGAGCATTTCACTCTGTGCCACTCTGAAATTAACTCAGTTCTGTTCTTAGCTTTCTCTGTCCTGCTGCAATTCATGGCTGTTTGGACAGCAAGTCATCCAGGCACTTCCATAGGCAAGAACCTGGGAAAGCTGTCTGAATGCCTTTGAATGCAATGGGATTTTTTTTTTCTAAGGGCTATGGGTAAGTTCTAGAAGTGTAACTGGATGTACCCATATACATGAATATATGTTTAATTGTATTTTAATTACATGCACATTTGCCTCAATTATTTATGTATTGATGTGAAAAAATGTTCAGGGTGTGAATTTATGAAAATATAGACAGATTCCTTTCTTGCTCAGTGATATCTGTTTTCTGAACAGCCATTTTTTTTTTGGAAAACTGTTTCTGCAAACCAGTAAGTACTTAGAAAAAAAAGGTCATGTTAGGCTGAAATGAAAACTTGTAATAGTCTTTGCGCAGTATCTCCTACTGCTGATGTAGTGGAGAATGTAAAATTACAAGCAGTTTTCAAAGCTCACTGATTTAATTTTCTAGAACTGATAGCTTTAAAAGCATAGTTTTTATCAGTCCACTTTTGACCAAGGCAGCTTACTTGGTTACAGAAATAAATTTATCAGTGACTCCTCTCAAGGAGAACAATGTTGCAGTGGCAATGCTTTCTTTTTTTGTTTTTCTCCAATTAATGTGTGTTTGACCTTTAAAATTTCAGGTTATGAGAGAGGGAACTGTTCAATAATATTTATAATGCAATGCATCCTTATGCATTTCATTGCTTACACGTCAGGAGAGAAATATCTAGCATTCTTATTTTAGTTTTATACTTCATTTTAAACAAATCTTACCTAGATACCATTGGTAATATCATCAGATAGTCAATCCCCTCTACTGTCTTTCAGTTGTTATTTTTTTCTGAAGAGGGCAGAAAAATACAGTTTTTGGAATGAAAGACAATTAGAGCAAGGCAAGGAGTTAGCTCATTTCCCTTTCCTTTTCTTTGGAAGCTCAGGCTTTGAGATCTCAGTTGACAGGATCACACCATGGGGCAGGTTCAGAGTCTTGATCCCCAGGTCATCTTTAACAAGAGACCTGGGCCCACAGCTACAATCCTACTTGCTTTTACAGACTTCCTGGAGGTGTCCTTTTTTTCTCATCTCATCTGATGTATAGTCAGGACATAGCTGCAGGTTACATTTGGAGGCCAGGTACCTATAGTGGTTCTCAAGTAATCTCTAAGCTCTCCAAGGATAACGAAGATCACATAACATATACCTCCTTCTCAACATCTCATATCTGTGTACATGAGTACAGGTTCTAGAATCTTGATCTGTATTTACATTTTTAAAACATTTTCCCCATTCATTTCTCTTTTACATTGAGACTGGTCAGTGTACTGGTGTAGTGGAAGTGTTTTTGCTGGTGAGGAATGCTTAAGATAGAAACAGGTGGTGGTGGAAGTCTGTCAGGAAGTAAATTGTTAGGTATTTCCTGCTTTAATCTCTCAGAACCAAGATAAGGTTAGAGAAAGTTCAAGACAAGCAATATTCCTATAGTAGTATATTCCTATGGAAGCATTTTTATTTATGTTTATCTGGATAAAAGAAGAAAATAAGAAATAGGATAACAAGGCACTTAAATGAGAATGCTCTTGATGTTGTGTCATGACAGCTCTCAGAGCAGCTGCATTTGATTCAAGGCTTTACAGATCTGTATATAGATATTTTCTTTTTATAATCAGAAATCCAAAAGTATTGATGTTAGTACAATGATCCCAATCCCACAAATGTTGTCTGTATGCTTCTGAAATTGAAAGTTTGACTATCTCCATTTAAGTCCACTGACTCGCTCATGACAAATTAACCGCAGGTATGTACAAGTGGAAGCAGGATAAAGTCTGCGTTGCCAGGAAAAAAAGCTGTTGGTATAATATTTTGACTGAGTAGAGACCAAAGACAAGTTCATTTGAGAGGCAGAGACTGTCGTTAACATGTCAGTGTGGGAAAACCTTCATCCACAGTGATCCCTTACACAGCCTTTATGAGCCAAACAGATGCTGCACACTTGTGAAACAAGGAGACACACTGTGGTTACTGCTCCTAGCTGTAGTTTTATTTTTGAGATGAATGGCTGACACAAAATACTTCTCCACAAATGAACACTGAGATCACTGGGGAGCCCCTTTTGAGGTCAGGACCTTGTGCACAGTGGGAAGGATGGGTATTCTTGAAGAGCAAATTAATGGACTTTGTAGCTACTTCCTGTGACTGCAGCCCCTAATTTAATGCACCAACTTGGTTTCACAGGAGGTTATATATAAATATATAGGTCTGCATATGCTCACACTGTGCATATATAAACATCATAGATGCTCTTTTCTCTTTCCTTTTCCCTTTCCCTTTATTTTTGCTTTTAGGTTTTTTCCCGTGCTTTATAGCAGTGGTGCTTTCGAGATCTACAGAGGGCTATGGAAATAGTAATGGCAGTTATGTTTCTGCCATGATAATATTTATTCATTTGTCCACTACAGCTGCTGAGAGATTTATGCTGGGATTTTGTTTGCAGAATCTTCATAGTCTTTCATAAACATTCTTTTATTCACTGTTCTATAATAAATATTTTAGCTCTTAAAAATTAATTACAAAAGCAGATAAACTTGAGCTATGTTAGTCTATCTTCATTGTAAACAAAAGAAAACAAGTATCTTCTGCTTCCTTTATAATTAAGCAACTCCTTTTTTTAAAAGTATTTGCACATTAAAAAACAACAACTTTATATTACTCATGAAATGCATGCTTATGTTTGGACCAGTTGAGCTAATATTTAGAATAAAGATAACCACATCAGTTATAGCTACAGCAATTAGAGTTTTTTCGTTCAGGTAGTGGCAACAAAAATTGAAGGCTTCCTTTTGATGCAGCAGAATTCTGTGTTTGTGCTAAAACAAGTTTTCTGAAAGTCCTGCAATATTTAGATACTCAAGGGGTCTGGTTCTTCTGCTGTTTACTTTTTTATCTTTCTTTTCTTCCAGGCTGCAAAGTTACTCCTTTAATATTTTGGCAATCAACACAAATGAAAGTGGTATAAGTACCTCAAGGAGATCTTTTCAGCCTCGGCTTTCTTTAAGACTGAAACATCTTTAATAATTCAAATCTGGAGCTTTTAAATAGCTTGGTATGAATCTGAAAATCCTGTTGAGACTGAAGTGTTTAAAAACTTTGTCAATTACTTTTTAAAAATTCTCAAGTGCAGGATGGGGGCTCCTCTTTTTCCCTTCAGTAAACATGACTTCTGTCCATAGCCTGAAGAACAACTGTGTGCATGCCTCCCAGCTTCTTTTTGTGTCAGCCACTCTGACCACCCTGGGCGTGTCGTAAGCCTTTATCTGATGGTTGGATTTCCTTTTCTTTTTTTTTTAGCTATAAAGATTCAGATCATGAGAGTGTTTTACCAGACCTTCAATACCTGCTGTGCTGTACAGCCTCCAAAAGGCTAATCTGAGGCTGTGGAAGGAGTAACTCCACAGTTTCCTTGTCTTCTCTCACCTACTGTTACTGAGGGAAAGGAGATAAATTAGCTTTTTTACAGATTAAAAGCAAGTACTTTCCAGGCTGCCTTGGGCTGGGGGTGTGTAACACTGAACATTTCCTTGTAGGTTGCGTGTTATGAATAGAGTAGTGTCTGCAAGCCTTCTGCCAAGTGACTGCTAACCTTATTTTCCTAACTGTGGGAATGTTTTTGATGCTGCAACCTGACAACAATTTCCAAAGTCAAACAAGCATTGATTTATATTGCCTTTATATGCTCTTTTGTCTGGTATATGTTGTTCATTCTTACAGAACTGGATCAACAGATCTGAAGTAAGCACCAAATTAATTTCTCACTTGCAGGATTGACCAAAGTATTAGTTTCTGTTGAATATGGATGTCTGCTACCTGGTCCTAATAATAAAAAGCCCCCAAACCCAAAATATTTACCTGTAGGTAATTTCTTGTCTAATTCCTTACCCTTTATGGTATGGATATTGGACCTATTCTGCCTAAAACTTATTTTTTTCTACATAGGTCATCAGTCCTATATCAATTTCATTTCTATCATTCTAGAACAACTACCCTTGGTATCAAAATGCTCTTTTATTCCTGTTGCTTTAGCTTCTGATCAAGAATAAAACATTAAAAAAACCCCAAACTGTGCTGTGCAATAGCACTTTTTACTGTTACTGGTGCCAGATAAGGGGATTTGTCCCAAATGCTTCATTAATATAAAAGCGTACTCTGGTTTTGCGTTTATACAATTTCATTATATTTTCTATAGTAGTCATTTCATTTAAGTTTTGTTCCAACTAGTGTCAGCTGCACACAGATTTTTAGGATCAATTTGTTCAAATCAATTCAAGTAAAGTAAGAGCAACAAAGTATTTGTCTTAGTGGTTAGTTAGCAAAGTAAGGCTACTTAGCTTTCACACTTCTACACAAATTCCATGTCAAAACCAAGAAGATTGAGCATCTCTGAGGTTACCCTTTGGTTGAGGATGGAAGAGCATACACTACTTCAATTCCATGTCAAAAACAAGAAGATTGAGCATCTCTGAGGTTACCCTTTGGTTGAGGATGGAAGAGCATACACTACTTCAATCCCCTAGCATGTTTTGTATAAACCCTTCCTACCTACTCTTATAAATGTAAATTTTATGCTGTTGTTCTCTGCTTCTGGCACAGTTCTTCTATTTGGAATATGAAATAAGTTCCTACTGGCTGTACTCTTAGGTAAATCTAGGTAGAATTTAGCTGGGAACAAAGTCCCAGGAAGTATACGAATAAATATGAAGGAATAGAAGATGACTTTTCCTTCTCCAAGTTTATGTTTTAGTAATGTTCAAGTGTTACAAATAGAACTACTCAGCACACAGTTTCAATGTAGTTATGATTGTTAATATATAGTGCTCTTCTAAACATTGCAGTATTTTTCTTTTCGAAGAATAGTGAAAAAAAAACTCAGAATGATGTCAAATCTAACAGTGTTTGGAGGGAGCAGAGACGATAAAGATTCTTTCTCAAAGACACAGAAACTAATAGTAAGAGACTGCAAAGCTATCCTTAAAATGTAAATATGTAGCTTCTCCCAGAAATGCTGCAATGCAAAAATGACATTATTTAAAGAGCATGAATAGTCAAAACCAAATAGAACTTGTCTTTAGGGAAAATAAAGTGGATCTGCTCTATAAACTACAACTGAGTTAAGAAATTTATCAGCACTATGGGCACTTGCTGTCCAACTTAAAGAGGTTGGTGAATTTACAGAGCACATCAGAGTTATAGTACAAAAATATATGGAAAAACAGCACATGCATGGTGTATGAGATAGATGCATTGGAAACTATTAGTTAAGTTATAAATCTGGAAGAAACAGATAATTGTATTTCAGTACTGATTGTATTGCTAGCAGGTAACAGCTGTATCTTACAGAAACAGAAGAACCTGATGCAAACACTCTGTGAACCATGGGAATGGTTCAGTCTAACTTTCAGCCATCTTTTTGGATCCTTTGATGCCTTAAAGATCTAAAAATAAAGCAACATACTTTCGAGACAATATTAGTATAGGAGGTAATATAAAAACTGATCTTTAATTAGAGGCACCAGGGGCAGATATGGAAAAATGTCCCCCTTACATAGGGAGAATATAGTTTTGTAAATTTAGCAAATTAGCATAATTGACAGGACTTCCTAATTAGAAGCATAGATGATGAGGTAATTCCCCCTTCTGGTTCGACCCTTTTCCAGAGCCCACTTCTTGGTACTAGCTGTACTCTGTTTATGAGAAAGTGTCTTGGGAGAGTAGCTTGTTCTTGTTTCCCAGATAATTTAGCCTTGGACCCCCAGGGCTTGGAGCCTCTGGAGAACATATTTTGTCTTTCTGCCTATCAGGGGAAGAAAAGTACTGGAGTTAGCTAGGAACTATATGACTATACAAAAACAATCTACAGAACTATGAATATATGAAGGAAATATAAAAGCAAAAATAATTTTGGCATCACCTTCATACTGTAGAAACTTTACTGGTTTTTTTTTTTTTTTTTTTTTGTCAAGAAACAGCACTGGCAACAAAGTAGATATGTGCATATTTTCCCCTCTCTTTTCCTTTCTGATAAAAGTTTACTTTCTCACAGATTCCTTTCTCCATTTTTCCTCACAAAATTTTTAGAGGAAGGGGAGAAGATGCCTTGTGACATCCATAATACCTTGAAGTTTTCCAGCTGATACTTGTCCATTTCACATGGCGGAAGGTTGGGTGACCTCCTTTTTTAAATTTACTTAAGGGCAAAACTTATTTCTGCTGAGATAAAATTCTGATCTCAACATATTGACAAAAAATATGACCCTAGAGGGTAATATTTACCACTGTTAAATGTTGCAAGGGGAGACCATCTTATTAGGCAAAGGTTGTTCCACTTTCCTCTTGTTAAATTGGCAGAAGGTTAAATCTTTGCAAGTGTATAATGACCTTAAAAAAACATGTCTGTATATCAAATGCTTGACAATCAATTGGCTACTGCAATGAGTATGTAGGTTACCTTGAATATAGCAGAAAATGCTACCCTGAAGTTTGCTGCCCTATCCCCTGAAGGATAAACCAGCAAAATAGCTGGAAAGGTTAAAAAATGCAGCAAAGGGAAATGGCTTATTTGGAATGTGGAGATGACCAAACCAATTACCGCAGTCTGAAATCCAGATAAAGCAAAACTTATAGGTTATTCTAGTTGTTTATTTTACAAAACCAATATGAATGCCTGTTTAACTTCAGTTTCCAGAGCTTTTAGGACATATTTTGGTTTTGAGACATATTATTATGTCTCAAAATATGCAGCACATTTGCACCCCTCCAAGAAAATACTTATGGGGAAAATGAGACCTCCTCCTCAAAAAAAAACCCCTCAGAAAACAACCAAAAAAAACCCAGCAGCAACTTATCTTGATAATTTTAAGGATATAAAACCATCTGGATAAATCTATGCCCAAATTAAAAGTGGCTCTTTGTATAATCCTGTATTTTTCCTCTCTTTAATAACATTATATGTATTCTAGCCAGTTATGAGTCTGATTCCTTCCCAAAGGTCACAAGTGTAGATGTCAAATTCTGAAAAAGGAATCTATACTCCCTGAATGGTCAGGGGAGGAAAGAATCCCAGATGCTTCTAGAGTGTAAATGGTTTAAAGAACCTGTTTTTCTCGAGGGTAGCCTAGGGTGAGTAGTTGACATGTGTACAGCTACTTTGTAAACATCTAAGTTGAATAAGACAAATCCTACCTGAGAAATTTACCTTCAGAGAGCCTTCTCTGTTCTTAGTCTTGGTTCTGCTTTAAATCTCCCACTCACTGTATCCTGATGGTATTTCAGTGATTTCTTTCTCTTGCAGCTTTCATCAGCCTTTATTTCTTTGTCCTTTCCAACTCACCCTCCCCTCGGTTTTCTCTAGTCACTTGGCTGGTCTCCGGGAGCAGGAGTGGCCTTTTCTTTGTGTTCTCCCCCTTCAGCTGGAAGGTACCCACTGACCCAAATTATTATTTCTGCAGGCATCTTGCCCATTGTCAGCCATAGGAGAAGAGGAACAGCAAGATAGTTGGTAAAGTTGGATGGGATCACAGGTCTGGCATGGTAAATTGTGACATAGTCTATGCAGCACCTACCTTTGCACACTGCTTTGAATTCTCTTTACCAACAAATCATGTGCTATTTTGATGTTTTCCTGTCTTGTGTAAGAAAGGGTGTGGCTAAACCAGAGGCCAATTCAGACAGTCTGGTGCAGTATTTTCAGGGGGTATTACCTCACAGTAGGATCTGATGCATGGAACGTCTTTCAAATGACTGCATGTACATGGATGATTGGCAATGTGCCTTCTTGAGACATTTATTTGTCTGGGGTGATATTTTGTCCTGCTTGTGCCAGCAGTTTATCTGAAGGGAATTTTAAACTGTTCTCAGTGTGTTTTCTCACTGATCATGGCTTTTTGCTGTCATCTACGATTAACTGCTACTTCGACTGCAAATGTGCTTTAAACTGCAATCACAGATATCTGCCTTCATCAGTGAGACGAGAAAGGAAGGAGTTGCTCAAAGAGCTTTTCAGAGGGCAGCTAATAGCTTATGGGCCACTGGTGAGTAAGCAAACATACTGTCCCCGGATAAAATTCTTTGCTGAGGGGAATTTGTAGATTGCCATTTAAAGTCGCATCTCTCCCTTTAAGGTTTTCAGGAGTACAAGATTTTCCACTCTGAATCTAAATCAGCCAACTGCTTAGCATTGTCAGAGATAGACAAGACCTCCTGAGTTCTGTCTAAATATATCCCTGCACTGCAAAAGAATTTTTAACAGGGCCTCTCCTGTTGTTTAGTTTACCTTTATGCCCAACTGTCCTATGGATTATAGATTTTTGTCACTGTTACATGGAAATGATGAAATTACTTACTCTGTATTACAGTGTCATAAATCGCATCTTATTTTCATAAAAGTTTTTGGGAGTGAAGGGAATGCTTACTTTGGAGATTATTAGACATTCTTCTGGAAGTGGATGTTTGTATTCTAAGAGAAGTTTCTTCTCCCCCAAAAATTGGCTAGCTGTGATTTGAGTGGCTTCAGCAATCCCAGATGATTGCTGGACAGATATGGTGACATGCGAGAGCCTGGCATTCAGCATAGTTGTATGCCAACTCTTCAATTAGAAACTTCTCTTCCCTTTTGTTAGCAAATCTTTACTATAGCAACATCAATGCCAGCAAACACTTTTGCTGCCTTACTTTACCAACTTGTTTTCTATTTCTTTTATCAAATACCTAGTTACTAATTGCATGTACTTTTGTAACATCATAAATTATCAACTCTTCACTTCTTACTTTGAATTCATTATGAATTGCGGTTTATGGAGCCTATTTATGTATATAGGATGTTTTGCAAATTAACAAAATAGATTGTATCTCATTGTCAACCATTTCTACAGTGACTTTTAAGCCACACACAAATACTGATTCTTTAGATATACTTTTAAAATTTGTTTATTATTCTAAGATTCTTAGCACTGTTACCTCTGGGACTACTCTTCAATTTGCCTTAGTACAGTAGCTCCATTTGAGATGTTCAAATTGGTATTCAATGTGTGGGTATTGACACCAAGGAAATAATTTGCACGTGAAAATTGGTGCTTCTGCACCTTCTGCTTCAGCATCAACTGCCATCCTGTAGCAGCCTAAGGAGTATATATTTGCACTTCATTATATATTCTTCATTTTCCTTTCCATTTGTAGCAATGTGGACTTTTATCTGTTTATGTCATGAAGATGTTTGCTTAATTGGTGACAGGTTGGTAATTTAGGCTTTGGAATTACTTGGATACTCAGTTGCTGTTCACTGGAGTACACAAGCAAAATGCTGTATATGCTGAGGATAAGCATAATTTAAGGGCAAAATACATCAGAACGTTTATAATTTTTTATTTTAAATACTTGTACATGACTATATATTCCCATAGACATATGTAGTATTTCTGATTATAACTGTATTTGTTACAAGTACTAGACATGGTATTAAAATGAGAACTGCAAACTTTATTCTTGGTTAGTCTTGTGACCACTGCATGCTTGCATATGAGATTATGAGAAAGACTGAGATGTTAGATTAGGCCTCATGGACATGACTTTTATCTTCTATGTTCCTAGAAAAGAGTTAAGAAGTCAGCAGACATGACATGCATTTTTTTTAAAAAGTTTTGCATTGCTTTAATAAAAGAAATAAAATCTTAGTAGGAGTCCAAGCTTTCTTAGTGTTATTAAAGTGACACTAATACATATTACCAGGCTTTTCAGCTAATTGGGTTATGATAAATCACCATACCTTTAATATAATAGTAGCAATTTGATTGTACAGTAAATTTTAAATGTAAATCACCTACTGCTAATGTTTTGAAACTGTGTTCCATCAGAAGCTTTGCTGAATTACAGCTATCAACCAATTCATAATTGCTAATGAAGGTTAAATTAAGGTTTGGGTAAGCATGTTCAAAATCATTCTGCCATGTTATCAGCTCTGCATTTTGTACCTATATCACTCAGTGTCTTAGAAAGTATCCTGTGAAGGTGGAGGAAATGGTTGGATACTGGTAGCGGTCTGGAATCTGGCTAGCACAGCTTCAAACCACTCTTCTGTCTTCCAGTTTCTGAGATACCAGAAAACCATTGCTGTAAGTTCTGTACATTGCAAATGTTGTGTAAAGATAGCTTCGCAATCAGACTTTGGAAAGGCTCTGTGAATAAGGAAAGGCTTAATGGCAAATACAGGACTTACACAAGAAAGAATATTTACTGGAGGTTTTGTGCTATGCTAAAAGCCTTTCTTTAGCCTGTTCTCATTTCTTTAATATTTGGAAGCTGCTCTAGGCTCCATGAGCTACTCTTCTATTCTGATTACTACATGTATTGTACTTGTTGTCTTGTTTGGATACTCTCAATCAAACTGCCATGTTTACATTTAGAGATTAAAAGGAGAAAATGATCTTTAGATATTGTTTTAGATCTTTAGATCCAGCTGCCCTCAGGTATCACAGTGATCACCAAAACAATGCTTCTTCCAGCACTTAATTTAAGGAATTAATGTAGAACCTGCTACTTCCAGCTTACATGATATACCCCCCATTGGAATTTGGAAACAGAAGTCTTTCATTACTGGGTTCTCAAACCAACTCACCTGAAACCCTTGTGGTATGTAAAGCCACACTTTAACACCCAGGATAGAGATGGAGTTGGTTAGCAGAGTAGATGCTCATGAAATTTTTAAATGTAACATTAAAAACTGCATAAAATATTAGTGCCTGGGGTACTGTAACTTTGCATCATTTTGCTGTACTTCCATCTGTATATACTTATTTTTACAGCAACTGGCTGTGAGGAAACATTCAGAGACATCTGCAGTGCTAAAAGCACAGTGATAGCCCAGGAGACTCTTCCTTAAAATACAAAATATTTTCCCATCAATATTAATCCCTTGATAGTAAAGATTGCAAAACTATTTCCAGTTTGACAGCAACTCTTTGGGAAATTTGTCTTGCAGCAGAAAAAATGAGAAAAAAGAAAAAGCTGGATAATATTGTTTATCTGTGTATCACAGAATGGCTTGGGTTGGCGAGGAATTTAAAGATATTTTAGTTCCAACTCCCATGCCATGCGCAGGGACATATTAGACTACAGCAGGCTGATCAGAGCTCCATCCAACTTAGCCTTGAACCCTTCCGAGGACAGGGCATCCACAACTTCTCTGGGCAACCTGTTCCACCACCCTCACAGTAAAGAATTTCTTCCTAATATTGTTCTTCCTAATTTGATCTAAACTCACTCTCTTTCTGTTTGAAGCCATTCCCCCTCGTACTGTCACTAGATGCTCTTGTAAATAGGCTCCCTCCATCTTTCCTGTAGGCTCCCTTCGGGTACTGAAGGCCAAAATTAGGTCACCCTGAAGCCTTCTCTTTTCCAGTCTGAAAAATCCTAATTCTACCAGCCTTTCCTCATAGGAAAGGTGCTCCTCTGGACCCACTCCAACAGGCCTTCCTGTGCTGGGACCCCAGATCTGGATGCAGCACTGCAGGAGGGGTCTCACCAGAGCAGAGCAGAGGGGCAGAATCCCCTCCCTTGCCCTGCTGGCCACGCTGCTTTGGATGCAGCCCAGGACACGTTTGGCTCTCTGGGCTGCCAGTGCATATTGCTGGGTCATGCCCAACAAAGCCTCACATGCACCAGCACTCCCAAGGCCTTCTACACATGGCTGCTCTTGAAGCAGTGCTGTCTGTCTCGAATCACCTCCCTGTCCTTTATGGTCTTTAGCACAACATTAACACATGTGCTAACGTGTTAGCACAACATTCTTCTGTTCCATGCTCTTCCCAGGCACAGAGGTGAGGCTGACAGGTTGGTAGGTCCCAGGGTCCTCCTCTTTTGTCCTTTTTAAAGATAAGTAAAATGTTTCCCTTTTCCCAGTCACCTGGGACTTCACCTGGCTGCCATGACTTTTCAAATATCATGGAGAGAGGCTTGGCAAGTACATCAGCCAATTTCTTCAAGACTTGGAGATGGATCTCATCAGGTCCCTGTCACAATCCATTGGTAGGGGGCATGATGTTTGTTGTAAATTCCTGTCAGGCTGAAGAAAAACACCAGTCCATATGTCAGGGAACTCCTATGCTCTTATAATTACCTTAATTCTGGCAACTAGCCCACTCTTAAATCTCAAGCATGTTGGCTAACAATCCCTTACTTTTACAGTACTGCTCAGTAACTTCCCAACTCCCACAATAAACTTCTCAAAAGTGCTGGCTACCCAGCCATGGCACACTGATTCTCAAAGGTGTTGGCTAACAAGTTACCAAACACTTCCACAGCTCCCCACTCCCACAACAAACTTCAGTATGAAGTACAGGATAGAATACGATAGCTGTGCTTTGCCCAGACAAAGCAAGGGAGAAGAGAAATAAAGGGAAAAAAAAGGAGAACAAATGTCATCAGTCTTTAGATCTTGTGATGGATCTGAGGCAATAAGACAAAGCAAAAGAGAAGAAAAATAGAAGACACAGGAGGGGGACTGATCCACTTCCTTCTATAGTTACCCTGGTGCACGCCTCTTATCCAAACTAGACTTTTTGGTACATGCCCAGCCAGCCCCTTTTGAACCCTCCAGGAAGTGAGTGGGAGGCTGGGACTCAGCCTGGACATGCTGAGCACAAGTCTCCAGGTGGAACCAGAAGTTGGCTCAGAACAGCACTGCCCCATCTCTGCAGGACCCTCTCTTCCAATCCCAAAGTTTCTGTCATAACAGTCAGAATATTTGGGACAAAACATGCTTGTGCTTGGTCCTCCACAGTCCCACAGTGTTAGGTTTCCTGCACATTCAGGTTCTTCTGCTGGTCATAACTCTGATCTTTACTTACAGTGGGAGACACTTTTCTGCCCCGGTCACCATCTGGCTCTCCATCCACTCAGGGGGTGTGGGAAGAGAGTTTTCATTGAAGACCGAGGCAAAAACTTCGTTGAGTACCGCAGCTTTCTCCTCATGTGTTGTTACCAGTTCACCAGTGCTGTTTTCAGGGATGGGGGCGTACACCTCCTTTGACCTTCCTTTTCAGGTTTTATACTAATTTTAATTATGCTTTAATACTATGACATTTGGAATAACCTTTTAAAAATATAATTTTTTACTTTTCTGAACAGCGGGTAATGACTTTATTGTTACTAATAACAAAACTATAATTTAGTCATTTCCTTTCCTTACTACGTTATTTAAGTATTTTCATTTCCTTCACATTACAAAAGATGAAGTAAAATATTTTACTGGATGGAGAAATGGGGATTTACTATTTATTTTCACTCAATAAGGCAGCCACTATTAAACTTAGTTCTCAATTTGATAGTTTTAGCTGTCTGATATTTGCATATTAATGCAATCAGTTCACTGTCCTGCCCAGAAAGTTTTAGGAATGAAATGATGTACACATTAGGAACTTGAGAGTTTTTCTCTTATGATTTTCCTTTTGTGAATAAAGACTACATTGCTACCCATATAAATTTCTGTCTAGCTGACATAAGTCAAAACAAAATATTAACTATTCTCAAACTTGTTTGTGTGATTTTGAGTGGTTTTGTCTTCCACTTTTTGGGTCCAGTATATAGAACAAGCTGAGATGAATTATATATGTTTATAGTGCAGATTTCTCAAATACCATCAAAACCCTTCTTGATTGTCTTTGTGGGAGAATGTAGGTCCAAAAGCAACAAGTCATTTTAAATGCTGTACTTGGGAAGCCTGTGCTCTTCTCTTTTGAAAGGTCTTGTTAATTCCAACTCATTTTCATGATTTTTAATATATGTCTTAAAGTCTTAAATGTCACCTGTCTTCACATGCATGGCACACTGAATGGCTTCAAATAGTAATGCCCAATCTTCTCTCCCCAACATCAGATTCAATATTTGACCTTTTGAGTAGCTAACTTCTGATGCTAATGTTTAGCTTTTTCTTCTGTATATATGTATATTTAAGATCACAGAGCCATGGAATAATTTAGGTTGGAAGGAAACTCCTGAGATCATCTAGTCCAACCCTATGCTCAAAGGCAAGTCAGATCAGGTTGCTTAGGGCCATGTCCATCAGGTTTTTAACACCTCCACAGATTGTGAATCCACAACCTCTCTGGCCCCTTTTCCAGTATTTGACCACAATCAAAATTCTTTGTTCTTTCCCTTTGTACCTAATCATAATTCATAATTCTCCATGTTCCAGCTTCAGTCCTTTGCCTCTTATCCTGTTGCTGTGCAGCATCAAGATGAATCTGGTTCTGCCTTCTTACTAGGTAATTGTAAAAATCCTGGCTTGAGCCTTGTCTTAAGGTTGAAAAGACCAAGCTGTCTCAGCCTCTCTCTCTACCTCATGCGCTACTGCCTCTGAACATCTTGGGGTCTTCTGCTGGATTTTCTCCAGTGTTCCAATACCTTTCTTGCAGTGGGGAGCACCAAAGTGAACACAGTTATTAAAATGTGACCCCGCAACAGTTAAATAGAGGGGAAGAAAGGCATCCTTGCTCCTGCTGGCTGTAGTCATACTAATGCCGTTCCACATTTTTTATATTTGTTTATGTAGCTAACTAGCTGTAGCAGCTTTGGGCAATGCTGCAGTTCTACCTCACACTAGCAGAACAGTAAAAGACCAGCTATTTATCAGAAACAAAGTATTGAGTCTAGTTTTATTGTCTGTGTGTGAGTAGTCCATTGTTAGGTACTGTTTTCTTCATGAAGCTGTTGATTATGTTGAATTTTTCAGTACAGGCTTTTACACGAGCCTTTTAACCCTACAGACTACTCACAAACTACTTTATGAGACTGTTCTTGATGTGTTATTCACACTGGGATTGCTCAGCTAAGTCATATGGTTTTAGTTTGTTTTGTAATTAATTGGATGACTCCTAAACATAACAAGATCTTCGAAGTTAGCAATATGAATAGTTTTTCCTGAATACTAATGTGAAGTTTTGCATAAGCCTTCACAACCACTTAATGTTTTCCCTGATTTTTTGTACATATCTGTACACTTCTGGGAAACTGACTGCTGGTTGCAAATGGCTGAGCAGTATTTCTGCACTTCCTCAAGGGCTGAATGCAGCCAGGGTGGGACTGGAGTGATGACTGTATGGTGCCAGCAGCTGGATTGTCATCCCACCTGGAAGATATGGCACAGAGGCAGTGTGGATGGTGAAGATCCTGCCATGGCTTCTTGTAAAATCTCTTCTGTCTCATCCTGAAGAGTGCTGAGGATGATCTTTTTAGTATTCCATTATTGCCTTACTTCTAAGTGGGAGTCTTTCTTCTCATTCAGCCTTCAGATCCCTAAGGCTCTCATCAGTCTAGATACTGTGTAATTTGGGTTATAGTGTACCTAATTATTATGCTGTTCTTTTCATCATTCTATTAATTTTCCTATACAGCTTCAGTGAACTTGCACTATGTAAAAGAGAGAATTATTTTTTATTCTTTGAAAACTGAAATGTCTTATCTGTGAAGAGTGTGATTGATAATTCATATGGATCATGTGAATATTCTCTGATATATATTTACATTGTGTACTTCCAAATATTTCCAGTAAATGATAACGCCATATAAAATGGTATATATCTATTATGATGGGCTCTTAGTTGCCATTTTAGCTTACTCTTCAGCTATAGCTGTGGAAAAAAAAGAATGAAAACCTGCATGGAAATTACTTTCATTCACATATAAATGTATCTACTTTTGAACAACAAAAATAAATTCACAAATATATCCTGCAAATGAAAAAAAAAATTAAAATCATTCTTCTCAGCTGTACATTATTTAACCATAAGAGATGAAATCTTTATACCAATTTATAATCTGTACTGACTTAAAAGTTGATTTATTAAAGCCCTTTCCAAGATGTTTTTCTTAAAATTTATCTCTGTAAGTTGAATTTCTGGCATATTTTAGAATCAGAGATTACTCTGACTGAAAAAATAAACAGGTGCAAAGTTATCATTAATAATAGTGTTGGTGAACTCTGCTTATTTAAAGCTTAGCTTTTCTTTTCTTACTTATTGTAGATATGTGTGGTGTCTTGATTAAATTAGAAGTAGAGGCATCTCCTGGTATCCACCCATGTGGCCTAATCCACTTCATAAACTAGTAAATCTCAGTCTTAAAATTGATGAGATGTTTTTTTCCTGTAGTTCCTGCTGGTACTGTGGTTTGGAACCTTCTCTGGTGGGCAAGTTTGTGGGCACAGAAGTATTTTCAGTTGAACAATAATTTATTAAGCATACATTCCAGGCTCATGATTGTGGACAATTCTTAAATCATAGAATTACAGAAGAGTTTGGGCTGGAAGGGATCTTTAAAGGTCATCTAGTCCAGCCCACTTGCAGTGATCAGGGCATTTTTAACAAGACCAGGTTGCTCAGAGACCCTTCCAATCTGATCTTAAATGTTCCCAGGGATAGGGCAACCATGACCTCTCCGGGCAACCTGTTCCAGTGTTTCAGCACCCTCGTGGTAAAAATCTTCCTTTTTCATATCTAAATCAACCCTTGTCCTATTACAATAGTCTCTGCTTAAAAGGCATCATTTAACTGCCTGGGGCTACAGTTACACAATGAGCTATCCCAGACATCTCACAACTGCTGGAACTTTTGCAAGAAGATACCACTGCTTTTATATATATATTCCTTTTTGATAGTGGAATAATTCCCAAATTAATGGTTCAGTTCTTGCTATTTAACTTATCTCATACATTTAGAGATTAAACTATATGCTCAAAAATTGGATTAGATCTTGTAACATCTATGCTTTTGAAAGCATGATGTTTGAAATTTTATCTGTTCTTTAGCAGTGTCTGCTACTGCCTGATGCTCTGAACATATATAACTTGGCTTTCCATGAATTGGAAATTTTATTGAATTTATCCCTCTTGTCTGACCACTTTTTATGGTATTGTCTCTACCTAAGAAAAATGCTGTTTCAAGTCTTTTTGGACTTAACATACAGGACAGACAGGTGTCTTTTATTTCTGCCAACTTTCCCTCTGCCATAAGATGAGACAACATGGCTGAAGCCTCCTCTCTCATTTTCAGAGATGCTGCAACCTAGAACACCTGATGAGACTGGATGAAAAGCTGTCTTGACAGACCTGTCACAATAGGAACAACTTCCATTTTTTTAGACCTGAAATAAAATGTTGTTGATCAACCTCCCCACATACTTTTTTAGTCTAAGTTCCTTGATTACTGCCAAACCTCAATCTCAGTCAAGAACCAGTAATGTCCTCTTTGTCTTCCAGAAGTTCAAAGCTGCCGCTGGATAAAAGTCCTTAAGCTGTCCAGTTCAACTAAGCCACTCTTTTCAAGATCTTGAAGATCAGTTATGTCTTTCCACTAATGTTAAATTGAGTTGCTTACATGTGTAGATCCACAGCTGCTTGATATGATGAACTCCAGTGACTGTAGAGCTAAACAGTGTGCTTTCCTTAGGCTAGCAGTAGTTTTGCATTCAAACTGTACTGTATTTCCGTCTACTGGTGTGATCAATGTCTTTGTTACTAGTACACCCATCCTCATGCAACGTCCAGCAATCTACCCACTAAAAATATTTTATGCATTGCTGTGTCTACATTCATGTTATTATCCATTACCTCATGTATTAGAATCAGGAGGTGAATGTCATATCTTCTTTCCATCCACCTACTCCAACATATAATGCCTGAAACCCAGGTGAATACAGAAGGTTCTCAGAAGAGGACACAGAGGAGAAGAAATTAAATTTAGACTTCTCATATTGCTTCCATTATTGTAGATACTATGCTTCCTGAAACCATTTCCACTTTAAAAAAAAAAAAAGTGTTAAATTGATTGGAGTAAGTAGATATAATGTGATCCTTTTCACTTAAAAAAACCCCATGTAAAACTTATAAGGCAGAAAACTATGCAGTGAGCAGATATGTTCTTCTTATTCTAATGATCAGAAATGTTTATGTAAAAGATGATTTACACATCTGAAGGTGCTGTGTGCTTTACTTAGTGCCTGGTTGTCTCTGCAGAACTAACACTGAATACTAGCAGTGCCCCTAAACTATTCCATAAATAAGTTCAGGATGTTTAATATTTTGCACAATTCACATCTCAATGAAATGACAAGAATTCCATATCCAAAATGAACTAATAAATTTGCTTTTATTTAATCTACACTAATTTCCTATCTTTAAATATTTTCCCCCACCCCCCAAAAAAAAAATTCTAGGAGGGCATTATCCATCTTTAAGTAGAAAGTCAGTACCATTAAAGGATATCTGCAATATTCACTAATTGCTGAGATATTTTCACCCCATTCAAACTTAATGAGAAGTTTTGATATTACATTTGTATGAAGTTGTTAGAAGTGTTAGCCAACATTAAATTTGTAAGGGGCTTCTATATAGAAATTAACTTTGCACACATGAATGGAGTCAAGGATATATTAAATACTGAAATTAGCAGGGGTAATGGATACCTTTTGTAAAAATTGTAGATCTACAAGCTGTTACATTAGTGGGTTTGCTAGATTGGGGATTACCTAGCCGCTGTTCTAGATGGCTTTTCTAATCTTCAGCATGAATGTCCATTGATGTCCTTTCAATTAATATTGACTGGATGTCCTCCAGCACCCCATTTTAAAGGCTGGTTCAACTGCTATCATTGAATGCTTTTCCAGTCCTTACTTCCTGAGGTTAAAACTATTGTGTTGCAGTTTGCACTACTGCACTCACAGATGTGTAGTGTCCTGTGCACCTGTGTGGGGCAGGGAAACTGATCACTGCTGGTGTCTCCTGATCTCTGGAGGAAAGGGTTAGAAAGTATTTGAGCACAATTATCACAACAAGGATGTATTTTAAGTCAGTTCTAAAAAAATGCCATTCCAGATGAGGGTAGGGGAGTCTATATTGACTAGAAAGCTAGAAATGTCACTTCACTTTTCTTTATTACAGAGACTAGGGTATGACCTTGCTCAGAAGTAATTTGCATTTTATTGGGCATAGAATTGCAGAATCATAGAATGGTTTGGGTTGGATGGGACCATAAAAATCATTTAGTCCCAACCCCCCTGCCATGGCTGGAACCAGGCTGCTCAAAGCCCCATTCAACATAAACTTGAGCACTTCCAGGGATGGGACATCAATAACTTTCCTGGGCAACATGTTCCAGTGCCTCTCCACTTTCACAGTAAAGAATTTATTGCATATATCCAACCTAAATTTCTCCTCTTTCAGTTTGAACCCATTTTACTCCTGATCCTATCACTACAGTTCCTGACAAAAATTCCCTCACTGGCTTTCCTGTTTTCCCCCTTCAGGTACTGGAAGGTTGCTGTGAGGTTTCCATGAAACCTTTTCTTTTTCAGGCTGAACAGCCCCAAGTTTCTCTGCCTTTCTTCATAGGGGAGGCTCCGATGAATGGAGCCACTAAGGATTTCAGTATTAGCCTGGACATCAGTGAGAGACAACACTCTTTTCAACAAAATAAACCAAATACTTCTCAAAAGAAACCATCTGTATCTAATCCAAAGCCTTTAGATACCATAAACTAAACTTTATCACACAGAACTCATATAAAATATTTTCTGAAGTGACTACTTAATACCACTACAGTGTTTAAACATTGTCTAGTGGCTATTTTTCTGTTGCACCCATGGTCAAATCATTTGGTAAGAGGAATTTTCCCTCTTTCCCACCTGACATCTGTCCAACTCCCTTTTGTGTTTCACATGCTTCTAATAATGCTTTTCTGCTATTCTTGTAATGTTCATGCATTTTTCCCCTTCTTTTAAGTTCCAGATATTGTTCCTTCCAATTCCCTTCTGCAGGAAATTTCTATGTCCCTTGTACTACCTGTCATCTCTCTTTTGACATGTCAGATTTAAAAAAATAAAACCCCATATTAAATCCTATAATGAGCAAGTAGAGCTTAAAACTAATTTTTCTAACACACTGCTAGGAGATAGAGCTTTCACATTATCAGATGCAGTTTATAATAGAGTCTGAAATATTTGTTGAAGGATTTTCATCATTCCCTATGAAGAGAGAACTTTTACAGTGTTCTACTTAGATATTTCTTCCTGGCATCAAAAATAACAGTCAAAGAGTAAATGAACTGATTAGGATACACATGAAAATGCATTCAGGTAGCAAGGCAGCAGTAATGTGAATGAGAGGATGCTCTGAACCCCTAAGGCTCCAAATCGTTATTATAAAACTCCATTTCTTTCACAGCAGACTTTCTGCAGGAGACACAAAATAGATTTTAAGGTACAGTGAGTGCTGTCTTTTGGATCAATGGGACTAAACAAAGATACTCTGTTATTTTGTTTAAGTTTATCCTTTAATCTTCAGCTGCTCATAGCGGGGCAATCATTCTGGTCAATAACATTAACTTGTCTACTCACGAGTTTTCCTTTGGTTTCCTAAGCGGTAATATCCTCTGCTTTTGGGTCACAGGGCTCAGTGACACATCATCCAAAGGAAAGGCAGCCATTAAATCATCAAAGTCTGATCAGAGTTAACATTACCTGGAAAACATTCTCTTCTGGAAAGACACAGCTCCTGAACAGATCCTATGTTTCACTTACCAAGAGCTCTACAGCCAAAGAGCAGCACTCATATCAAGAAGTCTTAGCCATACCTTCTCTCCTCCACTGACATGTATGTTAAAAACTCTTATTTTATTTGTGGTATCATAACATTAGAAGACAACTTCTACCTGTGTTGTGAAGGAGGTATACTCTGCAGTGGACTCCTTCTCCCATCAAGCCAAGTGGGAGACTTAGAGAAGTTTACCATAGCTGTCAACCTGGTATGCATCTGGATTTCCTTCTGAAGAAATTGGGAATTGTGAAGGTATGATGTGCAATCAAATCTCATCTTCTTATACAACAACAGTGTGGCCAGTGTGAACTGCTAGGGACCAGAATGTGGAGGGCACTGTGACAACCTCTCATACGTTCAACTTAGGTGTTGTTTGCTCACTTATTTTCATTTTATACTGCACTTTAGTGAAGTATCCATCATAACATAAGGCAGAGATTGCTCAGGAGCTTCAGTTCTTAATGCAGTCCAGTTGGCAGCAAATAGTCTCATTGGCTGGCAAAGAAGAGCTATGGAGACCTGAGGAATATAAGCTCCTCCAGTATTTTACATCCTCCTGGAACCAACTCACCCTGGATATTATTTCATCTAGTATGTAATAATTCACTAGTTAATTTGTATGATCAGCTCAGGCTCAATTTAAAAAAAAGTGCCGTCTTCCAATTTTGGTACCCCAGATTGGCAGAGGGAATAGGGATCCATAAGTAGTTTGAGTCAGATCAGGAACTGCTTTTAGACTGTACCAAGTATACCTTTTCAAGTCTTTATCAGGAACGTTGCAGTAATCTCTCTGCCAAAACCAAACTCATTATTTTTTGCCAGCAGCAAAGCAGATATATCCATTGCCACCTAAAAGCCATTTTCTCAGATGGTTAAGAAAGCTCTCATATAAAATACTGATAACATAGCAGGTGGGTGGTATCCATGGATAACTCCAGACTTAGACCTGTTGTCATATAGAAATGTAGCTACCTCTCATGTTCAGTCAAGACTGCATAACTTCCTTCACTCAAGGTTTCTTTTACGTACCTAGAAATTATGTTGTATCAAGAGTAGCTGAAATTCCTCTTCAGGTAGCTGATTCTTTTTTCTTTCATTTCATTTTTACCTCTCCCTTCTGCTGCAATGGACAAATGTTGCAAGATCTTGTCCTGGTGTGCTGCTGGACTTCCATGCTGAAGAGATGTTACATACTTTTGCCAAAACAAACTCTCACAATAATCAGGAATACATTGCATTTCTTTGGTTTAAGAAAAATAATTTTCAAACTGTGAATCACTGTGGGCTAAAAAAGATGTTTCAAATAGGACTACATGCAAAGCACTGACAGAATTTGAATGTTAGACTCCTGAGCCTACATTTTTTGTTCATTGTGAGAGGCTTCTGGTGTTTGTGTTGCAAAATGTTTTGGGATAAAAATGCATATCTTGCAAAATGCAAGTAAATAGGACTGGGATACTCATTCACTGCTATGAAGGCAATGATTTGAACTGAAGTCTGGGGCTTCTTTCTTTCAGAACATCTGACCTCTTAGTCTTCTAACCACAGATTGTGTTGGTGCCACCTGAGCCTTAGGCTTGTAGCTCATTGGTTTGGGTATGACTTTTGGATTTTTTCATATCATGTGTCTCCTTTTCTAACCTCTCCAAGTTAGGCAGAGGTTAGAGACTGTTAAAGAGGTTAGAGAATGAGAGGTTAGAGGTAGAGGTTAATGTCTCAAAGCACGCAAAAGAAAAGAAGTGAGCATGTTTGTGCATATGTGTGAGTGCATAAATAGATTTTTAAACATTTCTTTCTCTGTAAAGAACTCACAAAAAGAAACAGAAGCATTTACATATTAGAATATTAAAAGTTTTCTCCTGATAACCTGACTGATTTAGGACTAATAATGTTGGTATAGATAACTGTGTGTAGAATAAACTTGACTCATTTCCTATTTCCACAGCACATACAGGGTACTACTGTCACGTAAAAATGGAGATTTTCTCAAAACCTTTGTGTTTGATTAGTCTTTGTGACCTTTAATTGCAAAGTGAGTAGGCAACATCTGCTTCTCGCCCAGGAGCCATACATTAACCTTAGCAGCAGACAACACTTGCTCTGTTTACTCCAGTGATTTTAACTTTTTGCCATCCAGGTTGTACACTCAGCTTCTTGTCATCTCACTACGTAAATATCAAAGGTTGTGCTCCCCTGTCTATTAGAAATGTTATGAATTATTGACAAGAACCTACCAAAATCCAAAGGTATGGGCTATTATGTATACATTGAGAAGATTTCACTTGTTGGTTTTCAGTCTTACCTGGCTTATGGCCATAATACCTTTGTAAATCAGCCACTTGAATTGGAATAAATTGAATTGTTTTTCAGGTAGGCTCCTGCTATCCATCCTGAGTTTTTGTGGTAGACCTGGACAGAGGAATTTGAAGGAGATAAAGAATAATTTTCCCCTAGTTTGTAATGACAGGGATCACCCTCTGTATTTCCATTAATGTCAAAGGAATCAGGAGTCTGTATAAACATAATTTCAACTTCAGAGTTTTCTGGTTTCCTTGAATGTTTCTCCTGCAACTTTGCCAACTCTGTCAGAGACCAGGGAATAGAATGCACAGTAATGCAGATCTCATTGCTACCCTCATCAGATTTGGAGTCAGGGTTCTCTGAGGTCTCATCATCACCACTGTCATACCAAATATCTCCATCCCAAGCCTCAGGGTCTGTATAATGTACTGAGTTGCAGAGCTACCTATCTGAAACAGGAGCTATTTCTTCAGCATCAGCTTTTCTCTGTGCTCAGCTGCTGCAAGCAGAGCTTTAAGGTGGTCAACCTCAGTTTTAAGGTGCTTATTCCCAATTTTAAGATGATAATTTTCAGTCATAAGTTTATCAACTTATATTCTAAATTTTCTCCTTTATCTGTCTCAAAGGCTAATAATGGCTTAAAAACCTCATTTTCTGATTTCAAAGCAGTATACTCTACATCAGAAATCCATTCAGAATCAGCTAAAAGGTAGCACTGGGCTCCCTCCTCCGCAAGGACTTTATCAGAGCCTGGCCGAGGTGTCTCCACTCTGCTCCACTCTACACTGAGTCCCCTTAGATTGTAGGGCATGTGGGAAGTCAGACATGCATTCAACGGTGTCATCCAGGGAGTAGTGACTGCGTTTCCCCCATAATTTCCATACTGTTATCCACTTTTCTTTAATTTTAACCCAATCTTTTTCCCTGCTCTCCCTGACAACTGCTGTCACTGATTTCCATTGATAGAACATGTAAACTGGTATTTTACAGTAAGCGAAATTTTCCTGGTCCCAAAGAACTTTTTCCAAATTCACTGTGAAATGCTGAAATTCAGCTGCTTAGGAAGCATGTGTTAGAAATCTTCACCAATTTCCAAAGTTCACGTGGTATGGCAAACTTTGGCACGTTTCTTTTTCTTTCCCTTCATCATTTTCCTGATGTAAAGTAAAGGAAGTAAAAGAAGAACTGCTCTTTATGTTTCTCATATTGTTGCTCATCTTTATCACTGGACAAAAGCACATAGTTGCACTTAAACCCCCCACGAAAACTTAAAGTGCTACAAATATGTTCATGTGGACAAGAATAAAACCAAATTGCTTGAGAAATTTTAAACTGCAGCCGCTTTAAATGGAACCAACATCTCAGCAGAGTTTAGAAAGCGGATTTCAGTTCTAGACAGCCTGGACAACCCAGTTGCTCCAGCAAGCTATTCTGAGTCAGTGCAAGGTTTTAATATTGACTACTAAAAATAAAGAATGAGAAACATGACTGTGAATCACTGTTTTGGGTGAAGCAATCTAGATTTAGCAAATCTAGGTAGTATGCCTGTAAACCCAGCTGATTTGGTAACAGCTGGGATAACTCTGTCTATATTGTATTGTGGTTTGAAAAATCATGTTCACATAAAGTACACCAATTTTTCATTTCTGGGTTTGTTTTGTTTTTGTTTTTTTCTCCATTGGGTTAACATTTATTGATTTGTTTCACCTTTCAAGTCGCATGTTCCATCATCCTTTACCTTGGAATTGTTATCTGTTTTTTCATCCTAGCTGTTGGACTTTTCCCTAGGAGTCTGAAATTGGTTAAAACCAAGTGGGGAAAACAAAGTGCCTGTGGCCTTAATGAAGAGCATTCTGGAATTTCTTTTCTCCATAACTAGTCTTCACTCAATCTAAAAAAAACCAAAACAAAACCAAAAGCCCCAAACTATAAAGCTGCCATTACTAATATTAATTATGCAGATATTCATCACTCGAGGCATTCAAGGCATTCATTTGTTGAGAGAAACCTTGAACTGCAAATGTGAAAAGCCCTGGAAAGAAAATCTAATAAAATAAAGACGAAGAACTTGTCTAACATTGTGACAGAATAGGAAAGGTCAGGTTTAAATTCAAAGATAAGGAAAAGAACAAACTTAACAGATAAATGAGAGAGAGAGAAAAAAAGACAGATTTAAAGTTTAAAAAAATCATACTGAGTGCATACCTAGAAAGCTCAGCAAGCACTGGACAGAATAAGAATAATCCTCTAGTAGACTCAAGATACGGATAATTCCTGCTTTCATCAAAATGATGGGCTTGTTAGTCGGTGTATGCTGTGACAAAATCTGCCAGCCATCAGAATAAGTGAATAACTGGAACCAAAAATTCTTCCTGAAACTCTGATGCTTACCTAAATACTAAGTTAGTGAGGAAGATTTGGCTGCATGTTGGAAGGGATGTCTCTGAATATGGAACAGATGGGATCTTGTACTTTCTAAGAAGAATAACAATAGCTTCTGGACTGAACCCTCCTCTGGGGCCACACTCCTGCATGTTCTGTGGTATGGCTACCTCTGCTTAAAAGTCTGATGTGCCAGTAGAAGTGAACACAGAGTTGTGTGTAAATTGCTGTGATTGCCTTCTGCTGTAGAATCTGATGTTGTATTCACTGCTGTGTGAGTGGTACTGTAGTACTGCTAAGAGTAAATTTACAGTAATCCAAATCCCTGATGAAACATTTGGTATGGCTATTTGGAAGTTGGGAGAAAAAGAAATCAGAATGCAGTCTTTGTGAGCAGCAAATATCCAAATCTCTATTTATTCCTCAAAAATAGCATTAATCCCAAATCCTGTATGCTGCAGTAGGGTCCATTTTGCTTTTCATTCTTTTTAGTGTAGTGTTGATATTTCTGTCAATCCCAATGGTCATAATAGAGTAAAGGTTACTGATGTTAACTGAAGAAAGATGTGGCTGTTTGTCAGGACAAAGGGCAGAAAACACACTCTTCCAGCTTTGTGTGTGTTGATGGAAAGCCATGACTTCTGCTTTTCAGTTTGTGTCTGAGGAAATAAAATAGATTCGGGATTTAGAAACAAAGCTTATTGAACAATTTTCTATCCTTATGCTTAATTCCAGCATTTGCAGTTGAACTTGTTTTATTCTTCACCTGTATAAGCAACTACCCGAATCACTTGTTATATGTTTTCATCTTCTTCTCTAGTAATTTTCTTCTCAATAGAAATAGGTGGTGCAGATCTGACATGTCTGTAAATCAAAGTTGTCTACTGACAGAGCAGAAGAAAATGACCTGAGAAGTTTTAAAGTGTGTTTCAGAGAGGTCTCCTCTGACTACAGAAGAGTATTTCAATATTTCTCTGGCCTACTAAACACAGCTCAATTTGCTAACGGGAGGGATTGATTAGCTTGCACAAGCTAAAATGTCTTCCCACACACTACAGGAGTATATTGGAGAATGTTCTGTAATTTGCCTAAACACAAAACGGTTTATAGGCATCTCTTTTAAACTCTTGCTCAGATAAGAGTGCAGTCTGGAAACTGACTGGATGTTTTGCTTATCATATTCTTTGGTATATTTAATGAAATCATACCTATTTTCTAAGCAATTGCTAAGTATTTGCTTTTCCAGTAATTAGAGGTTTCTTTTCTTACCATATCTGACTGGAGGGGCAGCAAAGGTGAGAGAGAGTTTTGTGTTTTGTTTGAGGATTTTTTCTTTGTTCATTTTTGAGGGTTCTGTTGTTTGGTTTTGTTTTGTTTTTAATATGACTTTTTTGTCTCATTATTAAAAAACTGAAAGCATCAAATCACCCTGTGTTATACCAAAATCCTTGACAGCTGCAGTCCAGTATCAGAGCTCCTGTCCTGTGTGGCAATGAAAGCCCTCACACCTTGTCACCTGCCATAATCTTAAATTCTGAGCTGTGTAAATGAGCACCTTATATGATGAAGAGGGAGCTCAAGCCAAGGGGGACATGCCTAAAATGATGAAGGAAGAAATACAAAGGAAAAGGTTAAAAGAGCCAAGAACTGACCTTTGCACAGAGATCACTCTAGTACTGGAGTGGATATTTAAGAAATCTTTCCATTAGGCATTCATACTTAAGTCAGTGCTGTGCTGCTCCACTTCAGTTTGGAGAACATGAGAGTGCCCAAGGTCAATCATAGCCAACAACATAGTCTTTGGGCACTGCCCTGGAGTAGGAAGAAACTTGGGCTCTCTTCACCCAGTTTTCCTTGTCATTTTAGTTCCCTGAACTTTTTTGACATTCTGTTACTCTTTGTTCATAATAAGCAGCCACATCTCAAAATTCCAGCCAGACTGTCTTGTAATTATAAATTGCAGCCACATTTCTGTCACTGAACTTTTCCACCCACAGTCTTCTCTTCACCATGCCTATCCTTATAAGCGATTCAGATTCCTAGTTTTGCTTCCCAGTATTTTTCTGAGCCCTGCTGAAGCTGTGCCCTGTCTGTCACTAGCTTTAGATGATAAGAAAATATCTTTTCATAGATTCAGTTACTCAAAGCAGATTTCCAAAAGGCAAAGATTATCTTTTTCCTAACTTATTTCTATTGATTAACACATGTAAACTTTGAAAGCTAGCAGCAGGCTGCTCTTTATTAGCATTACCCTCACATATAAGTCCATGGAAGAGTAGCTGGGCACTTGGGACCTTGCTACTTGGAAAACTTCCTGTCTCGGATTTTGAAGGTAGCCTACGTGCTTTCATATTCACATGTCCTACAGAAGGGAGACTAATAACATTGAGAATATTTCCCAGAAGCTTGTTTGATGGAGATATCAGTGACAAACTTAGCTCAACAGAGGTTGCTCCCAAGGGTCAAGACCAGAGTTTACCTTAGGAATCAGAGTCCTTAACTGCACTTGCATGCATGATATATTTGGATGATTCAGATTTAAACACAGAGTATTTGAAAATTGACCTAAAGCTCAAGAAATACATTGCATGTTCACACATACAAAGCATTCATCTCATTCAGAGGAAGACATAGTTGTCTTAGGCAAATGTCTGAAGTTCAGACAACCACATATTATGAAGTGTTTCTAAATATTTTATTCCAGAGCTGTCTTAGTTCCATTTTGCTTATGGGCAGTGTTACAGGTGGATTCAAGAGATACTTGTATGTGGTATATACCAGCTAGATGTGAGCTGGTTTTGCATCCAAAACTATGCAAACATTTAGCTTGTCTTGCAGTGTTTTGGTTAATAATCTCAGCATTGACTTCAGATAGAGTGTGCTATCATTTCCTGAAAGGTCTGTGTAGATGTGATGAAAATATAAAAGCTACAATGGAACTGTATATTATTTTGGATCTTTGCAGTGAGAACTTAATTCTACGTTTATTCAAATTAGAAGTCTTCAAGAGAGACGAAAGAAGGGAGAGACACCATAGTACACAAATGTCCTAATGATGCAAGTGCTTTGTGTGTTGAGTTTTGAATCTAGTTCTCCATATTCTGGAGTGGTACTCTTACAGGCCAATATACGCAGAGGCCATTTCATTGTCCTTTACACTGGATGTTAGGCAAACTGTCAGGTCTTGTATTGGTTTGAAAACAAACCAGTGGGAGATCGCAAGTGAGGATTAAAATTTAATAGGAAAAAAAATAAAATAAGTGATATAATACAAGGCAAAAAAACCACTGACAAAGTCAGATACAACCTGACACCCTGTTAGGGTGGTGGTAGCAGTCCAGATGAAGTAGCTCAGTTGAAGCTGTGATCCTATGGAAGGCCTGGTCTCCAGCTGAAGGTCCAGTGGTAGCTCTTGTCCTCTGGGAACCCAGCAGACAGAGCTCCCTGACGCAGTTCCAAGGCCAGGTTATATCCAGGTGGGAACGCTTGGCTCCTCCCTCCTGGGCGGAGCATCTCACAATAGGATGAGATAAGTCCATGAGTCATGCAGGGGTTTCTTGCACTTTCCTAAAGTGGAAATAACATTAGACAAAGGACTTAATACTCAGAGTTCAAATCTAATTCTGATTCTGACTTTTTGGGATCCTCCATCTTAAGTTTGTGTTAGCATAGGACTTAGCCTGATTTTTGAACTCAAACTCCATATCCTGATCATATGTCTTGTCTCTGTCTTGGCTTTTGCACTTCTGCTCACTCTAAATTAAGTTTGTTTTCAACCATCTCTCACACAGGCAAGGAAACTGGTTCCAATTTTGGTGGTGCTCTGAAAGAATTTGAGATGCCACTGATGTTCTTGAAGGGAGAGAGGAAGAAGTAGGATAAGTTATACTGTAACACATAAATAAATATTCCCTGTTCCCCCTTTTGGTAATTAATTACTGAGGAGTTTTAACTCTTATGTCTTTAACATTTCATCTCATAACTCAATTATACTTTTATTCTGTTGTCTAGAGGTCTTCAGGAAGCCCTTTGGTATTCTGTGATCCATAATAATTACAAAGGTGGGGATGAAGAAAGAGGCCAAAAGGTTTAACAGGCCAAACTACTTTGCAGTGTTTCTTTCACAGGCTGTAGTTTCTATTTATCAAATGTCCATATGTCAAATTCCTGCTGGTGTGAAAGATCAAAAGTCACAACTTGTAGAGGACTGATTACTTTTTGGGCCAGAGAACCCTGTAAGAGAGCAATGCATTAACAGGAAAAAAACAAAAGATAGGAAATTTGCCACCTAGAAAAGGGAAGCAAAAGAGCTGCTCACCAGAAGTGATGGAACAGAAGGATACAGCAGATTAAAAATATTATTTTTTATTCTCATTTAAAGGTGTGAGAAACATCAGAAGAGCAACTGAGTGAAAAGATATCCACAATCATCCTCAGTAAGCTTACCAGAGCACTTGAAAAAGAGACATTTTAAAAATCCTTCTCCATCTTCTCCTTTTATTAACTTAACAAGTGAACCAGAATTATCTTCAGGCATTTTAATTACTTTGTTAGGAGTTCTGTAATTGTTTTAACACTGAAGAGAGAGAGAAAAAAATAATAGATTTTATGTAAATACTGTTTGCTAATGATGCTATCAAGAGACTGAAAAGCAGGAAATGGGAGGAGTTGACAAACAGGAGAGGTTAATTGAAAGTGCTGTGCAGAGATGGCTTCACACATGGCTCCTGGGTGAGGAGCCTGGCGTGTTCCTGCAGTTTATCCAGGCAATGAATATACCTTAATGTTTGATTAAAATCGAGTGTACTGCAATCAGATGTGACAAATTATGAGCCTAAGAGATGGTGAGGAAGTACACCAAAGATTTCTATCAACTGGTATCAATTAAATTCATGGCCAAGGAAAACATACCTGCAGAGCTAAGCAGCACCCTTTGTGTTAACTAGGGGGTGTCAAGAGTTTCTTCACTGTCAGATACAGGAGTTCCGTGGTGTACCTTGTCTTGCTCTTCTTCCATAGGAGCTCCTTCAAGCCCTACCCTACTACCACGTTTTATCATTTTCTGCATATATCTTTTCACTTCATATGAATGTGGCTCATCAGTTGTGCTGAGATTCTCTGGGACCACAAACCAGAATAAGCCTGGAGCAGAAGAGCATCTCAATAGAGAAACTGGGAAATCTTACCAAGACACATATGTTCAAATGCATAGATTGTCTCTAGAGCGAGAAATGAAACCATGGAGTTAGAGACTACTTCAGAGATTAGTGACATGCTGTATAAAAGCTGAAGTAGTATTTGGGAATTGTTATGTGCTGTACTTCACTGGTAATAAATACACAAAATTACCCAGAACTACTAAATTTCATACTCTGAAATGGGGCTTTTCTACCTATCAAAATAAGTTTTTCATAAATATTAATATGGAGGTCAAAATGTGAGAAATGAGGAAGTGAAAGAGATTCAAAAGGGTTCTGTTCCTAGACAGATATTTCTGTATTGATACAGAGAAGCTTATTGAAACCTAGCTTCTGCAGAGCACATGGATTATCTGGAAGTTAAAATGGAAAGTTTATTTTCTGATTCATAAAACTGGTAATATATAAAGAAAAAAAGACACTGAGATAGCTTGGACTGAGACTACCCCAATTGCTGCTTCAGTGGGACTGGTTATTTTCACGTATGACTTGTCAGTAACACACATTGGCATGAACTTTGAAGGAATGGAATGAATGGCCAGCTCTGAAAAGTATGGAGTTAAAGCAGAATATATTAAGGGACAGAAGCTTCAGTGTAAATCCTACATGAATGAAATGGGTACAGCAGAGTACATATTTATCTGTACACTGAATAAAGTATTATCTAAATAACTGCCATGTCTGCTAATTAGAAATAACTCAACTGAGTCTGAGTAAATTCATAATGGAATTAGATAAGTTGAAGAGTACTAATGCCATCAAAACCGAGCCCTTGCTGAAAAATGTAGGGGATGAATATATAGAAAAAGTCATGCTGTTATCAGAAAGAGAAAGGTGAAAAAAAAAATGTTTGTGCTTAGGGGATTTTCTTTTTTGACTTGGTCTTGGCTGTCCAAGACTTCCTTGTAAGTGGACTCAGCAGGTTCTGTTAGTCCAAGATGTCTTGAAAAATGGTCTACACAAAGGCTTCATACTATTTTCTATATCAGATTAGTATTATTTTCTCCATGATTATTTTTGATCATTCCGACATCCTTGCTGTGTTTTTAAGTGAGGAAAGATGGATAGAGTGACTCGAAGTAGAGGAGCTGGTGATATTTGGTTTTGTTGCTTTGTAAATCTCATTCATGTTCACACAAACCCCAGTCTGAAATTAGATGGTCAAGCAGCATTAATGTAATTTTTCTCTAGCTTATATCTGATTTCTAGGAATTGATTTAACTTCCAGAACAGGTTCTGCTAATGCATATGAACAGCGTTCCCAAGGAAAGTTTAGCCTATTTGCCTCAACAAACTGCTGGGTTCTTTATCCAAAGCAGTGCGTACTTGGGTCCTGCTATTTAGCAGGATGGTGATGGCTGGTAATTTCAGCTCACCTGATTGCCTTTCCTCTGAAATAGGCTAGAAATGTTCTTGCAGTTGGTCACAATGGAGAGAGGGTGTGAGGACCTGCTGTTTACCAAACCTAAAGCATCTCACCTCAAGTTTCTTGTGTTGCACGTTAACCTTCTCCTCCACCACTTGGTATCCACTGTTTGTACTTTCCTCCAACAGTTATGATCCTTTCTCAGTGTTGCCTCACAGGAGATGTGTCACAGCCTGCCTGCTATGACAGGAACAGGCCCAGCTTGGGGCATGGTCAGTAGATGACTGGTGACAGGAGAATGTCACCCATGAGGCTTCTGCACCTAAACCCACCCAACTTGGTCTTCCCCAAGCCCAATTTTATTTGCTTGATAATAACAGGCTTTGAGGCTATGTGAACACTGACACTTAGTGGCAACTGCCAGAACTATACCTCCAGGAGAGGAGGCTGTTTGATACAAGAGTAACAGTTGTAATATATCTAATTGTCTGAATTATCTAATTAATCAGAAAGGTCAACAGTAGCCATTCAGCTTGGCTTCCATTAGATTAATTTATGTGCCAGTTAAACTCTGTCACAAATGGGGAAAAATGAAGGAAAAGAGAATATTGACTTCTGAGTCTGAGTAATATTAATTAGTATATAGGTGATGGTGTTTGCCTGTGTAAATTCTATACTGTATACTGTACATTTTAATTATTTGGTCTCAGTATGTAAAAAAATCCTTCAGCTCTGGTACAGAGACCATGTTCAATTACTTCTAAATCTTTTTCAGTTCTATCTGCCCTTTTCAGGGGGGCAGACAGAAAAGATAACAGTTGGACTAACCTGCTTTTAGGAAATGGAAGGATGAATTTCCCACATGCAGTCTGCCATTATTCATTCTTCTGAATGTATTGCCTCTTGTATTTTTTTAAAATTTATCTTCTTTATTTCTTTCCTATTGACTCTTGCTTACTATTGCTGTTTTCTGCATGTCACAATGCCACAGATGAACAATTGCTCTCCTTTTTTAAGAAAACTGCTCACTAAAATTGATGCCATTGACTTATCTCAGAAAAGGGGTTCAGCCAGTTACCTGTGGTTGTAATTTCTACTTGCATAATGGAAACATCCTCATTGTTGAGTGTAGATCAGCTACAGAAAGTGGGGAATTGCCTTGGACATTACATTGGATGCAATGTGATCTGTGCTGTCATGTGCACTACAGAGTATTGTGTCTTGCTACATGTCTTCATGGACACTTGATAGCCTGAAGGGTGTCATGAAGTGATGAACAAGATGACTGAGGACAAGATAGAGACCTTCCATTTTGCTGGCTGCCTATATCCATTATTATTTTTGGTCTCTGACATGGGTGAGGCAGAGTGCAAAACATCCCAGAGAGGATCTGAGTACTGGGAATGATTTAAAAACCAGCAATATTTGTTTATATCATGCAATCTCTTGCACTCCCCTCAGTGCTGTATTCCACAAGTCTCAGCCTCCCTCTCCAGCAGAGGGAATGCTGCTCTGGAAAGGTGGGACAGAAAGTTGTGTTGGTTCCTGCTGTGCAGCTGCCCAGCTGTTCATGTCCTGTCTCAGCTGCGGGTGGCCAGGTCCCTGGGCATCTCTGCCATTTGTTCCATGCACCTCACTGATCTCCAGGATCCTCCTACCCCAGAATGTTTCCTCCACTGAGAATGTTCACCTTTTAGCCCTTTTAGCTGCTGGCCCACTGTTTTCCCAGAATCAGAAGGTGTGGTCAGCCTTGTAATTGGCAGTACTGTCTCATTAATTGGAGGACTGAGGATACATCACTTCTGTTCAGACCTGGTGATCTGAATCCCAAAATCATGGGAACTCATTCACATTACATTTTTCTGAAGATTCAGATGTGGTTGGAGAAAATGCTTACCGAGGACCTGAAGAAGGACAGTCAAATCTTATATTGGGTGTTTGAATTTTATGACTTGCAGTGATCCTAAGAAATAGTTAATTTATACAAATCATTCATTACCCAAGTAGATGTTTCTACAACTAGAACTCCAAATAACACATTTAATAGCACAGGCAAGGAATACTGCACTGTAGGAGGCAGGATAATAATGTTGTTTCATAGTCTGCTTTACTAAAAAAATAGACCTGAATTCAAAGCAGAAATATTATAAACAGAAACACTATAAATGGAGCTAATCTTCCTCTTTTTTAAAAATCTTCTACAATCTCTCATGAAAACCACAACATGGACATGTTTCTGACTCCTTTAAAATTCACTGACTACTTTGAAAAAACTGTAGCTTATAAATAAAATTAATTGTTATTTCAAAGGAATAACAATTAAAACATCAGAGCTAAGTAAATGAATTTTGAAGGAACAGTATTTTGTGGAGTTGCATGTTTTTGTTGTAGCCACAAATGGTAAATTTATTCAGAATTTGATATCAAAGGAAACTAGAAAACAAGTTGTGAGTTATGTAGAAACGTTGCTGCTGTTTCCTTTAAAGAAAACACATTTAATTTATTTCTTCTGAAGCCAGCATCAATTATAGTTGTGTCTAGCTTGTATCTGATAACCTTACATTGTAGTATTATTATATGGACTGGAAAGGGCCTCTGGAGGTTATCAGGTTCAACCTACCATTAAAAGTGAGGACACCTTGCATCAGGTTGTTCAAACTGTCCACTAAAATTTTTAATATCTCCAGTAACCTCTCTTTGCAGGCTTTTCCAGTGCTTGACAGTTATATTTTTTCCAACATCTAACCAGAAACTTCATTGGTGTAACTTGTACCTCTTTCTTCTTGTCCTCCCACTGTAGTACCCTGAGAAGGATCTGGCTTCATTTTCTCTAGACCCTGCCAATTGTTGAAGGTATTTAAACAATTCACCTTGCCTAAGTGCCATCAATAAAAACAGAAACGAAAGTATTCCTGCTGGCTTTCTATGAGACCGTTTTCTTTTTGGATGTCTCTGGACAAAAAGAAGCATTCCTCATTTTTCATGTGTGTTGGGTAATCCCAAGGACTATTGGGAGACCTCATTGCAGTCTACAATTTCCTTATGAGGAGAAGTGCAGGAGCAGTCACTGTCTCTTCTCTGTGGTGACAGGAGACAGGATCCAAGGGAAAGGCCTGAAGCTGTGTCAGGGGAGGTTTAGGTTGGGTGTTAGGAAAAGGCTCTTCCCCCAGAGGGTGGTTGGGCACTGGAACAGCTCCCCAGGGCAGTGGTCACAGCACCAACCCTGACAGAGTTCAATAAGTGTTTGGACAACACTCTCAGGCATATGGTGTGATTCTTGGCGTGTCCTGAGTGGGGTCAGGCATTGGACTCAATGATCCTGATGGGTCCCTTCCAACTCAGCATATTCTATGGTTCTATGGGTGTGAAAGGAAGAAAATTAATGCAAATCCTGAAACAAAAGTAAGCTTCTGAACCTATAGACTGTGTTAAAGAGTACAAAATTGGAAATAAAAGTCCATATTTGAAAAAAGAGGTTAAATGCAAATATTTTCATCCTGAACAGTAAGTTTCAATTTCAGACTATTTATAAAAATACTCAGACTTGGAAAGGTTAGATTTGTAATAATATGAAAATCTTCCTTACATTTTTTTCCCTCTTGATGCTGCATATATTTTAACAGAAGATTGGGTACAGTTAAGTGATTCATCTTTTCCCATTCTTTTGATGCTGAGGTCTTTCACAAGTGCAGATTCTTGATACATTTTATAAGGCAAAATCAGAGAAACTGTATATGTTTTGAGTTTCTGACCATGAAAGGACCAGCATAGATCCTGTTGTTCAACAAAACAGCACTACTTTTTAGCTTTGAAGCCAAGTATGTGTGTTTTCTCTGTTCAGTATCTTGCTGAACACCACACAACTTTCACTTCCAGGTATTCCAGTAATTGCACTTTCCAAGTCATGCACCCTGGCTTGATGTGATCCGCTGTTATGATCCCTGATTATGATGGAAATATTTCCACATCACGCTGTTACACCCTGGTCAAACACAATTTCAGTTGGAGGGAGCTGTGCCATCCTTTGCCCATCCTTTGCCCATCGTTTGCTACTGTCCTCTTTGATTGAGTTCAACCTGTTGATGTCCTGATTGCCAAAGGTTTATCATTTGATTTTGAAAAGCCTCCTCCTCAGTGAACGCCTAGGGGTATTTTCAGCTCTATTTAGATTTGTGCATTACAGTTTTAGATTGCTACTTTGGGCTCTATTAAAGCAAATTTCAGAAAGAAAATGTCAGCTTGCAGAAACAGGTAATTGAAAATAGCACTGCTTAGGAACAAACACGGTTTTCGTGCAGATTTCCTTAGCCTTTGTTTAAAAGCGCAGCATTAGTATAATGCTAGTGGGGATTTTTTTATTTGGTACAAGTGCTAATCATGATAAAATGTCATTGGTTTGGGTAACATATTCATTTGTTAACATATTCATTTGTGCAAGAAAAAATGATCTGCAAGAGCTGCGGTGCACCCAAGTAGGAAATCCCAGGTTGTAGTCCATTAACTACAGGAGTCCAGTTCCCATTAATTTATGAATGTTTGTTATAATTTTACAGCACAAAATACTTCAATTGTGACATGCACATTTAGCTTTTAGTAGTCTAGTGTTGTCTATGAGTCGTAAAAGACTCCATATTCAGCATCTCATAATCATAAAATATTTTTATTCTGGAGTCACAGCAATAAATCTTTCAACTCTGGCCAGCTGTTATAGACTGCATAGCTAGTATCTGGATATCGTGTGCCTTCTAAAATCATTTATACCACTGGAAATAATTATGTATACTTTTACTATCTTAGCATCACTTTTTTTTTCCCACTTGTGTACCTTATATACCAAGTTATTTATTTAGCTTCAGTGGGAGCAGTAGAAGGTCATAAAGGGAGTTTGGAGCACTGACTGTGAAACTGTAGATGAAATTTTCTTTAGAAAATTCTTTAGTGAAGCACTGCTTCTTTCAGGTTCAAACTTTTTTTTTTTTTTTTTCCCTTTTAAAAATCCATTAGGACCAACTTGGTGTGTTTCATCACTAATATTTTCCTGGAGCTAAGAAGGCTCTGTAGTTCTCAGGATAGCATTTTTTTTAATTCTGCATGTGTTATTGACACAGTATTTGCAGTGAATAAAGATTTGTATTGAATTTCAGTAGGCCATTTAATTTCTTGTATGGATGTATTCAGGTCTACCATAAAGCACTGCAGCTGCTTTTGTCACTCTCCTATATATCAACCAGTGCAATGCAGTTTTCTGTATTATATAAAAGAATACTACTGCATGATTTCACAACCTAATCTCTTCTCCTGGTAAAGTCAGCTCTGACTTTTTCACTCACTGCATATGTATGTGGAAGCAGCAACTTCGGCAGCAAGTGGTCTGCACTATTTCCTTGTGTTGTATTAGTCCTCTATGATATGAGAATTCTAGGTAACAGAAAGGAAACCTGTAAAATAAAAAAAAAACCAAACCAAAAGGCATAATTAAGTTGTAAGTGCTGTAGATGCTCTCAGGAATACTTAAAGAAGATTGAGGGACTTTTATTGACCTAAGCATTTTGGAAACCAAAGTCAAACTGAGTACATCAGTCTGTGGCATTAAACGGATCAGCTCTGAATTCTCTTGATAATATTACCCAGGACTGTCTGTTGGAAGGAGGCAAGAACATTCCCTGCTTTTCATCATCTCCTTCTTATTGCCTTAGACATTTTTTGTTGTTTGTTTAGTGTTAGAGTAGCTCTACATTTGTTGAACTTCTTGGTCTGAAAAGACAAACTGTTGGTATAAAAAATGGGGAGGCTGGTCTTTGGAAGTCTGAGTTATTGAAATTCTGTTCACTTCCCATCAGTCTTCATTCATTCACGGACGTCTCCCAAAGAAGGTAAATACGCCTTTTCAGTGAGCGTCTCCTTGACAAATGCTTTTGGAATAAAATCCTTGCCACACAGAGCTGCCTACATATCCACATAAGATCTGTGTGCTGTTATGCAGCGGGCTGGGAGAGGATCTGTGCATGGAGCAACAGCTTCATTCAGGGTGTGTCTGACGTGGGGATTTGCCCCCAGGTTGTTCCCGTTCCAAAGTCAATGCCTAGGTCAGAACTTTGACTCCCTCAGCAGGACTGGGATTTCGCGGTCTGTGGCTCTCGGGTTTGGAGTGTAAAGCACCTGTGGGTTACAGACTGCTGGGCTTTGCTGCAGAGTGAATCAACAGCACTTGCTGAGCAGGCAGAGCTTGGAGGGCGTTGAGGAGGTGATGGTGTGCTGCCTTTGGGCTGTGACAGCCAGCCTTCCCGGGGGCTGACCACACCAGAGCTGTAGTGCAGGCTCTCCTGGCACCCCTGCCTGCTCTCACACCTTCCTCCTGACCATTCACTGTGTTACGTCTGAGAGAGCTGCAGCATCAGGAGCAGCCAACAAGGTGCTCAGATCTGTGTGTAAATGATTCAAAACGCCTCCTTCACAAAACAGATAAGCTTTCCTGCAAGGAGAAATGGTGTCTGTGCTCACATCATAGGTAGTATGGAATACCCAAACTGTGGCATTGTTCCAAAGTCTTTATATACTGAAAGAAAATTGTTTTAGAAGCCAGAAATATATTTACAATGTATACATACAGATCCTAGGACAACTGGGGCACAAAATGGTGGGGGTCAGGTGGTTTGGAGCATCTAGGCTTAACTATACTATGCACAGCAATATCATATTTTAGGATGTGATTTCCTCAGTTTTATTCTTCTCCTAAGCTATTACTCATCTTGACTACATTTGTATATTATGCATGAGGACAAACTTGAGCTTTGTGGAAGGAAGATTATCTTGGGAATTCCCATGTCCAAAAGTGCACATTATTTAACAACGTGTTTAGAAAACATCAGTTTCAATCCAAAAGTATTTTGTCTTGGTTTTTGTTTGTGGTATCTGTTACTTGGGACACACACAAACACAGTCACACACGAGTATATCAGCACAACAACCTGCAGGGGAAAAAGGGAAAACCCCAGACTGAAATAAAGGTAATGGAAGCTTTTTTTTGAAGGTAGTATTGTGAAATACAAAAGTGCTTAAAGAGGAGCAAGAGGAAAATATTTAAATGTAACTACATCCATTTCTACTAGCTAATAAAGCGCATTTTCTTTGCTTTCCCTAGTGGGAAATTAGAGGACAACTTCCTTAAGCACTAGTTTCTATAGTGACAGTGTCCTCAAAATCATCTTTATGCACTCAGAAATAGCTTGATATTACAGTGTAAAAATGGAGCTTAGTCAGAGTTTTCTGTCCTCTAGAAAACAGTTAATGATCTGAAGAACAGGAATTTAAATTGCATGGAACATTAAATTCTTCTAATTTAGTAACTGAACTCTTGTTTGCTCTTGCTGATGAAAAGGGAGATGGCAAATGCCATCCTTCCCAGCCTCGTATCCCATCTGAGGTGCATGGTGTCTACTGTGCTTTTGTGCTTGAGCCCACAGGTGCTATATCTACCTGTTCCTTAACATTTCCTTGGTCTAGGTGCAGCTGAGCTCTCTGGTTTTCCTTGTGGTCTGTGGCATCTCTTCTTGGCTCAGACACTTGTGAGCTGGACATGGCTCTGGGGTGGACAGGCACAGCTCCCTTCTGAGCCCACAAATCTGCCTTCACAGCTAGATACAAAACCACAGCCCTCTGTCCTCTTCTACCCTCACAACATCCTTTTCTTCAAATAGAGTCTCCTGCTTGTCATCACCCCTTTCTTCTGCCTCTCTGCAGTCATTTTCTCTTTCTCAGCTGCTCCCTCAACCAAACCACCAGTGAAGGCATGTCCCTTTTCCTACTCTCTTGCCCTGAAATTCCTTTTGTTTCTTTCAGTCCCTGCTATGTATACTCTACTTTCCTCTTTGGGAACTTTTCAAACATGTACTACTTTCCTATGTCCAAACAAGGACCAAAGTGCTATTTTTTTTGGTCTGAATGGAGAGTTCATCCAAACCCTAAATATTTCAGTTAACTTCTGTCTTTCATTATCTATGGCCTCTTCTTTCAGACAGAGTGGGCAGTAAATTACAAAGGACTTAGGTAGTTCATGGCTGATTCATTACACATTGAGGCATTAAATATTGAGTAATTTTACATAATTAACAGAATTCCTAAATACACGCAAGCAGGTTCTTCAGCCAGTCACAGCTGATTATCCTTCAGTAACTGATGAATAGTAGCACCAAAAAAAAGATCAGCGTCTTCCCAGGATTGCACTTACGGGTGAACCTGTCTGTCATGATGCAGCCATTCAACAGTGTGCTTATTTAGCTACTCAACTGATTATGCCCTCCAAGCTGCAAGAAGTTGTTAAAGAAAGACCTCTACTTTTGCATGAGTTTAATTAAAGTGATTGATACATTACCTTTTATGTGTATCTATTATGTGCAGCTATTTTAATGTCCTCTTGCACATCAGGATTCATTACTCTTCATGGTTTCTGTAACTTGTTTTGCAAACATGCAAATAAAGAAATAATTATGACTAATAGAGCTCACCCATGAGAGATGAGGGGGAGAAATGATCATCAAGTTGTTGTGTTCCTGGAAAATCAAAGAGATATGTTTGAGCTGTGAAAACATCTAAGGTAAAATATGCCCTCTGCTCAAAATTTGTGACATGCCACCAGCTGGTCAGGGCAAAGAGATCTTTAAGGTGCAGCCATTCCTAACAGGTCTGTCATCCAGGTTGTCCTCTGTGGCTGGAGCCTGCAAGTGCTTGTGCAGCCCTGCTGAGGAGCCAGGAGCGATGCTTCCTCCCTGTGCCCCTCTGCTCCATGTTCAGAGCTGCTCCTGGAGGCCATGGACCCTCTCAGGGAGCAGCTACTGGCAGCTGTGCCTGAGCTTTACTAAAGCTGTTCCTCCCTTCTCTCTGACAGTGCTGCAGATGGTCTCGCAGGACTGTATTGAGGAATATAATTCCTGAGTGAAAGCTTTTAAAAAAAAATCAATCACTCTGATAAATGCCTTGCTTGTGCTCTTTTGAAAGTGCAGTTTTACTTCCAGCGAAGCTGCTGCAGGAGGCTTCCCTGCAGGATGAGGCTTCCCTGCGTTTTGCCAAGTGCCAGTACCCAGGGTTGCCCGCCCTTCCTGCTGTCAGTCAGTGCCAGCCTGGTGCTGTTCATAAGGACTGCGTGTACTACATTGTCATTTGACTCATGCCATTGGCTGAGGGAGCCACTTGAACGTACAGGAGGCAACCTAATAAGTTCTGATATTGAAGAAAATACACATAAAATAAATCCTCTTGATCCTACAAATTAGCATGATGTATAACCACTTGCATTCAAACTGCAATATTGGATAAATATTTATTTACAAAGTAATGTTTACTCTGAAGACAGATAAGACCATTTCAGGTGGTCTACTCAGGTAGTTTCTATCGAGATTTGTTGACTTACTTAGGCTTTTTAGAAGTGTTGAACTTTCAAGTCTGCACTGGTGCTTTGTATTATATTGGCATATCTTCAAATAAGAGATAAGTCAGTAGGATAAAAATACACTAGACTGTTTTCTTGCTTGAATATTGTAATCCACGTTATTATGTTATTCCCTTTTCTCTGTTAGAGTTCTGAATTATCAATGGCCCCAAGGCTTTTTTATTCATTAAAATAATTTGTTTTACCTTTCTATTCTACTAAGGCCTGCTAATATAAAATTCTTATAATTTTGCCTAAATGAAAACATATATTATGCAGTAGGGAAAAAGATGCATATGTGATTAGTCTATGATTATCTTGCTGTTAAAATAAATCTAAACAAATGGGATTTTTATTGTACCAGTGCAGACTATCTGAACGTTAAATTATTCTAAATTGGTCATAAGCCACAACCCATTCAAGTTTGTTCAGAGAGTATAGGCAAAAGTGAAGCTTTTATTATTTTTAAACATAGTTAGTTTTTTCATTCTTGATGGCTTTTCTGGTTATAGGCAATAAATGTAGCTGTATATTACTGCTTTGTGTAACTGATATACCTCCATGATATTCTTTAAAGCACCAATGATATGACTTGATTTGAATTTTTAATAACTGAGTACCTTGCAGAAGCCACTATAAGTAATTGATGGTTAAAATTAGATAGACATATAAAATGAACTTACTGTCAATTTTTCTTTGAACTCCAGATGCTCACTGTGAGAGGTATCATAGGATGAATAAAGTGTGCACTACTCTAATGAAGGAGAAAGAGCAGTGCATATGTGTAGGTACAGAGAGATTCATTGCTATCTTGAGAAGATGTGAGAACAGATTCCCGAATTGTCCTTGGAGCACCCTCTTTGAAGAAGGTGAAGCAAGGAAGCCAGCTGGACTGGATCTGGCAGTGCTGCTGAGCTTTCCCACTAGCTGCTCTGTTCTGACCTAGCATAATCCCTGCATTGTGTCTGAGACAGGAAATGTGTGGTGGCCTAGAGTGAATGAGATCTACAGTCCTCCTTTTTGCAGGCACATTACCTTGCAGAAACAATGACTGCCTCTTTCTTAAACAATGTGAGCTGACTGGATCCCCTTTATTTAGCTCCCAGTATAGCAGAAAATAGTGTTCTGCCTTGTTAAAAAGTTGTTTTAGCGTGCTCTGCAGTTAAAAAGTCTCTGACCTTGCATGAGGACCACTCGATCTGAGGAGACAAGGTGAGAGAGGATGACTAAAGGGGACCATGCCCAGATCTTTTCAGTAGTTTAGTTACTTAACATATTGTTTAATCTAGCAGAAATGTTAAATAACTGCTCATTACTAATTGATTACTAATGCTTACATTCTGTAGCATGTTATGATGCTTCTATAGCTTAAAAACAAGTGTTATATGTTTGGTTGTCTTCCTATGGAAATTAAACTATTTTTTTCAGGATGAGGTGAAAACATAGCACATAGCACTATTATAGTGTCCAGGTGGAGAGTACAGTTTGGTGCACATTTGGCAGCTGGTTAATTTAGTGCCTCAAAATGCCCCTCTGCTCTTGGAGTGGTTAGAATGAAGGAAAATAATTTCCCCAACGTGGACCAGTTTGCAAAATGGAATGATTTACATTTTGCTGTAGAAGTACAAAACTGGTTATTCGACACTGACATACCAAGCTTTTGACTTATTGCTTTCTCTTCCAGGCTGTGGCTGCATGGCAGGGAGGTGTTGTGTGCTGTAAAGTGTTGGTGTCACCTGCACAGCCTTTGTGCAGTTTGACAGGATGATTGCAATAGGCTGGATGGATAAATGGGTGATATTTCTGTTATATGGAAGGTGTCAATCTCACCTGCTTCCTACTTTTACTGCAAGTGAACTTGAAGTTTTCATTTAACAAACAAATAAGTTAATAATAATATGTTGATAAATTCCTTCCTAAGGCCAGGGATAAAATTTTCTCATAGAAATGTTCTGCTGGAAAATGCTGATTCAGCTAAGTCAAGGTCTTATGATGGAATACAGCTTTTTTTTTAAAAAAAGGAGTTATGGCAAAATATCACCAAGGTTTTCAATGTACCTGACAGATTTTTAATGTATCAAAATAAGATTTTTATGGACAAACTATTTCTTGAAAGTCAAAAAAAAATCTTGGATTATTTTGCTATTTTTATTTTTTCCTTACTGATTCATGATGAATACAGTATTTAATACCTTAGAGCTTTGAAATGAATGGATGATATAATTTTTGGCCAAGTCTGGCTAACTGTACGATGATACTTGACAGCAGAGGCGCTGACATCCATCATGTGAACTATAGAGAACTATAGTTCTCATAGACCACTGAGGCCACTCCTGATCTAATTTCCTAATTCAGTGTACTTCCTTCACGGAGATAAACTGTTCCAAGATGTAACTCTCAATGCAACTGTCCCATGGAGATGAGTCCTGTTCTGATAACAAGCTCCATGAAGTGATGGCTTGTACTTAAAAATATACTCTTTCTATCACAACTCAGAATCAGATAAATCCTTAAGCTAACCAGATATCAAAAATGAGAAAGAAATGTAGCAAAGGAATTTTAGAGGGAGCAGGATATTGTTCTGAGTAGATGTCAGTATTCAAAGTGTGGCACAAAGCCGGAGTAACACAGACCTGTATTGCTGCCTATTGCTGCAGCTTCATCAAATACAGTGAAAACTTGGTAATACACTTCAGTGGAATATTTAATGGAAGATGTTTCTTCCTTGGTAACCACTGTGTGCCTGGAAAATTGTAGGATTACACATTAATGTACAATTGACATCACTGGCTGATGTTTTTTGTTTAGAAGGACTTACAGTGGGATATTGTGGTTTGCAGGTCTGCAGTCACAGATTTTCCATGAGGACCATTCTGTTCTTCTGTAACTGACAGTTCCTGTACCACAAGTACAATCTTCTTCAAGCCCTTTTCTCCCTGCTGTTGTACTGCAGCCATGGGAGCTTGCGTGGGCATTTCCTGCAGGAAATGCTCCTACTGTTAACTCAGCTGTTCCCAGCCATGAGTGAGAGTCATGGACTTTTACCCCACATAACAGGACTTAATAGGGCCTCAGGGCTGTCACAGTGCTTCGTTGATTCCCCCACTTTTCCCACAGTGCTGCTATTCCTCAGTGAGCAGAGGAGCTGCTGGTTTATGATTTGCTTTTATTTTCCTTGATGGGATTCTCCCTAGCAATATTCAGTGTTTCATTATCTAGCTCATTTCATGTAATACACTTGCCACCTTTAAAATGCACAGAGTTCTGTGCTATTTGTTAGTCTGGCTGAGAGACATAACCCAAAGTAAAATTCCTGGATATTTTCTAGACTGCTCCTCATGTCTGTGTTCCAAATGGAGTAAAGACTCCAAAGAAACACCATGAAATATATATAGAAAGTTTATATATATATATAAACTGCTTTATATAGAAAGTTAAATTATTCTGTATGTTATTTCAGTGTTAAATAAACCAAAAGATATAAAGTCGGGTGCCCAAATTTTGGCAAATGACATCATATTTATGCAGCCAGATGCATATTCTACTCTTCAAAAGTATGGGTAAATTTTCTGTCAGTTATCAGCCATTGCTTTTCATGCGGTGTGTTGATGCCTCAAAACTCTGAAAAGCAAGACTCTTACATGGTGTTGAACTATTGCTACAGGACCTACACACTGGCAGCAAAGCCTAGAAACACTGATCACAGATTTGCAATTAAACATTTTCCAGGAAGTTTGTAGGAAAAATGATGCTTGCATCAAACAGCAGTGTCTTATTTTAGAAATACATCAAGAGAATATAAACAGGGACTTGGTTAAGCACTTGTGGAATGAAATGACAGCATTCAAATTGCAACTGCAGTAATCATAATGCTATTATAATTTCAGTGTCATAGTATGTGGTTCAACATCTCTTCCTGCAACTTCCATGCTATTTCCAGCCAAAACAAAACCTCAATTAGCTCTATGGTATGAGTAGTTTCAGTAATTTTTCTATTCCTATCATATCAGCAAAGTCGTCCATCTTCATGGATAGAACTAAATATAAATATTCTGTGAAAATTTGAACACTCTGAGCAGGAGATGTGGATTAAGAGTTTTTACTCAAGCAGTGCTTCCTTGTTAAGTAGAATCTGGAGGATTGTGTGTGTGTGTGTGTGTGTGTGTTCGGTGGAGTGGGGATTTTTTGTTTTCTAGGTTTTTTAATTGAAAAATAGTCTTCTTGTAGAATTTTGGAGAAAAGGCAAATTTATGTAAATTGATGGCAACCTAAAACTGTAACTGGATAGCTGGTACACATTTTAACTGATGCTGCTCTGATACTAGTAATCTGTCATATTTGAATAAGCTGAATTTATGTCTTCCTAGTACAAGGGGGGAAATGAAAACAAGGAGACCTTTGTTCTTGAACTTATGAGAAGAGCTTGTGATGCTATAAGCAAAGATAATATTTTATGTGAAAAAAAAGGTCAGATATTGGGGGTTTGGTCACAAAAATATTTTTACAGTAGCGTTTCTGGATGGTATTTTTGTTCATCTGTCATACAAAAAAAAGTAACAATATAATGCTGTCATCTTGTAATTATTCTCAACTTTCATCTGCCATGCACAGTTGGCCACAGATGCTCAGGCACTCTGCAGTGAGACCCTCTTCAGCCACAGACTTTACAAGTATAGAAGTGCTGTTGAAAAAATAATCATGTGCAGGGCAGTATTTCAAAGCTCCTAATTGAAAAAGGAGAAGTAATTTCCACCGGGTAATTCACATCCATTGTGCAAAATACGGTTCGAAGGGAGTTATAATGTTTTCCCAAATCTTTCTAGAGAGGTCCATTTAAAAATCTCTGCTCTTCTTTTAAACTGCAGTGGTCCCATAACTGATTATTTGGAAAGGCCTTCTGGAGACTGCCTTTTTACAGGAGAAGTAGGTCTTTTGTATAATTGATTGATCGCTCCAATAACAAAATTTTTGTCCCAGCTGGCACTTCTGTAACAGAGCAGTTCTAATTCGTGGCAGTGAAGTGAATTCTTGGAGTAAACCTAACAAGGTACATCAGGAAAATGTATCAAACAGTAACTATTTCAGAGGTAACACTGCTTTTGCAAATGCAGATGTAGGCACTGCCTAAAGAATGTGGCAGATGTTTCACAAGGAAAAAAAATAATGTTTGATTCTGAGATATGTATTTTGTAGTTTAAATAGGTTTTTAATGCCTACCATAGTGATTTATTTTTTCTCGATGTAATGACTGATATGAAGATCTTAATGTCAGAAATCATTATGTAATTCTTCATAATTATTGTATTTGTTACATCAAAAATACATATGGTACATGTAGAAAACCCAAACACCCAAACCAAACACAGACCCAATGTCTCTCTCATTTCGTACCAAGCTGCCCTCTCAGTAGAACTGACATTTTAAATCCTTTTTTGCAAGAGATAGAGGAAAAAAATACCACAGTCTGACACGTGAAACATTTCACTAAGTTGACATGCCTGTATCACCTGTCTGTCCCAAAGCAAAGAATTGCACTGAGCATATGCAGGATGATACAGCTGAGATGTTTTGTTTGGGGTTGTTTTGCTTTTTGGTTTTTTCCTTCTTTTTGGGGGTTTTTTGCAAAGCTGTACTGCAAAAAAAAAAAAAAAAGGATGCTTCAAGTCTATATTACTTATTGTACTTATATCTGGTCTCCATGAAATTAAGTATTTTGAGGTGGACAAAACCCTTTTCTGTGATAGCACTTAAGAGAAAGGGAAACAATTAGCATGATACGCTGGCAGTGTTTTTCAGGATGTGGTAACTGTTTGACCAGATGGAATGCACTCCTTCCTTTGCTTTCCACAGACATGGAGACATAAAACACGTTGTATGCTTTTTAACCTTTAGGGATCTAAGACAACAAGAAATGAAACAGCAGCTCTGCAGTGGAAGATACACTGTTGCTGCAAGTACATAAACCCACAAATCTTACCCAGTAATCATGAAATGACAGAAGAGGCAGGATACAAAGGCAAAAGAAGGCATAGATACATTATTGTAAATTCTTGGTTCTTATTAAAAGGTGACTTCATGCCAGTGATCCCTACCACCCTGTGAGCCCAACAATTCAGCCACTTTGCATCCCACCTACTCCTCCAGCCCAACCATCAACAGCCCTTCTATGAGGATCTTCAGGGAGACAATGTCAAAGGCCTTACTGAGGTCCAGGCAGACGATGCTCTCCCCTCATCTAGCAGGCCAGTCATGGCATCATGAGATCTTATCAAACTGGTGAATGATTATTTCCGCCTTTTATTTCATGATTTTCCTGTCATTCCTAGCTGCTACACCACGTTTCCAGGGACAGAGGTGAGGCTAATCAGCCTGTAGTACCCTTATTCCTTCTTTTTCTTTGTCTTGGTGGTAGGAATGACATTTGCTTTCCTCCAGTCTTTGGACACTTCTCCCAGTCACACTGATTGATCAAGGATTACCCAGAGGGGCTTTGCAATCACACCTGGGGGCTCCCTCAGCACTGGTGGGTTCTGCTCTTCTGCCATCATCTTCCTCTTGTCCTGGCAATCTCTGCATCATTTCACTACCAGTTCATGGTCTGAGTGTTTGCAAACTTTGGAGGCATTTAAGGGCACTCAACTTCTGCAAATTTCAGTGGGGTTTGAAGTTGTGCACATGTTCTTCCCAGACAGCTCTGAAACAACGCTTTAGCTTTTGCTTGAGCCAGAGCTTGATTCTAGGATAGAGATGCCACCATCAAATACTTGAATTCAGATAAGGTGATAGTGCAAAATGTCATACTGTTTTATCTTCAACTGATAAAATAAAAAGGAAGATCTCTAGGAGAGGTCTCTCCAGGAGAGACAAGCCTGGACTGCAGTCTTGAGATAAATTTTGCAATTTTACTAGCTCCTGTTTAAGTTATAGTGATCTGCACAATGTTTGAAATCAAGTAGAATTAAGAACTGCAAAAGCAAAAAAAAAAAGAATAGCACCACTTTGAGAATTTGCTTCTACTTACAGAGTTTCTGATAGAAATTCTTGTCTGTCTAAATCCAAAACTTGCACAATTTTTCTCAGACACCTCTTCATATCCTATCTTTGTTCTTCTTTTCCTAACATTTGTCAAAGCCTTGAAGTCATTGGTCAGCATTTTTCTCAGTTTGATTTATCAGATTTATTGATTTCTTGGTATAAAAGTCAGTATTTACCTTCAACAACATAGCAGTATACATGTATTTTGGAACACTTTTGTGCATAGACACAGTGATTTCATCATGCCATATTCCACTGCAAATAGCAAAAGTGAATATCCTCTGACATTCCTATTGTGATGCAATGATCTCAGTGAAATAGTGTAACTCAAAAGTTAATAGAAATTTCCGGTCAAGTTCTTTTTCTCATTTTGTGATTCATGTGCTTGGGAATGTTGCAATGAAGATTTGCTGGGCTCTGCTAAGGTGTAATCTGAAAGAACTGTCCTCATCCCACCGTACATGGAAATAAAAGAATGTGGAGGCAGGAAGAGACAGGATGTTTCCTTTTTTACTCTGTAGTCAAGGCCTCAGCACTACAGAACAATGATTACAAAGAAAGTTCTATTTACTGTCAGCAGAGAAAATAGTCTATTTCGACAGATTCTTTGAGAAAATCTAGAAATTGTTTACCAAGAATATACAGACTGTGATATGTGTTTGTTGTTTGATCGTTTTCTTTTGGTCACAATTTGGGCAAATTTTCAGCATAGATAAAGGTATGGTTTCTAAGCCAAAGCTGTCTTTTCTGCAACTTTTGTTTTCTTGATACAAGAATTTCTTTCAGGACTTTGCAAAACTTTTTTTTGTAATGTTAAATAAGATGATGTTGCCATTATAACTTCATACTCAGAAATGGCTGTACTTTTTTGACTGGAATGAAAACAATAATTATGAAGTTGGTCTGAGTCATTTACTTGACATTGATATTGCTTTTAATATATGTACTGAAAATAGATTTCTATAATGAGACAAGTCAGATCTTATAATGTCTGTTGACATTAAAAACTTCACCTACAGTATACTGGAATGATTTTGATATAGAAACTCTTAGTCACATAATAGAACTGCATTTTCTAATAAATTTATCTAAAGAGAACCTTGTTGAACTCAGATTTGAGGCTTTTGGCCTTATCCTTCTGGGTGTATAATTTAGACCAGCCTTATGCTGAGTTGTCCGTGAAGTTCCTAATGTTCATTATAAAACTTATTTATACATCAGTGTATGGAGTACATGTCATTTGGGTGCATATACGAAAATATTTCTGACAGGAGCTGTGATTAGTAAATATTTGGGTCTCTGATAGGCATGGAGATGATGCTTCAGCTTATTAATATACTTCTTAGATAGATGTTGTCTGTGGCAGCAGGTGTTACACTTTGATCATTGACTTCTGTTTGCTTGCTGTTCATCTGGATCAATTTAGGCCTTTGCCATTTGACTATGTTATCTTTTATCTATTTCAGGGTTCTCATCCACACAAATATATTTTAATGACACATCAGCTTTGTGCCCTTACTTGTCATTTCTTCAGTTTTCTCTATAAGAATATGATCGAACAGTATCAAATATACTTATTCAACAGGCTTGAATGGCTTTTTTTTTGTTTGTTTTTGTTATGAGAAACAATTGACTGCTAAAATATTATGGAAATTTTCTAGGTGTGGTGAAACGTGCCCTTTTCCTGCTACATTTCCTGATCTACTGCAATTCCTGTCAAATTGAAATGAGAGGTCTAAAGAGCTGTGGCATTCACCCCAGGCTTGGGCATGAATCACACCTCTCTGGAAACATAATTCATACGCTTGACTGACACACAAACACCAGGAAAATTCTGAGATTAATTCCCATTTAAGTATTTATAATGGGCACAATTCTGAGTTCTGGGGTACCTAAAGTAACAAAAACTATGTTTGATGGAAAAGGACATGCTTTGGAGCACTGACTTTTGGATAACCCTAAATACCTCTGGGAAAATGGAAGTCAGAGCTTGACTTAGACAGGATTGGAGAACTAAGATAGAAGGACAAAACTTTAGCATGCTATTTTTCCTTTTCACCCAGTAACTGTCTAATGTGAGATGCATAAACTCTTGCTCTTCTTACACCGTGCGGCTAATTTTGCAAGAAGCAGTATATTGCAGTCAAAGGAATACTTTTTTCTTGATCTTCTGGATCTGTGAAACTAATCTTTCTGGTGATACAGTGATATATCTTTAACAGAAGGTCTGCAATGTGCTGCCATCCAGCAGCAAAATCTGCTGAGTTTGCTCCATAATATACCTCTAGGCATTTAAGATTTCTGAAGCACCTCAGCATTTTTTTGCCAGAGCTTTGCTGAGTTGTTCTCCTGAACTGATGGTTCATATGATTTGGATACCTAAATGCTTTGAGGAATGTCTACCTGCCTTTCCTGATTTTCATCTAGATAAAGATTGTCATGCTTGGGAAAAAGCATCAGTTGTACATTCAGTCTCCATTCTTTAAAACATGATCACAACCAGTTTTCTTTAATTTTAGATGTATTGACCAGTGGCAACTGTCCAAAGTTGTCCCCTGGAAGCCTTTTTTATTCTTTAGAATTTGAAGGTTTTTCTCAGTTGCAGAGTAGTGTCAGCCTATTACCAAAGAACATAACATCAGGTAGAACAGTTCATATGGTTGCTGTTGAGCACTCCTAAATCTGTGTATTGTAATAAGAACAAGATGAAAAGAAATCCAAATGAAAGTTCAGATGAGAAAATGTTTTGGTTTAATATTTGATCACTTATTTCTGTGGCATTGGTAATGCCACTTAATTATGAAGGTGACTAAACTCAAACGAAGTTGCAGCAGGTGGCCAGATTCCAACTCTGATGAGTGTTTGCCTTTATGGGTTTGGAGAAAGACATAAACTGTGTTAGGCTTGTTCCTCAAGATTTGTTCATTGTAATGGCAGCTGACACGTGTGTATTTATCAACTAGGACTGATATTCACTTTTTAGAAAATGCATAATTAAAAATTCCGTTGTTCCATAGCTGCTTTCAAGAATTCTCACATTCCTTAGTTCATTTTTCACACAGCTATTTCCTCCAGAACAATTTCAACCATCTTTGTCATGTCTTTCATTTCGCATTTTGAGAATGAGAAAAATCTGTTTCTAACAGTTTGTACTTTGAGTCTTTTTTTTTTCACTTTTAATGTTATGCTAGGAAATGAAAAAGTAAGGGTTTTCACAGGGTTCCATTACCAAAAAAGCATGTCCACTTCTTTCATGTTGTTCACAATGGAGTAGTTTTTGGTATCAAAAATAAAATAATAACTTTTCCCTTTCATAGGCAGCTGAAATGTATATTATGAATTTTTACATGAAACACTTCACAGCTGGGCATTCTGAAATATGTTTTAGAGAACAATAGTAAAATAGAAAATTGCCATGGAAAAGAGATCTCTTTCTTCCTGTATTGGTGTAAGTTGCTCTTGAATTAGATCTTAGTTTTTCTCTCTTGCTACAAGTTTGTAGATGCTCAAGTGAAGAAAATAAGTGTGAATGTGTATTGATACCAGGTAAAAATGGAAACCACTGTTAGCCCTTGGACTTCCACATGTCTTCTTGCTGTAATTCCAGTTGTCTGCTACAATTCAGCAATAGGATAGACAATGGAAGACTTGTCCTATTCTTCTAGTGAAAGGAGGTTTACTTATCTGGGACAGTTTAAAGTGGTTTAGAAAAGTCAGAAAACTTATGCTGGAAAGATTACCAGGTATATATCTTTGCAGTGGAAAGCGTTCAAGGCTGGAGAACTTCTAGCAGAATTCAGAAAGAAATACTGCAAGATTCTAAGCAAAACATCTCTTTTCATCTTGCTTAAACTGAAATTGGGAAAAAGGAAAACAAAATGGAAGAAATAATAAAACCTCTCCCAATTTAAGAACAATATTCAGAAAGGAAAAAAATGCAGATTGAATAAGCCAAAACACATTGAGTCAGAGAAATGTGACTGGGTCAATATTATTGTTTCTGTCATTAAATAATAAAAGGAAAAAATACCAGAAAAAAAGGACTGCTCTAGAGTTAATTACCAGCTCTAGAGTTAATTACCATACAATTCTGGTCAAAAGATCAGCCTGGGTCCTTGGACCACAGAAAACAGCATGCAAACATTATATTGACCCCATGACTTTCCGCTATAGCATATCCCTGCATGAATACATCAAACAGAACAAACAGAACCTCTGCAGCCTTTTCTGACTGACAGAACAGTGCTTTCCCTAAGTCTCCCTGGTTAAATTTCCAGCTGCATAGCGCTGATGTCAGTGTGTACCCTCAGTGAGCTCATGGCTAAAGGAGGGGTGGGTGTCCAGTCGGGACTGAGGGCCACAGGGGGATGCAGAGCTGGGAGAAGTGGGACTGATGTCCAGTGGTTACCACGGCAGCAGGGAGGGGACCCGCGGAGGGCAGGAGTGTTACCACAGCAACAGATGGAGTGCCTTCCTCCCTTGGGCTGGAGATGCAGCTGCCCTTATGTAAAATTACCTGCCTAGTGCTGGGGGATTTAGGCACAGCATATCAAGAGTGCTTCTGTTATCACCTGTTTATATTAACTATTTCACTTCTAGTTAAAAAGTGAAGCTGTGCTGTAGATAAAGTATTTTTCCCACTCAAGCTACACCCATATTAATCTCTTTTCATTGATGGCCGTGTAAGCAGTTCACAAGCTGTAGCTTTTTATTCTTTCTAATACAGTGCAAAAAACTGTGTGCTAGTATCAGGAATTAATAATGAAGTGCTAGAAGACACGCTGATTTAGGGAGTGAGGTTTCTTTACACATCTTTACAGGGCTATATTTCATTTTCCCTTTGCAAGACAGTTCTTAAAATTTCTTGTCTGGGTTCTTTAATTTTTTCCCTAATGATATCAGAAAATTTCTGATTGTCTCTTTTTGAATTTGCCCTGCTGGTGAGTGATGGAGTTTGTGAATAACAGAGGAATGTGCCCATGTGAAGCTGGTAGGAACAGCCTGAACTCCTGAAATTTTGGTGATTTAATGGCCCAGTGAATGACAATCAGCCATTTTAGTTTCATCTGGTGTCCCTTGTCCCCCGACTAGGGACAATGAAGAATTACCAATGTTAACATGTGTTTTAATAAGTCTCATATCAAAAAAGAATGGACTGAAGTCAAGGAGGAAGTGTATTTGACGAACTTTGGCCTGAAAATAAGGGTTTTATGGTGAGGCAGAACTAATTCGGAGGGTCAAACCACCCAATACAGGAAGATTTGGGGGGAAGTATGGCTTGGACCAGTGGAGCTCAGGGCCATGGAATCACCCACAAAACCAGATCAAAATAAAAAAAAAATATGCAAGTGATGAAGAAACTGAGGCAAGGATTGGCCCCCAGATACTTATCCTATGAAAATGGCTCTTTGCTTCTGTTGTGAAGCCTAGGTGAAGCATGAATGCATTTGCCTGCTGTGTTTTCCTCTGAAGAGGCAAGCTCTGATCTGGAGTATTCTTAAGCTTAGAAATGTGGAAAGGCTAAGCTCAGCCTACTAGGGCAGCCAGCACAGTCGTATGAGATATGTATTTTGAATATGAAGTTTTGGCTTCCCCTCAAAGCATGTCCCCAGTGTTGCAAAAGCAGAGAGGGGTCTGGGTTCACCTGAGCCAGCAGTGCAGAGGGTGCAGGGCTGCCCCAGCTCCTTTGGAGACCAGGAGCAAGAAAGGTTTGTGCACAGACTCATTAAAGGCTGTCTTGTGCCTATGTAGCAAAACAGTCATCTTATTTTTAGAACAGTTAAACATTTGCATTTCCCTCATATGCAAATTAGGGCTTTTACAGATGAGCTTTTTTCTACTACTTTGTGCACAGTTGGCTTTTTGTGCATCATTTTGTTTAATGAGACTAACACCTATTCACATCCTGTGGGTACAGGATATAACTCCCTTGCCCACTGTGGCTTTGTTTATTTCCCTGATTTCTGTCTTCTAGCGTTTTAAACTCTCCTTTTGGATCTTATTTATGTTGTAATAAGTTTAGACTTTGTGACCTGGCTATGTGTATTCTGCTGAATCTAAGATATCCGGGGACCATTACTTGTCCCCAGGACTGAGTGGCACCAACTGGTGTATGTCTACTTTTCTTAGTTTTAGCTGCCTCTGTGGCAGATTTACCTTGGGAGCAAAAGGGCAAGGAATTCAGCTGGCAGTAAAGTAAGGTGAATGACTGGGTGTGTGGTGCTTGAACTGTGTGTTGCCTCCCTTTATTCAGCTGTGGGGATGCAATCAATGAGTAAGTGTTCTGAGCAAATGCAGAATTGTATGTATTTATTTTGACCCTTGAAAATGTTCAGTGAGGGGTGGCAGGATGTTTTGAAATGGGGAAAAATCCCTGGTGAGCTGTAACTTTCCTGCATCTTGGAGAAGACATGAACACCCTCAATATATCATCTTCAGAGAAAAGGAGGTTATGATTTTTTGTTTCCCAACCACAGTGTTGTAAGAGTGCAACTGTCTGGGACACTTGGGTACCGTAGTAGAGCAACATGTGGGCTCTTGAGATATAACATGGCCTCAGGAGGTACCCTAAAAGTGACACTGGAAGGGAACAGCTAGAACAGGACTTTTACCCATCTGATCTTCCCACCTGCCTCCTTACAAAGTGTTCCTTACTGTCCTTCTTCTCACTCACAGTTCTGTGTGAGACCATCACTGTACCTGACCCTCGACTCTGAGATGAGTGTCTGTTTTTTTATCACTGCCCTGTCTCCCATTCCTTTACAGCTGCTCTCGTGCTAAGAGTGACAGTACATGTAAAACATTGGGGTAACCTCTCCTTTTCTAGGTTGATGATGGAATAAAAGATGTTTCAAAATATTATTCCACTTCTTTGGTTAAAAGGCACCCTTTCCATAATTGAAAAAACCTGTCATACAGAGACTATAAGCATAAAATCTTCTTGTGTGCAGCCTTTGAGAAAGCATTTATTTTTTGTGAAAAGTAAAGTTTAGCTTCTGTTTTGAATAAGATAATACCTCAAATTATGTTTATAAAGTCAGTACATCTTTTGTTGTAATATGTGAATACTACTGAGTATCTTTTTAATTTTGTATTTTTTTCAGATGTCAGGTATTCTTAGGAGACCTTGATAATGTACTTTATTTTATTAAGTACAGCAATTTACATATATTCACAGACTTTTAATTTTCTCTTTCTTTGTTTCTTCTGATCAGGGATTATTAATTTTTATATCTTTACTATTTCCACAGGAGTTAAGCTTGTCCTTGTGCATTTCTGTTACTAAATTCTTCAGTTAACAACCTTGGTTTCTTCAATTATGCATTTGGAATCTCTCTCTCTCTTTCCATCCTGACTGCTGTCTTAGTAAAGCCTTAAATTACAGGTCACAGTGAGCACTGTACTTTCTCTGTCAATCCCAAAAATGGTGCTCCTTCCAGCAGCAATCTCCTTAGGAGTGACTACTCTGATTAGCATTTCTAGTAACAATGCTCACCAGATAACAGTGATGAAAAGTCTGCCCACTGCCATGTGCATCCCCTGCACTTCTTTGCCAGCTTTGGACATCTTTTTTCCTAAAGCAGTCCAATTTAAAGCATATACAGTCATGTCTTATCGAAGGCAAAGCTTCTCATCAGGCACAGTCTGCAACAGGACATGAACCCTGACACACCAAGAAAAGAGGCTGTGGAAATGCAATTGTGGCATGATCATAGCAATCAGGATGTCTTTGGGAAAGCTTTAAGAGCAACAGAAGCCAACACTCCAAAAAGAAATGGGAAGCAGTGATATTTAGTCTTCCACCAAAAGGGGAGAGAATAGAGCTACTGCTGATTTTCTGAAATGCATTCTTTCTAATTTCATGCTGTGTTTCTGATTATGGAATGATTGATTGAAGCAGAAGAGATAATCCATCAGTGTGGAGTGCAGTCATAAAGAGATGTCAGGGGATGGGCCAAGACAAAAATCTCCAGGTCTTCCTTTAACTGAACTTAAGAATTTATCTGGAATACAGCAGGGCTGGAGCTAGCCTCTAAAGAGCTAAAATAGGCAGTGAGACAGACAAATGTTTTCTCAAAGAAAGGAAATGCTACATGATAATTGCATGCTTTGTTTCTAGTGTCAAGTTAGCTGTCTTTCCCTCTTTCAAATCATTGAAATAACCTTCTGAAGTAGGCAGGAGGCAATACTACAGTGAAGAAGGTGAGCTTCCATCCTCCTTGCTCCAAGATTCCATCAAGATTCCTGCTGAGTTAGTGATGAGAAGAGCTTTTTTTTTTTTTTGACTCAAAGAATTCAGCTATGGAGATGGTTGGTGTTGCTTGCTGAACTATTTTGACACTGCTAACTTGAATAGCCCTTGTAGCTGTGGTGACAATCTCAATGTTGACTTTGCTTCTTTCATTGTACTTTCTCCATGGAACCATGATGCTTGTAACATTATGAAAGTATCAAAGCAAATTCCCACAAAGGAGCAAGTTATTGAATGTCCTTCTATTCGTGAAAGAGTTTGGAAAGTTTTCAAACATATATTTTACTGTCACTGTAAACCTAATCTTTCATCTATTTCTTTTGACTTTCTTTTGAAGGTACAGCTTTTTACACTGATGGGAAAGATAAATTCAGATTAAGAAAAGAAAAAAACCCAAAAGTGGGAAAGTGTTTCCCACTCTTGCACTCTCAATAGAGGCTATTAGGAATTAGGATCTGGAAAGGGAGCAGGAGCACAGAGAATGGAAACAAAGCAAACTAGTGGAGAATGGGAAGGTGATCCCTATTATGTTGTCTCTTAGGCAGCTAACCCAGTGTTGTATGTAGTGTGAAGCAAATACACACCCATTTAGCTCCTGGGAAACCTCTGGAAAGAAAAAGCTCCAGCCTGGCAGAGATATTTCAGGAAAAGTTACAGGCAGTTCTGATGGTGCTACTCCACTCATCCCAAGCTCTTCTGAAAGCAAGGCAAACTTTCAGTACTTGTGTGAGAATTATTGTCCTCACAGAAGGCTTGTATTAGTCTTGCTACCACAAGAGTTTTGAATGTACACTGCATATGAAAGACACTCTTTATTTTACTGTGTTTTCTCCAGCAGATTTAATTTATTTCTTTCTGCATTAATTCTACAAAATGAGAGTGTAGGCTTCCATTGGTAGACCATTCTACTACTTTCAGTTTCTTTCCACAGGATATCTGAGAGGTTTTTACCAATTTTTGAAATTAGAATGCAAGTTGCACACAGGGTGCAAACCCAAGCAGTAGCTGCCAAGCAGTAGTACTAAGGTTTACATTAAGGCTTAACATTTTAAGCCTTCTAGAGATCTCCTGAAATAACTGCAGTTCCTGACTTTTTATAATCTATACAGCATGCAATCTGATGAACAATCAGCACACATCATGCAGCAGTTGCTGTGGAACTACTTATTTCCATCAATACCAAAAATACGTATGATCAAGGTAGCTCTTCAAATTATCAGAAGTCTGTTTGTAAGATGTTCCACTGGACAGAGGACAATTCTCTCCTCATTCTAGCCCAGGGTAAGATGTGATAAATCAGGGAACCTAAAGGTGGTCTGTTTACAAGAGAATTACTTTCAGTGTTTTGATATCAGACATGTAAATGTACCGGTTCAGGAAGAGGCAACCACTCATCCCATATTTCAGGGAGCATTTCCTCTTTCACTCATTTCTCACACAACTAAATAGGCAGCTGAAGCTACCAGACAGCCCTTAGCAGGATAATTTTGACAATTCAGTTGTTGATTGAAATTTCCTTTTAGTGGTGAGCTGGGCTGGAAAAAATATTTTTATTGAAAATGACCTTCAAACTCTGAAGAGATTACCCGCTTTTAATGTTCTCAAGTGCATCAAATTTCAGACTAAATAAACAGACATCATGAGTATCACTTTAATATTTGGGACCTTTTCTACTAAAACACAGTATCTCATACCTTTCTCTTTGTACTTCTAATCCAATCATGACAAGGGCACAAAGAAAGAAAATTTCTGGGTGCGTTCACCTGTGGTTTATGGCTGAGTGCAGTAGGGCGGAGACTCCTAGTCTTTAAAGATTTGCTGCCATTTGTCTCCTGTTTCCCTGAAGCGCCCCATCCCATATTCCCTTTTAAACCATAATGCTTAACATTTCTATGACACTGTTTGTGTGTAACAGGTTCTACCATAATTCATTTTTTAAGCATACTTCTTACTGAATGGTTAGGATTGAAATATAAAAGAAAAGTTTAATACTTATTTCCAGAACAGTTTTAGACTTACAAATAGGATTTCCCACTTTGGTGAAGTTCAGCCTTTTGGCAACTAAAGGAGATTTTATCCCTTACACAGTTTATTAGACTAGTTCCAAGCTTATGCAGACAGTGTTTGCAGTGCGTTGTGGTGGCTGGCATGTTATACAAGGGGTGTGGGAAGACAAAGAATTATCAGAACCTAAACTGGACCCTAATTATGTAGCTATTTTCAGTTGATTGAGTACCAGCCTCACACAAATGCCAGTAACAACTTTAATCAGATACAGTCTCACTATCACCAATCAAGATCTAGGTTCTAAAAAGAAAAAAAAAAAAAAAAAAAAAAAAAAAGGCCTGAAAAGGCCTGATAAGCAATAAGAAAAACCTGAAAAGTATCATGCAAGAAATTCTTACAGTTTTTCTGAGGACAGGACATTTTTGTTGTTACTGTTGTCATGGAGAATTTTGAAAATGCAGAAAATGAGAAGGCTGTAGCAGAAGCAACAAAGGAATACCATACTATTATCTGTAGTCATTCACATCCATTACCTGACTGCAACAGCCAATTAAATAATATTTTTCAGGGTTAATCAACAGTTAAAATGAGACATTATGATAGGAGAAAAGATCCATGTATTGCCAATAACAGGTTAGCTACTCTTTTAACTGAGAAAACAACTAAAAACTTGGTTAAAATGCATGTACTTTTCTCTGTGACTACGGATGACCTAGGCAATGGCATTTTCAAGGTGTTCCCAATCATTAATCATTCCTACACAGCTGAAGGGCAAATAGTTCAGTGCTGACTCTTGATTATTTTCAAAGCACTAATGAAACCACACTACGAGTATTTGAAAATGTAAAAGAAAAACAAAAGCTAAAATCAAGTAGTTGGAACCTTGACTGTGTACAGCTATTTACAGGTAATACTGTTGCTAAATCTGGGTTACATCTCCTGTCCACAAATCAGTGGAAATTAAGAAAGTAAAATTGTCTTTAGCTTCTTGTTCTCATAACCGTATAACTGAAAAATACCACCTAATTTTCCTCATCTCATTCAGTCATTTCTCTCAACCAGTGTTTCAGATTTAAAGGAGAACTTATAAAATTTGAAAGGAAAGAAATTTTCTACATGAGATAATTACTTGCATACTGCACAGGTAAAAGGACCATAATATGTTTTCTTAGTTTTAGGAGTTACTTTTGGAAGCTACGTGAGCATTGTCAGGTGTCAATTTACAATCCCATTTTCAAAGATAACCTCATAGGTTATACAGAGGTGATACAGAGGGTTTCAGTGACACAATGTCACTTATAATTTTCAGATGATACTGAATGTTTCTTGCAACCAGTTCTTTCAAGGAGAACGATCTGTCTCTTTACATGATGAAATGTATAAGATAATGTATTCATTTAAGTTTAATTTTCAAAAAACTACTGATGAGAAATTCTTTGGTCATAAGTAGCTATTCATCATTGGAGAGTAAAAAAGAAAAAAAAAAAGACACTTCATACAAAGATAGACCATAGCTGCCTGAAATGAGGCCTTATATTTTCATATGATCAAACAAAATACAAAGAAACTGACTTAGTTTTACTGGAAAACATTACTCTTTCCAGAAAGAATAAAAAAATGTTGATAATCTTGTATTTCCTAAGAAGTTTAATGTTGTGTGGTTATAGATTCGGCTGAGTATTTGTACGTGTCAGGAGTCTTCAGCTAGCAAACATCCTCTTATTAGTTGTAATTTCTTTATTTACTTTATAATAAATAATGTCCTTGTGTAATCAGGTTTGAACAGATTGTAGAATCCTCAAACAGTTTTCACTTCAATGAAGTTTTTAAGGGTGGGGAATTTAACATGTAGCAGTTCATGAATTTACTTTTAAAACCGAACAAAATGAAATCTATTAAAACTGATAATAAATTATACTTCTATCAATCCTTTCAGGTTAATAATGAATTTCTCATCAGTAAAATTTAATACTATTTCAGAAATATGTCTATGTACTAAAGGAAATATGATTTCCCTAGAATTTATCTTCATGTTAATATGTAGACCTATTTGTCCTGTTAGGGTTGTCCCTTCTTCTCAAGGAGAGTGCCTTTTTCAAAGTTTGGCTGCTCTGGAGTGTAGCTTCAGTTAATGCATACAGGCCCTGTGTGGATATGTGGTAAAAGTAGGAAAAATCTTGATTCTGTGTTGGCAAACCAGGTGCCATTAAGACAAGAAAATTCAGTGTCAGAACACATTACTGTACATCGCCTTGGCATTTCATGTAGAACGTTTTACCTTTTTGCTACTGGGATGAAGTCTGTTTAAAATTTTGTTGTTTTTCACTTCTTCCTTTGCTCCTTGTAGTAGCTGATAATTGCTGCCAAAAAAAATTTAAAGGAAAAGGAAGAATCAGAAGGTTATTAACAAAATACTGGGGCAGTGGTAGAACAGAATATAAAGAATATTGTTAGAGTTCCAGTATGCTGCTTCATCTGAAGCATCACATTGCTGAAACCTGATGTCCTGCCTGAAGTCTGTATTTGCAATTGCTACATTTTGTAAAGATCTAAAATGGCAGGTATTAGCTAGCAAATGAAGAGCATTACTTTCTTATATTACATGATATTGACCTGTCTGTAAAACCAATGTAGAAACCTTTCTTCTGGCAGTTTCTAGTTGGTTGCTGAGTGCTGGAGATCACTGTACCAGCTTTGTGCAAAACAGCGTACGGAAGCTGTTGACTTCACTGGGAATGGAGTATCTGTTGTCAGTGAAGATAGAGGTAATTTTCCTGAAATATGCATAGACTTAGAACCATTAGACTTGAAAAAATGAGTGTCAGTTCCAAAAGTGACCTCTGTCCCCTTCATGGTAGAGGGACTGTATAAATATCTACCCCACTATCTGCTTGGTTAAAGACTGAAGAAATTCTAGAGATTAATGTAAAGGATGTACTGATATAACATTCACTTCTAAAAGGGATTAATGGTGAGAATTTCAATTCAGATATTAAATGGAAATGTATGTTTATTTTTACTGGGAAAATTTTGGTTTTGTAGTTTGTATATTCTGACTGAGCACTGTAAATAATTTAAACAAAAAAAATGGTGTAAAGTGTTTAAAAAGTAAATGCAACTAACTTCAACCAACTTTAATGACTTTTCCTTTAAAAATGGTTTGGTTTTTATCATCACAGTTTACCACAAGAAAAATGCAGGGTTTTTTTCAGAACTAATTAACTCAGAAGATCTGGGAACCATTTAATTCTAGTTGAAATTTTTTTTATTAAGGCAAATGGAGTGGTATTTTCAATAATGATCATTGATGGCACGTTCTAGTTGCAGTAATAAATAAAGAATGGGAGTTGGGCAGTGGTGTTAGCATGACCCTGTTTCTAGGCTAATGTAATCCACTTCTCAGCCAGAACAGTTTACTGGAATAGAAACCACAATGTTACATTTATACTGCTCCTGGGGCCCATTTTGCTCAGATCTAGCTGCAGTACCTTCTCAGAGTAATGTATTAAGGAGCTCAGGGTCTTTCTTTTCTTTTGGCAGTGTAGAAATACAGAATATCTTCAATCCTAAAAATCATTAAATATGCATGATATGCTAGAAAGGAGTTATGGTTACTCCTAAATTTAGTCAAAATGTAGCATTCATATAAAATAAGCTCAAATATGAATATCATGCAAAAACTTGTCCTGTGAAAAGACAGCACTGTCATTAGCCAGCTGTATACAAATGGTCTTTGGTTCTATAAATACAGATTCTCACATGTGGGCTAGAAAAAGCAACTCTACTCACTTTCTCAGCATTTGGAGAAACCCACAGACATGTCTGGCATATTCCTCTCTACAGAAGCTGAATGTGCCAAACACTTATCACTAGACTTTCGAAGGCTAAAATGCAATTGACTGTAAAGAAAGAAGATCAGTGCTCTGCCATCTAAAACCTGGTGCATTAAGGATGTTCTTTTTGAATAATAGAGGTACACTGTGTACATTACATTATATCTTTCAGATGTGTGGAGATGTCATCGATATGAAAGAAAAGTCTCTTCAGATTCAAATATATCATACCTGATATATATACCTGAGAAAATAAAGCTCATAATACAGTGAGAAGTGGTAGTGACATAAGCTATGGAGGAAAATGGTCCTTAATGCCTTTGGTGGCTAGATTTTAATTCCTGAGGTGATCTATTACCTGGTGTTTGGATACATGCTAGCACCACTTATGCACCTTTCGATCATTTACCATCTAGAGATGAGAGGCCCAGAGAGGGTTTTGGACTTGGATTACAGTGAATTAGGTTTCCTGGTGTTATAACATCAGGTTTGAAGGGATGGCCTGCCAAAAATGTAATAGCACAGGAGAAACAGGTGGCTCTTAGCAAAAACACTGTCCTCAATTCAGACTGCAAGCTCCACTGACTGTCTATAAAGAAGAAAATACGATATTACTGTACTGAAACAACAGACAAAATAAAATTAAATAAAAGCAAGTTCAGAGTTGCCAAAGACATACCAGGCTTTCCACATAGCCCTAATTCTCCTTTGTTCAGATATACCAGGAGCACATCCACCAGGGGTCCTAACAAGACGTTTTCCTTTGGATTATTCCCAGCCCCTGTGTTAGCCTCTGTTGCAGAGCATACACCTTGTGCCACATCAGCAAATGTCATCCCTGTTATGGATGCAGCCACACTTGTGATACTGATAGCATATTGCATGACAGAATCAGATGACTGTTCTCCTGAGGTTCAAAAAGAGAGCAGTCTGAAAAGAGGAAGAGGAACACAAGCAAACCAAACATGACCTTTTCCAGCCTCTGGTGGCTTGGATTCACGTTCAAATACAGAATTAAAATACAATTTCTTCCAAGGGGTCTTAAATGCATAAATCAGTGTGTTTATATGTTCACCTATATAACTTTGTCTGTCTGTTCATGTGTATTTTAATTTCTGCATTTTTATGTACTGTGACGGCTTACCTACAGAAACAGAGTAGTAAAACACGGAGTAAATGGAAGGACAAATTTAATATAAATTAAGGTATTAGCCTATTCAGGGATGACTGTTCAGCTCAGCATCAGGGATACATGAGGTGTCTGTAAAGGAGCACAAACCTGCCTTTTCATTCTGCTGCAGCGTGGCCTGAAAAAGAGTGGCTGAACAATAGGTAGCGAATGGAAAAATTAATTTATTGAATTTACACAACCTCCTCCCTAAAAAGCATTGCTATAATCAGGGGAATTAACCATTCTTTAGCTTATGTGTTTTGGTCCTCTTCATCTTTCATGTCTCTTATCTGAGCTACAAAAAGGAAGCCTCAGTAAATTATACCTTCTAAATGTGACTTTTCAGAGACAATGAAAAAGAATGTGCTAATGCTGAAATTGTTATGGCACAGGACCAATGGAAGTGAGATGTTTGGCATGTTTCATTAAGCAGCTTAAGATAAAATTAAAAGGGTGAGAAAAATGGAAAAAAAAATTCCTAAGGCAGTAAAAAAGAGAAAACATAGCTCCATTGGCCAGAACATACCCCGTTGCACCAGAACAGACCTAATCAAACAACAAATAGTGTGAAGTGTGGAACTGATTTCCATTGATCTATCATGCTTTCTTTGCAGGAATATCAAATTGATATATTTTTTGCCCAGACGTGGACAGACAGCCGTCTTCGCTTCAACAGCACCATGAAAATACTGACTCTGAACAGCAACATGGTTGGCTTGATCTGGATCCCAGACACGATATTTCGTAACTCAAAGACAGCAGAAGCTCACTGGATCACCACCCCCAACCAGCTCCTCCGCATATGGAATGATGGCAAGATCTTGTACACGCTCAGGTGAGCCCTTGGCGAGGCGCAGGGCTGAAGGCTTCTCCCACTTCTGGTCTAGCAGCAGAAATTTTCAGCAGTATCTTTGCTCTCCTCTGCTGTTTTCTTCCCGATGCTTACCTGGCCATGCTTTACAAATATTTAATTATTCAGGCATAAGTACTTCCAAGTTTAAAAAACAAAGTCTTGTCTTTCTAAGAAAGAAACCTTGAGAAACAGGAAATAGGTCTGTCTAAATTGTACAAGTTGGGCTTTTTAGTGCTTGTAATAAAATCAGGAATATGTAGTCCTATAAAACCTGTCAAAAGCCTTTCTGATCAGAGTGATGCAGGGCTGAATAAAGTATTTCTAGAGTCATGCTAATGCCAATACTTGATTCTTCAAACAAGTCATGCAGAAAGATAGTCTGTCACATCTCATCACAAGGGTGAATTGCTGGAGGAAAGGCTTTTAGAGTTTTCTAATCTTTGTGATAAAATCAACTATTAGAAATACTGTATGTACTTGCATTTAAAAAGCCTGTGGAAATCAAAATATGTGTTTACTTGTGGAAGAGGAGCTGTTCAGAAGGGAGTTTTGCCATAAGCCATGTTCCTCAAGGGAAACTGTTTCAGAGACGTGCCTTTCACACTACATTTTCTTCTTGGGACAACTGAGAGGGCTGATCGTGCTTGGAACTGCTTTGGGCTCCAGTATACAGTCTTTGGCAAACAATAAGAAAGGAAATAAACATCTGGAAAAGCTATTGATATTTTTAGTGCCCTTTCCTTCTTAGGCTTGCTCTACTGTGAAGATCTCTTGATTATTTCAGTTGCCTTTAGCTAGAGTTTGGGGATTAAGGTGTCAGTTCCAATATTCCCTTGGTTGGGTTACTGGGGCTTTTCTGAAGGGATTTTGGTTAGGTGTTTTGTTGGTTTTTTCTATTAAATTCTGTTTCAGTATTTCGGGCCAACTTAAGTATCTACCTAATATTAGTTAGGTTTACATACATCTCACTAAAAAAACTATTTGTTGAATGGACTACAAAATTTGTCTAAAATAGCTAAAAGTAAGTTAATACTTGACCCATTGGAACGAGCATTTCTAGTTTGTGAAAGATGTTTTGAGTCCTTTTTTATCACTCGGGTCAACCTGCTTTATACACAGGAAAAGCTGTTAAAATTATCATTGCCCCTTGTTAACACTGTAATTCAAACCCCATTTATCTGACCTAAGTGTCAGAATTGGTAAGACATGGAAGAGGTAGCTACTGTATGCCCTGGTGCTGTCAGGTGTTGATGGGTGTTGTGTGTCCAGAAAAAAGTGTACAAGGTTCAGTCATGCTCCACACCTTTCCATCTTCTTCCCTGCCCCCTTTTAGGTCTGAATGCCCTCCTGCTGCAACGCTGCAAATCCTCTTCTAGAGTCAGTGCAATAAAGCTCTTGAATTCCTCACAGGTGACCTTTTCCAAGACAGAGTTTTTCTCTGTGCCATCCTGTATGTGAGACATAAACCTTTCCCCATAGATTTTTTAATCTTTTATTTAGTTTCCAAAAGGAAAAACCCACATAGCCCACATGCATTAATTATGTCATGAAATGATGTAGTATTTATTTTATAAGACTGTACAAAAAGCTAGCACTTAATTCAATTTCCCTGAGTAAATACATTCACTTTGTAAGTTATTAGACTGAAGATTACTGATTTATATTAGTAATTTTAAAATTGGCTCAGTTCATAGTATACTTTGTGTTAGGAATGTCATGTAAAACCAGAATTCAAATAGGGATGAAGATGTTTCTGCTGATCTGTTTGTTGCATCTGTACAATACTGAATGGCATATAGAGATTTATTAAGTTTTGGAGAGACAGCCTGAAGAGATTGAAAGAATTTTATGTTCACACTACAAATATGGAGAATATTTCTTATAAGATTCCCTCTGAGGTTTTAATTTTGTGGAATTACATACCACACAAACCATATTTCCTGTTATTTTTGTAAAGAATAGTTGTTTTCATCCCAGAACCTTCGATGATGAATTGTCTAGAGGAAAACTTGCACAGATTTCCTGAGACCAAGAAACTCTTGATGATATGTCTGAAATTATTTTAGATAATTATCATTGTTTTGGATCAGGCTTAAATAGCCAATGAATAATCTGCAAATACAGTTCTTTCCTTTCAGGCCTTACTTGTGGGTGTCGAAGCACTCTTGCATGATGCTTAAGGTTACCCTGCCTCCTCCTCTGGCTGTTCCCTGTATTGGCACATAGTAACAGACCCTTGGTTTCTTCGTAGGCTTACCATCAATGCTGAGTGCCAGCTGCAGCTGCACAACTTCCCCATGGATGAACACTCGTGTCCTCTGATATTCTCCAGCTGTAAGTGCTGCTTTGATACCTTATTGTTGTATATGACTCATAAGCAGGGGCATGAGTTTAATTCTGATTTCTGTCAGGTTGTTCAATTGTTCCGTAACTGGTATGAGAAGTTTAGGCTTGCTCAAGTGTTTAGGGAATTTTTGTTTTCCTCTCTTGAAGTCCTGATCAATGAACTTATGACATGAAGTCTTCTGCAGATTTGCTGTTATTTTCGTTAGAACCAGACTTTTTACCTGGTACTATAGTCAGAAACTCAGCAGATACTCATACCAGTCTGTGCAATGTTAATTTATACAATCACTTGACATTGCAAATGAGAATTGAAACTACAGTTTTCTGGTGGAGGTGCACAGCATGGGGACATGCCCAGAAATCTCTCAGCATCTGAGTTTATAGCACGTAGCCTGGTAATGCCTCTCTGTTTCATAATAAAAATAAATGGTGCAACTACTAAAAATCTCATTTTCCTTTTATTGCTCAGCTTGTCCAGCAGTCCCAATGTTGTATTGTATGTAGTGTTGCTGGCATATTTAAAACCTTCCTAACAGACAAAACAAATACATGGGGAAGTGTAAGGAAAACAAAAGTCAGGTGAGTTAATTTTGAGGTCCAATATAACTGTGAGAAGTTATCTTCATGCTGATTCTTCTGAAAAATCTTGAGAGCTGTCTGCTTATGGGAACAGGTGCAGAGTTTCATAATCCAAGGCCACACAATGCAAATATTTTAAAAGCATTTTTAAAAGGATCTCCACTAAAGATTTTAATCTTGACAATCTGTAAGACTCAGGTTATGTGTTCTTTAGAAGTGAAAGGAAAAGGTATTGTTTTGTCTATCTATTTAGAAACAAGATTGTCTCCCTAATCCCTTTTAAAGTGATAGAAGGCTAAAACTATAGAATATCTTCATAATAAATATGCTATTGTGATGGTATTGATTTCTGTTTATAAATACTATACAAATAGTGATCCAAAATCACAAAATGGATTTGAACTTCAGCTGACCCAGGGTGTATTTTTCTTTTTACCCAGGAAAAAGTTTTAAAAAGATCTGTCATGTAAATATCTCCCTTTCCTCCAAATTTTATTTTTTATATGTATAAGTGAACACGGGCAGAAATATACAGTTGTGTGTTTAATTTGGTTGTGTGGAATATATGCATATTGAACTGAACAAGAGGCAGATAGCTCCTGAATGAGCTTTACTGCTAATGAACACTTGTCACTGAACTCTATGCATCTCAGCTGTCTTTAGTTACTACATAAAACTGCTCTTGCGGCAATCTGCTGTTGTTTTGTTGAAGTGCTGGGAAAAGTGTGTGGTCTTAAAAATCAAATTCCAAAGATTTATGGAAACCTACTAATTTTTTTTTTAAGTCCAAAGATATTAATTAAAGCTGCCACATAAATTTGATTGGTCCAGTGATAGCAATATTCAAAGAAAGTGAACTCTAATAAAACAGGAAGTCACTTCAAACCTTGCATTCCCTAATAGCTAGACAGTTGCTAAATGCAAGTAAGTTATGCTCTATGGTTTTTATTTAAAGAGAAGATATCAGTAGGTACTTCAGCAGGCTCTGCCCCATGGCAAAGTTCCAAATATGTTTTGATTTGCAAATAATCCTCCTAATTTTGATCTATTGGCTCAGAACACTTCTGACCTTGAAACATACGTGTATTGCCATCAGACATGTACTACTGTCTATGGAGATGGAGATTACATAGGACAAAACAGAATGTGAATGTGTTGCAGTTTCTGTGTGTCCTTTGTAGTTTCTTGCCAGATGGAGAATCCCGTAGAGGAATGTTAAAATGTTTTATAGTTTTGTCAACCTTTTTGGTCATGTTGATAACAAGGGTTTATTTCTTTAGATTCATACTGAATTACATTCTTTTCCTTGAACAATTTTAGCACCGCTATTACCATCATACAGGACAGCTCCTGTATGATTAGTTTGTTACATAACTCAGTTGGATTTTCAGTCTTGTGTACATTCATAGCAGGCTCTCATACGTGGCACTCTGTGGGACTTATGAAGTGAATGACTGAGTGAATGCCTGAATGATTTATTGCTGCCTTCTATGACAAATTTCCAAAGGTACAAGCTGATTAGGGATTCCAAGATGTGTGTCTTTGAATAAAATAAAAACCTTTGTAGAATTCACGGCACAGCTCTGCTTCCCTCTGCATCCCTTCTGTTTGCTCCTCAGCAAGCAGACAAATCTTTGTAGTTTCCACTGTAGGCAGGCATAAAGAAGCACAAGTTTCAGGAAATATTCCCCACAACTCTACACACAGATGAAGAAATTTAATATTTGAAATTTCAGATTTTTTATATCAATTTCTCTTGATATTTCAGAAATATGAAACTCATCTTTTATTTTGTGTAGAATATTTACCTCTAGTGCTAGCTAATTTGCATCCTAACCTTGTTGTTACCCTGGGGACAGTTGATGTTCCCTCAGTGGTAATGCTGAGCTCTACTTGGTTTAGTTGCCAGGATGAATAAGGAGAAGACAATGGCTTATAAAAAGGACCCATCTCAGTGTGGTAATAGTAGTTACCTAAACATACCTACCCCTTCCTGTGGAAGATCTTGTTCAAGAACAAGTTATTGGAGCTCTCTAGTTTCTTTTACAGGGCTTAAAAGTATTGAAATAATCTGAAGCTCTGTGCAGGTTTTGTATGCAGGGTGACACGATGAGATGACTCACCTGTCTTATTAACCCATGTGGGCAGTGTGTGCCTGCAGCTGCTGCTCTTATGTAGATGTGCACTTAACACACTGCTTATGTGAAAAGTTGATCCCAAGACCACGATGCAGGGCTGCTATGCCATGTGACAGCTTGTGTCCGTTCCATGCACCAGCCTGGTTTGATCAACCACATGTGCCTAGCAGGATTTCTTACTAAAGAGCTACAACAAGGCGTGGTATGAATGTGCATTTCCCTGTAACTGTGAAGAAAGAATCAATGCTGTGAGTTGATTCCAGTGGGGCAATCTTGGATAGATTTTGCTCTATATGATCACTCTTTCTTCATATGGTTTTAAAGTACTATATGCAGCTACATAAAAATATTCTGTCACTGTCATTCTTCATTTGTGTTAATTTATCCTCCTGAGCCAAGGGAGGCTGCTGTGCTGCTTTTGGCACTCAAATAGCACATTAAACTGTCTTGGTTATCTCTATACAGCATTGATTTTAGCATTTTGGAAATACTCTCAGGATTCTGCCATAAAATTTAGTTTATAGAGGTAGTTAGGATTCACATTAACTTCAGGAAGGAAAAGGAGGTGTTCTGTCTGAAGGATGATGTCAGCACAAGAACAAACAAGACACAGACAACAAAAGGCAGACTGGGAATGAAAAGATAAGCACAATAATTGTGAAACTCCTTCTAGATGGAACAGTGGGTGCTCAAATATTATAACAATTCAAAAGTGTTTGAACAAAGCACTAGAACAACCATACATCGGGAGCTATCAAGCATAATGAGATCACTCTGTAGTAATGGCCACTACTTTTTGTATTCTGAGGGATAAGAGCATTTCAGATTAAAGAGCAGGCATGAAGGGCTGTATGGCTAAGCTACTTGAAAGAACTCTTTAGCATAGAGTTGTCATGTCACTATTTTCTAGCTAGCTTACATGGTTTTAGTTTTCCTTTCTCAGTCACTGGTGAGACTGTATAATGTTCTGGATTTTCTTTATTTCGGAGGACTAAGCATGCCTCAAAATAATGTGAGAATGTTTGCACCCAAAGCTGTGTAACAATTAGCTATTTGAGGTCTATTTTTTTTTTTTCAGACCAGCAGAAACCTTCATCTCCTCTCCCCATACATGTGCTCAAGATTAACTTGATACTCCTTCAGGTGACAGCATATGACAGCCATGCTGAAATGAAGCTGACAAACCCATTACACCTTGTTTTGAGCATCTGGTCAACTAACTTCTTAATTATGTCCAAGGAGCTTTTTAGTGGGAATCTGTGCTAGCTGCACACCTGAGGTCTGAAACATGCCTGGGGCTTTACCAGATGCAGTAATACGGAGCTGCAGTGCAAGATGCCAGAAAAAAATAGGTGTCTGAATTGATTAATGGGTTTTCACTGTTTTATTTTTCTTGCTGCTATTGTGATCAAACTGCAGATACAGTTATTCATTTTAAAAGCACTTTTGACTTAGACAGGGGGAATTATGGCGCATTTTGTAGGCAATTACTGATCTTCTCCATAGTGAGAAGGTCTGGTGTACTGAGTCGCCCATTATTGGAGGATTGCTGCAAGATAGGAAAAGGTGGGCATGCCCAGAATGCCATTCTTACTGCAAACACCAAAATACATACACAAAGGTTCATAAAGAATTCAATTGTTTTCAGTTCAGTTTAAAATAGGGGAAAGCAAGATTTCCAACTATTGATGGTCCAGTTTGTTCAGTCAGGACTTAAACTAAATATTTTTTGCCTTTTAAATCTTAAGAGATGTTTTGGTTTCTTGTAAAGTGACATACAAAAGTATGCCAAGTGTTGCAGAAAAAAAAAATATCAAGGAAATGTGCAATGCTTTTAAAAGAAATTAATCCAAATCTAACATAGGGCTTGAAAGGAACAGATCCTGTCTTTCTAAATATAAACTCTGTTCAATCAAATGTTCCCCCTTTGAACATGAAACCTCTTATGGATATGCAATCAGTACTTTGAGCCTTGAATCATTAATTTTCTAACACAACTAGCTGTCATCGCCCATTTTAATGTTTCTAGCCTAGAAAAATAAATGCTGGTTTTGTGGAATGAGCTGTGCTTTGTTTCATCTCCCGTGTCATCAGCAGAGTCATTAATCCAGTCTGAAGGCAGAAATTTACTTCTGATGAAGAACAGGCCAGAAGGAACATAGCTTAATGTTTATATCTCAAGAGGAGTTTCATTAAAGATGCTGGGAAGGCATTGTAATGTGCAGAAAGAGCTTTAATACACATCTGAACTTCCATCTGTGCTCCCTGCAATGGGCTGAGCCACATCATGGGGCATTAATGGAATTCTTAAACCAGTTCTTGTGATGGGCGTATTTTAGCTATTGCAGCTTTTTCCTCTTCTAGGAAGGTAGAAATATTCATATGCATTCATCGTTCTCTTCAGAAGACTGTCTTTTTCCAAGAATAGTCAATATAGAGAAGTCTCATAAAGAAGGAAAAAGAAATCTATTTATGGAAAATTTGTCCTTTGAAGTTTCCTCCCAAGTTCTGTATTTAGCCTATGACTTTTTTCATATGGGCCAATTAATGAACACAGTATGTGAGGCATATCTATGACACATCCCTCCCCCTATTCATCTGCTAATTCCTCTCATACACAGACATTTCCATATCTTCTTATTTCAGTCCCCCTCTTTTAAACTGTTCTCACTACGCATTTTTTCAAATACCTTGGCTAGTATGCAAGACAATCTTCAAAGAAAATTTGACCATCCCAAAGATTTATGAGGTGTGCATGGCTCTATAGGGATCTTCTTTGCATTTGTTAACGTGTGAGCATTAATGTTTCTAAGCATTTTTTCCCTGAGGTACCTACAATGACACCAGTATACAGTGAATCTAAAATATGTGAAAATCTTATGCAATTTCATTTCATCATTCCAGTAGCTTTTCTGAATGTATTCTGCTACTGTATTGCTCAGTTTTAACTCTCCTTAGGTTTCCCTAAAATTCCCTGAGGGTGTTTCTTTTTTTATCTAACATAAGTTAGATTCCTGGGGAGTATTGTACTGTTTCATGGGGAGTCAAATATTTATCCAATTCCTTGACTACTCACTACTGACTAATTCACTACTGCTTTGCTGCATGACTCAATAAATTTCTCAATACGTAAGAGACACTGCATTAAGTAGCTTTAGATTTTTATGACTCTATTTTATAGCCAAGACTTATAACAATTATTACAAGTTGTTTTTTTATTGCAAGTTCTGCTAATTTTTATCTAATTTCTCAAATATGATGTGTTTTTATGGAACTTCAAATTCATCCATCATGTAAGTACACTCAGTGTAAAATTATACTTTCTACATTGAATTTATGGTAGACTTGTGCCAAACTAGTGCATATTGTAAATATTATTTTGGCCCTACTCTTTCTGTTAGCATTGTGTCTCATCGTTCAAGGTATATTAGTGGCACCTTTATAAACATTTATGGCTATATGGTTCAATGCTGGTTCCAAATTTATGCAACATGTAATGGAAGTGTAATGTCAATCAATCTGATATTACATCTGATGACCACTAGTACATAAATGGTATTTCTTTAGTCAAAAAAAGCAGCAAAACTTCTCCAGGGTCAAGGGTTGACCAATGCCTCCTTGGTGATCAGGCAGAATTGATAGCTGTGGTCAATTCATGTAATATCCTGTGCTCCCATTCCTCACAAAGAGCTAAGGTATTGTACTGGTAGCAGACCAAATGTCTCTCTCCTTTTGTTGTGAATTTTTTCTCCACAAGATTGAAGGCTCCTCTGGAGACGGAGCAGCTGCCATTACTTCCAGCGAAAATGAAACCCTAGAGTAAAATTACAGCAAGTGCTAATTAGTGAAGCCTAAAATACTTAACTCATGGTATCTTGGGGCCAGCACAGTCTTCCAGAGACTCTCTGGATTGATGGTAGGCTATTCTAGGAACCTGGCATCTACCCAGTTTTGCAGCAGTCTTCCAAGGATGCTGGGTATGCCCATGTGCCCTGCACAATTTTCTGAGGAAGATGGGATGCCCATGTTATGACACAAACTCTCTAGACAACCTGCTTCAGAGCAAAAAAAATGCTCTTATTCCTTGATCTGAAGTTTAATATAGGTGATTGTATTTCAGGGATACCCCCAGCTCTTACTTACATTTATACAAGGAGACTGGAACTCTAAAAAATCCCAGGTGCAGTCCAGCCTTTCAAAGCACCCCCTCTAATTTTTCTAAATCTTCTATTAGTAATATTAAAAAAAAAAATCAGCCTCAAGAACAGTTTTAGAAAAGAAAAACCCTGCCTGAGAGCCAGTTATTTTTGGCAAGAATATATGTAGCTAAGTTATGCTTATGGTGTCAGTAGAAAATAAGAGAAGGTGCTGAAGCAAGACATGTGGCTGATTGCATATCTGAAAGCTGAATGTGTCAGCAACAGGCCCTGGAGTCTCTGCCATGTGACAATCATTGTTAGTTCCCATGATTTCATCAGAGATCTCAAGATATTCAGTGTTTATTTGAAGCTAAAACCCCTTTACGCATCTTTCCATATGCCAATGGGAGTTTGTTCTTTTTTTTAACCAAATGTTTGACAGTGTGACACAGATGCACCATAGGCAGAAAGAATATCATTTTCTCCCTCAAATGTAATATAACACCTATTATATACTACATATTTCTATTCTTACTAGTTGCTTGTTTAGGTCTTTGATAATTAGTGTGCAAACAAATCTGATCATTAGGGAGGAGCTGGTCCATAAGCTGTGAAGTCTTGGCAGCCCTGCACTTGTAAAATCTGACATACAGAGCTCATATCTGTGATATTTAGAGCACTGGGAGGAGACAGTCACAGTCTTTTGCATCATGTATTTTAACATAAGGAATGGCTGATTTTGATGCACTGAAACAGTTATACCACTGGAAAATGTAGCCATGTTGTGCCAACCTGTAGCCACCGATGACTGGAGTGCAGCCGCCAGTGGCTACAGGCTGTTCAGCAGGGACAAGAGAGGAAGGAGATGCAAGGGGTTCCCTACCACATCCAGAGATGGATAGAATGTTAAGAGCTGTCTCTGAAGAATAGCCTTGAGTAGGTCAAAAGGTTATGGGTAAGATTTAGAGACCAAGGCAACAAGGAGAACCTTGTGGTTGATGTCTGCTACAGTCCACCTGATCCAGGGAGCCTTCACCCTGTTGAGGAAGCCTTCTTGCTCCAGCTACAGGAGACATCGTGCTCTCAGGCTCTAATCCTGCTCAGGGACTTCAACCTCCCCAACATTAGCTGGGAAAGTAACACTGTGAGCTGTAGGCAGTCCAGGAGACTCGTGGAATCATGGAGCATAATTTATTAAGCCAGGTAATAGACAGATCTACCAGAGGGGATGCAGTACTGGATCTGATGGTCACTAAACAAGTGAGCTAATCGAGGATGTGAAGATTGGAGGCAGCCACGGCTGCAGCGACCCTGCAATGTTGGAATTTGCAGTTCTGAGGGATATGGGTCATTTAAAGAGTAAAGTCAGCATCTTAAATGTCAGGAAAGCAAATTTTCACCTGTTCAAGGAATCAGTCAGAAGAAATCCCTGAGATACTGTGCTCAGGGACAGATCTGGGACATGTCTAAGGGCACTTTCCATAGATTGCAAGAGCTCTTGATCCCCAGGTGTAAGAAATCAGGCAAAGAAGATGAGAGTTTGGTATGGCTGAGTTGAGACTTGCTGGTCAAACTGATGGGCAAGAATAAAATGTGCAGGCAATGGAAGCAGGAACATGTATCCTGCAAAGAGTACAGGGATGCAATCGGGTTCTGTAGGAATGGGGTCGGGAAGGCCAAGGTGCATCAGAACTGAACTTGACTACGGATGCAAAGAGTAACAAGGGCCTCTAAAGGTATGCTAGAGAGAAAAAGAAGGTAAAAGAAAGTGTACATCCCTCAGTTAGCATGACTGGAAAACTGGTAACAACAGACAAGGAGGAGGCTGGGTATTTTCTCTTATAGACAACAGTCACAGGTGGATCAAGAGCCAACAGTGCCCACACTCTGCACAGTTCTGTGCATAGCTCATTCCTCTTTGGGTCTTTCATAGTTATCTTAATTCTTGAAGAAATTTCCAAAGACACCTTCCACAATTCATGCTTCATTGTGTGTGCACAGATGTTACAACACAGCTTATTTGGTATTCCTTTCTTCGGAGTGTTAGATTTCTGCAAATGCCAGTATAATTACTTGATTTCATTCCTTGTAGCCTCCCTTACTGTAACTGAAATGTACCTCATAAAATATAACAGAAAATATGAAATTACACGTCCAGGTAGCCCCTGCTGAGCAACATAAAAGTTGCAACATTTCCTTTCTTCTACTCTGATTTGCACATTTCCAAAGTCAGGAGACAAGCTTGATTGACTCCAAAAGGTTCAAGCTATTTTTGATCTCTAGTACAGTACATTTCATATTTTTAAAGAAACAAAGAGCATGTAGTTTTCTAATTGTTTTAGTTGTTTGAAAGAGTGGATTAAATAAAAATAAAAAAATGAAAAAATCGATTGTGTTATTGTCTTCCATAGTCACCTTAGTGGGCACACTAAAAATTACAGTAATACATCTCCAAACCATTAGAGCTGTATGTTTGAGCTTACTGGTCTTCTTATAAGAAATGAAGAATTGCTGCAGAGTTGCTTCAAAGTATAAAGAAACCTTTTGGGGTTTTGAGAACCAAGAAGTACCAAATCAGTGTCAGATCCAGAGCAAATACCAAGTAATTGAGAAGAAGAGAAAATGAGAATGAAGAGGGACCAGAGCTGCCAAGGTCAGCCAGATAACATGCAATACTCCACAGAAGTTTAACAAAAACAGTGACTATTGACTCTCAAATTAAACTCATCTTGGCTAGAGTCCAGTCGATGCTTGTTACTTTTGCTAGGCTTGGCTGACAGATGATAATGGGGTTAGTAGAAGCCATTAAAGGTTTACTTGTAACAGACTCAAAATATAAGATGAAAACATCAAGTCCTCAACTCATTAGCCTTGTCTTGTCAATTTTATTTACTTTTAACACCACCTGGAAAAAACAAGGCAGCCTGGAAACATGAAATCAAAGGCCCCATCCTTTTCTTGCTTCTGGTACTGAAAAATTAATGGAAAAACAAAAGTGCTGATGGAGCTAAGAAAGGAAAGCAAGGCAGTCATGCAGCGTTGAATGTTGTCTTCCTCACGTTGCTAGGGGACAATCAGGGAAATGCCCTGTTCATCTGTTCCTCTAAGAGGGATATTGCTGAAATTTGCCTGGCTGTATCCCTTGCTATGAAGTGCAGGTCTGCCTCCTCAAAAGTGGTTAACTTTGTGTAAAGGGCATGCTGCATGACAGATAATAACATTTTAATCCTTTTTCATAGCTGGGTAGCATATATTTCTGTCAAAACAATATATGATGGGATTATGTCTCTTCCTATCAAGTAACCCCTCAGACAGACAAACAAACAAGTGGTAACTTTTAAGTGAGGAAAGCAGGAACACACATCAAGATACGAAATTTAAATTAATTTTATAATAAGTATTTTTATATTCTCCCATAGGATGTAGATTTTCTGTTGGTACTTTAAGAAACACTGCGGTTTGTATATCTAAATACAGAGATTATTTATGTGGAATGCAAATTAAGTTATGATTTAATGTCTGGGTTAGCCATGCATATTAAAAAGTAATTTATTTTTCCCTAATTTTTTTTATAATGTGACTTCTGGCAATTTTGCTACTAATCTATTAAAGCTCAGGAAGACCTGATTTTTCCATAAAATCTTTCCATCAGTTGTAAGAAAGTAAGTATAGGGAGTCATGTAAATTGAAGAAAAGGTGCTGTTCTGTGCTGTTCTGAGGTGACCTTCAAAATCAACAGCTTGTGCAGAAGACACTGAGTGTCCTTTCTAGGTCTTCCTACCTGAGCTTCTTTCACAGGAAAGCCAAAGGGAGTGCTGCTGTGTGACTTTATTATGTCCTGATGGGTTAGGAGAATCTAGGAGCTCAGAAGTTCTTCCAGCTCCACCAGTTGCTGTGTCACCTTAATCAGACTCCTTGTTTCATGTACTGTTGCTTTTGCTCCACTTGCATTGATGTCTTTTGACGAGCACTGGGAAGCAAGGCCAGCTGTACCTGTCTCTTCTGCTTGGCCAGCCCTGAGTACATCAGTACAGGGAAGGTCCCAGTTAATGCCTTTTTTTTTTTTTTAATTCTGGCAGCCTCATTTGACATCAGTGTTTCTTCTCTAGAAAACAACCATCAGTGAAAAACAAGACTCTTATTAAAACAAATCTGATTATCAGGAAGTGGAATGAATTGAAGTTTACAGTATTTAGGTCCTTCATCAATATCTTTCTATTTTCATCCTTAACAACACAGTTTACTAGAAAAACACATCAGAGGTGTTCCGTGCTTGACATAGTCCTCTTATGAAACAAAAAGATGAAAAAAGTTCCTAGACTTGGTCCCTAAGATCAAGGTATTCCATACCATGCCCCAGGATATATTAAAGCCATTTAAATTCCTAATTGAAACTGTTGTTTGACTAAAGTGGAATAATATGTGTAAAAGGCTAATATGAAATCAGGTGATGATTTGTAGTTGAACATATTGCACAAAAAGATCTGTCCTGATCTCACCAACTTCTGCTCCAGTTTTTCCTTGATAAGAAAACAAGCAGCATGAGTATAAAAAGAACAAACCTACAAAAAGAATCTGTGTTCTTCCCTTTCTCTCACAGACATCCATCTTTCTGCACATACTCACTTACAGACACAACTAGAAGAAAGAGAAAGGATGTGAAAAAAGATATTTGGTAGTTTCTAGTCTTTTTATTATTTGCATGTGCTTAGCTACTAAGGTGACAAGCAATATGCTTGAAGCCGTGTAGAATTAAACAGGATGAAGGAAAGAAAAGAACAAATCCTACTGTGAATCCTCTAAAATGGACAAACTGACTGTCCTTTAACTCATGGAATAAGTCAATGGAATAAGTTTGGTCGTCAACAGAAAGAAGTATCCCCCGTAACCTGAAGCACCTGAATCCTAAATATGTGATGCTTACTCTCAAATCTCGCCTTAAAAGAACAGTGGAAAGATTCTCAATATATATATTTTTTTTCCATTTTACTTGTAAGTGGCCTTATTTTAACAGTAGCTATTTTACAGTTTTTTATTTTTTTCTGTCTTTCTGATTTTTTCACTTCAGAAGGTGCAATCAATGTGCTTATTTAGTTCTAAATGTATACCTAAAGGAATAGTAGCTATTTTGAAATTACAGAAGTATCTATGTATTTGTATGAAAGGGAGCAGAAACACCACTTTCTTTAGGAAAAAAATGATAACCATTTAGGGTAGTCAATATTGTTGACATTTTAATTCTGGAAAGTTGCTCTTTCTAAGTAAAAAGGAAGAAAAAGCAGCAAGAAATGCATGTCTGTACCTTTCTCCAAAGTCCATACTTGGAGTCTTTAATGCTTTTCTTGCCTAACCAACACAAGACTGCAGAGAGGAAGATAAAAGGCTGTTCCTAGCAACTTGCAAATCTCAAAGTTGTCTGGGAGATTTGTACTGCAGGTTTCTATTGATTTAGGTGCAAAATATAGCAGCATTTCTTATGTAAAGGCTTAGCAGAACTGACAGTCAAAAATCCTGGTCTGTGGTACTATCAGATTTCAAAATTAAGCAAGCTGGGACAGATCACTACTTGTATGGGAGTTTCAGCAGGAAAATTGTTATTCTGTGATTCCAGAATAACAGTCTCACTATTATCTAGAGTCATGTTTACTATGATTCGTGCCAGCCACCAAAGGGTGTCTTCCCTCCAGTATCTTACATAACAGCAAGGTGCCAAAGCAAAGCACATTAGTGGCCAGTGCATGTTTGTATTCTTTAATGTGCAGATACCATAATGAAGTGCATGGTGAGCTAATGTGGCAATGATTATTACCTGATGTGAGGGAGGTTCTGACTTGATAGAAGAAACAAAAAATCACCAAGGACAATCAAGCATTGGAGAAATTTTTCCAGAGACATTGTGAAGCCTTTGTCCTTGGAGATTTTTGAGATGCAACTGGAGAAATCCCTGAGACACCTGGTCTGGATTAGTTTCAACCCTAATTTTATCAGGAGGTTGAACTAGAGACGTCCTGAAATCCCTTCCAACCTGGCTGACTCTATCATAACATCTTTTTCTCATTCAAAACAATGTTTATATTAAAATATACATTCTTCCTTATAGAGCAATTTGTTCACATACAGAAGTATAAATCTCTGCTTGTGAAAACCAGCTTTCCCTTAAAGATTTTAAGAGAATCAATTTTCAGTGTTGTTTTTCTTAAGGAACTCTTAGTAAGGAGGGAGGAGTTGGGAAGAATTGAAAATTGTTGCCTCTTCCTATTTTTTTTTTTTTTTTTTTGAGTAGCTGAATTTCTATCCTGTTGGAAAGGGTAATGTTTTTTCTGTATTTTCTAATTGTACAATTGTTATTACCAGCAGCAGTCACTGATACATTATATGTAGATGAGGTAAACTTTAGTTGATCAATGTTTTTGGATTCTTCCCAAAACTGAAACAAACAGGCAATATGTTCAAAAGCCAAGCAGGATATAGAATTTATCCTTTTATTTCCTGAGAGGTGCCCCTTCTGTGCATATTCCAGGAACTGATTTTCAGGTCCCTGGCATGCAGGGTCCCTGTGTCACAGGTTCCTGTTGGCCACTGGCGTTTACACCACAACAGTACACAAGGGCTCTGACATTGGGGCAGCTCATTCTGCTCTGCTAAAATTAGACAATATATCTGGTTTTTGTCACAGGTGAGACACAAGATCTGTTTCTCCTTTTCTCTGTCCCCTTGGAATAATCTCCAGTTTTTGCAACTTTCTCCAGAAACATCCCAGGTGTCTCTTATCTTCTACAATCCTTTCCTTTTCTCCTTTCTACCTTTTTTCTTCTCCTTTTTCCTCCCCTTCCTCGTCCCCATTACTTTTTTTCTCATTTCTGTTTTCCTCTCCCTCCATGCTTTTTTTACTTCATCCTAGTGTCTTCTTCAACCCATGAATATTTCCTTTCTCTACCTACGCAGTCTTTCTTTGCAGTCCCATATTGTCTGGCTGTGTTCTTGCCCCAGTGGGCAAGAACAAATGCTCTTTCCAGCTTCTTCATTCTTTGTGAAGAAACAGAAAGGAATTGAGAGGCTGAGGTTCACCTGTGAAACCATAAGTGTAACACCTAGAGAATATCTATCGCTCAGAATATCAGGGTGGCCTCTGCATATGAGTGACAAGTATCAAGTGACATTCAGCTAGACAATTATATGTAATTAAGGAGGCAGAATTAAAAAGCTGAGAGAAGAAGCCTGGGAAAAATAATAAAAAGAGTAAAGGAGCAGAAAATCTTTTTGTGATGCAGATGTTGACAGAGGAGAAAAATGGATAGTCATTTCTTATGTTTGAGAAGACATCCGAAAAATTGGTGATATAAGGTAGAACCCCCAGATAGAAAACTCAAGAGCTATGACTGAATTTCAGGGTACCCACAGGAAACTTGACTTTAGGAAACAGTGACAAAATAGAGAACTAGTATAGAAGGTAGACCAAGGCCTAAAATAAACAGAGAAGGAAAATGTGTAATTATTTTACTGTTCAGGACTCAAGCATAAAAAGACATAAAACAGTGTCATATGCATACCTATCACAATTTTAAAAGTTTTTGTAAATTTGTTTTTCTAAATTCTTTTCATAAACATCAGTTAAAATAATTCAGTAATGATCTGAAATATTTGTGCTTTGATTAAATCTGACCAGCTTTCCCTAAAAACCCCTCAGTATTTGTCTTTCTAGTAGTTTTCTTATCATATACTTTTGATTTTCTTTTTTTTTTTTGTTTTAATCAGAACTTGAGGCAGAAGAGCCGAAATATTGTAAAAGATATTCTCATGGTGTTCCTTCAATAAAGAAAGGCAGGGTATGGCAGAAATTTCTCTCTGGAGGTTTTACCTCTGCAGAACTTCTGGACAACTGTAATAACTGAATGTGAGACTGAAATATTGTTCAGACATACACACTTCCCAGTGATGGTCGGAACGAAATCTTTTGACATTCTGGAAAGTAATCATCATACAAATACTATCTTGAATGACAGACAGCAATTGCAAAACTGCTTCACCATTTTAATATAAACTTCAGTTTAAAACTGTTATTTATAACAGGCATAAAATGCTTTTGAAACCATAGGAAAAGCTAGTACCTGTAATAGTCAGAATTTAATAGAAAATTCATAATGGCAGTTAAATCTCTCAAGGAGATTTATGCATGTTCTTTGAAATAGTATTTAATTTCTTCTCACCTCTTAACTCAGATGTATAAATGACTACTTTTCCAGCTATATAAGGTCTTGAGAAATGGAAGAGACCTTTTTTAAATAACCTAAAATACTTTTGTACTTCATTGAAGTGTTGGTAATTTCAAGGCCTTTTTACTATGCCATTTTGTCTATAGGATATTACTTTGCAGCCTTAGAGGATTTAAAAATATTCAGTACCAAACTTACCAAAATTTTGCATCTAGAAAGATTATTAAAATTGAAAGAATTATTTTATATGTGTATTAGTGTGATACTTACTTATCACTATCACATTTCTAGAATAGTAACATATGAAATTAATATTGTGGGACTATCTTGATCAAGAGAAAAATGAAAGAGTTTTTTTTCAGAATTGACTTCAATTTTTAATGAAAAAGTCAATTTAAAGAGAGTTTTGGCTAGCATTTTTTTTTAATATATCTCTGTAGCTAGAAATTGAACAATTGAAGTGACTTTCCTCACATAAATGATAAACTTTTGAGGTGATGGTAGACATATAATAGATTTTGACCTAGACCAGTGTTTGATGCCACTTTTAGGTGTTATTTCCCTAGTCTTTAAAATATTGCCTCTTCTTTCATTCACTGTTGTGAATGATTTGATCTTGTAAACTAAAAATAAAACAAACCTACTAAAACAGTTACATTTAGCCTTACACCAGGTTAAATATGACTAGGGTATTTATAAAAGTAAATAAATCTCTAATGTCTTTGCTGTGTTTATGCCAGTGTGTTAGTTTGGACATCTGTGTTACAGTCCAGTACTGTAAGAAATAGACGAGGATCTGTAACACTAACAGTTCAATGCCAGAAAGACCTCAGGTTTTTAGGTTGGAGGAGGTGCCATTCTGTGTTACAAAGCAACCCCAAACTCATGTGTTTTCATGGTGCAGACACATAAAATTCACATGCCATGATGGTATAGAGGGGAACCTTACTAACTTTAGTGCAGTGGATATCTTCTTAGATGTATGGCATAGGACATCTGCTATAATTTGAATGCCAAACTTGCTGGTCCATGAATCCATATAGGATTGTCAGCAAAGCCTTTCCTCTTGATGGCATAAGCATTGACTAATTTGTTTAATGTGAGCTGCCAACACCAAATGTAATTGGGCCAAGTACCTATCAGATGAGAGGGGATATACCAGAGAATTTCTGTAATCACAGTCTTATTTTCAGTTCTCTTCCTGCAACTGTGAGACCTAGAAACTTAATTTTAAAATGGCAACCCAGGAATGTCCAGGTTCTTGTTTCCAGGAGCTGGGTTTTTAAGTGAAATAGTAACTCCACCAGGAGAGATTTTACACAGCATGTGATTGGAGATTCCAGATAGTAACAGAAAAGCACAGTACTCCTTCAATCACTGCCTTGGTATTTATATTTGCCTAATGTATTGAATTTTCTCGTCATTAGGAAAGGGAATCTCATTTTTCTTTGGGAGAAAAACATCTCACCCAATTACCATTTTTCTTCTATGTTGTCCAAGACTGGATTGCTCCCAGTTTTGCCTTTGTGCATATGATGTAGAATATCAAATGCTTCCTAACATTAAGAAATGGCATTTTAAAATTCATTATTAAATATTTAAAGGAAATAAATCTGGGGATCTAGCTTTGAGTCAAAACATTTATGTACTGTCAGGGTAGAATAACTTATAAATAGGTACCAGAATCGGTACCCTATGAAAACAAAGAACGTTTTCCTCCAAAGCACTGAGGCTGTATCTGTACCAGGAAATTAAACAAAAATGGACTTTATACAGTGGTGGAAACGGGATAACAGGGACCTTAAAAGAAGCTTAGTACAAGGAAAAACAAATTTCTGAATGGATGGAATAAAGCCTTTTAGTAGGGGCTCACTGGCTGGCAGTTGACTTCCTAGAAAGCAGCTTTGCAAACAAAAAGGACCTGGATAACTTTCTGTAGCTGAGGAATTGTTAGTAAAAGATACCATGTGTCAGTGGGAACATAGAGATAAAATAATTTGAAAAAATATCTCAGTGTGGGAAAGAAGCCATAAATATCTGAATTTGTTAAAGAAAGCATTTATTAGCAAACTAAAATCAAGCAAAGTTATTTAAAAATGTCAGCATATGAATGAAATATTTGACAAGTACTAATAGTGAAACAGAAAGTAGTAGGTGATTCAAAAAAGTTTTTTTTTTTAAAGTAGCAAAAGTAAGTGTAATCTTGCATCTAGATTTACATTCAATTGCAAATCAAATAGTTCCCATGAAAGAACACAGTATTCAAAGGAGAATTTGAAAACTAGAAATTGCTTTTTTATTTCTTCTTGGTTAGCATGAATAATGTATATCAAAAGGTTACGTCAGCTATTATTTTTATTCTTTGTATTGAAATTAGATTCCCTATATCTATTCAACAAATTCATTCAGCTATTCAGTCTTTATCAGTTGTGTTATCTCCCACCTCATTAACCAAACAAGAGAGTAAAGGAGGGAAAAGGAAGGACAATCTTCAAAATTTATTCTGTTATTGCTCTACTAAAAAATATTATTCAGTTTTTCACAAGTTCAATAATGATAGCATTGAAAGAAAAATTAAGATAAATACCTGGTGCTTCATAAGTACAATATGTCAAGATTCACAGAAGTCTTTACTTGAAGTTTAGAGAAGATTCTGCATAACATGTTTTTTCCTCTTTACTGAGAAAAAAAAATTCTGTAAAGTTAAGCAAGCCATAGAATTACTGATAAGGCAAAAAGGAGTTTTAAGAGAAAAACAAATAAACAAGACAAACTTGCAAAAAGTTGATCCTCTTCAAAATGACCAGGGGAAATTTTTCCCCAGTTCTTTCCCTGGGGAATGTAGACTCACCCTCAAGACCCCATTATTGTGCTCTCATTAGGACCGTGGCAACACCAGTTTTTCCTTAATTCTCCTTTTCCATGGGTCCTTTGTCATACATTTACTGTCATCTCTTGTTCTTTGTTTATTTTTCTTTTTTGCATCTGCTTACTCTTTTCTCAGTTGTCCTCTGGTAGTTTGGTATTACCAGGTATTACTTTCAGGCCACTGCCTGGATGGTTCTGGCTATGCCTTGCCTTCTCTGTTTCCCTATGGACTTGATGCTTGACACAGGTGAAAGGTTCTGCCTACAAAAATTAAAATCAGTAGAGCAAGCAAATCTGGGAGCATAGAACCATCGGTCTCCATAATAATTACCACCTGTTACCATGAAAGAGGCACTGCCTGCCTTTCCATTCTTAATATGGTTCTTTTCTGTGATGAGGTGGGCATCAGAGAGTTGGTGCTGTCTCTGTGTATGATAAATATAGGCTTAAAGTGCTCTACAGCTGTTACTGGTCTTCCGTATAATGAAATTCTTGGATGTATTTGACAGGTTTTTCTCTAGGATATAGCTATCTTTCACTCCTTTTTTTTTTTTCCCAGCTATTTTTGTTGGTAGGTTTTTGATCAGTTTTTGTGGGGTTTTTAATGGTTTTGGGGTTTTTTTCTGGAGAATTTTCCACATCAGTCTGTGGGTCTGAATTGATTTTAGAAAGAGAATGCACAGACTTCTAACATAGTGTTCATAGAATCATGGACTCATTCAGGTTGGAAAAGACATCTAAAATCAAGTCTAACCATTTATCCAGGACTGCCAAGTCCATTACGAAACCATGTCCTCAAGTGCCACATCTGCATGTCTTTTGAATACCTCCAGGGATGGTGACTCAACCACTTCCCTGAGTAGCCTACTCCAGTGCTTAACAATCCTTTCAGTGAAGAAATTTTTCTTAATATCCAGTTAGGATATTAGAAAACTTTCCTAATTGTAGCCATCACTGGCACAACTTTAGAGCATTTCCTTGTGTCCTGTAGCTTGTTACTCAGGAAAAGAGATGACCCCCTACTGTGGTGGGCGATTAACCTGTGGTATAAGAGACAGAAAGTGTTCTTGGTAGGACAGTCTCTTGTGCCAAAGATCTATTGGTCATGATGAAGGAAGGAAGCCTCTCCCAGGATGCCTGTTTGGGGGTGGTGATGTACCCCAGTTCTGATTCCCTGGTTGGCTCTTGCTGTCAGCCACTCCCCTGTACTTAAGATCAATTTATCAGTGTTCAGGGTCATTTGCCTCTGGAACCCTTCACAAGATGTAGCAATAAACTGCTCTCTGTGGAATTCTATGCAAGGACCCTTCTCAGCTCCTTGCTGTTGGATTCATATTACTGAAATGATCTCTGCATCTGTGTTCGTGCATCTGAGCCCACAGAACCAGAAGGGACTCGGTAATACCCTACCTGACTACAACCTCCTTTCATGCAGTTGTAGAGAACATAAAAGTCCTCCCCAAGCCTACTTATTTCCAGGCTGAACAGCCCTCAGCTGCTCCTCAAAAGAACTGGGCTCCAGACTCTTCCACAGCTCCACTGCCCTTCTGTGGACAGCACCTCAATGTCTTCCTTGCAGTGAAGGGGCCAGAAATGGACACAGGATTTGAGGTGTGGCCTCCCCAATGCCGAGTGCAGGGAGACAACCCCCGCCCTGGTCCTGCTGGCCACACTATTGCTGATGTGAGCCATTGGCCTTCTTGGCTACCAGGGCACGTGCTGGCTCATGTTCAGCCACTGTTGACTCCCAGGTCCTGTTCTGTTGGGCAGTTTTCCAGACACTCTTCCACAAGCCTGTAGCACTGCATGAGGTTATTGTGACCCAAGTGCTTGTGCTTTTATTTTTCCAGATGTCAAATAGCATTGAAGGTTATTTCATTTTCTCTAAGCCAAAACTCCACAAGCAAAAAGCAACTGGCCAGGCGGTACTAATCACTCAAACACCATATAGTCATATTTAATCCTTGCACTTATGGTATTTGTCAGTGTTCAATATCACTTTCTTTCTGTCATCTCCTGTGTGAGTGACAGAAAAAATATTTTTATCCCATCAATAAGTTTTCTGTCTCAAATTCAATCAAGAACAATGAGTAAGAACTGATAAGCAATATATCACCTTGGCAGATATGCACTTCCATTTAGATATTATTCTTCTGAATAGCAAATAGAAGCAAACCTCATTTCAAAATACAGTCCAGAGGACAGAAAACAGAACAAAAGTTGTCTGTGCATGTATATTCCTAGCAAAAAGCCTCTCCCCTGTCCCCAAGTCAGAGGAAGTACTGTCTGGCATCTATTACTTCACCGAACTTTTCGACAATGCTTTTCTCATCGTGTTCCATCTTGAGGAGACCTTCAGCTACGGGATCCATGAAGTAAGGGATTCTTCAGTCATCTTCCTCCTTCAAATCACTGTTGTTTGCCTAGTAGAATTTCTCTTTCTGCTTTAAAGAAACCTCAAAGATTTAAGTCAAAATTTATGTAGGGGCCAGGTATTTAACTTACCAAACATACACCTGGAATCTCACTTGTGTTCTATTTATCCTAAAATAATTGCTCACTTCTTTTGGATTTTTTTCAATGACAGTCTTCTATGCATTCCATTATTTAAAACAAAGTACAAAATGAATGTATAACAAGGTAAAAATAAATCTATGTTTGTTCCTTTGACTGTTATAAGGAAGCGTGATCTGGACAAATGCCAATTACCTAATTTTAAATATCAGTATTTCAACTCTTCTTCAACCTTTAGAGTCAATACAGCCCATGATAAAATGAGCTGTCTGAAAGGGTGTTCACTATGGTTCCTTGGGATCAGTCACACAGTTGATGGACTGTTATGATCCAGTTTTAAGGTTCTTAGAACTGCCTTTGCCTGAATTAAGGTGCAAATGAGACCATATGCCAGTGACAATAGTAAGGGTTTTATATGATGGTAAATATGAGAGTGAGAGAGAGAAAGAAAGCAAGCAAGCAGTAGAAAATAGGTGGGGGGGACAGGAAGAGTGACAGGGACAGGAAGAGTGACAGGGACAGAATAAGGAAAATATCACCACTCCATGGATCCCAAGATGTTCCGCTGATCCTCTGCAGCTGGTCTTGGTGGTGAAAGTCCCCCCAAGGAAGCACAGAATCTAGTGGATTTATATGCTCAGGCCAGGCAGGCATGTCCGGCCATGTCCCCCTGGAGGAGGGGGATGCAGTCTCTCACAGCAGACTCTGGGTCTGTTGCATCACCTGCAGTCCTGTGGGGCCAAGCCCCTCACATGAAAGTCCCGTGGATGTGGCCTGTGGGGTTGGGGGTTCCACAGCTGGGCTGGTTTGTGTAATCGGAGGATGGGTGTTTATTGCCTCTCACCAGAGGTTGCACCATGCACCCAAAACCTCCTCCTCCCTTGTCAGTTGGCTTCTGTGAGCTGTACTCTCCCCCCACCCCAAACTCCACCAACGACAGTTGCTGCTGGTGGCTTTGGCCTTCTGTGGATGCATACCTTTCCCTCAGCCTGAGATGATTGAACAATGCACTTCCCTTTATCTAATCAGCAGTTTGACTTTCAGTTCAAAGTCCTACTCTTCAGGGAAGCTTTTTTGGTTGTAGCTTCTATATAATGAGCAAAACTTTATATCAATGTTTGAGGCATGAACTATTTTCAGTCTCTGACATGGACTCAACACATTGGCCTGATCTTTACAGGGATCTATTGTGGCCACACTGTCTTAACATAGAAACCATTTTTTACAGTGTTCTCAACTCAGATCCTGAACCACTAATACTCAAGATCAATCACAATCACTGCATTGAATGGAGCTGTGGAAGAAAAAGCCTACTTTGATCACAGAGTCACATATTCACAGGAGGCATTTTAATTTTGAAATCTTGTTTCAGTGAAATCAACTCTTTGGTTTAATTTCATTATTATCTTTTTTTCTTTAGGTGCCTCATAGATGGCATTTTATTTAGTTTAGTGGGTGCAGTCATTGAAACACTTGAACGGTAGTGCTTTGTCCCCATTGTTTTATGTCAGCTGTATGCTGGGACTTAATCTAGCCTTGGAGAATACCATGTCCTGCTCTGATGCTGCTTTTAAAAGAGCACCTTCCCACACATATACATGCACCAGCAAGCATAAAAGATAATGTGGTTCTTCAGGGACCTGTGAGGAGTGAAAAGTAATGCCTTTTTGTATGCATGTAGAAGTGATGTGGTGATAACCACCTGTGACTAACAGGGACAACTAAGACCGAGTCTCTGTGGTGGTTTGTGGATGAAGACCCTAAAGTAAGGCAGTCTTTTATCAGGCTGTGTGAATGTCTGGGAACTGAGTGTGTATTTAGTCATAGAATCAGAATCATAGAATATGCTTGGTTGAAAGGGTCCCATCAGGATCACTGAGTCCAACTCCTGCCCCAAGAGTCACACCATGCTCCTGAGAGCACTGTCCAAATGCTTCTTGAACTTTGTCAGGCTGGTGCTGTGACCACATCTCTAGGGAGCCTGTTCCAGTGCCTGACAACCCTCTGGGTAAAAAAAACTTTTTCTGATATCCAACCTAAACTTCCCCTGGCTCACCTTCAGGCCATTCTGTTGGGTCCTGTCACTAGTCACCACAGAGAGAGATCAGAACCTGCCCCTCCACTTCCCCTCATGAGGATTTTGGAGACTGCAATGAGGTCTCCCCTCAGTCTCCTCTTCTCCAGGCTGAAAAAACCAAATGTCCTCAGCAGCTCCTCATAAGTTTCCTCTCCAAAGATTTCACCATCCTCGTGGCCCTCTTTTGTATGCTCTCTAATAGCTTAATGTTTCCTTTATAGAAAATATTTTCCCTGTAAATGAATATTTTTTATTGAAAATCTTCATGTGGATTCCATTGTAGTTGTTTGAACAGTATTCAATTGTGTATTAATTTTACTGTCTCAAAAGACTCCTGACTTTTCTCTGTTAAAATTAGATAAGGATTCCCATTACATCTTTCTTAGGCATTAACTAGTCACAGCCCTAAATTGCACTATCCAGAGTGAGAGTGAGAATGGGGTAGTTGTTTAAAACTAGGCGAACTCCAGTCTAAACTACTGGGTTTACATCAGCTGTTTCCAGCTCATCCAGAAAGTGAAGTATTTTGTATCAATTTTAGAAAATCTGTATGTGGAAAATGTATTTTTCAAATATTCTGGTGGGCAGAGGATATTTGCAAATTGTATAATGCCATCTTAATCAGCACTAATCTACTCAGATTTCTACATGGGGACAACTGGCAAATATTTTATCTTGTTGTGTTCTAATTCAGAGAGAGTTCATTAGACAGTGAGTGTGATTCTACTGACTGCAAAGAAAATGTTATACTGGTCTGAAACATACTTCACAAAGTTATCAAGGTTCTTTGCTCATTCTTTGAACTCTATCTTTTAAATATTTAGTAATTTAGATGAGGAGGGAGGTGGTGTTTAGATTATTTTTAACCTTCCCTATGTCTGTTACTGCAATACCATACTCTCCCTTGCCAGCAGCAAGATGTCAGGTTTTCTCTATTCTGCATCCACAGAGGGGCTGGAGAAATCCTGACCTTCATCAGCCACAGGAAGTCTCAGGAGTGAGCACAGCTGCTAAACCTTTGTTCTACTTAGTTTGACTATTGAATTTTCTGGAGTGAACTGAGGTTTTTGTTCCCTATTCCATATCTGACCTGTACCTACGTGCTTCAGATTGGGGAATTCACTTTTTGCCTGAGCGGGCTGAATGCTTTCTCATGTGTGACAGTGTGCTGAATGACCCTGGCTGTGCTCAAGAGAGAGGCCTGGCAGATTTGCAGAATGGAAAAAGAATGGAAAGGGGTTTGAAGGTCTGTTCAGTCCTTGCTTCTGTGTCACTGGATGTATTGTATCACCCTGCTGAAACAGCCTGAGTAGGTCAAATTTTTCCAGGCACAAGGTCACCTTCTTTAAAAGGTTATTTCAATACATCAGCATGCGGATTTTAATAACCCAGTAGATAAGGGAAAAGTAGTCCTGCTACAAATCAAAACTATTGTCAGCCTGTTCCCATTTAGCTACTTACCAAGGGACTTTTTTGCCTCGGGCTCTGTGTAATATAATCTCTGGATAGCACAGTGTTAAGTGGCTTTTTTGTTACTACGGCACATAAATTGAGGCATTTAGGATTTAGGATTTTACAGTAAAAGAACAGCATTAGAGGAAAATGAAAATAGTATTGGCTACATCCAGAGCAAATTTTAATCAATAGAATCTCGTGATTATTTTTGCCATTTGTTGGTGTTTCTTCTTCAGGTTATACAAATAGATGACTTGTAATTTCAGATTCGGGGGAGAAAAATGTAATTTAAGTATTTATGAGGGAATTCTACAGTTTGTAGGAAAAACAAAAAGCCATGTATGTGAAAGAAACCTTTGGTGTGCTTTCTTTAGGACAACATTTGTTTCTCAGACTTCCCCCAATATATTCCCCCAATATATATATAGTTCCCCCCAGCCTGTCCATATTTTCTAAAATCTTCTCTTCTAGGGTTGCTTCCTACTTTCAGTTTCATTTAAATAAAACCCTCAAGATTGTTGATACTGATGGTTTTGTTATTTGAAAAACATGTATTTTCTAATGACATTATGCTTTTTTTGCTCAATTTAGACTCTATATGAGAACAATGAAGTCTTTGCATTCTCAAGTCAGGCACAACCCATGACAGGTATTAAAATGACAGTGATTTCTCAAATGACCCACAGAGAACAAAAAAGTTTCCCAACAACGTATGAAGGAAAAAAGATATTAACTCCTCCTTTGTATTCTGAGCCTGGATATCCATGGTATCATGCTGTGCCTCAACCATACATAAATATATATATCTCTTTTTATGATTTTACTGTTAATAAGAATATTTCTATGTTTTGAATTGAGAGATATTTTTTTCCAAACCCATCTCACATCTACAATTTCAAGAAGAAAAGCAAGTGATTAGTTAAAGTGGGTTATCATGTTATTCCCACATATAGACAGTGTAATCTATGGAAAGATTTTTTTTGTGGAGATTCTTCACAATGATCACTCTCCTTTTACAATGTCCTCTATACTTACTAAAGTAGTTACACTAATATAAGTATGCCTACCAATTTCTTTTTTAATACCAGACACAGAGAGATAAATGATGGATAGACTGATCAAATCACAAGTGTGAGGGAACAGTAATATGTCAGTTAAAATGCTGAATCAATCCTTTAATTAAATGATAGTTTTCCTTCCTGTCCTCCAGTGCTGTATTGAATGTAATATTTTATCTAATCACTGCATGGTATCTGGAAACAAAGGAGAGATTGAAAGTAGATATGTTCTTTGGTTTCCTGAAGGATGTAATCTGAGGTAAATGAAGGAAATCCCACAGCAAAGTAGGTCAGGGGGTGTGGTACAATGAAAGCACAGAACTCATCATGAGTATTACCACTAGTAATAGGAAGTAATCTATTCAGAATGTAACAAACCATTTCTCTTCTCTAATAAAACTACATTTCTAATTTATTTATTTTCATTCCATCATCCACTAACATATTAATTGTTACTAGGGCATTTCATACAGAGGTATGTATGAAATGTGGCTTAGGCTGTGTCGTGACAATTGCTGAGAGGAATCACAGCATGGTAGACTCTGGAAAGAACCTCAGAGGATCATCTGATCTTATCCCCCACTCAGCACAGGGTCAGATACAGCAGGTTGCCAGCACTGTGTCCAGTTGTGCCTTAAATACCTCTACAGATGGGGACCCCACAGCATCTCTGGACAATGTGTTCCACTAGCAGTGAACATGGCCACAGTGAAGAAAATGGGGGTTTAATTTATTAAAATGAAATTTCCTGTATTTCAGCTTGTGCCTGTGTCTCGTGACAACATCACAGAGCAAAAGATTGGCTATGATGCTGTGCAACAGGCAGAACCAGCTGGCACAGCCAACATTTTTCCTTTGAAGGAGATTAATGACTGACTTTCCAGTTTGTGTTGCTGTGGAAATCAGTGTGCTCCTGCAGGGGAGTTTGGTTAACTGACACTGTCTTTTCTGACAGAAAAATGTTCAGGTAGAAAATTTTCAGTTGTTCGGGTGTTACCACTTGCAGACAGTATGTCCCCAAGTACCAAACCTTATTTTAGCCTGAATCAGAATCTTAGGTGAGTCAGATTTCAGGGTAGGTGCTTTCAGTAATTTGACCCCTAATGACATCCCACCTGAGGATACTGATTGCCCTCATTTGCTGTGTCCCTAAGGCATTGCTTCCTTCTGATGGGTGCAGGCAGAGGCAGGTGTTATTACCGTGGCTAGGCTGTGCAGCGGGCTGAGGAAAGAGGAAAGTATAGGTGGCTCCCAGTTTACCTTTTATGCATCCATATATTTGAATTTCTTTATGGCATTTCAGCCTCTCCAGAAATAACCTTGCGGTTTGACAGGTAGCGCCTGTCTTTCCAGCTTCTACTTACTAATGGAAGAAAGTGTTGTTCACTGGAATTAGAAGCATCATGTGACAATGTGTAACTGTAGTTCTCTTCTACATTTGAAATTATTAAAAGTATAACAGAGGTCTAACAAACCTTTTTCAACTGGACATTTTTAATCTCATTTACTGATGTGCTTGAAATACTGGCTTCCTCTGGAAACTGGTATTTAAAGCAGTGACACTGAGTGTGTGAGGATATCAATGACTTGAATTTTTTGGGAAATCAATAATAAATTTGGGATAATGCAGGTTTGTATTGTGAATTATTGACAAAGATAGGTTATAAAGAGGAAAATTATAAGAGGGGATTATGTGGCAATCACAAAATATTGTCATATTTTGAAATGTTTTAAAGGCAAGATTTTGGTTTATAGGACTTAGAAGAAAAAAGATTTTTCGAATGTTGGGCATTTAAATGGGACAATGAAAAAAATATGAAAATGCACACTCAAATTAATTTGAGATTAGTGCTCTCTTTTGTAGAAGTCTTTTGAAGGGGTAATTTTCTAATTCTGTAAAATTGCTTGCCTAATTTATGTATGCCTCATTCTTTTAGAAAGTGTTTTAAGGACTGTTCTGCCTAGCCCAGTATTGTAACTCTCACCCTTATGGTATTCAGCTCTGTGTCCTAGACTTTCACACACAGGAGTAAGAAGGCAGAAGGGAAAGATACCTCAGATATTCTGCTCCAAACACTGTCTTTATTCATTTCACATCCCTGAGTGAATTTATCTTCCTCTCAGTTATTAAAATACATTTTGTCTTTTAGTAGCAATGACAACATGGATGAAGCAGTAAACGCTGAGGTGTCCTGTGGGCTCTACGCAGCATTAGTCTGCTGTTCTCCCATTACTGCATCTTGTCTAAAAGCTCTTAGGTGTGAGCTGTAGGTATAGATGTGTGTGGGGGACAGATGGAGGAGGAGAATGGGGAGATTTGCATAATCTGATTGAACTACCAAACATCTGAGACGAGCCTCTCAAGGCAGTCAATGGAGAGAATTTGGCTCTTCGACAGGGTGATTCAGAGCACCTGAGCTATGTAGGCTGCTTAGAGAGAATAAAAATCAGAAATTTTAAGCTAGATGGTATAAATAATCATTCCTCCACCCTCCATGTGTTAAATATACCATATGGCCAAATGTAGGTTCATGTCCAGATAGTTGTAAGCTAAACTTCTATCATAAACTTAATGTATTTCAACTGATTAAATATTGTTGAGATAGCAGCTCCAGTAGTTATCAGCCATCTGTTAACTTCCACCCATGTTTATTTATCCCTTTGTCTTGCAGAATGACAAAAAGGCAGAGGTATTGCTAAAACCAAAATAAATTTTAATAGAATTTGCATCAGTTTACCTAAAAAGTGGCATCTTCCCTTGGAATAATATGGAACTGAAATGATCCCTGTGGAATGCTGTGGAAAGCACTGTTGCACCAAATCTGTGGTCACATCATGCACTATTTTCAGCATTTTTCACGTGCAATTCTCAATAGAACTTGATCTTGATAATTTGGTAGTATTTATCGCCATCTTCTTTTTACTACTTTAATGAACAAAAACAATCTACTGTAACCGAAGAAACTACATTTCTCTGCTAGGTTTCTTTTCCTGGATGTTATGGGGTATGTAATCTTTGAAGGAACCTACATTCATCAGGACTCTGATTTTATTTTTAAAAGAGAGTGTGTGGGCCAGTATAGTACTCTGAGCCAAATAAATGACTTTTGTTGCCTAACAACAATACTTCAGCCTAAGTATTTTTTTTTTTTTGGCTCAAGCTTCATGTTGCTCATATTATCACAATATGCTCATGGATTTGGACAGCAGTCTCAAACAACTGAAGACTAAGAAATAAGCACACATTGAACAGTTAGATGGCTGTGCTTTGAAATTGTCTTTATTTCAATAACTTTTCTAGCAAGAAGCATTTGACTGCTTCTTAAATAATTTTCAGTAAAAAGCAGTATGAAATGAATTCAGAACCTATTCCTTTTTAACATAATTTCATATAGACTAATGCAATGGAGCATGGTAAATAAAATAGTGTTGCACTTGATGGACCTAGGTCTGCTACAGGTGTATAGAAAGCTTTAGCAAAGGACAGATCATTCTTTGAGTAACATAATTATAAGAATTCAGATACTGTTCAGATTACTTTAAAAGCTTGGCTGAATTGAACATTTAATAACAGTGAGAGGACACAAAATTGCTCTTAATTTTCAGTGTATATCAATAGTCTGAATTTTCTGGTGTGTTTGCTTGCTTGAACATCAGAATAAGTGATTTCTAAGTTAGTTTGTGCAACAGTATTCTGTCTTCTAAACTAAGCATGTGAGACATTTCATGACATTGTTTCTAAAAGGTAGCAACATAATTTTTTGTTTTGATTTTGGACATGCTGCAGTTTTTCCATTTAAAAAACTGTCACTGGAGTATATTGGATGTGATCTGAGAAAAATACACATTTTGTTACATTGAATTGCAGGTTTCTTTCAAGCTGTTGTATAAATATAGACCTGTATAGCGTCCAAGATTTGAATATTTACCCCACATATCCTATAACATTTTGAAAAAGAAGTCCAAATTGGAGGAAACCACCTGATCACTTCCATCCCAAGGTATTACTTTCAAAATGACAAAATAAATTATTCCTTACAGCTCAGTATGACATAGTAACTGAGTTTTACACTGTTGTTATACATATGTGACATCCAAGCTTATGTCCTGAAATGTTTATGAGGAAATTTTGGGTATAACACATGGCAGTCCTGATAGTGGCTGAAATAAAGACAGAGGCAAGAACAAGAAGTTGCAGGGTAATTTAGAGAGGGATATTTTACTGCATGTCCAGAGAAGAATCAGTATGTATGTAAATGTCATACACTCAGAAGTTTCAAAGGAAAAAAAGAGATTATTTTGGAAAGCTAAATATTTAAAGAATGTTTTATTTTATTTACTCTTGCATTACATTATTATAACCTCCAATGAAAATAAGTTCCAGTATTTGCAAGCAAGGCACATAAGATGTAAAACTTTGTCAATAGTGATGTATTGGATAAATTAACCACAATGGTGTATTTAGTGACAAAAATACCTCCTTTTTAGATTAACTTTGCTGCACTGAGTGATGATTGTTACAGAGGGAAGTGCTTATCAAGAATGCCTGGATGAGTTAAAATGAATCAGGCACAGATTTCTAGTCTTGATTTCTGCCTTGGGAGTTTGATCATGACTATCTTAGCTGTAACACTGTTCCATCATGTGTGTGCCATCAACTCTTATTAGCAATGGGGCAGAAATAAAACTAGATTACTTGTAGTATAAAATAATTTGTAAATCTCTATTAAAAAAAGTGCATATATTTACAAATGTTTACAGAACAAAATAGCATTGCTGTTTTTCATCTGCAAATATGTTTTGCAAGGAGTTAGAGATAATCTATTTAGATTTAACAAATTTTCAGCCTCTTTAAAGCAGAATATTTTTTAAAGTAAAGCTGCCGCGGAAATAGGATTTTAAGTGGTGCTTTTGTGAACAAAGAATATTTTATTAGAAAAATTTTCTGAACATCATCCATCCATTTGGCCACAGATTATAAACTATTAAGCAAATTTTGTGACAATTGAAGCATGTATATTTACAGAAAGCTAAAACAGAAACTTTTCCTGAATTGTTGCAAAAATTCCATTGAAACTGTGCCAACTCATAAATTAATATTTTAAAGATTAAGACAATTACAATAAGCATAAGTACATAAAATAAACAAAGATAAATCTAACTGGTTTTCTACATAACTGAGCATCTTGTAGGATCAGGTGGTATAATTTGGAACATATTTGTTACGGCTAATACAGTTATGCTCATATATTAGGTTTATGTAAAACACATTGTATTTAATTCCTGCATGATCTTCAAAACATATACAAATATAGAAGACTACTCCAAGCACGATTTTATGCTGGCTATGAAATGCAGTCAAAATGCTTGTATAAGGGTTTGTGTAGTATTTAAACCAATCTAAACTGGAAACCTAATTTCTCCATGAGGCTTAAAGTTTCAAGGAAGGTAAACAGTGTATTGTTTGTTCAACTTTGCAAATAGAGGTTTAAAAAATACATGTTTCAGGCAAATTATTTGTAGGGAACCCTTAAACTTTTATATTTTGTGATTTCAGTAGCTTTATCATGTCCGTGGAATTACATTAGCAACTAGTGCTGTCACTAGGTTCCCAAAGCTACAGAATTACACCACCACTGAGCTCATGATTCAGTCTTATTGTGGAACTATTCTGAGCATATCTAGTCTTGGGACAAAAAACCCCAATGGGATTTGTGATCTCGGTGCATAGAATAGAAACTTAAATTTATCCTTCTGATTCCTGGGCCAACTTTCTTCACATCTCACTTCAAGCCCTTCCATCCTCAATGAGCTAAGTGGGTGAAATAGCAATAAAACCAGATCACAATTGATCACAACTTTAATTTTTCCGTAGAATTTAATCTGTATAGCTGAGATATATGTGGTTGTTGTGGCTGAGCTAGTGTTTACTTGAATTAAAATAATTCTGATTGAGAGAATAAAGCTTTTTAGTTCTCTGTCATATGGTATGTATCCCTACATTAATATTTTTTTTCTTTTTTTCCTGCATTTCTAATGTTATCTAATAGGAATGTAGTAACCACTATAGTGGATTTTCCTAGTAAATGTGATACTTGCGCAATCCAAGCCTTTGGTATTTCATCAGCTGCCTCACAGAAAGATCTTTCAAACAGCTATACTGTAATTTCTACTGTTTTTTAAAGGAAGCTTTTTGAGCTGTACATATATTGCTAGAAAAATTGCAAGTTTCTCAGGCATACGAACTGGTACAGCAAAATGGATTAATGACAGCTTTTGAGGGTTCTAATCATCAATTTATGCTTAATACATAAATTTCTGGAAAGACAATTAGGTAACTAATTTCAGTTCCTGTGCCAAAGGATGAACTATAATAATAAGCTTCAAGTATAAGTGGAAAAGATTAACATTATATGAACCTGAGTCTTAAGCAGTTAAAACTCAGTGAAAAATGGTTGAATTTTTACAACTAGTCTAATCACACAAAAACATGTCTTCACTGTGGAACAAGGATGATCAGGTTTTTTCCTGCTGCCTTGGTTTCTCTTATGTCATGAAGTGTCAGTGTGTCTCCTGTTGTACGTGGGCTGGAAATTCACTAATGCAAGCAATGGTGTCAGGGAGCTGAGACAGTCGTACATCACGGTGTCACAACACAGTAGAGTGTTTTCAGCTCAAAACGAAGCTTCTTGGTGTAAAAATGTTACAAAAAGAACAGTATAACATTTTATCCCCGTGTCAGAATGGTTACAAGTGCATTCCTGAATTAATTTTGTAATGTTCAGGAACAATAAAGATAACATTATTCTATTTTCATAACTCTAACCAAGATCTCACTTGCATTTTTCTGTTTCATGTCTTAAATGTAAGTTTGCTGTTGGAATGGGGGTATATTCCTTAATTTATATATAGATATATATACTAAAACTGAAAAACCAACCTTCTTTGGACTACTGAAAAAGTTAAGCTGCAGAGGGTGGGGAGCACACTAAAAAAAAATTGAAAATGCCACAAATTTTTGTATCTATGTAAAGAAAATCTGGCAATCAGAAAAGTGAGTGTTTCTGGATAGCTGAAAAGTGTGCGTCAAGTTTTCATGAACTGTAATTCAAGCATAACTTATGACAGGAGATGAAAGAGTTTTAGATCTTAGCACAGAATTGCTTATATTGAACTTTGGAGCTTATATAAAAGAAAACGTTCTGGATCCAGCTGTCACAGTGCTGTCAGAATGGCTACCTGCTGGTTAAGGAAGAGTGACAGGTGGCATCTCATCAAAAAGGCCTTTATTCACTCCAAATAATGAAAAACATTGCACCATTTCACCAGAACCTTCCAGCTGACAATGGTGACTTGTGCTTTATTCATGCGTTTATAAGAGAAGGTGTTCTAAACAGGCAATGTCCTTTCTAACCACCTTCTCAGAGACCTCCTCTTTTGGAGAATTTTGACAAAGGAAAAGGCTCCGAAAAACTGAAGGAGTCAAATAAAAAGCAAAGATATTGAAAAAGTACAGTCCTGTAATATAACTGTTTCTTCTACTGTGATGGCATGCCAGTTGTTGCTGTCTCACATGAAAATGAAGAATTGGGTGGGTCAAATTCTGCACTCTTATGTTCATATGGCTCCTCTTGATCTCAGTAAGTGACATTATCACACGAATGCTTTCTCTTAGGCTAATAACTTGGTGAATGATTCCCTATCTTACCCACTTCAGAGGCCTCTCCATTTTATCCAGTGAGAATCAGGTATGGACAAAGTACGTGAGTGTGCATGTGTGCCAGAGGTAGTAGTGCTGATGGAGTAAAGCATCTGACTGCTCCATGTGATGGTGTGGAAGGATACTTTGTGAAATACTATTAATAAAATACTAAGCCTTTTACCCGTGTATACAGTATGGTGATGGAAGTTAAATGTTAAGGTTCCCAGAAGGTTATGTCTCCAGCCAGATATAAATCTAATACAGCCTCTCTGCCTCCATCTGAGGGATGACTTTTGGCAGTCCCTGAGGGCCTGCTGCTTTCAGCTTGTTTTCTCCCACATTTCTGGTTAGAACTGAGATTTTTAAAAAATATATAAATAAACAAATGAAGGCAGTCACTTTGCCAAGGTATCTTGGCAGCTTATAGAAAGGGTAGAAGAGAGACTTTGGAGCAGAGACATCATGGTTGCCTTTTAAGATGTGCAGTGCTGGGAGTGTGACTATCCAGTCCTTTGAAAAGGGGTGTAATAACTAACTCTGAGAGTCAGGTCTGTTTTCCTGTAATGCCACAGTGCCTGCACCACATGTGTCAATGCCAGCTGGCTCATGTGCCTGCATGTATGTCCTGTAGTGAGACAGATGATGCTTTCATGTGATGAGTCCTTGAGCAGACCATACCCACCCTCTTAAGAATTTCCACCCTTTCAAACTCCTAAGCTGCCTGTCACTTCTCCCTTTCTCTGCCACATCTCACAGACTGTGCTGCTGGCACACAGATGTGGGTTCACCTCACTGATCAGGTCAGAGTGCTGGTGCAGATGCACTTGGTCAGGGAGGTGTAAATCAGGAGTAGGGTGTGAGAGCAGGTGAAAAAATAGGCTTTTTCGATGAGGGAGAAATTGGAGCATACCCATAGTCAGACATTTTCTAGAACCGTCTCTCTGATATTCCACTGCAGGTAAATCTATGTAAGGAGACTAAATAAATAGCATATGCTTGATTTAAATAATGCTTTATTTATTTATTTAATTTTTATTTTTTCTTTCAGGTAAAATTTTATTTATTTATGTGTTTGAAGCTATTTATATAATGGTTATGCCAGTCAGTGCTTGTTATGTGTACTGGAAGGCAGCAAAGTGCTTTGGCAGTTAAGCAGCGAGGATGAGTTTTGAAGATTGAATCATTCTGGCATTAGTTCCACTAATGGGGAACATTTAGTTTTGTTGAAGTTTTGCAGACAGTTGAAACTTAACCCTTGTCAGGTATAACTGCTCCCATAATTTCAGAGAAAACCTCTCTTCTCTGTGAGTTGCCTATTTTTTTCAATTAATTTCTAGTCAAACTGTATAGAACCTGAAAAAAGAGGACTATTTATTTTAACCTAGTGATGCAGTATTTTGATTTGTGATACAAGGAGATCTGAATTAGTTGACCTAAAATCTTGGCTAGGATGGTCTAATATAAATTGGTAGATTAACTAAGTACAAATAATATTTAATTTCTTTAACAATTATGTCTATATTTCTTTTATAATTCTGTTTCATTTTAGAACACATTTTAGTACAGCTTTTTCCTATGTACAATGAGTTTGAGGCATTTTTATTTAAACATCTACAAATGCTGGCTTGTTTAGCTAAAAATTAATTTCCCTTAAATACAGCTAAATGCAAATTATAAGTTAAATATGAAACGTTCCTAGTAAATTGTTTACACAAGCTTTCTGTGTAGTGCATGGCATTATAGCACACAGCCAAAGGGAGTCCCTCCCAATGTGTCTGGACCCTTAAGGACAGCAGCTCAAAGTCAGATTTGGTCTGACCTGTTGTTCAGGTTTCAGCTAGGATAGAGTTAATTCCTCCTCAGTATCTGTTACTGTGCTGTATTTTGGATTTGGAATAAGAATGGTGTTGATAACACACTGATGTTTTGGTTTTTTGCTAAGTCGTGTTTATCCTAAGTCTTTTCCTGTTTCATGCTCTGCCAGTGAGAAGGTACAAAGGAAAAACAAACTGGGAGGGAGCATAGCTGGGACAGGTGACCCAAACTGACCACACCATAGAATGTCATGCCTAGTATATAAACGGGGAGGAGTTACCTGAAAGGGGAGCTGAGCTGGTTCAGGAAAGGGGATCTGGCACAGTCAGTGGGTGAGCAATTGCATTGTGCATCACTTGTTTTTTCCATTATTATTACTATTAGCAACTATTATTTGCCATTATTACTGTATTTTAATTAATTTTCAATTACTAAACTGTTCTTAACATACAAGTTTCACTTCAATTCTCCTCCCCGTTCCACTGGGGTGGTGGCTGGGGGAGAGGCAGGTTTGAGAAGGCGGCTTCATGTTTTTTAATTTCCAACTGGGCTTAAAGACAAAGCACCTTTATTTTCATTTAGTAATGCAAAAATACTGCATTACTAGATGAAAATAAATGAACAGTATAAGGAAGGATCTTTTCCTCCTTTGTCCCATGTCTGCTGAACAAAAGCCCTCCCAGATCTGGACTTCATGCATGCTGTAGGGGGGTTGCTACCTGACCTCTGCTGGTCTAAAGTGCTCTTGTGTTGCAGCTTCTCCAGGCGTGGATATAAGTACAGCAAAGAAGTAATCATAATGAGATTGTTTGAATTTTTAGTTTTTAACATCTGGAAGTTCCAGAAGAGTTCTCGTCTCTGAACCATGGCCTCTTGGTATCATTTAATTCATAGAGTATTGGGGCACTTTACAAATTAAATTTCCATGGCAACAGTGTTCATATTACCCTAAACTTAAATACTGTCACCAAACATAAAATATGCAGAAATGAAATACTGAATACTCAGATTTCCTACTTCAAAGTTATTAGCTTTCATATTTGTTTGACAAGCTATATTCAGTCTCTCAAGTGTTGATGTAAAACTTATGTCAGTACTACATCAGAGTGGTGTGAGCTCTGATGTCAGCATGTGGACAAGTGTCAAGTATTCACTTCAAGTGTGCTTCTCAAGTCTTGAAAACGGTTTTGGTCTCCCTGGTGTGCAGGAAAGATGAGGCTCACAATGTGATAAGTGTACTTTAAGTGCTTGTGTGTTCCTCCATTCCAAGTCCGGGTTTACAAGTAAATTGATGATAGTGGAGAGGCTGGCTCTGGTCACCCTGTTGTGGTCACCTCACCTTCTGCATGCAGAAAGGAAGTAAAAATCAAATTTCTTTTAGTCATGGTTTTGAAGGATGGAAAGTCAGGTGTTGGTACTGGAGAGAGGAGCCATGTCATGCCTCAGTAGGTCTGCACATCCAGAGGATGAGCACCCACCCAATGCTCTCCTACAGATGTCTTTATCATGCTTTCTCCAGGACTCATGCTTTATCCTACAGATGTCTTTATCAGTGCTTTCTCCAGGACTCAGCACTCATGTAGGCCTCAGAAAGAGGATGTTTGTCTCCAAAGTGTATGGTCTTAGTGGCAATATCAGAAGAGTAAAAATAGCACTCATAAGGCTTCACAGTATATTGGAGTGTGAAGTGCCAATTCATTTTCTGTTCCTGTAGCTGTCTTAAACTTATGCCTTTCTTCAAAGAGCTGACAAGAACAATCCATCAGTTTGTTCCCCCCGCCCTTTATATTATAATGGGTCTGTCTTTTTTTCTATTTGTTTTTTTTTGTTCAAAGTTAGTTTGTTTTTCAAGTACTTATATTTTAAACTCATAGAACAGGCAAAGAAGCAGCTCTCTCCCAGTAAATGAGGGACTGCAGTACTGCGTGGGGAACCACCATAAAAGTTAAAGGCATTGCTCAAGAGCCCCTTTGCAGAGGATGTATTGCCTTCTTCTAGACAAAAACCAAAATAAGTATAAACTTACAGCAGCTTCTGTTTATTGATGAAAACAGAGAGGTCCAAAGTCAAGCACAGCCAGGGCTCTGATGACCCCAGGAACACACCCCAAGATTGTTCTTTAGAGCTGCCTTTAGTGGAGACCGGAACCTGCCTGCCCAGGAGGGCTGTACTCGTGGCTTGCTGCCCTCACCATTAGGTTTTCTTTTCACTTTTCATGATGTCTGGCTGAATTCTTCTAGTACAATTTAAAGTCATTATGTTTAGTTTTGCTAATATAGGAGATGGACTTATTAGCCCTATGCTTGTTTTTCACAAAGTTGAAATTACCTGGCTTTCTTATGCCCTCCATGCTCTTTTCTAAACAGCCACTTCCAGTCCACATACTTCTGTTCTTGTTATTCCTGTCTCAAATTATTTTGCAAATCCTTAAGTTCAAGTAAAAATGCAGTTTTTCCATCCAGCTCAGAGCTGAGTGTCACAGTTTCAGCGTTACTTCTTATTGAATTATGTTCTGTTTTCCTCAAACCATTTCTCCAGTTTTTTCAGTTTTCTTTGAATTTTACTTCATGTTAAAGTTTAATTTAGGCTTATTTCTTTTCTTCTAGTAAAAGTACTGAGTAATGCTGAATCCAGGATGATAGATTTGTGTGGAACGCTACCTCCTGTTTTGGAAGCAAAACACTGATAAGTGTTTGAAAGATAGTCTTTACTGCCCTTGCACTTCTTTTCTTCTGTTGGAGAACCAGCACATTGGCACATTGCTTGTCCTAAAACTATTTTAATTCCTGAGCTTTGCACAGGGCATCTTGCCATATTGCAGCACCTGCTATGTGAGTAAACCAGCTGTAACTTCTGATCCTTTATGGTGCTGGAGCATAGGATTTTTTAAAGGGGAGTAGATCAGAAGGAAATAGGAAAATTACTTTAAAAAGCTCTTCCAGCAAAAAATTCTGTACTGCGACTTAAACATTTTTTCATGACTGTTAAAATAAATGAGTACATGCATGAGCCTAGAATTAATGTAGTTATAATTAAGCTGCTCTCAAAGTCATTAGATATTTTAAGCTGTTGAGCCATTTTCCAGCTCATTAACTTTATTTAGACATAATTATATTTTTTAACATGTCGGTCCAGAGAATGCCATGATCATGATTATACATATGCCACAGTGCAGCAGACATACTGCACAATGATCTTTATTTGGGTTGTTTGTAGGATCCCAGATATCTAATGGTGAGTTGTGAGGGACTTTCGGTGGTGGAGGAGGATAGAGGCAGGGAGATGCTTTGAGGTGGCAGTAGGTTTTTGGTTTGTTTACTATTTGTATTTTTCTCCAGAGTTCTTGCACTCTTTGTCATGGCTGTTATTGCTTCTTCAATTGTTTCTTCTTCTCCTGTCATAACTATTGTAATTACACCCCAGCTCTCATTTCACAGTTGGCATCCTGCTAGCAGAAGATGATGGTATTACATGGAATCATTCCAGAATTAAGAGAATTCCCTGTTTCGCTAAGTTTGTGAATCTGTTGTGTAATTTAAAGCTTCATTTACCCCTTGAGTTCTGGTGGCCTGATGAATATAAAACAAGAAGTAAGAAATTGGCCAAGTATTTCTTCCTGCACAGAGGTAACCCACAAACTTTCAACCGGGAGTACTCTTGTTTGTTGGATGGAGATTGAATTGTGACTTTAAAATTCATGTGTCACAGCTTAAGGAAAAGCATCACTTTTTGTCTTTTAGGAAGATGCTAGTAAATCTCTGCTTGTGAACAGGAGTCTCTAAGAAAGGTTAAGGTGATTTGCTTGGAGAGTTTCAGGGAGATAAAAATTCAGGGATAGTTTCATTAACTCCCTTTTTCTTCGAGAATATTTTTAGGAGAGAGGAGTGCTCCCAGTTCTTATTGACACCATGCTCTGTTACACAGGTATCTCCATATTTATTAACAAGGCATCTCAAATCTGTTATATCCAATTACGTGCCTTTAAGTTTAAAATGAGGCATCTTATCCAGAGCACATCCAGGCAGTCTGATTCCCCACGGGGGTAGTTTGGTACAGACTGACAGGATCCCCACAGGCTGATACTCAAAGCTGGAAACTACTAGACAAAATAAAGATAGGGATGTTTAAAGAGTGCTTTTCTTTTGAGTCCTTAGGCATCTTACTCAGGACTTCAGAAAACTGATACCATTGCCCTGGAGTCTCTTTTGAATTAGGTCTGAAGAACTTAACACAGGGTTTGTGCAAGTGGTACAGACCAAAAATATTTTCATCCCTAGAATGTAACAGCTTTTGCCCTAGAGATGAGAGCACTGGGTTTGATTCCTCCTTCAGCTTCAAGGGCTTTAAATCCTCCCACACAATAGAATGCTGACAGTGGAAAAATACAAAAGAGGATGTAGGAACAAAGATCAAGACAATCCTTACCACAGGCTCTGATGGCAGCTCTTGATTGATCTAGTGAATCCTGTGTTATAGTTGACCTGTCCTTACTGGAGGGCATTGCAGTCCTGATCTGTCCAACTTTGCAACACAGGGCAGTCCTGCAGTTAATGAGTCTTGGGAATTTGGATACTTAGAGATGGAGGGAGGAATTTTCTCCCAGTTTTTCTTGTCTTAGAAACTAATATTATTGAATATTACTTCCCTCTACTCTTTACCTAGATGCCATGTGAATCTGATAGTTGGAGCTTGTATTGATTTGGTGTGACCCGAATATGCCCACCAAAATGAGGAGAGGGAAGGTATTCTCTTGCAGAGATTGTGGGCTCTAATCTAGGTGTTCTTACTTCAAGCCACCTTTTGGACACAGTCAGCCTCCTAATGGGGATTAAAGTCAAACAAAGAAGCACCTGAATTCAGGCATTTCTTGTGCTACACAGGGATAAGAAAAAGCTTTGGGGAGTTAGGAATGGAATGGATGCACTTCCGTTCTTAGCTCTTTGGTGAATTACTCTATTTATGAGTAAAGTGAAACAAATAAATTCAATTATAATGATTTTTTGAAGGAATGAAACTTACTAATGAAAAGTGGGTAACCTACAATATTTAATTAATGGATTTAATTACTGCATCTAATCATTGTGTTTAACTAATCACTGTCTAACTAAGATAACATTGGCTATGAATAAGCTATGTTGGTTTGCATGGAAAACCATCTCTCCACTATGAGTTTCAAAGGGAGAATCTGTCATTGCACATTGAATTGCCACATTCTCTGGATATTGAACTCTTCCTCCCATGTGAAGCAAGGAGATATACTTGGAAGGGTGAGCTGAAGCTTCAGCTGCAGTTACATAGTGCTTGTGGGTATTTAAGTCTTTGTAGCTTTCTTGTTTGTGGATTATAACTTTACTTGGCTGTGCCAATTTCACTGCTAGGCAGTGTTGGCAGTCACAAAACTCTTCCAGGAGTAGGGAGTCTGGATTAAGTACATTAGAGCAAGGTGCTGTACATATGAAAGGTACCTATAAACTTCAGTAGTGCACTGTATTTTGCATTTTTTTCTGATCTTTCTTATCTCCCATATTGTACTGCTGCTCCTGTAAATGCACATAACATTTTCTGAAGGCTTTATTTTCATATCAGCACGGGAAATATGTGCCCATGTTGCAGACCAGCAACATTATACAGACTACATAGAGTGTTTGTATTGCATGACTGTCACAGATGGAGTCATGCACTTCACTCTCAAGAGATTAGCAGCAATATATTCTATTGATATAAGCCAGTGAGACAAAAAAGTTCAGTGGAAAATGTGACAGTGGTTTAACAGGATTTGATGGCAATGTACACTGGAGCATTTACTGCATAGAGGACAGGGTCAGACAAAACTGTCAGGGATACCTTCCTGTTGAATCATGAGGTTCAGAAAACACTTTATGAAAGCACCTTTTAGAATTGCATTCTAAACTCCTTCTCAGAAGGGTATTTAGGTGCAGCTGGATTCAGACTCAATCCCAGACTTGGTCAGTGTTTTTTTGCCTAATGGATTATGTGTGTGCAATCAAGGCTTTATAACCCTTAGTTAAAACAGCAAAGTGTAAGTGCACTTCTTCCAAATTCACTTACTGAATAAGGATTCTGTCAGCCTCAAGGACTAACCTTGTGAGGTCTCCCTACTCAGGGGGAGATCCTGCTGTGCAGTCTGCTGACGTGCAGGAGAGCTCAATGGTCTCGGGGCTGCCCACTGTTTATGGAGTAATATGGTTTTACTCAAATGTTCCCAGGTAAATAGCATGCTTTGAAAACAATAGGTACAAAGAATGCTGAAAAGACTATGGTTCATTACTCCTGACTTATCATTGAACAAACAAAAAAAAAAGGAAAAAAATTTCCAATCATTCAGCCCAATCATTCAAACTAATAAAATTGGTCTGTCACTTATTTCTTAGAACAACTTGTAGTTTTCAATTACAGCCCTGCATGTATAATGTCAATAGTTTGGTGCATAATATTGTTTATAGTAGTTTGTTTCTTATTTAAAATATCTAAAAGATTTCTTATATTGAATTTTTAGGGAAATAAATGAACAGTTCAGATTATATTGTACATCTCAGCTTTTCTTCTCTGATTTGTAGCCCAAACAAATGCAAAACTTCTTTTTGAAAGCAATTTGCAGTAACATCATGCACAAAACATCCGTTAAGAGTCACAGTAGTGACACGAACCAAATTGGAACAAGAGCATTGCTGTTACTATGCATGTGCAAACCTAATGTGTGATGAGAATAAACACAAACACACAATTTCAGTGAATGTCTTCACTTGCAGAGAAATAGTCAAAGCACTAAAATCACATTGCATTCCCTTGTATTTACAGCTGGCAGAGAACAAACATTGTCTCTCATCCTTTATAGTCTGGACTTTAAGAAGAACCACTACCAATACTGATTGCAACATAAGTTTGGAGATATAACCAAGCCTATTTCCCCTTTACATACACAGGAAGGATTAAAAAATTGCTTCAGCAGCACAAGCATTTGGTGGTGAGGGAGGGAGAGGGCAGGCAGAGAACATGACCATCCAGTCAGTACCAACACAGATATATTGAATACTGACAACTGTGTATTTGGGTCTTGTGTTTCTGTGCTGCTTCTCAAATTAACTTTACATTTCCAGCTGAAGTCTTCGTTCTCTACTGCTGCCCTGAAGATGCATAGATAGCAAAGGATCCGATCAATGAACTTTAAGGAGGTTGAGGGAGAAATTTCGTTGACACTGATATGATGTATGAATTCCTCAAAAATTTCCTTTTATGTTATTTGCATACTTTTATTTCTAGGGACTTGCACCAAGTCTTCCTCAGTGGGGAAAGCTACAGTGTCCCCAGGATTTTGGTTGCTCAGTAATCTAGAAGACAACAGCATCTCGAAGCCCTCTCTATAGCCATGGGTTTTCTCTCTCTGAAAATCTGAGTGTAAGGGGGGCTGGTGAGCAGTCAGATCTTGGCCTAGTAGGAAGATGTCACCCAGTGGGAGCGCAAATATAGACCTGGAAACCTGAAAGCATCCCATGATCAAGCACATAAATAATGTCTTGGGGGTGAGTAACTCAGCTGTTCCCCCATGAGATGCTCACAGACAAGGCAGCAAGAAGCCTTCAGGGATTAGTCCCTTTTGCCACGGGACCTCGTGAGAGAACTGTTGTTCCTCACACTTGGAAGACAATGACACCATCTTGCTCCTTTGCAGTGCTGTGCCTTCCCACTGGCAGAGTGTAACTCCTTTTGGAAAGGCAGCAACTGCAGGAAATCACGTCCAGCCTGGTTTGAGAATCCCCCACCGGCATCTTTATGGGATCTGTCTCATAGGTTAACAACTATGTATTTCAGTTGAAAGACAGAATAAGTTAGTGCAGTTATAATTTCTCTTACATACTGCTAGTAAGTAAGGCTGATAGGTTTTTGTTATTTGATTTTCTCACTCCCCCAGATTCAGCCACGAGGACTAAGCTAAAAATTACAGTTTAATTTATTTTAAACAGAGTTCTGTTTTCAATTATTTTCTGTTACTTCCCAAAGGATTCCTATCTTGGTATATATTTTTCATTTGGAGATTACTGTTACTATCCTTGGATCATTTATTAGCTGGTGATGGTTCTTGCTGACTTGGTGGAGAGATTGCTGAGGAAAACTAATATACTAACCTTCCTAATACATTAAGGACTTCATGTTTGTTTTAATGGAAGTAAGGGAAAGAGGTTTTTCCTTTCACATTTCATTTGAGATCAAAACTGAATCATTTATTTCATCCTGAAATTGAAAGTAACATCTCTTAGAGAAATTTTACATGGATAAAAAAGCTGTATTGTGTTTCATGTTCTTAATCTAAAACCAAGCACACTAAATCCAGTCTTCATTTTCATATGTGTTACCTTAGGAATGTTATCTGAATATATCTGACTGACATTTTTTTCTGTCACATTTCAATATTGGAGATGCTGCTTGGATTTTGCAAAGCCAGTCAAATACCACAGTGATCATTTAATTATTGTTTCAGCTTGGTGAATGAATATAGGTGGCTTATTTGTTGAGGCATGTACTGGAGGAAATGTAATAAAATACCTGAGGCACTCTGAGCTCAAAATAAATTGAGAAGAAAATTCCCATTGTTTTATTAAATTTACATTTTATTTTTTCTGGACCTTAAGTATTTTATAGTGCAGTAATACATATAGCAAACTGTCACTTCCAGAATCAGTAGCTGTTGCTCTCTTTATCAACATGTCATGTACGTACATTGGGATGTCACCTTATTGTTTGATGGACCTATTTGTATTTCAGCTAAAAGCTGTGCCTCACAGAGATCCTTCAGTTTTCATTCAGTCCCACCCTCTTCCATTTTTCCCATTTTCCTCTTTACATTAGTGTATGGAAAACAAAAAAGCAACAGCCAAGCAAGAAACTACTAAGGAAGAGAGAGTTTTAAGTCCCATGCTTTTTGATAATGCATTCTCTGTATTTCCTCTAATAACTTTTATTTAGATAGACCTATGGACTCTGATGGAGTCTTGTGTTCTGTCCTTCTCATTGCCAGAATTTGTGCTGGGCAGAGTCTCACTACTGTCTATCACAGATTTTCAATACAGCCCTGAGAGCCTGACTGGTCTCAAATTCAGAGTCACAAGAGGATCTGCTTGAAAAATATTGAGTGTTGTAAATGGGCTGTAAAAGGAATTACTCATTTTCTCCCTCCCTCAGTGATGTGCAAGCATAATTAATAACTGTAAAGCTTTCACAGTAGGGCTCTCTTTGGTTAGAAGTCCTCAGCAATCACACATTCTGACATTCACAGAATGCAGGAATAGAATTTCTGGATTAGAGTGGTTTTAATATTAAGTAATTTTTGAATACAAATATTAAAGCATATGTGCATACATATGTCTTCCTTGGGGTTACCATCTGCCCATGGCATGTACAAGATAGCTGGCATTTTTGGGGAAAAGCTGAATAATCTTTTTTTTTTTTTTAATAAAGTAACATATATCATAAAGTACATATTCCAGCTCAACAGGCTTCCTGTGACTGATTAGGAAGATAGTGAATGCATGTAGTTTGTCTCCTTTATAATACATTAATCTTTTAGGTGTAATTTAATGGCAGACAATTGTTTGAATGCTGTCTCTATAGAATCCCCCAAGGATGTTGATGTGATATGTGATAATGAACAAATATTTTTTAATGCCTTGTATTAGCGTTCCACAGGGTAATATCACAGGAGGTAATTTCCAAGTAGGATATTCTTGCTGAATAACCAGTGAAGACAGAACAGTAGAATTTGCTAAAAAGCTACATTACTGTATTTGGGTTTTTTTTCCTGAGCTACAACTATGAGCTGTTGCACTTGTGTTCAGAGAAAATATGCACAGCTGTTATGCATACCTGTCATATAGAATAGCTGCAAATGACTGCTCTGGAGGCAGAGAGCACTTGCTGCTAGACTGGATAAAGCATCAGAAAGCACTGATACATGACCAACAGAGACTACACCATATAATGTCATTGCTCCACCTTCCTCCACAAAGAATCATGGGGAACCAGGACAGCCACAGGATGCTTTTCACTGGGTATGTCTGAGATGGAGTTACTTTTCTTCAAAGCAAACCTTGCAGTGTTGTGCATTGTACTGCTGGCTACAAAGGTGTTGGTAACACACCAGTGTTTTGGCTGCTGCTGAGCAGGGCTTGTACAGCATCAATGGTCTCTTCCAGCATTTCCTCCTCACCAGGAGGCTGGGGGTGGGCAACATCTTGGGAGGGAACATAGCCAGAAGAGCTGACCAAAACTGACCAAAGGGGTATTCCATGCCATGTGCTGTCTCCTCAGCAGTTAAATTTAAGAGAAAGGAGGAGGATGGGGGCCATTCAGTATTATGATATTTGTCTTCTGAGGCCCTGCTTCCTGGGAAGTGGCTGGACATCACCTACTAACAGGAAGCAGAAAATAAATATTTTGTTTACCTTTGCTTCTGCATCTGACTTTTGCTTTTGCTTTATTAAACAGTCTTTATCTTTATCCATCAACTTTTTGCATTTCATTTTCCTCTCCCCCTGTCCTGCTTAGGAGGAGAGTGATAAAACAGGTTGGTGGGCATCTGGCATTCTGCCTAGGTCAATCAACCAGAATCCTTAAACAAGACATCTTTAAGTAGCTCTTCTAGCATGACTGACTGCCAAAAGGGACTGAATGCCAGGTTTCTTTCAGCTGGGATAGAAAAATGTATCTAAACCTCTGAAGTAGCTTTTACTCAGAGAAATCATATTGCTGTCTTTAGAGTCCTGTGATGAATTAGGGAAAATATTAATGAAAAAGTAAGGGATTTAAATACTGTTCCATCACTCCCTGTAACAAATGTTAAAATATAACTAGCAAGCCAAGTACTGTACAACTGCCCATGCTGTTTAAGTGCAGCCTGTTCTGACACCTAGGGTAACAAACTGTTCCAATGAGACATGGAGCTAATAAAACCCCATTTTCAACAGAGCTTTGTTACCAACACCTACAAGAGCTTCAGGCTGTGCCCCAAAACCTAGGAACACTCACAGTGGGAGACAGTCTTACTTTGTTTGAATGTGCAGGACTCAGCCAACCATGGACCAGTAGCTTCTACTGGCTCGTGAAGCTTGTGAAAATTTCATACGTTTGAGCTTCTTTCTTGCTTTTTTACATTTGACATAAACTCATCTTTGAGTCCACAAATCAGTGGGAAAGGAGATCACAGAACCTTGGAAAACCTAACACTATCCCCATAAAGTTCTTACCTATTATATGTCTCGGTAACGCTGTATTCTTCATTTGTAGTTTCAAAGTAAAACGTCTGAGTTCTCCAATGTTTTTTCCTGCATTTGTATGTCTTTATAACACAGATGTGAACTGCTTAATCTTTTTCTAGCCTAATCAAAGATCTGACCTTATATAGATTGTTTATCCACAAATTCAGAGTGTTCATCAAGGTGCTTAATTATGTACTTGTATTAAGAAGCTAAGTAGCCCGGCTGGCTCCAGTTGTGCATACTTAAGGACCTTGATGAAGAAGTTTTAGAATATGTGAATAAAGATCTGGTGCTTTCCCAAAGTAGATGAAGGGGTGAGCTGAGAAATATAAAGAATTAAAACAAAGAAAGGGCGAAAAAAAGCTGGCTGTACTGAAAAGAGAAATTTTGCAGGAAGGTAGCTGGGAATAATTAGCTGTTTCTTCTAAGCTCATTAGCACAGCTTAGAAGGACACTGAGGGCCTTGGCAAAAGTGTGGTGGCAAGTTAAAATCAGATGGCTGAAACTGTTAGTGCCCCTCATCAGCTGCCCTGCACCTTTGATGCCTGGAGCTAGGGCAACCTGATCCACCTCTGAATCAGATCTGCACCAATTAACTTTTGATAACAGCATATTGAGTTGAATCTAAATCAGGGACAGAAGCAGTAATAGGAGTATCAAAATGATTCAAAACTGGTTGTGAGCTTTATTTTGTATTTTATAGCAAATTATTGCCATTCATAGTCTAGGATTGATTGTACTTTGACTGTGAAACATATAATCCCATTTCCTTTTGATTAAGTGCCTTGCAAACCTCCCTGTCTTCAGTGGGGCTTCATTTTTGAAACTAATGGCAACATTAATCTTGGAGGGATGATTTGCAGAGCAAGATACTGCTCAGCATGAACAAGGTTGTGCATTAAGGGAAAGCTGGTTCTACAGGGGGGTTAGACTTAGCTCCCTCTGTGATTAATCATCTTCCTCCCAGCTGCTGCTCTGATTTTTTTCTTTAATACACTCCAAATGCAAACAAGGGCACAAACGTACCTGTGGCTAAAACTAGCTCACAGCTGTCAAAGTTGTTTTTCAGGCACAAAATCAGGTATAATTTTTATTCAGAGATATTCCTACTTTTATTTGTCTCAGAACAGTTCAATCCTTATCCTGTTAGGTAACCAAGTCTTTAACAGGCCAAATCCATTCCTTATTCACATATGTAGTAGGCTGTTTTTCTTACCTCATTGAACATCATCAGCATAGCACTTACACATCTACAATTAGGAAAAAAGATTTAGGTAAATAAAACATGAAATACTATTCCACTGCAAGTTCCCACTCTCATTTTCTTTTACAGTCAGTCACAAGGCCTAATAGCAGAAAACAAGATGGATGTTTTCAGGTAAAATATTCTAGAAGGGTTTACTGGAAATCGTTTTGAAACTAAACTGAAGTATGGAGAGCAAGCCAAACATAGCCAGAAACATGACTGTTGTTGAGGCTAAGACGTAGGAAAAAAAGGAAAACATATTGTAATGTCTTACAAGAGGAGAGGTCAGCAGAGGGAGGTCTCCTGCTTAACAGATCCATAAATGGAAAGAGAGATGAATAATGAGGTTAGACAATTTGTGGATGCTACAAAATTATTCAGGCATATTAAAAAAAAAAGAGATCACACAAAGTTATGGAAAGCTTTCATGACAGTTTTGCATGTATAATGTATAGCTATTAAATGATCAGTGGCCCAGAGAAAAAAAATGATTACTCTGTGTTTCTTTTAATGTAAGAACTCAGAAGCATCAAGTGAAACAATTGGGAGGCAGGTTTTCAACAGATAGGTTGACTTTCCTTCATAAAAGTTGATTTTTAAACTCTGTCACAGGTGTTCTGGAGAATAAAAATATGAATGGTTCAAAGAGCACTTAGCCATGCATCTAGACATTAGGAAAAAAACATCAAGAGTTATTAAACATCAAAATAATCATATAAAAATAGCTAGCTCTAGGGAATTGCTCCCACAGTGGAAAACACTGCCCCAAAATACATAAGAGCTGCAGTCTAATAGAAACAATTTCTTAGGAAAAAGAAGGAGCTTGCTGCTCTTTTTCAAAAATTATTCTTCTTTCCTTTTTTACATTTCCCGTTTCACATTTCCTTTCCTCGTGGTTATTCCAATGGTCTTTTAAACAGGGAGATGCTAGTCTGCCATCTGGAGCTGACTGTATTCCCTTTATTGCCTGTTGTAAACCAAATGTGTTGGCATCATCACAATGGAAATAGCAAAGCAAATGTCATTCAGTGGTGAGAGGAGAATCTTGTTGCCACTGACTTTAATATGATGATCATCCCACTGATAGCCAAGACAGAGAAGCCAGAGCAAAGATTTGTCTTATACCTGCATGTGGAGAACCATTAGCCCTGTCTCTGCACTGATCCCTGCATGAACAGTGTAGTAACTGAACTCCACATTTGAGGAGTACAGTTAATTAATATCAATGTGTCTAAAGGACAAAAACTTTTAATCCACAAAACACTGAAATTTCCTGGCAAAATGTCCAGCCAGCATTTTGTATCAGAGGTAAGCTGTGGTGAAAGTGTTAAAAAAAAATGTCATATAACACCAAAATTGGTTACTGAGTTTGGTGTTGTAGGAAGAAATACAGATGAACAATACATAAAATTTGAAGTGTGCAACCAAGAAAATCTACACTCTGTTTATGTTCTAATGACATCTCTCAGACTCACTGAGTTAGACCTTCCTGATGACTTATTGCAGGTGCCTGGATACAGGCTGCCCCTCATTTCCTTCTCAAGCAGCATTTTTAATGTGTATATGGTTTTCCAGTCTATCATAAGGCTTTTGTAACCTCTGCTGATGCCTGGAGTTGTTGATTTTGATGGGCTGCTGCTCTTAAGATACTGCATGTTCTTTGTTTAATCACTGTGGTAAGCAGTTTTATCATTCAGCTGAATGGCTCTCTTAGCTTTAAAAAACATTGATTACAGGGTATGCAGTGACAGCACTCTTTTTTTAGACTTTAAAGCTGCAGACAAGCCCCCCTCAAGTATCTGTATTTTTCTTTAACCTTTTCCTGCTAAAATAAGCAAAGAATAAATGTATCACATCCTGTGGTATTTAACATAAAACTTTCAGAAATACCCTGTGAGTTCTTAGCCCTTTTTTATGAATAGTTCTCATCTTTCAGGTCTGTTTGATAAGCTGTGACACTCTACCATGGGTACAGTACATGTACTGCTGCTGACTTGTATTTCCAGTGCAAGGAGAGATGAGGGAACATGGCAGACCCCAGGTGCTGTGGGGTCCATCAATGTAATGCCAAGAGATGGACCAGCTCAAACACCACATGAGAAGAAAGCATTAGAAAACAAGAAAGCCAAAGATTTCTAAACATCCTTGAAAGTATGGTGATTTGCTGAAAGAGTTTGTAACTACAATGGAAAGGTGAAATTCATTCAATCATTTGCTATTAATTATTCACTGGGCTCTCATCTCCACTTAGTGGGAAATTGAACTAAACCTGGTGACCTTTGGAACAATTTCATTAATGCCTAACTGCTTTGCAAAACAGTTTCAAACCTGATTTACTGGAGTAATATTCTCTGTTCTTGTTTAAGAAGTGTCTCTGAGGTCTGTTTTTAATAAAATGTTACAGAGCTCTTGGAGATAAAACCAGAACGTGCAGTATGTGAGGAACTTTCACAGGGAACATTTAAAGTAATTGTGTCATGTAGTTGTGTTTATAGAAAGTTGTCAGTTGATTGCGGTGGTTGTCACTAGACTTTTGCTTATAATCTTTCTTGGGAAAGATGAAAATGTTGCTCTTGTAAGTAGGGATATTCCACACAATTTGCAGCAAGGGTACCTCTTCAAGGGCTATATGTGGTCATAGTGTGTGAATTCCCCAGGTTTGCTTCCTAGATATTATGTACTAGATGTGTTTCGAAATAAATGTGCCCCACAAATTCAAACACAGGAGATCATGAACGACTCTGGTAACTAATAAAACAACAAAAAGTAAAGGTGAACTCTGTCATTTCCATCACCAAACTGTAAAGTTAAGTACACAGTGCAAATTAAGACTGTTGGCAGGAACCAGCAAAATTACAGATTAAGGAATTTTGCCTTGTTTACAATGGCCTGCACTATATTATTTCAGTTTTGTGCTCCTGTAAAGTGATTAAAATTGGCAGGGTCAAACTGCTTTCAAAATCAAATTATCACAAGAAATGTACACATGAGGATCAAAACTGAGTAAAATTTCTGTACCGATACATATTTTTTCGAGAAGTGTACCAGTTAAATCTGCTTAACAAGGACTCTAAAGCTCAGTGAGAGACCTCACAAGCTGAGTTATATCGACAATAGTTTGTGAGGCACAAAATAGTTAACAGATGAGCCTGCAATAGCACTGAATACTGGAGATAAAAAAGTAAATAATTCCTAAAGTATTATTAGAGCTTTGTTTATGTTTTGCCACCATTTTTGCAGTTACTATGGCAACTCTGCCTGATTGCCAGAGCCCTGTAAGGCATTTTTTACTTTGGCAAACACAAAACCTGGTAAGCTGGCTGCAGGGATGCTGGCAGACTGGGACTTGCTGTTTAATAGCTTGAATGTCCCTCCAGAGATTAGCAACTAGAGTGACACCAAACAATCAGTCATCCTTGCCTTGACTGTGATTACTTCATATCTCTTATGAAATGGGAGTTATCCCTAAGATATTTTGTTCAGGAAAGAAAGGCTTTGCTGCAGTAATAGAGAGGGAAAAATATTTTCTTTAACAAAGTCATAAATCTCCTGACATTTTTCTCCATTGCAAATTCCTATCCTTTTAATATTCAAACAGTAAATTCTAGGTAAGAATAAAAAAATACCAAGAAAAAAATAGGAGTAAAATTTTTTCTCTGGCTATTTATGAGAGAATACTTACCTGTAACTTCAGAAATTAATTTGATTCAAATGAGAAAGATCTGCTACTGGAAGACCTCTGCTAGCCACCCTCCAAGCAAATATTCTCCTCTGACTCAGCATCTTATGAATTGTGTTGGAAATTACAAATCTTTTGTTCTCCCTGGAAAGGCTTGTATCAGCTAATAATAACACTGAAAAAATGTGCATCTAAAAAGAATTATTTTTTTTCTTTTGCCATTTCTGTGAGTGAACTTACTTCTGAGGAGGAGTAAAAAACTGATATCTATTTAGTGACTACTTCTAGAGACACTTTAACAACTCCAGATATTTATGTACTGGGAATATCACCTTTTCATAGCTGAACAGGAGTGCTTCTGTTGGTATGGAGACTTTGAGAGTCCCCAGGTCTCCATTCTTTATAAAGGCAGTGGTGCTTCACAAGACTAAAGCATAGAAACGTAAAGATGCAGAAAATTTCAAGAGGCAATCCAGTACCTTTTGCATTGAAATGGATTCAAGGACACTTACATAAACCTTAACAAAAGTTTATTTGATGAGCTGTAAAAAAAACCTTCAAGAGGAAATTCTACAATCTAAGCAACTTTGAGTGGAAAAACTCAAAGTTTACTGTTTTGGGGTTTTTTCAGAACTAAAATCATCAAATTTATCCATAATTTACTCATGCCCCTTGAACCTGTTTTCTCTCTACTTTTCTGAAGGGCTCTCTTCGGCTTGTTGGTATTGCTCAGAAAGGGTGGCACTGTGAATAAATAAACATGGGCCTTGAATCATGTTCATGTCTTTTTCTACACAGTTAATGCATTTATTTTTAGTAAGTTTTATTGTATTGATTTTGGACTCTGCTGACCCTCTCTCAAATTTAACCATATAATTTGAGCTGTGATCTAATCCAGTGTTTGAAGCTCTTTTGAAAGTTGACATCATTTACAGAATTTGAAAGTATTTTTTATGCCGTGATTCAAGTAATTCAAGTAATTGCTGAAAAAATTGGAAATAGAACTAGAATACGGTTGTACGAGCTCCTGTTTGAGATTTTTCCCAGTGATACTAATAAGCATGCAGTAGAATAAATCCTTTTTTTACCAAAACATTTTAATAGGCTCCATTGGGACAGGAAGACACTGGCAAATCAGGGCATTTCAAGGTCCCAAGAATGTATGCAAGCATAGGTCTCGCTCCCTGAAATTCCTGCTAAAAGTACATTCAGAACAGAGCAAAGACTCTTTGCTGCACACAGAGCACATATGTGTACTGGGAGCAGAAACAGCCAAGCTGCCTTTCCCAGTTTTCCAAGGTGGTCACCTCTCCTGTGCAAACTGGTCACCTGAGGAAGGCAACACAACATCCTCCAGCACGTCCTGCTTTCCTGCTTAGCTACTCTGCTGTGGTACATCTGTGGCTGTATTACATCAGCCTTTTGGTTCAGGCCAGAGGAGCTTTCCCTTTTGCCTCCCCTTACTGTGCTTTGGACACACCATGGAGTGGTCTCAGGGCTCACAAATGAGATTCCTTTTAGGTGAAGCAGGAGCTGTGTTCCAGCAGTACACCAGAGACACACACTGACTGTGAAAGAGCACTTAGACTGTAGGCCAGACTAAAATCAACCTCAAGGGAAAAATTGTGAAAATGTTCAGATGACATCAGCAGCTGTGGCTTCTAGCTCCATTTTTTTCGTAGTAAAGGAGAAATCTTACTTTATTTCAAGGCTTTCTGCAGCAAACTGCTTTGTCAGAGAGAACACTGTCAGGTAGAGAAAAATAGCATTGGGGATTCTAGCTGGTTATGAAAAAGTCCTTTTTTTTTTTTTTTCTTCTGGATTGTCTGTCGTAAAAAGGATCAGCTTATACAAGAGATTCCTAAATTGGATTTAGTGAAGTCATCCTCTTGTCACAGCAGCTAAACCCCGGAGTGAGTGTAAAGCTCAGAAATACTTTGGTAGGCTACTGTTGAATCCACTGGATTGAGATCCTTGATCCTGCATAACATAGGCACTCAGATCACTGAACTATGGGCTTTTTCAGCAAGTAGACTTTCACTTTTCATGAAATAGAAAACTACAGAAGAAATGCCAAGGCCTCATGAAGCACTTACACCCACAAAGGTAGGTTGTTGAAGCTAACATGTAATAAGGATGTAAATAATAAAAAATGCATTAGTGTCTAGTCCCTCAGCTGTTATGTATTAAATTGGGATTTTTGAAGCCAGGAGAAGGCTTTTTGAAAGCAAAGTTTTGAAAGAAATGGAGGGAAAAGCAAAATAAAATTGACCTGAAACAAGTCTAGCTCTACAGATTTTAAAGACATGATCCCCAGGAGCACAGCAAAAGCTTTTTTTGCTCTTGTAATGTAAAATGGATTTGGAGTGAAAGATTGACCGAAACTAAAGGAATTTGTGGTTCCTCAGTACACATATAAGGAAGGATTGCCACTTGGAAGCACATAGTTTAGGGGTCTTTTAGGAAATCTTTGCTATTTCCAGCCACACTCCCCATAACCAAAGAAATGACTAATTTTTCTAAATTGAGTATGCCTTTCTTTTATAACTCTGAAATAGCAGATACTAATAGTAATCTCAGAATCATTCCTTAAGAATCGTCTATTTGTAGACGTTCATGAGTAAAATAAGCACACAGTAATTGCACTGTGGGCTGACACACCCTGCTCAAAACTGAAAGTTACTTTAGGGCTCTTAGGTTGTACCCATGTCATCTGCCAACACAAAGGGCCCTTTGAGGTAGCTTATTAACTCTGTGGAAGCAGATTCGGAATAAAAGATTCTGTGCAGAAACTTAAATTTCACTGATTTTCTGTTCATGACACACAGAAGATATGGACAGGACTGGTCATAAAATAGGAAATGCATGTGGATTTGAATATCTTTTCAGATATTTTGAGCTCTAGAAATATAGTTTTGTTATTCCTGGTTTTGATGATGTATTGTATTTAGCAGCTGGCATAAGAACATAAGAAAGGCCATATAGCACCAGTCCAAATTTCTATCTCTATATCCTGTTTCTAACTGTAGCCAAGACCAAATGTTCAGAGAAGAGTATAAAAATGGAAAAGTTATAGCATTTTCTCTTCTGTGCATTCTCCTATCCCTTCCATATCTTTAGCCCAAGGACATCTTGAGCTAAAGATGATATCTTTGTGTTTAATAGCTTTAAGGCATTTTCCTTTTGGACTTTATCTTGTGGCTTTTCAAACTTTATGAGACCTTTTAGTATCTACAACATCCTGTACCTAGTTTAACCATGTTTTGGGAAAGAAATACCACCTCCAGTCTGTTCTGGAACTGTCATCTATTTAATTTAAAACCTCCCTATATATAAGTGTAAGATCTATATATTGGATGGCAATCGGATGAACAATCAGCAGTTGCTCCAGCTGCTCTTAGAAAATAATTTGAAACCTTGCTGAATCTCATTGACAGCTGAGTAATTGAAGATGTTGTTGAAAAAGTGCATATAGAGTCTTCCAGCATATACAGGAGGCATATAAAGGAGGTTTTACCTACCACTTAAGAAAAATGTGTCTTGATGCAAAAGCAAAACAGCTCTGGTTCTTCCTGAAAAATAGCTAAAACATGGTTAAAGTAGCACAGACAAATAACAACTAAAGGTAGCAGGATTAAGACACCCCAAAATTAAAAGGGTTTAGACAATGTCTTCTTGTGAATATTGCTGAGATTGTTTTTTATCTCAATGTCTGCTTCTCTAACAGCAGTTTAAGTGAATACTTCTCATACTTAAATAGGTCCAGAGAAATCATCCCTCCTTCCACGTTCCTGTTTCAGGTGTGGCAATATGCAGGAAAGAGATTATATGGGCAGGTGTGGGGTGAAATGTCTTCAGCTCCCTTACTGTGGTTCTCGAGTAGATATATCTGAGTATCTTTGGAGACTGGAATTACAAGGTGGCAAGAAATCTTGTGCTCTCGTGAAGTCAACAAGAAATTTCAGGAAGAATCCTGTGTTTCCAATCCTGTGGATTTCTTTATCCATGACTTTGCAGGCTTTGAACCCAGCAACATTTCTTATAGGGTTTGCTTCAATTTAACTCCAGTGCTGCCTCGTAGGGATCAGTGCATCTGGCAGCTTCCCCAGACAGTGGCTTGGTTGGTCTTTCCCATGGCTTAAGGAGTGGTTGTTCCTTTCTCTTCCCCACTGATGAAGCGAGCTCTGGGTACCTCAAAACCAGGCAGATGTCAGAAAACTGGAAAAAGTTCACCTGAAAGCCACTTAGGTGGCTGGGAAGAAGCTGGGAAGTATGGGTTCATTCAGCCTGGAAAAGGGAATGCTAAGGGGAAGGACAACATCTTCTCAGAAACACAAAGCAAAAGGACCAAAGCAACCATTGTAAGTTTCAGCAAAGGAAAACCCAGCCAGATAAAAGGATAAAAAATAACCCTGTCAGAGTAGCTAAATACAGGAACAGGTGTGATTGGAGAGGCTGTGGAATCTCAGTTCCAGGAGATTTTTCAAACTCAGCTGGACCTGATGTAGCCTGATCTAACTTTGAAGCTAACAATGCTTTGAACAGGGAAGTTGAACTGAAGGACCTCCTGAGATCCCTTCCAATGTTAATGTTTCTATGACTCTATGAATATGACTTTGAAGTCACAATTTCTTCTCTTCACTTTATGGGCTGCAGTCAGGTTGCTCTATTAATATTTAAACGAATTAAATAAAAAGGTAATTGTCTTTATTCTTAACACCAAAGAATTCTACTGCAGTTAATGTGAGAAAATTTCAGAACATTCTGAGTAAGGAATCCCAACCACCAATATGGAAGATTTTCCATATAAGAATGAAACTCCTTTTCATTTAGCAAAAGGAGGTTATTTTACTTCAATATGATATAATATATGCCATATATGTCATTATGAATGACAAAGGAGAAAAGTATTCGCATGCACAGCTCACAAACCAAAGAAACAAATGGCATTTGCTCTGAAACTCCAGGGCAGTTTCATAACCAGATAAACCCCTACCATCTCAAGAAGTTTTGGTGTGGCTTTTTTCCTTGTAAATCATTTGGAAGTTTTGGGGTTTTTTAATAAAAGAAAAGAGAAAACAAGGTCTCATCACAAACAGTGCCTCTTCACTATTGCTTTCTATTATGTAAAGCAACACAGTAGTTATTGTAGAAATTACTTCTGTGATGTCAAAGAGATGTTAGGAATGTGACATAACTTCTCAAATATAGATAGCTGAAAGAAAACCCTTGTCTTCTTGTTCCTAGTGCAACTTAAATGTAGCATTAACTGTACAGGTATGAATGCCTCCAAAAGTGTTAAGACTGATAAACGTCACTGGGAATGTACTGAGTTCCTCAGGCCACTAGGATCAGAGATATAGATAGAAATAAATATAAGGGATTATCATAGGTAAAGATGAAAGTTTTAAAACAGGATGTTTGTTGAAGAAATATACAGCCAAAAATAGCAAAAGAGGCTGCCAAGTATATAACAATGGTAGAAATAGTGCCCAACTTTGAAATTAGGGTATATTTTCTTAGCATTTCCAATCCTGCAATTTCATTTTGGCATCATATCAAAAATATTTCTCTCTTTCCTTTCTTAATCTCTCCAGAAATGGAACCTTCACAAATTCTGGTATCCAGTATGATTGAGAAACAAAATTGGAAATTGCTAAATTATCCTGTTGCTCATGGTAAAAAATCCAGGTCTATCTTTCCTTTCTGAGTGAGCTTTACTGTGCTATCGGGACCATGCATTATTAAAACATTATTTGTCAGTGAAGCCCATGGAAATGAGCTGGATTCTCATGAGGACTGTACCTGTTAAGTAATATAGGCCTTTTCTTATCTGTTTTTTTGCACAGTAGCATCACACACTGAAACTAGTGAAAAGTGCTGCTTGCTACTTTTTGGCATAGTGGAGTGCTGTCTGCGCACTTTGTGCAAGGAGAACCTCAGATCTGTCCTTAGATGAAGCAAGGCACTCTGGAACTTGTTATGCAGTAAGTTCAGATACTTCAAAGAGGAATACTTCTATAAACCAGTGTACCAATCCACATCCAAACCTCTGCAGTCTTTGGAGCAGCTGCAGCTTCTATTTTCACTTTATATTCACATCTTCACTGAAGATGCTAAGTTCATGTGAAAGAGCAAACTTTTCTTTCAACTCTCATATTCCCTTCTCAGAATACAGCTGAAGGAGTATGTTTTCTATCAAAAACTACTGCCATATCAACGTTTGTGCACTGTGCACCTTTCTTTTTCCTACCAAGCATCCACAGTTCAGTGAATATCCAGGTGTTCTTTAAAAATGGTGTCATTTTCCTGAAATATCCCATATCTGGTATTTAAGTGATGAATGGAGGTGGCTTGTTTCCTTAAAACAGTTACCAAGAGATAGCAGACAATAACTGAAAAATACTGTAACTTCATTGGATGAACTGATCAAAAAAGTAACCAGAGGAACAGCTCAAGAGAAATTTCTGTATGAATTTTGTGAAGAAAACTTGACCTGTGGTTAAGGATTAGGTGTAGAAAGCTTTAACTGAGACATTTTTTCCACTTGGTATAAGAGCCTAAACTAGTTAATGAAGAAATAATACAATCATAGGTCTTACAGGATATTTTATGTAGAATACTGGTAGATTTAATTATTAATTTTTTTTCATGCTATTAAAAAAATGTATGTATGGAAACACTGGCAGTGATAGTACTCTTCAAATCTTCTATATATTTGCAGTATTTCCTATATTAAAAAACAGTTTATTGCAGACACATACATTTAGGAATTTTTGTCAAATAAAAATATGAAATCTGTAACATTTTAAAAGTCAAACTTCACAAAACTTGAGGTTTAGGTTTAGTTTGGAGTTCGACACCTGTAAGTGGATAATTTAGCATTATCACATTTAACTTAGCATATCTTTCGTTTTGTAAGTGGTTTTGTGTTCTTCCATCCTTTTGGCTTATTAAAAAAAATGAGAAAATGATTGTACATGACCTAGAAACAGTTTGCTTGATATTTCATCCACCCTGATCATATTCATGTTTACCAAGAATTTCAGTGTAAGAAGGTAATTACTACTTTTAATCTTTCTGTGAAATCTTGCATATCAAAATGTATACAGGATTGTGACTGATAGCTGAGAGTAGGCTCAGTTCATTCCAGTGCTAAATTTGGTTTAATATTTATTCTGATCAAAGAGCAACTAATCTGATCAGGTGAACTTTCCTAGATACTAGTAATTCCCAATCAAATGGGACCTGTGGAGTCATCTTCATCAGAAACATATAATAAACTGGCATATTTTTAATATCTGAAAATTTTAGCTCCAGCTGCTGAATAGTATTCGATAATTTGAAGTATTAAAACCCGTATCTGATGTAAATGTCTATTAAGAGAATTTATAACATTCCCAACAGGCAGGTTTATTGATGAATCTCTGCAGTTACCTTCTTTGAATACAGTTTGTCTGCAGTGTGACTGAAAGCCAGATTTCTTATTCATCTGATACAGAGTGGAAAAACGATTTCAGTTGGTGAAGAAGAAGCCATACCCCTCCACCAAGCAGTGTTTCTTGAACTTTACAATTTTTAAATTTAACTTAAAATCAAATTGTCTTTCACCAGTGTGAACCTCTGCCAACATTCTTCCTTTTCCAACCCTTCTTCCTCAATTTTCTCCTTTGGAGACTGAAAATTTCAAATCCTACTTTCTGGCAGAAAAGCCATTCTCTAGCACAGCATTCCAGTACCTGCACACTGTAGCAAACCATTTAATCATAACAGATTAGGTACTGTGCAAATGTCAGCTAATCAGCAGTGCAAGAAATTACACATATTTCTTTAAAAAAGGTAGACTAGTTGGCTTAAAGAAAGAAATATAAAGCAGCGCTGATTCATGTATCTGTATGTACTTAACAGTGTATCTATGTAACAGTAGACAGGTGGATGGATGATTGGAGTATGGTGGAATGGATGCATGGACATGTCACCCAAACAAAGTAGAGCCATCCACACTGCAAATGCCATTTCATCCTACCCATTATACAGCAACACTATTACTCCCATTACAATGGCTATGGTGCATGAAGGTAAGTAATTTGAAATAGAGCGTTAAATGATGTATTGCAGAGCTGAGTATAAAAGGGATTTATTGTACATACAGATTGTTCTTCTTTGGCTTTTCTACTAAAATCAGACATAATACTAATTACAAAAAAACCTGGTTGCAGGCAGATTGTTTGTTAACAAAATAAATAGCCAGGGAGTAAGGACAGCAGGAACAAAGAGATAACAGAAAACTCACCGCAAAAGGTGACACAGAACATGCACCTTCTGTCCCTCCTGTTCTCCCTTTAATTAAAAAAAAAAGCAGGAAACAAATTAAACATATCAAGCTTCTGCTCTATGCAATTCTCAGACCAGACATGGCATGCATACCCCCTGCAAAAAAGCGCACGTGACAGGCGGCATCTCATGGGGCTTTAAGTCCACTGAACTAGTAGGTATGATTATACCATCAGCTTGGTTTGCTCCCTGTTTTGCTATCAGCTCTGATTTTCCCCAGACTATTTACATACATCAGAGTCTGGAGTACACCAAATTGCTACAAAAAGTACACCTGAATTGCTTTGTAGCCAGCACTGTCTCATGTTTTGAGAGTGTACAGAACAGACAGAACTAGAATGAAACTAAAATAACTAATGTAATTTAAACATTCAATTTTTTGCCATCTTTGAATTTTTGGACTCTGAGGATGAGATCCATCTTCCCTACTTGTAAACAGAGGAAAATATACACCTCCAGAATGTGATTCATGTAATGCATGTTAGAAAACTCTTAGAATATGCTGAATCCCATTGTAAAAGCACACACTGAAATAGTCTGGATAATCTCAGATGATTAGCTGAGATGATAAATTCTCTCAGTTTTGGATATCTAAATTGAGGCAATCATATTTAAGCTTGAGATCCTAGAATTTAAAATATCATGTATTTTCTTTCATATTTTTAAAAGGCAAAAGTTGCCAATTCCTTTCTGAAGATTGTATTCTGAAAGCAGACACATAGACCCATGTCAAAGTTATTTTCTATCCTTTCTGTAATGTATATGGGAACTAAAGATGTCCTAGGTGATCTGCATTTGTATTTATTTCTGAAAAGATGAGCTTACAATGAAGGGATGCCACAACAAGGTTAAAGTGCCTCCAATTTTGGTAAAACTATGTAAATGCAAAAAGTGTAGAGACGTTATTAAAAGTTAATCTTCTATCATATAGATGAGCTCAAGATTCACTTAATATCTTTGCTGCTTGCTTGTAGTTAGTCTCTATGTATCTTCCTTGGGTTTTCCAGTCAGGAGGCCTGAACCATCTATGCCCTTCGCCAACACACTGGAACACACACACACACACAAAGTTTTCTCCTGCTTTGTAGTGAGATCAAAAGGTGGAATCCTTAATCCCAAAATATGAAATGCTCCTCTGTTGTTTTCACTGGTTCTTAGCTTTAGAAGGTTATCACATTTAAAAGAGTTAAAGCTGAGATTTCTCTTCAGTTTACACCCAGACCAGTTCCAACTAAGTTCCAGGGAAAAGGTAGATCACTCAATGAAAAGCATAAAGCTTTGTTAGATTGTGAAGGCTAGATCAAGGTAAAGCTGTAGCTGTGGCTTTTCAAGACAAAGTGGGAATAGTTGCCTCTCTGCTTCCATAAGATACAGGTATCAAACCTAATGAAGGGAGGAGGAAAAAGATGAAATTATTCATTATAATTTCCCCTGTAGGAGAAAGCTGTTGAAAGAGGGGTTCTCATACAATTGAGGAAGATACACCACACCTCTAAGTGAAGTGCAGAAGCACATTCACTCCTTTGAATGCTTGGGAAGCCCTCTGCAGTTGCAGGAGTCCCTTTACTACTGGCCAGGCATTCACAGCATAAGTGAATCATGGGCTGAAGATCTTAGTACATAGCCTGTAATACCATAGTCTTTACAATTAAGTATGGAGCATGGTAATCCATACAGTAGAATTCTTCTATGACTTTCCAGATATTCTTCCAAACTGAAAATGCAAATAATCATTCTCTGAATGTCTATAGTTATGGTAATCTTGTCATCTAGTGGTGTGCATATTTTTCTCAGTCAATTGAAGGGTAAGCAAACAATTCATGGGTTGGTGTTGAGGTTTAAGCTTAGCTGGAAGTTAGGCCCCATGCAGTCACTTCTCTTCCCCTACCCACTCTGGCGAAAGAGAGAGAAAAAAGGCAGAGGTTACAGATTGAGACAACAATCTTCTGGAAACAGCAACGGGATATGAAAATGAAAACAGTAACAGCAACATGAGCAATAACAGTAGCATATAAAAGAGGATGATTACAAGTAAAATCCCCACTAAGTCTGTGACATGTCTGAGGCCAGCACCACCCCACTGCTCCCTCCACAACTTTTTTTTCCTCAAGCAATGAAAAATGACAATGAAAAAAAAACCAGCAGACAAACCCTCTATTTTGGATCAACATCACCCCACTGCTCCTCTCACCACCCTCTCCCCTGGGAAAGGACAAAACCGGCTTCGGACCCCTACACACATCACCTTTTTCCTCCACCCAAAGCCATGCCCTCTTCTCAGAAGTGAGAATCCCTTATTTCCCAGCAATGATGGGGGTCTGAAATAACCTAGATACAAACAGCCTGCTCCAGGCTCCACCCCTCATGTCCTTGGCTGAAACTAGGACAGTTGGCCACTATCATTATCACTGTGCCACTGATGCAGTTTTTGCAGGTTACAGCATTCTGGAGAGCAGAAGCTGTTGCTCTGCAATAAAGTAAACAAAGGAACTTCATCCTCAGGAGGGTGTTAATATCCAGGATGCACACAGAAACTCTGGGGCTGATCCAAAGAACTGGTGAAACTAAAAGTTGTAGAAAACTCAGTGTGCCTGGTATGCATAGTGAGGAAGTACCTCTGTCCCAGGTTAAATACTGAATAAAATATAAAGCTAGAGGCATTCCCAGTGTGAAAGAATCCATCTCATAGCCTTAAAATATGTGGCAGCTTCCACTTTTTACTGTGCTGTTTTCAGACTTCTCTAAGGGATGCTGTTGCACATTAGAAAAGTATTATCGTGTAAGTCCTCAGGTATTTCACTGTGTTGTGGCATGTGTTATATTCAGTCTTCAGAATATTTGGCCCAGGAAATTATTGGTCTAGATGTGCTGTTGCTGTCTGGGAGCACTCATTTTTAGGTAAGAAATTGAAAGATACAGACACTTTTAACATATCCTGGAAGCTAATCTTCAGAGAATTGTTTTCACAATAAAAAACAAAAGTTCACAGCTGCAAAAATAATCATGTAGGAATATTTGGGGGTCAGGACTGGATATTTATGCAATTCTTTAGTCCCCTTTCAAGTGCACTGTTAACTGTGCAGCATAAATGATTTTTGTGATTTGGTAAGACCAAATTGTATACAAAAATGTGTTTAAATAAAAAGATGTTACATATGCTTTTGCATGGGACATGGGGTGCTCCTGTTGCTGAATAGCTCCCTAGATGGGACGTATACCCCCAAGTCCATAGAGTTGCTGAGCTCTCCCATTCAGATTGTATTTATGTCTGCCCCAAATATTGCCTTCTGGGATATTTTTTTGGAGTTCAGCTCCAGTTCAGATCCAGAGCACCCTTTTCGGTGCTAAGCTGGAACTTTGAAAAGGACATTCCATGAAGTACAAATAATCGGTTTTGTATTTGTGTTTTCTTCTTTGTATGAAGTCCTCTGTATCTCAGTTTCTCAAGCCACCTAAAACCAACCCAGCACGGATTCTGGAGTATCAATTTAGAAGTACGCTTTCCTAATTTCTTCTTACGCACTAACAGTTGATTCCTGGCGTTACTTAATTTTTTTTCTCCTGCAGCTGGTGTCATCTTACAAAAGTCTCTGCAGCAGTTAATGAAAAAGTGGAATATTCTGGGAGTTGTAGTCTTTCAAACAGAGCTTCACAAGGACATACCTGTATTGGAACACTACAGCTCCCTGAACTTCCTCGCAGCACTGCCTATGAAACGTCCTGCAACATGAGTAGTTTTAGTGGGGGTGGTACTCATGGACTTCCAGCACTGCAAATCACACTGCACCTTACATCTGTGTGTGGGAGCAATTGGGAGCCAGAATGGACACCTCTGAACCAGTGCATGTTTAGGGTCTGAAATGACTAAAGAAGTCTGGTGTGACACAACATCGTTATTTGAAATATTTCACTTTAGAAAAATATTCAACCCAGCTTGTGGCTTTACCACAGGAGCCCAGCCACTTGGACAATCTCCAGACATGGAGACATTTTGGTCAAATTGTGTTGCAGTTGATTGATTTTAAAATTTTCTTGGAACTAAATTATTTCCAACACTGGCCATTACTGTCACCTCTGGCTCATGCCCTGGGAATAGTTTGTCTGTCTATGGTCCCTGAAGAAAGGCTCTGGGGCTGCTGCTGCTCTTCCATGCCCAACTCCTCCATTATTAAAAGCTTTCTAACATTCCCACAGCTTAAATCTCCGTGACAGCTCATTCAGACAGACATAAGCTTTGGAGGATTATAAAAGAAATTTCTCCAACTAGCTGGAGATACATAAAGATCTAAATAAAAATATTAAAAACATGGACATATTGCTTACCTCTGTTTCTTTTGGCAATTCCTTGGCCTTACCTTGAACTTGCCTAATAAGCCCAAATTTAAATTCTGAACAAAGTATTCCTGATTTGAGAAGTCAGGTACAAGTGACATATTCCCTAACAGCATGTGGCTGGCTCCACATAGATGTGGACTACATTCATTGACAGAGCAACTGGAGAGCTTTACTATAATTTTTCAAGTTATTATAAAGTGAGAGTCCCTGAAACCTCAGGCTCGCCAATTTGTAAACCTGTGCTGAAACTCTTACAGCAGCAGCTGTGCTTGTGCTGTGAGCAGTGTTGGTTTCTGCTGCTGAGCAGGTGGTGTTAGAACAGCTTTTTTCACTGCCTTCTTGCATTCATGATCCTAGCTGGAGACCAGAAGGTGGGAAAAAATATAAAGCCATAAAATAAAGAAATAGACGTGATACTTTCTTTCTCCCCAAGGTTTAAATATTAGCTTAACTTCTGAACAATTGTTTTGGGAAATCTTATTTTAGATAACAAACCTGATTCTCCATCTAAGTCACAGTTTTGGTTTATCTGAACTAACACAACCTTCCAGTGGCTCTGATGTACAAAATCTAATTTTCAAGTCACAATATTCATTCAGACTATTATATCATTGAAAGTAAATGGAATAACTATGTGCATGCATTTATGTAAGCACCTAAATATTTTGAAGAAAAAGGGGATTTTAATATGCAAAAGAAGAATACAAGCCCTGAAGATAGAAGGAAGAAAAATGGAAGGAAGGAATCAGATTCCACAGAGATCATTCCTTTCATAAGAAGGAACTTCAATTAATTGAAAAATGTTATGAAATACATGAGAGAAGTACTATTCAAGTTAATGACTAGTTTTATGCTTTACAGTCTTTGCCCTACATGCACAAATAAATTTCGTAAACATCCAATACTTAGATCTGGCAGAAGATGTATTTATAATTAATGTTTCACTGGACTGAGTAATGCTGATTTGCAGATTCCACTAATAAATAACATTTTAATACATTCCTAAAGAAGGCCAAGAAATTCATGTGAGGTAAAAATTTCACTGGATCTTGGCTACTTTAGGGAAACTGCAGTGTTCTTGGATGCTTTCTTATACCAGATGAAAATATATTTTCTGATTTTGAACATATAGTACCACCTGGTCCTTATTGCTGAAAAAAGACAAACTTATCCTTTCTGAGGTGTAGTCATGCAAAGAAAAACAAACAAGCAAACAAAAAACAGGGAAAAGATATTGGCAGAAAGTTTTTTTAGGTAGTATGTCCCCGCAGAGGACAAAGTTGTTTTATTGTCTTTATTTTCATATCACTCCCTAATGTTATGTGGCTTCCTATTCTTCAGAAAGTAAGTCTTTGTTATTATAATCCCTGCTAACAAATAAAAAAAGTATTGATGCATTTTGTCTTCAATCAAAGTGTAATTCTTTTAAAGTTTTCTGCAATGAGGAATATTTTCATGAGCCCAGATGCTTTTGAAGATGAATATACATGTTAAATGAAATATTATTAATTCAGTTAATTAATTCTATTTATTCAATTATTATATTAATTTATTCACTGAATAATCAATTAGTTGTTTACTTTCAAAGGTTCAAGATGTCCTTGAGCAATTCATGGACTAGTACATCAGTGTAATTAACCACAGGCTGTACTGAAAATGCAATGAAAATTTTTCATCTGCTCCTTACAATGGATGGAGGTGCTGGTCCTTAATGGGATGTAACCAGATAGTGCTGCCATCACTCCGTACTGCTCACAGTCTAAACACACAGAGAACAAGGAAATGCATAATCTTGATCACAGCTTCCTCCTTCCATTGTAGGGCAACACTGAGAAATGGTAAATTAATGCTAAGATTCAAACAGTCAAGACATTACAGGCTAGATCTGCTCAAGCTGTCCTAATCAAGGGAAATACTTCCAAGGTCAATTATCGCTCGCCAGGAACAGTGTGGGTTAATGATCAAATGTTCCAGGAGCACTAGGCTCTAAATTTGTTGTCCTGATCTATGTCTATGTGGCATGGAGTTAAGGACCAAGTGTACTGTCAGAGTGAAGGAAGGCGTATATTTACCCGGTAAAATTCAGTGTTAACCCACAGACATTAATTAGCCTGCATTAACATCACCACACACTACACAACTGGCATCAGTTGTATTCTCTGAGTCTGCTGCTGTCCTTTAATTTGCACTTGCAAAAGTGCAAATGCACTTGCACTTGCAAAGCAAATCTGCCCCAGCATTTGTATCAGCAGTACAGAATTTATTTACATTCATTATGATTTTGGATAGTTCAGCAAGAAAAACATCAGTAAGTGAGGCTGTTTGGGCAGCAGACCATGAAAATGGATGTTTGTCAACAAAATTAGATTAAGGCATTTGATAGGTGATCTAAAACCATGAACTAAGATATTAGCTGTTGAACTAAAGACATTGGCATTTTCAAGTTTTAGAGTGGGGATTTTCTGCATGTTTTTGAGTACATCACAGAATAACTGGATGCATGATGATTAATGTAAAAGAGGTTCCCTACATTTCAACATAGCTTTTGCTTTTAAAAATAATTCTTTCATTCATATATTTTTATTTTTATCAGTATGCTACTTGTAATAATTAATGAAAACTTTGTGCTAATTGTATATAAAAGAGAATTTTTACTTGGGGAAAAATAACTGCACACCTTTTTTTGTACATAGCCAGCTAAGCACTGTTTTTTCTTTCTGGCTGGATGCCTGAAAATCAAATAAGTGAGAAATCTAATGTCTCAGCTGCAACCCTGCCACTTTGCATGTGCATTGACATTAAGCTTTTATTGTTATATAAACTGTATTTGAAAAGATGTTAATCTTGGTCGTATCTCTGGGAAGCAAACAGGTTTTGTGAGAAAAATAATGGTTTAAGCTTAGCCATTAAGTAAGTATATCTCCAAACCTGTTATCTCATTTATTGTGAAATGCTGATTAAATACATTAGGCTGACCGTTTTATGATAATCAAGAATAATTTATTAATCATAACATATTAAAATATGTTAAGATGTTTTTCAAATATTTATATCTATTTGCATAGCTAATATTTATTCTTATGAGTGAACTTGCAGCTGTTTATATGCAGGAAGTGTTGTGAGTGTGATCAGTTCAGTAATAACTCTGATCAGTGATTCCACTGAGATCTGTGTTTTGGGAAAGACCACATCCTGCTGAAATTGGTCTTACCTTTTCCAAGGGAAAGTTCTAGCTTTATTTATTCCACAGCTGAATCTTTGCAAAATCTCTTCCATCTTAATATTGTTTTGTGAATGTGTCACAAAGTCTTTTGGACTTTTGATTAACCTAGAGGTACTCCGGGGACCTCATCTGTTAAAAATTAGGGATATACTGAAGTTTGTCTTTCCTGGGAACTATACATATGAATAGAGTTCACCATGCAACCACTTTGTTTTTATCTTTATTTTTAATTAATTTAGGACATGGACTGATCAAAATTATTGGATTGAAAAGGAATCATGTTTACATGATTTTTTCTTTTAAAAAACCTTTCAATGAATTACAAATTTAAAAAAAAAAAACCCTGAATATTTTAAGGGGCTTTCTGAATATTTGCTTTGCATTAAAACTAAGAAGCATCCTAAGCCTAAATGTAGTTGCTGTGGAAATGATTTTTAATTAACATAGCCTGAAAAACAAGCATCAGTTCTCTATAGACGGTAGTAAATTTCCAAGTATTTCTTATTTACTACAGCCTTTTCCTCCAGGAACTCCATAGGAGGTTTGAGCTCTCTAAAACCTTTGACACCAGCTCCAAGTGCTCTTGTTAAATGTTTTGGTATTTCTATGTAACATTAAGTTTATCCAAAGAAACACCAAATGCCCTTTATTTTTTTTCTTCTAAACAGAGTAGGCGTTTTGCATCTGTAGACAGCAGGAGATATAGAAAATTATTGCATTGCTGTGTTTCAGGCAATTTCAATTGCCAGAACTACAGTTTTAATGACGTTGTTGTACTTGATGTATCATGCTGATTAGATAACAGAAGCAGAACAAAATGCTGATACGGTCCAAAAGAAACAAAAACCCAATCATTGATGTAGCCACTGTTATTGGCAGTTGTAAATTTAAGGGCAGAGAAATATGATTTTGATTTCATGTTGATCTATGTGAAGTTCTAGTACCACAGAGAGCTACAGTTTGGTGATCTTGTAAATAGAATGTGAAAAGCACATAAGGTAATAAGAACCTTCAACACCAAGGTGTTGTGCATACACTCAGTAAGATGGGAACTGTGGGCAGCAGGCTCTGCAGGATGACAGGTTCAGCTCAAGGTGAGGGCTGATGAAGCTGAAGGGAGATGAGAATGTACATGATCCTTTTTCTATTTCTCCCTTTTAGAGTCAAATCTCATTTTGCCTCCTTTAGAAGACACATTCAAAGACATATTACATTTTATTCTCCCTCTATGAATAGCAATTCCAGTACAGATTCTGCAATTCTCATGCCTTTAATATGATGCTGTTCCATGACATAAAAATATAAAAATATAGAATTTACAAAGGTTGTTTTTTTCCACAGTGACAGCAGCACAGTTGAGAAAAGCCTTTTTAATACCAACCCTTCCTTCCAATTTTCAAAGAACAGGCTTATTTTTCCCCTCCCGTATCAGGTCGGTGGAAAATAATCTATAATTCACTGAAATGATTGATAAGTCTTTCAAAGACCAGCTTGTATGCAGGGAGGTGGAAGTGTCTTTAGCCATGGTTTGGGGTGGAGATTTTAGTATGCGTGGAAATATACTGTGTATGGGGAGGAGGAAGGGGCATCAGTTTTAAATTTATTTTTAGTCTTACTGGAAACTGTTCAGCTGACAGCCATGGAGAGTTAAATTCTCTGCCAGCCATAGAAATAGCATAATATGAGCAGTGTAGTTTTGTTATGCTGCCAAGTGTATAATTCCACCTTGATCAGATGGAAGACCAAAAATCCAGCAATGACAAAGAAGTCATTGACCTCCTGATTGCCACCACTGTCCCCACAGCCCCGCAGTATCTGGCAAATAAAACAGCTGGGACTGTGCCGGCTGCAAGGATGCAGAAAGCAGCTGGGAAGGGCTGATTCCTGTCACGGACCATATACCCAACCACCATCAGAGAGGAGCAAAGTTCAGTCATAGTTTGACCTCTATTTGAACCAGCGACTTACAAAGGCAAAAGGCCCTATGTGCCATTTTCAATTCCCAGAGTCATCCAGTCCTCTCATGGAAATTAAATTTTATCTTCTATATGGTATTCCTGAGCCCTCATTGAAAGGATAGCAGAAAGCAAGGCTACATGAAAGCCTGTCTTTAAATTTATCTATCTCCTGGAACCTGAAGGAAGCCATTTATCACCAGAGTTGAAAGAAAGAATTAGAATTTGATTTTTTTTTCTCCAGCTGCTTTATGTGTTTCAGTGTATGAAATATTTGATTGAAAAATAATTTAATACTTTTGTAATAACCATGTTTCTCAAAAAATACAATGTCGTTATGCCAGGCTCCTTGCTGTGTTCTGTAAACTTTTAATTCATTACTGAGGAAAAGCTATCAATATTTTTTCATTTTTACAGTATCCTTTTGCTCTGAAGTTGTCACAGAGGGAGAATCAGGCCAGATGCCAGTTGCTTTCATAGGCATCCCACACATTCAGAAGTCTCTCATGAAATTCCCAGAGTGGACCTTACTTTTTGTCTGGTTTTCGTTCCTTCTGAACACAAGTGTAGATTTTGCTTTGTCTTCCCAGCAAACATTCAGGGAAAAGGAGCTCTGAGAGGAAATCTTACCGTTAACCCTGCAAGAAGGTAGCAGCAGTAACTGAGGCCTTTCCTTAATCTCTGGCAGGTGGAACCGTGGTGTAAGCCACCAGCCCAGCTGGTGAACAACACCAGTGTTAGCAGTGCTTACCAGCCTTTCAGGGAGGTCTCAAGGCCCTTTCACATTGATGGGATTAGAAACTGGGCTGTTTCCCAAAGTGTTTAGGCACTCTGGAATAAATAAGGCAATTTAGCTAGATGTCTGGGACGATATCCTAGATGGAGCTTGGAGATGCCTGGATCTGCTCAAGTGCTGTAGTCCTTGTGCTCCAAGCACCAGCAAGGAGGAGGCTGTGAAACACTGGTTGTTCCACATGGCCCCAAGTCCAGGACTAGTGGAACAGGACATCTTGGTTTGGCTCTCTTGTTTCTTAATAACTTGGGTGGATTATTAAAGAAACAGCTAGAATACAATCTCATGAGGAAAAATTTGCCTTCATTTTTTTAAGGCTTAATTAGAAAAAAAAACCATTCAGCAAGAAATGCCAAATTGTAGAGGAATCTACTTTGCATCCTCAGTTTAGTCAGATATGTTATTTGTCCTGTGTTATTTGAGGAAAGATGACTGATGATGTATTTTCTTTGAAATTTTTATTTGAGTGACATTTAATCAACTATGTATTACCATTATTTCAATTCCTCAGATTTAATAATTGAAAAGGCTGGAAAAAGCTTAAATTTCTGTGACTGAGATATCCATTGCATTTTGAGATGTCCTAAGCAGAAAAAAACTGCTGCTCTATCTATAAAGAAGGATAGCAATATCACTGAAGAATGAGGGTGATGCTGTTGGCCCTCACCTATAAAGCTGATTTTCAGGTCACTTACAGACAGAACTGTTTGCAAATTTTACAATAGCCAAAGAAACCAACATATTCAAGGCTATGAGATTTAATGTATAGAGACTGGGATAATGTATGGACCTTAAAACAAGCTTACCCTAACAATATAAACATTTTGAAGGATCATCTCAAACATACAGCAATCCATTCAGAAATCCTTTAGGATAAGCAGTGCAACGCAGCAAATGTGGCTGAAGGCACCAGAGCCCTCAGTACTTTTTCTGACTCTGTTTTTGGCCTTGTGGGATGATCTGCAGCCAGCCATTTCTCCTCCATGTTGCTTTACCTGCTGGTCTGTGTCCAAAAGAGGGATTCAGTCCCTGGCTGGCTTCCCATGACCAGGGCTGAAAGGCAGTTTGTGGTGTACATTACCAGAACAGGAGACTGTCAGTCAAGAACTGCACTTACCTTGCAGAATTTCAAAGCCTTATTATTCTCTTTTGTGCAGCTTCATATTTATAAAGCAGAAATTAGACTCCCTTCTTCCATAGTAGATAAGGAATTCAGTCCTGGTTTGCAGCTGTAAATATGAAAATGTGCAGTAAGGAGATTTTTATTTGAATTATATAAGAAGTAAATTAATAAGCCAGGATCAACATTGTGTCTGTGAAAGATTTCATTTTAAAGATCTTTTCTGGATACAAGAGATGAAATCACAGGACAGCTGTTCAGTTTTTCCCTCTCTGGGACCATACCAGTGAACAGTACACTGGTTAACTATAGTTTTGTCTGGCGCAGAAAATGGGATGGTAGCCACCTCCTACAGTCAATGCTCAAGGGCACTGTGATTGTCACTCTCTTTACACATAGCAGCTGCAGAGTAATCATCATTTCAGCAGCAATTGACCTTGCAAATATAAGGTCCTGAGGTAATGAAATGGTTTACAACATAGCTGCTGGAATGGGATCCAGGGCAGAGAGATCAGCAGTGGTGTAGCAGCATCTAAGACTGATGACAAAAGGGAATATATTTGTTTCCCAGACATAAACAAGAAATGCATTCTCAGCAAAGTGTGAAGAACACTAAAAGAACAAACATGTCTCCAAGCTGTTTGAGAAAAGGACTTACCTTTTAAGTCCATTTAATATTGCAAGGAAGGAAATTATTTTGGCTAACACCTGATGAGTGTGCAAGGACAGCAGAAATGGAGCATTTTATTAACATAAGAGCTTTGTTGGTAAAAACACAAACATTGGTAGATCAAACTGGACACTAAATCTAGTCCAGAATCATGTTCTTGCAATAGATCATATCTGAAGTTTATGTGAAAGTCTGCAAATGAAAATTAAATTATTTTGATAATTAGGGAAGCTGTCTGAGGTTTGTGGCTCCTATGCATGTGTGAATTGGACCAAAACTTCAGCCAGATCACAGGCTGATTTGTGCTGGCTTTTTGTCTTGCTTTTGCCTTAAATTACCGCTCCTTAAGAGTCCTGAAAGACAGCAAACATCCTGATGGTTGTTGCTGTTACTGATACACAACAGAATTCGATAGCAATCCAGCCCCTCAAAATGTTTGGTCTGCCAGGCAGGACTACCGTGACAACCCTTCAGCAGGGTTAAACACTGCGACTCCCCTGTGTCCCAGTGCCCAGCACTTCCCAAGGGCTCCCTGTGTCCCTTTGCTCTGGGCACCTAGGCTAAGGTGCCCCTAAACCAGGCTGTCCTGAGAGCTAGGGCAGTCTTCCTCTCTGGCAGCTGGCCCAGTATCTATATCATTTCCAGAGCTAGTGAGCACTGCTCGATCCAGCAACTCTATCTTCCCCAGATTAATGATCCACCAGCCAGAGACATGAGAGAGGCTAACAAGGTGACAAAAGGACAAATCTATCGATTTTTGCTATTTTATTCAACCTCAGGCTGAAATGCGCTGCCAAAACTGGCAATCTTTTGAGGAGAAGAAGACCTCACACCCATCAACGTTGGCAGATTTCCTGGCAGCAGCTGTGGTAGCCCTTCTGCCTTTCTCTCTCCATAGCTGACCCCATTACTCTTCCTAAGACCTTTCTTTCCAGTACTCTCATGCACAGGTTGAGACGTCTTGAAAAAAGATAAGGGTTTCTCTCTTTCCCAATTCCTATTTAATTTTTTAAACTTTTAATGTGTACATCCTGATGTCTTAACTGTAGGCTTGTTTAATGTTATGGGAGGGTTTTTTAATGATAGTGTCGATAATAACCATCAATGTGCCATAAATTTTATTGTCCATTGAAAAATAATTCTACCTTTTTTAATTTTCTGCCCTCTGAATTTAATAGCAATTTTCCTTTTTGTAGTCTGTGGAGACACATCTAGAAGCATTCATGCCACCTTCTTGATGTCATGCATTATTTTGAAAGCCTTTGTCAACACCTCTTTATCTTTTTTTCCTAAAATAAACTGTCCTAAACTTGTCAGTGTCTCTTCACACAAATGTAGTTTCTGAATCCAGCTATACCCATAATTTATCTCTCACCTTTTCATATTCTCAGGCTTTTTTAAAAAGGACAGTTGGAGATGAACACCTTGTTTCAGGTGACAGTGCACTTTGTAATGGAGTCGATACATTTTCAGGCTGATTTCCCCATTCTTGTTTGTTCTAAAATTTCATTTGATTACAGTTTACTTTCTGAATGCTGCAGCCCCTTGGATGGCAGGGTTTTCAATTAATTTCTAGAATTTTTGCAGCTTTAATTTAGACGCTGGGAAGTTGTTTTAATAACTCAGAGTCTTCCACCCAGTGTGCATTATACTGATCAGCAGCAAAGAGGTGACAAGGTTCTACCAGCCAGTTGTTAGTTATTGCAAGGAATCACAGATACAAAATAAGCTCCTGGAAAAGTGAAATGTTTTAGATTATCATCACTGAGTTGTAAGGTAGGTGTGAGAGATAAAGGAATTAGGACACTTGACAACAAAGATTTCAAACACCCTCTATTTCTGCTGCACAGCTGAGTCTCCTAAAGGAAAAGGTCTGGAATAGCTGCATCACTCCCTGTGGCTGTATGGCAATAAGTCACTTCAGTGAGATCTGCTCTTTGGGGAAGGAACATAAGACTGTGAAAACTTGGAGAGACACATTGGAACTGAATGGGATTTATATTGTCTTGGAGATAAACCATTCCGTCCCATGGATAATCATCTTCAGCCCTGCCTTAGCAGGCATTCCTAACAGGCATTCTGTCACATGGCTCCCAGTCTTGGGTATAACTCATCAGTAACCAGACATGAGACATCTTGTCTCGTGAGACACCACATACAACTAGATATGAGAAAACTCAAGCAAAATTCGTCCTTGAGCTATATATATTATATAGGCCCCAAAAATATCTACTTCTCCACTATAAATGTGTGCTTTCTTCTTAAAAGTGGTTAATCCAATGAAACATTGCAAGGGGGAAACAAGAATTCTCCCCAAATCACCTGGAAACTTTAATGTCTTGAATCATGCCAAGATGTGGTGGTGCATGGTGCAAGCCATAATGCCAGGTTATTTATTTCAAACAATATCTGACATCTCATTGTAACCAGCTGTTACGCAAGCAATTATATTCCCTTCAAATGTAATGGAGTTTCTGAATTTGTCACCATGCATCTGCATTGCCACCTCACATGTGGTTCAAAACAAGATTGAAAAAAAATACAGAAAGGAGCACCGTTGTAACTAAGAATACTAATCTAGGTGTCAATCTGTTTTAGCAAAGCACTACATTTTGAAGACTTACTAAGGTGGTATCTTATTTAAAACATATTAAGCCAGATTTATATCCACTCAGATGCAAATTAAGGCAAAAAAATAAAGAATCATGTATAGTTGAAGGACATAAATATATAGAAAAATTATTAGAGAAGTCAGTCATTGTCATTTATGGACTCTGTTGTTGTAAACTGATTTGGTATGATGTACATCTTCCATACTGCTTGTCTGCTAAATCCCTTTTCTTGGTAATATTCGTGTTGTAAAGCCTATGGAAGGGAATTCAGAAGCCTGGGCTCATGCTGTGCTTCTTATAAATGTCAGCTACCACAGTGTTTGACTTCAGCTCCATTTTTTTATATTTCAGCAATCATCAGGATGATGATGGTATGGTTTTGATGGGCATGTGGATTTCTTCTGCATCAACCATCTGTATCTACATAGGAAACCTATTGCAGCCGCTGGAAATGGAGGCTGAGTGATTTCTGTAGTAATTCAAATTGAGATTGATGTCAGGCTCCCTGGGCAAGCTGCCTGCACAAGCAGGGAAGAAGGAATAGGGAGAGCAAGAGCAAACCCAGCATAGCTGCGTTTCTGTATTCCACCCCAGGGACAGGGAGCACCCACCAACATACCTTGTGTGTCAGAAAACAGCAGATTTTAACCAGAAGTACATGTGGCAGCCTGCTCAACCAAAAGGATGGGGATCACTGTTTTAAATGGAGTTTTAATTGAAAAACTAACAGTATTTGGCTAATTGGAAGGAATTTCTCCCTTCAGCCCTTATCTCCTCATGTTTTATACAAACTCTGCTATAAGCAATCAACATTAAGGGTTAGACTTTGAAGTCCATTTTGCAGTTAAAACGTACTTCATATTATACTTACATACAGCACCTAGCTGAAGAAACCTGCTAGGCAGCCTATATAGCAGCCTTGACATCTACCTTTCCACATGTCATAAATCAGTCTTAAAATGCATCCACTTTGAAGGGCATTGCTTGGCTTCATTATAACACAGATGAGCAGCAGATGCCAGCTCACTATGAGATGATGGGTCTGAAAAAGTAAATTTTCACTCTTAAAATTCTCTTGTATTCTGTGCATTTACAAAGGACACATGCCTTATGAAATTATTTCCAGATCCTCTGTAGCCATCATAAATTCCTTTAAATGACTCTTACCAATATCTTATTCTCATCAAAAAGGAGAAATATAGGCCCAAAGTAATTCTCCAGAGACTGGACAACATTTTTCAAAGAGAAGCGTATTAAGGGGTTTCCAGACACCTGAAGCATCTGCACCACCAGGAGAGGGGAAAAAAAAAAAAAAAAGCTTTGACTGTCTTTTCTTGTAGAGAGAGGACATTTGCACAGTGTCCTCTCATACGTGCCACCATGTTCTGAAGTGAGGAGTACTGCAGCTAATTTAGCGTCTCTGACATGCTAATGAACGTCTCTGGAAACATGAGAAATATATACTTTTCTTTTAATAATGCAGTGGCTTTGAGGCTCAAAATAAGTATCACAACAGGAAGCACTGCAGAGGAAATGGCACTGTATATGGAGTGATCAAGAAGAGACTGAAATTTTATAAAGGCTACAATAAACACTTAAAATACTGGGCACCACACTTACGCTCTCAATAAGGTAAATGAAGCATAGAGAGCATCCCACCTTCTCTCTACCACTGCACTGGAGAAGGCAGAGACAATTTCTCTCTCTCACCCAGTTCCCCAGCATGTCACTTCTCTGATTCTTTGCACCCAGACATGGGGGTGGTCAACTGAAGGCTGAGTCACTGTAAGTTATATATGTCTATTGATTAGAAAAAAAATAAGAAAGATAAATATAAAGTGGAGGTGGTGCTTTCAGGAGACAAATACTTTTTCATCCTAGCCTCCTGTGGGAAAGCTCCATGTTTTCTGAGGTCAAGCAACTGGTTTCATATGCCATTCAAATTTGCCTGTCTGTGCTGCTGGCAACAAGTGTGAACTTTAGCCCTCATTTCACTACTTGCCTAACACACAGTCTCATTCATGGAAATCCACTGAACCTTACTGACAAGAAGAGGGTTACTCCAGTGCTGGAGGGCTGCCACATCATTTGCTTTGCTGTATGAGTGCTGTTTCCTTCCTTTGAAAGTTTCTTTTGCCAAGCCAGCTGAAAAGCCAGACAGTTATTATTCTGTGCATGTGTTTATTTAGGCTGCCAAGTTAGCTGCTACAGGAGACTTTTTGCAGAAATGAGTGGGATTTGTCACAGGTCATGTAATTTCTGTGCAAGGTGTGGAGACCTTTCTGTGAAAGATACGGGGACTCTGTGCAGGCAGCCCTGGGCCTCACTAACCCTTTCCAAAGGAAAAGAGTAAGTGGGCAGTTTGGAGAGGGAGTTTTGTACAAGTAGATATGCTAGTGTAATGAGTGGGTGGTGGAGCTGCTCCCCCTTTCTTCAGCTGAGAGAGGGTATTTTTATTGTTACTGGAACTGAGACTGAAGAACAGCTTCAGGCCTATCATTCAAGAAGGGGAGTTCTTACTTTCCAAAATTTATTAATTTCTTGATTCAGAAATCTTGCAATAGGTGCTCACAGATTTTCAGCATATTTAGATTCCAGCTGGAACATTATCCTGTTCCTTTCTTAGTGGAGTTCACTTTCAAAGAGAAAATTGCTGTCCCCTGTGCCCATACTGATGCATTAGTATAAGTCAAAGAGCATACTTTGGGCTGTAGGGCTCTCCTTGTTTTCCTCTTTCACCTGTGCATTGATTCTTGTCACCTTAATTTCCTTGCTTTGAAAGCCTGCTCCTGGAAAGCAAGGAGATGCACCACTAGGACAGACAAAGTCAGCAGCAGTCTTCTGTTTGAGGCAGAAAAGTGCAAGTCTCTTCTGACACTTTTGCCTGTTCCAGAGCCTTGGAAAGCTAATAAAAGACTTTAAGACTTGGACCAACCATCTGATCCCCTTGCATTGGAATGGCTTTACCCTGTGCTTCTGTGAGGGTTCTCTCCCCTGGAACATGGGCTGTGTGTTTTGGAGCTGGGCTTCCTGACCTGGTGACGTGTCAAACCACAGCTGCCTGTAGCATCTCCAGCAACCTGTCCTCAGTGAACAGGCAAACAGAATGAAGATCCCTTGCACTGGTATTTAACCCATCAAGGGAAGGAGACAGATGGGGGAAAAGGAGAGAGTTATAACATCCGCCTCTTCCAAAATGCTTTCAAGGAAAGGCAATGCAACAGTATAGAAAATAAAAATCCAGGACTAATATTTAGAAAAAAGATAGAAGGGAAACAGGGTTAGGGTAATGTGATTGGAGAAGACCCGGTGTCAACAGTGGTCTGGGGTATGTTATCAGTCATCTTCAAATGAACGTAATTGGCATGAAACCACACCATGCTGTGGCAAAGCCAGCCATTGCAATTGAAAATTCTATCCTGGCTGAGAAGCAGAAAGCCATGTCCAGAAACCTCTGTGATGACAGATTTTTGTCTGCTGGTAGGCTGAAGGATGAAATCCTCTGCTTGTCAATGTCCTTGGGCAAAGCCATTCAAGCAGTCTAAGGCCCATTAAATATGTCATCTGCTAAATCACTGGTTGGTAGTAAGGGAAAGATCTTTTGGGAGGGATGTTAAAATAAGTAGTGCTGATGGAGAAATATGGGATGAAGGCAACACAAAGGAAATGGTGTATTACAGACAACGTCAGGAGACCTGTTGAGACATAAAATAGAGACTTTGAGCTCCACAATGCACGTGTCATTAGGATTGGATGAACTCTCATACCATTTTAAGAGCAAGTGCTCTGTTCCCCTCCCGTTTTTTTGTGGGGAAAGACCTCTCGACCCACTGGAGTAGTGCAGTGTCCAGAAGCATTTCTGGTTGCAGGACTCCTGCTGCAGGTTGACATCCCAGGGGCATATGACTTGAGGATGAGTGGTCTTGCTCTGATCCTTAATAAGACTGCAACCTTTTCCTCCTTAAGAGGCATTATAACAAAATATCTCCCCTATTTGGGAGCTCCTTTTTTAAAGAATATATAATATCTGAGGCTTACTTTCTTCTGTCAAATTACAATAAAATGGGGGAATGGGTCCAAAAGTAGCAGCAAGGACAGTTAACATGCATATAAACATAGACAATGAATGTAATTACATAAGCCTCATTTCCTAAGCAAACCGAGCTAAAAAAGATTTAATTACTGTTACTTGGCCAAGAGACACATGAAGCAAAAGCTGCTGATGTTTTGATTTTCTGTCTGGGGATTTTTTTTTAATAGTTGTCAATATGATTTATATAGGGCCTAGAATAGCTGTGTACTTTTCAGAACAGTATTCAGACTAGTTCTGGGATACAAGAAGTAACAAGAGTGCACAACAATGAAGTGAAGAAACTGAAATTTGAGCTATCCCAAAAATTCCCACCCCCCAAAATATTTTCACATATAGGATCTTGCACAAAGAGTCTCACTGTTTTATAATGTTGTTTTGGTTTTGTTTTCTCTTTTTTTTTCCTTCCTAAATATAAGCACACAAACCAATTTTTTTAAAAGGGTTTTCCATGAGCTGGAAATACAGATAATATTTTCTTTCAGAAACATGGGCACACATTTTGCAGGAACAAATGATTCGGACAGACCCTGGCAACAGCTTTGTGAACCTGGCATTACTGTCATTTTCACTGCCATGGAACAGGCTGTTTCACTATCAATCACCCAAGAGCCAGAGAGCACCTTTGTCTGGGACAGAGCTGCTAGGCTCCCAGGCATGTACCCTGGACCACCCTTGTAGCCATAATATTTTATGTGATGACAGAAGCCTGGAAGAACTTGGGGGAGCCATAGGCTCTGGAGGATTCAGAGCTACTGCAGGCAGTTGTGTGGTATGTTGACACAATATTTTAATGCCTTAAAGCCTTCCCAGAAAATAAAGCAGCACAAAACTATGAATGGTAGGTCTGTAGATGTATTTCAGATTTTATCTGTTTCTGAAATAAGGTATTGAATAATTGGATCTTGATACTTATTGGTTAACTACAGGCAAATCCATGAACCTAAGGGCTAAGGAATAGTGCACCCCAAACAAAATTGAGATGCATGAGAGAAGCACAGCTGATATATTTTTCTATCAGGAAAAACAATCAGTGAGCTGGGTTCTTCAATTCTACCTCCACCACAACTCCTCAATTTTAGGGAATTAATTGATCATCAGAGATTTAGATCATGATTAGCATCTGAGACCAGAACTTGCAAAATAAACTCATGGGAGTCTCAGAATTTACCCTGTTGCGTACTGTAAGATACTGAGATTTACAGACACTGTGGGAATCTGGGGAGAACAGTAAAAGAGTATGAGTGCTTAGAAGCTTTAGCAAGAATATTTTAGCCAAGCTAAAGTAAAGATAACCAAAATAAATTTCATGTGCTTGAAATAACATACCTGGATAAGAGATTAAGGCATTGAGACACACAGACATGTCACAGAAAGATCAGTGTAACCAATACACCCACCTCAGAAGGTGACATAGGGACATGAAAGATACTTGGACTGGTATAATACACAGGAGTATCAGCTAATTTCCATCAGCAGTGTCCTGAGAGCAAATGAGATACAAATACTGAGGTGAGGGGGAGGCAATAAACAGACAAGCAACTGTCCTGAGATATTTAGAAAGTAAGAGACAAACCAAGACATTAATAAATGTTTCCAGAGAAGTGGAAGGCCAAATTCAGTGAATGCACTATGAATGTATTCACCAATTCATCATAACACTGTTGCTGATGTTTAAATGAAAAAAGGTCACAGCTTCCACTAATTTGTGTCTGACTATAAATAAGCCAAAATCAACAATGTGTCCTGTTCATCTGAAAACTCATTCCATCAGATAATTTTTGATGAGCCAGTATTATGATCAGAGAGATTACATCTTAGTCATGATCTTTTCAGGAACCGGGGTTTTTTGTAAGCATGAGACAGAAAAAAAGTATTTTAACATTTGTCTTTGGTTGCCAAATCTTACATGCTTTGCCAATAAGGTACAAACAAGTCCTACAGAGCTAACACTGGAAAACTAGTAAAATATTACAAAAAAAATAGAAATATCTTGGTTGCTTTACTTTACAGAGCTAGAAATCTTATTTTTTGTGAATTTTAGTGTGTGTGCAAATGACTATAAAGGTGTGTAATTGATAATAAATCTACATACAGAAATATAATAACTACATTAACAACCAGATAACACTAATTTATTTTTAAATAGACTGAAAACCCCCCTGATTAGAATAAATTAGCCATAAATAACTGATTTTGGTTTTCCAGTGTCAGTTCACATGTAAAGTTACATTGTGATGCAAAGCAGAGATATTAGTCCTTCATAAAAAAATATGTTTCATTTCAACAGCAACAGCCCTATTCCCCATTTAATTTAAAAGCTCACTCTGCTTAATCTCAGTCTTAATGAAATTTTCTGTTTAGTTTTGAATTTATGCTGTAAATTGTTTTATTCTATGAAATGGCAATACTCTAGCAAATCTCTGTGTTTTCAATTTGGAGTGTTCTGCTGTTTTACCTTTTGCTACTTATTCCTGATATGTTCTGAGAAGATCTATATAAAACTCATAATAATCTTGTACGGAAGTCTAATTCATAACCTGCTTCCATTAATGCTGTGTTGACTGAGAATAGCATATTTCTGATGGCTTTTGTAAAGCCATGGGCTTTGCCGATGCAGCTTCTGTGAAGCCTGTAATGGGTTTCATGGCAATTTGGAAAAAACATTGTCAATAGCTAAATTTTCATTTTCATGGGTCTGAAAATGCACAGTTCAGGCTAGTCACAAACTCCATGGACTATGTAAACTAAATATCTAGCTACAATGATTTTTGTAAATGAAATTGGATAGAAAATTTCTATATGTGGGACAGTGTGGATAAATTGTAGAGTGTTTCTAACCCAAGAAGTTGGACACTGATAAACAGATGCACGCCAATACTCCTGAGGATTTCATTTTAAGAGCTACCTTCAAGTTGTGAATTCAAATTTTTCTATCTATACCTTATTATTATTACTATTATTTTTATTATTTTACAAAGTCTTCCTATCCATCTTCAGAAGTGCTGTCAATAGATACACCTCTTTTAACTGCACTCAACATACACATACTGATTATGGAGTAGCACTTGGAAGAGAAGGATTAAGCATGTTTAGCGTAATCCTTAAATACTCTCAGACACACAAGAGAAACAAAATGAGTTCTCAGTGTTGGAAAACCCTTCATATCAAGTGTTCAAATAAAAAGATTATATAACTTGTCAATGAAGGGAAGAAATCTGTAATTAAATTATGTTCTCTCTATTCGTCCCCAACTACATGGACTAAAAAACTTCACAGGCGTACTTTCTTTCATTTCCTGAGCTATTTAAGGTTGTTTTGTTTACTTTACTTGAGCTCTGAGTCTTCACCAGAATCTCTGCTTTTTCATTATATATTTTCAGATGAGCCAAAACACATTTTCTCAGCACTTTGCCTAACAAAGCAATGCATGAAATAAACAATGTTATCTTTTCCATCAGGATAGTCTTAAAGGAAATCTTAGTAGTCCTACATGCAGGATACAGTTAATTACTGTAATTAAATGGGTAAAGACAGGATTATTTTATCTTGTAATATCCAGTACAGGTGAAGATGATACTGAACATTTATAGGCTACTTTTAATCCAAAACACATACATTTGTGTTAAAGAACTTTGATGGAATTTACTTCATTTAACTTACATAGCTATTTTGCCCCTAATTTTGAGATGGCCTAAATAGTAAGCAAGAAAAAAAAAGACACTATAAAGGCCTTTAGAGAATGATATTCAGCTCCCACTGGGGTGTTTGAAATCAGCTGACCAGCATCTTTAGTCTGATGGACTGCTGTCCATCCCAGTCATAAGAAATTTAAGTACTTGCATTGTCACTATGACATTGGCATGACAGAAGGGCATTGTCACTAAGCATCTTCAATAAAAGTGCAGTTTAAATGAACAAAAAAGGAAGATTGTGTTCTGGCTATAGAGAATGTCAGCAGATCAAAGAATTTAATATTTGACAGATATTGCTTTAATAAACTGAGGTTCATGTTCTACTTTGAATATTTTATAGCACTGATTTCTAAATTGTCCAAAGTAAGCCCAGACAGGTTTGTCTTTAAATTCTCATGCTAGGAGCTTTGACTTCCTCTGGTTTATCCAAATATTTTTCATCTGCTCTATCGTAATAATGCTGTCGTCTTCTTTTACATAAGGCTGAATTAAGAGCCAACTGCTATTGTGAGTGATTGACATCACCTACATCCACCTGAGATGCTACTTCAGTATGCAGTCACCCAGACTTTGCACATCTCAGCAAAAATTCTAGGAAGCACCTCAAAATTTGCCCTCAGCATATCCAGCATAAAATTCATGTTTATATGGACATGAGAAAATCTTACATACAGCTTGAGGTTCTTCAGTAATCAGTTATAAACTAAAAAGAAGTTGCTATTTCTCTTCTCACTTGAGCTCATGTAGTCAGCCACACACAATATTTTAGCTGCTATAATATTCATTTTGAGTTGTTTGTTTTCTATTAGAGAACTCAATGTACATATTTAGCATTACAATAACTAGTCTGATCTCTCAACAGAAGTACATAGTTCTTCAGTTCTCAGCATTATTCAGTTGTTGTAGGGCACGTGTAAAAGAAGGGAGATAATGAGATGATGAGATATGAGATGAGATAATGAGACGAGGCTGCCATCTCTTTGAATCTCACCCTAAATCCTATGGAGCACAGAAAGTGCTCAGGTGAAGCCTCCCATGTCTATGCACAGCTGACCATGGTGTATAAGACCTAGGGCAGGACAAAGCAGCAGCACAGGATTCCAGCAGATTCTTAAGTGCCACCTCTTTGCCATACATTTCTGAAAATTTCCTTCTACTGAGAATCACCATCTGCAGTCTTGCAGCCAATAAAAATGTGAGACTTGAAATACATTATCAAAATTTTTCAGAACCACATTATGAATAGTCTATTCTTTGTCTATAAAGACACATTTGTGAAGCAACACCAGTTCATTATCAAATTGCTATGTTAGCTATGAAAAATAAGTAGAAAGATCTAGAAAATGAAATTCTGTCTCTTACTTGCATATTTGTTTATAAGAAGAACATTTTTAAATACATGGAGAATAGAACAAGTACATATTTCAGAATCATTCCGATCCGAAGAGAACTTGAGTTAGGAAAGCTGCTTTCTGGACTTTCATTCTTCTCTGCAAATGGTTGGTATTGCAGAAAACTGGAAAATCTTTGCACTGTTCCATTCATGAAAGAACAGGAGGTGGGGGTGAAGTATCCATTCCATAAAAAGCATGAATAAGACTGCACATGCCTAAGCAAAATTTCTCTGTCCTCAGTACTCTGATCTGTGCAAGAATTCTAGCTTTAGAGAAGATACAATTTATATCCAACAAGCTAGAGGTAAAATCAGCCCATTTACTGTTAATGTTGTCAGGCATGGGTATGAAATATGGCTAATCAGAAGAATCTGAACATTTATCAGGTGTTCTAGTTACCAGTGAATTAATTTGTGAAAGAATCTGCTGGCCAGAACAATCCAAGCAATTGTTGCATGAGGCTTCTGTAAATTGCCTTCCAAATTAAACTGTTAGAAAGCAGTAAAAATAAGTATGCACATAAAAATGCATAGTAAAACATCAATACAGCCTATAAGATGAGACTGCTTTTTCAGTTTTAGTTTTGGTGTATTTTTTTCCAGAAAAGATTAAGGCATTTGCAAAACAATAGAAAAGTGGAATTATAGGGATAATATATGATAAAACCAACCATTTTCCAAAACCAAATACTACATGGTACCACTTGCAAATGAGTCAAAATGGAAATTGTTTGGTGAGCACAAGGATAGAGCACAAAGGTATGATGATACAACAGGATTGCCTTAGTTTCTTAAGGTAATAATAGAATAGACTATTCTTTAAGATCTGAAACTTGGAACAGGGAGTTTTTACTGCTAGGGCTGTGTGTGACAAAATCTTAGCACCCTCGTGTGATGTGCATCTGTTAGATTTTAAAAGATAGTGAATAAATGGAAAAGCCAGATCTCAAAATATCATCAAGGGAAAACCTCTCTCTTTTCAGTCCACTTATGTTCATTTCTCTCTGCCTTCTTTCCTTCCTCATTTTCACCTTTCTATTCTCTTCTCTTTTCTCTGAGTCAAAATTTTAATTTGTCTGTAAGTAGCAAGAAAATTATTACTTCCTACAAAAGCTGGTTCACAGAAAATCCTTGTTTTGGGAACGATTTCTGTGACAGCAACACTTCTCTTTTCCTTCTTTCTGTTTTGAAGGCACAAGAGAAGGATTGGTACCCCAAGTTCCTCCCAAAAGCTAAGCTACCATGCAATGTATCAGTAATGATCAGTAAATCAGGGTTCTACACTTCTTTTGAATAGAGTCCCAGGTAAGGGATAATTAATCATTATTCTTAATGATAGTGACTGGATCCTCTAGCTCAGTAATATTAAAGTAAATTTTTTGGTAGAAAAACTATCTTAAATGGGATATGTGTCCTTTAACTTCAGGGCAGTATCAGATCCATTAATCTGCAGCCATGGTGATGTTGGTTGATTTCTTTTTCATGAGCTAATGAACTGTTAATAAGGTGTCAATTACTTATGCAAGCAAACAGGGCAAAGAATAACATTTCTAATTGCTGTAGTTATCACCTAAGTGCAATTATCTACTACTGCTGAAATAAATCACTTCTGGATTAAAAGCTATCTTTACAGCATTCACATTTATCTTTTTTCATTATTATTGCCATAGCTTCTTTTTAAAGTACCTCATCCTTTTTTCTTTTCTTTTCTTTTCTTTTCTTTTCTTTTCTTTTCTTTTCTTTTCTTTTCTTTTCTTTTCTTTTCTTTTCTTTTCTTTTCTTTTCTTTTCTTTTCTTTTCTCCTTTCCTTTCCTTTCCTTTCCTTTCCTTTCCTTTCCTTTCCTTTCCTTTCCTTTCCTTTCCTTTCCTTTCCTTTCCTTTCCTTTCCTTTCCGTCACCTTCATTAGTGGACAGAGAGAACTCAATATGCATTAAATTATGAGTATTTTTCTCCATAGATCTTAAGTAAACTATTAAGAGTCTCCATTCACTTTCCCTACTTCTGCTTCAATCTACTCAGAAGGTTTCCTCCTGGAGAGACATAATGAATTGTTTGTATACCCTATTTTTTGTTTTATTTTAAACTAATTGAACTGAAACTTTGGCCTTTCTGCCATCTAGATGCGCTTCATAAGTGCATGCTATCATAAAATCTAAGGTAATAGCAATTTTAATAGGAGAACTTCCAGGATTCTCCTACTTTAAAATCCTTCTGAGAATAAACATCATACAGGAACAGATCACTGAAAAACCTCTTCCGCCAAACACCAAGAAGTTTGGATTAAAATTCAGTTTGCTTGCCAACAAAGAAGCAATTATAAGGATGGCTAACAAGAAAAAAAAGTCCAGGCAGATCTTGTGGAAGCATATGATTTGTCATTCACAACATAGCCGCAGATAAAGCTGCATTTGTGGACTTCATTATCCTCTGCTGACCCAGGCTGTGTTGACAGAGGTCTCCCAATTAGCCTGAAGGAGAGTTAACAAGGTAGCATTCAAGGAGGCAAAGCGTTTCTGGCTGTAAGGTGTAAAGGACTGCTTATTCCTTGCCTCTAATTGGAACAGAGCATCCTCCCTCTCCTGACCACCTTCACCAGCAACAGCTGAATCTACAACACTGCCTCCATGCCCATGGTGTAAACTCCAACCACTTACTGACGGCAGCAGCTCATTTTTCAGATCACATTTCCCCCTGACTTTAAGTCTATATGTAATACCCATGGAAAAGCGAAAGATTCCCAGAATCCAGCTACATCTTTCAAATACATACTCCTGTCACAAGCACCAGCTCCTGGAAGATAATTAAGAGAACCAATCCTTTCTTTTGTGCTTCCCCCACATTTTCAGCTTTGCTGCTGCTTTCCTTAACTCCTCATCGCATACTCTGAGCACACAAATTTTTGCAAGCCTAGGAAGGAGCCTAATTGCATTATTCCTCCTGATATAAGCTGGGTCTACCTCTGTTACACATGAATGAAAAGCGTGGAGAACCAGCAGTAAAATAAATGTATTTCACAAAGTGGGTAAAGTCTGTTTGAAGACATGAAAGAGGTTATTCATTTTTTCTATGCCTCTCTGTCTTTTCAGGTCTTGTATACTTTTCTATGGAAAATTTTTTACCTTTCGAAGTGTTCTGTGTCCTTTTTGACATGACCTCTTTTTGGCTATTATTCCAGCTCTATTCACTTCCTAAAACAGACTCATTATCACACAAAAGAAAGTGAAGCAAAGATACGAGGCACTGATCTAAGATGCCCAGTCCAGCGTTGGGGAAATCAAGGTTAGAGGCATTATGCACTAACAGGCATCAGTGGTCATATTACAAAAGTTGGACATTTTTCCATCAGTGTTGATTCATGTAGCAGACATGCTTCAGGGCCACTTGATACCAATTCTCATGGCTAACTTATGGTTGCAATTCCTCTTATCCAGCCTGGTGATATTTTTGGCCTTGACCATTTTTTCAGCACTTTGTTGGAGCCTTCTGCACAAATCAGTCTCCCTAGAAAGTGAAGCAGTATGAACATGAATATTACATGGATATTTTCTCCTGAGTATTACTTACTTAAAGGAATAATTAAATTTGTTCTTGATCTGATTTTTCAAAAACATGTCGTACCATCTTACTAAACGCCAGATGAGCAGGGTGGTCTCTAAAAGTTGTTGATATGGTATATAAAAGCTGCCTACAAAACAACCTTTGGTCCAGAAAGTAGGAGAATTTAATCAAGCAAATTGATGGGAGGGAAAATGAAGCTGTTGACACAGACTTTGGCTGAGAAGATCCTGAGTTGCATGTTGCCAGAACTCAGATGGCTGTAAGACAGAACACACACTTGGTTGTCTTCTTCCCATGCCGTCACCCTTGCTGTCTTGCTAGCACCTGCTGGAAAGCCTCCAGGACCTCCTGGAGGCTTGCCCCACTGCAGTATGAATATTTTTACATAACCTAAAGCAACTTGGCAGGGTAAATGCACTTGACAGAAATTTGTTCAGTGTGAATGGCTTGAAGCCACAAGGCCAAAAATTTAAAGTAATTTGCTGTCATTTGTCATGCTGGGAAAGTGAAAGGAAGCTGAATAACAGAGCTTGCATTTTCTTGTGGAAGTACTGAAATCTCCAGTACTGATATTTTCTAAAATGAAATATTTAAAGGGCTAGAAACAATTAGGCTGTGTACAAGAAATACTGAATATCACCAAAAGAAGAACCATCATTAACAGTCCATTCTGTAAGTTAAATGAATCCTAAGAGTGATATACTGTCCAAAGGGATGTGTTACTCCTCTATAAAAGTTATTATTCTTTTAAATAATTAAAAAAGGAAGTCAGTCACCTGGCACCAGAGCAGAACATAATAGTAGTTATTTACAGGTTGAAACAACTCCCATTGAATCTCTAGTACTTCTCTCTTTTGATGTAAGCAACCAAATCATTGTAAGAGCAGATGTCAGCGACTGTGGACTAAGGAGCTATTGAAATGTCATGATGGTCTCCTGAGGTAGTTGCTTATGATTTAATGATGATGAATAATACTGAAAGCAGGTACTTTGAAACTGAATTTTGGCCCTCCTTAGTCAAAAACACAGGAAAAGTCTTGAAGGATGAGAGTCTCATGAACTTGTTCCTGACTACGTGTTGTTCTTGTCAGGACAAACAGCTATGCTTTGGTTAATATGATAGCAAGCTTTCAAGCATACTGACAGTGTTTTTTTTTTTTTTTTTTTTTTTTTTTTTTTTTTTTTGGGGTGGTTATGGGATGAAAAGAAAGTAAAAAAAATCAGGAAGAAATTGAATTCAAGATTAACCGGCACAACCTTTTCAGAGAAATTTGGGGAAAATATGTGAAGTTTGTTTTGGATTACTTTAAAATATTGTATTAAAAAACTAAACCTTTGTTACTTGCAACATATTTGAAACACTTTTTTACTTGCAATGACTGTAGTGAAATTTATCTGAGAAAAGGGACTCCATCTACTTCTGGCAACAAAACCTGCAAATTAACACTTGGGGCCACAAGTTCTGCTGAGGGAGCTGGTGCAACAGGACAAGGGTTTCCCTTCTCTGCATTAGGAGGCAAATCAGGAGACAGGATTAGGGCCCAGACCCTAGGGCAGCCCCTGACACTGTGTTTGGGGAAGGGCTGGCTCTGCTGCCACCACTCCTCATGAGGGCAGGGCAGCCACAGCGCAGCAACGGGGGCCATCCGATGCCTCTTCCTTCCTGAACTGCAGGGAGAAGATATCAGTCTCCATGGATGAAGCAAACATGAGAAGGCTCCTGAGGAAAAATGTATGGCTTTCCATTAGAGGGAGACATTATTCAGTCAGAAATGGAATCATTCAGGTTGGAAAAGACCTCTAAGAACATTCAACCATTAACCTAGCTCTGCCAGGTCCACTCCTAAACCATGTCTCCAAGTGCCAGATCTACATATCGTCACAACTTCAGGGATGGTGATTCAACCATTGCCCTGGGCAGCCTATTCCAGTGCTTGAAAATCTTTTTCATTAATACATTTTCCCTAATATTCAATCTAACACCACCGCCACCCCCACCCCGTGCAACTTGAGGCCATTTCCTCATCTTGTTGTTTGTTACTTGGAAGAGGAAGAAATGTGATCAGAGGGCTCAGTCAAATAGGAGCCAGACTTGAGAAGATTTCAGATCATTCAGGGCTATGGCTTGGAGGCTCTGCAAAGCTTGACTTCTTTCACTGTATTGCCATATCCTCTGACATAATCTGCCAGCCAAAAAAAATTAACCTTTAGGTCATTCTCACAGACTTGCACAGCAGAATTGGCAGTGAAATCTATTTGGCAGCAAGAGTTCTCACAGAGAACAGTATTTGTTACTCAGTTGGGTCCTTCACAGGTTATTTCTTTATTTACATTGATGGGAAATATACACGTGTGACATTTTGAATTAACACATAGTTATTTTTTAGTCATTTTTTAGATTAGAACTGAGGGACTTGTGGGTACTCTTCTTGCTGTGTTAGTGAGAGGGATAAATGAGGCCATGCACACCTTACAGAAGTACCCCGGCAGGGTGGAGTCTTAAACAAGATTAAAAAGACACTCATAGGAGGAAAACATCAAGGAAATAGCACCATGACCAGAGAGGTTATTTTGCAATGCAAATATAAAATGTATCAGTTTTCAATGGGGAAAAAGAAATTACTGATGAGACAATTATATTAACCATCTATTGTTGTTGTTAGGCTTTTAATTTGCCTTGTAATCTACAGCTACTGTATTAATTAGATGAATAAATATTGATTGGATTATTCATTAGAGAACAATATAATTTTAACTACCATGGGTGTGCTGCTGTTTTCTAGATGGTTTGTTATTATGGGATTGGACTGGTTGAAGATTTGTTGTTGGACATCTATTGGAAAATGCCATTCTCTAACAAAAGGGAAACTAACAATTGGCATAAGGATTAATTATGACCACTGCTAAACTGATAAAGACTTTCAGAAGCTACTTCAGCAGTAGAGATCAGGTGGCACCTCATTAATTACCCCAGACCTCGGAAAAATATGGTAGCATAATGACTTTAAAATTCCCACGCTAATTAAAATTTTGCTTTCTTTTGCACTGTTATATTTCTTTCAGAAGTACAGTAGTACACCCCGCATTAGAACTATTGCAACTTTTAAAACAATTTGTCTGTTTCAATTGTTCATATCTTACACTGAGAGACTCCCCTTTTTTTTTTCTTTTTTTTTTCATTTCATTGGTTTGCACAGCTTCTTCAGAGCTTTTGTAAAGCAGTATACTACTGTGTCTGGACCTCCAATTAGTACAGTCAACTGCACCTCTGAAGAGATCTCCTTCTGATAGAACGAATAATATTTTTTCCATTGTTAAAAATCCATGATTGTGCAAAATCACAGGTTTGCTAGTATTATGACTCTATTTTTGTGTGCCATACAACTCTAACTGAATTATACCACTTAACTCACTGACAAAGCATCAGAACAGAAATTTAGGCGTTCTCAAACAGCACTGAAACAGTGAATAGATAATACTTTGCAGAACCTTTTTTTATGAAATGCAAAATATTCATATGTGTATATATATACATTAATTTCTAGATGGCTATCCTAAAGAGGAAATGATTTACAGATGGAGGAAAAACTCAGTGGAGGCTGCTGACCAGAAATCTTGGAGACTCTATCAGTTTGACTTTATGGGTCTCAGAAATACTTCAGAAATTGTGAAAACCTCTGCAGGTAAGAATGATACAAATGGTAGTCATTTTTCTGGAAATCCAATTATTTAAAAATATTTATCCCTGTTTTGCTTTCATTCAAGTATAAATTGATTTTAACATGTTCCAATGGTCATATTAGAACCTGTAAAATTCAGACCTCAAAAATATTGAATTTATCTTGATTTTTTATAATCTCTACTCTTCTGGTGACTTCACAAACTTAGAAATAAATCTTTACTTGATATAGCTGTTTGCTATAGACTTGAAGTTACTGTATGATTCTCATTCCTCATTATTAGGCCACTCCTGCACTGAATCTATCTCCAGATTTTGAGCATAATGGTAGGTTAGTGAAATTGGACACTTTCTGTACAATCATTCAGCCAATGGTTTAGTACTTTTCTTAATATTTCAAAGGCACTTTCTTTCTCAGCTGATAAATGCCTTTGCTAGTGACCTTACCAATTAATTACAATTAAAATCTAATGATGCCCATTCTATTTCTTCAGAAATCTTTCTGTTTCTTATAATAACACAGTAATACAGAAGAACAAAATATGTTTAAATAGAATACATTATTTGAACTGGATAAATTGTGGTCACACCATGTCTAAACTTTATACATGACTGTAGTAAGCTCTACGATTACCATTTGGTACGTCTTCTCACAGCTGCTGAGGCTATCTGCTAGAAGTTACCTTCTGCTTAACAGGTGGTGAATTTTTGAAAAAATCTAATTTTATTATTTTTTAAAAGGTAAAGAAAGCTGAACTATTCTTTTGAAAACACTATGAATAACAGTAATGATAAAAAAGTTATAAATCTGTGACACTACTGCTGTTCATCCTGGCCCACTCACTAACATCAGCAATGAATTCTTAGAACTGGATAGCAATTTTTGTAATGAAGAGTCACTAAAACTTTAGTGAATATTTTAAGCGGTTTAGCAGAACAAAATGTTGCAACCAGCACACACATGAAAGTTCTCTTTTGTTATGGATACAAAGCCTTTTCATTTGCAAGTTTCTCAGGAATGTAGATTTCCCATAAATTGAATCAGGTACAAAATACCAAATCATTAAAGTACCTATGCATGTGGTTTAACCCCAGCTGGCAGCTTAACCGCATACAGCCCCTCGGTCACTTTCCCTGGTGGGATGGGGGAGAGAATTGGCAGTGTAAAAGCAAGGAAATTCATGGGTTGAGATAAAGATAGTTTAATAGGGAAAGGAAAAGCCGTGCTCTCAGGCAAAGCAAAATAAGGAATTAATTCACTGCTTCCCATGGGCAGGCAGGTGTTCAGCCTTCTCCAGGAAAGCAGGGAGGTTAGATGATGTTCAAAGTCCTCTTCCAATCCAAACCATTCTATGATTCCATGAAAAAGAATTACCAAGTCATTATTAATGTAACAACAGTGTCTTGATAAACCAATCAAACTCTTCCTCTGCCAGGACAAAAACATTTTTATAGAGGTCTTATTTAAATAAGTGAATGTATAATGTGGAGCAAAGAAACACCTATTTCCTATGTTTTTTTTAGTATGTGCCCAGTTCTTATGAAGATGAGTGAGTTGGCACAATATTTTTTGTATAATTGCTGTTGCTGTTGCTGCTTACCTATGTTTGTGAGTGCACAATCCAACAGCAGTGTTGAACTCAAGTTACTGGAACCATGTGATATTTCTATTCTACTATAGGTACCACAGTGACAGAAAGTTGTTGACAAACTGGAGCTTATTCAAATACTGAAAAAAACCACCAAACCCCAAAAAGCCCTGTCAGGAAATTGTGGAAGCTAATTTGGAGGAAACAATGTAAGATGTGTGTGTCAGATTGTCATCTGGTGTTATTAGGTTAGAAAAATGGGTTGTGCATTTCACCAGATATCTTAGAAGGGTGTCAACAAACATGTGAGAGATGTGAAAAATAAATCCCCGTGTTTGCACACAGACCTGAGTTTGCAGAAAATAGACCATATTTTGGTACTCTATAGTTCAAGGTAATTTCAAAGGCCAGATTTACTGAATGTCAACAATATTTACTGTCAACATCAAACCCAGGGCCAGGACTTCAGAAGAAACAGGTACATTGGAAAACCTCCAGTATGTGCCATGCTACAGCATAAGGAGTCCCAAAATAGAGGGAAGGGGGCAGGACACAGTGCACCTGGGACAGTGCAATATGTGTCTGACAAAATTTGAGGTAATTTTGTGACTACCTGCTGTGTCTAAATACATGTGAACAAATAGGATAAAGAGGCATCTGTACTCTGGTACATGAAGTATTTACTGAAGTAAAGCCCTAGCCAAGAAGTTTGAGAATTAGGGAACCCACAAAGCTGCTGTTTCCTACTGTTTGGACAATCTGTGATAAAGAGAGGTGGCAGCTGCTTTTTACAGGTGTTACATCTCCTTTAGAGCAATGCCACAGAGGGCTGCAGGTGGTCAAAAAAGAGATGTCAGGTTCTGCCATGGAAGATCTGTGGCAATTTTACACTCAAGCTGCCTGGAGTGGGAGACTGGCCTTAGGCTGCCCCTAGGACACCACGTGTGTAGGGCACACCTTGAATTTATGCTGCTCCCCAGAGAGAGCAGTTCCCACACTACGCCCTGGTCTCTCTGGGGCCCCTCTGAACCATGTGGAAGCCCATAATGGCCCCAGCAGCCTCCACCCCTCTGCAGACTCAGGACAGAAATGAAGAGCAGCATTGTTCAGAGTGCTGCACAGGGCATCGTTCTGACTAATAAGGTGGAATTAGGGAAAGGGAAGCAGGCTGGATACCAACAGCAGCTTTCTGAAAAAAAGGTACTAAACTTCATCTCTTCCTCCCAAGGGAAATTATGGAAACTACTGTTGCAGAGGGCATTTATAAGCAGACTAGGCATAGCATAAGAAAATCTACTGCAGGGACCAGTCCTACACTAACAAGAGATGGATTCAAAACCCTAACTTCCTTTTTGCTTCTGGCTTACACCTTTCTGCTTGTTTATGACACTATTACTTCTCACTAAATTACATCTATATCATATGAGAGCTGTTGCTGTTCCTATGTCCAGCTTGGGGATCTCTTTTAGCTCCTCTTCAGCCACGTTCTGGGTATAATGAAGAGAGGTCACACTGACAACATGGCAAATTGTTGCTGTTCTTCTCCATTTGCATTAAGTCCTTTCTTGGTAGTCATTTTCATGACAGAATTATTAGATTTAAAACTCGGCAGTGTTCTGCTGTTTGATTTTTTTCAGTCTTTCCAAACCTTTTTCAGACATTTAAATAACCTTTATGTTAATCCATGACAATTTCAGAGGTACATGAGCAAGAAGCTAGCTGTCACAGAGTATATTTCAGAAATCTAAGCAAGTGAGAAATGTCATCTTTTGCACTGAACCAGCAGTGGCTTAAATTACTGACACAGTGGTGTACTTTGCTCTTTTTTTACAATAGTCTGGCAGCCAGAAAAAGTTTTCATTGCCACCTGGAAGAAGTGTATGGCTTTCTCCTGAGATTTTATTTTTTTTTTAATTTCATGCTAAGATACAAACACCAAAAAAACCCCAAAACAAAACAAACAAAAAAAAAAGCCCCACAAAAACCCCCAAAAACAAAACAAAAAAACCCACAACAAAACAAAACAAAACAAAAAACTTACTGCAAACAGTGATTACATGCAATAAACAGCAGAAATCACTGTGCTGGTGGTATGGTCATGAACCTTTACCTGAAATGCTGAGAAGTTTCCCACTGTCAGGCGATACCAAATTAATTCTCAAGTACTGAAAAATTCCCCTGTTGCCATCTGGCAAGATACTCAGATACTATAGCAAGAGCACTTCTCTTGCTACAATGTCAAATAAGGCTGACAGAGCTAATTAAAGTACAGGGAGTACAAAGCCACCTGTGAAAAGAAAGGACAAACTCCATGTACAGAAAAAATGGGCAGATTTTAAAACTGCAAGTCAGCCAATGGAAAGGTGACCAGGACAACAGGAGAGAGAAGAATGTCATCTTTAAAAGCACTCTGTGTGTTTGTAGTAAACTTCAGGTTTCTGAGTCCTAGACATTCCAAATACACTTGAGGGGAGTGGCAGGGTGGGGCACAGGAGGGGAACAAAAACAAAGACCAAGAAAAGCCCACAGCAGAATCATTAAGGACTCCACAATTAAAGCTCATGGAGTGAGTTGTAGTGTTGCTTGCACTTTTCTGCTGACATCGCCCTCATAAAGTCCATTCATTCTTTTTAAACTGCTTATTTTCTCGCACTGTTAGGTAACTACAAAGACATTGTAGCTACTGAATCCTATTTTCACATACTTAAAAACTTCTTTGCATCATACAAGTGTTGTTTGTGTTCTTCCTCAGATCCTTTTAGCCTGAGAGATTTTTTGCAGTTCAAAGTGTTGCATAAATAATTTCAACATAATTCATCAGAAATAGAAAACACCAATAAAAGCATCCAATTAAAAAAAAAATAGTTGATTATTACATAATATAATAATATATATAATTTCTAATTATATCATTATATTATAATAATAATAATATATAATGAAAATTAAATATATAGAACCAGACAGAAAGCACCATTTAATACATTCTGAATTATTCCAAACATCAATACTCAAACTCAATAAATAGCCATAACAACTGCCATAAGAAGGTACACCTTTGTTCACATGCCATGGATGGGTGATGATTAGTGGAGTCTGCCTATCATAAAACTTCTAAATCGTGCTTTATGTTTTGAAATTGCTGTTTCATAAAGTACTTCAGCTTAAATGATGCTCTCAGCTGTGTCACTCGCTGCAAATCAAGGTTGATCTCTGTCACAGATAAAGCTCTTTTGGGCCATGCCAATAACACCACCAACTAAAGCACGTATTCTTTTGCAGCGTACTCAGTAAATAATAAGTACAAAACAAAGCAAACTTGTCTTTCAAGAAAATGCAAGGATCTATATACATATATAGCTACTGGCAGAAGAAGGAAGGAACAGACATGCTTTTACAGGGATGCCAAATTTCTGTAGGAGAGCCCCCATCAAGTCAAATGTGTTCTTGCAGCACAGAACACCAGCTGTACCTGGGTTCCATCAAAAGCAGCATGACCAGCATGTTGAGTGCCCTCTGCTCCACTCTAGTGAGAAGCCTATACATGGAATATTGGGCCCAGCACTGGGGCCCTCAGCATGATAAGGACATGGACCTGTTGGAATGAGTCCAGAGGAGGGTCATGAAGATGATCAGAGGGATGGAGCTTCTCTCATGTGAAGACAAGCTGAGAGGGTTCAGCCTGCAGAAGAGAAGGCTCCGGGGAGACCTTCTAGCAGCCATGCAGTGCTGGAATGGGGATGATAAGAGAGCTGAAGAGGGACTTTTCACAAAGGCCTGTCATGACAGAACAAGGGGAGATGGCTTCAAACTGAAAGAGAGTAGTTTTAGACTAGATACTAGGAAGAAATTCTTTACTGGACAGGCACTAGAACAGGTTTCCCAGAGAAGCTGTGGATATCCCATCCCTGGAAGTGGTCAAGGTCAGACTGAATGGGGCTTTGAGCAGTCTGGTCTAGTGGAAGGTGTCCATACCCATGGTACAAGGCATGATACGAGATGATCTTCAAAGTCCCTTCCAACCCAAACCATTCTGTGACTCTGATTCTGTGGGTGAATCTGAGACTGACATTAGCTGATGCTCTTTGACTTTGTCTGAAGTCAACACACTCCCAGAGATTTATCCAGAGGAAATGGTGCTCATGACTAGCTCTTCTACTAGGTAAGCAAAGAACAGCTGACTCGAGAAAGCATTTCGAAATGGTCACCTTTGCTTACTATTTACTGTCAAATGCCCCCAGATCACTCAGCTGTAGGCACAGAGAGTCCACAGGAATTTCCCACACAAGGTGAGCCAGATTGACCAGTGCCAGTCCAGGGCTAGGCAGCAGTCCTGTCATCATCCCTTAGGTCCATATTGATAGGGCAGGACCACCACCCATCCCAACCATCAGACTGGCAAGAAAAGGCCAGGATCAGCAGCAGGCAGCTGAACCCCTCAGCTGAAGGAAGAGCTTGCAAAAGGGGTGGCAAAGAAGGATGGTCAGAAGCTTGTCAAAGCAACTGGAGCCTCTTGGTGCACTTATAGTCTTGACAATAAGTGGAAAAAAATGCACAAGAGGCCACAGTGACTGAATGTGATTGTGCCCATGCATATTTCTTTTTAATGATCTGATTCAGTGATAACCTCATGTGCCAGCGAACTCATCTGAAGATATTTATTTAATGAATATCTATAAAACTTACGGGTTTCAAAGTCATTGACATTTTTAATGTCCCACTGAGTCCTGATGACACATCAGAGAGCTCTGTCATCTCTGTTCTTCCCAGGACAAATGTGAATTTGAGGATTTTTTTTCCCCAAATGCTAAATTCATTGGGATCAAGATGACACTGCCTCAGCTGACTGTGCTGCACAGACTGTCTTTAACCACATGGCATCCTGAAACAGACAGGTGGAGAGTCACAAAAATACAATGCACCATTTTAAAAGAGTGCTATTCTCACTTATGTGGCATTGCAGGAGCTTTGCCTCTTTCCCATTGTCACAATGTCCTGATTCCAGACAGGACAGGGTTAATTTTCTGCAGTGGCCAGGAGGGGCATGGCCAGGGCGTGGATGTTATTCTATACTGCCTTCACTGGGAGTGGAGGGAAAAGGATTCCAATCACATCCAGAATGTTTATACAGTTTAAGATTACTTTGTGTGCGGCACCAAATATACACCTGGATTTGAGATGACTCTCATTCTTTGGCTGCTTTCAGAGGAACAGAATAATACTGTCTTTTGCCTCGGCAGTCATCTCTGGAATGAGGGAATATCATAGGACTTACTTCCTGACAGTAAATACCAATTTATATGAAAATAGAAAATTAGCCTGGTTATAAGAAGATTTAGCAATAAACTTTTTGTTGACAGAGTTTTTATCTCTGATACAGTATTTGGAATAAACCAAATCCCTTTTTAGCAGAGAAATCAACATTATTGACTTTTATAAGATATTCATCTACATGTCAAACAGCAATCAGAGTGAATATTTTGAAGATTTTGAAGTTTTTCTAAGAGAAACTTCAATTAACAGTAATTCATATAATAGTCTGATAACTGTCATTAGCTACTCAGATTATAAATGTAATAAACAAATAAAAAGATCATTGTTAATATACTTCTAGTCTATTAAATTGTTTTCCTATGTTGCTTGCAAGTTTGACTGACATTTATGGGAATCAAAACTTTTATATTGCCCTGAAAACCCAGTACTTGCCCATCTTGTTATAAAATTGTCTCATAAAGCTCATAATAAGACATCTTCTGAAGAGAGTGATTTATAACTGCATCAATAGCCTACTGAAGTTAATGGAACTTTTCCCTGGTAGTGTCCTGGGGTCAGATCCTGAAATGTAGAAGCCTGAAACCGTTTATTTAATGTAATTCTTTAGTCACTAGAATCTACAGAAAGCTCAGCTTAATGATATATGATAGGGATAAGTATAATGTGCTCTTAAAACACCTTCCCTCTTCTGTTCACAAATAGTACACCAGATAACTAGAATAAGAGGAATAGAGAGAATATTACTCCTTTCCATACTTTGTAAATTCAGCAGAACTGCGTATATAACTGGCTTCATTCTTATGCTTTGCCTTGCAGAGACAAATGCTTAGTGTCCTTTGTATAGGCAAATGGTGAAGGACAAGTAATAAGAAGTAATTTTACTTAGTAGTAAAGGTAAAAGTAGAACAAAAAATAGGCAGTGGTACACTTGGAGGCAAGTCTTCACCTGCATTTTTTCTGAAGAGAAAATTTCAGTAGGAAGCTATTTTTTCCTAAAAAAACATCCAGTTGTCTTCATTAAAGGACCTCAAGTCATCATTTTTAAAGACTTCCATACCATATGGAAAAAAACACAGAGTCTTTTTTCCATTATGTTTTCCTTCAGCTGACGTTTTTATCTGATAGTTCCATATTTTGGAATATTTTGTATGTGTCTGACTTTAAGCATTTAGGTTCCTTAATTAGTGTCCTCATTCACTCATCGAGTGACGATGGTGTTTGTTGCTCCTGTGTGTACATGGAGGCCTGATCTCCTGCTCCCTTCTGCTGGAGCTACATAATTTTCCATTCTAGGATAGTTCACCAGGGTAGGTAGACAACAAGGTTAACTCTGTTCTCCAGTAACAGTAAACCAGACCTTGGGGTTTTAACCTGTGCTCTCCTCTGAGCTTGAAAAAGTGACTGAATATATAACAGCAGTGTGAAGAACTAAGTAAAACCCTTACAGAATTTAGCACAAAGGCTAGCTGAGTCACTCGAGACATACGGACTTTGGTCTCACATGCCCTTGTGCTTTTACCAGTAGATCACAAAGTAAAAAACAAAAGACTGGAATTGCTTCCATGTTTTGCTAGGAAAAAAGATTCCTTGCTTCCTTACTTAATGTCTTGGGGTGACTTCATGATGGCACACTTCTAAAGTACAGAGTTGTGAATTCTGTGTAGCAGCAGAGGCCTTCCTGATAGCAGTCACTTCTCGTCTGCATTTTTTCTGCCCATGATGACACCATGGTAAGCTGATAGCTTTTAGGGATTCATTCTGAGAGTTCCAGCTCCCTCACTTGCAGCTCTCTGCAGTCATGGCAAAATTTGGTCTGGGAGGATAATTGTGTGGCCAGACATTGCCAAATAAAAAGCCACACTGCCATTTGAATGATACCCAGACCTTTAGAAGTAAAACCCCTGATCTGCTGGACTATGTTTATAAAGGCAGTAACAGGCTGCCATGGTGGCTAAAGCAGTAGGGAGAGAGGGAAGTATTTCCAGGGAAAAGACACCATGACTGCAGTAAGAATGGCTTTACAAGTATCTTTAATACACAAAATACAAAACAGAATTGGGTCAATAAGTTGACTTCTAATTAGGTGCACAAGTAGACAGAATATTTTGACTCAAATTGTGAAACATCTCTTGACCTGCAATGCAGATTGATGATACAATTTCTGCTATTAATACGGGGGTGAAAATATTATATAAGAGCTGTGAGCCTGTTTGCATTCATCCAGCTGAGAACAACCTTCTAGACTTGCTGTTCCAGCACCTCTGGCTTTTATTCCTACTTCTCTGTCATCACACCGCTGTATTGGTGATTTATGGTTGGCTAAATCAAAAGCTTTATATTAATACAAACTGTGAACGTTTGGCCTTTGGCCAGGGTCACACAGTCACTACAATGTTATCTAAAAGTCTTTCAGAAGCAGAAATTGTACTTAATTTTAAACTCACGATATTGCACAGGATATTTTATATTTTATTCACTTCTGAATCTATAATCTTATTGAAAATTTTAAGATACGGAGAGTATTGAAGAGCTATTCATATGCTGCAGGAAGGTCCTAAGTGTCTTTTTAGATTTTAATTTCCCATAAACCAACAAAAAATGCAATACAGACTAGTTACTTGCTAGCAAGATCTCTCTAAATTTAGCCTTTACTCTTTCACATCAAGGTCGTGTTTCCAAATTTATTTCATGGGGCTGTGGAAGCTCTTTCCTCTAGGACCCTTTTCTGCAGCTAATATTCACAACATTCAGGTCTTGTTCATAATAACAGCTCCATTTCAGTCAACACCTTCTGCTTCATAGTTACACTGGTAAGAGCCAAAATCTCTTCTATAATTAGTTGCCTGATGCTGGATTTATCCACTGTCTACTGAAGCCAACATTCATCTTACCTTTATCTGCCAGAAAGTCTGGCACATATGAGCTATGCTGTCAGATAGCTAAGGAAATGGCACAGTACAAGAATAAGCCTTCAGAAAGTTTCCAAACCTTCCAGCAAGTACAGCTAAAGAGGTGATATGAGACAACCTGAGAGCATTCCAGAAATGTAAGTAAGCCCGCCATGACAAGGAGTGCCACAGCATGCCACAGAAGACCAGAGGTGAATCCTTGGCACCTGTGTGTGGCCATTTGGCAATGAGAAAACCCTCACCTGGCAGCAGTCATGATGCATTGAGGTGTTTACAAGATACTTTTGATTGAAGACACCAAAAAGACTTTTGCTCATTACATCAGAAAAAGTTAATCATAATCAGCTTGAGACAAACTGAAGGTGTCGACCAGAGTTCCATTGCAGTGAAATACATAATCCCAAAAGTACAGGAAAGTGGCATTAGGACAAGGATCTCAAAATACTCAGGTGATTTTTCCTAAGATCTGTCAATGTCCTTGTGCTTCTGAAAAGATAAATGCTCTTGAATACACTGCCTTATCGAATGAGCCTTGTAAGTGAATCTGTTTAGTGTTTTAGACCTTGTTCTATAAAACAGTGATGAACTATAATAGCAAACAATATCCTTATATAGGATAATTCTGCACGATAATGGGGTATTTCCTTGTCAAGCTTTCTTTCAAAACCTTTTGGTCTTTCTCAGAAATTACAATCTTCCACCTATCCTCAGTGAAGAGGAAAACTAAAATTTTTGTTCTGACATGACCCCTAAAGACTGGTTTTTGAAAGACTACATTTAGCTATTCTGAAGATCTGTACACTGCTCCCCAATGCAAGACATTTAGAACACATTATTTTTCTTTACCAGAAACGATCCACAGCTGCTTCTCTTCTGATTGTTTTAAGTGTCTGCAACTGCAGTTGGTTCCCTTTTAGTTTGTACAAATCTTGTAAGTCTGTGTTGGACCTAGGGACACCCTGCTCCGGCTTCCTCTCCCCATGCCCATGCCCATACAAAACAGGGCATGGTGTTATACCAACAGAGAACAGTTTATTTTTAGATAAGTATAATACACAGATTTTCATCTGAGAAGTACAGAACTGCCACCCACATTCTAATTCAAGCCAGTATCACAGTTAATTGCAAACCTCTTATAGGTAGGAGCAGTTGGAGTGAAAAAAAATCTAAAGCTCTTTCTGCTCTTCATATCCATAGCTTCAGGCATGTCCTTTGCATGCTATAAACAGAATGCCAAATTATTCCTTCAATAATATTGATTCAAAACAGAAATTGTCTTAGAGTAACGAAGTAGGAGTATCATAGAATTGCAAAGCAGTCTGAAGAGAAGAAAGAATATGCATCTAGTTTATTGTTCACTGGATGCAGGTTGCTATGAAACACATAAAGATCTTAAAGGTTAAAGGAATTGAAATTCTCATGCATCTTCCTACTGCAGTTGGACACTTGACAAAATAATGCAAATCTTTAAGCAAAGATGAAGCAAAGCACACAGATCATAGTTTTAGCACATCTTGGTCTACTTTGGTTAGAATTTTTCTCTGTCTAGTTAATTTTTTAAATAAGGATACATTCCAGAAAAAATACCAACCCCAAACTGTTAAATATATGTCTCTTAAGATAAAACATTTATTTAAATGTATGTTTTAGTAATACCAATTTACATACTCCCATTTCAAACTCTCTATTTCATCCTTATTCTTCTGTTCCTCCCCTGAGAGAGAACGTCTGTTTGCTTTTCTAAATGCTTCATTCAAAAGGAAGAAAACGTGGTAAATGTTGTCTGTGTTAACACAAAAGATAAAGACAGAACCACATTGAAATGTGAAAAAATCTTGTTCCAGCTTGCTCTTATTTAAATGAATAGAGAGAGTTCTTTCTAAGGACACATGCTGAGTATCATGTCTGAAAAAGAACAAGTCCTTGAATAGGTTTCACGGTGCCTGTAACGATCCTCTCAGCAAACTCTGAACTTCAGGTCACCTCTGCCAACACTCATGGAATTAATTGATGTTTTTTATAACTCAAGCTGTCTCCAGAATGTATCTGCTCATGGGACAGGAACCACCAAAAACTTCTAAGGAACAGATCTGGTCTACCTTTACTGCTTGAAATCACCAGAACCACTGAGGCAGGGAGATTGTATCGTGTGGTGAGAGTACTCCCTTTGAAATGAAATGCATCCTTGAAGAGTACTGTCAATACTGGGCTGATGAAGGCTCCCTCCATCACCCTCAGGCAGCACTAGCAAGGGTGCAAAGCTGACTTTTAGCATCCTCTAACAGCACGTGAAGCAGCTGGAATGTGTTCTGGTCTTGACATTCTACACTGTCACTTACCGGTGTGGAAATTTTGGGTTTAGCCATGTCATCTGAGGTAACAAAAGCCCTTTTAACTCAGCGGTAGCCTCAGAATTCATTTCAGGCCAAAGTACATTGCAAATGGTGCTTAATCCCATTCTCTAATACCATGTGTTTAAAAATCAGATCCATGGTGATATGTAAAGACAACAGTATTGCAGGATGCTAATATATGCTCTATCATCTAGGAAGGGATTATTCCTTAAAACGCAATACAAAGTTTTCCTATTGTCACAATCTTAAAATAAAACTGCACTTTAATTGGATTTCTTTTTTTTTTTTTTTTTTTACAAAATCTAACATTTTTATGGCAAATAAATCTTCTTAGGACAGGGGAACTCCATAGAAGTCCAAGAATCATAGCAAATAATACATTTATTATTGCTTCTGGTTTTGGTAACTTCCAGCTGCCTCTGATATTGAACTACCAATGTGCCCTTTTTTACCCTATACTCAAAATCATTTATAAAATATGAGCACTGCTGACATCTAATCTCAGTTGTTTGAAGGAAAAAATTTGCTCTTTTAGTTTTATCTGAGATTGAACCAGCGATAATATCCTGAAACAGTTTCAGTCCCACTAATACCGTATTGGGCATTGCATTATAAGGTAACTTGTGAACTTTTTTTTTTGCAGTTCATAAATTCATACATAAATGCCCATTTTTCTCCACTGCTTCCCAAAGTTTTTAACAAATTGACAAGAAAAAAAATCTGATTTCAAGTGTTGAAAATTGTGGAAGTAATAGTTTCTTGAAGAAGGCTGTAAACGTAACTTTGAATGCTTAAGGATGAATTGCTGAAAAAAAATAGAATTTTGAAGACCACATCCCCCAATTTTCTTGAGGTAATCTCTCTTTGGCTGCAAGATTCTTGTACAACCCTATATTTGGTATTTGGAAGTATTTTGTTAGTGCTCATACTGGCTCAGAAAAAAACCAGAAAATTTATTTATTCTCTGCTTATTGTAAGCTTCAAGCTGATCCTGTAGAGTAGGTGTGAGATGCTGTTATCATTTCCAGCTTTTCCTCACAAAGCTACTGTGAAAGGCAGTGAAAATAAAGTAACTTTAACATTATGTATTTCAAAAAACACCTTCATCTTATATTATCTTATTTGAATTTATGTAAGTAAAGAAGGACCTAAGTAATTCCAGAGTTGAATTGAGTAAGAAAATGAAAATAATATTGTTGAAGGTTTTTGTCATTGAATTCATGATTTTGATTAATGCTTTTGAAGATTTATGAATCATTCAGTACATTAAAAACTGGGCTTATCATTTTTGTTACTTTGGTTTTGGTTTGTTCTGAAAGTAAGTTTTTATTCTTCTATTTAGGAAAGCTGACAGCCAGGTAAAGCACAAACAGTGACACTGTGGTCAACGTATCACGAAATAATTGTTTATAATTTTATTGACAAATTATTTATTGAAAGTATTCAACAAATACCAAGTAAATAACAGCAAATCCATCTGGCAATACTCAAAGACATTCTTAGAATGTTATATTAATCAAATAGGGGGTGAAGTGTTCTTCAGTCCATCACATTTCTTAGTTACAATTTAAAACTTTTAGTCATGGGATGGGATTGAACAAAAATACAGTTCATGCCTCCTGGTATTGGATCAAAAGCACCTAAGACACACTGCGAATAGAAGCAATCACTTATAATCTCACTATGCTAGTTTACATGTGGTCGAAAATCTCTGCTTTGACCAGTTTTATGCCAATTTGACTCAAACATGTCAAATCCAGCTTGCCTTTCCACACCTAGCTGTCAGGCCTCTTTGCTTGTCTCTAGTTTTCCTTCCCACTCCTTTGTCCCAAAGACCATTTTCTCTTAGCACTACTGTCCTCCCTTCCACACCAGTTTGGGGCTTTGCTTTTACCATCCTTTGAACACATGCTTGAATAAGACCTTCTCTGACCTTTTGCCACAGCTCTCCTGCCTCGTTCTTGGCTATTGTGCTTTCTTTTCAGCACAGACATTGCCATTTTTTCCCTACCCAGAGGCGTGACACCGTCACCTAACAAGGGTCACGCTCCACATTCTCCTGCCTCAAATCTCTCCTGCCATCCTTTAAAACAGAACACAAGCAGTGGGTTTGACAGAGCTCTAGATTATTCAATATCCCTCACTGGCAACACATCATTGCGGCTGTATTTCAACTTTTCTACACAGTTGCACATGTAGATCCAGGGAGTTGGAGCAATGCAGAACCAGCGCTCTAAGAAAGGTCTCAAATAAAGATCATTAGTAAACTACTATTAAGTGATTGCCAACATTAGTGTTTGGAATGCGGAGTCATGTGAGGATGCAAAAATAGTTCTGGAATGCAACAGAAATAAATCAATAAAGTATCTAAAGTTTCTGTTTATAAAAATCTAATTCTACTACTCTAAGGAGCAAGATGGAATCACAGATACTTAGCAGGTGTTTGTGAGAGCAAGGACAATTGGAGAGATTGGGTAAATTCCCAGGAATCAAGTCCCTATAAAAGTTAGTTCAGCATTTCAGACTGCCCTCTCCGTTATGTCCATCATCCACATGGTAATTGCCAACCAAGAGCCTCAGGAATAACAGATGCCACTTTTTTAATCACATAGTTGGCTTTTGTCTCTCTAGACATAGCCTGCTCCCACTCTGTTGACAGCAGAGTGATGGCAGTCCAGCTTCAAACTCAGAAACACAGTTCTCTTTCCATACTTGGTAGTGTATTTCCCTCGTCTATTTGCTACAACAAATAAGGGTTAAGATCAGCATGCATCACAAATGTTGCCTTTTCCTGCCTGAATTTTGTCTTGCTCTAGGTGGTTTTCTTCCCATGTATTTCAGCATGGCATTTCACCTCCTTTATGTCTAGACTGACTCCCACCTCCACAGCATTCCCTGCCCTGTGCAACATCCATGGTGCATTGGACCATCATGCTTTCTTGGGTCATACATGAGCCACAAAGAAACTTAAAACATTTATCAACATTTCAACTGCAAGCATGAATGACGTTGCTTATGGTTGTGTGACATGTACATGCAGTGCAGGAAATAAAGGATGTCACTCTGGCAGTGGCACTTCACCCGGTAGTGGCCTGGCAGTCTATTAGACTGCTTCTGTTTTGAAGTCACAGTCTTAAGGCCATCTCTCTTCTGCTTTTCTCCCTCCACCTTGGGTTGATTCTACAGTGCAGAAAGCTGTTAATGTAATGATTTCTCAAACCACAGCACATAGAATGTCTTAGGCCAATTTTAGATTCATAGCGATTTTTTATGTTAAGAAAAACAGTGGCTTTTGCACTAGAGGAAATGAAAAATTACAGGATTGTATTAACCCCAAAAGGACTTATGGGCATGGACAAAGAAATTCAATAAGTCTGATTCCCTCTACCTTAGAGAGAGTTTCTGCTGTAAAAGGAAAAGGGAGACAAAAGCAGAACAAAGTAAATTTTGCACAGGATGATGCAATGTTCAACAAAGTAAGAAGCAAAGGTGAAATGACTTGCCCATAAATGCAACTATCCAACAAAGCTGGAAACTGACATTAGCTTTAGTGACTCCTTTTTTGTACCAGATTTCTCCTGAAAGCAGTCAGATGACATCCTAGTGGGGAGTCAAGATTCAGGGTGATATTATGCATCATGAAAGGCTTTCTCTTTGTCTTATTTACCTTTCTTTTCCTGTTCCCCACCACTTTGTATTATGAGACCTCCAGTTAAATAACACTGGGTATTTAAATCACTTTCTATCAAAAGAAAAAATAAAACTGAACTTTAGAGGGTTTTTGTCCTCCTCTCTTTTTTGGCTCTCTTTTTTTCATTTTGTATTTGGTTGGTTTTTTTTTTTTCTTCTGATTCCACTAATTTTTCATGCTGTGAGTTCAGTTTGGCAAATTACTTAGGAGTTAGATTTTCTTCTATGTTCGCACTACTCGTAGGGACCTCCTTGGAATGGGATCTATGGGTATGTTATGTTGGATCATTAGAATCAGGAAACCAAAAAGAAAGAGATGTTTGGTCTTCCCTTGAATTTAATGTGGTAACTTCCATCAGGTAAAGTGGGATGTAAAAATAACAGCCAATCAGTCTGTACTATTTAAAATTATTTTACCAAAGTTTACATGACTTAATAACGGGCAAGAGAAAATTCTTATTCTGTAGGATTTAAGAGTACTGATTTCCTACTATAGGTGTATTTATGCAATTTTTTTACTGCAAAAATGGAACATTAAATTATCTGCACAAATGGACACTGAAGGAAGAAAAGGGAGAGGAGAGGTTTAGTTGTTCAGCTGCAATATAAAAACTTTGAGATTTGCATTTAATTCTAATTAAATATGCCTAAAGAAAAGAGGGGGGGAAAAAGCCAGAAAAACCTCTTTATCAGTGTCTGTGTAATTAAGCATGTACTGTTTTTATTTATGATAAAACACAGTTTCCTCCCTCTGCAATTCCATGTAAATGCAGCCTCAGTCATTAGTATTGCAGGATCTCTGATGATTTCCAGCATTAGTAATAAAAAGTGGCAGCTTTATTAATCAAACATGTTCAACCGCCCAAACATCATTAATAGTTGATATAATCTTATAATGCAAATGCTAAAGCACCTGGAAACATTTCCATGAAATATTGACTTAATGGTAAGTGTCAAGAAGATACCTAGTCCTCTACTTATTTTTTCTTTAACTATATAATCCAACAATATAAGTCATAAACAGGCCTGCCCAATATTTATAAAACTACAGTCCAGCCTCCTGCCCATCCATTTAAGTAGCTAAATTCTAAGCACTTTTGGTCAGTTAAGAACTCTGCTTAATGCTCCATTGCCTCTTGTTTTGCACCCAGGACCAATGGAAGAAATTATGTTTACAAAAGATTTAGTCCGTAAGTAAACCAAGTTCTGAAATAATACTGAATTGTGGAAATAGATTTACATTGAAATAAATAATTTTGAGGAAGAGTGTTAGTTAAGTTTAAATTGTTCTTGTTCCACCTGTGTGAGGCCACCATGTGAGTCAAAACATGCAACGAAGACCTTGCACTTCAGGGCTAATAAGCCCAGACCAACAGCTTTCCAGGCAAAATACTTTGTCTTATTCTGTGTTTGAAGAGTTTGTAGGCCCAGTCCAGGCTCCCTCTGGTCAGGAGATCATGCTGAAAGAGAAATGTAAAAGTGTCCTGTAAGTTCACAAGGAAAGAAATACTCTCTTCCAGGTCATGTTTGTTTTTCTCCAGACTTAATTAACTTAAACACATGCCTCATTTGGTGATTTGGCCTCATTATTGTTCACAGTTCATTAATAAAATCATTAAACAATCTTAAAAGTTTCCAGGAGAAGACAGAGCTGGGAAGTGATGAGAAACTGGAAGCTTAGGTCAGAGGCCTGGGACTGGTTGGACAAGGACACTAATATCCAGGGAGAGGCAAGCAGGTCATGAGAGGAGAAAAATGAAAAAGAGAGGAGTTTGTGGAAGGTTGGATAAGAAAACTTCTGTCACAGGAAATGAAGCTATGCAGCGTAGGAAAGACTGGGACATGTGTGAGAAGGGAGACTACAGGAATGAATGGGTTGGGAATGGGATGAGAAGCTGATGGACTAGTGCTGGAGCCGTTTGCACACACCAGCTAGAAAGTTGGAGCTGTGAACAAGGAAAGGCTTTGGAGAGAGGCAGAACATATTAAGCTTGGTGAAAAGACTACATTGCTGTTCAGAGCCTAGGAGGGAATCCAAGACTCTCAGATCTCACCAATACTCCACTGTGAACAACATGTTTATGAGTACATGGCAAAATATCTGTCTTTTCAGTTTTTGGAATCAGGTGTTAAATGATCTTAGACAGTAACAGTCACTGAGCTCAGGTGTCAGTAGGGATGCAGGATGACATGCAAATAAAGTAAGGAGAGAAAATATTCAGGGGAACTTTTTGTTTAATCAGGAAGTGGAGACTCAATAGAGACCATTGAATCTAGCAAAACACTGGATGAAAATCAAGAAGTGAAATGAACAAACAACCTCCTAAATGCAACAACCACAATGCTTTGACCATTCTGTCCTTTGCACAACCTCCTAAATGCAACAACCACAATGCTTTGACCATTCTGTCCTTTGCCATTCATTGCTATCTGGAAGGAACTGCTGAAAATGTAATATTCCCTGTTGGCAGGGCATCAAGCTTTGTGAGACTTGATAGGTTCCTGCAGGGAAAATCACAGCAATCTACATTAAAAACACACTGCTCTGCACTAAAAGACCCTTGCAGAACACAGGGAGCAAAAAAGAAGGCTTCGGCTCTTAACATTGTAGTCTGCTGGTTTTAACATGAACCTGTGTATAGAATTACCCTTTACAATCACAGCGAGAACCTGGTAAGAGAATGATAGTTTTCTTCAAGAAAAGACTTTCAAGGGAAAAGACGTACAGCCAACAACTGAAAAGACACCGTGTCAGATTGAGTTTTAGAGTTGGATTTATAGCTCATTTTGCTCAAAGTTACTCAAGTCTTTCACTACATTAGAAATGTTGCAGATAGATTAGAAGGCGGGCGAATTAGAAGCTCCAGGTTGCGGGCTGCCTTACTGTCTGTAGTAAGGAATAATCCTGGCTCTCCCGGCCTCCAACTCACAATTTTTGTTTCCTAAAAATCTGTATTATTATGGGGTTATGTAGAAATCCATTCAAAGATGGAGTAGACACATAATCATGAAGTAAGATTATTAGTTATTGTTGAAGTTCATTACTTTCAGGGTTGAGAGGGTGGGAGGGCAAGGACAAATATATATACCAAGCTTAACCAAATCATAATTTTACAACTTTGAGCTGCTAATTTTATATCTTGCTTCAGTCCTAATAGTTATCTTTTAAGTTTACATATTTTCACATCTATGGAATTGTATCAGAAATATTTCTATAATATTGACTACTACATTATATCATCCAGGCCTTGATTAAAACCATTTAAAATTAGTAATTCATGGATGGTATCATAAAAGTTATTACCAGAATAGGAATACATTTCTGAGTGCTCACGGGAACTAATTATATTTGCCATTTCTGATGGAGACATGTATGTTATCTTGTAAGAGTATAGATCTCTCTGTCTGGTATTTAAATGACAACATTATTCATTGGTCCCATTGGCTTAATCAAAAAGCTGTGTTTAATGATTATTTTAAAGAACAAATTGCTTTTTCTAACATTAAAAATTCAATGTACAGAAAACTTTTGAAGTGATAATTTCCAAAGTAATTCATAAGCTAAGAGGGAGTGTGATAGAGGTAAAAAAAAAAAGTGTTTGATAGGTTGAGTTCAAGCAAAATTGCATCTCTCTCATTGCTCAAATTGGGAAAATAATCATAATAAAGAAATAATGAAACAGAATGATGACTGCCTAAGGGTATGTAGCTCCAGCTGAAATATACCAGATAGAAGGTTGATTCAAGGAGAAAATGAAGAAGGAAGTGGTTAGAGGTTTCATAATTGAACTGTTTTAGAGATATTTTCAGAATAAGAAGGGATTTGGTTTGAGGTTTTTTTTCTTTATTGTGATTATTTAAATGTCCTTTTTTCAAAATAGCCAAAGCAATTAGTTTATGTCAAACATGCCAAAAATAACAGCTTGAATTAAACCAGGTTATAAAATGTACTAAGAAATCTAACCAAAGGAATAAATTTCTTCCTTTAAGGTAATATTTCTGAAATTTCTGCAAATAAAGAGCTCTCCAAGGCAGTAGTATTTTTGGATAAAATTCAGTTCTCTCACAGATGATCCATGCATCCCTGAAATCTCTGGGAAATGCTGACCAAATGTAGCTACACATAAAAAAATAATAAAAACTTCAGGTAGTGCTCATAGGTGAACTGCCATTTTCAGTTTGCTATGTATCAATATTATGGTCCTTGTCCTAAAAATACATGTAAATATTAATGGAAAAGCAACCTACTTGTATCACAAGTGCTCTTTCAGGCTCTTCAAGTCACTTCAGTTTTAGCAGTGCCTCCTATTCATTTTATGACAGTCTAAGGAGGTTACACCTGTCATTAGCAACTTACTTATTTTATTCATGCACATTACACTTACACCTTATTTACGCACAAAGACTCAAAGTTTGTCGTAACTGATCAGCAGTGCCAGAGAAACCTAATTTCAGAGGCTAAACCACATAGGGGCTTAGCATAGTAGCCTTTTACCCAAGTAGAGTTAAAAATAAAATAAAAAGGGAAGGATAAAAAGGCATAGGCCCAAAGGTTTGGTCCTGCTCCAGTTTTTTTTTTTTTTTCCTCAAAATGTTTTTTATTGGAGTAAATGTACACAGGAACTTTAGTCCTTGTTGACAGGTCCTGCTTGAGCATCTATTTACAGTTCCTGTCTCTACCCCGGGCTAATCTAGTGTCCTTCTTAAATATTTCATATGTTGCAAATCACTGAAATGTCAAGAACTAGTGTTCAGTAAGCAGGTGCTGTCAACACAGATTCAGCCATAACACTTGGTTACTGCACCCTTCCCACGGTGAAACTAAGGACTACTCTTCCCCCCTTGAGCTGACTCTTCCCCTCAGGTTGATGCATAAGCATCATGAATGTTATCTTGCTGAGAACTGTGAGCAACTTGTACAAAAAACATACGTTGTTTTCCACTCTCGTGGTTTCTACGATAGTACTGTTATTGGGAAGTGTCATAGTTAGGAGAGGCACTCCCTAATTTAGTACTCCCTTCTCCGCCCCGATTGCTCCCCTCCCCTGTCCAGTGGGAGACACAAAAGGTAGAGGTTATGGGTTAAGACAAAAACAATTTACTGCAAACAGCACTGAGATAAGAAAAATGAGTAGTAACAGTAACAATATTAATAACAGAATTGTGCAAAAGAGAGTGATTTACATGCGAAATGCTCACCGAGTGACACAATGCAACATAACCGCAGATGGTGCCATCCCACTGCTCCTTCCAGCACATCTTTCCTGATCAGAAAGGAACACCTATCTCCTCTGAAACAAGAGAAAGTCCAGCCCCATCCTGTCCTGCCCTTTCCTGTCCTATCCCTTCCTTGCCTTGTCCTCCCCCACCCCTGGAAATTACCTAAATCAGTATGCAATAGCCTCTTAGACACAACCACAGCTGCATCCCCTCAGCTATTGCAAAAATTAACTCTGTCCTGGTCAAAACCAGTACAGGGAGATATAGGAAAAACTTATTTATGCTTCTTTTCAAAGTAGACGGTTGCTCAGGTAGCTCTTAGGCGAAGTAGGTCTTAAATGTTGTGTGTGGGGTCAGGTTTCAAAGGCATATATGCTCTTTAAATGGAACCCTAACCATTAAATTCCTGAGTTTACTTCTCACAGGTCTGAATCATATCTCCACAGCTAGTTATTTCTATGCTGTTACCATTTTGTGCATGTGGTATTTTCTCCCCATACTGCATTCAGATTCATCCGTGGAAGCAAAACTCAGGGCAGAGACTGCTGGCTGTGAAAACAAAATATAAATCACAGCCTTAAATTAAGACTGCAAATGAAGTTTTTTGGCTGCCCCTCAGGTACCGCATCAAACACTTCATTTTTGCAGTCCTAAACCCTCCAAAAATTGAAACATTCCTACACTCTCTTCTTCAGAAGATGTAATTTGAGTGACATATGGAATCTAAGTCCTGTACTCTTTTCATTAGATTGCCCGTACTAACAGATTCTCTTTACATATTTAAAACTAGTGTTTGTAGGAGAAAACTCTCAGAAGTGTCTGTTGGTTAATCTGTGGAGTACACAGAGTCACGGGGAACCTGTGCACTGCAGATGCACAGTAGCAGTGGTCCCAAAGTGATCCCACTAAAACTGGAAACCTATCAGTGTTAAAAAGGCCTTCCTATAGCTGCAGTGTGGGCTGCTGCCAGAACATGCTGTGCTTAAAGCCTCCCTCATGCTCATCCAATTACCTGGTAAATACATGGCATAAGTGACTTAGAAATCTGTACCTCAATGATTCACAATAGTGTGAAGAGCTTTTGAAAGTGCTACCAAATATTTAAGCTACCATCAACACAAAATGTTCACCTGGCTGGAGTTCACATCCAGTTGTTTGATGAAGGCAGGGAATGGTTACAAGTCCCAGGCCTGTGAGGCACAGCAAGGAAGGCTGTTCATGCTGGAAACAAGCAGTACAACCAGAGATACACAACAGTTATGAACTGCCAGCCTCCAACCTTTCCACAACCATTCCACCAGTGTAGCTCTTCAAATTTTTTAACTCAGTCCTCTCACATGGATGAGCCAGACTTGGCGCTTTCAACAAAACACGCATGAAAACGTAATCTTTCGCAGACTCCATGAGGTGAGCAGCTCTGGTGCAGGCATGTGCTGCAGTGGATCAGGGGATCTTAGCATACAGGGGGGATTTTCTGAGCCAAGGAAATCCCAGGGGGTCCCCGAGACCGGCCAGGAGCCGGCAACTCACAGAAGAGTGGCTGATGAGGCATGGGTGGAGCCAGGAGATATGGCAGGGGCCACCCCAAAGGGTCTGCCTCATCTGCCCTGAGGCTGGCCAGTGCCTCCACCCACAAAGAGCTGCTATGGGGAGAGGCTGCAGTGTGGACCTCAGTCTGTGGGTAGGGCCTGGACTGTTCTCCTAGGACAGGGACAGGCAACAGACCTGTGTAACATCAGGGAGGCTAAGAAGAAGTTAGATAGCTGGTTCCAAGGACAGTCTGCAGTGAACACACAACCCCACAGACAAACAGCCACAACCTCCCCTGCAGCACAAATAGGAGGGAGGGGGTCAATAACAGAGAAGAAGGGATGCTTGCAAGGGCAAGGACCAGCAACAGGCCCAGGTTAAGCTGCCCTTGCAGGACAACCTCATGACTCTGCAGACTGAAGAAGAAAAACCCACTACCCAAGTGTATTCACTTGAAAACAAACCAGTGGGAGATCACAAGTCAGGATTAAAATTTAATAGGAACAAAAAATTAAAAATAAGTGAAATAATACAAGGAAAAAGCACTAACAAAGTCAGATACAACCTGACACCCTGTTAGGGTGGTGGTAGCAGTCCAGATGAAGCAGTTCAGTTGAAGCAGTGATCCTATGGAAGGTCTGGTCTCCAGCTGAAGGTCCAGTGGTAGCTCTCATTCTCTGGGAACTCAGTAGACAGGGCTCCCTTAGGCAGTTCCAAGGCCGGGTTATATCCAGGTGGGAATGCTTGGCTCCTCCCTCCTGGGCGGAGCATCTCACAATAGGATGAGATAAGTCCATGAGTCATGCAGTGGTTTCTTGCTGGCCATTGTCTGTTATCAGGGGTGGGTCACAGCAGGAGATAACAGCTCATGGCCCACAGCTGGTGGTAATAGAATACATCTGTATTGGAACCTAGGTCAACTAAGAGAGGAAGAAGTGTTGGAGAGGCTGATGAGAGGACTGGAGCATCTCTCCTATGAGGACAGGCTGAGAGAGCTGAGGTTGTTTGGCCTGAAGAAGAGAAGCCACCAGGGAAATCTTATAGCACCTTCCACTACCTAGAGGGGCTGCAAGACAGCTGGAGGACTTTGTACAAGGGCATGTAGTGATGGGACAAGGGGGAGTGGCTTTAAATTGAAAGAGGGTGGGTTTAGATTAGCTATAAGGAAGAAAGTCTTTACTGTGAGGATGGTGAGCACTGGAACAGGTTGTCCAGGTGGATGTGGATGCCCTGTCTCTGGAAGTGTTCAAGGCCATGTTGGATGGGTCTTTGTTCTAGTGGAAGGTGTCCCTGCCCATGGCAGAAGGGTTGGAACTAGATGGCCTTTAAGGTCCCTTCCAATCCAAACCATTTATGACTTCACGATTTGGGAAGAATGTATCTTTAAATCATACACTCTGTTCTTTTCTTCTGTCTGCTGACTGGAACTTTAACCACCACAGCAGCATAGGCATTAAATAGTTAAAAAACAAATGCTGTATTTAGCCATTCCCAAATTGTTCTCCTCTTACAAACAGTTGGCTGAAGTTTCTGAATTTTCAAACTTTGTAGTGTCACAGTCAGAGTTTATCTTATGTTCTCTTTTAATTTGCACATATCTGACATACAGTCCTCTTCAACCAGGCCCATGTGAATAAGCATCTAGTGGTGATTCATCAATTGAAGTACATAAGGCCACTCCATTCTCTCCCAAAACTCATACATTTTAAGGTAATTGCATGAGTTGAGTTGAGGAAAACTGGAATCCATGAGGTAAGAATCAAAGACATTACCACATACTCTTGAAAAAGCAGAGTTCAAAAAGAAATCCAAAGTTTGGTCTGGCTTTACTACACAGAATACCTTTTTATTTTTTTTTGGCAAAAACTAATAAACATCTGGCATCAATGGGTATTGCTGTCATCCTTCAATACAGTCGCTCTATTCTAGAACTATGAATTGGGAATGAAACATCACCTTTGTGCTACTGGACCATTTGCCTGTCTTTAGAATTTTTCAGGAGACTTTTCTCCTCCCTGCAGTTCTTTGTGGTCACTTGTCCTTTTCAGGTCATGCAGAGATGATGTAGAAAGATGTGGGCTCTTGCCCAAGTGTGAAGAGAATTATTTAAAGGTGTTATTGAATAGTGCTTAGGGAAAACATCTCTATTTCTTTTTTTGCAACAGGGAGACCATTGTAATTTTTCTGACAGAATTTCATTTGACACGACCACTTTAAAAATCTGTGTGTGTTACTGTTGTATAAGTTAAATATTTCACACTGCAGAATATCAGATAAAGAGACATAATTAATATACACAAGCAATTCCCTGGAGGCAGCAAGGGAAGGGATATCAAGACATTTGGGCTAAATTTGACTTCAACAATTTTAATTTAACATTGGCAGGTTAAAGCCAAGTTTATTTCCAGTTGAACTAAAATAAGAGAAAACTTCTGATGAAAGCAAGTGAAAGTTTGAGCACAGAGTTCAGAAATGAAAAATATTATTCATAAATAAAAATTAACAGATGAGAGGTAGTTATATTTGGATGAGATTTAGGCTGGCTTTTTCATTCCTCACAAAGGAACTCAGAAGTACCAAGCAGAATGACTTGACTATCCATAAGGACAGTACAAGAAAGAAAAAGGGCTAGTAGAAATGGGAAAAGAGGGAATTTTTTTTAAATCACAAAATTAATTTATTAATAGCACATGGGAACAAAGGCACTAGGGAATGTAAAGGAAAAAAACTCTTGTTACATTATACCAGAGGTGCAAGCTGAGGAAATTAATAAAGGCAATACTCATGGCCTGATTATGAATATATATTTGAAAAGGCGATATCAAGAAAATTTGAAAAGACAAAACAGTCATTGCTTAGAAGGCAAGAAAGAATGATAGTAATCCAGTTGGAAAGTCTTGAGTAGGTAAAAAAGGAGCTAAAATAGCAGTCAGAAGTGGCATTACCTTTCTCCAGCTGTCTTTCTTGGAAGTGAATAAGAGACTGCATACAGATCAATATTTTTCTTTATTCTACCAGATAAGACAGAATGCAAGATTGTATCTGCTACAGATTGCCAAATACCTTTGTAGGAAAAAAACCGTATCTACCTATAACGTGAAGTGGGAAATATCATTGTCAGATGGCTTTAATCTGAAAGAATATGCTAGAAAGCTCCTTCTTTACAACATTCCTAGGAAATTCTCAACCATTGCCTTTACTATTTCTTGACTAAAATGGCATTGTGTCCAGCATGCAGGAATTTGATGTTAGTTAGAAAGTTACAGAATAAAAGATAAACCAACTCTTTCATTTTTTTTGAATGCAAGTGTACAGTTACTTATGGAAAACAAAGATTGCAATGTAACAAGGATGTGAAAGTCCTTGAATGCATCCAAAGGAGGGTGACAAAGCTGGTGACAGGGCTGGAAGGCATGTTCTGTGAGGAGCAGCTGGGGACTTTGGGTTTGTCTAGTTTGGAGAAAAGGAGGCAAAGGGGTGATTTCATTGCCCTCTGCAGCTTCCTGAGGAGAGGAAGTGGAGAGGGATGTGCTGAGCTCTTCTCCCTGGTGTTTAGTGATAGGACACATGGGAATGGTTTAAAGCCGTGCCAGGGGAGGTTCAGATTGGGCATTAGCAAGCATTTCTTTACTGAGAGGGTGATAAAACACTGGAAAAGGCTTCCTAAAGAGGTAGCTTGGTGCCCGAAGCCTGTCAGTTTTTAAGCAGACACTTGGAAAATGCCCTTAATAACAGGCTTTAACATCTGGTCAGCCCTGAAATGGTCAGGGAATCGGATTAGATGATTGTCATAGGTCCCTTTCAACCAAAACTATTCTATTCTAGTCTATTCTATTCTATTCTATTCTGATGTTACCAGTCCCTTACCCAGCACAATCTCTTCATTAATTTTTTCTTTGCTTAACATATCCTTTGATAACTTGATACTAATAGTTTAAAGAGCTGATGAAGGCTTGAGGGCAAATAAAACACTTTTTTTCCTCCTCCCAACAGTTTCAGAAATCTAAATAAATTTACCAAAGTAATTACTGTTTTTTCATATTGACATTGGTCTTGAGTAAAGTTATGGAACAGCTGAACCTGGAACAGATTCATACAAATGTAAGGGGTAATATAATTAACACCAATAAACATTCATTCATAGAAAGTAACTCCTGTCAAACTAGCTCAGTGTCATCTTCTGTGCTTATATATTTCTGGTGATACAACATACATTTGTAAGACATGTCACATGATGCAATATGACATTTTGATTAAGAAGCTACAATGATAAGAAAATCAGTGTCACATATCAAATTACTAAATTTTGACTACTTGGAAATATCCATGACATAGCTAGAAAAAAACGTTATTCACCAGGACTTTCTGTTGAGATACTACATCTTTTGGCTTGATGCTACTTAATATTTCTTTTAATGACAGAGAAGCAATAATAGCATTGAGACTCATGAAGCTTATAAATGACACAAAGGTTGAGGGAGTTGTCAATAGTAGCTACAAGTCAGGTAGCTCTGTAGCCTGGATGAAAGTGACAATATGTATGTCTGTACTTCAGAACATGTATTCAAGTTGGAAGCAGGTACTTAGGATTGAAGCCTAATGATTTTGCTTTTCCAGAACTGGACACCTGACCTTCTGGGTGCTACAGATCTGAAGGTTATGTAATAGTTCTTGTGAATTAAGAGTTATTTCAAAATATACTCCTTGTTTGAAGGTATGGCCAAAGTACCAAGAACAGGTTTGGCAAATGCGTTCTGAGAAAGATTATTTCCTAGAAGAAGGATGTTTATATTATCTGTATATGTTATATTTATGCAGCTGCTATTAAATTAAGATCTAATTCTGATGGCTGCTCTTCAAGAATTATTTTTAAAAGTTGTGGAGTGCATGAAAGAGACAGATTTATCAGAGACTGGAAATAATTCCTCTTGCTAAGAGACTATAAGTGTTTACCTTGAAGGATAAAGAGTAGTAGATTACCATCTCTAAATATCTGCATGAGAAAAACAAAACTGGCTAAAGATGCTTCAGCACTCTAGCAAAGATATACTAAGGCTCAAAGTCTGAGTTCATGCTAGATGACTGCAGACTAAGTTAAAAAACTCCCTCAGTTAAAACAGACTTGCCTGTTTTTCCCAGTGAGAATAACTAGGCATTGAAAGAACTTTAAGGTTTGTAGTGCAACTCTACTGCTGGAATTTCTTAAAATAAAGATAGGATACCTGTCTAGAAGATGTTCTACTTTATCAATAAGTTTGGGGTTTGCAGATGTGCTTACTTCAGAAAAATCTCATACCATTCAGAACATGCAGCCAAATAATCACCATGGTCTGTTTCAGAACACGGCATGACCAACAGGGAAGGGCTTCTGACAGTGAGACACTATTTAAAGCTATCCTCAAGAGTGTATGTTAGGGACAGTTAAGGTGGAGTAAATGTCAGTATGGATGGAAAGAAACAGGCTACTCCATTCCATGATTATATAAAAGATGTCATAGTAATATAATACAGTCACAATGATTGGGGATGAGGCCAAAATCATGAGCATTTTACTTATGCAAAAAGAATATCAGGTCAAGCAAAATGTTTTTTTGTTTGGGGTTTTTCTTTACTTAATGTATAAAAATAAATTCTGAGGAAGCGAAAGAAAGCATTTTATTTGAAAATGTTAACATGGGATGTTTTGATGGCTAATTAAGAACTATTTCAACTGGTTTGGGAATTACAAGCTCACCAAATCCAGTCCTGTGGGACTGTGTAACAAACTGCAACAAAAATGGGCCTCCTCCCACAAACAACAGCTCTTGAGAGTAAGAATTTCAATTCTAGAAATAAATGAGAAGTGATCAGCATTGACAGGCATCATGAAACTGGTGGTTCTCAGTGCTTTTTAAGAGCAAAGTGAATGCAAGAGTCATTAATATTGTGTATCCTCAGATGTCCTACAGTATTTGATGCTCTGTGGAGTGGGAAAAAATATTCTGTTCAAAAAGCATTGCACAGCTCATCAATAAACCCTCTCAGGAAAAGATTCCTACATAAAAGACATTCATTTTCACTCTGATCCTTCATCTACTTTCACTGACATTGGCAGCTATGGTAATTTATTATTGTTTTTACTTCATCTACTATTGTTCACTTCTATTCTTCAAACACAAAAGAAAACCTATATATGGAAAATAGCAAGACTTCTTAGGAATAGTGAGTAATGGATCATGCCATGCTGCACCGTATTTGTATATTAATTTTCTCTCAGACTGATACATGAATTCAAATGGAGATTATGTGTGTAACTTTTCTACTGATAAGGCAGAAATTGAACTGGACTGGTAAACATGGATCAAAGTCCGCTTATGATATTATTCATTTTTATTCCCATTATGTGGCTGGATAAAACTGCATTTTTTGGAGGATTTTACAATATTACTTGTACCTTACAACAGCCAAATTAAAATTCCTTTGGTTTCAGTGGTTCCATATTTCAAAGAATACATGAAATGATACTTCATGTTGCAAAATGAAAATATCATTATGTGTAAAGATAATAGGCCTGAACATCCTGAGAGCAATTCTGGTGCTCATAATACCTTATAGATGAATAACATGCTACAGCTTCACAGGGCTTAGAGGGAGGAGAGCTTTATATACAGTAATATGACTGGGAAGACAGAATAGGTGTATTTGGCAGGACAGCTTGTGTAATATATAAACACGTAAGTGTACAAATAAACAAAACGGTCTTGATCATGCCACCAAACACCAAAATAGCAGTAATTTCTTTTTCAAACCATCTATTCTTTGAATTAATTCTGGAAGTCAATTGTATTCATGGACCTTGATTCACCTCCTGAGTACATTCAAAGTATCCCAGACAATTAACAGAAAATATGAGATACAGAGAGTGAAATGATTGCAGTTGAATCAAAAGTAACTGTCTTTGAAACTGTCACTTTCAACTGTCAGTGGCATATAAACAATTGTTTAGGGCACAAGAAATACTGACTGGTAGGTTTCAAATTACTCTGGGACACAATTAATTTAAGTCTTAAAAATCATGTCTTTTGCTTATTTAATTTTACTTCTTCATGAAAAGTTCCAGTATACAACGTATGTAGGCAATGATTCTGAGGAAAAAAAGATAAACATAAAGAAGTTAGAACTTTGAACAAATTCAGTTATTTTCCAGATTCAATATTAAATGCCAAATTCAGAGGATGTAATAACTTTATGTGCTGAAAACATAAGTCATTAACTTTTAAAAGCAGGCAATATTTCATTTAACATAACTGTCATTTTAGAAAACTATCTTGAAAATGCTGCTTGCATCAAAGAAAATGAAAGTTCAGCATCCAAGGAAGAACAAACAGAATAAATGTGAATTTTTTTATGGTGATGAAAAAATTGATAGCCTCAAGTAAAAATGTTTCTCGATATTATATTCTTGATATTACATAAGGCAATAAACCCCACATAATATCTTGTGGATCTGCCAGGTTAGGAGGACATCTTGGTCTGATTTGACTTAAAAAATTCTTTTGCCTTGAGACAACCTGGGATCTGGTCTTCATTTTTCACTTCCAATCTGACACTATTTGATTTTTATTATGCATGCTAATGCATATGTGTATACTTATAATTGAGCATGATTTCTACAGGCACAAACAGTGCTATTAGGGTTAGTTGGTGTTTTGAGGTTTTTTTTTCATGTGTACTGATACAGTAATTTGTCTGTGATAATGGGAAACTTTAGCAATAATTTTGCATCGTGGTGTGAATGTATTTCTGGAAAATTTGCTTTTCAAGTGTAAGAGCTAAAAGCCAAATCTGGGCTACACTGCTCTACTACATGCACACACACACACAGGGAGACACATCCTGATAATGCCAAAGGCAATTATGAACTCAAAACCAGAGATCTTTGGGACACAGAAAGCTCTTTTGATCTGTTACTCAAGATCCTGCTCGAGACTAGACACCTATCACATAGCTACTATGGCAATACATGTAAAAATGACACCTCTGAAGCCTTGAATGTGTTTTTCCTGAGGTTAAACATGCAGCTTAAGCAGAAATGTATGAGTGTAGCAGTGCCTGTTACCACTCCAGGAACACTTGAGATGAAGTGTAACTATCTTTCTCTGCTGTACACATACTCCCACCCAAGCACAATATCCAGGTGTCACTGTGAAATTCCTAAATGCCAAAGCAGCATAGGGGAACCTAAGACTAGCCCTAAAGTGACAGCATGACCTCAATCATTTTGTTCTTCCTTTTGTCTTGGAAGCATTTGTTCTAGACTGCTAGACTGTTCTAGACTGTGGAGCAAAAATTTTTCCCACAAATGAAAACTCTTGTTATATGTTGACTGACCCATTTTGGAGGAGTCAGATTAAGCCTGCAATAAGTCCTCAGCATTTCTTCATTATTTATAATGATGCTGAAGAAGATAAAGGCATTTTTAATGATACTTTCATGACTCTCCTTTGTCCTACATTTTTCTTCAAAAGAACTGAAAAATCCTGTTTTCACCCACGCCTTTTTGTCTTAATAATAGCTCATTTTGAAGTCATAACCACTTATGAGTATATTAAGCTGTTTCTTCTACCCTTTTGTTGAGTTTTTGGATCTTCCAAAGTTGAAACTTGCTCTATACCTGGCTGGAGATAAAGTCATGTTAGGATGGGATAGCGGCTCTGAAGACAGAATGGCTGATGAATTATTAACAATAGGCAGTGTAATTGAAGTAATCACAATCCATCTTTTTATTTTCTTAGTAGTTTTATTAAGAAGATAGCTTGACCCTCCACTAGTTATATCTCTGAGGTATTGGGATGAAGGCCTCGGATGTGAAAAGAGCTATTTCATGTGACTCTTCCATCTGATTTTGAATCATAAAATAGAATCACAGAATGGCTTGTTGCAAGGGACCAGTTCCAACCCCATTGCCATGGGCAGGGACATCTCCCACTAGACCAGGCTGATCAGAGCTCCATTCAACCTGGCCTTGAACCCTCACGGGAATGTGGCATCCACAACTTCACTGGACAACCTGTTTCAGTGCCTCTCCACCTTCACAGTAAAGAATTTTTCCCTAACATCTAATCTAAACCTGCTCTCTTTCAGTTTGAATCCATTCCCTCTTGTTCTGTCACTATCTGCTCTTAAAAAGTCTCCATTTTTCTCGTAGGCTCTCTTCAGGTACTGGAAGGCTGCAATTAAGTCATCTGAAGCATTCTTTTTCAAGGCTGAACAATCCCCATTATCCGAATTAGGCAGGGTTGGGTTTTGTAACACTGTCTGTGTTTCTGCCTGACTTTGAAGTGAGATACTCTTTCCAGCCAGTGCAGAATTTGGAGCCATGTCTTGAACCCGAAACTTGCACATTGCCAGTTGGCACCAGCACTGACACAATAGCTTCGTTTCCAATTCTGCATGCATCTCTTCCAATAAACCTCTCTGGTGAACATTTTGCAAGAACTTCTGTACATACTGACTAGAAAATTTTCAACTTACTAAGAAAGAAGAGAAACCTAGCTCAGGAAATAAAAAATTGAGCTTTGGGATGGAAAGATCAGAAAACAGGTTGAGGGTGACATGAATAGTTACTGGCAAGATTAAATTAGGTCTTCTCTTGGCTTCCAAATGAAAGCCAATTGGAAAGTTAGTTTCCTTGCTATTAAGTAAATTTGATTTATTAAGATAATGAGGAAGATGCCTCACTCTCTGTGGTCTTGCTGATCAACGAAGAAATACTTGTGACACACAGTGTGACTCCTCATTTTAATGACTAGGACTTTCTTCTATAATCACTCTTGTAACAACATGGATAAACTCTGCCACTCCTCCTTGTTTTGCAGTTCTAGTGGTGGACAATTGGCATGTAACCTTCATTAACATGCTGAATCTGCTCTATGCATTCATTGTACCTTCATATTTCAGTCTTCATAAAGTTAATAATTATTTATCTTTTTTCTAAGTTAACTGTTAACCTCAGAGTATAATGGAAGGATGAATGGAAGTGTGACATAGGATAGTATGGCATAGTTTGAGTAAATAAATTATTGACAGTATATAATTTTATATTTTTTAATTTATTTATTTTTAATAAAGTAGCAAATTGCATTCTGCTCAAACATTTTACCTTCAAGGGAGCCATTCTTGGTGCAAAACTCTGACCCTTAGTCTTCAATCATCAAAAAAAAATTTGCTATAGTTTAACACTGTTCATTAAAATCCACAGCAGTTATTACACTAGAAATCATTATTGTTCTAAATAGTGTCCTACTTTCAAACTAGAAACTTAGGCTAAAATAAGTCCTATGGGCCACAGCCAGCAGTCATCTTGGTTTCATGGGAAGCGTTGCTGCACAATTTCGATTACTCCAGATTTGTTGCCTAAAGGTGCACGTTTTGCTCCCTTTATAGAGAACTGATCATGCTCTATTTTGCCTCAAGATAGTTTTCATTACTCCAGTGAATTGATGGTCTGATCATTCAGTTAAAAGTTAGTTTGCCTTCCTGGGAATATTATTTAAGTCATTAAAAGGTAGAATTCCACTCTGGGCTTAAAAATTAAGTTTCTTGGTATTAGTGATTCCAGTGGTCCTTTGCTAGGCAACCACTGTGTGATTCTTTTCAAACCAAATGCACTGGTTTAATGACAGGCAGTTTTGAAGGAGATTTTTCCCATCTTGCCTGCACTGCAGAACTTTGTCACACAGTGAGCCCCAGCTCCCCTTGTAGCAGTGGCAGTAAGAGCAGGTGGAGCTCTGAAGGCTCCCAAAGGTGCAAGGAGGCACTGAGCAGAGCTCTTGAAAGTGTTTTCCCCTCCTTTGGGTTGCTCATGACTGCAGGATGTACAGAATGAATTGTATCCCAGAAGAGAGGAGAATCTTTCAGAAAAGAGGAGAGTTTCTTTGTACAGACTATTTTGTATGTTTAGAGAAGGAAATAAATGTACCATGGCTACTTTTCTTTAATGTGCATGCAGTGCTTTCAGATACATAGAGAGTATTTACTTCTGGAAGGAATAATGTGAAGAATAATACCATCATCATCATCATCATCATCATCATCATCATGCAATTTCGAGCAGTGCAATAAGGAAAGTAGCCAAAGCACATACTTTTCTGAATGTAATGAGACAATCCAGTAATCTCCATAGAAGTTGACTTGGCTGAGGATAGAAGTGAAGTGGTAATTTAGCTGAACATTTTACTTTACCATTTCTATTTTTAAAAAATCATTCAGTATATGTTGTACAGAAGCATGCTTGCCTCTGAGAGCAGACAAAACACTGATGCTTTCAGTTGGAGCTCTGAATTTCAAGAGTGGTGATTTCTTCCTCCCACGAACATTGTCAGCACCATTCATTGTCTCATAAGCATGGTTTGAGTACTGTAAGAGAACCAGCACATTCTCCTCTTACTTCCTCTTTGCATCACTAGTTCCAGTGAAGCAAATTTCTTGGTATATTATCTGTCAGTGTGTTCCCATAAACACACAGCAGCAGAGAGGGTACAGTACATAAGTTCTTATGCACAGCTGCTGCCTGGATGCCTGGGTCTGCCTTCTTCATTGTGAGAATATCTGTGGATCTCAGGCAAGAAAAGGAAGGAAGGAAGGAAGGAAGGAAGGAAGGAAGGAAGGAAGGAAGGAAGGAAGGAAGGAAGGAAGGAAGGAAGGAAGGAAGGAAGGAAGGAAGGAATTGTGCATATCCTAAAGGATGAAGACATCAACTTTAAACAGGAAAAAAGGAGGAAAATAACTAAAATACCCTTTAAAATGTCAAGAAGATTATTATATTTAAATAAAATAACGTTAGCATCCTCACAGAAGTAGCCCAATTTACCTCTCACCCTGGAATCAAGGGGTGTGGTTAACTCCCTGTATAATCTGCAAGTGTCTGCAATGTTTTTGTCCACATCTCAGCCACTCGCTCTTGTTTTTTAATCACAGGAGAGAAATGGAAATGTTTTGAAAACATTCACCTTCTAAAATGTCCCTCTAAAGCAGATAAGACAAACCATATACTGAAAGTACCAATTTCTTTTCATTAAGTGTAGAAAGGAGGCCACAGTGTGCAGGTCATCTGTAGAATTTGCCTTCTAGATGTCTAAAATCACAGGAAATTAATCCTGCCTGAAAGACACTAAATCCGTTAATGACTAATTGTGATGATGGACTCTCTATGTCATTTAATGTGCCATATTTTTCTCCCACTCTCATGCTTATCAGGTTTATTTTCCTCAAAGACCTTGGAAACAGGGACTCTTTATTACTTTCCCAGTATCTTACAGTGCAGTATCTATTCCTACTCTCGGTTGCTGTGCTGGGTATCAAGACCACACTACTGAGAGGAGCAGTGACCTGTGTGGGTACTGGAATTGTGTGTATCATATATTGTTATACACAGTGGAGGTGTGCAGATTGCGCTTGACTTTATACCATTCTCATGGAGCTCATCCATAAACACACAGTTCTAGATACAGGAACTAAGTAAAGGAAATGGAAAGGCTAAACATGTTTCCTGTAGAGTCTTTGATTTCATTTTTTGCTCATTCTTCTACCTTGACAGTGTTTAACTCATTAACATTTCTTCCATGCTTTTCAGTTGGTTCATGTCAGTAGGAGCACTGGTTTACACTCCACCTGACTCTTTACACCTGTGTCTATGAAATTATCTTGGTTGCTGTGACGTAAGTCTTTCTTCAGTGAGGCAAACCAGTCTAACAGTAAGCCAGCAGAACCTATGGTTACTAACCCACATCAGTTCCCTGGCGCCATTCCCTGAACAGAGAAAACTGCTGGGGATAATACAGTAACAGACAATAAGACAGGACAAGACAACAAGACAATAACCCTTAGTCTTTAGAACAACCCAAAAGCCTCACTATGTCATAAAGTTCTGCAATACCTCCTAGTTGTAACAGCAGTGAGCACTATGTGCAAGGTTTCTGAAATTACTGTCCAGTTTCTTGGGGTCAGACAGTTTTCACTGGCACAATTCTTGTCAAAATGTATACTTTCATCTAACAAAGGCATTATGGAAACTTTCACAGGCTTGTCAACCTCCTCCAAATATATCTATCTCAAACTGATGTACTTTACACATAGGAACTTTTCCTTTTGACACATTCCCCTGTTCCCACCATCAGATTTTTATTTACCTTTAACTTTATAACTTATGATAATTCACTGATTTTACAGTGCCTTCAGAGATGCTTTGGATGAAAGTTATTCTTACTGAATTAATTTCTTTTCTATATAATATTTAGCTGTAGTAAAATTATCCACTGTATTAAATGTATTTGTTTATGTGCCCTCTGTTACTAGATGATTAAGCTTTAATTTGCCTCAACTAATAAACTCATTGTGCTTCTGCTTGGGTGAGTTGTATGTACATTCCTTGGGGGATTAATCTCTATATGCTTCCAATTTCTTCATTCTTCCGATGGTTTGCTGTAACAGAACAGTTACTTAGCTATTGCAAATGATGCCTTCTGCAAATACCATACTCTAGAAAGTTAAGGTTTGTAACAAGAAGCCATAAAATTTATTAGGTCAAATCTGATGTAGTCAGGCAAAACCACATAAAAATTCTCTGGCATATAAGCACTCCTTTACATCTGAAATGGAAGCAACCTACTTCAAGTGAAGGACAGAAATCAGTCCCAGTTCAGTTTTATTGCTGTTATTCACTGTAACTGTCTGAGAGAGAAAGATAGTTAACATCTATGAGGCTGAGAGGGCTGTTAGCAAGGGCAGAAGTGATAAGGTCAGTAGCCTCTACTGAGGAGAGAGTGAGGGACAGATTATTATCCCCTGTGGAATCACAAGGGTTAGCAGAAGAGATACAGTGAAAAAAGTCATATAATGTGAGATAAACTAACCTTCTTACTGAGTTCTTGAATTTATGATTTTCATTATGCAGCTGTATAATGATCAACCCACTACAACAGCAGAATAATAAAGTTTGTGTTCAGACTGACCTTCTGAAAATACCACGAATGGCCACAACTGTTTTGAAATGAGGAATGCCAACAAAACCAGAGTGTCTCACCAGCACTGAGGTTCTAGTGTCTATAAATGACTTCTTGTGTAAAGGCATACTCATGTGCATGCTACATTTGCCATAAAGACCCCTATTTTTAGATTCATAACTCAAAAGTAGATAACAGAAGTCACTCAAACCTGAAATTAGGGCACAGAAAACACAGCCTGCAGAAGGAAGGATTTTGTGTGCCGTGGTTGCAGAATCTGGTGAATGACAGTACCTTCACATTTGTGGCCATGAAGAGATCCAGAAATACAAAGTCTGGAAATTCAAGATGCCTTTCAAAACTTTACTCATCCAGAATGATTGCTGAGAGGCTCTGCCTGTCCAAATACATAATTTCCACAGAGACCTAAAACTTAAGGATATTAGAATGGCAAGGTTTGCTTAAATTTCACATGAGCATTACTGCACAGATGCTGTTGAAACTCTAAGAAATATTTCACATGCAGTGTTTTTATGAAACTTAAAATATTAGCAGGTCAGTGAACTGATACTGTCTGTCCCATCACAATGTGAATTTCCTTTTTGTGCTATTATTGCAGGTGATTATGTAGTCATGACTATATACTTCGACTTAAGTAGAAGAATGGGATACTTCACTATACAAACATACATTCCCTGTATATTGACAGTTGTTCTTTCCTGGGTATCTTTTTGGATCAAAAAAGATGCCACACCAGCAAGAACAGCATTAGGTAAGTTGCTAATAATTCCCTTTTCTGATGTTTCTACACTATGATTTGAAAATGTCAGCTTCCTTTCTAGGAGACCACTAGGTATACACTTTGGATTATTACTACTACATCTTGCAGACTCATATCTACCTATTACTGAGACCTCTGGGTTTTTTTCCTGTAACAGGGTAATTAAAAGTAAACTACTCTGACCCTTTGGATGACACTGCCACCTATTTTGCATAAAACGCTTGAATTAATGTCTGTCTCCTTGTTCTCACCATGATATTTTAGTGACATTTTTGAAGAATTAATTAATTGCACTGCTGGCTTCCTTCCCTTCTGTAACTCTCCCCCACTGGGCATTATGTCTTGTATATACAGAAAACTGTGGGATATAATAGTATTAACTCATGCAAAGTGTTTTAGCTTGCATGCTTGAAGTTAAGCTTCGCACTGGGTATATTGATATTTTTCATAGATTGTGGAGATTTATGCTGGTTTAGGTTTTCCAGAAACTCATTCTTGTCAGTACCACCACGTGTTTTTTAGCAACGTGCATTAGTATATGCTTATAACTGTTGACTTTTGCTTAGAATTTTTTTCCAAAATCTATAGGAAAACCTGTGGGTTTTGCCAGCATCAAGAGTATAGGGGTATATAAGAGCCAATTATATGTAAACGTCAGAACCAAAGGAAAAACAATTTCTCAGTTCACATTATGGTTGCCAGGTCTGCCAATATGAACTGATTCAGAAATCTACCAGTCTAGGAAAAAAGGGAGGCTATGTCACAGTCTGCATGTCTTTTTCAAGCAGAGGGGTTATCATTCCCAGCTGTTCATTGCATCCTCCTGCTGGAGTTTGTTACTATGTAGGTCCATTTTTCTGAGGCTGTTTTACAGGACAGGAATATTCAGTTCTCATTGCCTCCACATGAGTGCCAAAGAGCCAGTACACCATGGCTCCAGCAACAGGATGAACACAAAGACTCAGTTATTCTGTAATCCAATAACACCTCCAGGACAGCAAAAAGACCATACACAGGTGAGGACAGAGCAGCTTACAACTGCCTGTTCCTAGCTGTGTATACTTGCCTCTGATAGCCATAGGTCTTAGCTGTACTTCTCTGCTGAACTCTTGAATTGAACTCTTATTCTTAAATTGGGTGGCTCAGGGGAGGTAAGGAAAGACTCACTGTTCTCCGTTTTTTTTAAAAGGGAGTCTGAAGCCCCATGAATGGAGGAGAATCACACAGCATTGAGTTGGGTTATCCTTCTTAATGCATAAAAGAGACAAAAGACAACTAACACTTCACATTATTTATTTGCCATAAGAATTTTTCATATCCTCTGCCTAAGGATGGTTCCCCACACCATATAGCTCAGTTTTCCAATTAATTAGATACAGAAGTATGTTAGATCACTACTCACTAACGTGTGACTCTCCACCCCTCAGCCAGCAGGAAGTTCAGAGAAAAAACGTATTCGGATACTGAAGTCATGAATTTGGAGTAAGAACATAAAAATGTGTTGTTCCAAGGCTCTACTCAATGGATGTCATGACTCACTCCTAAAACTCCAGTTGAAAATTAAATCCCATAGGCTAAAATATAACTGTTCTAAAAATAAAGTCAAATATATATATGGGTCACTTTTGTGCACAGAGTCCTGTTGCTCCCAAATTGGCAATGGCCTGTGGACTCCCAGAATGCAGTAAGCAGGTGCTCCAATTTTGCTGTAGACCCACTTGTATAATGCAACATATAAATCTGTCTGAGCAACAGCACAAATCTGGATAATGGCACTTGGTAAAATTGTGAGTAGTGCAGCCAAAGGCAAACTGCTGAAATTATCCTACTAATTAGTTGAAATTGTAGCAACAAACCTTCTCCAAGTATAACTGTATTAATATAAAGAACTAGCACCAGGGAAATATTTCGCTCTCTGAAATTAATGAATAATTTCCAAAGTTATTGGCAACTCCTCACACTTACCTGAAGGACAGGTTTTATTGCTTTCTGAATAATGCTAACTAAGAAACTATTTCCATGCTGGGAAAAAAAAATAGTTTGGGTTTGGGACCATAAGTATTCTTTCAGCAGTACTGTACAGAGATATTAAAGTGTTCTTTAAAAAGTTGGTATTATAGTCCCCTTTATCACACTTTGTAAAAGTGTAAAGTACTAAGGCCCAGAGAGGCAATGAGATTAACTCCAGGCCACTTGAAGAGTCAGTGGGAAAATGGAGGTAAAATTTGAGTGCTGGATGAGAACTGTGTTTTGTGATCCTGAGTTGTTCTGCTCTTCATTCAAGGAGAAAAAAAGTCTCTCTGCAGTTTCTGCTTGTCTCTAGCAATCAAAATTATCTCAAAGTGTTCTAAGTCAAGAGGACCTAGCGTGTCCCTGAAGAAAAGTTATGATCTGGAAAAGAATAGGTTATTTTCCTTGAAGATGAAGGGAATTAAGTTAAACTGAAGCTTTCATCCCAGTTTCCCCATACTTTTTCAAAACGGGTATAATATGAAATAGGGCCAGGCAGTTACTACAGAACAAGATCAAACTGCAGTTTAAAGATACAGTGAGTATCTTTTTAAACTCAAGGCCAGCAACATGTTGATGTAAAAGAAGATACAGATGATATTTAATAAAAAATGAACATGGCTTTCCTTGCATTCCATCTTTACCTCACTCACTAGAAAACCAAGAAAGTACTCAAAACATGTGCCAGACCAGAAAGGTGGAGAATTAACTTTATGACCAAGCGATAGCATGCATGAAAGAAGCAGATATTTCCTTTACTGTCCCACCAACATAACCTCAAGAAAATAAGAAAAAAATCTGCCTTGCTGACCAAAGAGTTTCTAACACTGAAACTCCTGCTGCCTCACTTTGCATATGCTTGTCCAGCAAGCAGATTTCAAGGAGTAATAATTTTAAATAACTGTTTAGACCAATTATCTAAAAGTTAAAGTGCTTTCAGGTGTTATGTATATCAGCATAACTTGGTCTCCCAGTCAGTCCTTTTTATTTCATCAAATAGCATCTTTGGTATGGGATTTACTCAGAGAATATAACATCCCAAAATGGTATTTATACACAGACTTTTAAGCTTACACTTACATTTTCTACCTGAAAATTTTGAAGTCAGGTAACTTCAGAGCTTTCCTTGGCTGATATTAAAATTCTGTTGAAATAGATAGTTCATGAGCACTGTGAATTTCAATAACAGATGCAAAGCTCACTTTGCCATACGGGACTCCACAAAGTGAGAGACTTCACAATTTCATTTGGCAAGGCATATTAGATTTGAAACCACTCAACAAACTGAATTTCCTTATCATGAGAGATAAAATGAACTAAGGGTATGGAAACTAGATACTATATTTGGAAATAATGGTGCTGCATTTTATTCAAATATATATACACATATATTCTGATCTGTAAATGTATAGAAATACAAAACTGTATCATCTGCTGCACCTTCTTTCTCTTTCCTCTCTGTATGTATCCCCATAAACTCATTGTAACATTTTAATATTTGTGCCTGTGTGCTAGGTATAAAATTGATACACTTAGATAGAATTTTCATTGTTTCAAAAACTCAGTGCTTTTTTATGGCATGAGCTGGAATCCAGTCAAACGGTGATTCGAGCTGGTGTTCCACATTCAGGCTTAAAGCATGGATATAGGATACAGGCTGAGTTGAGGACTTACATATCTAAGCAAAGAGACTCATTATTTCTTTTTAGCCTTTTGATAAAAAGCTCTCCTATCACAGGATGAGCGGGAAATTAAAACTTTCATTTGAGTCCAGGTAAACAGGATACCATATATTGTACTGGAAGAACTCTATAGGTTTTGAGGAAATTTTTAAAGGTAGTAAAATGCCTGAAAGCATGTGAATGTACACATGGCTCTGAAAAGGACACATTTGTGTCAGAAATCTAAATGTGGATTAGGAACTGTTAAAGAACTTTATTTTATATTGTAGAGTATGTCATAGTCTGGAGGTGGTTCTTTTGAAATTAGTGACTCCCAAGGCCTGAGTCAAGGCCATACAGAAAGACTGAGTGACCTATAGTTAGTAAGGGTCAAATCAAAGCCAGTCAGTTCACACCTTTTGCAGCTGGGCATCTCTGGAGCCCAACTGCGATGAATGGCTAAGCATGGTCTTTGCAGCCTTTTTAAAGCATCAGCTGAGTACAGAACTGATGCTGAGGTGTCTGGAGCAGTTGCTGGATCATGCCAATCACATCTGCTTATATTGGCAGGTGGCACAGGTTTCAGGAAACAGGAATATTTTCCCGATAGCTTTTAGATGTCCAAGGCACACACAAAGTCCACACTTCCCACTTCCTATCAGCATTGCTTTCATCTTGGTTATTGACTTGTGATTTTTTTCAGAAACATTTTGTTTGTTTGTTTCTGGGTAATAGATATTTAAGGAGTTCAGTTAATCATTATTATTCAGGTTTGAGACCCAGGCAATAATTTGCCTTCTGGCTTTTCCAGGGACTTTCTGTTAGCTGGAATGAAGGTTATTCCTGTGAATCACTGTAGCTTCTATCAAACTTTACAAGTCAGAGATGGACAACCCTTCATAAAGAGAAAGTAGTCGAAAGTAATCCACAGATACTTCTTTCTCTCCAGAGTGCTTTTAGTGAGAAGTTATTTAACTCTAAGGCATAATTTCAGTCATTCCTTGCCATTTCAAACACTGTGCACCAATGTGAAACATCATTTTAACTATAAAAAAGAAAGATTACCTTATGATTATGTTATTTGTTGAGAAGGTTCCCTCTTGAGACTTACTTGTGGGAAAGCTTTATTTTTTTCTCCAAGACATTGAGAAGCTGGGTTTTTTTTCTATCAGAAGACATGCAGTTCATAACAAATGATTAAAAGCATCAGTCCAAGCTGGCAATGAAAAGACTGCTATTCCTCAGGAATGAAGAGAAATTGTATGAATTACTAGGAGTCAAATAAATGACATGACATAGATTTCATTCTAGCACTGGTTTTATTGTTTTAGATATTTCACACTAATTCCCATTATATTCATTATTACTAAATCAATCTAAATGATGCTTTATATGAACTAAAAAGGCTATTTCTGTTAATGTTGTACCTGAAGTTTGTATGAGAGTCTTACCCTGACTGAGCAAGTAACACTGACTTCCCTTACTCAGGAGAATTGCAGTGGAGGACTCTCAAGGAAGCAGTGGTGTGAAGACATACTTTCAGAATTTATGGTCAGAAGTTTGCAGAAAAATTTCTTTTCTTTTCTCTCTCCAACTCTTTTTTCAGCATAAGATTTTTCATGAGAGCAATACTACTACATTTCCTTCAGTGTTTTCCAAGTTTCTTGATTTTATTTTTCTGAGTTTAGTACCTTTTCTGCTTTATACTTTTCTTCAAAAATTTCTTAATTCTCTCCTTCTCCTTCACCCCCATCTTCAAACTAGCTGGGATCAGAAAAAGGAAGAGATGAAGAAAAGCATAGTGACAGGCACAGGAATGTCGCTTTTGCAAAGATGAAAATAAACCACAGAGCAAATCTTTGTTTACAAAATAACTTTGTCCCTACTGATATTATTTTCCATTATTTCTTAACACTACCAAATGAAATTAATTAATTCCTTGGGTACACTCTGGATTTCTGTTTTGTATGTTTATTTCCAAAGATTCCTCTGTGATATGGAGAAGTGATGTTGCATACAATTAAATCAAGTTTCTCTCTGCAGGCATCACCACAGTATTGACCATGACAACTTTGAGTACCATCGCAAGAAAGTCATTGCCCCGTGTTTCCTATGTCACTGCCATGGATTTGTTTGTGACTGTCTGCTTTCTATTTGTCTTTGCTGCTCTGATGGAGTATGCCACCCTCAACTACTACTCAAGTTGCAGGAAACCAAGCTGTACTAAGAAGAAAAAGTCGGTAAGATGGGAGCACTTAAATTTCTTTTCATGTGCCACTCAGAGAGCAGATAATCATTCAATTGTAGCCTGTAATCACATGGCACTTCACTCCTCCAAGATTTTCCCTGTGGTGTGATCTGCCCTGAAAGCTGATGGAAAAGTCACCCGCAGCAGCAGTAGGAGCAGTTATGTGCCTGCTGAGTGAGGTCTGCTCCTAATAGAAGCAGCCTGCTCACCACGGAGCAGCAACCCTGCCTACGCATCTTTTGTCCTCCAATTACTGTGCTGGTAGTCGGAAAGGGCTCCCACTGAAACAGATTGCATAGCTTGTTATACAAATAAATGCACATCGATGCAAATTCAAATGCATTGCTATTTCATGGCTTAACAGGTCTAGAAATATTTATGAGCAGAATTTCAATGTCTCTGCTAGGAACCAGCATTTGGTTTAAGCCTCGTGTACAAAGGTGCATGTTCCCAAGGACAAAAATGGAGGTCACTTATAAAGGTTCTATACATGGCGCATTTTTAGCCAAAAAAAACTTCCAAGTGTAACACCCAGAAAAGCACAAACGCTGTCTATTTAGAATCAATTAAAACAATCATGCAGGAAGAATTGCCTGGTTAACTTCATAACTGACTATGAGAATGAGAGGGGGCAGTTTAATAGAGAAAAAAATCTCAGCGTAAACACAGGGAAGGGGGTTGTCCACTCAAGAACAGTGATAAATCTTATGTGTTCAAGATAAGTAGTTGGAGATGTTGGATGCCATTGTGTGCAGTGGAGAAAATAAGGACATTTGAAATCAGAAATCAAAGCAAAATAGGAAAAATGTAAAAAGGAAATTAAAGAGAAAGAAGCCTAAATTTAGGGAATAATAGGTCATGATGTAAAAAAAGGGATTGAATGAAGAGCTATAGAAAATGATTGAATGAAGAACTAATGAAGGAAAAGCTGAAACAAATATGGGATTAGAGTAAGCCTAGAAAGCCATAGACTTAGTCGATGACAACTCCATGAAACCTAAAATAGCTTCTTGCAAAAATGCACAAAAGGCAAAAGATTGTTACCAAAAGAAAAGTTTGAGACCAAAATGAACTTGCTAGTGATCAAACTAAAGTTGCCATCCTATAGAAAGACTAAATTAAAAAGTCATGAGTGTCTTTTTTAGTAGCATGTAATTCCAGACATATAAATGAAGATGTGGGAAAGCAAGCAACATTGACGGGATTTAAATTAACACCAGAACAAATACTCACTTACCTATTGTTTGATTGATAAACAAATGTAATGGGTTGAAAAAGAATTTTAAGTCTATGGAAGCCAGATGTGCATTCTGCTGAGGTTTCATGCAGTTTTCAAGCATACAGAATATTATGCTGAACATATAGAACACACAGTGAAGTGTTTTATGCTTTTAAGGGCTTGGTCCAAGAAATACTATTGAATTTAAATGCACTAAGTGTGTTTTCTTCTGAATAATTCTTTTGTTATCTTTATTTAAGCTACCTGATGTAAGTTTTGGTCATGTAATGGTAAGTAAGCTACTTAATTCAGTGAGAGAATTGGGGGCACAAATATGTGGTTGACATTTACTTGCACTAATTCCTGAGAGAGCTGTATTGCTGTGTTATGCTTTACCCTGACTTCACTATAAATATTGGTTTGCTTTTTTGTTAAAAGGTCAGTTTGTTTTCAGCTGTGGCAGAGGAACATAGCTGCCTCTTTCTATAAGGACTTATCAAGTGATATGGGAGGGAGGAGGGTCAAGTATAGAATACTATGTGTTATTTTTACCTCAGAAATTTTGTGTATCTGCTTTATATAATACAGAAATTTCTCACTACATTTTAAGAGAAAGTAATAAGCACAAGTTATGTCATAAACTTGTATGGAGTTTTAACTAAGCTTCATAGAAAAAAAGTTCATTTATGCATATGCAAAATCTTTAGCAAGCTTTCAGGTGGATTTTCAAATAATTTAGGCACACAAGTTGAGCATGGGTTGTTGTACTATATCTAAAAATGGAATATGTACAGTTGGAACAGAGCACAAAATTGTGTCTCTAAGTTGTATGAAATCTGAAACTGGAATACCTGCTATAATATATGCAAATATAAAGCATTTGTAAAGAATGAAGCCAGTTAATCAGCTGGTTGAATGGTCTGCTATCAGATAGGAACAGAGACAACTAAAATATTAGGGTTTGCATTTCTTGGGTTGGATATGCTGAAGTTTCTTATTTACAACTGCTAGATCCATGTTATTAGCCTATCTTTTTACAAATAATAATATACACTTTAAAAAAAAAAAACATGAGTTCTCTGATGTATTTTGAGACCTCAAATAGCTTAGAAAGTCTGCACATTGGCAATTAATGGTTTTCAGCAAGCATTACATCTATATACTTTCTACTGCTGTCACTCCCCGGACAGACTTTTCTGAAAGATGAAGTTAACAGAGCACATTGAGCAGCACTTTCCTGTTTCCAGTTAAAAGCTATAGGGAAAGATAATTAAAATGACATTCGGGTTTAAAAACCTTTATCTAGAACTAGTCATTCTAATCTGCTTGGAAAGCATCTGCAGCAGTTTCAAGTTTTTTACTCACTCTTTTTTTCTTCACCTTAAAATAGTTATTGAGCAGGGCCTTTGTCTATACATAAAAATCTTCAAATTACATCTTAAATAAGCAATGTCTCTGGCTCTCAAGATATCATGTTGTCTTTTCCAGCTTTGTAGTGATGCCACCTAAAAGGTGAAATTTATTAATCTTTAGTAAATCCATGTTCAGGTAATCCCAACCCTTTTCTTTTCCTCCTAGAAAACACACATATACCTTGTCAGAAATAATATTATTAAGCATGTTTAACACGCAGACAATGCCTTGTCCGAGGCCCTGGAGAAGTGCCTTGCCTTGGCAGACCTCCTGGGTGGGACTGAGATGGTGCCCACTGTGTGTGCACTACTCTCTTTCCAACCCCACCTCAGCTGGACACACAGAACACAGGGGGACCATCCACCTTCTCCTCTTATCTTGTCGCTTCAGGAAACCTCCTACCTGACAGAGATTAAAACAACCAGATTAATCTCTCTGTATTATCAGGGCATTTATTTTATCTTCTCTCCTGAGCAGATAGTTGATATAACAAAACAACAACAAAATACTCCAGGCTACTGAGAGATTAGAAAGTTTCCTTTGCAGAGCCAGAGCACTTTTTTATCTTCACTCACCAAAACCTGAGCCTTTTTTCTTTTTAACATAAATATTTTAGACAAGCATGGAAAACTTCAGTCCCTGAGTTGGAAATGTTCATAAAGACCTGCAGTAAGTGTACATTATATGACACAGTGGTATAGCAGAACTCCATGTATACTCTAGTCACAGTTTTTTCTCTCCAAAGTACTAGAGTCAAAAAAAGATTGCTTGTACAATAATCTTAGACCTTTTTCATATGGCAACACATTGTAAGGCTCTGAAACAAGCCACCCAAAACTTTGCAAAAGAGAGAGAAAACCATACGGGTGTAATTTCTGTCATCTAATCTCAGAGATAGAATCATTCACAAAAAATAGATTTGCAATAATCTGCTTCTAAACTGCAATCTACTTGCAGTTCACAGCACAAGGCTCCTGAGACATTTTAGTATTTACTTATGATAAAACGAATTGTGTCCAGAAGTAATTAACTGGATTCCATAGAGCAGTTGTTCATGTGCAGTTATCTGTGTTGGCAGTACCAACATTTAAGCAGAGGGATGCCACATCAAGTTCTTATCTCAGGGACCAGCATTTTTAATGAGATGGGTAATACTACAGCATGCCAAACCAAAAGATTTGTAGAAAGGAAATGAATTCAATATAAAAAGGAAAAATTTCCACTGAGGTACATCAGTCATATCACCAATGTTTTTCACATCCAGCAGGAAAGTTTTCAGATATCCCCCTAACACCTGCAGCAGAAAATGATGAGTACTTTGTATAGTATGGAAGCAAGAGCCCAGAGCACCTTCCTGAATGCAAGCAGTCGTGAGCAGCTTGTTACAGCACAGCCAGCACACTCCTGCAGGCAAAGCCAATGCTCAGCACAATCCCAGGGAGAGGAAGGGCCTCTTAGGTAGAGAAAACCAGGCTGACAGGGCTGTGTCTGCTTTGTCAGAGCAGTGCAGACAGGCAGCAAAGCTGATGGGACCTTCTCTAGTGATGTCAGCAGAGGAGGTGACATTTGTGAAGATGGAATGGGTGGCCTAATGAGAGGGGAGACTGTTGTGAGAAGGCATCTTGCACGACAAGGAAATGATGTGACAGAAAAGCTGACAAAGAGTAAATAGGGAGTACACTGAAGAAGGAGAGGTCTGTAAATGTGAATGCTACTGTGAGGATGCATGACATCAAAGTGTTCTATTTCTGAGCATGGTTAGTGTGATAAGCACAAAGGGGATATGCCTCGGGATGGCATTTTGAAATCCTGTACTGAAATGATCACTATCTATTGCTGACTGTAGGTGTTTTTATAAATCATAGTAAAGTTAAGAGGCAGTGAATGCACCTATGCTAAGTGGAGGACATTGTACAATTAAATGGGGAGGGGCTATATCTTACTTACTTTTGAGAATCCATCTTAAATGTAGTAGCTGCAAGTGTTTAAAACAACTGGCAAATAATATTCTGACAGGTAAGTGAACTCCTAAGTGTGAAAAAATGATTGCTTTTTGCTGTGATTATTAATTTTGATCTGCATCGTCCAAGGAAACTTGTCAAACTGTTACCTTTTCCTCTCTCCTCAGAATTATTCTGTACTTGATATGAGACCACCAACTACAGTCATCACATTGAACAATGCCATGTATTGGCAAGATTTTGAAGATGCGTGTGTCTATGAATGCCTGGATGGGAAAGACTGTCAGAGCTTTTTCTGTTGTTATGAAGAGTGTAAATCAGGCTCATGGAGGAGAGGACGGATTCACATAGACATCTTAGAACTGGACTCTTACTCTAGGGTCTTTTTTCCTACATCCTTCCTCCTGTTTAACCTGGTCTACTGGGTTGGATACCTCTATCTTTAAATGTTGCCTGTAGCAGTGAAGACTGCTGCGTTTTCTCACTGCGGACAGATGGTAAAAGTGCAGAAAAAGTGAAGGACACAGTCAGTTTCATCTCAAATTATAAAGACTACATTAACCTTCACCGTCACAGAGCCTGATGAAGAATTTTAATATGTAATTTCCTGAAAAAGAAAAACACGGAAGAATTCTCTCCTAGCTGCTATTTGTTTTAAGTAAAAGGTTCTTACAAAATTCAGCTGAATTTGTAGTGTAAGCAATGTTTATGAATAATTATTGTATATTAGAATCTCTACTATTGTCCCTTGGCATAGAAGCTATTCACAATTCAGGCGAAGATTAAATATGTAATTTTTATTTTTCATTCCCATACTTTCTTCAAAATGTTGCCATATCCCTAAGGCTCAGAACAATGTACACTGGCACTAGTAAATAAGTCAAAGCCAATGAAAACACTCATTTGTATTCAAATTTGCTTGAGCTAAATCCCAAAGGTTTAGGGAAATTGATGATCTCCTTGATATAGAGTAACCACCAAAAGACATATATAGAAATGTCTCTGGTGGGATCAAAACATGGACATTACTTTTTGCAGAGGTCTGGGATTCATGGGATTAGCCACTTACCCACACATATTGGTTTAACGTAAAGGTGAAAAAGCAGATGGAGAAGAAAGCTATTATTTTGATATAAATAAGACTTGCCTATCTCTGAGGCAGTTGTAGGCATAACTTCTACAGTTTTTCAAGCTTTTAACTGTGTTTTTTATGACTCATTAAACACAGGATGGTCATTGATTTCTAAAGTACTATACTTGAAGCAGGATAAGATTCCTGCTTGTTCGTGTCATTGTAGCAGATCATAGTGCATAGCCCATGAGTAAAAATCACTATATAATAGCACCAGGAATATGTGACTTTCTTTAGATTTCAATTTGCTAAAAAGTGCACTCATGCATTCTTACATTTTGCCTCAAAGTTGTTTTACAATATTGAAAAACATGTGTGCCAAAGGACCTTTTTTTGGTCTTTTCGTAGCATTAAACACTGCAGTATTTACTCATGGTAGTCATTCCCTGGGCCTGAGCTAAAGACTGAACACCTGTGGCTTGAACAGTGCATTACAGGAACTAAATTGTGACACTTGGATTAAAGATGCAATAGTTGGATTAAACATGAAATATTTGCCACAAGTAGAAAGAGGTTATTTTCATTCTTTTCCAAAATTGCCAGCTATATTTTACACTGAAAACCAATTTTGTATTTGTCAAGATTTTGACCATTCAACTCTAAAATGCCCATTTTTTCAAAAACTAGTTTTACAGTATTAAACTAAAAGATATCTTTTACAGACTGTCTACATAATCGTTATTAAGCAAACAAAACATCCAGAATTAAATAGCAATAGTTTTTCACTACCCTTTGGATGATAAATTGTTACAAAAGATTGAAGTTAAAAGGTACCTAAAACAACAATTCTATTTCTTTTCTCTTCCGGAGATAATTTTTTTAATAATTCAAAAAGTGTGTGTCTCTTCCACACAGTATTTGATGAAAAAATGAATAGTGGATATGACTGAAAAGGAGTTCCTTTCTTCCTCAAAAGGAAAACCCTGCAAACAATCAAAAACTAATGCAAAGGTAATTCTAAGGGAACAGAAATTCTGTCATGTTCTTTGAAACATCACTGTCTGTCATTGCTGTTGCTCTGTTCTGAGTTTTTAATTGGAAAAAAGCCCCAAAACCCTAATACAAAAGTTAATTGTAGTAATTTAAAATCTTTCTTCTGTTTTTCACTTGTCTGAAATAGTAGAAACATAGCTGGGTTGAGGTTGGGTTGGGGAATCACCTCTGAAAGGACTGACAAAATTCAAATTAGAAGCACAGAGAAGAAATAATAAAGCCTTAATTTTAGAAAAATCTGCCCAATCTGATGTCTTCTAAACCAATGATAACCTTCTGATTTCAAAACACATGTTGAAAATTTTGCTAACTCTTATTAGCTAATTAACTGCTCTGTAAACCTGTGTCCTGCACTTGGCAGTATGGATTTAATTTAAGGATGACACTGATATTTATGTAGTGCAAGAAGGCAATTAAATTGGAGTTGAATATCCTCATCTCTGTTTATGAATTAGTCTACTCTAATAGTCATCTTCAGCCATATTTTGCAAGAACACTAGAAATATTCCAAGCCTAAATAAAAGAATGGGAACTATTTTCCTTTATGGGGCTGATCCTGCAAACCCTCTGCACAATCAATTGATTTTGGCAGTAGTATTGAGTTAAATGATACACAATCAGGTGCCTTCCACCATTAGATGGGAGAGTGAGGTTTATTTAACAATTGCATACTGTGTGAATTTCCTGGGAAGTGGAACATTCTCATGTTAGATGATAAGCACATGCTTTTCTTAAACTTTTGTTCATGGCTGCCCATGAGCCCTGCTGAAAGCAGGCAATCCCACCAGATCCTTCTTTGGAAGACTGATTCTGCTAAGTCCATTCATATTGCCCATTTTCTGAGTGTTTTCATAAACAAAAGGCAGAAGCATATAATTCCACTTTTTTCCACTGTCTTAAATCAAGAAAGAAGTGTCAGACATTACTGCTTTCTGCTCTTATAGTGAAAGCAGAGGACATACTCTACTGTGTAATTTATTCTACTCCGGGGTTATCAAAAAATTGATTTTTATGCAAGGCAAGCAGGCTGGCAGGTTCCTGAATGCGTTCCTCTGCTTATTCCTAGTAACTTGGCTCTCTCTTGCTGCTTTACTGCTCTGTGCTTTGGCAGCCACCGAAAAACCTTAGAGATCAGGGAAGATAAGCTTCCTACAATCTGAATCATTCAAAATGCCATTATTTTAGAGACCTAGATAATGTGGTCTGCATACATCTATGTGCCATATCCTTCTGTAGAAGTAAGAATATCCTCATTAACCTTCAGATATTCTTTTGCTTCTTTTGCAAACTGACAAAAGTTAACATTTTTGTGTGCTGTCCCATGAGAAATGTAAGAATGGTATTTTAGCATTTTAGAACATTTTCTTATCATATAATTTCATATTTGAGACTTGCATTTATTCAACTACTTCTTTTTTTTTATTTAGTACTTCTTTTTACCCTTACAAGGAAGGGAACAGAGGAAGGCAAAACCAAATGAGCAGTGAAACGACCACATTTGGCTATGCAAACTCTCAAAACCAAGTATCTTTATATTATGTTCCTTTCTTGTTGAAGTTGCAGAAAGGATAATGAGGGTTTTTTAAATAATCACCTTTTTTTTCCCAGGAGGATCTTAAGTCAGTCCTCTTATTTTCCCCTTCAATTAAAAGTTCTTGGACAGTGTTTTTCTTTATTGAGGGTAGCATTTTCAAGGCAACTAAGAAGGTCTAAAAATACTGGTCTTCTTAATTCAATCTTCTCAGTTTTTCTGGCTCTGATGCCTTGCATATTGACAGCTCCTTCTTTTACAGTCATTCTTCCAAGAATAAGGGTATAAAAACTTGTAGCCAGTTTACTCTCTCTCAATGTCCAGCAGTAATGTGGAACTCAAGTGCACCGCACACCACACAGTTTTAATATAACTTTCTAATCAAAAAGTATGGGTGTAGTTTAAAACACCTCAGGCTTTTTGATAACCTTCTCTTTCTCATGTTCTCCTTAATCAACTCTCAACTGTATATTGCTATATTGTGCATACCAATAAAAATGATAAAAACTACAAAAGCCAGAACCATCTTCACAGAGACAGTGATGAGTAGTGAAGCTAAAAGAAGAGAAAGAAATTATTTTTTATTGCTGTGCAGTTCTTATCTGTTGCAGTCCTCTTATTCAATTTAACCCACAGCTAATTCCAAATCATCCACCTGGAGGTTTGCACATTCATCAGCTGGAACAGCAGTGACACATGAGCCTTTAGCTGATAGGAAATTATTTCTGAACTGAAGGCATCCTGCCAAATAACTCAGACAGATAGCTGTCTTAAACACTTCTGCAGCTCTAATGTGTCTTGGTGTCTACCATCTCATGTTGTTTCATGAACTTATCACAACTGTTCTTACCTGGTCGTTTCATGAAGGGAAGGTTGTTTATCTCCTTTTTATACAAAATTTCACCATGTATCTAATAAAATGACTCTCCTACATGACCAGATGCAAAGCAGCTCTGGAACTGCTGCCTTTGTGGGGAGGGAGACAGTATTTTAAGACAGACAGATTTCACAGGATCACAGAATCAACTAGGTTGGAAAAGACCTTGGAGATCATCAAGTCCAACCTATGACCTAACACCACCTTATCAACTAACCCATAGCACTAGGTACCATAGCCAGTCTTTTTTTAAACACCTCCAGGGACTATTCATTAGCGTCACCATCTGGAGGGCTGGTGTTAACTTGTAAGCTGTAAAATAAAGTGCCCACCGAAACTTGTAAAGGCTGTCCATAACAGCCTGTGCTTTTTCCATTGGCTGTTCTTTCCTGGTTTCCATATAATGCAGTAAGAAAAGGCAAGCCATATCTCATAATCTTAGATGCCTATGCATGCAGATGATTTTTTTTCAAGGTATCTCTTTCTTCTTGCTCACAGTGAAATGTTTGTGCCTCGTACTTCAGTGCCTTTATCATTTACTAATATAAAAGAATATTCCTTAACATTAAAGACTATTTCTCATCTGAAAGTTAGAAAGTGGGAACAATGACCTTCCTGGAGTTCTTCGGGAGCACCAGAGTGTGTGACAAATATTCTAAATGTCTTCAACCTACAGACTGAGCATTTGTCTGCATTTTCTTTATTTTTCTAAACAGTCTGTAGGTTTCTTTTTTCCTAAACAGGAAAAGGCTGCAGTAGAAGTTTAGCAGAATCCTTCTTTCTTCACTCAGCAATTTCATTCAACCAAGAGACAGAGAGCAGAAATTCAAGGCTCATCCAGATCTCTTTCCAGAAGACTATTTAAAATAGGTAAAAACCAGACTGTGGATTTGGAATGCATTTCCACAGCTGAAAGGTGAGGTTCTTTTTCCTTTAGAGGTTTTTAGCTTTTTTTCTCAGTTAATTTTAGATCCTTCCTCCCTCCACAAGCACAAAATTAGCTCAACTTACACTTGCCTACTGAGAAAAATGTATAGTGTCATTATTGTTATACAATACTTGTATGCCTACCACCTTCTTAGGGTTCATCACACTCTCTTCTTGAAGGGTTCTAGTATCTGCATGAAAAAATGAAGGCCTTCCTTCAAGATTCAGTGGCCTTAATAGTTTTACCTTTTTCCTGGGATCCAGAAGGAGTTCTTTCCTCATAATTTAGGCCACTGGTTTAGATACCAAAACCAAAGCTATGTTTTATATATAAAGTGAAATTATGTTTCAACAGAAAAAATTATCTCGGCTTGAACTGAATTGCTTTGACAAGTGAAACAGTAAAATTTTGTATGATGAACCTTTGGTTCAAAGAGATTCAAAGAGATATGCTGTCCTACAGCCCTCTCTAGCTAGAACGAAGTCCTGAATTAGGGATAAATATTGTTCTAATCATCATTACCTAGCAGATGTTTCTTTAAATGACTTTTGGTCTTGACTGACTTTAAACACTTGGTTAGTTACTGCTGACATTCCTCAAGTGAGATATCCAATATCTGTGCTGATGTATTGTGTTCTACAGGCTTTACTTTTTTTACTTTTCCTCTTTTGTTGTGCGTCCTCAAGACAGTGTCTGTATGCATCTGGACTCCTCAAGGGTTTTCCTAGAATATATGTGAAATTAGAGAATAAAATTCATTATGAAGTTCAGTGCCTCAGAGCTGGACACCTGAGAATTCTCTGCCTTCTACCAAAACATTCATTTTGATCTTCTAATCATTTGCTGTTTATAAAAGACAAGCAGAAGACGTGGTTATGTTTATTCATATATCTAGGGGAAGGCTTTCCCAAGGACTGAACAAGGCAAAGCAGGCACTGATACACAGCCAGTAACTCGCTGGGTATTCTCTTATCTAGGCAAGGAATGGCTCTAGTCAGAGGAGACACAACAGCCTCTGGTGTCACTGGAACACCCACATAACTTTACTTGGAGGCCTAAGCCAACCTGTGGAGATTCTTATAGAGGAATGCAGGTGCTCCCTTTAGTGTTTAATACAGCCCTTAATATTCTCCTAATGTCTCTATAACTTCTTGCAGCAGTGCTTGGCAGACATGAAGCTGTACTGACACAATATATTTTAAAACACAAAGCATGAAATATCCACAGTGAAGCTGGTGATGGCTTGTTACTGAGATTGTATTAGGATTACAAGTTTAAAAAAAAATCCTGCTAGGTCTGAGTAAAAACTTTTCACATTAATTAAGACCATTGACCAGAAGAGGGGTTTAAGTTCAAATCAGCAATTAGGAAGTTCATTGGATGATATCCTGTAGGAGTTGATTATCCATTGTTTGGATTCAAAACTTGTGGAGAGTAGATTTGTAACTTAAGTACTTAATGTGAAATTTGTGGTTTACATACTTAAAGTGAGGCCTAAAACAGGTAAATGCTAAAATTTCTAAATTTCACATTAATATTAAATGTGTGAAGAGAACAATACTGATGACATATTTTTTAAAAACTACTGGTGCATGTGAAACAGAGCATGCTACAGAGTCCATTCCATGCTTATAGACTGCATGGGATCCTTAAAATGAAGGCAACTGTGGAACACATGGAAAGCTGGTAAAATAATTGCATTTGACAGTATTACACAGGCAGCCCAGGGAAGTGTGCCACTGCCAGACAGAGTGCTGCGAAGGAAAAAGAAATCAGAATAAGCTCCACAAAACACTTCCTCTGAACAACAGTGGGAAACCTGGTGCTGAGAGATTACAGTATCACTCTCCTTATTCTCTTCTGCAGTCATGCACAAGTCCTGTGACTTTTTTGTCATTCACAATCACATGGAATACCAACCTTAAATCATGGACCAACCCATGGCTACCACAGGCCATCACCAAACCCCTCATATAATCCTGGTCTAAACTCTCAGTATACCGCTCTCAAAACACTTTTTCCCACCATGAAAACACATGAATTTTTTTTTAAGTGAGTGTAATTTTAGTAATCTAATAAATACTGCCAACTATGTGCCAAATTGAATTTTCTTATAGAACACAGACAAAATTTTAGATTTCTAATTATCCTTCCTTCCTAAGTTTTTGTTAGGGGTGTGTGACTTCGTTGCTAGCAGTGCAGCTTGTGATGTCATAGTGAAATGAAAGTACAATTATGTGCCCAATGTGCCTTGAATAATACAGGTAGCACTAGTACCAGTATGTCATTCTAAGTTAGATAGCCATCCCAGTGATCCCCCAGACTGACCTAATCAGAAAAGTCAAACACTCATGTGCTTCATCTCCTCAAGTTCTCAGACAACGATTTTCCCTTCTTGATCACATCCATTCCAGTTTACTTTGTGTTAAGGAGTAGGGCTGTGCGTCTAGAATACTATTTATATTCGTATTTTGATCCCAGCATTTGTATTTCTGGATACAAATAAATACACATTATCAGAAAATGCAAGTGGTGTGCATGTTTGGTGGTTGTATTTTCTTATAGAATTTGAGAGCTTAACAAAACAGAAATAGATTCTGAAAATTTGCTTAAGAAAAAAGCGCTAGTGTGTTACCTTTCTGATAGGGCATAGGGTGTTCTTGAAAGGAATTTCAAAGTCTTTTAAAAATATTTTCAATGGTGAGCATGAGATGACTAAACAGCAAAAAATATTTGAGACTGAAGTTATCCATGGGACTAACTTAAACTGGGAAGAATATGCAACAAAATTCAAAGAGAAATCAAGAAATAGGCTGTGTCTTTTTCATAAGCTGCTTGAATGTAAAGATTGCAATTTTAAAATTGTAATCAAATTTGGCTTCAAAACTTTCCCAACCCAAATTTTTTCAGTATTCAGTGAAATTTACTGGTAAAACTATACTCTGTGTCTTTACAATACTTATTTTTTGGCAGCCACTTATTGTTAAGTAAGACTGTCTTCTTGATTTATGCTCTTTGAATGTAATTTAATTCCTGCCTCTGTACATTCATGACCACGGAATTGTCAGTCTCAACCCACTCCAACTGTGAAATGCCTACTTCATTTTAGGATTCCACTCCATAGTAACACTAGAGCTGACAGCTGGGCCACAGATAATGCATAAATTTCCCAGATCTCTCATGATCCCACAGATTTCCCTATCTGAGCTTGTTATATTTATACTTTCTGTATGTTCCTAGCACTAAGGCATGTTTTTCCAAAAGACATTTTATTTCACAAAAACCAGTTACACACAGAGCATTTAATTAAACTTTCACTAAAAAAAAAAACTTTTTCCTTGCTTTCACTTATCAGTTTGACATACAATTCACGTTTTATCTCCATTTGTGTTCTGATACAACAACTAGTTACTAGCACTGACTTGTCTACTCAAAAATAAACATAGATTCTGTACTCCCCTAACAGCATCTGACCCTTGTTATGACAGTTAAATGCAGTAACCATGCAGATGTGGTTATACCTCACTCCCCAGGACAACTAGTAAGCATAATCGTTGCCATGACTATTTTCTTTCTAAACATTAGTCGTTAACACTTGCCATTGCCACAGTGTGAACACAATACCAGCCCTTCTCCCTTACAGAACCTAACCTGGAACACCAGCTATATTCTTGCAAATATCCAGGGAGCCTGAATGTGAGTTGAACACAGCCGTTCCAGAGGTTTAAGGTGCTCATCCTGCCAAATTCCGAAGGCTCTCATACATCTTTCAATTTAATAACATTTCCTGCCCAGTAGGCTCGAGTGTGCAATAGAGTATGATGATGAATTGTGCCAATAAGTTCTGCCTTTTTATGTTACCCTCTGTCTCACCACCACAAATCTAGTTAAGAACTGAATTACTGCTTGGCAGTTTTAGTCAAAGTAAACTCAGTTTGTGAAATGGAAAATGAGCAAAGCTGAACATCAGGGAGCTATCCAGAAAATAAGGAATAAATGGAATAGATGTTTTCCTACTGACTGATATTAGGAGACCACTGTCACTTAATAAAAAATAGCCATAATAAAAAACATCACATTTTAACAGTTGGTTTATAAATGGAAAGCACCTCTATGAGCAATGCAAAGTAATATGCTAATATGCTAAAGTTTCACATGCAGCAATGTGTGCCAGGTTTGGGGTTTTTTTTACTGATGCATGTTTGGGGTTTTTTTGGGGGGTTTTTTAAATAATTTATATTCCTGTAGAGTGCAACAGAATTGGCCTTAAAAGAAAGAATTTTTCATGTAAGCAAGTTCTGGGCCAACAGGAGTTTCATTAGCCCATCCTCTAGTCTTGGACAAGCAGTGGAGACCATAGACATACATTTTTACATACTATAGTGGCTTTAGATTCTAGGTTGTGAGAAGATGCAACATATTTACAAAGAAATTCTTAGTCTAACCGCGTCATGGATCATAGCATAGACAAAAAGATACCCATTGATAAGGTGCAGTCTTCCGGTGTCTTGCTGTTGCCAGGCAGGAGTCAAAGCTCCACCAGAGGACAAAAATAAGGCAAATCAAGAAAAAAGCAAACTTTCCCTCTTCCTAGGTAAACAAAGAAGTGCCTGCTATTCTGTGGGGGTATTTTTACCTCTAACCTTTTTACCATTTTTTTCCCTCTGCACATAAATAGCACTCCTTGAGTAGGATAGGTCAGAGCACTGCTGTTAGGTATCCTCACAGAAGTGAGGGCACTGGTACCATGGTCCTGCATGTGTAATGACCAGGAGGGAAAGGAGCACTGAGTCCTGTACAGCTTAGTGTCATGGTCACCTGAAATCCATGAAAGAGACTGTAAAACACACAGGAGGGGGGGCTGTGACAGTTAATTCAAAAGGAATCCTCACTGAATGCAATCATGAATACATTCATTAAAGATTAGATTTTATCAGAAAATATTAGATTTTAATGCATTTAACTGTAGGTCAAGGCACTACAAAACCCATTAAAAATTGAATCGACAAAGTTCATATTCAGCCAAAACCTTACCCTCTCAAACCCCAAGAGATTGTGTTTCCAGTATTTTTTACTATAAAATACTCATTTTTAAGATACTCATGCACTTTCTACCACAGAAAAGTTGGAAATTATCAGGTCAAATGCTTTGACCATTATTTTTTGATAGAACTGTCCACTTGAAGCAATGACAACTATAAAAGTTAAATGCACAATTCCCATCGGCTCCCCTATTTCCCACTGTCTGTGCCAGCTGAAGTGTAAATGAAAGTTGCAATGCTTCTTAATTGATTATACAGGGAATCTATTTAAGAATCAGCCAAGGACTCATAGGATTAATATGACCTGCATGCTGTCATTACTACTCATTGACTGTGCAATTGACAACTGAATATCTCCACATCCAGTGAGCTACAAATCATGCCATGGTCCACTCCTGGCACTTCTGCTGAGGGCTAAACTGGAGTTCAATAAGAAAAAGCATAACCCTCTGCAGGAGAGCAGACAAGCACTACACATCAATACAGGCTGGTAATGAGCCAGCAGAGCAGCACAAGGAGCCAGAGAGGAGTGCTGCAATCTCCAGGCTGAATGCAAGGTAACAATGTGTTCTTATCACAGCTCACACAACTCTGTAATGGGTTATGTTATGGCTGTGTCCCGCAGATCAAAGGAATTCATTACTGCCCCATGCTCAGCTCCAGTTACTACAGGACAGTAATAACAGGTTTTGGCATGTCCTCCCTACCCACAGGGTCAAGGGGGATGCTGAAAAACCAGAGGGAACCTATTAGACAGCTGCTAAAATGATCAAAGGCCTGGAGCAGATGAACTGTGAGAAGCTGAGGAACAGAGCTCATTTGGAGTTGAGGCTGAGGGATGTTCTACTTGAAAACTGCAACTATTTGAAACACAGAAAAAAAGCCATTGAAGCCAAACTCTCAATCTCCTCTCAGCATTGGTGTAACATAGCAGTGGACTGGTGTTTCACCTTGGGAGGCTCAGACTGGAGATGAGGAGCAGCTATTTCACATTACAGTACTGCAAGAAAGGGGCTGCCTGGCAGGGCTCTGGGGGCTTCTGCCAAAGAGGTTTTCAAGGTCTGGCTGGAGAGATCCTGGCCTAGCGATAGTGATAGTCCCCTTCAAGCATAAGGCTGAACTACGTGACCTCAAAAAAAACCCCACATTCTAATCAACATTTCTATGATTCTATGAAAGGATTTTTTCACCTGTTACCTCTTCCATAAATATTCAACTAGATACATAGTGAATGACATAACCAAAACCAACATATAAACTATCTGCTTTGGCATTGCTGCTATTGTTCATTCTCTGAACAACTCGTTTTTGTATATAGCACATAAGCCATGCTGGGAATCACATCATGCTTTGCTAGTGAAACCTCTCAATGACATCTAGAGAGACAGATTTTTTATGAATGCAAAGTCCCAGTTTGAACATGCCATTTATGTCAATGAATTTTTTTTAATGTATATCGCTGCCCCAGTTTTGTCAAATTGAAAAGTAATGTTTATTATGCAGCTTCTTAAAAGACACTTCTGATACCATCACTATCTTACTTTCCCCTTGCAAATTGGTAAATTGTACTATTTCCATGTTATGTTGCAAGAAGGAAAAACCCTAGCTGCTTCTAGTGGGCAACCTAAAGGCTACATCACTACACAAATCCAGGCTTCAAACAGGCAAAAGTATTAACCTTGAACATGAAAATGTATGAATGAGTAACAGGCTCACTGTTACAGAAGACCTAGGTGCAGTTCACTGAGTCTATAATGTGGAAAGATACTTCACTGTATGAAAAAACAAACAAGCAAACAATTCTTACAAGGATTTAATTAAATTTCTAGCCCTTACTGTAATGTAGGGTGTACTAGATTTTCCAAAGTCATTTCAGCAACTGGTGGACAACAAATATATACTTTATCCTCTTTTTATATGTTGCACACACAAATAAAATTACCCCTATCTGCTTATGCTTTGCATGCAATGTGCAGTTATATCCAAAAGGGTAGAAAAATGAGTTCTCTACAAAGTCCTTGTACATGTCTTCCCCTTTGGCCACATACAAAACCAGCAATTCACAAGTGGGAGACTGTATGGATAGGTGAATACAGAAAGCTTAGCAGAAGGTTAAGGCCTTGAGTTAGTGAAAGCATTTCTACTGAGTACCTTTGGCTCGAAGGTTGCCCCTCTGTGTTATGTGTGCACGTATATTTGCTTGATAGAAGCACTGAACTCATTCGTTCTGCATGTGTGAAACACAGCCAGATTGAAACTGATGATCATAGGAAGATCATTCCAGTACAAGTATTAGCTTCACACATCTATGGAGTAACCCACCGAAACAGAAACACTTGGTTTTGTACAAATTAAATTGCAGTACCATCTGCTATGCAGCTGATTCTAGGAAGGGGTTGATACACACGGTTCACTCCAGAGCTGTTGGAAATAACAGGGTGGAGGGCTTTTGGCAGTAGGTCCTCATCACATGGCACTGCGTCTCAGATGAGGCAGCAAAAGGCAGCTCCTGTGCAAATAGGCTGGTGCAGGATGGGCCCTAAGGAGAGCTGACTTCCCAGCATGGACTCATCTACACTGCACCTATGTATGGTACTGAAATGCAGCTAAGTCACAGAGTGCTTATATGTCTGAGACAGCACTCCCAGAAATGCAAAAGCCAGGAAGAATGCAAACCACAGGCAGTAGGCACGTGGGTGACCTACGAAGTGCTGTCAGACTTTTCACGTCATCATTCAGGACAGGAGATTGCTGCCCGCTGCGGCTCTGTGTAGGCAACTGGGAGTGCATTTCTCCCATCCCTGCTGTGTGCCAGGTAGACAGCAATGCACTCCAGACAGAAAGAGGGGCCTGCAGGTTCAGAAGTGTTGACTGTCCAAGACATTGATAGTTCTAGGAGGTAATCTGTATATTGACGTTTTGCTCCCTATTCTATACACCCAGAGGTATCACTGTCACTTCAGCACTCCCCCGTCAAAAAATGAAACCCCACAACTCTTTCCATGAGAAGAAATCCATGAGAACAAAAAAAGAAAGGACTCTTCCAAGTAATGTGCTGCTTGAGTTACTTTTACTACAGGTGACTGTCCAGCAAAAATAAATCACTATTTCTACAGTGCAAGAGCCCAGTCAAATCAAATATCAGTGGAAAAAAATCACAACACAAAATTCATCCGTCCAAATATAGCTATAAATATTGTAGACTCTGTCTACAATATTTAATAATGGAGTTAGTAATCTAAATTCTCTTTATAGCTGATGGAGGGGCACAGATACTTCTGATAAGCTCATTTTATTTTAAAAAAGACATCTGAAATTGGAATCATATAAACCATACTCAAACCAGTTAACTTATTTTTCACCAGCTATAAAGGGAGTCTAAAGGGAATCTAGCCCAGACATAAACATTTACAATTCTGGCAGATTAATCCTCTGCTATCTCTTAAACAGCAGAAACATAGATGCTGCACTGAGGAACACAGAACAATAGCATAAGAAAGATGTGTAAGCAATAGTGCAGTTACAAGGAACAGAGCTGGATGTGGGGATTTCCCTGTTCCTTCAAGAACTAAAGGAAAACACCAACACAAATTTGTCTACAGTATCTGCTATATTTATCGAGCACATTGTGCTCTGGTGGTATCACTGTGCAGGCTGCTGCCCTAGAACAAGTACAAGGAGACTTCTTGCTCTGATAGTATGGAGTGGTACAGATCACTCACTTTGCAGGGAGCTCTTGGCTCTCTCCAATTCAAGCTGTCTGAAAAAAAAATGGCTCAATATTTCTAGATTTCACCATAACATGCAGAAATTTCATACCCAAAGGTATCTATATAAAGAAGTATAAAACACAGTGGTCTTGAAACTCAGTTTTATGTAACACAGCAATGAAGTGCCCCAGGTCATTTTCCCGTTATGTTCTAGATGACCTCAAGCCATCTCCACACAGAGTGAGGATCAAAAGACAATGGTTAGTGGGAAAACAAGGTGATGTGGCACAGGAAATACTTTTACTCTGGAGAATACACACAGCCTTGTGCTTTTGATGTTACTGCTACTGAGCTTGTAACGAGCTCTTCTGCATGAGAAACACACAAGTAGGTTGAAGTGTTACATATACAGCACACCTAAGTACATATGAGATCTCAGGGGAACAACTTCACAGTTTCTGTCATTTTTCTACTGTCACTTGGGAGTTCCATCATCAATCATTTTATACTGTGCTCTGCTATATATTTTCACAAAAATTTTTTCTTCTACCAAGACTACCCTGAGCTATACAGCCATACTGAAGTGTTCCTGCCAAATATCTGCCCATGTTAAAGTGATTGTTGAAAATACAGACACAGTAGGCTACGATGACGTATGTTAAATATCTCACTAATATATCATCTGTCTATCACACAAACATTAGGAGAAACATGCTGAGAACCTTGTATTTGGATATGCAGCAGCATCCCTCGTGTCTTCATTCTAGGTTCATGTTATTGAAGTCTTGCTTTTTTGACTGGTGTTACTGAAATGAAGGGAAAGATCTTACTGCCACAACATAATGATATACTGTCCTTGTGGGGTTAAACTGTGTGTATTTCTCAAACCCCTGCATACAATCTTCCCTCCCATTGAATAACTGACCATCCCACTTTCCAGGAAGATATTCTCAATGGATAACAGAGTATGTCCATGTGCTGTGCATATACTGTCAAATAAGGAAAACACTTGCCAAAGAAGAACAGAGGCAAAGCGACCATCATGCACACCCTCAAAGCCTCTAGATTCTCACATCCACATGGTCGGCAGCCAGAGGTAAGATACCCTCCCTTTCTGACTTGCATTTCATGCTGTACTTGGCACAATCTGAAGAATAACTCCAAGCTGGCAGAACCATATGAATATGAATCCTAGCTGGAATGGTTTTTCATACTTCTCTCACAGACCATCCAACAGCCCTTTGACAGAGTCTGGCCTCTATTCACAAATGGGGTTGTGTCCATTGTTACCAGCACAACTGGGCGTATGGCTGCACTTCTGTCTGGACATAATTGCTACAGAAATTTGTATGAAACAGACAATGGATGTTGCTGCTTAAATGCTGGTTCAGTGTGACTCACCAGAGGCAACTCGCTGTTTTCATTTATCCTATTAAAGCTTGCTTGTCAAAAGGGTGGCCTTTTTTCCAGCTCCAGTGTAACTGTTTCTCAGCCAGCTTCAGTAGGGCTGCTTTCTACTTTTGTTTCCCCCTTTGTCATAGTGTGAGAAGACCATAGCACTTATTTTGACAGTCCTCTGGAATAGACAAAGTAGGAGCTACATCCCTTTCTTTGGAAAACAGTAACACTCCTTGTTTAAGTAGTGCTCCTACTAAAGAATTATATTTAATTAATTAAATTAATAAAAATAGTTTTCATGCATTTCCTGGACTGAGTGAATTCCTCTCTCTCCTCTCTCCTCTCCTCTCTCTTTACTGTTTGTGCACTTACTACATGAAATTAAACTGATAGACACAGGTGAGTGAGTGTAAGTACTTGTTTCTGTGAAGTGACAGGTAGGTAGCAGCATCAATCATGTGCTTGTTGGCTGAGACAACAAAAATACCCAGGACTCTTACCCTTCTGCTTAGTTACAAGTCAGACTTGAAGCAGATTGTTAGAGCTATATGGAGCATTTTCACTTCTGTTCTTCAGCTCATGCCTTATAAATGGTAAGTAAATACAAATCCAACACTTCAGTAATTTCAGAATTCATTTGAAAAGAATATACTTGAAGACAAAGTGGTTACTTTTCACATAAACCCTACAAAAATTGTATGTACTTCAGTACTTAGGAACATTTTTCAAAACAACACATTTGCATTTCAGTGAGAATGTTTCAGTGTTGAGTGTTGAGAGTGCTTCTCCTTTCTCTTTGATAATTTCAGATTTGTTAGTCAATACCGGAATTTCATTATTCTGTAAAATATTGGACCAATTTTTCAGATGAAATGCTAAACTGAAAGCTGGTTTTACTTCCTTTTGTAGAATCCCAGTTCTGGGACTATGTGTTTTTTAAATGTTGCATTAAGACTAGAAAAATTATTCCAGCCTCATCATTAACCCCAAAGAACAAATAAATTATTGAAGTATGTCTTATATTAGTAAGTCTGTAAGGGTTTTTAATGCTGCATAAATTATTACACATTTAGTCACATACTTTATAATCCTGCTGTTTTAATATGTGAACAGAGAAAGGGCAATATATGTAACAAATATGAATGTTACATCTAAAAGTGCATCACAGCTAATGATTCAGCAAAATTACATATATTGCTGATCAGTAAGCCTCAAGAGGTTTTTTGTTAATTTTTAACCCTTGGTTTTTTTCATAGCGGTGATTCCTGAGACTGACTTACAAAACATCTATGTGCTTCAGTAGTCCCAGAGCAGGAAGCATTTGAAGAATGAATTCTCTGATATTTTTAAAAATTGTTACTGTTAACCTAACTTTACAATAAAACCTCTCATACCTAGGGTGGGATTGAGCTCAGTTTCAGGTGGCTAAATCTAATTGAGACACTTAACTCCCTTCAGCATTAAATAAGGAAGAATAAACCTCTTAGAAAGTTTTTACTCTTTTGCACAGCTACAGCATAGAAATCCTTTGCTCACATGTAACCACCCTGTACCAATATGGGCCTTGCCTCCAGATAGGCACAGGTCTCCAGCAGGACCTGTGCCATATATGTGAGACCCAAGAAAACCCTGGATAACCCAGGGAGTCTCAAATCACACTGGCTACATATGTATGAGCAACTGAATCTAGCCTCAGACATTCACATTGTAATGAAATGCCCTAGAAATACCTTCTTCTGTCACCTCATATAAATGGAAACAAGACAACTAGAGCAAGATTCAGTACCCAGAGAGTCCATGTCACTGACGAACATGATGCAGGACACAGGGGATGCCTGTGTCCACGGAAGTAAAAGCTGCAATGAGCCATGTTATTCTGTGGCACCTCCTATGCCTCAGATAAGACCTATTTAGTGCATTTGACTGAGACCAGCAACAGAAGCTAGTGATTTGGGCAAAGAAAAGGGTTTCAGCTGCAGCATTCCTGTTTCACAGGGTGGTCTTTGTCCCCAAACAACAAAGTTTAAGGCCCATGCTTTTCTTGTAGACTAGCCCATGTGCCACGGAGACCAGTTCAGGTGCAAAAACCTTTCCTCACTATCATGTAAGGGCCTTGTAACTCAAGTCACTGTGTGAATAGTACTTCCAGAACTGCACTTTTAGACCTTTCTATTATTCAATTATTTGTGGAATTATGGCCATGAGATTGCAAACCTGTGTATTTAGCTTTAATTGCTTTAATCCATCATGTGCAAAATGAAAATAATGCCATTTTCTTAACTCAGAAGCACTGTGAGAAACAGTACAACAAAAAGTGTGAATAAATATGGTAACAAGGCTCTTCTAAGTAGCACAGATGCAAACTGCTTTTGTTGCTTCTGGGTGCTAAAGAAGTAGATAGCATCACACATTTCTTTTATTGTGTTAACCACAGACTGCAGTAAAAAGAGTAAGGTGAAATCTTTAAAAAGAAGTTAAATCTAGTACTATTTCTTTAGACCTAAACAATTTGTGAGCATAATAACATTCATTGCCAAAAAAAAAAAAAAAGAAGAAGAAGTTATTTGTATGGGGAATTGGTAGACAGCTATTTAGATGTAAATTATTTTCAGACTTGAGCTGCGTGGGTTTTGCTCTGTCTTTCATTTAAACAGAAATGTCCTACGCTCTGAACAAATGCACTATAAGTATCTTGAGACACACTTCAAACAATCTCACAGAACGTGCACCTCTTCCTCTAAAGTGCTTGGATAATGTGGAAATTAATAAGAAAGGAACACCTATAAAAAATAGCAGTCCAGCTTCTTAGACAAGCTGAATTTTAAACCTTTATTGTGATGTAAATTTGAGTAACACTGTAAGTAGTTCTGGGAAATGTTAGCCTTAGTGTATCAAAATTGTTTAAAAATGAACAGTCATTTTGCCTTTCATATTTCATCTATAATTGCCTCTAGAGCTGTTGCAAAGTTTCTGGTTAATGGTTCAGGGATCAAGATTAACTACTTACCTACTGAAACGTGGTCAAAAGGCAAAAGAATTTTTGGATATTTTAGCACGGGAGCAATTGTAAAGAAGCTATAGCAGTGTTACCTGTGTTGGAGGACAGTCTTTACTGGAATTAGCCATAGGACAGGGAGACACATTCTTGATCATGATCACACTTATTACAACCAACCGCATCATCCTCATCCATCTCCGAAGGCAGACATGATCCATCTTAAATTAGGTATTTTATCCTTTATACTGCTGCAAGCTGATTACAGAGTATCACTAATTGGGTATTTTCTTCCAGAGCCCACTCCAAATTCATTGAAGATCACTCAGTCTTTTGGTCTGACAATATGAAATTCTATTACTCACAATTCAAGGCAATGTATAAAGAGCGGAAAAAACAATCGGATTGGCTAAAGGATTTCAGTATGTTTTAGAGTGCCAAGATGGGATGACTACAAAAATATCTCACATGGCCAGGTTAATTTGAGACACAATTTTGTAGATAAATAATTTGATTGATCTCCATTTGATAACTAATGGAGATCAATCTTTTTGACTTATCAATAACAAGCAAGGAGAGGGCTGTGTGGGATGGTTTGACTGGGCAGGCTGTGGTGTGCTATCCAGAACCAGCCAGCAAGTCAGGGACAGAGCAAGCCCTTGAAAGGGGGAACACTATCCCAGGCCACAGAGGGGTGTACGGTAGTTGTGACATTCGCTCCCAACAGGCAGACACAGATATTCAAGGGCCAAAATGAGAAGGAAATTACAGTTTTCACTCTCTAGTCATGAGTCCCATGAGTCTCAGCAACTTCAGAGAGGGTCCACTGAGGCAGACCTGCAGGATGTGAGCCAGCAGCGTGCAGATGCCTGCCCCTCTCCCAAAGCATATCCCTGAAAGAGCAGGCTGTTGTATTCCTACCGGCACCACAAAACTCCTCCCGCCAGCACTGTTCCAGCACGTGGGGAAACTGCTTTCTCTACCCTCCAGAGACACCCTCAAAGGCTCTACCAGAGCCAGGTTCAGGACATGGAGGGCTCATTTATGTCCCTTTTCCTTACTGTGGGTGCTGGACAGGAGCCAGAGGCTCTGTCCACAGGGATACCCAGGGAAGCTAATTTTCCCTGCCCCCAGGAGCTTGGGATACACTTCTGACTCACACCTAGGAAAAAGCTGTGTTTGTCCCACTACTACTCGCACATAAGAAATTTAACTGTGGACCATCAGTCAAACTAAGAACTTGTTTGTAGGTCAGGCTTTTACAGAAGTTTTCATTTTTTCCTTCAAACTCCACTGTCCCCATATGCCCATTCTGCTTTCTTTACCTGCTGCAAGTCCAAGCAGGAACATGAAGAGGTCAGGGTAGAACCTTCTGTCTTTTCCCTCCTCACATAGTTACATGAAGATTTCTAACATATATATTTATATGTCCATATGATTAATTCCTGTTGCAAAGGAAATGGGCAGCCAATCAGAGGGCATTCTGAGTTCATGTGGGTAGGATGTATTCAAAAATTAGCAAAAAATTAATCTCAAAGGAGTGCGAAAGGAGGTGGGGAAAATTATCAATGGAACTGGCAGCCTGTGCCCATGCAGGCAGGAGCTTCCTCTTCCTGGTAAATGGATGGCTGGACCTGCCAGAAGTCAAATATTATCATCTGCAGCAGGGACAATTTCAAGTCTGATTCTTAAGGAATAATCTTTTTTAGTCTTCTTTTTTTTTTTTTTTTCCTCTTTCTTTTGTCCTGATAATTCTTCTTTATTTGACTCTGCTCACCTTGGATTTTCTTTTGTTGCCATCAAGGATTTCCTATGACCATCAGACAAAGTGCTTTATTTAAGTACAAATAAATTAACCCACTGCATTGCCTGTCTTGAAAAATCTGTTATAAATAAAAAGGTATTTAAGCAGACTAAGTGCTCTACCTTTGGTATTCAACTTCTTATTAGACTTTGTGTCCACATTGTTCTTTAAAATCTCTTTCAAGGGTTTATAAAATGATGGTTCAAAGTGAGACATCTCTAATTCCTTGAATAACTGGCTTTCTTCCACACTTTTACTTGCTACTCATCTCCAGGTGTGAAAATACTCCTCAAATAAAAGTTTTGGGGGAAAAAAAAAAGGAAGACCCACACATTGATTTTGCCAGCTTTGAAATTTCTTGTGCCAAATGTTTTCACAGTCTATGACAGAGGTTAACAAAACTATCCAGTATTATATGCTTTGTCATGCAACCCAAAGTAATCTTTGCTGATAATCTTAAACAAGGTCATTTAAAATATTGTTCTGTCTTATCTTTTGCCAAAATTTAAAAGTAGTTGGGAAAAATCTACCCTATTTTTTCTTTCTAAGGGGGTTTTGCAAGGATTATTTTCATAAAGCTTGGAAAATTATAAACTTCCCCATGAGCCTGAATTCTATCATTTTGTTCATCCTTTTGTTCATAAATGTAGCTTTACAACTCTGTCTTTAATTCTCATAGAACCAAAGACAGGTTTGGCTTGGAAAGAACCTTAAAGACCATCTAGTTTCAAAATCCCTGCCATGGCAGGGACATCTTCCACTAGAGCAGCTTGCTCAAAGGGCCCACCTCTCAAGCCTGTCCCTCTGGTTGGCATCCCTCCCTTCCCGTGGGTCAATCTCACCACACAGCTTGGTGTTGTCAGCAAACTTGCTGAAGGTGCACTCAGTCCCACTGCCGATGTCACTGACAAAGATGTTAAACAGAGCTGGTCCCAAAACTACCTGAGGGCACCACTTGTCACTAGTGCCCACTTGGACATTGAACAGTTGACTGCCAGTCTTTAAATGTAAGCATCCTGCCAACTCCTTGTCCACCAAGTAGTCTGTTATGTGGCTCAGTCTTTCCTTTTTGATGCCTCTCTTGCAGACTCAATGTATTTTCTCTCCAAACTTCTGGGCATATGTTGACAATACTTTTTAAATGGTCACAATCTGAGAGGAACTATTCTGAAATGCAATTCAGTTGATTGTTAATAGTATCATCAGAATACTTTGTAATTATTCCTGTGAGAATACTTTTATAGATTACATGAAAGGATGATTGCAGAGGAAAATAATGGCTGTCTTGAGCGCCTGTTATTTATCTGGAAAGCATTTTTTAATAAAGGAAAAGTTTCTGGCATACATTATGTAAATGTTGCATTGTTTCAAGTCCTTGCTCTTAGCTTCTCTTCTATCCAATTTTCTAAAATACTTGCCTTTGTTTTTGAGTGCCACTACATCTAGAAATGCAGAACTATAGCAATTTAGGACAACTAGCTCTACTGGAGAAAGCATGACCATGTGATATGGGAACTTGTCATACACATACTATTTGTCTTGTTTCTTGCCATAAAGGAAATAGAAATTAATTTCTTTCATGTTTCAGTCTGGCATATTGCCATGGTTTCACCCCAGCCAGCAACCAAGTACCAGGCAGCTGCTTGCTCACTCCCCCACCAGCAGGATCAGGGAGAGAAGTGGAAAGGTAAAAGCTAGAAAATTCATGATCTGAGATAAAGGCAGTTTAATATGGAAAGCAAAAGCTGCACACAGAATCAAAGCAAAACAAGGAATTAATGCACCACTTCCCATGGGCAGCCAGGTGTTCAGCCACCTCAGGAGAGCAGGGTCTCATCCCATGTAATGATTACTTGGGAAGACAAATGCCATCATTCTAAACATCCCCCACTTCTTCCTTCTTCTCCCCAATTTATGTACTGGGAATGACGTTGTATGCTATGAAATATCCCTTTGGCCAGTTTGGTCACCTGTCCATCTGTGTCTCTTCCCAATCTCCCAAGCACCTCCAACTTGCTCGCCAAGGAAAAACAGAAAAGGCCTTGGCTCCGTGTAAGCTCTGTTCAGCAGTAACAAAAACATCTCTTTGTTATCAACCCTCTGTTCAGCACAAATCCAAAACACAGCAGTACACCAGCAACTGAGAAAAAAATTAACTCTACCCCAGCCAAAATCAGCACACATATGAACATATATTTCCACTCAATGCCCTAGCACTGACGTGAGTGTTGGGTGGCAAAATGAGTCAGTGAGCTAGTACAGAAAGTTTTCAAATATTTTTACTTACTCAACCTAAGGCTAAGAAATGAAAATACATATTGCCCATTTTTTTCTTGCAATGCGATCTAATAATGCTTTTTTTTCCTAAAGGCTCTAGAATAATGACATAATCCTAAAAGGACTCCGTAGTCCTTCATCTCTATTATTGTCTGACTAAGGAGTGAGGTCTTTAATGACATGCCATACATATTAAGCCAGTAGGAGGTTCCCTGCCATGTTCTGTGGTATTCTTCTATCTAGTTTCCTTTGGCTTAAAGGAAGCTCATCAATGGCGGTCTCCTTCTGAACAGAGATATGTCTATTTCTGTCAAAATTTACCAGCTCTTCCTTACATAACTCATTACATTCAGGTACTGGGATCTGCTAGAATTAAAAATTATATGGGAAATACGATGTTTCTCCTGATATGAAAGAATTGGCTTATATTCACCATTTCTACCCTGGAACATGTTATTACTGAATAAATCAAGTTTGCTACTGCCAGCAAAGAACTCAGCCTTCCTCAGGGCTAAATACAGTGCTCAGCAGAGCCTGACTTATCCTTAAAATACAGGGATTTTCCAGTTACAGGGAAATTGCCTTCAGTTTTTCCTGAAGAGCTCACTGTAAACTGAACAAAGAATAAAATCACAGACTGCTTTGGGTTGGAAGGAACCCAAAGCCAGATCTGTGTGTCTTTGTGTGCATGTGATTGAATGTGGGGGGAAGTTGGTGAGGCCTGTCCTTAGGAAAATGGGACCCTGCTCTCCTAGGTTCCAATAGAGATGTATTCTATTACCACCAGCTGTGGGCCATGAGCTGTTATCTCCTGCTATGACCCACCCCTGATAACAGACAATGGGCCAGCAAGAAACCACTGCATGACTCATGGACTTATCTCATCCTATTGTGAGATGCTTCACCCAGGAGGGAGGAGCCAAGCATTCCCACCTGGATATAACCTGGCCTTGGAACTGCCTAAGGGAGCCCTGTCTACTGGGTTCCCAGAGGACAAGAGCTACCACTGGACCTTCAGCTGGAGACCAGACTTTCCATAGGATCACTGCTTCAACTGAGCTACTTCATCTGGACTGCTACCACCACCCTAACAGGGTGTCAGGTTGTATCTGACTTTGTCTGTGTTTCTTTTCCTCTTTCCCTTGTATTATTTCACTTATTTTTTGTTCCTATTAAAGTTTAACCCTGACTTGCGATCTTCCACTGCTTTGTTTTCAAACCAATGCACCTGCTCTGGTCCAGGACAATTCCTCTGACTTCTGCAGAGTCCAGCTAAATACGAATCAATCCTGCAGCCCTGGAGAAATTGTATCCCTGTGTCCTAGTATCGTACAAGGACAGTGTTAAATTTTTGCAGTTGCCATGAGAGGGTGGAGCCTGGAGCTGTGTGGGTACAGCCAAGATATCTCATTATTCCATCCCATCTGATGTCATGGCAGGGCAAAGGTGCTCTCTCCCACTCCCCGAAAGGGAAGTGCAAGCAGTGGTGGGGTCGTGATGGTCCTGAATGGAGCATCTGTCCCCCATTGTTCCAACATAAACAGAGATGACTCCCTGACAAGCCTAATCCAGAACAGACCTTCCCCTACTTTTAAACAAAGATTAAATTCCCGTCAGAAAGGAGAAAAACTCTTATTTAAGTGAGTGAACTATGTCCACACTCTTTTTTTCCGCAGGGAGAGGAAAAGTATGTTCAAGCTCCTCAAAATGTGGCACTGCCTATTCTATTCCATCTTGTTTTATGAGCTTTTCAAATATGTGCATAGCTGGGTGACAGAATTTTCTGATGACATTTATGTATACAGGGTAGTAAAGTCTAGGTCTAATTGCAAGAAATTGCTGGAAGACTTTGAGACCAAGTACCTAAGGGGCAGAAAAATAAAGGCAGATAAAATTTAACCTACCAAACTCACAATAATGTAGAAAGGACAGATTAATTCCCTGGACTTCACAAATAAAATTATGGAATCAGAGCAGACCATTACTCTGTGGAGGATTAATCCAAATCTTTATTTAAATATAGTGTGAATTATCCAGTTCAATGGAACTGTTATTATCTGAGTCTGTGGATAATTATCCTCTGAAGTTTTTTATACTTGCTGTCTTGATATATCTGCTTTCAGCTCCAGGTCACCAGGTTTTATTTCCTTCTGTTTACCTGTGTTGCCAAATATTTCTTTCCCACTTAGCTATATGAGCAGTGACCAAGTAACTGCTTTGTAAGGCCCTTGCTGAGGGGATGACAAGACCTGAGCCCATTAGCCATGGGGTTCTGCCTCCTCTAGACACCACTTAGGGCACCTCATGGACCCCTGCAATGGCCCCTTTGCCTGGCCACAGGAACTTGAGTTGCTCAGGTAGGAGCAGAGCAAAGAGCCACCTGAGCAGAAGCAGGAGGATGTGCAACTGCAAAGGGGCTTTGACTGGTGGAGAAACCCCTGCTGCATTTTTTCCCTCAGACTCCACAGCCCCCATTTGCTCATTCTGCTTTCTGTGCCTTCTGTAAGCCCAGGCAGGAATCAGGAGAGATCATGATACCCTGTGTTTTCTCTTTCCTCCTTCAGACACATTGGTTGTCAATGTCCAGTAGGTTGCCAATGGTCCAAACATAAGGAAACACATTCAGCACCAGCTTGTTCCCTGTGTAATGGTTTGACAGACAGCTGTAAGCTCTCCAGCAGCTGTGGGAATAGAGAGTTCTTCTCCTCAATAGCTGCATGAAACTTTCCTCAAAATACAGTTTCCAATTCATGGGCCCTTTGGTCAGTCCTTTCCAGAAACCCTTCTAGGAGTTATCCTTATTGTTCCCAGGCACTTTTTTTTTCCTGAAATTTGGATTTTATTTGGGTTCACTTTGTCAAAGTAATTCCTTGGCACCAGGAAGATGGCTTTAACCAAGAAAACAGACAAAAATTTTTGCAAACAGAAAAATTTGACAGATTCTGAGAAATATAATAAAAGCTGCTTTTAACATTTGTAATTTTATTTGCTATTTCCTATTGCAATTTATCCAAACTGGTAATAGCTGAACCCATGAATCTGATAGTAGTACATACATCCTGGAATGAAGAGAAAATCACAAAGCAGAAGTCTGGTCATGAATCACTTATTCAATACCTATGACATTTCATTAATGGCAATTTAATGTTTTGACAGGTCTAGAATAAATGCATTAATGAATAGGAAAAACAAATGTGAGACCAAGACCATTGTGAGTTGGCAACGTCATATTCCTCATGAATGTTGTGATCTTCTTCCAGTTTGTATACAATCTGTAACATGAGGCATGATAATTCCTCCCCTTTCTGAACTACGGCCTGAAAATCAGCCTGTAACAAAATCTAAATTTTCTTTTGGGTCAAAACCAGTTTTCCCAATAGTTCTGTGCCTGAAGTCTCAAAATAAGGAGATATAAATAGAAAATAATAAATTTGCCTTGAAACTCACAGATACCTTTTTAAAGCAAGGTTTTCTTTTTCATTTTGAGTCATATATTTAATCATTCTCAAAAAGTGGGGACTGCAATCAAACATCAGTTCTGTACAGCATTACACTTTAAGGAGCTAAAGATCCAAATCCAACTTGGCATCCTGTGTCTGTTTCAGGGCCCTTATCAGTGACTTTCAGATGTATTAAAATGCTGGCCTTGGTTGATCTTGGCGATGAAACAGCAGTTAAATACTTAGTCATTACGAAATGAATGTGATGAGGAATTGTAATCCAAGCAAATCATACAATGGAAATAAACAGAAGAGAAAATAAAAAAGGTGAAAGATACAAGGAGTTTGTTTAATGATAATGGCTGTGAATTGATGATGTCCATCCAAAAGAGCGTATAGCAGTGCTGCAGAGTAGTTGGCAAGCCAGCGGAAGAAGATAAAAATAAATGAGACTTAAAATAGATAAATGTAAAGTAGCATATTTAGAGAGAAAAAAATAATTGGCAGAGATAGAAAACTGGAAATTACTGTTTAGAAAAGCAGTAATGGAGGAAACCAAGCCTAGAGCTATAATAAATATATTAAAAAGGAGCTCACAGTGGATTGTCATTGCAATGTAAATAAGTGCCAATCTGTGCTGCAAATAATTGAAAAGGAGCCCTCTTAAAACAAAAGAGGTAATCATAATTCTGCTCAGTCCTCTCTAACTAGAAGCTACTTGTAATAGTTTCATTTTATATCTATTAGACCCTTGAGTGTATCATGTAAACTCATAGCACTATTGCTGCCTTTAAAAAGACAGGCTAGTGTCTTATCTATGTATATATTGATGCATTTATATGCTCAATATGATGGCAGAAGAAAAAGGCAGTGTAACAATTGCAAGCACTTCTTTGGCAACAAACACAGGTGCTTGTGATAGACCCATTTTGAGGGACAATGATATTTCTTTGCTGCAAAAATTCCACCAGGCATGCATTAAATCCTTGTTTAACATAAAAACCTGCAGCAGGCAGTCAAGGAATTAGTGAAGTTTAGGCTTTCTGTCTAATAGCTCCTGATAAACTGAGTTGAGTCAGTCAGGTCAGTCAAAGACATACTTAGGAGAACACCTTGCTGTTCAGTTTCCCAGGTGTGATTAGAAGGCAAAGATATTCACAGTAAGCTCCTGAGATTTCATACATTCCCTGTGGAACCTAAGATTGGGATGACAAGTTGCATAATCATGATGAGCAATCCTGCCAAAAGAATTTGTGAGACACACTCCAAAAAAAAGTATCCTGCGGTCAAAATATTATTTGACCTTGGATGGAAGATCAGTGTGAGTACAGAGGTTCACAGGTGAGGACCCAAGATGAGGCATGAAATATAAGGAACTGGCATTTTCTCCATTGCTGCTAATATATATAGATATTTCTGGCTGATTTATCTAGATCTTATCATATTGCTCTCCTGCTTGATCTACCAAAAAAATTTATTCAATAGAAGCAAAACAGATATGGAATAAATATTCTTCTAACATCTATGTGAATCTAAACTCTCTTTCTGTAAAAGTATGAAATTTCACTGCAGTGCTAATGCAACCATTAGATAGCCATCTCATGACTTTACCTCTAAGGTCACTTAATTTTTCAGAAGGCATGTATCATTTTCTATTAATATTTAATGCATAAATTCGCATATTTTCCCCTCTCAGTTGTGACATCTACAGTTTGAGCTTCTGTTTTTTACCTCCACCGTTTTAACTCTCTTTTCCTTGCATTATTTTTTTAACATAATAGGTTTGCAATGGCAAGCAGAAGGAGCATAGGAACAATCTGTCAAGTGAGGGGTTTTGCTCTTTTTGTATTTCTTCTTCTCTGCTGTGAAGTGTATCCATCTGAACACAAATGGCTGCGTCGCACTTTCCTTGCAACATTTCCAGCATTGTTTTTAAACACATAAGTAGGCAAAAGTGTAGCACTCCTGCCATCAAGATGTCAAAGAGGCAGGTGAACTCATCTCAGAGAGAGGTGTAGGCAAGGATTTGACTGAGGTGCAGAGGTCTGACCCCAAGTGGAAAGACAAAAGCACTTTTGTCCAAGGTCTCAGTCAAGTACCTGAGCTCCAGAGACAGCAGTTCAAATGCATCTCAGCCATTTAGTGTGAGGATACTTCTGACTGTCTGTTCAAGACAGAGGCCTGCTCCACATTGTACCCCCCTGGTGGGGAATCTCTGTTCATCTTGCTTTAAGCTCCAATTTTTATCTTGAGTGCCAATGACAATAGTTATTTTTATGAGCCTGGATCTTCTCAGACATTTAAATGCTTGGGAAGATTGTCATCACCATTATTAGTGGATCTTTATGACTTCGTTTTTACAGATCTTGTTTCCAAAACACCCTTCTAGGTTCATGAGTTGTTACTTTTCCTGCATTTGTTAGTGGTTGCTGTAGTTCTGACATCAAAGATGGGCTAATTGCAGAATGTCCACAGTGACAACATCTTCTAAGCCAGTCACCCTCAAGTCTCTCTATAGTCAGTGGTATGAAATAGGGCCCTGCTGGGGCAGGATTTATCTTCCTTGTTTACATGGCTGCTTTAGAAGGAAAGGAGTGGCAGTTCAGAAGCATTCATTTCCCTCCACTGCCTGTAACAAGGGCCTAACAGGTAGTTTAGGTGGATACACACATATATGAGGTCAGATGGATCTCAATTCGCAATATGTTCCTGGGTACTTTGTACAGACATAAGCACAACACTCTGATAATTTATAAATGTAGACTCAGAAAACAAACAAACAAATGAAAATTAACAATTGATTGTTCTTCCTAGGACCATGTGTACTTAAGCTTTGCTCACAGGGCTCCATATGACTGAGTTGTGTGGCTTTGTGTAGGTGATGACATTTTCAGTGTCACCAGAACATCCATATCAGATGAGAAATTGCAAATATGCAAATTGCAAAGTTGCAAATATGTAATAACTCAAGACTTGTGATTGTGTGAACTTACCATTTGTTAAACAGAACTTGCAGAACAGCTATAACAATGCCATGTGTCAACTACTAAAGTGAGGATTTGCATTTTATTTCTGCTGTTTTCTTCCTCTATTTTGTGTCCTCCCTGCAAAAGCATAACCAATGTTTATTCCTTATTAAAGTATATTTGATTTATTGTTTTATCAGAGTCTGGTTTTTAATCTGTTTTCTTTTTGTCAAATGGTAATCCTTATGCTGGCCACAGTAGAATTTATGTGAGAAAAGCCTAATCTGTATGTGTAGGTTCCAGAAAGCTTAAACATTATATTTATCATTAATGATTTTATGAATGAAAAAATGTATCTCTGACCTCCAGAACAGAGAGTTATTTTCAAAAGGGTATGAACATGTGAAAAAGAAAGATGTGTGCACATTTCAGAATGAACCTTTTTACTGTGCTCAAGAAAAATAGGCATTTTCTGTGTCAAATTTTGGGTTAAGGCACAGATGTTCTGCATTCTAGATCCATTATAAAATTTGGGTTATTATTTTCAAAATACCATTCCCTTCTTCCAAATTTAAGTGTCTGTTATTTCTGTTATGTGTAAGATGAATATTCCCCTTTGAAAATAGCACTTGTAACAGTGAATGGAATTTTGAGTGTAGTCATCTCAATTTTGATACTTTAAAATTTCTGACTGTATTTACAAAATACAGCAATATTGTGCTATATCTTTCATAATTTCCTTTTTGAAACATAGAATAATGGGAATAATATTTTAATAACATAGTAATTAACTCTCCATTGTAGCTAATTATACTGGAATCAGCTGTGTTTCTCATTATATTCTGGCCTAACTCTGAATTCTTTAGTTTTTAAAACCAGTAATACCTATCCCCTTTTGCTACACAGAGGAGTCTGAGTCTTCTGAGTAAATTATCCTAAATTAACAAAGAAATAATAATTTATTTCTAGATATACCAAAGAAGAATTCTTTCCAAACATCTCCAGTACACTGGTCAGCTTTTCCAGTCAGTTTGTAAATCATGTTTGCAGTCTGAGAGGTGCTAGAGAGGCAACAGGGATGTATGAGTGGACGTTCTGGTGAGATTAGATGTTTCTTCTCTTGTGCAAAAATTGCAAAGCCAAGATGTGTCATAGAATGTAGTTGCTTTAAACTTCTATACTTTCAGAACTGTATGCTCCCCTAAGTGTGTGTTACCAAGCATCTGGCCATTGAAATGTGTTTGATGTGAATGTCAAAGAGATTAAGTGCATTCACTCCCTAAGAAAAATTATATTCAGTGTTGCATGTAATTAAGATAACGCATAACCTTAGAAAGACACTAGCCCAGGATTTTCTTAATCACAAAGCATTTTTCTGATATCAACTCAGACGCATTTGTATTACTCATTACTTCACTCATGTCCTTGAAATTGTAAACTTGGTCTCGCAGATCCTGTCACTGTGTTTATTTACATAGTATGAAGCACTATCTTATCCCTTATCTCCACTGACAATATTTAATATTAATCCTTAACTTCAGCCATCTAAGAACTAGTTGCCTTCTTTTTAGAGTGCTCAGAGTCTTTTTGTAATCAGGAGAGAGAGCTGATGCCTGCAAGAAGTCTCCTTATTTAAGTTTGTGAGAAATCGCTCTCTGAATGTGTCTCCACTGACTGTAGAAGGAGACAAAGGCTGATTAAAACTATGTGGGATGCGCTGACCACTGAATTTCATCAGGGTTTTGCAGAGAATAAAGTCCACTCTCAGGAGCTCACTGAAAATTCAGAGCCAGGCTTACTGGTGATTGAGAGCAAAGTCAGACACAGCACAGTTTTTCAACCACTAGAGTAATTTTCTTGATTTCCTACTGGTCTTGATTTCCTATGCTGCAGATACAGGAGTATGGTCAGGACCCCAGGACGACCCACATCAGTAGTCAGATACACATAGCATCCAAATTCACTTTGAAAAAGTATAGGTCAGGAGTGAAATATTCTACAATCCTGAGTTAAAGTTGTTACTGAAGACTAGCTTGAGATATTTTGCAGCAGGCCAAGTTTGCACAAACTGGCTCAAACTCGATGAAGGTGTCTGGACTCTCTTGGTTCAATTAGGTCTGAAGCCTAGCTAAAGTCCTGTTTTGGGTTTGCCACCAGCTATGTAACTAGTGGGTAGTCAGATCTCAAAACTGTGCTTGCTTGCAGCTCTTACACATTGTGTTTCTGTTTCATGTATGCCTCTCTGAGCTTTCCCTTGCTGTGGCACTCTGCTTTATAACCAGTAATCAAAACCATGAGACTGTCATGTGCACTAAGCTATTTGCAGAAATACTTAAGCATGAAGCTTCATGCAGTTACAGTGCTGGGCTTCAAGAAAGTTTCCAATCAAATTTTTGAACTACTTTCCCATCCAGTAAGTCAGTTCTCAAGAAATTAAGATTCTTTTGTTTCTGCTACCCAAGACCAATACAGTTCACATCAATGATTAATCTGTTGTTCTGAATTCCTTGCTCAAATGAGCCCAAGGGGTCTTCTCATTACCTGGAGTCCCGAGAAATGGCCTGTCCCCCAGAAAAGCACACTAAGCAGAGCTCAGGTTTCACTACTGATGAACATTAATTCTCCACATAGTATTTCTGTCACCACTTCAGGAAAGTTTTGTAATTGTTTAACCATAGTTGGTACGAGGAACAATTACTATATGCAAAGATTGCTAAACTAAGGAAGTGGTATTTGCAAACTGAAATTGAAAACTGAACAGAAGATGAGTGCGGGTGAAGCAGGAAAAAACAGTTACTGGAGTCAAAAGACCCATTACGAGACTCAGAGAAAGAACTGGAAAGTTTTTAAGAGTTGTCAACAATGAAAAGCCTGTGGCCACTGTAAACTTCTTAATCCTTTGAACTGAAAGAAGCAGAATCTGCAGGAGGCTTGATGTACAGCAGGTACCTGAGAGCCCAAGCAAATCCGGTGAAGTTTTGTTTGAGTACTAAAAATCACTGCTTTCTTCTGCACAGTAAGTGTATGAATCCAGTGGAGCTTTTCTATTAGAGGACAGGCTGTCTTTGTCTCAGCTGCTGACTGCTGAACTGCTTGCTACCCAGATTTATCACTTTGGCAACAGAGTGCATTCTGAAGACTTACCCAAGCATTGGTTATGTGCTCATGGTTCCCATTTTCCCTTCCCTCATTTAATTTACAAAACCACTTGAAATAACTTAGCTCAGCTGGATAAAGGTGATTTTTTTCTGTCTTTTGGTAAGATATATGGGCCTGGTCTTTTAATAAAAGCTTCCATGACAAGCACTGGCCGTGGCCCAAATGCAATTTTGTGTTTAGCCCTTCACTTCTCAGGATCTATTTTGCCATCCCCCAAAGCTTTTAAACCAGTGAGCCAAACTCCATGAGTCATGGTTCAGGTATCTGCAGCTTGACTCTCTCCCAAGAAAGATGTACATCATGGAAAGAGATCACTGCACAAAGAATATATGGGATTTTTAAGAATCATACAGCTCTCTTCACTCATTCTGTTAGAGTTACTTGCAGTGTTCTTTGATTAAAGAAGTGTTTTAAGTGGGGCAATTACAAGAGGCAGACAATTTTCATATATTGTGGAGGTGGTTTTTGATAATTTGGAAACCATTTTAGGTACTCTGAGAAGCTTCAAACTTCTTGGAATGTACATACTTTGTAAGTTTTCTTTTTTTCCTAATAATTTTCCTACCTTTGTCATATGTCTGAATTAATAAACACGCTTACTTCTTTCTGTTATATACCTGAGGTGCCACAGTATGTGGTAGTCTATCTTTTAGCTTACAGGGCAGACTTCAAATTCAAAGAGGAGTTGTTACTCTGGTCCCAGCCTATCACACTTCAAGCAGGCTGTTACCTAGGCTGCCGGCTGAAATTAATTTTTTTCCCCTCAGAGTTCAGAATTTGAGGTTAAATAAACTATGAGCTGCATAGGCTGGAAGTCACTAAGAGTTGGCTTAGGTTATGTTGTGTTATGACGTCACATGTCATAACATAACTATGCTGTGTTATAACACCAGTAAGATAACAGTTCTGCAAAGGCAATCTGTAGGGTTTTTCTGATCCATGAGAATGAATTGAAAATGAACAATAAAATTTCATCCCAGGAGCTAGTACATTAGCATCCTATGCAAAAATCTATGCTCTTACAAAATTAAAGTAGGTAAATTCCTGGGAATCCATACAGTTTCTTGAGATGCATGCAGTTATGTAATTAGTAATTAAATTACATCTTGTCATCTCTCAAATACTTTATTTCATTGTTCCAGTCAGAATGCGTAATAGGAGGAAAATGCTAGTTTTAGCCTAGAATTTCTGTCCTAGAAATTCTGAAGGAAAACAGGAATGACACTATTTTGGCTGAGAATCCTTTGAGGTATCTGATCTGGCCACGTTAAGTTCCCACACGAGATGGGGAGGAAAGCCTTTAGTGCTCAGGGGTGTACATTTGAACTCAAGTGTGTGTCTCCATAACTGCTCTGGACATTTGTGCCTCTGAGTGTGCCGGTTTCACTCCAGTGGGTATCAGGGATCTCAGATCTCTATGTTACAATTAATACACAGCTAAGGGGGATGAACCCTACAGTGCCACATAGGTCAAACACCAGTGAGTTGTTACTCTGATAGTATTTTCCCGCTCAGTTCTCCCATGGGAAAATGTATCTTTGCCCACCACTTTTGGATACAGTTGGTTTGGAGAACCCCATGTATGCCAGGCTAATTTCTATAAAAACTACTTGTTTCTTGTACTTATTACTTAAATTTTAGTCAGTTTTTAATTTTTCCTGACAAATGAGTCCAAGAAATAAGCTCAGAAACAAAGTAAGCAATGCTCCTGAAACAAGCTACTATGAATAAGTAGCAAATAATGCTCCACCATATTCTGCACATTTGTGTTTGCTGGCTCACTGTGTGAGTAATAACCTGCTGAGAATTAGAAACATCTGTGACTCTTAAGACAGAAATATGAATTCTCTCATGTCATATTGAGCAAAAAGGAGGAGGACAGAAATTTGATTTATTTTAATTTAGACTGGTTTATATTGTTATTGCCTATTTTGATTTTTCTCTTGTATTTTTTGGAAGGAGAGAAAAATTTCACAGCTCAAAAGACAAAATGTTAACTCCTTTTTTGCCTTCAGTGTTCCTTCATTTATCCCTTGCTCTGGCCTTATGTACATTTTCATTGAAAATATATTGCTACTGATCTTTTGGACTTCTCCTATTCAGGAAAAAGGAAATTGCAGGACAGTATAGTAATAATTTGAAAATATCGCATTTGCCAAAATCTCACCCAGTCCTGTGAGGTTGCAGACAGTCAAAAGTTGCATTTAAAAGGCCAAGATTTCACTTCCACATAACATATGAAAAGCGGCTTCACATCCACAGAGTTATTTGCAGAATTGGTGTTAGCCCTGCCTGTCCCATGGCAGTGTGCTCAGCAAACTGCAGCCGTGGGTGAGCTTTTCCCTCATGGATGAATGTTAAGTACAGTGGCAAATAATCTCCATCTGACCATGTAACTGTCTCATCATTCTAAGTTTATAATCAATGGACTCTCTCCAAAAACATTCACCTTAGTCATAAGAAAGACCTCAGACTGTGTATCCATGTGACTGCGGCTGAGCTGAGAGAGTTTCACTTTGCGCTCCATAAAACCTTTTCCAGTCCTACCACATGGAAATATTTCACAGAATAAGAGGATGTCTGAGTTTGGAAGGTATATGGATCTGGAGATTATCTAGTCCCACACCCTGCCCAAGCAGATACAATAGTTTTTCCCTAGTGCCTATCACAGATGGGGTAAATCTTTGCTTGGTGCATTGAAACATTGCAGGGCAACAAGGACAGAAAGAAGTAAAAATATAAAAACCCAACTGAAATTGTGTAAATATGTAAAGTTTTGAGTTGAAGATATGGAACTAAACTTTCAAAGAGAGAGGTAGCACTGTCTTCATCTTTTGAAGTATCTTTTGAAAGCCTGATGAAACTTCTGCTTAGCTAAATACTGGCTCTACAATTCAGAGGGAAATAATGGCATTGCTGAATGGGTAGGGTTGGAAGGGACCACAGTGGGTTATCTGGTCAACCTCCCTGCTCGGGCAGGGTTGTCCTAAGCTACTTTTAGTGCAGCCCAGACACAGCTGGATTTCTGGGCTGCGAGTGCACAGTGACAGATCATGTTGAGCTTCTTATTAAGCAACACCCCCAAGACTTTCTCCTCAGGGCTGCTCTCAATCCCATCTCTGCCCAGGCTGTACTTGTGCTTAGGATTGTCCTCAGCCACATGCAGGACTTTGCACTTGGCCTTATTGAACTTCATGAGGTTTGCACAGGCCCCCATCTCAAGCCTCTCAAGTGTAGTGCCTGAGTTACTCAGAAATCAGACCCAGTGATCTAATGATGCCCCATGGCTTTAACTATTTATTACTGACACTGAGCTCTTGCTGATTTGGAGTCACGAATCCTGTCAATGCTACAGAATTTCCCTAAACTACAAAGACCATCACTCACACCTTCTCCTATTCTCCCTCGCCTTTATGAGAAGAAAAACAAAATTGTTCTTCACATGTCTGAAAGAAAAAACAGTTCAGTGGGGAAAGGAAATAGTGAGTGAGAATATCCACACACCACTAATTTCTCCCTTGATTGATTCAGAGATAAAATCCTGATTCTATATCCATTGAAATCTCTGACACCAGATAAAAGAGAGATTTTCAGCATTTTCATCATGCATGTATAACATAAGATGTGTTACAACAAGAAAGGGTAATAATGACATTATTGGGGGAAATTAAAAACTATGTGGTCTTCTTAGTTATGCTGTGGCTAATACTGATTAATTCCAATCAGATGTTTTGCTTCTGTTTTAAAGCACTGACATGAAAACAAATGCAAAATTTGTATATTCATTACATAACTCATACACCTATGCAAATCTGGTCCACAGTGAGTTGCTAATGTTCATATTATATTTCTTAATATGCTTCTTGAACTTTATCATTTGTGAGAGATATGATCTATCCTATCCTGGCATGACATCAAATACTTAAAAATCCACTAACAGAAATCATCTTTGGCCAACTGCAATAAGATTGACAGCCTGCTATTTTCACACCCACAAAAAAACGCAGTTCTTATTTAGCAAGGAGAACAATTAAAATAGTTGAAGTTATTGTGCTTCATTTTACTGTAGTGGAGTTGAATGTGAAATATTTAATAGCGTTTTCTAGAGTGGACTGCTTGAATGAGTAATGTTTATTGTCATTCTTTGAATGAATGAGAAGTATTTGGATCAGATTTATCACCTAATGCTGCAATACAAAAGTATATTCCCAGTAAATTTTTAACTTCCAAATAGAAATGCTAATAAAGATGCTTGAAAGGCAGCGAGAGAGAGATACATCTTCTCCTGTTGCAAATGTCTGCATTCACCAGAAATGCCCCATTCCAAGTTTTAATAAATTCTGCTTGCCCGGAACATCCACAAGAAGCATATTATTTGCTGAAATTCACCATCTAAGCACATAATATTGAAGTGGTACAAATTAGTAATAAACAGCATGTGGTCAGATGCTGAAATTTTCACAACATGATCAACTTCAGTGATAACAATCTAAGCTGAAAGCAGTCTAATCTTTTGAGAGATGCTGAAAGAACGCAATCAAGCTTCCAGGAAAGCCTCTCTTGACATTTCAGTAAAAGTAACAGGCGTACTGGAAACCACAGTTTGAATTCTATGGACAGCTCATCTAGTCCAAAAAGGCTATGAACAGAGAGCTCCTGAAAATTGTGATGATAATTGCAGGAGCCTTCAGAGACTAACTGTTTAAAATAATGCATGCAACCTATGACTGAGATTATGACTCAACAGAAAATCAAGGGCTTGATAAAACCAGTGGTAACAGACTGCATTTTTTTTTCCTATTCCTTATGATTGTTGCTGCCATTGTTATTTATGATAGGTTTTCCAAAGAGGACTAGGCATCAAACAGCCAAATGTCAAAAGCTGTTCTCAGAAGAGGATTTTCCTGTCTGAGGGCACAGAGCACTGAGGTTTCCAGGAGGCGCAGGCTCCTCCCTGCTGCCTAGCAGGCAGTGTGGTGGGGCTGGGGACCAAACGAGCCCTGACTGGAGCCACCTGAAATTCATGCAATTCTTCTCATTCCCAGTGCTACCCAACACTGAACCGAATGGAAAGGAAGTCTGCTTTATTTCAGCTACTGCACTGCTGCTGAAATCCCCAGCTCAGTAACACTTGGATGTTTAGGCTGAACACAAACTCCTGAAAAGAACAGGTCTCTCCTGCAGGTAAGTTTGCCTTCAAGTGTCAACAAATTCAAAACCCCCAAGAATAATTCTTTCACCCCGCAAATTTTTTCGCTTCCCCTTGCTCTTGATCAAGCCACTGAAGTTGCCAGTCAAATGAAGCTTGAGGCAGTTTTGCAATGCAGATCCTTAGTGGTGGAAATTAATGTCTTCTTGGGAAAAAGTATCAGTCTGAAATTTTGATTGCAATATTTATTCTTTCACCAACAAAACAGATGCTGTAAGCTGCATTAAATTGACCCTTAATTGTTTAATATAAATCAGCCATACAGAAGGCATCTGTTCTTTAACTTCTAATAGTCTTAGAACCTGCTAACTGTCCTGTGAATGGGTAGAAGTGGTTCATTTCAAATATCTGCAGCATAACCTAATTTTAAATGGGTAACAAAGGGATTCTGTATTTTCCAAAGATGAATACGATAGCAATATATTTTGTCTTTCGCAGCTGGAAATACCTCAGAGGGATGCACTGGTGTTCTGATGCAGATTGGTCTGAAGAATTTTTTCCCATTCTGTTTAAAACATTAAACACAACCTTAAATACTATTTCAACATTTTCTGGGGCTAAGGAATCAGAGACAAAAACACTTCTCATAATACGACATTTTTTAAATGGGAAAATGAGGCAAAACCCCCCTATCAATATATTTTTTTTTTCTAATTAAGGAATCTAACTAAATCAGAGTTTGCCCTCTCTCTCTATCTTAACACTTCAGCTTCCTTTGCCTCTTAATAACTTTTATATGCTTCTACTACAGCTTCAAGAAGCAGTATAAAGTCCCTCTCCTTCTTCCAGTATGAAAGCCTTGTGCCAAAACACAAATAGGAAGCTTCCTCAGTGCACATACATCAAGAGAGACCAAACAGTAAGTCCATTCGATTCACTTGTGCTGTGAAATACCCAGAGATGCACAGTTCCCTTTTGTCCTGCTTCCCTGTGACAGGGCTGCTTTATGGAGGTGCCAAAGGTATGGTATTCACAGCACCATATACCTTGCGATAGTGAACAGCTGCATTACCTGAAAAGGCTGACTCAAAGCAGAAACTTCGTGAGACAAAATGAGGACTGAGCAACCTATTGCCATAACTGGCATATTCTCAGGAAGCTGTGGCACTCAATTGGCTCTTGGAGTAGGATAACATGATTTTGCTGTTTTGACACTGTGTCGCTTGAAGGTAGTGAAAATATTTAAGTTATGTCACTCTGGCCTGAGATCTACCTGCCACTCCTTGTTGCCAACAGTAAATTTTTTTTTTGCTTCCTCTAAGCAAGAGACAATTGAAATACTTCTATATGTATGTAATATTTTAGAACCTTCTTTGTATATAAAAGAAGATTGCACAAGGTGTTGCAGATGGTTTGAGGATCTTAACATGGCTGAGATGATCTTAAATTGCCCATTGATATTTTTATTTTCTTTAAATCTATGTTATGCCTTCCCTTTCTATGTTTCTTGGTTGAATGATTAAGGTCAACCACTTTCCAGCCCCAAAGGCTCAAAGCAATTTTTTTGCTATTGTGCAGTTAATGTCAGAGGTGTTTTTTTTTAAGTTCATTGACTTTGTTTTTTGGATTTGGTTGCACTATTAACACTCCCCCTGCCACAGCAGACTAGACATGCTAAGTAAGTCTATGCACAAAATCTATTTCTTCTGTCTAGGAGATAACAAAATAGTGAAGACATCCTTTCTGTTAGCTTCTATCTTTTAAGGATGTGAAACAGAAAAAGAAGGACTATGAAAACAAAAATCAGAGTGAGGCAGCTTAAAATTCACCAGTACTCAGTGTGACAGTCTCCAGCATATTGCTCACACTTCAAGATTATTTCTTAGCATAAAACATCTTATGAGGAAAAAAAAAGGCATGCACATAAACTTTTACTAAAGTTAATGTGATGTCCTGTGGGACTGGTAGTTAAATGGACTGGTGCCTGTCAATTGTGCTATCACTTCAGTGTGTAAAACCAATTTGCTTGCAAGCAGTCCACGTCATTAGCATTATAAGTGCTACAAGAAAATAATTAGGTTCTAGGGTACTCTATAGCTAAATCACTAGAGCAGAAATGATCAATAAAACAGTCAATAGCAAATCATTTTGTCCCACTTTATTAATGCTGTTAGAATTCATGCACTTTCCAATCTGGTTTATGTGCACATCATGAGGCATTTCATGTCACGCTGCAGCTTTCATCACAATGACACTGATCACACAGCTACGCAATATAGTTGACAGAGGCCAGCTGTCTAAGTCAGTAGGTGTCTGGGAAATCATTAATTCTTTACATATGTAAAATTTACTCACAGAATGTTATGAGGTGCTTAGCTAACAGATCTAATCAGACAGAAGTCAGAAGGGGAAAATAAGGGTGTTTAAAACCAGGTACCAGAGGTCTTATTGTTTAAAACCAGGTACCAGAGGTCTTATCGTACATGACAGAATATTCACAGAATCACAGAATGGATTGCATTGGAAGGTACCTTAGAGATTATCTAGTTCCAACCCACATATCATGGGAGGGCCATTTTCCACTAAATCAGGTTGCTCAAAGCCCCATCCAACTTGACCTTGAGCACTTCCACAGATGGGACATCCATAACTTCTCTGGGTAAACAGTTCAGTGCCTCACCACTGTCAGAATTAAAAATTTCTTCCTAATATATAATTTAAATCTAGCCTTTTCTATTTGGAAGCCATTCCCCCTTGTTTTATCATTATCTGTCCTTGTCAAAAATCCCTCTCCATCTTTCTTGCAGCCTCCCTTTCGGTATTGGAAGGTGCTACAAGGTCTCCCCAGAACCTTCTCTTCTCCAGACTGAACAGCCCCAGCTCTCAGCCCGTCTTCAGAGGAGAGATGTTTCAGCCATGTGATTATTTTTGTGTCCCTCCTCTGGATTAACTTTAACTCACTATCTTGGGGTCTCCAGAGCTGGACCCAGTACTACAAGTGGCAGCTCACAAGAGCAGCGCAGACGGGCAGGATCACCTCCCGTGCCTTGCTGGCCACAGCTTCTGATGCAGCCCAGGACGCAGTTGGCATTCTAGGCTGCGAGTGCCCATTGCTGGCTCATGTTGAGCTTCTTGTCCACTAACAACCCCAAGCCCTTCTCCTCAGGGCTGTTCTCAGTCCACTCTCTGCCCAGTATGAATTTGCACTTGGGATTGCATATGCAGGACCTTGCACTTGCTCTCATTAAACCTCATGAGGTTTGCACAGGCCCACCTGTCAAGCCTGTTCAAGTCCTTCTGGATGGCATCCCATCCATCCAGCACGTCTGGAGGTCAGTGTTCCTGGGGTTACCCTCAATTCCACTGTCCTTGTTACCAACAAAGATGTTCAAGAGCATTGTACCCAATACCAAGCCCTGAGGAACACCACTGGTCAGCTCTCTTCACTTGGACATCTAGCCACTGACAGCAGCTTTTTGAGGATAACCATCCATCCAATTCTTTACCCACAGAGTGCTTCATCTGTCAAATATGTGCCTCTTCAGTTTAGAGACAAGAATGTGATGCTGGACAGTGTCAAAAGCTTTGCACAAGTCCAGGCAGATGTCACCAGTTGCTCTTCACTTATCCACCAACATTGTAACCCTGTCACAGGCCACCAAATTTACCAGGCACTCTTTGCACATAATCAAGCCATATTGGATGTCACAATCACCACCTTATTTTCTGTTTGACTTAGCATGGAACTCCATGGAGGATCTGTTCCATGATCTTGCCAGGCACCGATGTGAAACTGACTGGCCTATAGTTACCAAGGTCTTCCTTTCTTCCCTTTTACAAAATGGGGGTTATGTTTCCCCTTAACCAATCACAGGGACTTCACCACACTGCCATGACTTAGCAAATACGATTGATAATGGCTTAGTCACTTCCTCAGCCAGTTCCCTCAGGACCCACAGATGTATTTCATCAGGTCCCATGAACTTGTGAAACTTCCAGTTCCTTAGATGGTCTCAGACCAGATATTCTTCTACAGCAGGTTGTTCATTCTCCCAGTCCCTGCCTTTGCCTTCTGCAACTTGGGTGGTGTGGCTGGAACACTTGTTAGCAAAGACCGAAGCAAAAAAGTCATTGACTACCTCTGTTTTCTCCATATCCCAGAGAGCCAGGGATATCATTTCCTTCCAGAAAGGGCCAACATTTTTCCTAGTTGTCCTTTTATTACCTGTGTAAATACTGGTAAGAGGCCTTTCTTGTTGCCTCTGACATTCCTGGCCAGATTTAATTCAGAACTTCAAATTAGCACTTTAGCTTTCTTAAGCTGATTCCTGGATGCTTGGACAATATCTCTGTTTCTCGCAGGATACCTGTCCTTGCTTCCACCCCCTTCTTTTTTGTGTTTGAGTTTGTCCAGGAGCTCCTTATTCATCTACATAAGCCAGTTTTTGTCTGACTTACCTCTGTTGGAATGCATTACTCCTGATCTTGGAGGAGGTGATCCTTGAATATTAGCCAGCTTTTTGGGCCCTTCTTCTCTCCAGGGCTTTATCCCACAGCGCTCTACCAAACAGTTCTCTGAAGAGACCAAAGCCTACTCTTCTGAAGTCCAGGTTAGTGAGCTTGTTATGCACCATCCTGGCTTCCCTAAGGGTCTTGAACTCCACCATTTCATGGTCACTGCAGCCAAGGCTGCCCTTGAAGTCCACATTCCCCACCAGCACCTCCTTGTTGGTGAGAACAAGCTCCAGCATAGCACCTCTTCTCATTGTCTCCTCTATTACTTAGAGAAGGAAGTTATCAGCAACACAGTCCATGAAACTTCTGGATTGCTTATGCCTTGTGTTGTCCCTCCTACAGATACTGGGGTCATTCAAGTCTCCCACATGGGCCAGAGCTTGTGAATGTGAGGCTGCTCCTGTCTCTCTTTAGAACACCTCATCTGCTCAGTCTTCTTGGTTTGGTGGCGTGTAACAGACCCCCAGTACAATGTAACCTGTCCATGCCCTCCCTTTAATCCTGACCCATAAGGGTTTGGTCTGTTCCCCATCCATCTGCAGGCAGAGCTCCATGCACTCCAGCTGGTCACTGACATAGAGGGTGACACCCTCTTCTCATCTCCCCTGCCTGTCCTTCCTAAAGAGCCTGTATCCTTCCATTTCAACTCTGCAGTCACAGGAGCCATCCCACCATGTCTCCATGATGCCAATAAGATCACAGTCCTGCAGGCATGCACGTCTGTAACTCCTCTTTTTTATTCCCCATATTGTTTATTCCCCATATTGTTTATTCCCCATATTGTTTATTCCCCATGCTATTTGCATAGGGGCATTGAAATTGGGATCCTGATGAATCTGACTTAGTGTCTGGAGCAGCTGGAATTCCTTCGTGCTGCAGGGGAATGGTGTATCTCAGGATTATTATGAGGCATGAAGGCTTCTGCAGTCAGCAGTCCTGTGGCATCCAGAATTACTGCCGTCACATCTCATCTTTGTTGGTGCTGTGGAGGTCAGGTCTGCTGGTGACCCTTTTTTCTGTGTTTAATGGCTCCACTGTTCATGGTTTTCATCCAACAGAATCACATTGATTGGAATTGGACGAAGTAAGATTGCACACAGAAGTCAGCACATAGCCTCTATTTGTATAAATTTGCATTTACATTATATTTGCATCTGGGGAGAGCCCACATACTATATTTTTCACAGTGCAGCTGCAATGTCTTTGAAGCCTCGGTGCAGTGGTTGAACATGTGTTATTCAGTGCCAGACTAGTTCAGCTCTTTTAAAATCATCAGGAATCGAGTAGTAGATTAATTAAATACTGTAGTGTTTATTTGTAATTCTAGCACTTCCTCTTCTTGTTGAGCCATCATTTTATATTAGGATTGAAATCCTAATTTTAGTTGCATTTACAGGCAAAGCACTAATTTGAGAAAACAGATTTTAACAGTCTAAATATCACTGGCCAAAAGGGTGTCAGAATATTTAGGTAAAAGGAGCAGATGATAAACCACATGAGTGTATGATGAGTATTTCAAGAGCTAGAAGAGACTGTTAGGCAAGGATATAACAAGGTACCACTTCTTTGGTAATGAAAAGAGAGAACCAGTGAAAGGCAGCTGAAATACAACTGACTGCAACACAAAAAAAAGCAGTATGCTAAAGCAAGCTGTACACATATTTAAAGCATGTGCTGAATGATTCTACCAAACTAAAAGATGAGAAGAGCAGGTCTGCAAAAATAATTGTTTTGTGGAAATGAGTGTTAGGAGGATTCAGGCAGTCACAACAGGGAGCTGCTACAGCTTTTACCCTACCCTTAATCATCAGAAGATCTAGTCTAAATGTCTCTGAAAACCTAGGTCAGAAAATCTCTTAGTCTTAGGCTGGTGTTTTCACAAAAACATGCAAATATTATTCTTGGTATCACTGGAAACTAATCAAGTAAAAGATGCACTATTAGGGAACAAAGATATTAATAGATAATCGCAAAGATTCTCTTCTCAGATAGAAAGAGGTAAAAAGAGATTTCCACTATATACTTTCCACATTACTAATTTTTTGCAAATAGGAGCAACCAATTGGAGAAATGTTATATTTCTTGTCTTCAGTGAATAAAATTAATTGAGAAAATTAATAAAAATGTAATATTGTCTGGGAAATATCTTCAAAATTTACCATGTCTTTACCAAGGGCTTTCTGAAGGTGATTATCTATAAGGAAGCAACAGTCTTTAATTCAGTAAAGGCTCTTGATTTTTGTTAATTTCAAATGAACACTTCATTCCAGTTTGTGTCAACTATTAAACATAAAAAAGCACCATATTCTCAGTTGCAAGCCAGTCTGAGAAACACAGGGACCTTTACCATATTAGACTCACTGAGAACAAATTGAGAGGTCAATGAAATGCTAATAGACCAAAGGCTGGTGTAAAGGTAGAATACCTTGCAATTCTGAAATTATTTGAACATATTAACCTGTCATTGTAGCTTCTTATTTGCATCTTCATATATTGGTATTATGTACACCTTCATATCACTCATTACTGCATTGCCTGGAATGATGCAGGCTGGTCACCACCTCCTGAGATGGGACACTGCCTGCCTACTTAGTGCTGCTTGACTCCCTCCTCTCATTCCTGGCAGCCTTCCAACCCTGCAGGGATCTGTTACCCAGGGAGCATCAGAAGGAGTGGTGAGATCTGTGTATCTCAGATCATTCTGTGTGATCTTCTCCCATAATTTCATTTGATAACTCATTAAAGAACTGCAAGCTAGTACCTTCAGTACTTTCTGTAACCCTTGGTTTAACCATGTGTTATCTGGAGAGTCACTTCCTTTTCACTCTTGAATTTTGCTCCTGCTGGCTTACTTGAAGGCTGTATAGTTCTTACACTGGAATTGTTTCCCATACCCCCAACCCATGCCACTGAATATTTCACAGACCTGCATCATATATCTCTTGTCAGTTGTGTGTTTCAGGCTGAGCAGTCTGTATCTATTTAAGTTATTGCCTACACAGCAGCTCTCCTGAAGCTTTGATCATGTTTTATGTGTACTGATTTTCACCTGCTATTTTATCATCTCTGTCATGTCATTAGAGTCTTCTGCCACTCTTTATTATCTTTTTACCTAGCTCTACCCTTAACTTTTTCACCCTGAATAGCTTCTTTCACTGATTACTTCCTCAAGTTTGAATCCTGAGCAATTATTCCCCTTTATCGATATGAGGGCACATTCCCTTGTTTTATGATAACTTTAAGAGCTTTTGGTGAGAAATCTGGTCAATATGCTTTTGTAAAATCAAGCACATACAACACATACAACCTTCTTTGTCCATCTTCCTCCTTTTCGGCATAATGTAGTTACTCTGTCAGACAGTACTGGCCCATACAAAATCTATGTGATTTTTCCCAAGTAATTAGTACACATAATTTCTTCCTTATATAGGCTTATTGATCAGTATTTCATTGCACCTAACTGAGATTCTGTCCAGAAGTGGTCCCACAGCAGCCTGTTACTGTAATGCAGAAGGAATTGTAAACTTAAGGTTGTGCATCAGTTCAAATGTTTAACATTTTTAGAGCTCTTGGGTGAACACCACGAAGAGTCTGCATTTTTGGTTTTTTTTTTTTTTTTTTTTTTGCTTCCTGGTACCTTGAAATTTTATTCTGAGTTAGAGCCTTCACTGCATTTCCCAAAGACTCCTGGTGTGGAAACCTTTCATGAGTTCCTCTCAAGGTAAATTAAAAACTCAATTTTTTTTAGTACCGCACCTATACCAGTGTAATAATGCAGTCACAGCACAGGTTCTGGTTGTTGTGGTCACTGTTTTACAAGGAACACATAGCAACTATTATAGGTTTGAGACACAGGAACTCCACAAAGCTGGATCAGCAGTAATTTTTATGTGTGTCCTGGCCACCTGATGCTTTTTAAGATGAATCTCTGCACAGCTCTAGTAGAATCTAACTACTTTGGTTTACATATTAGCCAACACTCACTCCTTCAGCCATATTATTATCTTCTTATCTTTGACTGATACATGAAAACTCAGGATATGTTCCTATGTTTAATATTGTTTCCAACTTCAGTACAAAGGCAAGTGTTAATCAACCTCTGGTATTAACTTCTTTAAACCTTCTCTGGTATAAGAAAATATATATGCCTCTAAAGAGCAATCAGATAGTAACTGTCCAAATGATAGCCAACATCATGGTGGCCTCAAAATTTGTTGAGGAACAACTGGTCTAGTAATTCATTATCAAGATTGGATTTTATAGCCTCCTTTCTCTTTTACTCACTTAAATACAATTTAAAAGTCAGATGCTGCCTTATACTTGTGCAGCTAAGACATAAATTTTGTTGTAAAGGAACTGTGGTTTAAAAGGACTGAGCGATAGTAAATTGACATTTTCTACCTCTCTTTCTGCAGAAAACTGTCCAAGTGTTACTATAAAATTGAATTATGAAAGTTTCTAATAGCTACTAATAACTTCATAATGTTTTTTCTTGCAGCAAAAATACTTCTAAAAGCACCCTTACAAACAGTCCTTTCTTGTTGCTATCATTGTTATAATAATAATTGTGTTTTCTTTCTAACCAATGGAGAAGGTTGAACTGCTTAGTTTTATTTCTACTCCTAAATATTCTGACTCAGTGTGGCATGGAACATGACACTCAGCAATGATACCATTTACAGGCAATGGTTATAATAACAAGACAAACAGTACTTAATAGCAATTGAGGTCCTTAATTAATAACATTTTAAATCCTAGGACAATCTGTTCATTAAACATTGCTGTAAAACTGCTCAAAATTAATGCCTTTTATTCCAATGGTACCCAGAATCATTGCTCTTCTAACAGGTTTCACCAGTCTCTCAATTAAATCTGACAAATACAGACTGCTTTGCCACATAGCTACCAAAAAAAGCATGTTTATTTTAGAGCCTGTGGTAATCCTGGCTGCTGCATCTACATTTTGGTTCAGCTGGTAGCTGCATCACTACTAAGCAAGCCTCTGTTGCAGAATGGCACAAGAAAGAAATTACAGGGGTGTAATAAGGATCTAGGAGACTTGCCTCATAGGCAAGGCATCAAATGTCACCCAGAAGGATTAACAGCACCTTCTTGCCACCTAAAGCAAGCCCAAGAGTAGGAACATCTTCTGCATGTGGCCCTTTTTGACCAAAGAAGAAGGAACAGCATCTCAGCCAATGCGGGCTGTAGCTGCTTTGGAGATCCATAAGCAACCAGTGAGATGGGGCTTCACTTTGGTGGCAGATCATGGCAGGGATAACATAGTTGAGAGGTTACCTGAAGCAGCTCTAGTGTGGATTTCTGTCAGGTCCTGGTGCACCACTCTATCAGCTAAAAACTAAGAACTGTTATGCAACATTTGGTAGCTGAAGAGCATCTTCTGTGGAAGTTGAAGGCATTCCAGCTGCTACTCTGTCCATCTGTGCTAGCACATGCTGCAGCTCACATGACAGAGAAGAAGCTGGTCTTTGGCAAAGCATTTCCACTTCTCTCATTACCGCAGAGGTATCTGTCCCATCTGTCTTCTGCTTCAGACAACTGTAATTTGAGAATAGCATTCTGGCACTGAGAGCTGTGATTGGATAAGTACTAGAATCAAGCCTGAAATGAAAGTCTAGTTAAATTACAAAATGTTTGCAGTCAGAAAGGTCTGCCTCAGGCTGTTACTTTTTCTCCATCATTTTCCACCAGAAATCTTTCCTAGGTAAGTACTTGCAGTTCACATTTAAGGTACATCTTAACCTTTCAGGTAAATGCTAAGTGATCTTCTTTGCCTTATGACTGCTAATTCTTTTTAAATAAAAAGTCAGGAACAAACCATCAGATGTGTTTAAATTAACATCTGTACAGTGCCAGATGTCATTCATCCAGGTCAGTATAGTAAGACTAAGGTTTTTTTCCTTTGCTGGTATTATTCACAAAAATGGCACATCTCGTATTTAGAGCACTCTGCTCTTGTGACAGCAATGCAATATAAATTTCTCACCTGAATCCAGTCATTCTGTTCTCAATTCAAGTATTTCTTTCAAGGACTGTGGGTCTTGGGCAGTTTCAACTGAAGTCTTGGCAAGAGAAACATTACAGAAAGAAAACTCGCTTTCATTTTGAGTGGTGCACCAGGACCTGACAAAAACCTATCCTAGAGCAGCTTTGGTTTCTTTAAAATTATTATTCAGCTAAAATACAAGTTCATGCAAGAGTTTAAGTATTGCTTATATAGCTTTCTATGGCCATCACAATGTTGATAGTTTTGGTAAACTTCTCATTCATAACCACCTTCAGCCAGATTCAGTAAAATACTTTGATGTCCTAAAGTTACTGAGGGCAAAATCTACAGCTAAATTCTAAATCCTGGAATAGGTCAGAAATTTTTGCTCCATTGCAGATCTTGGGCCTGCAGGGCAGTCATGCCATTCCAAACCCAGAGCTGAAAACCCACTCCTCAGTGTTCCTGAGCTGAATATGCAGATGTTGTTTATCCCAGCTCCACAGCTGTGCACCTCTTAAAGCAGAAAAGTTCCAAATACCCAGTTCACAGAGTAATTCACATCACTCCCTTCCACTATAAAACAGGAATTTGATGGAGGAACCCCTCTGACGCCACCTATTGGTAGCTGGCCATTGTGTGTGTAAAAGTAACAGCTAGTAGGATTAGGAATTCTGGGAATTCCCATAAGTAAACAAAAAAGATCTGTGTCCGGTGGTTACGGCACACAGCAACAGAAAGAGGAGGAAAAGTCTGATCTCTAATTTCTGGGTTTGCTTATATCCCTGGTTGTATTCATTCCATAATTAAAAATTACGTGAATTCAGTGGCAGTATAGGAAAGCAGAGAATATTTCTGTACTAAACTAGAACACCCTCCCTTCCAAACAAACATTGCGATTTTCCTAGGGTTTTTTCAGTGGTGGATCTGTGACAAAACTACTGAAATATGTGCTCATCAAAATACGTTGTAACATTTATAATCCCTGTGATAGAGGGCAAGCTGATTAGCATCTGTATTTGGCGATGAACTTCCAAGAAGAAAACATTAATTGACTTCTGAGATTGTAATGTAGATTTCTGCTCACTTCTTTTTAGGCTAAAATATTTACCCAGTTAAAGATTTATGCCACGGCTGTGGTACATTGTGTTTTGGAACTCAGTGAATGGTTATCTCCCTGAAATTCTTGCTTTAGGATTTATGAGTGATTACTTGCAGTGTTCATTTGATGGTTTTAACTAATCTGAGGATTTACTGCTAGTGGTTCTGATAAATATTAACGTTATTTCATTTTGACTGTAATTTGATATCTGTACTTATTAAGTCTTAAGTGATTGGGTAGTACTTGTAGAAGGCTTAAGTATTGTGTCCCCTTTGAATTGATTCCTGCTTATTTATTACTTTTAATAAACTTCATGAAAAGCATATTCAGTCACTTTTTCTTCAATATGTGGTTTTAGATGTGCCATTGAGATGGAACCAATTACTGTCCTTTACCTGTGTCTCACTCTGGGTGATTTAATAAGATGAACAGGAGGGAATTATCCAGCGTGAATGCATACTGGCTCTAAGAGCTTGGTAACTGCAGACATGGCTTGGTAAAAGCAGAGGTATCATTAATTTCAATTTTAATCAGAGTGCCCTTTTCCAGTACGATTTCCTGTCACAGAATGGCCAATAAAAAAGAAGTTTCAGTGCACAAGAAAGTTTTTGGCATATGATCTTAATTCAAATCAGATTAAAAACAACTTTTTTTAAAAAATTTCCTATGAAACAGAAATTCCCCAGAGCCAGCAACAGCTCTGTGAAAATGACATTCTTGTCAGTTTGCCTAAAAATAGCTGTAACTTTGATTTATGAGAGCAGTTGCAGGGGCTTTCAGTATTCTCCTGCCCACAGCAGTTCTGTTGGTGGGATGCCAAGACACTGACCCTGATGCTCAGAGAATCTATAGCTCTGGGATAGGCACGAACCTGTTTTGGCTCCGTGGGACTATGCTGAGTCTGAGGTGCTTTGAATGAAGTATTTCAGGCCTACTGAGCTAGTGGTTCCAAGCACTTTTTCTCTTCACAAAGTGTCTGAAACTCCTGAAGACACTTACAGATTTCTAAAATGTCCTAATATGTCTTGCAATCAACTGAAACAGTGCAGTTTTTAATAACTCTCAGTTGTGTATCTCACCCCTGGGCTGAACTGATTACACTGCAGTCTAGCCTTCACTCTGAAAATTAAGTTTCAAAATGTGCCCCAAATACTTCCAAACACCTTTTTCTATTTCAGCTAAGCCTGCAAAGACACTCAAACAACAGCTCCAAGTTACCCTTCTGATCTCTCTTTCGGAGGATTAAGTGGAAAAGGTGGAAGTTCACCAAGTCACATGTTCAATGGACCACATCACCATTACAGCAAAGAATTTTCTGCAGTAACAGAAAATATCTGCAGAGACAGAGGGTTCTTCAGCTCCCAGATGTCGTCATACCTTAATAGGGAGGAAAATCCAAGCCACCAGCTACTGCCTCCCATGTGAAGTGTCAGCATGTACTGTACTCGGAGGTACAGCCTATCCAAGGTCTATAGCAGTGGAAACTACCAATTGCTTCTTACTGCAGCCTGCAGCTAACTTTCTGCACCAGCAGAATGTGGAGAAAAGGGAGAACAGCACTCCAAGTCTTCAAAATATAAAATTTTGTCTTCCAGAACAATAACCTGGATAGGGAGAATCAGAGATGGCAGCCAAATGGAGGTGTTGACGGAGCACTTCTGTCCAGAAAAGATCAGCACTGGTACTCCTGTCAGACAGGTTACCAAAAAAAAAAAAAAAAAAAAAAAAAAATGGCTGCAGGTGGGATTTAGATTGAAATGCAGACCCCTAGATTTAGGTTTCTGCCATATCAGCCTGTAGTGTCACAAACTGTGTGAGAGTGAACATGCATAACATCAGCCTACAGCATATGAACCAGGATCGTACAGCTGATAAAACAGAAAACTAGTGCCGTATGATATACCTTACAGCATCTGAAAAATCTGTGTGTGTGGATGGTGGTGAAGGCATGGAACCTTTGGGACAATATTTGGAGACCCAGTGGGATTTCCCATAGCTCCTAAAAAGATGCTAGTTGACTATCTAATAGTTTGCAGATGATTTGTGCCCTGGCTGTTTAAGCAATCGTGATAGCCAACAGACAGCTTGAGTTGTTTGCCTACATTTGGTACTCTGGGTTGAGCACCTGAGAAAGCTGAAAGGCAGGTATGACACAGGATGGATGAGCATCACACACATCCTGGAACGTTATCTGGACATAAGGCAGGATGCCTCAGAGCTGTCCAGAATGGCTCTGGACGTCTACAAGTGAGCAACAAATTTCAGCTTAGAAGTAAATCACACTTCAATGAAGTACAGAGATCTGTTTACCTCATTTAGAGTCATATTCGCTGAACTGGACAGCTCTCCATATGCATTAGCTCTATCCCCACTGTCTGCAGAGATTAAAGATCTTACTCAAAAGCTGAACGTTGTAAGTTTACCTACATTTTTAAGTGTATGGAGCTGGAATGTAATATGACACTTAACACTTTTTATTTTAAAAAATGCTGGCTATTGTTAGATGCCAGTGAGACTGTGGATATCAACAGGATTGTGGATCACAGTTGAAAAAAAATAAAAATCCCTGGAATTCCTACAGAAAGTGCATATATTCCCAAATAGGGCTGTTTTATTCAAGCACACCCAATACCCCTGTTTTACACGAGTCCTGAATACCTGGCACCTGAAGATTAGATGCTGCACTGCATCACGCACCAGTGGTGGATCTGAATGTCTCTGTATTTAGGACCTTAAGTAGCTTTGTAATGTCTTCTGTGATGGATTCAAAAGAAATAGACAAATAAAAAGACTGAGTTTCATTTGTCCCAAGTTGTGTAAACCACAGATGCTTCATATTTAATAAAAAGGTACCACTTGATGTTGACTTCCTGTGGTCCTTTTTATTAAGTGTTACTTTCCAATGCACCCTGTGAGAGAATAATAATAAGCTCTGCCACACATGCTGCACAGAACCCATTAAAACATCATCTGTCCTTGCCCTGTGAAGATGTGCCCCCTAAGATGTGGTATGAACATTGGTTTTTCAGAAAATAAAGAAGAAAATTACTTGCCAAAGAGCAAATATAAATTTCAGAAGTCACATGCACCACTGTGGTACTTTGGAGAAAACATGGCAAACTTTGATGATAATTGAAGAAATCTGGCTGCTGCTTGTCAAACTGAACATTCAAATGTCTATTTGAATGCTCTCTGATTTCATAAATTTGTATCCAAATGTGTCCTCCCTCATTTTTTGACCAGAAACTTCAAAATCATCTGAAAAAAATTTAGTCCACAGCACATCAAATGTCACCTGTTAGGGACTCTGAACTGGCTTGGGAGAACAATGAAAGTCTACATTTCTTCCTATAAACAATTTTCTGAATAACTCTGGGGAAACAGTCCTCATCCTCACACTGCTCTGTCCATGACTACAGGGAACTGTGTCTGGCTGCAAAGCACTTTGAGAGTTTCAGGTTCAGCTCCAGGATTTGCAAGTGTTCTTAGACTACTCTAACAGAAGCAATGGGACCAGAGTCACAACAGAGATAGCACAAAAGCTAGATACAGCATCAAACAGATAAAAAAGGTGCAGGGTTTTGAACAGTGGTTTTGGTCTGCTTCATTCCACAGCAACAACTACAACTAAAAACCTGGAAAAGTCCTCTTGGTAGCAGAGGAAAGAAAGAAAATGAAAATGGTTAAGTCTTTGATGATACAAGGTATTAAGTTCAGCCTTTACTTTAATGATATCCTTAATCCTTTTCCTTTTTAGTTAGAAGCTTTATAAGAAAAGCTCTTGTGTGACTGTATTTGAAAAGCCTAATTTCTTACCTTCTGGGGCTAAAAATAGTTGAGAGAGGGTAGAGCTCTTTGCTGCTGCTGAAACTGCTTGCTTTGGAGCCAAGCAAGATCAACACACAGCATAAGAGAGAAGAGCAGAGCCATAGCTTTTGTCTCCAGTGCTGCCTGTTGTTTGCACTCTGCTGAAGGCAGCTGTGCTGGGGGCGCTCTTCAGTCACTGTGCTGGTGCTGGGGCTGTCCTGCTACCAGCAGCTCGTGCTGGCACTGCCACTCTCCCTGACCCACCTCGATGCACCTGACCCTCATGGCACCATTGCCCGTGACCACATCACTCTGCAGGACCGTGTTGCCTGGGTGCAGATTGCTCTGGTGGCACTGAAGGAAGTTAGAGACTGGCACTAGGCTGCTGTGTTTTGAAGGATGGTATTGTAAGGCTTAATGGTGTTGTGTGCAAAGACCCCAGAACGGGTTCTGAATGAGCTTCTTCCAGGACTTGGAGGCAAAAGCATCACTTGATTGAGTTCAATATATGAGTCTGTTAATTAATTCAGATAAGGCTGATTACCACAGCACTACAGCACCACGGCCATGCCCCTTGCAGGGCCAATATGAACCTCACAGTTCTGCCTCCACATTAAAGCCTGAGAATTTCTCCCTGTTTGGAGGGGACCAGGGCACCTTGGGCACCTTGGAGAGGCCGAGTTGGTGCTGTAGGCAGGTAGCCACAGTACTCACTGGCCAAGAGCTCATGCTTTTCCTATTCCACACCCAGGCCAATCACACCCACTGTGTGTTACATCCAGTTTGATAAAGACTGAGATGGGTTTTGTTGTTTCAGGTTGAAAGAGTTAACAGCTTTTCAGCTGATTCTAGCATCTCCATTTATAGGCAGTGACTTATGTTTGCCTGAGTTGTCAGACAGTGTGTCATTTCTGTATTAGTCATAATTTAGTTATATGTTTGTGCATAATTTTAATGTATGTCAAATATGATTCATCTGGGGTGCTATTTCTACTACCCTGCAGAACTTACCCAACTGATATTCCAAGATAATGCAGATCTTGGGAGAACCTTAGAAGAGGAAACATATTTAAGCACCGATTTAAGCACCAGAAGAAAAATAAAAAATAAAAGGAGGAAAAAGTCAAACCAAGACTGTGAAGTTGAGGCTGTGGTTAAACAAGGAAAAAAAATTAGTAAAAATGAGCAGGTGCTATGTGTGCCTAGCTCAAGAATTTTAGCTTGCCAAGTCTGGCATCCCATAATGTTAACCTGTGGATACTTCCACGGAGAAAATCACTGCAACTCAGGACAGGCATCTAAGATAAATAAGAAAAATTGCCTTCTTCAGACACGCTTTCTTTTTTTTCTATAGAGTCTAAATAACCAGCTACATTTTCAGAAGTCAAGATTTCAGCAGATAAGCCCCACTTAGGCTAACTCAAAATTGCAAGAACAAAGATGTAGTTCAAATCCTTTTCCTATCTTAGGCTTTCTTGAATAATTAGAAGCTAAAACAACACACATGTTACTCAAACATCCTTTTCTTCTCCCACTAACTGGCATATCAGTTACGTGGAGCAGCCACCAGTAACGCTGCTACCGAACAATCCATGGGGATCCATGAGGTGAAAATCTCATGAAGTTCAACAAGGCCAAGGGCACTTGGGTCAGGACAATCCCTAGTATCAAAACAGAGTGAGTTACTATTCCTGAAATTTTCAAATATTATTAAGGTTTTGTCTGCCTGCACTGCTCCAGGAATGAACTATCTGTGGGAATGGCCAGAGCAGGTCTCAGTCAGAATATTCAAGCCACAGACAGAAGGACCTTATCCATGTAAATAAATGTCAGAGAAGCAAAATAAATGTCTGTTTACACAGATAAGAAGATGGATGCAACTCTGTTCAAAAGCTTTCTCTTTGATTTGGTGGAGGGACTTTAACATTCCTGTGAGTGAACAGAGCAGTATGATTACAGAGACCCTGCAGTAGTCACACAAGGGCGTGGACTTCGCACACAAGGTGGAGACGTGCAAAGCCGTTTATTGCACAGTCAGAATTCCCTAAATACCAGCAGACAACAGGATATCACATCATATAAACAGGAAAGATGTTCACCGCAGTGTCCCCAGTCACCTGTGGTATTACACAGATATTCCCTAATATAGTAAGAGATAAACAATACCCTATAAGGCCACAAACTACAATTACCACTTCTCATAGGTCCAACACTGTCCACAAACCCACAGTCCTCTCTCAGCCCACCCCTGGTGACCTGGTTGCACTCCCAGGGTCACCTCCAGGCCCAGGAAAGAGGCTCTCTCTCTGGTCCTCAGGGCCTGTCTCTTTACCACCACATAGTGTACTACAAGAAGACCCCTCTCTCTTTCTGTCTGTCAGGTTCCCAATGTAGTGCTCTAGCAGGAGATCCTGAAAAATTCCCATACCTAATATTCAGTAACTGAACATATAAGCACAGTGAATTCAAGTTCCCATTTTGACTCAGATGACACAGAGATTTTGAGCCCTCAAGCTGAAAGTGCATCAGTGAGGCATAATGTAGTGTGTGAGAGCAAGGATGCAGTCCCAAATACCTTAAAGGGCTGGTAACACTGTTCTGTTTCAGTAGGAAGCTTTGGTGGGCAAATATATGTAGAAATGTCAACAGTTATAACTAATTTCTTTCTTGGTCAATCAGGAACAAAATCTCTTTAAAAATGGACTGTCTGTGACAGCTCTACTGAAAAATTGTACCATGACTAGATCCATTAATCACAGTTTGACTGTAACACCTTAAAATAAAATCAATCCAAAATAATTGAAGCCTTTCTAAAGATCTGACTCAGGTTCTTGCACTGATTCTGGTCATGTCCAGCTGAGATGAGATGAGGGAATGATGACTTACTTAATTCATATATTTATTCTCTAAGACAGTTGGAAAAAAAGAAGGTATGCATGCTTCATAGATATGCCAATTATCTATGCTTGAAAAACTTGTTTTTAAATGGAAGTACTTAAGAATTTAACCATCAACAATAAATAAAATATTGGCTTTACTTAATATAGGTATAGATACAGAGCTATAGTTCACACACCATGGGACTGGAAAGCACTTAGATCATCAATTCCCCATCACTCCCCAAGGCAGGTTCAGCTATACTTACACCAGTCTTGACAGATATTTAAAGACTTAGAAGTTTTTGTCCTTTTCTTCATAAAATACAGAGAAGCCTTTATTCCCCTTTTCTTTATAACTAATTTCTTGAAAAGTGGTCCCATGTCTGCCTTAAGTTTTATCTTTCCTACCTAAAAAACTCCACGGCTTCCATTAGCTTTTCCCCATTCACAGTATTTTCTAAATCATGCTTGCTATGCTCCATTTATGCATATTTTACTGAAAATAAATAATGAAGACTTCTCACAAGTCCACTCAGACGTTAGCAGGATCAAATAGGAAGAACCATTTCCTGTGTCTCACAAAAAAGAACCCTGCTTATCCATCCAAGAACACACCTTTTACGACAAGTGGCAAAACATTTCTGCTTCATGCCTGCCTTATGTGTCCCTGTAATCCCTTGTGCCACTCACTAAGCTGCTGTCCAGACAGTTTTTCTCTACCCTGTATTTGTGCAATCCACAGCTCCTGTCTTCAGGTCACACTTGATTCTTGCTCTCAAGGAAACGTGCCCTGTTTGAGTTGCATCATTTCCCTTCGATACATTCTTCACTCCTGACAATGAATACTCAATAGTTATTTTCCAAGAATTTTTCCAACAGCAGCCCAACAGCTGTTGTGTATCTTCTTAGTTTGTCTTCAAAAATGATAAATAAGAGCCTTTGTAACACAGAGTTTGCTACTGGGCTGCATTAAATTGGTTTCATACATGTTTGATAAAGTATTTACTAAAAGTTTTCTTTCTCTTATCTTCCAGGTGTTTACACAAGGTTTACTTCATTATATTTCAATTTCTTTGTAGAAATGGAAAGTTACTAAGTTCATAATTCCTTGTCTTGGGACAGTGGAGGGGGGGAGTTTTCCTTTTGAAAAAGACATTTTTGTTGTTGATTTTTTGGTCTTCTGGAAGCTCCAGCTCCTTCAGATTCTCAAAAGTACCTACCTGCAGGTTTGAAAGACCTTCTGTCACTCAGATGATATTCGGTAAATTTTTGGGTTTTCTAGATTGTGGCTTTAAGCTAGCCACCTGACTAAAATTAACTTTTTCAGTGAAGACTGTTGCAAAAAAAGAGAATGAAAACTCTGACCTTTTTACTGTCATTTGCTAATATTTTTCCATTTCTATTGAGCAGTAGTCAGATGCTTAACTTGCTCTTTTCCTTCTCATTTTCCCAAAGTCTTCATTCTTTGTTCATGTTTTGCATTTCCCCCCTATATCTTACGGTCATCTATTCATATTTTGATAGGTTTGTTTATTTGGAAGATAAGGGGGCAGGAGAGGAGGAAAGAGATAATTTCTTCCTAAGCAGTAAAGCATCAATGATTTAGTCAACCTTCTTTTTTACACCATTTCCAGGCTGTGAACTAAACTGCTCTGTGCTGGTATCCTTGTTATGATTTTGCTTCATACCTACAGAGTTGCTGATGTGGCTACTGCTGCATAACATAGACTGGATAAATTTGTTGGTTTTCCTTTCACCATGAGATAAAAATACAGCTCTCCAGCACACTGTGCATGCAACAAAAGCCTGCACTGAGATTACCTATAAAGCAACACACAGGTACAACTAACAATGGATACAAGGGAGCATGCAGCAAACAGCAAGGACATACTACCACAGGTCTCACCTTGGAAGTTAACAATTAGCTGTGGAGACAATTCAGTCCGTGATTTAAGGCACCCATAATTCCACCATCACATGTGTATTTAAAAATCACCCAGAAAAGCATATTTGAGATGATCAAAGCAAACAAATAAAAAACAACTCCCCCCCGCCACTAAAACCCAAACTCAATCAATTTAACAATCTAGAGTACAGATACTGGTATTAGTATAACTACCTGTGGTACTATCTAGAGAATCCAGAGGTTTATGCTGACAGCAAGAAGAAGGATGTTGCATACATCATACAAGTTAACATGCTGTCAGATATTCTAGAAGTATTGCTCCAGAAGAGTTCAGATCTGTGGCTTAATTGCCAGCCCGGATGCCCAAGATATCCAAGGGCATCTCGAGTCGTGCTAGATGCGTGCCTATGTTTGGAAAACCAAATTCCTTCTCTACACCTCATTCTCATTTGAATTTCTGACAAAAATCAAAAGCTGGATGAATATTTGCACATGGAAATTGAAACTGTAAAAGACATTATTAAAACCTTAAAACATGTGAAAATAAAAATTGTGTTTGAAGAAGAACTGCTCTTTAACTATTATAAAATCCGTCCAGAAATCCTCTGTAGCCAACACAAGAATCAGGTCCCCACAGGATTCATAGAACTGCTGTGTGCTCCCAGAAGGAGAGCAAAAAACATTTTTGGAGTATCACTGGTGAGAGCATAAAAGACTGCTCAGCTTTGCAGTTATTTCATAATTGGATTTAGGGCTACACAGCAGGCAGATTTTTTAAACTCAATCTATACTTGAGAGTGGTTTTGTTTTGTCAGTTTATGGACAACATGTCTTTGGGATTGATGAGTTTCCAAAGCTATATGCTAGGCAAGACTGAAGATAATGAATGAAGAGGTCTCTGAGGGTAAAAGAGGGATGACAAGTGATATAAAGAAGTTGTGTCCCACAGGTATGCATTCCTTGGTTGTCAGCTGCTTTCCAAAGGCAATTACGAAAACAACTAAGGCCTGAGTGATGCCATGATGATTTTTTGCCTTTTCTTTTATACTCTTGTTATACCTTTTTGCAACTTCTGTATTCTTAGTGCTATTTTGCTTACATTCTTGGACTTGTTTGTCAGGCTAGGAGACTAAACATTTTAGAGGTTTCATAGTAAGGGAGCAATATGCCCAGACCCCAAGGTCCTCTCCAGAACACATTTTGTGAACTAAGATAGAACCTTCCAGGGAAGGTTCCTTGGGGAGGGAGGCTCACTCGAGCCTCTCATTGGGGAATCTTTGACAGATATGCTAATTAGTAAGACCTAGAACGTCATACCAGATCTTTTAGGGGTGTGCATTGCAGTGGGCATTTTGGTGCACTCGACCTGGATATAGTGCACCTAAGGATCCTTACAATAAATACCAAGGTAAAATCCCTATTCCCTTCTAACCGTGTTTGCCTCTTGATTTTAAGACCAGGGAAAGGCATCATGAGGAAGACTCCTATGGAGTCAGTCATACTCAGTACATCTGTCCCATTCAATTGTGCTCTCTAGGGATGCATTTTACCATAACAGGGCAAAGCATTTATATTCTTTCTCTTATTTATGGAAGGATTTGTACACAGCACAACCCACAGGCTCCTGAAATCCCACTCTGCAAGGATGGGCTCCTAATATTCTTCCATTGCATTAACAGCAAAGGTGCAGCCCTCACATTAATAAATTGTTCCTATTCAAGACAATCCAGTTAACTTCTGTTGATGCCATGCCCCTATATCCACCTCTTCTAAATGAAGAGGCAAATGGATGGAAAAAGAGCTTCCATTTTGGTGCCTGCTTCTTGCATGTTTGTTTCCACATTTATCATTGCCACACAATAGTTGCCAAGTAAAAAAATTGCTGCTTCTATTTGTTCATTTGAGCATAAAGACACAGTTCTGTAGTCTTATACAGCTATTTAATTATTCTGAATAAACACAATAAGAGCGAAAGTAGCTGAAGAAAGTCAATCAAAGCATACAATCTTCACTCTCTTATTGCTTAATTAGTAGTGTGTTAGGGCAGGGTATAGTGGTTATACAAGATATGTTTCAGGCCTGTTTTGTTCTCAGAAATGTCTTTTTCATTACAGAATCGCAGGATGGGGCAGGTTGGAAGCAACCAAAGTGGGTCATCTTGCCCAACCTCCTGCTCAACCAAGAACATCCTGGAGCATATGGCACAGAATTGCATCCAGGCAGTTTTTGAATATCTCCAGTGAGGGAGACTTCACATCCTGTTTCAGTGGTTGGTCACCTGCACTGTGAAATTCTTCCTTAAACTCAGGTGGAACCTCATGTGCCAGTTTCTGCTCACTGGCTCTTGTTCTAGTGGCTGGTACCACAGGGAAGAACCTGGCTCCCTCCTCTTGGCACTCCCTCCCTTTGATTTATACACATTAATGAGGTCACCTCTCAGTTGTCTCTTCTTAAGGCTGAACAGGCCCAACTTCCTCACCTTTCCTCATAAGAAAGATGCTCCAGTCCAATTACCACCCTCACTGTCCTCCGCTGGACTCACTCCATTACTCTTTTCTTTGCAGTACTATTATGTACACATAATTAATTTTAAGTTATCAAGTTGCATCACAATTGATACAGGAAAATAGAGTATGTGAGAGTTGAGATTTCTTACAGAGGTGTTCAGTCATTTGTAAGGAACATCTTTCAGCACCACAGTGTCTTGCCAGATGCATACCCCTGCCATCTGTACCTGCACTACCTACATAATATGCATTCTCCTGCTTTATCATGCTGAGACAGACTTGATCAGACAAATGCTGGGCTGAAATGGGGAAAAACACCTGCCATGTGAATACTCATTAACTCTTCAAAGGTACACATAAACACTTATACATGTGAATCACCCACAGTATTCAAATAATGATGACTAGAAGGTCAATCTGTAAATGATTCATCTCCTGTGATACATTACAGGTCAGAATAGGTGACCTGGGAATTGCCTGGGGCTTTAAATTTGGAAAACAATCTCAGTCTCACAGAGCAAGTACCCTCTGGTGTCCTTCTTTACTGCCATGAATTAAAAGTCACCTTGTTGGGTTTTTTTACATAGGACAGTTATTAAACTGGCAGATATAAAGTCATAAAACACACAAAATCTTCCCAGAGGAAACACACAGACAGGCTTCCAGAAATTGTATTCTGTAAGTTCACATTACTTCTTAAGTATATTATTGGTCTTTATTAAGAAAACATATCTGGAATGACATAAAAATCAGTTCAGCTCAAGGTTGACTAAATTGTGTCACAAGTCCAGACATTTACAAATATGGCTTTATTTACCTAAAGTTACTGTTGATGGAAGAATATATTGGACCTGACTCAAAAATCAAGCCCTTCCTATTTCTGTTTCTGGTATATAGCCTCAGCATTCCAGGATTTATGAAGCAACAAATGTTTGGGTTTTTGGTTTTGGCATTTTTTGGTTCCTTTGTTGGTTGGTTTGTTGTTTGGTTTTTTTTTGCTGATATTCATTCAAGGAGTAATTCTTCAGTGCAAGACAACAAATAAAAACATGTTATCTTTCAAAGTACTTTCATTTTATATTTTTAATATTCTTATTCTTCAAGGATTGAAGTTAAAGTTGAAATATGGTTTCAGGAGTTGGTTTCCTACAATGACTTCTTTGTTCCAATGTGAACCAGAGAAATCATCACCTGAAGAAATTCTCATGATTCATGTTTCTAGGCTGTAGGACTTGAATTTTAAATGGTTGAGTTAACCTGTAAAGGCAATGACTGGATTTATAGCTATGACTTCCATATAGTCAGTTCTGCTAATATGCTGATTGTTTTGCTGATCCATGTGTTTAGTATGTTATTTGCTAGGTGGACATAATTGTAGCCCTGGGAGAAGGAAGTTCGATCAAATACTGAAAATGGGATTTTTAAATGGACTATGTGAAGATTTTTTGGTTTTTGAAAAAATTCTTTACCTTTATAAGCATTTTTAAACTAGGGAAGAAACAAAAAATCTTGTATGTTGAGTTTTGTTCTAGACTGTGTATAATTATCCTTTTTTTCTTAAATGCTGGAAAAACAAAAGCACACAGATCAATTTTTAAAAGTTTCAAGATATTTCTAGGCATCCAGTGTGAAAGAAATAAACTGATTCCGATGTACATATTCAAAAAGATGCTCCTTACACAGTCTATCTGAAATAGAGGTCCTTTGAGGTAGCTCCAGTTGGCTCTCAAAAATAGAGGTACTCAACATTTTAAAAAGCTTGGACCAAATATGCCTCTACCCATTACAGAAAAGTAGATTTGTATTCTCACGAAAGATCTTAGGCCTAATCTGGCAAAACTTTGAGTGCATAATTAATGTTTATCCTTGCTATCACATGCGTATAATTGAGATCAAAGTTTCATTTGTGTACAAGTTAATTCAAAGACGTTTTTTTCCTTCCCATAGCAAAGAACCGGTGTTGTTCTGGAATTAGTGATGAGCAATGGGATAGTAAGTGGTGACTCATTTGCACTTTGAGTAATCACACAGGAGCACTTGACCTGTACAGCTAAACCAAACCATACAATTCAACCTAACAATGTTTAAGTTCAAGTGTAATTTTTCTTAACACTTTATCAGAAAAATGTCTATCAATTACAGAATGAGTCATCCAAAAGGAGAGGGAATTGCAGAAATATAAGTAATTAACTACAGTATACTTGCAGAGGAAGCTATAGGTAGAAAAGTCTTTAATGGGAACCTTAAGGACAGTAGGAATGCAGTGAATTAGCACTTGAAATAGAGTCCACTTAGAATTTAATCTTTAGTCCTGGAAACAGTTATGCCCATAGCCAGCTGCAAGCATAAAACACAAGCCTGTGGAAGGAAATGTACGTGTACACTTGGACTAAAGCCCCTGTATGTGCCTCCACACAAGTGACAGAAAAAGTCAGTTTTGTTGTGGGGTTGTGTGTCTGAGTCCAAAGTCATGATTCAATTTCCATCTTTGGCACCAATTTACTTGTGACTTTTTTCCTCTCTATGAAATCTACAAAATCAGAGCAATGAAACTTCCCTGATACATCATATTGCTGTGGTGAAACAAATGAAGACTGTGAAGTAGCTACATAAAACAGTAAATATTAAAATGCATTCTAAAAGCAGCTGAGAGTAAACTACTAATCACGAAGTGGCTGAGTTTAGGTCATCCTGCATTTCCCTTCTGATGACATAATAGTCATCAAAACTGGATTTAGGTTTGCTACATGATATAATTAAAGAGAATGGTTTTAATTATATCATGTAGTCTATTTTTGCAAAATCTTTTCTCAAAATACATCTACAGAGAATTTCAAACAGAACTCAGATTTTGCTTTAAAAGCTGCAGTTCTTATCCTGCAGAACTTTTGTTGACCCTTTGCCTATGCTATTTCACCATAACCATAGAAGCCCAGTTGTCTGGGCTTCTGCCACACTTCTGTTTACTCCAGTACCAACTAAAACCACCAGCTTTTTAATCGACACTGTGTGTTGCACTGTGCTGTGTGACTGCATCTTGCACAGGCGTGCAGTGCTAGGACATTCAGCATGGCCCAACACAGTTACCTTTCCAGGGAGCTGTAATCCCTTGTTTTGTGGTTTCTGGAATTTACAGGGTTTGCAAACTGCTCCCCGTGGGTCTTCAGTTTTGTGCAGCTCCGACCTCCTCCTCTGCACCCCAGTGGCATGTGAGAAGCAGATGCAGGAAAATGGCCCCTGTCATGCTTTCTTAGGCTGCCTACTGGAAGACTCACCAGTGACAGTGTAAAAATACAGGGTGAATTTAAGGAAATTACACAACATTCTTGGTCATACTAATGTTTGAAGCACTTTTAAACTTTCCTAATATTGCACCTATCTGCTGTGCAGCTCTGGTCATAATAAGCCAGTTATAGCAGTCTCAATGTCTCCTCTCTGGTCAAACAATTGTGCAAACCCTGAGAGATTTCCCATTAAAATGCTGGTTTTGTTTGGCTCAGTAGTAGATTTTCTCTTTTGTATAGAAATGAAAATATGAAGAAAAAAACTCAGAGCTTGGTGGGAAACCTGAGCAAATTTTGAACAAAATTAAGCCGCATTAGAGTAACCAAAAAAAAAAAAAAAAAAAGAGACCACAACAAAAAAAAAACCAAAACAAAACAAACAAAAAAACACCCCACAAAACAAAAAAAGCTTTACAGGCTACCTATTCTGGTGGGAAATGACTACAGTGTATAAAAAAATTCATTTACAAAGTCACTTTGCATAGCTTTTTGTACATCAATATGCTTTTTTTTTTCCTTGGGAGATTTTTTAGTGGCTTGTTTATTTGTTTTTTCTTTTGACTACTTTTCTGTGGTCATTACTTGATTTCCACTATACTGGTGACCCTTGCTGATTGTTAGCCATTTATGAATGTGTTATACTGAACATTTTACAAAGTTCATTAATCTTCACTGCCAGGTAATTAATGTCAAAGAGACAGAATACTTTTCTATCCATGTAATTAATGTAATTATAAATGGGGGCAGTAAGGGGGAAAGAAAGCAGCAAGCAAAGTAAATTAATTCTGCAGAGGTCTAGGTAACCTTTTATTGCTTATTCAGGAGTATGTGAAGCCTCTTTCAAGAGATCATGAATACAAAACTTAATGAAAGGGTAGGAGGTCTTGACAGACTCCAGAGAAAGCTGGTGCTCTCCAAAGCAGTTTGCTAAGTAGAGAACCCAAATAAATGCTTCAACTTTGAAGGAATGTAGAAAGCAGAGAACAATGGAATCCTTTGCTACATTCCAAATCCAGCCATGAATCTGATTTTGAAACTAGTGAACATACTGTATCAGATTCTGTCCTTACTATTTTCCTGGTGCTGGCCCAGCAAAATATAAAGGGCTCTAGCACAAAATATATAAGGCTCTAGCACAAACAGCAAAGGGTTCTCAGGGGGAATTCTGCATAAGCGTGGAGATAAACACAGCCCTGATATGCCTTCCTCTTAGCCATTATTGTGTGGAGGAATTATCTGGGTAACAAAAGGCAAAGGTGTAAAACGTACACACAACAGATGATTGCTTTTGAGGGATTAACATCCTGTTGCTGCAGCTAGATGGTATTTTAGGACTAGTCTAATCTAACCCTGGACAGAGAAAGGGTTTAACTAGATCCCTTGTCTAAACACAAATTTTGCACTCTTTTAAGGCTGTAATTATCTTGTGAGCAAATCTTTATGTAGCATCAATCATCAATTGACTTTTGAAATGGAGTGCTTGGCTGAAGAAAGGTGCTGATTATAAATAGAAACACAGTTGACTGTAGAGTCCTGGATGTCTTTCCTTTGGACCTAAAAATAATTGTCCTGGAAGATGTGGTTCCTGAACCTATTGTGTCATACCCTTGTCTAGTCGTCATTCATCACACAAGAAGAGATCAGAAGGACACTGCAGGCAGCAAAGAAACGTGTGCTTTAATCACATGGTATTAACTGATTAAGATACATCTTCTGTGAGAGAAGGGTATGTTTACAGTGGCTTGGCCTTCCGGAGTTTGGACATGATGATGCCGTGACTTTGCCTCTTTCACTTTTTGCCAAACTTCTTGCACCCCAAGCTCTTTCTTTGAAACAGAGCATTTTGATAATGTGTCTAAATAATCTGTGAAAAGAGAAAGTTCCTGGTTCCTCAGTGACACCTATCAGGTAAAGCAGTGAAAAATAACTTAGAAGCAGTGGAAACTTTAGTATTTGGCAAATTTAAATGAAGGTATAAACCATAGCAGTAGCTCTGAAATAATGAACTATGCTACTGCGACACAAAAATGAATTAGAAAGTATAATAGGAATTTTTCATTTCTAAAGGTTATTATTTTCTTCTCAGAACACTAATCATCACCGATTTTAAGTATAACTCTAAAAAAATTTTCATCATTCCATTTGACAGAGGTAGAATTTCTCATGGGAAAATTCCACTGTGCAGTATTGCCAAGACAAAGAGCTCAGAAGTAACAGAAGGGGTTTAAAAATCCTAAGTCCTTTAAAAAATAGCTTGTTACATAGCTTGAAATTCCACTCCCTAAAACTTTTGTGTGACATTCAGGTCTTGATTTGAGGTTAGTTTTAAAGGCTGATCATTTCATTCAGCCTTGGAGTTTCACCAGACATATCTGAAGTTTTCCCTCTGTGAGACTAAGATAAATGTCCTAGCTGTAGAGAAAGAAAAATGTATTCAGATACATACTTGTATCAAAAGCTCTGTGTGACTCATTCCTAAAGTACCTGGACTAGAAATATCAAAGCACCCTGGTAGCACTGCTACATTCCACTGTTGTGAGCACAGAGAACAGGAAAAAAGTACAGCTTGGGTCATATGACTGGTCATCTGATTAATAATTATTAGTTATACTTCAGTTATAATTATTTTGCTATAAAAATTGTTATATTGATCAAGAACTTTAGCATTTTATGAATTACTAATGGCAAAATCAACTAAATACTGACTATAAATGCAAATCTATAAAATAGCAGAACCCACCTAAATTAATCAGCAAAGAGCATAACACAAAAACAGCAAAAGGAAAAATAGAAACTAATCTGAGATAAGCAGTCCACTAGAATTACTTTTCCTCTATAAATGATACTATTGTTCCAAGTTGTATTTTATAGAAAAGGCTCAATAATTTTGCTAAAGCAGATTTATTCTGACAGTGGTCAAGTTTCTCTGAGAGAAACTGGTTATAAAGAGACTGACTGCATTCTTTCCAAAGATTGTAGAAATACTTCCCTTCCCTGAAAGAAGTATTGTACCAAATTCTAAAAGTCAAAATTGGCCTAGGGTATTCAGTGAAACCAGCAATGATCCTGAAAAATGGGGGGAAAAAAAACCACTAAAAAATGGTCTAAAATGCAATAGGGTCAATTCCAAAATGCCCCACCTAGGCTGAAGTCTGGATGAATGACTAGTGGGTAAGGGGCAGCACTGCAAAGGACATTCCAATGATGATGGGGACCCCAGCATAAGAAGTAGCACAATAACAACTCAGTGTTACATGACTTAGTCAAACACTAAGTCATCACAGGCTGAGCATATCTGGCCCTGTCTTAAATTAGCAGTTAAGGTGCCCCTACTGCTGTACACAAGTCAGCCTTGATTTCTGTTTTACATGAGCACCTATTTTGGTTGCTGTCCAATTTGTGTGATGTCCTCACAGCACATGTTCGGAGAGCATGCCCTGCAGCACACCCTGCACATTCCACATTTGTCTAGTGAAATTTCTGGATGACAGACACCTGGATGTTACTGCAGAATGTTCACTGGAGTTTTCTCTGGATGTATGATGCTATAACGTCACCTATCTTATTTACAGAATGAAAAGATGTCTTTTTATTCTCCTGTTTCAAAGAAAATTTTCTTTGGGAATTTTAGTCAATCAAAAGAGGAGAGGCTAGCAACTAAGGGAGGTGATTCTCCCCCTCCATTCCTATGAGACCCCCCTGAAGTACTGTGGGTCTGTTAGAGCAAGTCCAGAGGAGGACCAGGAAGATGGTCAGAGCGTGGGAGGGAGCACCTCTCCTACAAAGACAGGCTGAAATAAGCTAGGGTTGTTCAGCCTGGAGAAGAGAAGACTGCGGGGACACCTCATTGCAGGTACCTTGAGACATTTTAGAAAAAAAAGGGAGGGAGATGGACTTTTTAGACAGGCAGATAGTGACAGGACAAGGGGCAATAGTTTTAAACTGAAAGAGGTTAGGTTTAGTTTAGATATTAGGAAGAAATTCTTGACTCAGAGGTGAAGCACTGGAACAGGTTGCTGAGAGAGGTTGTGGACACTTCCTAGAAGTGTTCAAGACCAAGTTGGACCAGTTGGACCCTGAGCAAGCTGGTCTAGTGAATGGTATCCTTTCCCATGGCAGGAGAGTTAGAACTAGGTGGTCTTTAAGGTCCCTTCCTACCCAAACCATTCTATCTATGACTATACGATTACCAGAAAAATTCTTCAGATTTAATTTCAGGTGGTTTTTTGCCTTAGAGTCTCTGTGCATGCTTCCTTGTTCTCAAAAACATATTTTTCTACTTCAGAAGAATTTTTTTTCTTTGCTGTTTCCATGTGAAACGTAAAACTGATGACTAAAATTGACTTCAGGCCCATTCCTGAAAGCACTACAATGAAAACTAGGTATTTATAAATGCATAAACAAGTTAAAACCCCCAAATATTATTTTTACAGTCTCAGATGCAAGAATATGTAATAAAATTCGTCTTTGTCTATGTAAAGAACTTCAGAATTCAGATTTTGGAGCATTTAAGGTGGACAGGTGTTCTTTCCAAAAAAGTCATTTTTACTTTGCTCTTATCAGCTTGCATAAGGGCTACAACTCTACAGTTATATCTGCAAATTTTGTTTTTCCAAGCATAGGATGGGATATCAGGAAGTCCTAATACACATCCTCCAGATAAGTGCTCTTTGCTCTCCTTTTCAACTCCTCCTTTTACTGCTGTGCAAGAGCTTTGAACAGTTTCACCTTATCTTCTCATTTCCTATGCCTCACATTATCAAGCCTTTGCATGTTCTGGTTGAATACTTGCAGTCATTTCTGTGGTATCTTGTAAGGGGAAAATATATTTCATTGTGTATTAGTTACTTACAAAACAAAGCCTTTGTATCATATTAAAAGAACCAGCACTTTTTTCCTGAGGGCTCATTCTTGTTTGGACTTTTAATTATCCTCTTCCAACTTTCCCTTAATATTTTTAATTAAGAAGGTGATTTTTTTGTCCCAGATGTGCATAAATGATGCCATGGCCAAATATAGAATAGTAAATAAACGTTGTTTGTGTCAGGTGATAATGCAGGGAAAATAAAACATATTGTCTTCAGTAGGACTGTGCAAACAATTCATTTTTCTATTTAATGGTGTGACTGAAGAGAAATAAAAAAGGCACTTGGAATATTTAAAACTTTCCAATTTCCACTTAACCTAAAATGAAACATTTCATTAATAACTGATAATGGTCAATCATTTGGCTTTACAAAACAGTGAAAAAATACTACCAGGCAACACATTTTGTTGAAGTGATGCCAAAGCCTGGATCAATATTACTATTGATCAATATTAATATTGCCTAGAAAAATTGCTACCTGAATTATGCCATTTGCCTATTTCCATGTAAAAAATTATTCCTTGGAGATAATCCCTCCAGATGAAGCAGGCAGCACTCCCAGCACTTATTGCAGGACAACCAGAGATCACAGCAATAGCTGGAAGGTACAGCCAAATCAGGAGGAGTCAGGGATCGTGGATGAGAGATCTTGGGAGAGAATCAGCAAAGCCAAGTGCAGCAGCAGCATCAAGGAGCAGTAACAAAGGCAGGCAGATGGAGAACACAGCCGCTGCTTGGGAAGACACAGAGAAAGCCAGCTGAATAAAAACTAGGTGAGGAGTTTTGAAAGCACAAATGTACAAATTATTACTCATTCTCCATCTGAAAAGTGGCAAAAGCTAGGACAGAGCCATCTTCCTATAGCAAATGTCATCAATGAGCAGCACATAGTGTGGTGGGGTAAATAGTGAGTCTTTAATGGTATAAAGCAAAGGCCCCCAGTCTTCATAGGCTAATGGGAAGAATTGCAGAGGAATGAACACACTGCAGACAGCAAAATCATCTACTTTCTTTTGTGCTATAAAGAAGAGGCTTTCCTCTGGCTGTACACAGTACTGAGGGTGTCTCAGCACAGTGTGTCCTCTCGCAGAGGGAGACAGGAATGTCAGTGTAATTGTTTCTCTTCTAATGTCTTGCTCTGACTCAAAGTTTGAGGGGACTGCTCTAGCAGACCTGCTCTAGAAAAGGCAGACTCCACAAGGTGTCCTGGCACGCTGCAGTAGAGAAACTGGATATGCCAGTGCAGTTATGTGGTGCTCTTGATCCACATGCAATTGATGTGAGTGCATAAAGAGGATCAAAGCCACAACTCCATCTCATGTTCCTCCTCTCAGTCTTTCATCTCTTTACCTTCACTTGGCAGAGGCAGCTTCAGTAGTTAATTGTAGGGTATCAATGGTTTATTTTGAAAAGGATGTTAAACCTGCCCTTTGCCATGCTGCTGGCAGGATTAGTGATAAAAAGGATCAGGAAAAAAACAGGAATGCACCCTGGGACTTTTCAGAGAGCAGTGTGGAGTTGAGAGTGTTGTGGTTGCTAGGGGAAAGATGTTCAAAAGGCCATTGTTCCAGGTAGAACAATGGGTTCTTTAAGCCCACAACACCAATTATGCCTATTATTTCCAGCTTCCACGAAATATGTGTTTACCCAGAGGCAATTTAATTTCTTCTTATCTATCAGCATAAATAGCTGCAAGTGTGTACAGTGGGATTTGGAAATGTCCAACAGCTTCTGTGTGTCCTACACAGTGACCTCTGAGCTGGTGGGCATGGGATAGGAGGAGGAAACCCAATAGGTTGGAGCTCTGCTTGTGCTGAGTAAATGTTTATATTTGTTAGACAGTACATTTCAATGGATGGATTTAGTGAAATACTAAAAACAAAGACATGGAAGTCACTGGTACCCCCAGTACCCATTGATCCTTTATTTCTGACTCCAGGAGGTCCAGAGCACTACAGACTAAATTAATCAGCCAGCTGGGGAGGGGGTGTGTATTTAAATTAACAAATTAATGGGTTTCCTACACATGTTAATATTTTTATTTACCCTTAAAGGGAAACTTCTAATAATTACTGTGTTTTTCTGTGCATATATAGTACTGCAATCATATGATAACTTTGTAGTTTGATTATCTAAAAATATAAATCTTGTTTAAAAAGTGAATCAATTACTAGGGGAGAAGTACAAAAATGACACATATAACTTTTAATTAAAAAGTATCACTTACTTCACGGGGAAAGAAAGAGCTACCACTGACTTCAATATGTGAACAAACTTTCCCAGCTTTTTTTTTTTTTCCACAGGTTTTGGTAGGAAAAAAAGTTGGAATTATCACTGCTGAGATGGGAGCAATTTTCATCAATATAAGACTGTGGTTGTTCCTTTACTGCAATGGCTTTGTTTTGGAATGATGAAAAGGCAAAGCTTTTGGATCACTGCATTTGCTTGCTTCATAAAGCCACCTAGCTTTTCCAAAGCAAGTCAGATGGCTCTGCTTGTTGGGTCACAGGTGGAAAGGAGGGCAGAAATAATTTCTGAGGAAGATACTGGATTCATCTGACCATACTAAAGCAACTATGTGGGAGCTAGTGAGCTAGAGCAGTTTCTCCTAGTCCAAGGAAAAAACTATGCTGCTGAACTCTTCATGGAGTTACCTAAAATGGTAGCTTGATCAGGCATTAAAATTTCCCTTTCCTCTTCCTCAGCTGGAAGGGGAATAAATATCAGGGCAATTAGTTCAGAAGACATCTCTATAGTGTCAAAGCACAGGAATTTCCATAATCCTTGATACTTGCACCTGACCATGAGGAATCTAATTTTCTCTTTTAGAAAACAATGCTTAGACCTGTGTTAAAAAGTTCATACTAATATTTTGACATGACCTCTACAGAGGTATTTGCTACTGGCAGATAAAGGGATCAGATAAAATCATTGAGGAATGTGACAGAAAAACTGTGGGGACTTCTTTTAAAAAGAAAAGAAGTGAAAGCTCAGGACTCCAGTTCTGTTGAAGAAAATTCTTGGTTTAACACATTCTCAAATTAGGATAAAAGTGCAGTACAACTTCATTGTTACTTTCAGCAGTCTGAAGCTTGGTGCAAGCAGAGACAATTATTTCATTATTCAGGAGTGACTGTTGTAATATAAAGAAGATACTGAAAGTCTCATCCCATCCAGTGGTCTTCCCTAGTGTCAGCCTAGTACCCAAGAACATCTACAGCTCTACTCTATACAGAACAGGCAAATACTAGGTAGTGGTAAACACTGTTTTGTAAATGGGAAAATAGAAAGTAAAGACCTTTCTTTCTTTGTGTACCAAATTAATAGTTTGCAATCATGACTTTGAACTTAGGTAATTGTCATTATCTGCGGAATAAAATCATTCTGCTCCGAGCCCCAACAATTTTTTTTTTCCATTGGAATTCCTATTAAACTCGAACAAATCTGCTGGGAAACCCGTGGAAGATATACTGTGAACATCCCCAGGATTAGCCAAAATCTAAACCTCCATTTTTTCAATCTAAGAGAAAGGGAAACCACAGAGAGCACATACAGGATAACCACAGCCAGAGCTGTGTGGAGTCACACTGAAGTTCTATCTAGTCCAGTATCAAGCACATAGTGAAGAGCAGAAGGAAAGAACAATATATTTTTTTATATATTTAGGAAGAGTAGAGGTATTTTTCAGGAACAGGCTCACCACCTGTAGTTATTTGTAGCTGAATCAGAACTAGTTGCAATGGACTCTTGCACCTAATGTTTTTCAATTGATCTTTGAATCCACCTGAAGTTTAGGACCCACTACTCTGAGGCCAGGAGTTTATAGAATCATCAAAAAGTTTTTAGAGCAAACCTTCCAAAGTCTACAACCCCTCTGCAATGAACAGGGACATCTTTCGCTAGATCAGGTTGCTCAGAGCCTTGTCCAGTCTGACCTTGATATTTCCAGGGTTGAAGCATCTACCACCTTTCTGGGAAACTAGTCTAAATCAATCTCTTTTAGTTTAAAACCATTAGCCCTTGTCCTAAACAAATAGCTCTTCAGCACTTCAAGAATTATCACCAAATTCAAATATGAGAAATGTGTCTTTTTTGCTGGTTTTGATCTTAAGTGTTCTCCTTCAATATAGCCCTGAAAGCTGAGTTAGGAAGACACTATATAGAAAGAAGGACCTTTATTCTAGCATGAATAAACTTTCTGCTAACAGCAAGTTCCCCCAAAATGAACTTTTCAGTTTGTTTCCTTTTCAGATATTTTTAAGCAACCGTGCCACCTTGTTTATGTATTCAGAAGCAATTTCTAAGAGAGCTTTTCAATATCCTTCAATCAAAAGAGAAATGGGTCTTTTTCAGATACTTGCCATTGTGATCACAAGGCCAATTATTTCTTTTGCTTTTTGCAGTTTAAGGAACAGTACACACATCCCAGTTGTGTGAAGCTTTGAGAACTTGACACAATAACTGCATTTAACCTCTTTTTCTCCTTAGGTTTAATTACCTTTCATTTGATGACATAATTCTTTTCATTCCCCAAATTCATGGAACTTTATCTCTTGTATTAAAATCATCAAGTAAATCCCTGTTCAGTGCTCCACAATCTTCACTTTACAAACAACGGTTTGAAATATTTCTTCAGAATCCATTTCTACCTATGCAAAACTGTGTGAATAAATAATTTACTTTTTCAGGATTCAGCACATTTAATTACACACACACACATATGCACAAAATTAATTCAAGCCCACAGGATGTTCTTCCCTCCTATGTGTGCTGCATGTGCACTCCTTTGGTTGCATTTTGAAAGTTTTAAATACCTCATGTAAAACCCTGATTTCATTGAAATCAATGACAAAAATCTTCCTTATCAACACAATCAGAATTATGCCTTCTATTTTTATTATGTTCACACACAATTAATTCATTGAATCTTCTGAAAAATTACACTTCAGTTCTTTTAATAATGAGCCAGAAACTTTGTTATTGGTCTTAGTTTGACCAAGAAAAGAAAAAGTTTTAAATTGCAAAAATCCTCACATACCCTCTTTAGCAATCTCTAATTTTGTTCAATCTCTACCTGTTCCATATTCCTTGCTTACCTGCTGACATCTTCAATAACTTTTTCTCTCGGGTGCACATCATACGGATTGTCACATGTTCATTCAATTAGGAAGAGGAAAACCTCTATGTATCTTTGGCTAGGATGAGTCTGATTTCAAATGCTGTGGCTGCCACAAACCATTCACAGAAAACCACAAGCAGGGAGAGGGGAGGAAATGACAGAAAAATATTATCAAGTAATAAAAAACAAATTAATGAGTCATACATTACTTGCTGAAGGGAGCACAGAGAACAAAATTGTTTTTACCATCGACTGAATGGGAACATGACCAAAAGTATTAATTTTTTTGCTCTGACTTACAGGGTTGAATCAAGTTATGAAAAGCTTCCAACCAGAAATGGAACTTGTATGGTTTTTAGCAAAGTCAAAATGAATTTTTTTCTAAACTATTGCTGTACTTAGGCAGTAAATTAACATAGTCCTTGTTGGAACCCAAGGCACGCCTTTGGCTGCCCTGGGAGGTCAGGAGCCCTGGCACGGGGGTTCTGGACCCTGGCAAAAAGCCCAGAATGACACCATCTTTGATTTTAGTCCATGGGAGAGGTTGCCGACGCAGCGCAAAGCAATGCAAAACAAGAGAAGTTAAAAATGAGTAGTAGTTTAGTATTTTACGAGGGAAAAATTGGATTTTAGGATTTCTAATATGAGGATGAAGGGTCTAAGATGGAGGATTTTGGGCGTTGCTCTGTTCTTCTTCTTCTCCTTCTCCTCCATCTTTTCTCTTAGTGTTGGCATAAAATGATTGGTAGAATGAAAAAGAGGTAGAAATTACGTGTCTAGAATAGGTGCAAATTAATTGGCATAGAATAGTAAATAATAAATACATTCTGAAGAATGGTTGGATCATGGAAAGGGCACAAAAAGGATGGGACAGCCCAGGACTGGGCAGTTCCCGCTCGAACTCGGCTGCATCAGATGTGCGGACGGAGCTGAGAGCTAGCTGAGATAAGAAGAAATAAACAACCTGAAACAACATCAGCAGGCTTTTCTCATCTGTTCAGGCTTGAGGTAAAGTGTCCCAGAGGTGAAGATAAGAACCAGCATTTGTGTGGAGTACCTAACTCCCGCAGTCCTAACATTGCAAAATTGAGACTTCTGTAAAATATGACTCTATGCAACTGACATCACTTGCCTAAATTGATCAGATTAATGTGCTGGTGCTTTGAGATGTAAGAGGTCTCTGCACATTAATCACTAGAACCATCAGACATAGATAGTATGTTTAATTCCCCATGACCCAGGTATCCTGCAGCCTTGTGTGTGTATCTGTGTAAAAGAGATATAGAAGCTCATTCAGGCCTCAGTCTTAAAATGGTCTTCCTCTCCCCCTCCTGAAATTTCACAGCCCTGGTCAGGCTCCCTGGCATACAATTCTTTCATATACTGAAAGTACTCAGAGGAACTGCACACAAACCTAATACATTGAACTGTGAGGTGATCAGCTACGAGCTCCTTATCCTTCTGCAAGCAGAAGGAGTAATTTGGGATTATCATTCAGTTGGTAGGATTAAGGTACATAATTGCAATGCCAACTTCCTAGTATTTGTGCTGTCATCTACTGAATATAAAACAGGGAAAAGGCTAGACTATTTCTACCAGATTCACATCAGGAAGACAGGCATGAAATAATCATCATTTTTGTTATCAAGATTAATTTTTTTCTGAAGCTCTGGCAGTCCTTTGTGGTTTCTTTACAATGCAAAAAGCCATTTTTGCTCACAGATTCATGCTACCCTTGAATTATTCTCACAGGGCTTCACATGCACCCCCCTGCAAAGACAAAGGATCTCAGGAGATAGCTGGTCTGTCTGTCATACAGCTCTCAGTCTACAGAGCAGATAGGAAAGGTGGTGGGTTGTTGCTGACATTTCAGATAGGAATAATCTCTTTCAGCTCTGTGGGCAACTATATTACAGGCAACCACAACTCAGCTATTCACCTAAACTTCCAATACAGCCAGTGGAGAAACAATATACTTATGCATGATCCAGACAACGTATTTTAGACATCTGCCTTCAGATGAGATTAATGTCATTCAAAAAATGACATTTCTTTCTACCAGTTACAGTGTGAGTCTAGACAAGTCCAGATGTAGGGATCTATGTTCCATATCCTAACAGTCAGGTGATTTTATTTTCCCATTTTCTTCTGCATCCAATGACAGAAGACACTTTTCCTCACAGAGGAGGATAGTGAGAAATAACCTGAGTCAATACTGATTCCCTTCTAAACATTCTGGAAAGGCTTCAACCTAGAAAATTTTGGTTAAAAAACCATCCAGAAATGGAAGCAGCTGAAAGGAGGTGATAACACTGATAGGAAGATTCAGGTTGGAAGGGACTGGGATGCCAGCTAGTTTAAAACCCTGCCCAAAGCACAATTAAATATGAGATCAGACTGGGTTGCTAAGGTCTTTGCAGAACTGGGTCTTCCAGGGATGGTCACCGTTCAGCCTGTCAGAGGACCCTCTCCACTGCCTGGCTGAACTCTCAGGAAAAAAGTTTCTCTTCTTTTATTTCAACTTATGCCCACTGCTGTCCTTCTGCCTTGCACCATTTTAAGAATCATGGCACCATCTCCTTAATGACTGCTTGTAGGTACTGGGGGAACTGTTAAATGTTCCCAAAAGCATGCCTTCACCAGTCTGAATAGGATCAGCTCTCCATGTGGGGCAAGCACTCCAGCCCCGTGATGCTTGGGGTTCTCCACTAAGCCTTCTCTTTCATATTTGGGGGAGGCAAAAACTGAACACAGGATCCAGCTGTGTTCTTGGCATTTGTCCTTGTTCAGTTTTATGAGGCTTCTGCTGGCACATTCCTCCAACCAGGAAGACAGCCCTACCCTTGAGCATATCAAATGTTTCCCCCAAGTTTGTGTCACCTGCAAACGTGACTAGAATGCATTCTACCACCTCTGCCAAGTCATTGACAAAGACATTAAACAGGACAGACCTCTGCAGTATTCACCACAGGCATCCACACAGGGCATGACACATTAACCACTGATAATCCAAACAGTTTTCTACCTAGGTAGTCACCCACCCATCCAGACCATTATGTCCTAGCCTGGATACAGATGAAATTTGCTCCTTCATGCTCCTAGATAGAGCAGCAGCATCTGATTAACCAGACATGAAGAATCCTCATCCTAGTGTCCTCTTTAGATGTTACTTCTGTCATCAGAACATCTCTTCAGTGCTCTCCCCATAAAAGATGTGAGGGCTGTGTGGGACAAGCCCCTGGATGAGAGAGCCAAGGACTGTGCAATTGACTGCTCTGTGTGGAAGAGGGGATTTAGCTAATCTATCTTCCATGGACCTACACAGTCTTGCTTCCAAAGCTGCTCTGCATAGCAAAATGAGTAGCCAGGAGGGTTCCCTCAGGTCTGAGGACACATTCTGAACTCCCAGGATCAAGACTGGATGTGATGTTGTCTTTGGGAAGGTCTGGAAAAATCCTTCACAGCCTTTTATGCCTCTGTAAATTATCCTGGAAAGCAGAATGCAGAGTCAATGCACATGTGGTATATGAATGTATGGAACCTGTCAATAAATGTCTCTGTCTAAAGTTGGCTTCAGTGAAGGCAGGAGGCTTTCTGGTTCCTGATCTCCCACAAGAGGCAAAGGGGATATTGTTAGATTGAGGACTTAGAGGTCATACCTCATACAAAACCAGCAATGACTGTCTCTCTGCATTCTCACTTGTCAAGGAAGGATGGTAAAATTTAGCTTTGGCCTGACTGGAAAACCATGAAGAAGCTGAGCACAAAAGCTTTACAATTATTCCACATGGTGTCCCCCAGAACCCTGCAAGTTTGCAGGGAGATATCAGCGTCTTCTGTAGGTTTAAAACACAAGAGCAAAAGCTACCAAATGGGAATTAAGATTCTCACAGAAGACTATGTCTTTGCTCAGCTGTACCTCATGAATCACTTGTTCTGATTAGCTTGCACCTTCTGTGAATCAGCAAAGCAAATGAAGCATCAGTTGTGCTGTGGAAGTAACCGCTTCCTTCAAGTAGACAGCCAGTTTCTCCAGGACTGATCCAAATACCATGAAATCACAGACAGAAGATTAAATTAGTTTTATGAAAGACTTTTTCAAGCTAGTTTGTGGCAGTCTCCTTCAGGATATTCTACAATGTCCTTGTGCAGCAGAGAAAAATACAGGGAAAAAAAGAGCAGTGCACAATAAAAAAAAGAAAGGGAAAATAATTTTTAAAACCCTACCACAATTTAGCAGAGTTTATTATTAAATAAGCACTAAAAGCAAATATTTTTCCTGTTTTTCACTGATGCGGAAAACCACCATAACTTGAGATGCTCCAAATTATAACAAACATTGGAAACCATCCCAGGCTTCTCAAGACATTTAGCCAATTTCCCATGGAATAACAGAATGTTACCATATACATCAGAAAAAATAGGCTTCATATGCAGAAATGGGAAACCCAAGCTAAACAAAAGTAAACTAAAACATAGAATTACAAAAACAATACATAAAAATTTTTGCTAACCTATGAAGATTTTTTTCTGCTCCTGCTGTATAAGGAAACAGGCAAAATGTTCATACGGATTTCCCCAAATTCCTTGTTCCACAAGATTTCTTGTCAAGATTTTTTTTCAGTGCATGTGGTGGTATAGCCGCCACCTGACATGCAGAACACAACATCTAATAAGAAATTTTTCATTAGAACACCAAAAGGATGGAAGAATGGGATGTTTCCTTTGTTTTGGGATGATCATGTGACCATTTGCATCAAATGTGTACATTTTGTTACATGAAGTGCTTACAAAAAAAAGAAAGTTGTATATAATAGAATAACATTTCTCGAAATATAACTTTTTACATTTACATAGATTATTTTTCTATTAAATGTTCCAATCTTCCACCATTAAAAGTGAAAAAAAAATGTATATATCCATTAGAAAATGTTTGGATACTTACCTAAAAAATGTCCAAAACCCTGCAGATTAAATGATAAGGAAAATCTTGAATTACATTTGTTGCCTATCCATAGTGTTTTCCTGGATGTAGAAAAGCACCCTCACATGCTTCTAGATTTAGTGTAGGATAAAGACATTCCTAGTATATATCAAAAATAATTTCTATTTGTAATGCTTCCTATGCATCCAATCCTAAATGTGAAATATGGGTAGCATTACATTATTTTGGCCTTCTGTACTGTAAACATTATTTTGTTCACACGTCACATGTTTTTATCATATTTACAGATGAATATTTCTTCAAGAGCTATCTGTCCCTATTCCTTTTCACTACTGTAATCAATAGATACAAATTTTGGAGATGCTTAATTTTACACTCCAGTTAAAATAATAGGGAATGCTAGGGAAGAGCTAGATTCAAAAATCAGGCACCACATAATCCTTGGCACAGAAGCTAGGAAATCAAGTAGAATTTTGGAGATTTTTAATATCCAAGCAAGCTTCAAAGGGTGGGTTAATTTCAAACTTTTTCTAACAGAATTTCAGATGTCTAGAACCAAATAAACCTTGCAGAAGTTTCTAACATAGAATTTTCCTTTAGTAAAACCAGAGGAGGCAGGGTTTCTAATTTCACTTCAGATTAAAAAAAAAAAAAAAACAAAAAAACAGGGATTTTAAGGTAATACTTAGTAAAATTTCACCTATGAGAAACTTTTTCTTCATTAAAGCTGTTCTTAATGCACAGGATGTTGCTAAAATAGAGTTACAAGCTGATGCACTTACACTGTATTTTAATATTCAACTAAATTGGAATAAAGCTTACTGTAAGTCAAATACAAAAGATGGTATTAATGTAATTCAATACAGACATTGCATCTCAGTTAATTACTCTATTCCCCCCTTATTGTCTGTAGAACTATTTCTGTGGTTCACTTCCCTTCTTCCTAAATTAAGCACTTCCATTTGCCAAAATGACTTTTGCTCTAAAAGCATCCACTGTCTGACAAGGAGTCCACAGGGAACTATCTCGAGGTTCTACACTGGCAACATTTAAGAAACAGAGAAAAATAATGCCCATCAGATCAGGTCCTTCTATCAGGAAATATGCATTAGGTTTGATTTAGCTGTCCCAGAAACGGAGCTTGGCTTCGTAAAGTTAGCCTAGAATTGTAGAATCATAGAAACGTTTGGGCTGGAACGGACATTTAGAGGTCACCCAGAACAACCCCCTGCAATAAGCAGGGGCACCTTCCATTAGATCATGTTGCTTGGAGCCCCATCCCATCAGGCCTCAAATGTTTCCAGGGATGGAGTATCTACTACCTTGCTGGGCAACCTCTTCCTGTTTCAGCACCCTCACAGCAAAAAACATCTTCCATTTTATCTAAATTCACCCTTTCTTTTCTTTTTTTTTTTTAAGCCCTATTCCTATTACAATATGCCCTACTAGAAAGTTTGTCCCTATCATTCTTATAAGCCCGTTTCAGGTACTGAAAGGATGCAACAAGATCATGGTGAAGTCTTCTCCAGGCTGAACAATCCTAATTCTCTCAGTCTTTCCTCCATCCCTCTAATCAATCTTGTGGCCCTTCTCTGGACTTGCTCCAACACGTCTGTTTCTTCCTTGTGCTGGGGACCCCAGAGCTGGATACAGCACTCCAGGTGTGGTCTCACCAGAGTTGGGTAAAGGGGCAGAATCCCCTCCCTTGCCCTGCTGGCTGCGTTGCTTTGGATGCAGCCCAGGACACATTTACTTTCTGGGCTGTGAGTGCACTTTGCTGGTTCATGTTCAGCCTCTCCTCCAACAGCACCCCCAAGCACTTCCCAGCAGGGCTGCTCTTCATCTGTTCATCCCCCAGCCTGTATTGATACTGGTGGTTGTTCCAACCCATGTATAGGACCCAGAAGTTGAACTTTTTAAACCTCATGACTTTCCCATGGACCCTCTCCTCAAGCTTGTTTAGGTCCCCCTAGATGGCCACCCGTTCTTCAGGTCAGTCAACCTTACCCCTCAGCTTGGTGTCTTCTGCAGCTTTGCTGAGGGTGCACTTAGTTCCTTCATCTGTGTCACTGATGAAGATATTAAACCGTACTGGTTCCAGTACAGACCCCTGAGGGACACCACTTGTCATCAATCTCCATCCAGACATTGAGCCATCGACCATTATCCTCTGGATGTGACCATCTAAAAAATTCCTCATCCACTAAACAGTCCACCCATCAAATCCATGTCTTTCCAATTTAGAGAGAAGTATGTTGTGGGGGATCATGTCAAAGGCCTTACAGAGGCCCAGACAGATGACATATATAACCCTTCACTTGTCCACTAGTTTAGTCACTTCGTCATAGAAGGTCACTAGGTTGGTCAGACAGGACTGTCCCTTGATGATGCTGTGCTGTTTGTCTTGAATTATCTCCCTGTCCTCCATGTGCCTTATGCTAGGAGAATCTGTTCCATGATCTTCCCAGGCACAGAGGTGAGGCTGACAGGTTGGTAGTTCCCAGGCCCCTCCTTTCTACCCTTTTTTAAAATGGGTGTAGTGTTTGCCTTTTTCTGGTCCCCTGGGACTTCACCTGACTGGCGTAACTTTTCAAATATCATAGAGAGTGGTTTGGCAACTACATCAGCCAGCTCCCTTTAGGACTCTGGGATGCATCTCATCATGTCCCATAGACTTACACACAATCAGGTCCTTCACCTCATCATGAATCTGATCTTCTCTTACAGAGGGAAGGACTTTCCTCTCCCAATCCCTGCCTTGTAGTCCATCCACTTGAGAGGTGTGGGAGGAGAGGTTTCCATTGAAGACTGAGGCACAAGAACTGAGTACCTCAGCCTTCTCCATTGTTACCAGTTCACCAATGATGTTCATTGTGAGGGGGTACTCTTTCTTTGGCATTCTCCTTCTGGCTGACATGACTTTTATTCCTTACATCCTTGCCAAGTTCAGCTCCAGATGTGCCTTGGCCTTCCTGACTCCATTTCTACACAAAGAGACAGCATACCTATCCTCTTTCCAGGACACCTGTCCCTGCTCCCCTCCCTGTGCATTTCCTTCTTGGCCTTCAGTTTGATGAGCAGGTCTTGACTTAGCCATGCCCAGCCTTCCTTGCCTGATTTCTTACACGTGGGGATCAAGAGTTCTTGTACTCTATGAAAAGGCTCTTTACAGATCTGCAAACACTAGTACCCTGCTGCCAGCTATCAACTTGTCGATGTCTGATACCTGTATTATGCAGCAGAGAATGTGAAGACATTTTTTTCCAGATCTCAGAAAACAAGGTCTCAGGAAATAAATCCTTTTTCATTTCCTGGTTTCCTATGAACAGTGAGGTAAGGTGCCCCCTTGTTTGAGGTGAGCTGTGGAACAGCTTATTTTCCACACAAGCAAATAGCCTGTTGCATTTAATACCTCTCTGAGATAACAAAGCCTGGGTACTAACTAGGGAGAGAAAAGAGAGATAGGTACACATCATGGTGTCCCTCTGTACGCAAATGATGGGTAAGGGGAGGGGATAATTTGTGGTTTGGCAGTTCTTTGACCTCAAATCTTGCTGGAGTGATGCAAAATGCACCTCAGTGCTTCAATGTGATGCAGAGCTGATTCATCGAGAGTGACTCACCCTGTTAAGGATGTTCCTTAGCTGTAGGCTCACCAGGAGTACCAGAGAAGCTGGGAAGTTTGTGAGCAATGCAAATAAATGAAAAATAATCTGTCCAGAAAGTCATAATTTTGTCCAGAGATACTGCTCCTGATTTTTGTTGGCACAGCTGCTCTTGGGGTACCCCACAACCGGCAAAGTGATGCAGGATAGAACAGGCACCTGAACAGCTCTCTAAGAGGGGTGGGGGGGAGAACAGCAGATACAGAGCACTTTGACAGGACGGTATTAGGTAGGACTTGCCTATATAATAAATATGTGGGAAATATCCATTTTGGACATTCTTTCTTGTGCAAGGAGTGAAGGGGAATGGGGGACACAACCTATGGGGGACACAACCTGTGAGGGTCACAGCCTGTTAATCGGCAAAAACAACAGGCAACCACCCACAGCTTTGCCAAAGCAAGCACCCAGAGCGCCTCGCTTGCCTTGTGATTCATTCACAGAAAAGCACAACATAGCACTAAGGAATAGCTTTATCATGTGACAATCTCATTTCCTTCAGAGTTGGATTTTTCGGGTTTGTTTGCTCGTTATTGTCATGGCTTTTATAACTTTTAAATGTCTCAATTCACTTTAATTAAACTCTAATAGACCAGAGACCCCATGAACTTTCTAATATTGTGTAACTTGCTTGTATTTTTTTTCTTGGACCTCACTCTATTTTCAAAGCCTACATTACAGAGATTTAGAGTGGGGTTTTTTTTTACTATTCAAGTCATATTTTTTATAGATAAAACATTGTTCCACCTTTTCCCATATCACAGCCAGTTTTCCTTGGTAGGGAAGAATAAAATATTTTTTATCCTGTTACATAACGTGAGCAGAACATTTAAGGTATCAGTATGCTGAAAGCATAATCCAGAAAATAAGGAGTGAGCACCATGATAATTTGGATACAGATTTGATTTATAAAGTAAAAAATTGACCTTTTCACAAAGCCACTTCAGAAATAATGTTGGGTTTACCATTATTATTCAAATAAAGTCAAAGAGAAAAAAAGCAACCGCTGGCCTAATCTAGTAGTTTATTTATGTATAAAAGGCTGGATGTGATTTTTGCTTTATAAGAAACACACTGGTTTTCTACTGGCAGCATATGTATTATACAGTTTGCAGTGCCAGTGACATTAACAAAATCTTGAAAGTCATAAAACTTCTGTTCTGCCTGCTGTTGCTCACCTATTTTACTGTCAGAGAGAAGAATAGATTATCCACTTCCCTATGAAGGAGCAGCAGTTTGCACATGGAAGATTAGCATTGTATGGGATGCTTCCCTGCCGGCGTGTAGAAGGTGTTAATAATCTAAAGAGTATGAACAGCTGTCTTTACAGTAATTAGCATAATATTTCCCATTTGACTACACTATGCATTCGCTTTTTTTCTTCTTTTTTTTAACTGAAACTTGCATAGGAATAATCCATTTATTCTTTTGTTGTTGTTGTTAAGTTTCCAATTCATAGACTTATAAAGCTCATAAAACGAATATAAAAATCAGAAAACAGATGCAGCAACCCACAAGTACTGTTTTCTAAGATTTGGTGTATTTTACCTTAATACCAACAATGTGAACAACAGCATTAAAACGTAAAGGGCTACCTCCACAGAAGAGCTCAGGAAAGAATGAGAGCTGAAAAAATCAAGTTTTTGAACCTCTCACTTATTTATGGCAACCTAAACACCAAGTCTGTGTGTCCAGGTTCTCTAGACAGGAGCACTGAGCAACTTCAGGTTGCTCATATTACCTGGTAGAAAATACTGAAGAAACAAGTGGATTTAACATTAGACATCTCTGAAATTGCTAGATGTCAAGTTTCAAGCCCAAGGAGCCCACTTTTTCAGCGCTTACTCTTACAAGAATTCTAATTTATTAAATTGCTCTGTTGCCTCAAATAATGAATTTTGAAATAATTGAGTAGCAATTACCTACAGTTTATTTACAGTAAAAAGCCTTCTGTCGCGGAATCATAGAATCATTAAGTTTGGAAAAGACCTTTAAGATCAGTGAGTCCTATAAAGTCCAACTGTTAACCTAGCACCACTGTGTTTACCACTAAACCATCTGTTCAAGTGACACATGCACACACCTGTTGAACACTTACAGGGATGGTGATTCCAGCACTTCCTTGGGCAGCCTGTTCCAATGTCTGACCACTATTTCAGTGAATACTTTTTTCCTAATATCTAGTGTAACCCTCTGCCCGGTGCAAAAGGAGGTCATCTCCTCTCTTCCTGGTTCTTTCTATTTACTCTTATAAAAAGTCTTCATGAAAGGTATTTCCAGCAGAATAAATAAATTTGTTAAAACCTACTGTTCTGTTGGTATTTTGAGGGACACTTAGGAGGATGTAATAGACTCCACCTTTTACAGTAAAAACTATAGGGTAGTTGACAATGCAGTGCAGAAATAATATGCATACAGAAGTTCTAGTGAATAATTTATATTTCCCACCTCACTTATCTTTTCTCAAGGAATTAAAATTCAGTGCTGAATTAGCTGCATGTTGTTGCAATGGGTCAAAGAGTTGTAATCATTGCTTCTCCCTAAAATGGTTCATTTTACTGTTTCTTATTCTGTATAACTTGCAATAACTTCCAATATTCTATTTTTCTTCTAGGCAATCTCTGAGTCTTATTGTCTTGAAAATGTTTCCTTTTTAGTACATGGCTCAAGAAAAAACTACACATCAGGTTAGGTTTGCAAATCTGAGAATAAATGGATTTACTCCAGCTGGAACAGATTGAACCATATAGTGTGTACTTAAAGTGCTATATTGGAACTTGCAAGTAGTTTCTTTATATAAAGATGAGCACATACTAACAAATTCTCTTTTCTTTTTTTTTTCCTTATCCATCAGCAATAATCCATCCCCAGTCTGGTTCTTATTTTTATTCCAATTAAGCTCTTTAATTTCACAAACAATGGACTTGCTACTTAGACCTACCCTCGGTTCACTCTGTCTCCTGCCTCCAGTTCTTGGAAGTTATGCCTTGAATTACACTAAGAAGCACCATAAGTCTTGTCCCATCCATTGTGTCCCCATCTGGCATTTTACCCATAGTGATGCCTTAAGAGGCCTCCTAAAAACAGAGACTAGACAGGGGTAAAGGAACAAAAGTAGGTATTTATTTGAAGGGCCTTCAAGGTACACCCTGGGGAGCCAGAGGCTATTGCCAAGATGGACCCCAAGATGGACCACAGGTCACAAGTTCTTCACACTTTCATAGGTTTGGTTCATTTGCATATCAGGGTTAATTCTCCAATTAAAGCTTCAGTTTAATGATGTAATTCCCCTCCACTTGCCCCCCTCAGAGGCTCTTAGGTTTATAATTTTTGGGCCTAGGACGGTCTGGGTGTCCTTGAAGAGCAGGCCCAGGGAGGCTTTGTTATGTCTACCTAGCATGAGAGAGCAGAAGTTAACAGGCTACAAGGAACTTCAGAGTTACACTCTAAGCAGTACACAATTTGAAAAATATAAAAGTTAAAACCTAAGGCATCAATAGCACAAATTTCTATTGAGATGCTGAGCTTGGATACTAGCTTGGAGCTAGTACAAGTGCTTTGGTCACATTTTGGATTGCATGGCATGGAAGATGACAGTGGAACTCAGGACTTACAAATCAGCCAGCTCTAAAGTAATGAGAGAGGAAGATTTACTCTATTTGAGAGACTCACAGGTATTACAAAACTCCAGTCTGCTCTCACTGAAGCCAACAGGAGCCTTTCCTTTGATTTTAATAGGAGCTGCATCAGTAGAGAGAGTGAAAGGAGAGATGTAATTTCTCAAAGTAATAGCCTTCTTTCCCTCGCAAGGATAAACTATTCAGCTTCCCATCTCTCAGTGCTCTCTTGTAGGTCTCAGCATTTTTGCTAGCTTGAATAGCATCTGTTTCCATTAAATGTTGTATACATTTAATGTATACGGGCCATTTGATTATTCACACCGGTATAAATAATATAATTACTCTTTTGAAAATATAACCAACCTGCACAGAATTCAGGCTGGTAGCAGACAAGCATACTAATGTAAAAAAAATTATTGAATTAAGCAATCATTTATGTAGCGACAATCTGGAGACAAAATACATTAGAGTTGTAGCTTTAAGCTAGTAAAAGGACATTTCCCAAATCATTATTCCTATAATCGACTTTAAAATATTTAATCTAATCTTAGAATTAATTTTACACTGCTAAAGTAAAGCTAAAAAAATAAATCATCTTCATACTGATTTATTTAAACTATCAGTGTAATTCAACCTAGTATAGAGTCATGTTTCCACTACAGCTTTGGAATAGATTTAAGCAAACTCACCAACAAAAGGAGTGAAATTATATCTTCTTTAAAACCTAAATATGTAGTCCTGCAATATTTAAGAACCAGGAGAGACCAGAATAGGAAGTGTCAGAGGACAAATTTCTATGGCTCTTTCACTGGGAAAAAAAAACTGTTTCACAGAAAATCAGCAAGAAAAATAGACTAATACATCTTGCAAAGAAAATGGCTTTTTTTTACTAGTTTCATTGTTATTCCTCTTAATATCTCACCTGAAGGTAAGTGGCACATTATAGAAAAGAAATGAGGTATTCATTCTTGTAAGTTCTGAGTCTTCCCTTTATTGTTGCTGTTTAGGAATTGTATTCTCCAGTTTAGTGTTTGCACTGAAACTACTCCAAACCACGCGCTGCTTGCTCACTTCCCCATCTCCCTCTCCCTTCCCTTGCAGGTGGCTGGAGAGGAAAACTGGAGGTACAAAAGGTAAATGTCACGGATTGAGATTAGAACAGTTTACTGGAATGAGCAATTAGGTAAGAAAATGAACAGTATTTAGCAGCAATGTTAATAGCAAAAGTGTACAAGAGAGGCAAATAATCCCAATACAAGTGCTCACCACTATTCCATGCAGAGCCCAACAATATAAGACTGTCACCATGCTGTCCCAACCCAAAAGGGACCCTTTCTCCCATCCTCAGGAAATGACATGATGTGGTATAGAAAAATCTCCAGGTCCTGGCCATGCCTCCTCCTGGCTACTGCGAAAATTAACCTTGTCCTGGTTGGAACAGGACACGTATTAATTCACAGGTTGTTTACCTCACAGCCATCTATGACTTTAAAAACAACTAAATAATTTGTTTCAACCATCTCGGCCATTTAATGATAAACAGATATTGGCCTGTATTGTTTTGAAACATGTGAGAAAATGTCCAGAAAATATTGAAAGCCAAAATGCTTGTGAACACAATTAGCAAAGACAGCAGGCCATCAGAGCTCTCTTACTGAGGTGTTGTTTTAATATGAGTGTAATGATGGTGCAATTATTTTCTGAAAAAACTGATGGTTGATGTAGAGAAGCTTTTAAAAAAGAATGTACAAAAGGTAAGCAAAGAGATACCAGCAACGATTTATGTAAATTCATAATCTTTAAAGCAAATGAGGCAAATATTTAAATCGGCACCCGCTCAGAAGTCCATAATCACCTCAGCAAAAGATAATAATTAAATGACCTTTTCTGTTTAAGCGAGTTGTGTGTATTGATGTTGTGCAATTTCACATAACACATTTGCCATGATTCAGTGTCCATCCATTCAGTAAGTACAGGACATGTACATATTCAGAGGGCAGCAATGACATAGTTCCGCAGGAGACTCAGTTCAGTAAAATGTTTAAAGATGAGGTTAACTGTCAGGAGGCAAATAAACTGCCTTCAGATTTACAGTCACACGTGCAAATGAAGGAATTTGCATCTGAAATAATGTAAATTATTTGTTTTGCCACTGAAAATTTGATAGACTATATAAAGACACATAATAAAACTGAAGGGGATCCCAGACTGAAGGGGATCCCAGTACTCTTCTGCCGTGATTTCATTGGCCACATCAGAGTAGTATTTTTTACTTTATGGTCTGGCCAATAAATAATGCTAATATGGCTTACTCTAGGGCTGTTTCAGTACAAGTCCTCATAACCATCTGAACTCCGGGCAATAAAACATTATAGTAACACAGGCTTTTCAACCTACCTGACGGATATGTTTATGTACACAGAGGCAGTACAAGCTCTGCATATGAATTTTATCTCATCAGAGCCCTATTTTTAAGAGCTGAGGGACTTCATAAGTGTCAAGTCCTTGGCAGAGTTAGGGTGATTTTATCTGAGAACAAGGATATATTGAAAAAAGTGGATTATTCAAGAGTTCTGTATATCTTCAAGGATTTATCCCCATGACCACTACCAGAATCAGATGTATTGATTATATTTATTTTTGTTTTGCTCCAGATAATTGCATCAACCTAAACATATTAGCATTTAGATAAGAGTTGTTCACATAGACCCAAACAGAAAAGACAAGGTTATTGGATGAAGAAGAAAATAAGATATACCTGTCATACATATCTTCAGTTCGCTTATTTTTTGCAGAAAGAGAATGTGAACTTCAGGCTAAAAATGAAAGAAATCTTCAAGTTCACTGAGTTTGTCTGTCCAAAGAAAGTCAAAAGATTAATTTTCTATAGCAGAGGAAAAAGTAGAAAAGGTAGATATATAAGTAGTGTAGAGTATGTTAAAGGCTTTCAGCTGGCTGTTTATTTCTTCAATTACTTAGAGCAATGATTGGCATATTAAAATAAATATAAAATTAAATCAGAACCATCCATCATTTCATCACTTTTTTGTAAGTTACATAAATTATTCGAAGTTCATGGCTTATTTCATATTACCTCACACAGTCCTAGCATGTACTTACACTTCATTCAGATCATAACACATTGATCCATACTAAATACAGCTAGTTTCTGTTTCCACTTTCCAGTTTTATCTCATCTGTTTAGAAAAACTTGTTGAGGTTTCATTTTTATATCATGACCATGCCAAAATGAGTCGTATATTTGTAGCCTGGAGAAATATTGGTCCAGCCTGGAGAAATATTGGTCCAGTCCTACCACATTCTGTCATTCCACTGTAATAAAATCCTTAAACACATGCATACCTTTCACGTAATTCAGACAGTCTGTGTCAAGGCTAAGCTCTTTTAAGATTTTTCTTCATTTTGGGTTTAGCTGTATGGCTGAATTAAAGACCAAAATAAATACTGTTTTCCACTCAAGAATGGCTAATTGAAAAGGTTTTATACTTTCCATGTATTTCCATTTTATCTCTAGCGAATACCCACAAGTATTAAAACACTGGCAGCATTTAAATTCAGGTGTCTCGTTTCAAGGTTCTCTGTAAACCTGCAGTAACAACCTGTCTACAGCCAGTTATTTACTGATCTGAGCATAAGCAACAGCATAAAAGGCAGGCAGACTCAGAGTCAACCATAACAATGTGTCTCAAAAAACCTCTAGGCTGTCCAAGTCTTGTAGGACTGGCCTGTTTCAGGCAAATTTGATTGTCCAAGCCAATTTGTCCACATGAATCCAGCCATGGCATCAAGAAGACATGCATATACAGCATAAACCTGGCTGCTCCCATGGCTGAAATAATTTTGCCCTAACATAGCTTTCGAGTAAGCCATTGCCAATATGAATTTTGTGTCACTGAGAAGCACAAAGAGGAAAATAGTCCCCTTCATTTGGTGTCCTTTTATGCCTACCTAATTCAAGATACCCTGTGTGTAAGACCTGGTGAACTCAGTGTGACCTAAGGACACGCTTATTGATGAAGACCCTGAATCGTCAGGAGTAGCTGTCAACTCCCTCAAGGGCAGAGAGGCCCTGCAGAGAGACCTTAACAAATTAGAGAGATGGACAATCACCAACCCTATGAAATTCAAAAAGAAAACTGCAGGATTCTGCACATGGGATGGAGAGCACCACTGTGGAAAGGAACCTGGGGTTTCTGGTCAACGGCAAGTTGAATCCGAGTCAGCAGTGCCCTGGCAGCCAGGAGGGCCAACCCTGTCCTGGGGAGCATCAGGCACAGCATCACCAACCAGGCAAGGGAGGGGATTGTCCCACTCTGCTCTGCACTGGGGCGGCCTCACCTTGAATATTGTCTGCAGTTTTGAGTGCCAAAATTTAAAAAAGACATTAAGCTATTAGAGAGGTTGCGAAGAAGGGAGACAACGATGATGAAGGGCCTTGAGGGGAAGCTGTGTGAGGAGCATCTGAAGTCACTTGGTCTGCTCAGCGTGGAGAAGAGGAGACTGAAGGGAGACCTCATTGTGATCTCCTGAGGCAAACTGGAGTGGCAGGTACCAATTTCTTCACCCTCGTGACCAGTGACAGGGCCTGAGGAAACAACACGAAGCTGAATCAGGGGAAGTTTAGATTAAAGAATATTAGGTAAAATTTTTCACCCAGGGTGGTTGGATGCTGGAACAAGCTTCCCCAGGGAGGTGGCCATGGCACCAAGCCTGACAGAATTCAGGAAGTGTTTGGACAATGCTCTCAGGCCCATGGTGTGACTCTCGGGTTGCCCTGTGCAGGGCCAGGAGTTGGACCTGATGATCATGACGGATCCTAATGGATCCCTTCAAAGTATTTTTTGTTTCTATGATTCAATGATATTTATGTATACCATTCAAAAAGGTATAGAATATATATATATACACATATATATTAAAAAAAATATATATATAAACACCATGCTGAAAGGCATAGAATGAACAAGTCCTGGAAAAACCACACAGGAGTAAAATGGTGAAAAAATTATATAGCAAAGCATATATTGATTCTATGATGAGAAAATAGACCTGAAGTCTTACTTTAGCCTTTCTTCCATGGGAAAATTAAATAAAGTATATCTATTCTCCACCTGAGCTCCTGTTTTGAAAACTGTAGGAATGTCAGCATGAAAGAGTTTGATCCAAAGTTTAAAAGTTGTCCAAATCACATACAGACAGCTACACACCAGAATCTTGTGAGCCACACGTTTATAAAATCAGGATAAAAACTGAAATGGCAATTACAGAAGAGTGATAAATTAAATTATATAAACTAAGCAGAATTTCTGCTTTGAGCAGTCCAAAAATATCCCATTTCAGTGCCATTCCAGCTCTGAGTAAAGTGAGGAGCAACATTCTCAGTATTTCAAATTTGGTTTATAATTTCACCTTGTTTGTTCCCAAATCTGAAAAGCAGAATGTGTCTGAAATTACTGAAACCAGGTTTTTTGTGGTGACTTAGCTGTTTCTCCTCCACATAAATAGGGATATTAATTCTGGTGTACTTACATTATTAGGGCATTATAATCAGTTGATGTTAATGTGCTTCTGACAACAAAGCAATACAGACAAGTGCTATCAAATTTTCCTCATGAAACCCTGAAGACATTTCCCAGATGTGTATGAAAGGGTTAAAGACAAAACTCTATTCTCAGACTGGTTTTCTTTCTGTTCTCCTATTTGTCCATAAAGATAGCTTTAATTAGTACTTGCCTGGAAACAGTTTTGGTATGTATTAAGTGTAATCAGTATGAAGAAAAGCTGATGAATAGTTATAAAAATAGCATCCAAACATCAAAGTCGCTTTCATAAGAAAAAATATTATTATAGGAGATCGTACAGAAGTGTTGCCGTGTCACAATGAAGTGCTCTATCTGCATGTCATATTAACACAGCAATGGGAGCAGTGGTTAATTCATATTCACAGAATCACAGAATCTCAGAATTGTTAGGGTTGGAAGTGACCTCTGAAGAGTCCAACCCCTCTGCCAAGGCAGGGTCACCTAAAGCAGGTTACACAGGAACATTTATTCGAGACAATTTTTCAAGATGCACACAGGGCAATCAGAGCTAAGCCTTATGTCTCAGATTAAAATTCTCTTCATTTAAAATTTATATTTCAATTATATTCATTCCACTTTCATGAGAAAATTAAAAAAAAAAAAAGAAGAAAAAGAACAAATAGTTACATTTGCTCAATGCTTTAACTACATTGCCAGATTTCCAATCTTATCATTTTTGTAACAGTGGACATTGTCTTAATGTCCTGCTCCTATTGCTGAGTGATCAAATGAGAATCTACTATCTTTTTAATTGGCATGTTTCTTGCCTTTGGTTAGGAACATATTTGAATACATGAAGCTGTATTCTGAGCTCATAACATACTGACTGTAAATAGTCACAAAAACAATATTTGAATTATTAGTGCTTTCTTTGGGATATGTGAAGAGGAAGTTGCAGGAAAATGAAATGGGACCTGGAAGATCAAGATACCATTGAATTATATCCTATCTTTCTTCTGCACAATGGGAATTCAGTACCAGCTTAGGTGGCTGTGAAGATGAAATGAAGAAAGGCAATTATAAAAAGCTGTAGAACAATAATTTTAGGTTTCTTACTAGAATTCTGTCACTGATGACCAGAAGAGAAATACATAAGTCCTATTGGGTAGAGATATCTGCTTATTTCCACAGAAGACCTGGATTCGTTAATGGCTCAAACTGTGCCTTGAGAAAATGGGAGGGGACCAAAATGAGTTACCTCTACCTACCAACTGCTTTTCACAAAGAAATGCCTTTCAGGGAGATGGAGTGAGAACTGGAACTGGTTTCTAGTCTGACAGCTGTATTTCTGCATTAGTGCAGTTTTGTGTTTGAGCTAGCAGCCACAGAGGGCATATAATTAGTTCTTTACTCAGGCCCAAAGTTAAATGGTGCATTTATATCCACAAGATGCTAAAACCAAGCTGGGAAGTAAGATCTGATTCTGTGTACATCCAGCTTGGGCTCTTGTGCCCTATACTCCCCAGTGCCCCCAGGAGTGCCTCTGTTATCCAACAGTTGCAAACTCTAAATGTTCTTGGTTTTTAAGCCTCAAACAGTTACTCTTATAAGTCATGATTCTGCTTTTCCTTGCCACCCTGGGAAGTTTTCTGGATGCAAAAGGTAGTGCTTTGGTACTAGGGACACACTCAGGTTTCACTCCCTCCTTGAATTGCAGGGCGATGTCCTCTGCAGAGTTTTTCCTCTTCTTTTAAGTAAAAAAGCAGTTGAACATACTTTGCAGACAAATTGTTCAATCCCAATTCTGTAAGATGCAGCTCTTCATACAAAAAAACATTCAAATTGGGTGCAATTTAATTACCCAGGCTTTTCAACTCTTGAGCAGAATCTTTACATTCATTCTGGAGGCAAAATAAAGCTGTTTGCTTTTCTAAAGAGAAATGCTGCAAAATTCTACAAAACATACATATGAATTAGTCTGCTTAGATTTTATCTATTCCAGACAGTTCTGCTCTCCATGAACTGATGGATTTTTCTAATATGGAGAACATACAGAGTTCTGTGTTCCTGCTTTGTCTTTTCATCAATGAATATTACAAGGGAATCCCAAGGTTTAGAACATGATGGTAACAGGTCACCCCACTTAAGAGACAGAATGGAAAGTAACTGTGTAATCAAATAATGAAAACTAAAACAAACAAACAAACAAACAAAACTTGCATCATCTAACTTGGATGATAAATAAAAGCCAAAAGAGCTTTTAGGGAGGCAGTTTGTAGATCACAGTCAGGAGTCTAAAATACAGATTTTGCATTCACTCCCTGAATGTACTATTTGGACTCAGTATACTCACAGCAGGCTCCTGTGAAATATTGTTATTTCCCAAAATTGGTTTGCACCACAGAAGTGGTGTGCCAGACTTTTTCAAAAACAGAACATTTGACAGAATTAACATGATATAACAATAATTTTTATTTTTTTAACAAGTGTAATTTCTATATTTACCCACAGCCATTTTAGTAAAATTTATCCCGATTCCTATCAATACATACACACATCCTGAAAACACATTTTTCTAGACACAGGGGGGAAAGCACAACAGGGTTTTTTGTCTGTAAAGCCATTGACGTCAATAGCATTGAACTTGCTTGTTCCAAGATCCAGTCCCACCTGGGAAGTTGAATGGTATGACGAAATTTTATGCAGTTAACAGTCTGTGATTAACAAAAGAGCAAAAGCAAGATCTGTGTCTTCCTCTTGCTCCTTTGTTCTTCATTATGTAACTGATGTATTCTCAAAAAGAGTGTTAGGTTGAACAGAAACACAGATGTCAACAGAAAAATATGCAAAAAGAACATGAGTAGGCCTTCTAAAAGAGGCACTCAGTTGTTAGGAAATACCCATCACTATCTCCAGTCCTCTTTTTAAATCCTCCCTGTTTTGTTTTTCAGACATAAGTGGGTGAGATCTGTTGGGAATGTAAGAATTACAAGTTATATTACAAGTTAAATGCCATCCTCCCAGCCAATGTCCTCTGCTGCTGTCCTGGGTCACATAATCTCTTTGCTCCTTTTCTCTCCGAGTGAACTATAATAATAATAGTTAATTTTTGTGCTTTTAAAGGATGCCAGCAACATCATTAGAATAATATTTCTGCAGCAGCACGAAAGTATCTGAGATAATCCTTTCTTTCATTGGAACCTTTTTTTAAGTATAATTTCCCTGAATTTTCTTCCTTTTCAGTGTTAGTTCTTTTGATTTCTGTTCCTCCCTTGTGCCAAGTGACAGGTTCCTTCATGTTCCTTCACATTTCCGCTCTCTCTGTTTCATTCACGTTTATTTTTCTACCAACTGGCAGACATTCCTGAATGTTTAACTGCAAAAGCTAAGTTACCTCTTATATTCCTCTTCCAGCATTGCCAGCAACACTGTAGTATATCCACCAGAAGAAAGGCATGGAAATTCCTTTTCCCTCAGCATTTCAACACTTCCTCTTTCTCTCTTGGCATTCAATGGCAACTGTCCTGTAAAAGCTCTTTGATTTGAAGTATTTTCTATTAAAAATATTACAACATGGTATTCATTCTGATGAGCAGTGTTGACTTTTCAGTCTGTTGTGTTTTACTGTGGGAAGTTAGAATCACCTTTGCAGTCCAAGGAACAGAATTTATCTAAACAGTGAGGCTAAGTCTCATTCTCAGAGCCTGAAGGGGCTGTGCTGCTTATGCCTACACCTGAGCAGCCTAGGCCAGAGGAGTTAAATCTTGCTCTGGTGCATCAGAGAGATATAAGAAAAAATAAGGAAAAAGTAGGGGTTTTTTTCTTTATTTTTATGAAAATAAACAACTACAACAAAAAATTAACTGCCAAAAAGATCCCAGTATTGAAAATTAAGATTTATGAAAGCCAAGTGAAATAACCTACAGTACTTGGAAGAAGTAATTAGAGAAGAAAGATGAACTCTGTAAGATTTACCTAGAGTAATTTTGGTGGAAAAGGAAACTGTCTAGATAGGAAAGCTGTATTACCTGACAGTCAGGATAATGGTATATCTGCTGTTCATCAGGTTATATCTGTTCATAGGCTGTAACTGGTAAAGAGCAGCTGCTTTTCATTCTTCTGATGTTAAGACAAGCCAATGACAATAGCCAGGATATCCAGAGATGTGTATTAAACTGGCATTTGCAAATGTCATACAATTTATTATCTCTACTGGGCACCCAAGTGTTTCATTAAAGTTATGAAGACAAGATAGAACAATGAGCAAAAAGAGGAACATTTAAATAAAATATAAGGGAGCTTTCTGGCCCCAGGATGTTTCTAAACAAGATGCACTGGCATTAATTAAGACTCAGGGTTCCAGCCCAACTCAAAGAATGTGGTGCATTTTGTATCAGACTGAGAACATATTTCACATAAATTGTAAGAGAATCAATCACATTCATTGGCCTTCTTTTCAGAGCACAAAAAAATAACCCAGTGTCAGGAGATTTTTCTGTTGCTAGTGGATGGAGGTTTTACTAATTTGACTATGTACTGTATTAGCTGCATTGTAATGGCATTTTTTAACTTTTATTACATTAACGCTCCTTTCCTGCTATTGTTCCCTTTTAGGACCTTGTTCCCAACTGGGCTGTATCTGTAATTTTCCTCTCACTAGCTAGATGGGAAACAAAATGCAGTAAGGGTCTCCAGCTTATAATCAGAGAAGGTCATAGAAGTCCCCTCTATACTTTAAGAGTTTCTGACAGGGTAGAAATGTTCTGCTTAGCTTCACAAATGAAAAGGGGTTAACCTCAGATTACTTTCTACATGGCTGTGCAGAAAACAGACAGACCTGAAAAATTGTTGAGGAAAACCATCTCAATTATGGTTGTGTTTTTTGTAAGAAAACATGAGGGTAGTCTGTAACTGGAAGGATCCTCAGGGAAGTGGTCACAGCACCAGAGGTCAAAGAGTGTCTGGATGATGCTTTTACTAGCATGGTTTACTTTTAGGCAGCCCTGCAAGGAGCAGGGAGTTGTATTTGATGATCCTTTTTTGTCCTTTCCATCTTGAGATATTCTATGATTATATGACATTCAGGCAATACAAGCCCTTCACACCCATAAAGCCTGCCATCTACTGTGTAAAAATACACTGCCTCACACTTATTCTCACCTCATGCCTCACTAATGATGCTCGCTTAAACATCACCACAGAAACAAACTTTAGAGGAATGAGATCAGGAATAATTTTCACCTTTACCAAGAGTGCAAGCAACACAGTGGCTCAGAGCATGGCATAATGTCAGTATAAGAAATGTCACTCTATCTTAGATTATTAAACTTTATTAGCTCACTGTTTTAGAGGTTATTAACCTCTCCAGTGCATAATTGGCTCAACAGTAACATTTACATAGTCATGAAAACCATAGGTGATTCTTACATTATCACCTCTTCAGACATCTTTAGTCCTCTTTATCAAAATAAATAGATCTAGAGTTGCATTTGAAAACATCCTGTGCAAGTTCTTAGACAGTCTATGTTTTGCATTTGAAAAAACCTTCACATGAAAGTACACCTCGGTTTGAACAAGCTGTAGGTATTGGTGTTGTAAATATACACTTTGTATGTTTATTTTCCTTAAGAAGTGTTTCCTCAGAAACACTTTCTTTCTTTACTTTCTAGTGACATCCTTGCTTTACAGTTAAGGTGAAACTGAGTGGGAAACTCCAGCCACCTTAATTTTGCCTTGCTTTAGACATTACAATGCCTGTCTACATTTGAGCTATGCAGAACAGACAATTATATGCATGTTTTATATTTTTATTATGTCTCTAAGGGCCTTTTATCCTCTATAGAGTATAAAAGAAGTATGAGGTGGGCAGCCTAGATATAGACACCTAGGATGAAATTCGGTTACCTAAAATAAGGTGCCTATTACAATTTCAAACCTACCAAATTATCTCACCTTGTTTCCAGACCTGTCCTTCTGTAGGTCCTGCATTATACCTAACTGAAGAAATTAGCAGTAATTTCAGATAATAATGGATGTCTGAAATGGTCATAGAAAGCTCTGTCTGGAAACTGAAACCCGCTTCTACACTTGAAACCTCTGAAACATGAGGAGATTAATCCAACCATTTGCTTTACAATTGCACTGGTTGGCCCCTTATGGAATGGCTACAAGGGTGTATGTGGAGCAAAGCACTGGATGCCATGGAGACCGCCTGAACAAAGACATCCAGCATCACTTCAGAGATCATGCAGAGTCCAAGATGTGCAGGTGAGGCTTGTGGAAATGACAGGGCTGTGGACATAAGGCTGTATCATGGTATGTAGCAGCCAGATGGATACATCCAAAGAGCTGAAACAGGAGTAGGTGCCAATTCTTGGACAAGTGAATTATCACATGTGGGGATTATTAGGCCTAAGTTTCAAACAGCAGCAGGTATCCTGACATAGATATCAGCCTGTAAGCTACACATCTAAGTTCTCATTATCATCAGTGGTGATCTATATCTTCATGTACTTGTCTATAACAAGGCCACAGTAAAGACAGAGTAGCCTAAAGATGTCTGTTTGGGTGATAAAACGTTGTCATCTGCACCATCCTTTGAGGATGAGATGCATATGTGACTAGAGCAGTCTCCATCCTAGGAGCTTAGACATCTGTGTCACATACAGACAACTACTGTTCCTGAAATTTGGTGTCTCAACCCACTGTTTAACTAGGTGGTTCAAAAAAACCCCCTGCTTTTGGGGGGTTTCTGGGTTCTCTTTATAGTTTTTTGCCTCTAGAAATGCGTAACAGATCGACTTGCTACGTCTAAATATTAATGTCAGCTCTTCCAAATCTCCCAAAATCCTTGTGGAAACCTGTGTTCCTCTCAAGCCAAGAAAGTGTCTCTCTTCAAGTTCTAGTGGAGTAAGTGTGTCATCCCTCATCCAGGGACTTCATTAGTTGATTTTTTCTCGTACCTGTGGATGAGCCAATTCTCTGGACTGCACCTGGTGTCTTATGATGATGATGAGGAGTGATCAGCTGTTCTTGTCTTTGCTTTGTTAGTCACTTGTTATCAGCACTGTAAATCCCTTTCCAGCATGAGATAACATGATAGATAATTGTTCTAGCACAGAAAAATTTGGTGACTACAAAAAATAACACCAAAAAAACCCAAAAATATACTTTGTAGTTTGAAACACTGGTGTGCTCCATGTGATGTACACACCTGCTCACACGTTACTGTCATGGCCACTATAAATGAATCTTTGTGCTACAGAGCAGGAATGCTCATAAGTTACTCAATTACACAGAGAATATGTAACCATATAAAGTTCCAGCTCCTTTTTTCACTTGAAGGCCTTATGTACCCCTTCCCTTTAAACCCTATTGCTCCGCAAAATGAAAGAGAAATAATTTTAATTTTAAGAATGCAAGGAGATGTTGCCTGGCAATGCTGTGGATAATAGCTGGTCCATGTCTGGCCTGTAGCATGCCTCTTCAGAAACACTTCATATAGAGATATCCCTTTATTAACAAGGATGGTTATTGAGATTTTTTTCCCCTGGCCACTTTAACGTGTAAGTCTTCCTTCAAAACAACATAATTAGAGTCTTTTGGCTTTTTTTTAGGGAGAAAAGTGTTCATATTTCGCATAGAATTGATAAGGGGGAAATTTGGTAGGCACTTACCAATATACAGTTATTAGCACAACTATCACATTCCTCAGTTGGGAACATTTGCACCATTATGTGCTTTTGACTTCTAAAACCAGTATGTATTTTTCATGCATTACCAGTAATTACTAATGCTATCATTTCTGTACAAAGCAGGGGACACACGTGTCTTTTGTCTCTATTGATAACAGGACCATTCTTCCATTCTTCAACAATTTGTTAAAAAAAAGGGGTGATTTATGCAAAAAAGTATGGCAGCACATTTATTTCAGTTGTTAATGGAAGTCCAATTGTTATCGAAGTGTGTATGTGAATTCCAGAAAAGAATTTTGTGGGATCATTTTTTAAATTAACCTTGCCAAATTGCTCAAGCTGAAAAAGATCATCGAGAGTAGCTTGTCTAGAGTTCTAGAGAAAAGCTTTCAAGAAAAGTGACAAAACACAAAGGTGCTTTCTTCTCTCAATGCTAAAAGCATTTTAGATTTAAACTCAGAGAAGGTGCATTCTCAGAGAGCAGATATTCACTCTTTCTGATGTGGCATGTGAACCTATGCTAAGAAGCTGGTCTGGGAATTTGAGCATCCCATATTAACACAGAAGTATTTTAAACTAAGCAAGCAGGTCAGCAGACACTACAGGAAATACCTTGATTGAGATATTGGTATGTCTGAAAACTACTATCACTGAACTCACAAATAGTATCAGTCTAAACCACCAGATTCAAGAAATGGTTACTTTTCAGGCCCAGTCCTTAACTAGTGAAGTATCTTCTCAGTGTTAGCCTGGTAAAAACTTTTCCTTACTGAGTCTCTCCTTAGACCACTGAGACGCCCTCAGCAAGTCCTGTCTGAGCAAGGAAGTTACCAGAGCAGAGTGCTTGGCCAGAGGTTGCAGATATATCACCATAGGGTTTACAGTCTGAAACATCTTTCTGCTTTTTGAGTATAATCTTGCTTATTCTATATTTCAGTTAATAATTTCTGCTACAGGATCAAGGCTAAATTTCCATTCTTTTTGAAGAAGACAAATTTGGCTGAGAAAAACTTTGCAGTGAGCACATTATTCTCACTAAAGTTTCTCAATTCACAGACACAGAAAGAAAAAATGCACTCCTAGTGCAAAGTTCTACGTGCATATTGATTCACCATTCAAAAGGAGTTATTGTCACCGGACTACAGCATTTTTCAAAAGCCCATTATGGAATACTTTTTTGCTGAAAGTATTTACACTATGCATTCTCCAGCTTACAAACTGCACACAGCTGGAAACTGTGGACTTTGAATAAATTAGAATATTATTCTAAAGTCGGGGTAGATTTAAATATCAGATTTGCACCAGTGTCTACTGAAACATCCTTAATGAGTCTGCAGGGCACAATAAACTGCAGTTATTCAGCACAATTTTGAATGAAAAGCCACAATTATCAAAGCAAAATAGTCTTATTGAAAGACAGATATAATTTTTTTATTGTCCATCTATTTCACTCAGAACCTCAGATAATCTCCACATGGCACATAGTATTACTTGTAAGTCATAATATAACTAGCTAAGGTGGCATTATATTCCTTGTGCTACACAAAATTAACCAGGCAAGAAAAGAATGTGTAAAACTCCTCAGACATGAAGATTTTTACTGATTTCCAAAGAATTCAGACATTACCCGGTAAAGCCTACTAAAACAGTAATATAAGAAAATTCTTAGCTATTATGACATACAATGCATGGTGATTAACACAGAGGAATATGCACAGGGTCAATGAGCCAATGGGATAAGTAACCAAAATTAGCAAGTGATCATTATACCATTTTTACTGCATCCTCTTTTCCCCATTTTCCCCTGCAATTATTATTCAAGTTTCTTTCAAGCATCTGTGAGATTTTTGGAAGATATTAGGATGCATTTTTCTGAACAGATTTTTTTTATTACTTTTGTCACCACAACTTTATTTTTTCCAGGAGAACTATATGATGCAGTTCCCCTTAATCTTTCATTCCTTACTAATTTGTGGACACCAAGCTGTCCATGAGCCAGCAGTGTGTCCTTGGGGCCAAGAAGGCCAATGATATCCTGGTGACCATCAGGAAGAGCAGCAATAGGTCAAGAGGGGTGATCCTACCCCTTTACTCATCCCTGGTGAGGTCACATCAGAGTGCTGTGTCCAGTTCTGGGCTTCCCAGCACAAGAGAGACATGGAGCCCCTGGAGATATTCAAGAACTGCCTGGATGCAATCTTGTGCCATGTTCTCTAGGCCAACCCTGCTTGAGCAGGAAGGTTGGACTAGATGGCCCCCTGTGGTCCCTTCCAGTCTTACCTGCTCTGTGACTCTGTGAGTCTGTGACAGATATTGCAAGATATAGGAGAGTTTCACACCACCTCCCCTCCATCTCTGGCAGAAAGATGGACTGTAGTAGGAAGAGAGCCAGGGACAGAGTTCTGGAACATCTAGTCTCTGACACCATTATTATGTGCAATCGATGCAAAATAATAAAGAGAAATGACGCCTTAAGATATTTGAGGAGTAAGGGAAAAATAAGTGCTGTTGCAGTGCTGGTTATACAATTCATGAAATACATATATTTCTTGTCAACTATGATTAGAAAATATGAACTCAATTTGGAAAAGGTACAGAAGGAGATGCTAAGATAGTAGGAAAATGAAGATTCTGTTATCCAAGAGAAGATTAGAATTATTGACCTGATTTTGTGAAGTCTAGGCCGGAAGGAAGAATACTGAAAGCTTATCAGAGAGGCAGAAGGACATATAAGGAAGACAGTAAGACACCACTTGCACAAGAAACAGATGGGTTTCAAATGACCATGAGCAGGTTGAGACCATCTCATGGTGCCCCTCTCAACTCAGCACCAGGGCCTCTAGCTAGCTGCTCAGAGGAGCACAGTGCAGGCTGGCACTTCCAAGGTTTACAGGAATTATATAAATTCAAATTTTTCTGTGATTAATAAAGGTAAGCCAGTAATATATTTTCACTGGCACCACTGGGGTGGGTGAAGTGAGTTTACACATACCAACAAGTATATTATTGTCAACTTAAAACGGAAAAAGACTCTTCCTCTTGAGCTGACATCACTGGCAAGTGGTGAGTTCAGCCATCCAAAGTCTTAACAGTTATTTAAACATAGAAAAACTTTGAAGTTGTAAATATGAAAATAACAGATCTATTCCTAAACTGAACCAGAGATTATGTTGCACACTGCCACCAAAGCAGATTGGTTCATGTGTTTCTGTTACATTCAAACCTGCTCAAAGTGTTAATGTCACTATATGCTAATGTCAAACTGCCTGTGTAAGTGACAAACTCATTTGCCCTAAAAGCCATGAATACAGCTGAGCACTGCACTCTAAACTGTACATTATATATGTTTAATCTAAATCCACTCTGGACTACAGTGTTGATCCAGATGCAGTGCTTGGGTAATAACTGGCCTAACCTACTTGGACAGTCAAAACAAAATTGAGCTGTTACTTCTTAATTCACAATATTGATATGTGATATGAGATTTGAGACATGATACGAGATAGGATACGAGATAGGATACAAAATGAATGGATTTTGTCTGTCTCTCCTTGATCTCTCTCTTTGGTCAAAAGTCATGCTGAACATCTATGAGTACAGAGGGTTGTTTTTAATGAGAGGGTGCTAGGACAGAGTAAGAGTCCACTGCAAAGCACCCACAAGAATGAAGATTAAAACCTTACATAAGGTGTCATAAATTTTTTACTGGATAGCTAAATTAAAATATGCATTGAGCTTTGGCTACTAATATTATTCTTTCCCTAAGAACACAATCATCTATTTAATTTTAGAATCAAAAAAGCCTATTTTGTTGAAATAAAGTTTCTAAAATTAACTGTTTACAATTTATTTTTCAGATGTTTTAACAAAACTATAGTTGTCCTTAAAGAAAATCCTTGCTTTAGGAGTTCAAAGGCCAGAACAAGGCCTGCACACCAGTCCATATATTCAAAGAATGTATGCATTTTCAGACCAAATGTCACGCACCAGTTAGGGGAGCTTTGGCACAGAAATAGAGCATGCCGTCTCCTTGAAAAGTTAAAATACATAATGTAGTTATTTCTATAATTGTAATTCATTCATGACAGGCTCTTATCGATTATTAACCTCCACACAAGACTGTCTAAGAGCATTTAAGTGCTTCTCATTGAAGTTGTCTGAAGTATGTGACTATTCTTCTGCATGACTCCTCCTCACACGCCTTGTACGTGCATTGTGTGATCTGCCAAAATCCATCAGTCTTACTATAAGGAAAAACTCACCCAGATTAAATCAGCTTGCTAACCCTGTCAGGGTTTAGAGAGGCATAGATTTTCCCATTTTGCCTAAGCACCCATCTATTATCAAAATCATGGAGTTGGGCTCTTTTACTTTATCATGTCATTTAGCTGTTCTTTAACCATGGTGTCCTAATGTTGCCACTTCCCAAGTTACCAATGAATGATTCAGTGTAGGCTTCTCAAATATTTAACCTCCCTCTGAAGGCTTTTTCTGAAACACCTGATATATGATTTTAGTAAATCCTGTCTTCCTACTATAACTCTTGACAAATCTGTATTAGAACTAACTTTTAGTTACCATCCATTATTAATACCACCCCCTGTTACAAATCAGCCAGAACAAGGTTGTCTGAGCATAGAGCAGGATGAACAGATATGGCAAAATTCATCTTCTCAAGCCTATGCAAGCATGACCAGGTTAAAATTAAGGCAAATGCCCCTTCCTTTATCACATCTATCAATAGTTTCTGTAACAGGTTTTGCTCCAGGTGTGCCAAGAGAATATTCTTTCTACATTCTTTAATGAATCAGTTTCTAAAATATGAATCCATAAGAAACATCTTCACAGATTCCTTTGAATCTGATATTTTCTGATATATCAGAAAATTTGTCAATGCAATAATAATCAAAGAGAAGGTGTCAGCATGACTCAAAGTAGCTTCCAGAAGCACATGAAAAAATTGATCATCAGTCCAGTGACAACACTTCTGTCCTTGATGTAACTGTCCATAATAACTTAAGAGTGAAGAAAGAAAGAAAGAATTTCTTTATTGCTACAGCACAGTTTTGTTCACTGAAATTTATTATTGCTTTGGTGAGTTCTTCAGAGATTTACCTCTTTCCACTTTCTTTGAACATGATGGGCTGATTTGTTCATCGCTAACAGAAAAAATATCAGGAGTCAGATTCTCCACTGCCTTGTACCCTTCCATTGCCAAATAAATACAAACAACCTCATCTTCATTAAACAGCATTTTTTTCTTTTTCAAAGAGCAAGAGTGAATATCTAGGGAATCTAGAGATATGTATTATTTACCTACAGAGAGTATTCTGTTTTCTGAGACTTTATGTCACAAGCCAGAAATCAAGAGGCAAAGGTGTTAATTACACTCCTATTTCAAATCTCTCCAAAGTGGAGCCAGAATTCATTTAGCAGCCCACAGGAACACCTGACCTTCTAGAAGTGTCACTGTGTCACTGCCCATGCTATAGGTCTTCCTTGTCAGAGATGAACTATAAAGTCCAAATCATTGCTTGTTTTCCAAATTTCCACCAAGCATGTCTGCCAGAAAGAGCTTTCCATAGTTATTCATATTTTCAAATATTTGTAAGCTCATCATCGTTACAGTGATGGGGACAATATATCCAGAAAGATGTTAAGATATATACTATTCTATAAAGTCAAAACATACAGGGAAATTTAATTAGCTTGTTATTTACTGGTACTTCAAATGCAATTGTTTCACACATTTCCTTTATACAGCTGTGACCTGTTTTCCCTCTTTTTCTTTTTTTTTTTCTCCTGGCCATCCACCAAAACACAGCACAGTGACAACAGACAGAAGGAACAATCAGAGCTCATCCAAGCATGTTGAGAAAGGATTAGAAGCACAAGCAGTGAGTACTGGCAACATTCTTCTGAGTTTGTTGCCCTAATTTCAGTATTTTAATGAAGGAAAGCAAGTAAATCGTAGCTATTAAAAAATTATGGAAATACCTGAAGCAAGCATAATGGATACAAGGACATGCCTTTGACAATCTGTGGACAGCCTTGCGCTATACCTTTGAAAAAATCTAAAGTGTCCCTTTTCTGTGAGATGCCAAATCTGCTGTCCTTATGTGGATAGTACTCTGTCAGTCTTGTAAAAACCTAAATTAATCTTGTAAGATGGAAGGGGGCATAAATCTCTGTCTTGTATATTGTGATTTGTATCTCTTCTTAGTGTCAGAACTCCACTATTCGAAGAAAAAGAAGTAGGCACTTTTCTCTGTAGGAAGATAAACTTCAAGAAATCTGACCTGGTCCCTGAACATTTCAAAGCCACTGCAAACAGAGCCACTAGGAAGGAAGTAACCAGCTCTACAGTATCATAATTTTTAATAACTATGCAGTACTCCAAGGGTAGTATTTGATTCTGGTAAATTTCTCACAGATTATTTTGTCCGAAAAAAAAAAAAAAAGTTGTAGAATAACTAGAGCCCTCTTTCAGGTTTGTTCTCTACAGACTTTTAGACCAAAGAGGAATAAACTGGGTTTAGTCCTGTATCTTCCTTATAGATTTGAGGGTTTGTTTTTTTTTTTTACTTTAACTCATACAAGACTTAAATAAGACTGACTTACAAAGGCACCCTAAGAGATCACTCAGCTTCTTCCCACAGCTGGACTTGCCAAACTTAGGACATTCACAGCAGGCATTCCTAAAGATCTTCAGTGAAGAAGATTTAGTTACAACCCTAAGAAATCTCTTCCAGTGCTTACCTGCAAAATGTGCTCAACAGTGAGTTTAGTCCCTTCAAAAGGATACCTTATAAGTGGTAGACTAACATCTGGAAAAAAAATGAACTTCCTGTTTTTACCACAAGAAAATGTTAAAAATCAAAGTAGTAAAGAATGTTTTAACACAACATAAGTAAGCTGGGGTACAAAGATTTCCTAACCTGCCTATTATCCTGTATTTATGCTCTTATTGTCTTTACTTCAACACAGCACAAGAAATTTGGGAAATACATGTCCAAAGAACAACGTTTGTAAGGATAAAACACAAACACAGAAAATACAGGGGGCAAAGGACCTTGTTACATACATAAAATCTCACAGCCTGGATGAAAGTCTTAGGTTTCCTTATTGACACTAGACCTAGCCAAGGTTCATCAACTCAATTTACCTTCAGTCTCAACCTGGTTCACCTGAACACCACAGCAGGTGTCCTCTTCAGCACCACAGCAGGCACCTAAACACAGACATATTGCTGCAGTTATCCATGAGTTAAAACGTTGCTTGCAATAGATCGACAAATGTAATTTATTGGAGTGCAATGAGTAGACCCCAAAGGAATACAGTCTGAATGAAAAATGAGAAGGCAGTAAAGTTCAGTCAGCTGGACCCTGGTTGTGCAGGTAATTAAAAGAAACTCCCAGCATTCCCTGAGGATGCATTGCTACGGCCATTAGCAGGATATGGCTGTCATAAAGATGTTCTCCTTAGCGTTTTTTAAAAACTTGGGATCAAATCCTTTGAAAAGTGTGCAGAAAAAGAAACCTCAATAATTTTGCTCTGAAGTGCTGGAAGACAATAATAAATGAACAATATAACTGCAGAATTACCAGTGCCTTTAAATAGCCATCAGGGACATACTCAATGAATCTCAGAAATGTGATTTTTGACACAGAGCATTGTTGTGAAAACAAAGGAAAGGTCGGTGTGAGTTGGTGTGAGTTGGTTTGGAGGATTTTTTTAGGAGATTGTACTTCAGTCTTTCCCACCATCCAATGAATTTGGCTCCAAGCTCTCTAAAGTAAACATGGCAGTCAATAAAACACATATGGTAATTGCTACCACAAGTTTTAACTTTCAAATAGGGGATTAAACATTGCCTATGTGATCTCCCCTCTTCAAAGTGCAAGTCTCTATCTGGAAAGGAGAAAGAGTGTTTGGCTGATTTTCAAGTAAAGACACATGTAGATGACTTTCATGCAAAAATACAACAAACTTCCTATTGTTAAATAATTTTTGTCCACTTAAAAATGTATGCTTGATGAAGAACAGGCTACATCAGTCCTTAGTTAAAAATGTAGAACCGCCAGTTGCCAGGATAATTATATTTAGTATTAATGTGAAGATGAATTTGAGTCACTCAGCTGACAGGACTCTCCCTTCTGATTCAACTCTAACACTTTTCATAGTGCAGTTAACTGAAGGTGGTTTGGTGTGGGGTTTTTTCCCCATTAATAACCGCAGTCCTGAGGTGTAGCCACTTACAGTTTTTAGACATTCCTGGTAGTGTTCAGAAGTCAGTGTTGAATGAGCCACGTTTTCAGTATGCCTGTGAAGTGTTTTTCTGAATGCACTACTCTTCATCTTCTGCCCTGAGCAGCAAATGAGGGAACTACCAGCTACAGATGACATTGATGTCATGCCTGAGACACCTGGGACCTTCCACGGACCCTGAGGGTGGAAACTGTGCTTGGTAGGAGGACTGGGCCAGGAAAGGACAAACCTCTTCTCTGACCCACAGATATGAACCAGTATATTAGAGGAGCGATGAACCGTGCTTCTGCAAGTGTCCAAACATGCACAGGCACCAGTTTGCAGGCCTGTTTTTCCTCTTGATGTGTGGCTCTGCTGAGAACCATGTTGTGCCTGTGGAGTAATGTAAGCAATTGCCCTTAAATTAGCTGTCCTGCACACCAAATCAAAAACACTGAGATTAACACAGGCTGTGAAGTTCACCTAAGAAGCTCTTTACAGCCCCAAGCACCACATGTGACAGGCAGGTAGGCTGAAGCTGCTCCAAGTAGGACTGGGCTATGATTTAAACCAAAGTAAGCAAGGGCAGGCTGACAACAGGCATGTGAGTTCCTAACTAATATACAGAGATCTGCTAATTGCATCATGGAATCCTGCAGCTACCCTGGGTGTCAACATAACAAGAGTCTGCCCTGAAGCAGGATGGGTCCAGGCATCGTCCTTCAGGGCCAGCTGCAAGCTGCAGCACTGCTCCCCTGGCTGCCACAGCCTGTGACAGGCACTGAGCAGCATTTGCTCATGTTTGCCAAGTGTTTTGTGACCTTAACTCTGCTGATTTTCAGGAAGTTTAAGGCAGCTAAACACCCCAATGACTGTTAAAATGGAAATTAAATTCTAAGGAATATATGGCCTGTCCACACCACAAAACAAATGTGGCAGATTTAATCTAGATAGCAGGGGCAGCAATAGCAAGGATGGGATAGTTTCAATGTCAGCCTGTGCTGCTAGAAGGTCACATACAGAATCAGCTCCTGGAGTCAAAAGTTTGCATCTTGACACCTACCTCAGATAAAGCCTGAGTTGATGCATCTTCACTACTTTTCTTATGCCAGTAAGTTAAATTAGCAAACATATATGTGCGAACAGTAGGGATGCATTTACACTAGTGGATTAAGCAGCACAGCCCTTTTTATGGTTAAGTAGATGAACTCTGGGTTTGTTGTGGTCCAAACCAGTCAGTGTGACACAAGTAATTCCCAGGGTGGTTCAGCAGTCAGCACATGGGAGGGACCATTCCCCACACACATTGTTTGCAGGCAGGCAAAACTGCTTGGGGAGATGTCATGGTTTAACCCCAGCTGGCACCAGGCAAAAAGAGTAAATAACCTGGGCTGAGATGAGAGCTGTTTAATAATTGAAAAAATGTAATAATTATATAATACCAATACTAATACTACTAATAATAATTGCATTGAAAAGGAGAGAAAGAGAGGAATATAGCCCAAGAAAGGCAAGTGATGCACAGTACAGTTGCTCAACACCTCTTGACAGATGCCCAGAGTGTCCCCCAGCAGCAATAGGCCCCTTCCACGCATTTATGTACTGAGCATGATGTTCTACCATATGGAAGAGCTCCTTGGCCAATTTGGGTCAGCTACCCTGGTCATGAAACTCCCCCCCCCCCCCAGCTTCTTGTGCACCTACTTGCCTGCAGAGGATGGGAAACTGGCAAGTCCTTGACTTAGAGGAAGCATTCCTTAGAAATAGTTAAAACATCGATGTGTTATCAACATATTTCTCATACTAAATCCAAAACACAACATTATACAAGAAGAAAATTAACTACCCCCACTGAAACCCAGGCAGGAGAGTAATACAGTTTCTTTGTGGAGCAGTCAATGCCCATGATTGTTCCTACACATATTTTGGTTACTGCTATAAAAGTAGTCTTTGAATAAAGCATTTTCACTTTGCTCTGTGGTCATGCTAGACATTTCAGGCATCTTTTAAAGCATTTACTCCTTAATGTTTTCATAGCTTTCCCACTTCAACTCTTTACTGAAACTCTGTTCCACCCTGAAGAGACAACTGTGACCAGCTTTGTCCAAATAACTTTCTGTTTACTACTACAAACCCATAGCTGCAAAGATAAGTCAGTAACTCACCTCATATACACACATAGTGCTTTCACAGAAGGACTATTTATACACTATCAAATTTGTGAATGCTTTCTAGGGGTTAAAATTCCTTGGCACCCCCAGCAGTACATTAAAGCAAGATCCATGCACATGGCCCATGCAAGACAGAGTACTCATGCAAAGCACCAGTTCAGACCAGCTGCAGAGTGGGATCTCAGGTCTTGAAGCAACTTGCGATAAAACTAAAGAAGAGATCTAAGAGGATGTATGCTATTCTTCTTTTTCTGTTGTTATTTGGGGGCCAGAAGAGCTGTTTCCTGGTGTGACCAGTGATAGCAAAAAATTAGGACTGCAACTTATTAATCATCTTTAAGCTCCTAGAGACTCATGAAAAGCAAATCACACTGCCTGAAAATGTTAAAATCATCTATTTTATGTGAGAACATGGGCATAAAAATGGAAATAATCCCGTCAGGATGCAATCCAGGGAGAAATAACAACATGACCCTGAGTTATAAACAGGAAGAGATTTTCAGTGTACTGCAGGGGATTTAGTGAAGGGATCCCCATTAATGTTAATAGGAGGCAGAAGGATGAATCTCGCACTGAAGTGGAAATTCAGCCCTTCATGTCAAATGTTCTGACAACCAAGCAGCTTGCTCCAGCCTATGTGCCCAGCCAGAAGTAGGCATGAAAACAATTAATTGCTTTCTGATGCTGGAGTTGAACTGAGGATACGATAAAAGCATAAGGCATCTGGAAATAATGCTCCTTTTAAGAAATCTAGGAGGTAAGTGCCTGCTTTGCTGCACAGGCATGGGATCCCTCACTCTGCAGCTCTCTGGCAAAGTCTAACATGAGTGTCATTTAGATTAGATGAGATTAACCTTAAACTTCACTGCCCATGCAAACAAGACAATCTAAGTGCACCGACATATTTGCTAACCATTTTTATTTGAACATAAATGCTTCTCTCTGCAAAGCTTTTAAGCAAATTACAAGCCAAAATGAACATTAAGGCAAAATGAACTATTCTACTGTAAAGACCTTGTGTTTTTATATAATTTCTGAAGTTTTCTATGTTTTGTAATATTTAACAATGTAAACTATGAAACATGCTGTTGTAGTCTTCATTTACTGCATTTTCTCAGCTGAAATTTGTCTTTTTATAACAAAATAGTGGAAATACTGACAGGAATCTACTGGGCTATATTACAGATTTCTCTCAATTTTGAAAGAACTTCAGATTTCATTAGTATCCTTCTTGTGCATCCAAAAGTGAGGGGAGAAAAGCAATGGAAAATAGAAATTAAAGCCAGTGAAGGAAATAATGGCAGTGCATAACAGCTGGAGATTTATACCTAGTAGTCTATCTAAGTTGTGTGGAGCCAGGAAGAATGTAAGGAGTTTTTCCCTGAAGAGGAAGACACAAAGTGCAATGAACTGACCACAACTCTCATTCCCCGTCCTCCTTGCCACCAAGAGAGGAGGAGGCAGAGAAATCGTGAATAAAGTTGAGCCAGAGAAGGAAGGGTAGGAGAAAGGTGTTTTAAAACTTGGGTTTGTTTCTCATCATGCTACTCTGACTTGATTAGTAAGAAATTAATTTCCCCAAGTCGAGTCTGTGTTGCTCATGGTTGTAACTGGTGCATGTTCTCTCCTTGGGAGGACAGACTCTTCTCTGCTACACTACAGATAAGACAACAGGCACAAGTTGCCACAAAAATTCTGACTGAAAACAAAGAAACAAGTGTTCGTGGTGAGGACTGTCAAATACTGGAATATCTTGCCAAGAGTTTTGTGTGATCACCATCCTTGTAGATTTTCATCATTGGGTCAGAGCAATTTGATCTAGCTTTGAAGCCAGCACTCTTTTGAGCAGGATGTGGACTGGAGATCTCCACAGTTCTCTTCAAGCCTAAATTAGATTAACCTGATCTTATGTGAGGTTGAAAATATTGCTCAGTTCCAGAAACAATTCTGCAAAAAAAGAGACATTACCATAATCTTTGTGGAAAGATGGCTGAAGGGAAAATTGGAGGAAACTGAGGAGTTATATTAACATCCTAACAAAAGTCCAGGAAGTATAGGGTGAAATGCATCTGCTACTCTCTGGATGGAATGTGGTTGGCATGCTGGAAACCTATTCCACAATGATTCCCCACAGTTCCCCACAATCTGCAACTGTAAGCACCTGCTAAGGGAGATGGAATGGAGAGGGTGGAGCAGAGTGGAGACACCAGGCTCTGTTGAAACTCTTGCAGGGAGGGGAACTCAGGGGTAACTTATGGCACCTTGCAGCTGAAAAATCACAAAGCACCAGGGGAGATAGGAGAAGATGTCCTGCTGCTGAGCCAACAATGCCCTCCTCAGATGAGTTTGGTTTATAACTATGAGATTATAATCTCATGGTAATATTAACTGACACCTCCAACCCAAAGTTTCCTGCCTCCAAGGTACAACCACCCCTCACTGTGCATGTGCTTATATTTTTTGACTGAATCTTTCAGAGTGAAGCAGGACAATTTTACACCAATAAGTAACAGAGGTATGTTTGACTAAAGTCACTCAAGCTCTAAACATAAAGAAATAGTATAAAACTAGAGAATAAGGAGAAGTCAGGGAAAACTCCATGATAAATTCTGGGATCAGCTGATGGACTGAACCTGTCTACCACCCCATAGGGATGCCTGGTGGGTAAAACCCATACTCTATTCACACTGAATTGGGGATTAGAGCTTGTCTGTGTATTGCTTTGAATACATTTTTGGCATCAGATACTATCACTGACAATCCTTGAACCTTAACCTGTCACAATTTTCTACCCAAATTAAATTAAAAATGTTTAAAATTAAAGAGAGTTATCCCATAAACTGCTAGTGTGAGCCCTTCACGGGCACTGAGCATCACCTGTAGCAGGTAGCATACTCGAATCATGTAGGAGACCCGCTGAGGGCTGCCCCTTCTGCTGTTGGTGTGTGTTCCTGAACAAGTGAGTTAAACCCCCTCTGACCCAGCAGGACTGTGCAGTGAAGGGTGCTCCTAATGGGACACTGACAGACTGGCTAAGCACAAGGGTCTCAGCTTTCCTGGGGCACTGACAGACAAATCTAACACTAAGGATCAAATAAATCTCCCCTTTTCATATGATAATCTTTATACAGGTCTAGCCTGAGCCAGGAGGGCACAAGAGGCCTGTGAGGCTCAAACTCACATGTGGGGATCCTTCCTTATATTTTTAATCACTCTGCACCTCTACTTCAGGATCACATTTCTAGTGCAAAGTAATATATGTAACACCATTCTATTTTGAAAGTGGTCAGGATTTACCTCAGAAGCTCTTTCAAATATCATCAGAAGCTGTGTTAAAGTGAAATTTTACCATATAGGAAAATCTTTGCTGTAGTTTCTGTTCCTTTCTTCACTATCCTTTTCCTGGTGGAGAATATGAAAGGCAAGGTGGTGTAGTTCTCCCTCTCTACACCCCTCTGTAACTTGTCCTGGGCATGCCAGTATGTGAAGCTCCATAATGCTGTGGCTGAGTCGCACAGCCTTGGCTCAGACTTATAATTACTCCATTTGAGAAAGAGCTGTGAAAAAGCCTGTAGAGCAAAGATAAGGAAGATAAAGTTGCAGACAGGTAAGAGTGCTGAAATAGGATCATTAGTAGCTCTAGGGTTCAAGAAGCACTGTCATGGAAGGTTATAAAACAAAACAACAACAAAACAAACCCAACCAACCAACCAACCAACAAACCCAAAAGACAAAAACAAACCAAAAAAAACCCAGAAACAAAAACAAACAAAAAAATCACCAAAAACCAAACACAATGCTGAAGGGTAGCAGCTCAGGAGCAGCATCTATGCTGTGCGGCAAAGCAGTTCAACCCTCTTCCTGACTAATGCCTACCTGGCCTGCAAACACTTTCACTGTCTTATGGGGGGGAGGGGCAGAAACAGAGCTAACCTTTGTGTGTGTTGGCTAAAACATAATTTTCTTGTCCCTTAGAATTGTGTATACCTTGATTGAAGGGTCTCATTAAAGGGCTAAACATGCAAGAGGAACTAGTGTCCCAAAGAGACACTGTCACAGGAGTGCAACTCTGAGCTGTGCAGCAACATTTGGATTGCATTTTGGGGCAGAAGAAAGAACTTGTTAATCTGTCATTTCATTAATCACCTTGATTAGATGTAAAAACATGCAGGTTTTATGACAAATCCCTTAGGAACATTCATGCCATTGCCAGTGACAGCTTTCTATGTGGTTTGTCTGCCTGGCTATTTTGTAATTAATGTCATTCCCAAACAGGCAATTCAAGACCAGCATTTCTCAAGGGTTTTCAACGCAGTGTCACTCTTCTTTTTACAAACTTTAAGCAATGAGCCATGAAACCAAGAATATCAGCATGGGTTTAGGCAATTTATGCATAGTTGATTGCAGTTTTAAAATTATTACTCTTAAGTAAAACTGCCTGCCTTCAGTTCATAGAAGGGGAACTCCTAGAATTTTAAAGAAGTAGCAGCAATGTTGTTTCAATTATCAGATACCGAAAAACCCACCAGTATCTACTGCACACTACCAGGGACCACTACAGTCTGTGCCAAGGGCATCACACCACTGTCCAGAGAAACCACTCTCTCTATCTTCTACCAAATTCCTCAGATTAGAAACCTTTGCCAGGTGCTCATTCTTCATCAAGAAAACACAGTCCTGGCTGTTAGCTCTTTTTCTCTATCTTAATTAACTTTCCAGATTTTTTGGCTTCCATACCCATTGGACCTGTTGATGTTAAGCAACTAGACATTGATTTCTCTTCAGAGACATTTTTCACAAAACTTGTACAGGTTAAACAAGGATGCTCTGACTTCAGAAATACTCCAGTAATCCCCTTCTTTGGTGCGTCCTCAGTGGTCAAGAGGGTGGAGGCTTTGCAAGAGCTGGCCTGAGGTTATTTACAGGTAAAGAAAGCTTTGGCTGACCAAAGAGCTGAGACCCTCACTCAGTAGAAGGAGACAACTTTGCATGTCTGCAGATGATAGTCATGAAAGCATCACCAGGTCAGCAAGCCCTAAAAAGCACAGAATTTTTCTGGTTCCAAATCTCCTCAAAGAGGCTCCATTTCCATATCCATCAATCACAGCTGTTGGCATATTTGCCATACACCTAAAAACTCCCAACTTCTCTGCAGCCATATCTTGTCCGTGGAGGGGCTCTAAGCTGATATCTAAACTCCTCAGTTGAAGCTGTCAAGCTGGCTTCTTAGCAGGAACTTACAGAGCCAGGTGTCATTATTTCTCTGAAAGATACAAAGGGAGGAAACTAAGCAATTAGAGGATCTTGTAAAATCCTGTCAAGCTGCAGAGTGGTCTATCTATTTTCCTATTGATCTTGCCTTTCTTTCTTGGAGTAATAATGACTGTCTCATCAAATGCCTCAAGTTCCCCGTGTCACACTGTGCCTTAACCTTTGTCATGCTAAAAATCTCAGATTCACAATTCCATAGCCTTTCACTCTGCAATTGTTCCCCTAAACTGCTGTGGTGATATTTTTTCCTCATTGTCCTCCTGCTGTTATTCTCAAGCCCTTGCACCTCTAAACTCAGATATCAGATTTCTCAGAGGAGATGATTGCTCTGGCATGACAATTGCTCTTTTTTCCTGTTTTTCCCTACATTGTGTTGTCTGAATTTTAGTTTAGCTATATATCAGATATGTATTATTCATTATTATACATGGACAATGCGTAGCCAGTGACTTTCCCTTCTGTGAAGATGTCCCAGAAACAAGTCTGAAGTCAATGTTCACTTTGCAGGCTACTACATAAAAGCCTGCTTTAAATTTATTTGGCAGTTTTAATTTTCAAGGAAGCTACAGGATATTGTAAGGCACTCGAGATAGGAATGGTGTTTTCCCATGAGCTAGCTGAACAACAAGTGTTATGGACACAGATTGTTACCATAATTTTCTAACTGCCACCACTCCATTTGTCTGTTCACCTTCAGTTAAAAGATTATTTTACTTTTATGTGCTCGAGTTTACAAAAGCTGAAAAAATTTGGAGCATTTTAAATCTGAAAACCTTTCTTGCAGACATTTTCAGCATAAATAGCACCTTACTCTTGGCTGTAAGGACTCAAGCAGCTGAGATATTGCAGCTGTTTGTGCTGTGAGAAAACATTGTGCAGGCAAAGCCCAGCCCTCCCAGCACAGCCCTACTCAGTCAGTCGCATGGGCTGCTTACTCCTGCTATAAACGTTGTGAATCCTGCTGAGCACGTTTTGTGATAGCAGATAAATCACAGGTTAAATGAGACACCTAACCTGGTTACTTACAGTCCTTAAAAATGCTCCAGGCCAGGTATTGACATGAGCAATGTCAGTGACTGGCACAGCCCTACAGTGTACAACACCCTGCCTCTGGGATCCTGGGGCTTGAGCCAAAGGCATTTTCAGGAAGGCTGAAGAACCTAAAGGTGCAGAGAACAGCATGGCACAAATAGAAATAAGCCCCACTGGGAGTCACAGAAGGGAGATCAGGAAGTCTGTCTAAGCCTTTCTGTAGGTCATATAATCTGGGATAATGTCATTCTTGACAAATATGTGTCTAACATCATGCATCAAGCTTTGATACATTACTACTTTTAATTTTTTTTTTCATCACTCAGAAATGAATTGCTTTATTCAACCTCAGAAGATCCAACAGAACAATATAAAAAGGAAAATCTGAGTATCTGTAGATTATTTGGGTTTGCTTTTGAAAAATGAGATCTCATAGATGCGTTGAATATGTTTAGCTGGCAGCATTTTAGATGACCTCAAGCTATGGCCTGATGCCAGACAGAAGGAGGTATTAAAAAAATAAATATTTAAATCTAAATATAAGGGCAGTAAATAATCTCCCCCTGCAATTAATAATAAGTAACAAAAAATACCAAACCCACCACTTTGATTCAAAATGAAGTAAAAGGTTCTGAATGGCTTGCAATAACTTACATAACTTGAGGGGAGTGGGGAAAGCATAATTTAAAATGGGAGGTGGAAACTTGTCTAAGCATAATTTAAAACACTAAATAAATAAATATAGCTCTATCTTTTTTCAGTCTTGGACATCTCTTAAATTGTTTCTCAGTCACCAGAATGAAACGTCTATGATTTTTCCAGTTAAATTTCTGAATGAAAGATTTATATTCTAGGAAAGGAAATCTAGCATAGAGTGGTCAAATCTTCCTCTAAAATTGTCTCTATGATGAACAGAGATTTTACCTGGAATCTTGTTTGTTTACCCAAATTTTTTTATGAATTGAAGCCTTATTTTTCTTACTGCCATCCCTGGATGAAGAGAGCTACTGTGCCACAGCCAAGCTTTTTTTTCGATTCTACATAATGAGCAAGAATAAAACCAAAAAACCTTTTCTTTGTATGTATACATATATTAAATGACACATGCCCTCTGGCAACATGCAGAATTGTCATTCACCACACAAAATGGGCCAGATTCCCTGATACGGTATCATCACTTTGTATTGCATTGCATTGCAAACATAATCCAGACCTAAAGCCTTGTTCAAGCTGACATGGTCAGGATTATCCCATTGCTAAAACAATCCTTTTGAACAGAGACCAAATCTTTTCCCCTGGGACTTCTTCTTTTGCCCTTAGGTATAGCAAGGCATGAGGTTCTTGCTTAATGACAAGAAAAATTAATTAGCCCCTTACCACGTCATACTGAATAAAGCCTTATGACAATTTTTAGCCTCTGTGTGATTGGATTGACAGAAGAACTTCCCCCAGATGTAGCTACATGTGTGCAAGGAGGTGGAGAGTACTGAGCTAGGTAGTGTAATCCTAATTAGCTGCCTAATTAGTTTCATTGTCTGGGGCTTTCATGTTTAACCGATTCTTCATCTTGCCTGAATACCCAGCGCCAGTCTGCAAAGTAACAGCACGGCAAGGTTTATGCTATGCAGGAAGGAATTTAGATTCCAGATGCTCTGAATGTTTTTCAGTATTTGTAAACTATAAGCAGTAAGTGTCATGGAATACTGAGAGATAAGTAGAGATCTATGTGTACTGAACAGACTCCAAAAGGTTTTGACAACACTTGTTCAGAACATTGTAAGAGAGATCAAGAAATGTCAGCCAAAAAAATATTAGGTACAACATATTGAATTAAGGAGGACAAGAAACGGTAATAAGACAATACCCAAAACCCAAGGTAGTGTTCTCATAGCCAGTCAGGAGACAGCCAATCTTGGAAAGAAAGAAGGGACAGTCCAGGCTGGCTTGGTGCTGCCTCAGCCCCTGCTCCCTGTCAGCAGCGCTGGCCTGGGCTTACCACAGAAGTGCCTGGAAAACAGCCCCCTCTCTTCTTGAAATGCAGGACAGGTGCTACCCCTGAGCTGCTAAAGGACTTTAGTAGCAGGAGGATTACAAGTCACTCCTATCTTTAGCTCTTTTACTATGCAAGATGATGCCAGGCACTTGGAGAGCAGAGGATCATTAGCAGAGAAATGAGTGAGTCAGAGTTGGAAATTGGATTCCTGGGTTGCAAGTTCCTCTGAATTTTCTCTTTGGAAAGGGATGAACTTGTGGATAGGTGACCAGAATATTGTTGGAAGAGTTCAGCTCTCCCTGCTGATCCTATGTGAGCTCCAGCAAGTCACCCAGTCTGCCTGCTTGCCAGTTCTTTTATCTGTGACACAGAAAGAATAATGTTTTGTTTCCCACATCCTGAGATCATGTGTTCTTCCCTTTTCTGAAACAAAGAGCATCCCAACTGTGAGCTGCCGAACACAAGGACATTTTGTTTTCATTTACTGACATTCAAATAACAGCAGTAACAACTGACCAGACACCCCGGATGAGTTTAAAGCAGAGCCTTCAAAAAAACCCAAACCTGTAAACAACATGCCTGTTGTATGGAAACAAGAATGCTCCCTATTGTAAGGGCAATTTTGTTCATTAACTGAATTTTTAAGCATTTAAACTACAGTCCATCCCCCATTTTCTCATGTAAGTACAGTTCCAAGTAGTTGAAATAAAACACAGTTTCAACTAAAGCTGAGAGCATTTCAACCAATATTTTCAGGGGGGCCATATGTTTGAGCTGCTGTATGCATGGCAGCAAAAGAGAGGGGAGTTCTTTTGTACAGTATGGATGAACCAAGAAAACCCTGTGAGGAATTGTTATATGAAACCCATATACTACAGGATCTGTGCTGACAGGCAAAATCCGTCCACCTCCCCAGATATGGTTTTGCACTAATATTAAGTGCCTGTTTAGGAAAGCCCAGTGCAGCACTCACTGCAAATCCTTTGCTGCTGCTGAATCACTCTGGTTGTCACAGACCTGTTTTTTTCCATTTATAGGAGAAATTCATTGCGCTGTGCTACCAGCTCATTTTCTTTAGACACAGAGCTTCATAAGGTCAGCATGCCCGTGACATTTGAAGACTTTCTGCTCATCAGTTATTTCCTAAATACATATCTGTGAGTGAAATAGTGGATGGAAATAGGTCTAGCAGTGGTGTAGGACTGATCCTGGAAATTTGTTTTGCGTTTTCACATGAGTAATTACCAGATGAAACCAGAAGATTAGAGAGGAGTGTGTTCTATTTGATAAATATTTAGCTTTGGCCAAACATCTGCATCCCATGCTTGGCATTTTGCTTTTAAGGGCCAGGACTGTGATGCCATCCACAAAAAAAAGGCAAATGAGGTGTCATTGTCTCTCTTCCCTCCCCAACAGCCCCAAATCCAGCTCAGTGAGTCAAGGCACTGGTCAGAGATGTGAGAGATCCAGATTTAAACCCCCATTCTGCCTGATTCAGAGCAGTGATTGAAACCCTCGCCAAAGACTCCTAATCTATCAGGTAAGTGCGGAGTATATCTTATTATACTTTATGTAAAATGAATATTCATACAAGTAGAGAATCAAGCTGACATTTTGCAGCAAGGACCTTAATTAAATTACCTCGGAGATTTTCTTTCTCTTCTGAGACTAAAGAATATCTAACAATGTGACCTGTAACAGCTACAAATGAAGAGCCTTATTCTGAAAGAGTTTGTAAATGTTTCATTTTAGTGACCAAATCAGAAATTCAAACACTAGTTCAGCTCAGATGTTACTGTTTTCTCAGCTTCACTATGGTCTGATAAGGAAAAGGCAGTAGCAATGGCTGATTCTGGAAAAGCTTGGCACATCTTATATGCAAAACATTCAGTGTGAAGCTCTTCTGTAAGGAAGTGAACTCAGTCCTTTATAAAATTATGAGGTGTGCATTAGGAAGGAAAACAATTTTCTGTATTTAAATGTCTATTTAGTTTTCAGTATTCTATTGCAAAAGAGAATTTAACAAACCCTTCTGTTCTTTTGTCTGTCCTTTCCTGATTGATTTCAATTCTTCTGGCATGTTTGGTCTTACAACCCACTGCCAATGGAAGATGTCACCCTGAGGAAAAATCTTACTATATTCAATGGGTTTATCATAGTCTGCATTCATCTTTCAAAAAACTAAAGAGAGGGCCTAGGGTATCTGGAGAAAGGATGTTTAAGGACTTGTGGAACACATATAAACATGCAAATCACACATACCAACTTTTCAGTCTAAGGTCTTCCAGGCTTCTTTGAGTGACTCTATCTTGGTGGTATCACCAGAGGTACAATTTTGAAGCAGATTTCCCTGTTGTGCTTTGGTGCACGCTGATGAAGTGTTACCAAAGCGCATGAGCTACATTACTCATGGATTGAAGTAAACTAGAAGAAGTTTTCCAGGAACACTTATAAAGCACTCCAACTAAGAGCATGTAAACCACCAATAAAGCAAGAACTAGTTGAAAATAAAACACCCCTGAAAGGCATCTCTCTGCTCTTCTCAAACATCTGCTTTGACCTGCTGTATTGGTTTGAAAACAAACCAGTGGGAGATCTCAAGTCAGGATTAAAATTTAATAGGAAAAACAAATAAAAATAAGTGAAATAATACAAGGAAAAAAAAAAAGGCACTGACAAAGTCAGATACAACCTGACACCCTGTTAGGGTGGTGGTAGCAGTCCAGATGAAGTAGTTCAGTTGAAGCAGTGATCCTGTGGAAGGCCTGGTCTCCAGCTGAAGGTCCAGTGGTAGCTCTTGTCCTCTGGGAACCCAGCAGACAGGGCTCCCTCAGGCAGTTCCAAGGCCAGGTTATATCCAGGTGGGAATGCTTGGCTCCTCCCCCCTGGGCGGAGCATCTCACAACAGGATGAGATAAGCCCATGAGTCCTGCAGTGGTTTCTTGCTGGGCCATTGTCTGTTATCAGGGGTGGGTCATAGCAGGAGATAACAGCTAATGGCCCACAGCTGGTGGTAATAGAATACATCTATATTGGAACCTAGGACACCTGCAGACAGGCTGTGGTATTTAATTGCTCGTACAGAGCAAATGTAACTTTTGCATCTTACCTGTGTAACAGCACACTCTTACTCTGGAGGGAGCAGACAGTATTGAGGATAGGGCATGCTTGGGCAAAGGACTCTTGGTGTTGCAGTGTAGGAAGAGTGAAAACTCCCCAGTGCCCCTAGGAGGAAGGGTGGAACCAATTGCACACAGGATGGGTTCTTCCTTACCTGCCTAAACTCACAGTGCATTCAAGAGGTCTCCAGACACAGCTAGGTCAGAAGTTGGTTGCTCCTCAAAGGGCACAAGGAAACCCAAGAGAGTGAGAAGGCACTGCCTGCCTCACTGGGAGGGACACAGGTGGTTTGCAGAGCAGTAGGAAATGCTGCTAGACATGAGGTCTGGGTCAGGGTGCAGGCCCCTGGGACAGCTCTGCAAGAGAGTCCTACAGCAGATATGTCCTGAGAGGTTGCATGGGTTGAGGGTGGATGTGGTGAATGATTGCAGTGTTTGGTCAAAGGCTCTGCAAAAGTCCCTCAGAGCAGTGACTTCCCTGGGGCTTCTGGAAAACACACCTGGATGGGTTGCAAGAGCCCTCCTGATGTTCTACCTGGATGGCATGTGTCTCCTTCACATCTTTACCACTGGCCTCCAGATTACCCATCCCAGCAGCTCAGTGGCAGCCCTGTGCCTGTCAGTAAGCACTGCTCTTCTGAGACCTTGTCCAGCAGCTCACCACCATGCCAAACACAACACAACTCATAAAGTCTGCAGCTCAAGACTAAGGCCTACAAGCAGCATGAGAAGTGCAGTTATCCTATTTTGGGGCAAGTTTCAAACACTTTTCTCTTTCAAACCACATTTCTGCTTTGCAGAATATAATTTTCTCTCTGTCACCTTCTGTGCTTCTACTTTCTAAATAACTGAAAATTCCTTAATTTGAACCTAGATTGAAAGATTGGGTTTGCTTCCTTTGTCATACAAGAGCACACAGCAGAGAGTATGGCTGGACTGCCAGCCACACCATCCAATAAGAGTCCCCTCCATCCATCCTTCTCCATCCCTCCCATAACCACTGCCCATCACAGTGCTGTCACCTCTGCAGGGTACAGCTCAGAGTGTACTCAGGTACAGTTGCATCCAGCTGATACTGAATTAAATTCTGGCTTTTGGGGACATACATGTACATGTCAGTAAAAGTAAAACTAGTTTTCCAAAAGCAATCTGCTCTACATACAGTCTCTTACATGGGTTTCATGCTGAAGTAGGAGACAAACTCCCTTGAAACACTTCTCCTATTTGTTGGCTTCTTTAGAGGGCAAAGGAATGAAGCAGGAGAGCACAAACTTGTGGCAGAATTGAATTACTTTTCTGGTTTTCCTCTTTGTTCATCCATGAGAGGGAGTGATGCCTGCAGCTTCTCAGATAAGGAAAATCATATATTTAATTTATTGTATAGTGCATATTTACTTTGAACAAACACCCTCATCATTAGTGGTAATGGAGAAAGTCAGATATCTTCATGGCATCCATTTAAAAAGGTTCTTTTTATCTGCAGAAAGAGACATACCCATCTACAATGCCTTTTATTCTTCTTAAGTTAGTTGTCTGCCAAATAGCAACTGATCATTGATGGGCAGATTTAGGTGTAGAAGAAATCTTTGCTTAGACATAGGGAAGCCTCAAAGTAGGAGAACAGTAGATAAATTCCAAATGCTTTAGCTAAATAGAAGACTTCTGAAATAGCAAACATCCAATATTTTTAGCTGTCAAGCAGAATTCAGTAGGTTGAAAATGTGTCCAGTTATAAATTTCATCTATAAACTAAAGAAGGATCTTGCAGGGAGCTATTGCAGGATTGAAATAAGTTGTAAATAATCACATTTAACTACTGATCTGGGAAATTACAGCAGACACCTACACAAAAACCTGCAAAAATTATGAATCCCAATTAAAGGTTATTTCAATGCAAACCAGGAAATTTCCATGCTTTTTTTTTTCAATTTAATGTATACATTAATTAATTAGCAAACAAAAGGAAAAGACTAAGCAACAAAATCACTTGGCTCTTTCTAATCAGTCTCTGGCTGCATGGTGCCAATTGCATGGTGTTAGCTGCAATCTGCCACTGACAGATGTACTCAGGTTTGGATGCTGTTACTTAACCTAGAGGCTGTGGCAGTGTTTGGATAATTCTGATGTTATCCTGAGAGGATTAGGATTCAAAGACAAATTTAAACTCTCTTCTCCAATGCGTATTTGAAGATGATGTACATTTGCAGGAGACCGGCTGTCACCAACCTAATTTGGCCTATGTTTTTATTTGAACATATGTGGCTTCTCAAAGGAAGTGAATTGTAGGCAGAGATGAAAGCCATTCAGTGCCTCTGATCTCTGCGATGCCACTTCCAAATGAGATCACCTTCTCTGCACATTTCCTTTTCCTCGTAACAGGCGGGGGGAATTTACAGGATTACAAACACAATCTTTTATTTGCAAAGTTTTAAGAAATTAGACTAGATACTGATTCATTGCTTTTTCTTCAACATATAATTAATGTTATAGAAAAAATTTAAGACTGTTGTTTTCAAGGCAATATAATTTCCTGAGAACTGAAGGAATATAGGCACAATACCACCAAAAAGCTTGGTTTTCCTCAGATCCACAACACCAACAAATGCATCTGGACGCCTTTTGAACTCCTCCTATTGTGCCTAAAGAAAAATAGCAATGCGTGAAAACCATACTGAAAGTAGTAAGAACATAATCACTTTTCAGAGGTCAAATGTAGAATCTAGACTTGTAATTTTATACACAATACATAAGGAAATTCTTATACACTGGGAAGAGTGAGTCTGATAACAAGTTTTACCACATGGGAAAAGTCAAAAGACATACTGCTGGTCTTTCTAGATATGTGACAAAATTGTCAGTTTCTACTTCTTTTTGTTGGCACATTTCAATCAGAAACACCACAAAAAGAGCCACCTTTCAAATGACAAATTGAGATAGAAAATATCACCTCTTTTGCCATATTGGCATTTCAGGAGATATCCTAACTGTTAAATGCTTGCTTTCTTACATTTAGCAAATGTACTTTGATAGCTTCATGCATATAATCTTCCTAGATCACTGAGGAAAGAGATAAAATATACGTCTAGAAAGAAAACAAGGAATAAAACGTATGTTTCTTACACCTTAATGTTTTAGCTTGGAAAAATTGCTATCTATATCTATTACTATCTATATATCTCTATCTATAAAATTTGCCATGTATGTATCTATTACTTATAGACATATAGCACACTTGAAGTGTAAGACACCAACAAGCACTTCCACATTTCCAGGTTGTGGTCAAAAGTTTTAGAACACAGAGCTTACTGGATTGATAGATTTTCCTGGTGTGTTTCTTACAGACCCATATGGTTTTAAACTTTATTTTTAGTGTGTTATTCCTTTTCTGATAAAACAGAGACAGCATTTGTCACAAGTATTTGCTATGAAACACAGATTTACTAAAAAAGAAAGATATTAGAAAACAGCGTCTACATTCTATGCCTTCAAGTCATCACGATTAAGCACCACTTGCCACAAGAAAAAACAAATGTGTTCTTAAGTGTTTGTAGAAACACAAACAATAGCTTGAGTGTAAAGAGTTGTTTAGTATTTACTGAGCTTTGAAAATGCTCTGTTTTTACAATTCTGTGCTCTGCCTTGAAATGCTACTTCTGTATGTTAAGCATAAATACTGACTATATAGCTCCACTGAGAACCATAACTACAGAATACCAAAGTGGAAGGGTGAGAGAATTTGGGTTTAGGATTAGGTGTTCTATAATTTATGAAAACAGCTACATTTTTTGTTCCTCAGCACTCTTTATTTCCAGCTGAAATAAACTGTTATTTTTTAGATCTCATTGTACGGATACTTTCATAATTTTTGAATTGCTTGTCCTTGGAGTCTGCTGTAACTTCTAAATAATAATTTACATTCAAAACTTGTTATATTATCTCTCTACAACACTCTTGCTGCTTTACCAAGGAAAAACTGTCTATTCTCATGTGAGTGTTCTGTATGTCTGTCTGTGATTTGTGTGGCCAGCATGTATATCATGATGCATATATGTGCTGTGTGCTAATTGGGGCTGCACCTTCAGCGTCACTGCTGGTTGGACCTGGGGCATGGAGCTGCTCTAGCCTCACTCTCTCAGATGGTCAGATCCAGTGCATTAAGTTTTTCTCCTAACATTTAGGTACCACCTCATACAGGCACAAAAGTTGTGCTCATTCTCCCTTTATTATTAAACAGACAAAAAATAGACTAATTCTAAAACAACCACTACAGCTTAATTTTATGCTAGCCAAGGAACCTGTTGCATTACTAGGTTCAGATGAAATGTTTAAGGTTCTTATGTGAAAATTAAATACGATACCATTAAAAGGAAATTAATTGTCACAATGCAGAAGGGTAATTAGTCTTAATACAAAACATACACAGAACCTTAGGGGTTCTTGCCAGGTCTGTCTGCAGACTTGGTGTCATTCTTGCTGCTCTAGTATTCACACCTTGAATCCTGTATTCAGTTCTGGGCCCCTCACTCCAGGAAGGACATTGAGGTGCTGGACCAAGTCCAGAGAAGGACAACAGAGCTGGTGAAGGGTCTGGAGCACAAGTCCTGTGAGGAGTAGTTGTTGGAGCTGGGGTTGTTCAGCCTGGAGAAAAGTGTGGTCAGGGGTGACTTTATCTCTCTCTACAACCACCTAAACGGAGGCTGTAGTGAGGGGTGGGAAGAGGGGGAAGAAAGTATTGGTCTTTTCTCCCAAGTAACAAGTGACAGAACAAAAGGAAATAGCCTCAGATTGTGCCAGGAGAGGTTTAGATTGGATATTTGGAAAATTTTCTTCACTGCAGGGGTGGTCAGGCATTGGAACAAGCTCCCCAGGGAAGTGCTTGAGTCACCATCCCTGAAGATATTTAAAAGACAAGTAGCTGTGGCACCTGGCGAGATGGTTTAGTAGTGGACTGGGCAATGCTGGGTTTATGATTGGACTCAATGATCTTAAAGGCCTTTTCCTACCTAAATGATTCTAAGATTCCCTCCTCATGTATGTTGGCTGCTGGATGACCAGATGGCATCACAAGGGTCCCCTGCTAATTGACTGGGGCTCAAGAGTGTCAGATTCCCTACACAGCCAGCAAAATTTTTTGTCTTCTTCAGCTCAAGCGCTGCATGTCTGTTCTGCCTTTTTTTTTCTCAGATCACTGCAGCAATGAAACAATCTTCCTCTACCGCTCATGCAGTGTCTGCCAACAAGCAGCCAAAAGAACCATCTTCCCAGGCTTGCCCCAGCAGCATCTGCTGGTTCTATTCTAGGTGCCCAGCAAGCCTATGTTTGCCAAAAAGGAAAGGGAATAGAAGAAAGACAGCAATTTTTCCACCAGTGCTTAGGTGAGGGAGGTCTGTGTTACAGCAGAAGTTTCTCCCAGTACTAAATTTCCTCTTGAGAAACTTAAGAACAAAAAACATATTCTCTATTCAAGAGCTAGCAAAAGAAAAATCTAACTTGTACAGGACTCATCATTCTGTATAAAAATGGATTAAGCATGGTAATATACCCCTTATTTTACAGAAGCAGAAATTGAGGTTGTGATTAGGTAGCTCCCCTGCAACTGCAAATTGCTGTGAGGCAGACAAAACAAAGAGGAATAAAAGGAAAATCTATACATAGTATTAATCATAGACAGTTGCCCAAAGGCCTAAGACTCATTATGATGCAAAATATTTCTTTATTATTATTTTGATTCAGGCCAAATTCAGACCTTACCTAATTACATTTATTGCTTCATGTTTCATACGCTTAATCACTATTTTTTTGTTGGTTTGAATAGAAATGAAGGCAATTATTAATAATGTGGTTTCAAAACAATATTTTAAAAAGATTTTAATTAACATGGAATAATTTTGTTATTAAATACTACACTATATGATGTCATACAGTAAGTAGCAGGCCAAGGAATGGAAAAGACTAGTAGGAAGAAAGAGTCCCAATATGTAGCTTCATAAATCTTCTTAATAAAGACAAGGAAATGACATTTCTTACAGCGGAGAAAGACTACAAATGCCTGTGTGCAACTTAAAGAAGCTTGAATCAGAAGAGGCATGCAAAAAGTAAGTTTATCCATATTTCTTTGTGTTGTAAATATTCAGTCCAAACTTCATATATATGAACTTTGCGCATAAAGTGAAGTTGTGTGCTAGTTTTGGCTAGGGTAGAGTTAGTTTTCTTCACAGGGACTAGTATAGGGCTGTGCTTTGGACCTGTGTTGAACACAGGGTTGATAATGTAGAAACAATTTTGTTATTGCTGAGTGAGCCATCCATGGAGCCAAGGCCTTTTCTGGTTTTTTGTACTGCCACACTGGTGAGGAATTTGGGGATGCCTGGGAGGTTGGGAGGAGACACAGCCAGGACAGCTGACCCCAACAGACCAAAGGGATTTTCCAGACCATGTGACATCATGCTCAGTATATCGGGAGGGGTGGAGAAGGAGGAAGAGAGGGATGTTTGGAGTGGTGGTGTTTGTCTTCCCAAGTCACTGTTGTGCGTGATGGGGCCCTGCTCTCCTGGAGATGGCTGAACACCTGCTTGTCCATGGGAAGCAGTGAATTCCTTGTTTTGCATTGCTTAAATATGCATATTTCTCTATTAAACTGTCTTTATCTTAACCCATGAGATTTCTGTCTTTTACCCTTTCCGTTCTTTCCCCCATCCCACTGATGGGGGAGTGAGTGAGTGGCTGAGTGGGGCTTGGTTGCCAACTGGGGTTAAACCATGACAATTTCTCACTTAGATTCTGCCTGCTCTTCCTTTTTGTTGAGTCACTGAGCCAGTAAGCCAAAAAAACTCACTGCATTTGCAGAATGCCTATCCTTGAAATGTGTGATAAGAGAAGTCCTGTTGTCCTGTTTGTCCATGAAGCTGAACAACAGCTGGAAAAATACCAGATTCAGAATTCTAGCTTCACAGAGATAACATGCTCGTGGCTTAGGGGAATGATAGCCCAACAGGGTATCAGAATACATGTACTTCAAATCTTAATGTACACCGTATCATTTGAAAAATTCTTTGACTGATTGACATGTTTTATAACATTTTCAAATTTTTCAGTGGGTTTGGTTTTGCTTTTACCCAACAGCTAGTGTGACATAATCTGTTGTTTCATCTGCAACTGTGCATGCCATCTCCCAGATATCTGAGAAATATCACTTATTCATTTCCAGCATGAGTTTGTCCCTACTTTTCTTTCAGCAACTTTGAAATATCAGGATCATAATCTGCTCAGAAATAAAAGCAGCTGAATAAATTTGCAACTAATCTTTTGAATAATTTTGGGTTTATTTCTTGTAATTTTCTTGTGTTGAAACCCTGTTCAGCAAGATATTATCAGTTACTTAGCATTTACATCAGGATCAGGCTTCTTTCTTCTGGATATTATTGGAAATTTAAGATGCTATTTGTATTCTTTGGATAAAGATCAGCCTCTCCAGAAAGAGTTTTAGTTCCTGTCTCAAATGTTTCTCAGTTAGGGAAACCAGACTGTATGAAAAGTTCCATATAGCCCCAGTAAGATGCAAAGATGCAGTTTGTACCTAAATGCTCTCCAACACTAAAACTGCTGGTATCAGCTCATGTCACCACTACCAGAATGATGGAGACACTGAAATTGCTGAATCTGAATGAGCACATCCACCTTCCAAAGTGATTTACACAGAAAGATATGATGTGCTTGGGAAAACAGAAAAGTTAGCTTACTTGAAAAACAAGTTTAAAAAAAGTTGTTTCTTTTTCTTTGTCTCCAGTTAGGCAGGATTTAAACTATTTTGCTTTAACACCTTGAAATTCTTCATCTTCTTTGCAATCCACTAAATCACTACTCTGTCAGCAGAACTTGTGCAGGCTTGAAAGACAGAAACACAGCCAGCACTCTCTGAATAATGGAAATTTTTATGTGGCCTTTGGGTTTTGCAGCATTCTGGTTTTTCTACTTTTTGAAGAACATAAAATTAGGAATAGTCTAGATGCATTACTGGGATGAGAAGGAGCTGAATAAAAATAATGCAGTGATAATTTGGATAACTGATTCTGCTAAGTAAAAATCCTCTGTCACAAGATGCTCTAACAAAGAAATTATTGAAGTTTGACTAACAGGCATGACAGTCAAGTCAGAGACATCCCAGGGTTTGGGTCTTACAGAGTGTCTGGCTTTTCTTTTCTAAGTGAAAGAACAGCCTGGAGTCAGACAGGGATGGAAGGAAGAAAGAGGGGATAAAAGTCAGTGAAGAGACTTGGCAGGTCTCAGACAAATGGCAAGGCAGTCTAAGATGTTCTCTGATATGAAAACACTGCCACACAGAGTGATGAAAACACATAGCAAAATTTACAAGTGAAGGAAAGAAAGTTTGCTGTGCTTCAGAGACCTGGGGGACGAGGGCAGAGTGGGCACAACTAGACTAAGAAAATCCAAAACAGCAACAAATGGGCCTCCTGGAGAGTGATTTTGCAGCCAGGGAGGGAGGAAAACAGGTTCCCCAGCAGACCAGTCTTCAGCCCTGTCAGCAGCAAGTGGATGGACATCTGTTCCTACAGATGCACCATAGGATGTCATCCCCTCCTCCAGAGTCAGGAAGTTCAAAAAGTTTTTCCCTTTTCATGTCTGTTTTCCTGTTTTCCTAAATTAGTAAAAAAAAAGATAGGGAGGCTATGTTCCTTCTGCTACAGACACCTTCCTTTATAGCTGTTTCTCTTTGTAACAGAGATGATTGTACTGTATTACCTACAAAACACTGCTCATGTCCATGCTAAAGGTAACTCTGCTCACGACTTCTGGTTTTATCTGCCTCTTGTTTCTTGCTTTCCTAAATTGTTTCAGTTTCTTCTAAGTTTGTTGATAAAACTTCTGAAAGGCCCAAATAATGATGACCCCCACATAAATAAGAGGTTTTGCTAGTAAATGTGGTAAGTGGAGTAAGGGGATCTGGTTGCTAACTATGTCTTTGGATAGCAGTATTGTTTCAGGTACCTGATCTAAATTGTTAGAGGAATGTTAAAAGGAAAAGGAAAGAAGAGCAAACAAAGGAAAAAGAAGAAGTCCACTGGTCTTTGAAAGATCTTACATACCATGGAAAGGAAAATGCAAAAAAAGCCATTTTTCTGCTTTCCAGTCCACCTTTCAAGTATTTCAGCTACAGATTGTGCTTGATCTCCAGCTGCTCTCTTGACACATCGTGGAATAGTTATTTCTAATTCAACTGTCCTTTAGAGGCAATAACGATTTTTTCCTGAAAATCTCAGGTCTCCCTTCTCCGCTGAATTTCTCTGCAGCATTCCCCACTGCATGACAGGTCTGCAATTATCGTTCTTGAAAACTATTATTTAAAAAGTTCCAGCTTGCTCCTGAAGCTGTTAAAAGGTCTGAATTATAGGACCTGCAGCAAGAAAGCACCAGAGAACATTTCTGCCAGTGTGCGGCCAATCGTGAATCGCATTTCACCTTGATGGAAATGCTCATACATTGCACCACATTCAAATGATGTGCTGGTCCCTTAACTTAAATTTTTCTATTTAAGATTTTTTTTAGTTTCCCAATAATTTTTTTTTATTTTTTAGAATTATGACCTGGCAGTACAAGAATTCAGGGTGACAGAATAGGAAGAAATACATTAGACTTTCTTTTTCTCTTTTAAGGGATGCAGGAAAATTCACAGAAGTTCGAAGAAGATGTTGCCAAAGAAGAAGAGATTGTTCTTTGAGATGAAAAAATGATAGGCAATTTCGGATATGAAATAAATCTTTAATATCCACTCTAGGACATAACTTTGCTGGTAACATAAAGAATTCTCTCAGGATAACTCATGTTCTACAGAAAAGATAGACAAAGGAGACAAAGGTACAAGAGCAATTATTCAGCACGAGGAAATATAGAAAACAATGTTGAAGAATAGTAATGTCAGCAATGGTTTGACACAATAAACAGTGAGAGTGAAATCTTGTTGATTTGAAGATGGATAGAAGTCATCAGGAAGTTAGCAGCACTTGAAGATATACAGATTCAAAAGTCTGGGTTTCCCATCACCTCTGTTCTTTTTGTTCCCTCTAGTAAGCTTATGAACCACACAAGCTCTGTATGTTGACTCTCCAGGCTGAAGAATCTCCCCTTGGGAAATACACATGTTCCCTGTCGCCAACAAGTAGCTGCACCCATAAGGAGCTCAAGGATTTAGTTGCTCAAAACCCTTGCTTGATCCTTTGGGATACATCTAGGATTACTTCAGAAATGCGGTGGGAAGCTTTATAAGTGGGTTTGCGGATGACCCCACAAACTTTCCTGCTCTTATCCCAAAAGAGTTCTCTAAAACTTAACTGAAGGTAAGGTTGGAACAGGGTATGACTAAAACATGCAGAAGGAAAATGACTTTTCCTCTTGTAATGCCCAGTTACCCAAAGCATATAAATAACTAAAGAGCACTCAGGCAGATACACGGCTGTAAAGTAGGAGCTGAAAAGATCTATTGACCCCATCTGACATGCTTTGCAAAGCACAGCTACAGCTGAGCCAAGTGGTGCCATTCAAAGGTGGCTGATAAGAGGTAGCACAGCAGTCCTGAGGGGAACACACTTTGTGAACACAGACAGTGATTATGCTGAAATAATTAACACCTCTAATCAAGCAGAGGATGCAAGGTCCAAAACACTGATTTTGTTTCTTTTACTGAAGAGAGAGAAGCTGTTCTTTTATCCTAAACACTGTATCAGCCCTATGTTCACAGTGCTACAAGTCACAAAGCCCTCATTTTTTCACAATCCACGCTGAACACACCAAACTGTGCACAGTATGAGCTGATAAAGCTTGACTTGAGCATTTTTAGTGAATGTAAATTGCTGTAGGCTTTAAAGGATTCCAGATCTCCCCGGGGTAGATACAAACTATTTTTAAAATGGATTTGATAACACATCTGTTTTAAAAGTCAATTTGAAACAGAGTATGTCTGTGTGCTAATGGCAGTAAATGGGATTGTGGAACATATGCTTCAGGCCTTTTTTAAAAAAAAAAAGCAAGAATGTAAGGAAAAAAATAATAAAATAATAGTAATTCTAATTCACTCCATATTCCAGTCATTGTCCATACACATCCAAGTGTATAGACATCACAAAAGAGTCATACTTGGCAGCTGTTTGTAAGTCAGCTTTGATGCAAACTGCAACTGAATTCCATGCTAACAGCAGCCACGCATAACATGGGAGCAGGAAGGGCTTGCATCTGGAAAAGGTTATAAAAGCTATTTTTTATGTATTTTTATATGGGGGCATAAACATACATACATCTGTACATACTTTTCACATATTTACATATATATATGTGTACATACACACCTTTTGGACAAGATGTCTGCAGGACATTTTTACTTACCAGCAGAGTGTCATAGTACCAGCCCAGCCACTTGTATATTTCCACCTTGAAATGTCTCTTCTCTCATCTGAGCTCTCAGAGGGCACAAAGCATCCCCCGGGGGCCACAGATGCCTCTAAGAGTAAGGTAAGGCAGGGTATTAGGGAGCTTTCCCATCTCCAAGGGAGACAGCAACTGTGTGAGGGAACCCACCACCTACAGAGGGCAGGAGTGCGAGCCCCTCAGACTGCCAGTCCTGTGAGATTCTAGAACTAATTAAAAGAGAAGCCTTGGTGGGGGAGGAGGCAGGACGGTACCACCACAGAAATGAAGAGTAAACAGATCTATGCACTTTAAAATATGGTGGCAAAACTTCCATTATTTTTAATAAAGCCAAGGGTTTACCACCTTTGTAAAACCAACATGTCTAAAGTATTTGCCCCCTGGCTGTCTCAGCACAGGATGAAAAAGCAAGCAGCAGTCTCCCACAGGTATTACTTCTCTGTCCTTGAATAGCAACTGGGACATGTGGAAATTGCAATTTTTGTTGGTGATTTATTCTGGCTCCAGAACCATCCATGACTCCTTTCTCTGTCAGCATCTGCAATCACAGTTTGCCAAGAACAAATCTCACTCACTCAAAAAAAAAAAAAATTACCTTTTCTCAAATTAAAAAAACAAATCTAAAGAACAAAGGAAAAAGAGAAAAGGGCACTTTGAAATATCTTAGAGAATTAAATTGTCACATTTAGTCTGAATCATTTATCTCATTGAAAATATCTACTGGTACTCATCACTTTGTTCTTGTTTTATGCCATTTCTACAAAACTATACCACAAATCAGTGGGCTTAAAATGACTGTTTCAGTCAATGTTATATGGAAATGTATGAAGCAGTCAGAAAAGAAAAGACACTATAGCATTTTGCCATTTTCTTGGAAGAGAAAGCAAAACAAAGATGTGATTTAAGTTTTATTTTTCAAGTTGAATGTTTTAAATGTTTGAGGTAGGAGTAAAATTAACTTGTTGAAAATGTTATCTCTGTCCTCACAGGCTGGATTCTTGCTAGGTCTGTAGGTCTGGCAACTCCTTAGACACTTTCCAACTTGGCTAGAAAATTCCCAGAGAGATTATTTTGACTTGTTTAGAATTCCTTAGAACTGATCATTGTGCAGAGATGGACATATATTGTCTAGTCTAAATATTCCTTATAGTGTAGACTAAGAATATTAGGGAGCTGAGTGCTGTGTTTGTCACTAAGGCATTAGAAGTGGTCAGAACTACAGCTCTTGCAGTAGCAATGGCAGCATTTAAGTGGTAAAAGGAACATTTCCGTAAAGAACCAAATCGTTCCTTTCTTTCCTGACACAGAATTTAAATAAAAACTGTGTTGCTAAAACTTCAATGTCATGGTGCCTAAAAGAGTCTGTGCTCCACCACAGGGCTTCAGGGGCAGGAGAGTAAAAATGCCTCCACTTCTGAAGTGTGAGGGGCTCAAGACTGGCAGCACCCCAAATTGTGGGCTGTAGCAGTGTGGTACCACAAGTTACATCTTACTGTCAATACAGGAGAATTATTAAAGAACCCGATCTCAACAGAACAGACGGGTGGTTATGAAACTGTGTGGTAAACCAGGAAAATATCCCTGTAGGCAAAGCTGTCAAGGCTACAAAAATCTAAAAACAAAATTGGTATAAATAATTATCTGGAACCAATGAGGCAAGAAAGACAAATACTGTCAAGAGAGAATAAGATATAAATTTAAAACGCAGGCTGCAGGGAGGTACATGAAAGCCAACCATTGTTATAAAGTACAAGATAAGAGGAACAATGCCATGGTGATTCTTTTCAGTAGAAAAACAGTAGTCTTAAAAACAGTTAATCAAGCCCAGAATATTCATATATTGCTAGTTAATCTAACTTTGCTTCTCAAGTGTTCTTGCTTTGCATTTTGAACACAACTGAAGAAGATGAATATGTAGATTAATCTCATCATGGAATTAATTTTCATCATAGCTGCTGAATATTTGTACACAAATACCATATTGCTGCAACACATCCCACACTATTAATTTGATAATGCCTCTTTGGAATGAATTAGTGAAAACTTTTAAAAGGTTTGTTCTCTGATGTCAAATGGTGCACACAAATGTTTCCAAAGGGAATGCAAGTACTACAACAGTGTTATCAGTGTTAACAGGGTTATCTGCACTTCTCATTCTAATTTTTTCTGTCTTATAAAACCTTTGCCACTGCATAAGCCTTTGGGACTGTGGTTACCTAATGGGGCCAAACCTTTCCTACCTTTGTCTTTCCTGCCCTGGCAAGCTGAAGAGACATCCTGTCCCTTCCTGATAGACACAAGGGTCACTCAGAACAAACTCCCACAATCACTTTTTTTCTCCCCTCTCCTGCCTTTCTTTTCCTCCACCTGAGATGAAACATTTTTGCCTAACTCTCCTTAATCCTTGCACAGGTCCCAGTTTGTTATTTCTGATAAGCTTCTTTGGCATTATGAGGCTTCTTCCCACCTCACTTCCAGACTGCTTTTCCTGTGATCCGAACCACAGGCAGAGTGCAGTGACCACCACCTCCCCACAAACCCAGGGGCCATGTCTTCCTTGTGCCCTCCTAACATTTGCTGTTGCTGTGCTGAAGTGATTATAATCCCTGCAATTACCTGGGTAGCAGATAGCAGTAAACTCCTGGATTTATTGCTGTAATTAAAATTGCTCCTACCAGTATCTATGGAAAGAAGATACTCATGCGGTGGGGGCCAGGGCCTTTAGCACCCGTTCACACGAAATTCAGGAGTTACAGCAAATGGAACAAAGACAAAAAAATCTCTTCTTCCCTGCTGAGTCTTCATGGGTAGGGAAGGCAAATATTTTCTCTTCCCTGTATCTCAGCAAGATGTTGCTGTAGGCATTTGTCTTCCGAGAATAACCAAACTTAGAAGACCAAGAAGATGCCGGAGGTCAAAGGTTTATCTCTGAGGAAAGCAACTCTGCCGAGGAAGAGCGAGTGTCAGACTTCTCAGCTGCCAGTGCCAGTGCCCCTTTGACCCTGTGCCAGGATTCTCCTTTTAGTCTCAGCTTTGAAGCAGAGAAACCCTTTAGATCCACCCCACAATATGCTGCATTGCATTGCAATTAAATATGCATGTATACACAGTCCAGAGTTATACTTTAAAAAAAAAAAAAGAAGTTTATTCATTACCAACTCACTCCTGCTAATGCTGTTTTGCTTGAAATTTGGTTACATGAATTTCTTCTTACACATTCTCCCATGCTTCCCCTCTTACTGCATAAGCCTTTCTTTTTCCCTTTAGTGCTCAACTTGTTCACACACCATTGTAAAATGCTTAAACATTGCATCTTGCCTCACAGTAAAAATACACTTTCATGCTGCTGTGGACCACACTGGTTTAGAGCACATAGGTATTAAACAACCCATTATTAATTATATCTTAGTTAGTGCATTTATAATTAATAAGCATTCCAGACTGCCGCTAGGACTGTGGTTGTGTTGTTTGCCTATCCTCCAGATTGTTTTCTGTTGGAACTGCTTCGATTTTGTACTACCATGAGACACAAAGGCTTTCTTATTTTAAGTACCATTGGGATAATTTCTATCTTCCAAGGTAGCACTGCTGCATTTATTGTTTAAACCTTATGTGTGCTAACACAAATAGATTTTCTAATTTTTAAACCTCTCTTTGGAGGAAGTGACAAGCATATGAAAATAAAGCTGTGGCAAATTTTTAGTGTAAAAGTGTACACTTTTATAGACAATGGCAGGAACGTGAATAATGGCATTATACCTGCTGCCACTCAGTAGTCCAAGTGTGACACCCTGGTTTGTAAGGTGTAGAATCCTCATTTTTCTATCTGGGATTTCTTGGACAGAAATATGTGCTATGTGGGTGCCATGGATTTTTTGCAAGGGTATGTAGTGACAGGACAAGGACGAATGGCTTTAAACTGAGAGAGAGTACATTTAGTTTGGATATTAGCAAAAAAACTCTTTGCTGGGAACGTGGTGAGACAGCAGAACAAATTGCCCAGAGAAGTTCTGGATGCCCCATCCCTGGAAGTGTTCAAGGCCAGGCTGGATGGGGCTTTGAGTGGAAGGTGTCCCTGCCCATTGCAGGGTGGTTGGAACTAGATGGTCTTTAAGGTTCCTTTAAACCCAAACCATTCTGTGATTCTATGATATAATGAAGAGTTGAACAGACAATACCAGACAAATGTCCAAATTTCTTTTTTCTCAAACTAAGGAGAGAAATAGAAAAAGAATGGCAATTATAGATTACTTGTAAAAGCAGCATCATCTTTTCTCTTCCCTCCCCAAAAGAAAACAGGTATTAAATATGCATGCTTTTTAGACTATTTACCTTGAGTAGATGCCTTAAAATTAAAAAAAAAAAAAGACATAGAATAAGCAAATAACAAAATGGTCCAATTTCCACCCTCAAGAAGCCTGTAAACATATGGGAGAAGAAGCAGAATAAATGCCAGAAAAGATAATAAAAAGACAGATGGAAAAGAATAAGGAGCTAGGTGAAGTTAAGCAAAAATAGAAGTTTAGGAGATAAAAGGGTGAAATCAGAAGGCAGAAATGGGAAACGTACATAGAGAAAAAGAAAAATAATTAAAAAGTAGTAAAAGTAGGAAGATTCTAGTGAGACCAAATGATCACGGGTCTGAGGCAAAAGAGTCTCAGGGAAAGAATAATGACAGAAAGTCATATTGCTTTAATCATGCTATATGGTTGAACTAGCAAAACTTCCCAAGCATTGACTCAGCAGTGTAGATCTTAATGTGTTTGTATCAGTAGAGCATATTCATAAAAGAAATGGAAAATCTGCAGGGCAGGAATACAGCTAATAGCCACAAAAGCAAAGCAGCAGTCAGGTTGGAAAAGAAAGAGATAAGGAATTGCAGAAGTAGCCAAAGAGCAACTTTTAATGGAGCCTCAAGTTGTATTGCAGAAAGGTTTCAATTCTACAATCAAGCAAGAGATTCAGCTTTCAAACAAAAGTTTCCAGTCCCTGCATGGATCCTTTCATGCCAAGACACCTCAGATACAGACTTTGACTTCATGCTTTCTGGTAAAAGGATATTTTTTCCTTTGCAGAAAATAGTATTGTCAGTTTAGGCAATTTAATTTCCTCTTCACATACACAGTCACAGTTCTGAGGGAAGACTTAAAGCTTTGGGCTTCTAACTTCAGTCCTCTTCACTGCACGTAAGCTCAGGTCCAAAGCAGATGGCAGAAATATCCACCTGCACACTGTGCAGGGGGGCACCACAGTCAGTGCTGGACTCTGGGGACTTAACCTCATACTTGCATATTTTGAACACCTTTCAAATGCAGTTACAAATCACATCAAAGAGAACAAGACTGCTGTACAAACTAACCCTCCTTTCTCTTGAGTTTCATAGCAATTACACTGCATTTGAGGCACCATGGATATCAGCTGACTGAACCAGTTCTTGCATGCCAAGGGCATCTCAGTAGATCTGATAAGCCAGATAATTCATGCACAGATGGACAGCAGTAACTGTTAGGCTCATCCCTTCCTACTACTACTGTATTTGCAGCTGGTTTGCTTTCTAAGATAGAGGATAATAAAGATTTGCACGAGTTAGATTCGCACGCATTAGATCGCATTAGATATTCGCACGATAATAAAGATTCGCAACAGTTAGAACTGCTGTAATTATTGTATCCTTTTTCATACCAAGTGGATAGAGAGCATCAGTTTTCTTTCTAGTGTAAGCAGGTGCATCGTTAGAGAAACCAGTCTTGAGCCAGGGATCCGGACCAAGATCCTCGGTAGGTCAGTCTTAAAGGCGACAGGGCTACACTTCACTATGTTATGTATTAATGAGCCCAGGCCAGCAGAGCCAGAGAGGTCTCCATATTACAGAAATTTCCACTACAAAGCATAATCAGTGGAGTTAAGCTCATTAATAACAGAGCCGAGTGCATGTCAATGCAGTAGCAAGCAAACTTAATTATTAGAGAAAAGATACTGATGGAAAGACAGATTTTTGCCTCCATCAGCTTACTAGCCAGCTGTTTTCTCAGAAATGTGGACAGAAGGAGAGCTACATCTCATTTGCTTTTTATTGAACACATGTGCTTTATGACACAGGCACAACAGATTTGCCAGCCAGGTTTTCTCCGGGCAGAAAATACAGGATGATCTTTCTGCATTTTGGATCACAGAAGTGTTACCGTTAAGTGTGATAAAGGTAACCTCTAAGAAGACCTTTATGTGTCAGCTTTCTCTGACCACTCTTGTGAGTTGTCTATAGATGTATATGCCATCAGTCCCTTTATGTTACTATACTGGCTTGCATATTCCATCAAAAGAGCTTCTCAGTTTCTAGACAAGGAACTAAATTTCAATTTCAGTTCCTGTCTTAGGTTTCCAAGTGTAGTGTCATTTAACATTAGCACAAAGCTACAGCATTTCCAAAGCTACTAACCTACAGGATCCTTTCTTTAGGAGACATTGAAGAGGCACCTATTTATTCTGTATGCTGTATAGGTGAGAAAGCTGCTGGAAGACTTGGGAGGGTTTCTCCTCCTCCGAAATAGACAAGAGGAATTAAAAATCATTCTACATGGGGAGAAAAAGAGCAGTTAGCAAAAATTTTCAACAGGACCACTTCAGGGTTTCATCTAAAAATGCTGAGCCACAAAACATTCTAGTTTGATCAGAAGAGTTAGAACTAGAATTAATAGGAACCATAATACCTCTTCAAAGGAGAATGTCACTGAGGTAGGCATTCTGTGCAAGGAAAGTACTTCCTCAAGACTCATAGTCATTTGTGCATATTACACTTGCTAGACTTATTTCCAGATCTGACATGGGCATAGGCTATGGATCATCCTTATATCACAGGATTCTCTTTTTCCTTCGCACCTCCTCAGTTTTATCTGTCATTTACACTGGCCCATTCCTAAACACATGCACAGAAACAGAGACAACTATGCACAAAATTTAATGGGTGACAAGAAAATTCTTTGCACAACCATCTATGCTTGCACAAAAACATTATTAAACCCCACCTAACAGTGCTTGTGATGACATAAACAACTGCAAGGTACCCTGCAGGCTTTTTGGTTGTGGCTCAGTTACTCTTTCCCTTCCGTATCAGCTGCAGCAGGAGAGAAATTGCCTTACAAGACACTATTGCTGACAGTTGCTTACAGCCATGAAGCCTAATCCCACTCCCACCGGCCTCTATGCCTACACCAACAACAGAGAGCAGCTCCTTCCAGCAGGCAAAATGATGCAAATAATTTCTTTCCAGGAAGCAGAGATAGTTGTGCAGCCAGGAGTTTATTGGTGCTTCCCTTGCATCTGCCTTCTCCTGGGAGGTCTTTTCGTGTTCATTGTTTTTTGCTTTTGGTCCTGCGATGGCCCCCTTGGCTGCCCCGAGCAGATGTTTTCAGCTGTCATTGAAGGCAATGACTAACTATAAAGCTCCAGCAAAACAGATCAATTCACTGTGAAATGAAGCTGCTCTGAGAAGCCACTGGGATCTGTGACCCACAGGATGGTTAAAGGGAGGTGCTATTTTCATGCCACCAGTCAGAATTGGTTCTTGAACAGCCCACCAATGACAAAGTCCTACTTCTTGCTCCATTTCACGCCAGGAGAATTCATTGCACAGTCCTAAGTCAAGTCTTCTGTGAGGAGGAGCCATCAAAATACAGGTGCAAACATGTCTCGTGTCAGAATCAATGGCTCCATCCTCAGCGGTAAGCTTGGCTCATGAGTAAGGCTGAAGAAATCCCCCCTCCTTTCATTTCCTTCCTTGAGCTTTGTCACCCTTCAGTTACCAAAGTAAATATCACTGCTATGCTGCTTGAAGCAGCTCTGAGTAATTCATCTCCCCAAGACATAATGATGATAACGCAACAGAAGTGAAAAGCTCACACCCAGGTGCCAGGCACCAAATAACCAGAAATGTAGAAAAGAGAGCAGGTCTGCCCTGTTTAATGGCATGGAGATTGCAAACTCTCATTTCTCATCTGCTGCATAAAATCTCTTGCCATCCCTTTTCTGTATCATCCTCTGAATTGTAATACAAGATACAGCATCTTCAGTGCTGCTTGCCTCCTGCCATTATGAGACTTTTTTCTTTTAAGCATATTGAAGAGCTAAATGTGATTTATGGTACACAAAATGCTTTGCTTAGCGTTATAGAGGTGAAAACTGTATGAATCCCTTTATGTTCTATCACTGAGATGTGTTTAGCATTCCACAATCAAATGTAATGCAAGTTGGCATCAGTTTTACTAAGAATAATAAGCCAAAACATAATGTGAATACATAAAAACTGTTGTTGACAGCCTGTTTACAAAATCAAGGACTTAAATGCAGATTTTGTTTTAGCACAAAACCTATTAACTTAATAAGAATGCTATCTTCATCAGGCAACCTGTTATCCCCATTTGCACTTTTTTTGAGAAGTCTAACTTTCTCAGACACCCTAAAACTTGACTCACTAACTCACTGTCCTCACTGCCACTAATCCCATGGATTTCTGAAGATTTTATGAAAGCTTTTCTATGAATAAATATGTATGTTCTTCCCACTTCTCAGTACAGATAGGTTTATATTATTAAATGCTTGCTTGCCCTTTGGGAACACATCATTTTGTAAACCTCCAAGTTCGGATTTGCATATACAAACAGGGCAATTAGATAAAAATTTCTGTAGTTCAGCACCTTTTCAGGGACAAACCCATTCCCTTTCTCCAAGTTATGAAGGTCGGAGCAACAGAACCAAGACAAATAAACTTAAAGATTCAATCTAAGCCCCAGTTCAGGAAAGCAGTTAAGCAAGTGTTTCGCCATACAAGAACACAGATGCCTTTTTAGAAACAAAATATCGTTTGAATATTTATATATAAAAATGCTTTCCCAAATTAAGGACTTTCTCTGAAGAACATATGCTTAATACTTCAGGTTGGGAGGAGATGTTTCACATGGACCTACCTGAGCTTTGTGTGAGGTCCAGTTTTCTGTGTTATCTTTATTAATTGTTATAACAGAGAAAAAAATAGGCATTTGAAATCCAAGGAGGACTTATTCAGGGAACAGTGCACAAAGAGAATAAAAGCAGCCATTTATCACAAAGGAACAAACCTAAGTTTGGTTGTGTAACTTTTATTTTGGTGTTCTCCCTCTCCTGAGTGTTCGCCTTGCAGACTCTTTCAATGCTTGTGCATGCAGTAAGTAGACACATTGTCTACATATTTCTATCTCATCAATAGAAAAATTTGTTGATGGGTTAATTCTTAATTTTTTTCCTGTGCAGAGATGCCAAGTTTGACAGGTGTGTTACAAGGGCAACAAAATAGAAGAAAAATCGTGCCTTATTTGGACCACAGAAAATTCATGCAAAAGTTAATTATATTAGGGGAAATTTACTGTAAAGGTCTCAAAAACTCTTTTAACAAATGCCAAATCTAAATATAAATATTTACAAATTTAAATATTTAAAAATCTCCTTCCTGTTTATATGTGTATATATAACAGATGTTCTCTGGATTTTGTTGCTATCTAAAGTTGTTTATAGCAATTAAAATGCAAAATATATTTCAATTTTCTGTAAATATAGAATATTTATACTAATTTGGAGTACTTATCTAGAAAAAAATTTCCAGTTCTAACCTGTGTTGCAGAAAATCTAACCACCTACTTATTTTTCCAGTCTAACAGTGGAGATAAGAACACAGGAATTATTTTATTGCAAGAGAAAGGATTGTGTGATTATGTGTTTAATATTCTTCTTCCCTTAATCTTGTTCTTGACAAATATCTTGAACTGTCAAGTGGCCTTATTTACTGGCAACACTGAAAACTGTGCCTGTAATGACAATATTTATTATCTGGAATATATCTTGACAAAATTTTGCTTGCAGTCACCATGTATGTTGTGCTTGTGCATACCTGATATCATATATAGTGGTTAACAGGTCTTTGAGCTCAAGCAAATTACATTTGGACTTTTCACTGGCTTCAGCTGGTATGGTACAAAACCTCAACATACATTATTCATATCTTTCTTCAGCCTGACATTAATATTTCTTCTCATTTTCACCAAGTCAAGCCAGAAAAATTTCCTCACATAATTTTTTGCCAGTCAAGTCACACTGCTTGGGCCCAGAGTTGGTGGATCTACAAACATTTTGCTCATAGGTCAGAGTATTTGCCCACATTAATCCCCCAAGTTGTTTTTCCAGCCAGATCTTAAAAATGAACAGTTGTGTGTTTCCTGAGACCATGGACTGATCTTTGCCTATGGAAATGCACATATCTTTAAGGCAGGGAATGTAAGAGTTAGATTTCATTACTCAGAGCTTTAACCATCACTAAAAATCTGGATGAAAATTGAATAATTTATGTGCAATAATCAAACTAGCAGCACAAAGTTTGATATATTTCTATCTAGCTGGTAAGTTGTTCCTTATTTATAAAACCTCAAAAAATACACATGTACTCCATAGGTTTCCTTTTCTTAGGTGCTCTGCGAGCTCAATAAATGAATACACTGGCTATAATCTGTAGCCATCTGAGTTCAAAAGTGAATTCAGGAAAGATAAAGAGAAGCAAATCATCCTGAACCATTAATACTTCTGAGTCAGTTAGAGGAGAATCTTAAGTTTCCAACTTATGTTCATGAGCCCCCACACTGTCAGACTTGCTGTGATTTTTTACTTCAATTCAGCATCTGTAATGGTCTTCATGACCAATGCTTGAAACACACACTAGAGGTTAGAGGTGGAAAGTACAATAGGTGTATATATTAAATAGAAAAAGTCTATGCACATCACTGACATCAGGAAATAACCCTTTTTCCTATTTTCCTTATCATTTTTTGTAAGTAACAGGGGGGTTTTCTGCCTCATAAACTTCATTAAGGATAAGTAGACAGAGGCCATCTGGAGAAAAGTGGGGCAGGAAAAACAAGGGGATTTTTTGACAAACAGAGTGTGAATGAGGAACGAGGTTTCAAATAGCAGATATTTATGAAAGGAAAAAAATCTGGTGAACAATAAATGCAAGAGGAAAGAAGGAGGCATGAAAGGAAGCAGGAAAAAAAGAAAAATCTGCAGCTCCCTGCTGGATTATGCCTCCTGTTGTAGCACTCTGCAGCAACCTTTCTCCTATTATGTTGTACAGTTAGGCAGCTCATACACCATGGACAAACCAGTGTGTGTTGATTTTCTTAAGAATAGCAGCAAAAGTCTTTTACTCCAGCCAGGATAACAGTAATGATGGCCAAGACCACATCTTGAGAGGACTTTTTTCCCATTACTAATTCATTAGGCAAAGAACTAAAAAACCACTGCTAATAAATCACTGCTGCCTATCAAAGTTGCAACAGCAACCTGAAAAGACAAAATAACAGTATGTGGTCAACGTTAAGCATAGTGTAAAACCCCTTTTGCTTTTCATTATTTTGAGTAGCTCTAGGATATTGCTAATCTTATAATATTCTCCCTAATAAGAAATGTGTGAAGAAAGGTTTATTCTCTCATCCTCTCCCTTTACAGCATCTATGGAGGAAGATTTTAATCCTCCTCTCAATATAACACCAACACTCGTTGATTTTCCGTTGTCCTTAATAAATTGCTCAGATCTTCACATGCTGACTTCATCTGAGCTGGTTAGCACTTATCTGATTTGCTAGGATTTCCTATCATAAATTCACTTCAGAAATACTAATTTAATGCTTCAGCTATTTCATTATTTTTTTTAATTTGGCTCCCAATCATTTTCCTAGCATCCCATTGCAACAACACAGAGTCTTATGCTTAGAATATTTATTTTCTGTCTATTTCAGGTACCAGGGATTTTCTGCTGTTTGGAACCTATGAATTCTTTAATGGGGGATAATGTAGGGAGTAACCATCTGATAGCTGTTACCCTGATGTTTCCACATTTTTATTAGTATCTAAAACAATAGATGCATATTTTGCTATGTGTTCAATGATATTTATTTATTTTGCAAAATCCAAAGCATCTGTATAGAAAAAGGATCTTTAATAAGCACTTCAGAAAGTTAGATACGTTCAGGAAACAAATATGGGAGCAAATCCATTGACTATAAAAAGTTACACATAATGCCAGCAACACAGCAGGAAAGAGATATCTTTTATTCCTGGACCTGTTCCCATATAGTAAATCTAAAACCATTCTAAGTCACTGGAGGAAGTCTGCAGTGCCAGTTGTCTGAAGACAAGTTTTGCACATACTTTGTAAATAACTGACCTTTTAGATGAGACCTTTCTCTTTTTGGGTGCTCAAGCAATTTTCATTTCTAACCGTATCTTTTAAATTTGGTTTCTTAGAGATAATACACTTTATTTCAACTTTTATTAAGAAAAACAGAATTGCTTTCTAGGACTAGACTTAGTGTTAATGAAGACATGGTACCAGAAGCTTTAGCATGCTCTAAAATAAGTTTTTATAAAGAGTTGTGAAGCAATCCCTTTAGTTAGGCAAGTTTCCTTTTATGGCTATGATCTGCACTTGGCTTATGCCTCGAAGAAGAAATAATATCTTTGTCAAGACAGCTGGCTGTTTCTAAATTCTACAGTTTAGTTCTATTATTCTAATAGAACTGAGAAACATTTTTTGACTCATACCTCAGTAACATCTCGCTAGCAAGGAATTCACAAACTCATTGTGCTGTAGAGGTAAATATTTCCAATTTTTAAACTCATTTTGATTTGACCTGTAGTTACTATAGAGATTAGATATGTCCAGTCCATCAGCTCTTAAAAATATTAAACTACCACAGCATTAGGGGTGTGACCCTTCCATGAAGCTCTAGAGGAAATCAGGTTGGCTCTGCAATGGTCAACATATTTTTAAATGGTCTAGAATTTGAAGTAAAAGGTTAAATGTGGAAGTTAAGGGTTATTCAGAAGAACACAGTTGACAGTAAAGAATTACAAAAAACCCTCGAAAGGGCAAACAACTGGGAAAAATTGTTCTATGATATTCACTGTGGACAGTTGTAAAGTGATGTAGATAGAGGAGCAAAACTGAGCTTAAATTTACATGCTAAACAATGTGAGCTAATAATTATTGCTCAAGAAATGCTGCTTATTATTGTAAGATTATATAAATAAAATATATAATAAATTATATAAATAAAATTATATAAATATAAATAAATTATAAAAAAACTATAAATAAAAATTCCTAGCTTTATTTGTCAATAACAGTCCAAGAAGTGATCTCAACAATTATTAGGAATAAAATGGAAAATCAGAAGAAATAAGCAGGCTGCTGTGTAAATCCATGGTGTCTTGGCTAGTGTTTATACTTCTCACCTTTTCAACTCAAAAAGGCCATAGTGAAACTTCCAAAGGTGGAAAAAGGGATGAGCAAAGATATGAAAGCATTTCCTTATAGCAAGGGAACAAATAGACTGTGATGTCCAGACTAAAAATCGATCTTTAGAATCATGATTTAGAAAAATGATGGCCATGTATTACCCCTTCCCAACCAAAAGATTTGGGAACGGTGTTGGGAGAGAGGTGACATAAAAATAAATTAGCAAAGGACAGGTTCAAAGCAAACATCTGGAATAATTTTCCCACAGTGTATAGTTTATCTGTGAAACTCCTTGAGACAAATGTTGAATTCACACAGGTTCAGCAAGGAGCTGGATAAGTTTGTGGAGGGACAATCCATCAGCTGCAATGTATAAAGGTGCTGTCTCTCCTGCAGGAATCTCTGGGTCACAGAGAACTCAATTCTATGTTTGCTCTGCTCTTTGAAAGAGGAGGCTGCTACGCCCCATTGCCAGGGACAGATGCTGGGCTGAGCAAACCCCTGGCCACTCTCAGTGCTATTCTTTGCTAGATAGCTCACTGTTTGGTGAATCTCTAGTGTTTCCATGATTCTTTCCTTTCTTTCAGTGATTACCTTGCTTATCTACTGGAAATGGTTTCTTTTACTGGGCATAGCTTATGTTGCCTGGTAGTGCTCTAATTCATATGTTGCTGTCTTACTGCATTTTATACAGCTCACAAAGGGCAAACAGATCTCAGAGAATCATATATATATATTTACTATATGTCTTAAAACAAACATCACCAAATAGCCTAATGGGATGTCAATGACAATGAAAAAACCATCCTCTGAGATCAGCCTAGAGATAAATACTAAAGATAATACACTTCTACATTCCTTATTACTTGACTAATATTCTATTTAGTCATTTAGAGAGAATTTCACTAGAAAAGTAAACTCTGCCCACTCTTCAGATTCAATCCATTTTTTTGGAATCCTGCACACGAGTTTTGTCAAGGATGTAGCCACTCTATTTGTGCCCTTTTGATGTGCAGATTACATTGGTAACTATAATGGAAGGCAATGAAAGGTGTACTTCATTACTTTGAAATTATCTGAAACACCTGGGTAATTTTCATTACACTCACATAAAGCTCTGTGTAAACAAACAATTTTATTTTATTTTTATAATTTGCTTTTTCATTTAAGGCCTTATTGATCTCTTGGCTGTGCAAAAAAAGAAAAAAGATTGTTGAAGGAAGGAAAGTCAGTTTATATGAGAAAATCCTTAGCAAAACAATATGTCATTACAAAAAAATTCCTTGTAGGAAAATAAACTCAAGTTTGGCTGCCTAAAAGTGTTATCAACATGATTTTGTACTCCCTGTGCATTACTTGTCTTCTTTTGATAGGACAAGTAGCATAGCAGAAAGAAAATCCCATTTGAGTCTTGTTGATGTAGCACTTCTGAAGCCAGTGAGATCTCTCTTGCACCAAAGTGTTCAGAAGTATTTGCTGACATGAATAAGTGGATCTCATTTGCTGCATTTCTGTTTTCCTTCTTCCAGCAAACTGTAAATGCAGACATGTATTTTGTGCCAGCTAGTGTGATTGCATTATTAGCACAAGTTTGCTCAAAATTTGCAGGAAAGTTTCAGGGGTTCAGAAGCAGGATATGGTTTTGGTTAATTTTTTTATTCCTTAAAAAGCACAATTAAAAATAATTAGCACATTGTTTTGTTTGATCATATTCTCATTTTTATACTCCTATATGCCAAGGGTGTTTTAGTGGAACAGAAAAGAAAAAAAGAACTTAAAATGTTGTGTTTTAGCAGAAGCTGATTTTGCATTTTCTAGGGCTTAATACAACAGTTCTTGTGCAATCAATGACTGCACCAAAATTTCCCCATTGTGAGAAATGTTGAGGGCTATAAAATACCGTGTGACTATTTTTAACCAGAGATCAGTGTTAAGCTGATTAAAATAAATGTTCCTTTAATTGAAACGGAATTCCAGTTATTACATAGTAAACTGCTCTTGACATGGAGAGTGAGATAGGCCCAAATTCAATTTCAGAAAAATTGCCAGAAGGAGTGTCTTTCACATCATCGTTTATTCTTTGTTTTGTTTTATTTTGTTGTGTTTTGATCCAGACTTATTGCAGGGGTTTGGTGGGGGTTTTGGGTTGGTTTTGTGGGATTTTGGTTTTGGTTTTTTATATAGATGAAAGGAAGTAGAAGTTATGCTAGTTCTGGGGGAAGAGCTTCTGTTCTACAGATGGTCACTGTCAGGGCAACCTCGAGGTTTCTCAACAGTGCTGCAAAACTCAGCCCCATCACAGGAGACTTCACTGACCCAGGGGGCTGAGCGTGGGTGGGGATGGAAGTCTTGGTGGGAGGCCTAGCACCAATGGAGACAGCTCTTCCCCTCTGGCTCCACACACTTTCTTTGCTATCACTGAATCTACTTGGAGGGGTGGCAGCCCCCCTTGCTTTGAGTGGTTGCTGTGCCTCATTTCCATTGGCCTCTTAATATCACATTTCACACTTCAAACAAATCCTGGTGAGGGACACAACCTATAGATGAGTAAAATGGGATGTATGATTAATCTCACATCTCCTCACTTTTGTGGGAGAGATACTGCTTCTTTCTCACTTACCTGTTTATCTCAAGGACTAAGCAGAAGGAAAAGCCACATTTGATCATCTCTATTGGCTTCCTTTAATTCAGCCTTCGTTTGCACTCAGCAGGCTGCCAATTTTTCTGGCTCAAGATAAAACACACCCACCATTAATTCAGGCCAAACCCACCAAGGTTTTGGAAGACGGGGATTGAGCTCTTGAATACCTCACAGGACTAATAATGAGAATTTTGACCTGTTGTGGCATCCAATTATAAAAAACAATATATGTGGTTTAAAGCATTATTACCAGAGATAAGGAAATCAAAGCCTAAGTATGAGCTCATTCTTCCATATAGTGTATTAACCTATTAAAATATTTAGAGTACTCCTTCACAAAAGTGAATTAATAATTAAATGGAAGACATCTGATGCTTTATCACTATTTATATTCATCCTTTTGTAAGAAGAGTGGAATTAGCTTATTTTAAGAAAAAAATAGAGGTAGCCTAACACTGTTTAGGAGCTTTAAAATTAAAAACAAAGCCTCTGTGGAATGCAGTCCTGCTTCCAGAATAATAATTTCTTCCACAGCACATTTTCAGGACATGTGTTTATTTTAAATGTAGATAATGATACATCCTTCATAGCGTACAGACTTTCTGCTTAACTGTCAATTATTACAACCTGAATATTAGTTACTTTCATACAAATAGCTAAATATATTGACAAAGAAAGATGAAGCCCTAAAAAGAAATTACTGAACATCTGCTATTGCGAATGAGTTTTTCATCTGTGACTATGCTCAGATTGTGTCAATACAAACTTTCAGGCATAGCATATTCCCTTGAGACAGTTCCTTTTTATCTGCATAGTAATTGCATTCATAATGAAATATATGGATTCTTTTAATTTTGATTGTCTCATTCTGCATATTGTTCATAAAACAAATGGTTAAGAATGACCATATCTGATGTTTATACCAACAATCATTTTGATTGATACCATATGTTGGGGTTTTATACATTTTTTTTCCTTTCATATGTGTTCTTAGCATTCTGATATAAACTAAACAAAAGAGAAAGCTTATCTGAGTCTTGAAAGTATAAATTACTATGAGTTCCAACCTACTACAACATGAGCAACAAGAAGATAGCACATTCCGATGGTGCAGGAGACGATCATCATGGGGAAACCTAACCTGGAACAACAATAAAATAATGTAAAGATTAATAAGGATACTATAGTTAGTTCTCCAACCAATTTACAAAAAGGAAATTTGAATTATCCTACACATTCCAAGTGAAAAATATGTTTATAGCAATACCAAAAGCATAGATGTACTGAGCATATAACAGTCCAATATTCAAGCTCACATTTCTACTTCCAACCTTAGATATATGAGGTCAAAATTTACATTGTTTCATTGGTTTCAGGACATCTCTTCGAATTTACATTGTCTCAGAATCTTGCATGCCTTGTTTTGGTGTTTTTCAGGCTCTTTTTCTGCACACACAACATGCAATTATACAGGTAAAATAATTCTAATAAATTATGCAGCATTAGAAATGATTTTCAAGTGTGCATCCCTTCAGATTAGGTGTGTAATCCTGATATGGCACTTTGTAACACAATATATGGATCAAACTCATTAAATTGTTTCCCTGTTGATCTGAGTCACATACAGGTAGCATTCCTCTTCCATACCTCTCACCAGGTCTAACAGACAAGTATGAACAGACTGTTGGAAATAAACCCCGGGTACTTGTAAAAGTGCTAAAACTTTGCTGTTCTACCAAAACAGCTATTTCTTTTTTGCAACAGAAAAATATTTTCAGACAACATCCAGATTTAATAGCTTTCTTTAGACTGACAAACACAGGGAGAACAGACAAGTGAAAAGGATGTTGTGGAGTTGGCCAAGTCCTGATGGCTAAAACTGCAGGTCTTTCAGATGTGTGAAAAGAAAGAAGTCTTCTGAAACTCAAAAGCATTATTGTATGATACCAGGGGTCTGTGAAAAACCACTGCTGTGATCACACTCATTTGTTTTGTGTTACTAAAAGCACAAGGAGAACTGAGGTGAGAAACGATCATGCCACAAATTATACCCTTATACACTTTCTTCAGCCAAATTCAGACAAGAGTTTCCATAAAAGCAAGAAAAGGATGGCAATGCTCTCTGAAGTTCAGCATTTCATTCATTCTTTTTCTTGAACGAAGACCAACTTATTACATGTAGGTGTATTAACTGTGCTGTATTGCCTTACTTTGCCCCTAGGAAGGTACTCAAGCCTTTTCCCCTCTGCCATTACTGACAGAGTACTAAGAGATGACCATTTTGTAGGGGACAGGAAGACACTATTCTCTGAGCTCGGATGAATGAATAGCTCCTTCCTTTATGAAGCTACATCTAGAAGAGACCTCTCAGGGCACTAAGTCTGGCCCCCACTTCCTCAGGCTGTGAAACCACTTGCATAAAATGAAAACTAAACTTCTCAATTGCCCATTACCATCTGCTTTCTACCTGCAGCTGCAACATTACCCTAAACTCATGAGATCCTCATGAGATGTTTCTTCCATTGCTGTTTTTCTGGAAAGCTGACTGGTAGAGGCATAGATGTGACCAGCAGATCAGAAGTGCTATCGCCTTTAACAGTCATTGGTTTGAATTACTGAAAGGGAATTCTACCCGCAGTGAAGGTCACTGCAAACACAAAAACAATCAGCCCTAGCCTATAAAGTTTGCAGAATAACTAGGAAATTAATGAACACAAGCACTCTAAAAAATATGTCAGAATTATTTAGGAAAGAGCAAATTTGTCCATAATTCCAGCTTCGTGGTCACTCTTGACCCTGTATCAAAGTGTGCTCATCTCACACACCTATAGAAATAGATGCAATCCAAAAGATAAAAAGGAAACCCTTGCAAGACAAGAAATGTACAAAGGGAAGACTGTCAGACTGACGGATGATCTCATTTCTGTGTCCTTGATATCCCTCTGAAGAAGCTGGCCTGCCTCCTTGTGTACAAGAATTGTCCCTGTGTTCATCACCCAAGATCTGCCCCAGAAGGACAGTTCCCACCATACCTGGCTCCAGAGGCTTTCTCCTCCATCTCTCTGGGGTTTTGGACTTCCAGTGCTGGCCTTTTCTGCCATTTTGGCATCAGGAATCATTATTGCTGTTCTGACTCTGAAAGTATTAATGTAAAGCTGCCATGTGGACTTGGAAAAAAAGAAAATTAGAGTAGAGAGAAAGGCCAGATGTGTCCGAGAGGTGAATGGTGAAAGGTGTGAAAAATTGCTAGAAAGGGTTGGAGAAGTGTCATAGATTACAAATATTTCCTGAAAAGTCTGAAATGTATTTGGAGGATTTTTTGGGAGGTGGAAGGAGGGGTTTGTTCTTTATGAACATGCATAAATATACTGCAGAGAAGTGTTACTTGTTTTCCAGTTCAACTGGTCAGATCCTTGCTTTTGAATGACTCATTTCTTGAAAGAGCTGAATCACTCTTCAGTCAGTAAACTATGGTCAAGCTGATAATATTGTAAGATAGCACAGCTAAAGCATCTCCTGGAGTTATTTTAGAAAAAAAAAAGCAAAAAATAATTAATTTCCTGGCTATCCAATGGTTTTGCAGACACTTTCCAGCCTTCTGTCAGCCAAACTGATATGTGGCATTCCCTAATCTCACTTAGATAAAAGTGTCCTGATAGGGTAAAAAAAAAAAAAAGCAAAGCCAGCAATGGCTATAGGAATAAGATAGGGTGGCTAAAACCCCCTACCACATCCTTTAGTATATCTAATGAATGCTCCCTGCAGCTCCATCTACATGACAGGCTGGTGAGTCGCAGATTGCTGCAGCGCTCATAAGAGCAGCGGCTGCTGTTTGACAGAAAACATAGATCCCTTGACCTCACAGTTGGCAAGCAATGATCTGGCACTGCGAAGAGCAGGGACAAAGCAGATCTTAATCTGTATTAATGCAACCTAACAAACCTCCCTGGAGAACGCACAGTAGCTCAGCCATGAATGGCAATATGATGCCTTTGTGAAGACTGGCAAGGGGAAGAAAGGATCCAGAATGATTCAAGGGCTACTTGACCACTGAAAAGAGAACAAAAAGGCTTGCTCAAACATGGAGGAGTCACGTGCAGGAAAATGGATTAATTATACAGGGCCACACACAGTAATTGGGATCATACCACCACCACCACAGTGCCAGTCAAATGTGCAGCTGGAGCCAGAAGCAGCCGGCCTGGGGAGGAACCTCATTGCACGTAGTGTGGATGCTTGCAGAGGGCACAATTGCAAAGCTGTTATTCTCATTGCATGGGCAATTACCCCGCAACTTGAGGTCTGAATTTCAGGCTCACTGGCCTGAGCACTAATGTAATTGGATCAAATTCAATGTGGAATTTGTGTACCAGAGTGAGAAGAGATAAACATCATCAGTAAGTGTTAGTTACTGCAGAGTTAATCGATTTCTTGAGTATCATTGGATTGTGCTATTTACCCATTAATCTTCCACAAGGAACATAAAGTTGCTGTCCCAGGCCACATATGACACAATGTACAGCTACAAATGTTGTCTTTAGTAAAGTCCAAGAATGCATATTAAACATTGTAAAAATTTCTTCCACCAACTCTTGTTTCCAGCATACCCCTTGAAGTCAAAAAGGACCATGTCATTCAGTTGTTCCTGTCACAGGAAAAGGATCAGTGGAGTTTAGAAGTTATCAAAACCTTTCATGTTCTAAAACTTCAGATTCATAAGAAGCACTAATGACCATATTTGGCATAAAAATACATCTTCGCATCTTGCACTGCACTTTCCTTGTCTCTCCCTCTCTGCAGACAGGGATAGACACAGAGCCTGCATGGTTCAAAAGGTGCACCTCAGCTCTCTACAGCCAGCTGAGGGAGGTTTTACCACTGCAGAGAGGAAGCAAGGTCAGATAGAAGGAAGGGAAGGATGACAGGATTTAGCATTCACCCCATTTTTCCCCTCCTCCTCTTCATATTAGAAGCTTACACATAAAACTGCTATCTAAATGAAATCGCCCAGCCTAAATATACACGAAAAGCAGATGTTAGCTCAGTGTGAGATTGGGAAAATATTTCAAGTGAGAGCCCCAGGGATTTGTCTTGGACCAAGTTTTACTTATTAATAACTTCAGCGATCCAGTAACAAAAAGCTTGCAAATTTTCCCAGCGTGGGAGAGATGTCAAACTCTGTGGAGAACAAAATTCAGCATGTTCTTAGAAAATCAGAATGAGAATTTTAAATGAACAAAATGAAACTCTGTGAAGGTAAGTGTGAAATATGTATTAGAAGTCAACCATGGGCATAAAACCACCAAGGGAAGTGAACTTTTTCACTGGAAATGACCTAGATATTTCTAATTCTGTCTCACTGCAAGATTTCTGGCCCTGTATTTACTTGGAGAAAATCAAACCACTGTATGACTATTCTGGGAATAAATTAAATTTTTAATAAGTTTCTACAGAAGTGAATATTACAGTTTTCTTAAGTCATAAGTTTATCCAATATTATTTGCTAAATAATAATAGTGAAGCCTTTGGGGTCAGAATTGAGTTTTCTCGAAAAACTGATCTTCTGCATTACCTTGCAGTTCTATTTTGTGGTGCTTCAAGAGCCAGCAGGGTCCAGTATGTATAAGACTCAGGATTCACCTAGATGCACATCCTGCACTTTGATCGAACAAGCCCATTCAATGCTACAGGTTTGGGAAAGAGTGGCTGGAAATCTATCCCACAGAGAAGGACCTTGGGGCACTGGTCAACAGCCACTGAACATGAGCCAAAGCATGCCCAGGTGACCAAGAAGGCCAATGGCACTTTGGCCTGTATTAGAAACAGTGTGGCCAGCAGGACCAGGACAGCGATTGTGCCCCTGTATTGGTGAGACCACACCTTGGATCCTGTGTTCAGTTCTGGGCCTCTCGCTACCAGAAAGACATTAGGCTGCTGGATTGTATCCAGAGAAGGGCAGCAGAGCTGGTGAAGGGACTGGAGCACAAGTCCTGTGAGGAGCAGCTGAGGAAACTGGGTTTGTCTAGCCTGGAGAAGAGGAGGCTCAGGGGTGACATTATCACTCAACTACTACCTGGAAGAGGTTGTAGCAAGGTGTCAATTGGTCTCTTCTGGGCAGCCAGTGATAGGGCAAGAGGAAATAACCTCAAGTTTTGCCAGGGAAGGTTTAGGTTGGATGTTCAGAAAAATTGCTTATTGCAGTGGCTAAGTCCACTTTACACCCCCCAAGTCACCCTAAAAGGGATCTCTCCCTACATCATTGTGCTAGAAAGTTCTCCCTTTGTCCAGATCCTGCTAGTCACCGGCCTGCTACCCCCTCCCATCCCTTTTCCCATTAGCCCCTGTTATGTCACTCTGCCCCCTAGCCCTCAGACTATTGGTTTTGGATGCTCTGCCTGCCTTTGGGCGCTTTTGGGATAAAACCAGTATGCGCTTTCAGTTTGGGGGTCTTCTTGCCTCTTCTTCCCTTTGGGTGTGTTGCCATTAAAGGCCTCGGAATTGCCTGCAGAGAACCCCTCTCACCTCTTGGTCTCCATTTCGTGCTCAGACTGTGTGTGAGTGGCTGTTTGCCACTACCTGTAAAGGTGAGATCGTCTGCACACGTAGGTGCTACCGGAGTGCTGCCTAAGCATCCCACAGGGGACTCTGTGGAATAAACGTGGCATCGATCCACCGAAGCTCTCATTCAGTAATTGCTTCACTGAAAGGGTGGTTAGGCATTGGAGCAGGCTGCTCAGGGAAGTGTGGAGTCACCATCCCTGGAAGTGGACTCTGCAGTGTTAGGGTAATGGTTTGACTTGATAATATTCAGGGTCTTTCACAATCTAAAGGATTCTAAGTTTCTACAATTATTAGGAGAACATCTCTATAAACAGTCTAGTTGACTTCGTACCCTACTAAAGAAGTATGATATGCCATGATAAAATGCGGCATAAGGATTCAAGATGATCTGTTAGTGGTTTTTTATTTTATCGGCACTTCATTTCACCCTTGGATGTATCATCACATATTAGCAATATATTTGCTCTTCACATCTTTTAGGTGGATCCCAAAACTAATTTTATCCTCAATTTGTGGTTTCTGGTTTTGTTATGAAACCTTCACACCATTGTAAAGTCTAGGAAATGCAAATATATGTAATTGGTTCAGCTTCTTGGGAAAGCCATACTTATTCCTCTCCCACACATCTGTGTAATGAGGTGTGGTTGTGAGTCTGAGCTTAAGAAGATTAAAATCATCATGGCCAACTAGAAGACAAAATCAATGAAGTATATCTTGTCTGACAGCACTTGTTCTCATTAATTGTTTGAGTGGTTCTGATACAAATATTCTACTAATGAGATAGATTTATACAAAACTAGTGAGGTTTACTGTGCAAAAATGAATGTGTTCAGACTGTTGAAATAGGTTTTGCAATATTTGCAGTTACACTTTCTATATTTTATGAAACATTTAACATATTGTAAACTCACTTCTGACAATTATATGCTTTTTTGCCTTGCAAAAAGCATATTTGAGGCTTAAGGACATTTTTGTTAAAATACCTTGTTATAGCTCAAATCTGCCTGTTATAGAAATGTTGCATAAAATAAAACACTTTGTATGTTTTTGAAAAAAACTGTATCTACCCATTTTCTAGACTACATTGTATTTGCATATGGTCTAAACAAATCAAAGATAATGGATATGACAGAAATTAACTGTGATTTATTTTAGCTCCAAAATGTTTCAAATTAAATAACCTTTACTGACTCTTTATTATCATGCTTTTTCTTAGTGAGGATTCAGGAAAGGAAGTTGCTTGAATGTTATTTCCATTAATGTCCTTAATCCCAACCCTCACAAATGGTATCTTGGGGCACTTTTCTTTGGTTTTATTTTCTTCCAAATGTACTCTTATTTTAGTTAAAGCACAAGATAAAAGGAAATGACATTTTATGGTAGAGATTAATCAGCCCATTCTTTAATAATTTCATCAGAGCACACTCGACTATTTTAAAAGCCCTAGACTTTGCTAAAAAGCCAGAGGTTGCACCAAAAAAAAAAGTATGTTCCACCCTGTTCCCCTCTTTTTCTCTTCACTTTGAGATTCCAATTCTTGTGCAATGATAGTGCAATGCAGTGTAATGGTAGAGAACTCATGTACAGAAGTTCACCAGGACAAAGGAGCAATGTAATTGCATTTTGAATTAAGAAGTGGAAGGATGTTTCCTGTGCACTAATGATTATTTTTCATTATGAACACAGCAGATGCCTCCTGATAAAAGGCTGTTAATGATGTAAGGCCAGTGAACTTTCCACCACAAACCCTATGCTACAGGCTGTACAATCTAAGACAACAGCAGAGGGTGGAGATTTTCATTCCAGCAGGGTGCACTTGGAGGTTTCCCTCCCACTTTGAAATGTTAACCAAAGGCAAATGAGGGGGAAGATGCCCCTCACAAGCCCTCACTGCCATCGCCGTGCACTACAGTGTACATGCCTTTCTACTCCAGAGAAATCACAGATCTGAGCTCTTACATGCTCATTACAAGGAAAACTTTTATAAACAGGTCTAGTTTTAAGTGCACTAGCAAACTAAGGTTAAATAAAATGAATCTTATTCTAAGTGCATCCATTCTGCAGCATGTTAAAACTCCCATATAAAAAGCACTAGAAAAATAAGTAATATATGAATATACCCCTCTGGATTGTCACTGATATATACCAACATTTCTAATGAAATGAAAGAAAATCATAGAATCACAGAATGGCCTGGGTTGGAAGGGACCTGAAAAATCATCTGGTTCCAACCTCCCTGCAGTGGGCAGGGATAAACTCACTAGACCAGGTTCCTCAGAGCTCCATCCAACCCAGCTTTAAACACTTCCAGGGATGGGGTATGCACAGTTTCTCCAGGCAACCTGTTCCAGTGTCTCACCATCTTCACAGTAAAGACTTTCCTAATATCTCATCTAAGCCTACTCTCTGTTTGGAGTCATTATGGTCTTGTAAATGGTCTCTCTCCATCTTTTTCATAGGCCCCCTTCAGGTACTGGAAGGCCACAACAAAGCCACCCTGAGGAGACCTAACAGATGGAGAAGATGGGAAAAGTATAGTGTGGGGATGCAGATAAGTACCACTAGCAGGATGTTTAAACATGGGCTTAGCTACATGACCAGTTCACAGATGTTTTAAGTCAATCAGAAGCATCACTGTCTAATTGTTACAGATGGCAGACAGCCTTAAGGAACTTCCAGCTAAAAGGTCAGAGCTTGAGAAAGTCAAGTTCTCAATTACTAAAAATGCGCTACATTTTCAGGAATTGCTTTGAGAAAGACACATTAGTCCTGGCGTTGTCATCTAACCCATACCATCATGAGGGTTACTGAGGCCTGTGTTGGGAATAGGAATTAGAGTGATTGAAATGAAGGAAAAACAGAAATAAAATCACCAGATTTTTTTTAAATTATGAAGATAATTAATTATGTTCATATTTTCAATGAATGGACAAAAACTAAGATGGTTGCTACACTAATTTCTGCTTCCCCCACTCCCATCTCCAACTCTGCAGTGGAAGAGATTGATTGCTACTCCAGGAATGTAAGCATGCAAAGAGGTCTACACTTAGCTGGTAACAGAGCACAGGAGGGTAATAGACATTCGCTAACAAGTGAGTTATGTAAGAGATGGCCTGGGTCACCCATTTATACCCAGGTTACATGGACCCCAGTCTTCCTCCTTTTTCCATTTTAGTCCTTTGAACAGCTTGGACAGTCAAGCAGTTGGTTTAAGTGTCAAGTGATTCTAAACCATTTCTAAATCCCACCAGACAAACACATTATTAGATTTCTAAATATCAGGATTATTTTTTCAGATATGTTTAAGACATTGTCCATGTTAGTTTATTTCTCCAAATATGCCCTTTCCAGCTAAGGTCAACAGAGTTTTGAATTTTCTGTTTCAGAAAGAGAATGCACTTTAATGCATTTCTACTGTAGCATTATGAAACAAAATCTGAAACAGAAGCTAGGTATTAATATCCTTAGAGTGCCAGAGATGGAATACGAGTATTTCTTGAGTTGGATAATTAGATGGTTTGGTTTTTTTTCCCCTTTGCCTTTAGGAAGTCTATCCTTTAGATAATTTCCACAGTACTAGAAAAACAATTCATCTATATGATGACATTTGGTTTTGAACCTCTAACAGTTTTTTTCAGCCTTTATTATCAGCAAGCAGTAAAAACAATTAAAATGGCTTAATAACAAACACAGAAAAAGCAAAACAAAAAAAACTCACAAATACTTTTAAAATTGTTCGGTAATATTTAGTAGTATATGTCAAATTGTACCACAAAGGAGAAAAAACACAAACACAGAAATCCTCCAGCCCAGCACTCTTTTATAAACTTTCCTAGGACAAATCCTTTCCTTTTTCTTTACTAGACTTTTTAAAGACATGCAGAATAAAACTGGTACCTCACAACAGAAACAAACAAACAAACAAAACCACAAACAAACAAAAGCCCCCAACAACCCAAACCAACACCACCCCAAAAAACTCCCCAACCCAACAAAACTTTATTTATTTTTCAGGAGCAAGTTTGGTACCTTCTCCCACAAAATAAGTCCTTAGTTAAAACCACTCAGTCCTTAAAACCACTCTCATTACCTAACCATTATTGTTTTAGCCTATTGAGCTGCTATTTTTATGTTTTAAATTTTAGAGTAGCCCTATTTAAGTTACCTTCGTTGAAGCTGAAAAACTACAAGTAGTTATCAGGAAGTTATAATTCAAGTGTTTTACTAATGTTGTTTATATTAATGCAGTACCCCTGAGTGTAAATATAACCAGGAACATAATTATTTTTTTTAAGTTATAAAAATTTACTGCTAAGATCAAGCAGCAAAAAAGCAAGGAATAAAGTAAATACTACCACATCTTTTGTGTGAAAAATAGTGTCTAATTTCCACAAGAAAATAAAAACCTATATCCTATTCCATATACTTCCTTCAAGCAGCTCTAAATTAAAATGCATTATAATGAAAATAACATAAATAGTAAAGCCTCCTTTCTTCTGATTGTGCTGGGAGACACCAGGATAATCTGTTTGACACATTGTCTATTTACAGGGAAAATCACTTTGCTAGTTCTATTAAAAATATCTAATTATTTGAGAAAATTAAATGCCCTGTAAAACCGTATTCTGATGTGACTCCAAATGTCTGTATGATGCCTTGGCAGGCAAACATGAAGCATTGGATAAAGCAAGCTCTAGATGAGGAAAAATTAATATTTTCTCATAAGAAGGCTTATTAGTCGGGGCACATATGGCAAATGTATATAAATTTCACACTGACAATGTTCTCTCTGTTTCCCAGATTTCATATCTCTTTCTGCCATCTAAGTTATCTTTTTGTTTGGATCTCTTGCAAGTTGTTTTGCAAAACAGTGTTTGGAGATACAGAATTTCTCCAAGCGAATACTTTCAATCCAGCACTGAATAATTCTGGTAATTGCAAAAATACCCTATTTAATTAGAAAATCACTTTCTAATTTCAACAGTATTTGAATAAGACTCTTGTTCAGCAACTATAGTGACTGTCTAATCAAATTGAGCATGTTGTAATTAACTAGAAACTTGGCATTTGATGAATCTGAATGAAGCTGAAAAAAGTAGTAATTTTTTGGAAAACAAAACAAATTTATATCAGCACATGAGACATTACACGTGAGAATTCAGATAGGTGTTGCTTAATACAAACAACTGTGTACGAACTTTATATCATCTCCCAGGTGGAATAGAAAAAGAAAATGAGTTAAGGCAGTTTGGCTATTTTTGTCTCCAAGTCAAATTACAAAAAGCATGTAAATGAGCAAGCACTTCACTAATTCTTCTCTTCTTAGAATCACCTCTGCCTGCCTGGACTTGTTCCCTTCTCAGGCTCTTTTTCCCTCCTGCTCCCACCAGCTCATTTGTCCACAACTTCGAACACACTGTTTGTCAGAACAGGACTATCTTCTCCATCTTCTTTACGAGCTCAAACCCTGTTCCTGGGCACACAACCTGTACTCTGAAATGAATCACCTTCTAAGAGCTGTTTCTCTCCATTGACTACAATGAAAGCCAAGTATGGAAATAAAGATATCAACACTGTAGAATGGAAAAGTGTGGTGAGATGAATCTTGCCTTTGCTGACAAGCAGCTCCATCAACACTAGAAAATAATGAAGCCTTATTTCCTATCTATTTGTGTCTTAAGTTTGATTGACGTTCTGTCTAGGTAGAAACCTTTCTTCTGTGACTTATAATGATGCTCACCTACATGAATTTTTTTGGTGTGTAAAGAAGTGTGGCCTCAGACTGCTCTTTCCCTCAGTGCAAATATTAAAATATCTTTCCTCCTCCCAGCCACCAACTTTGATGACATTTCAGGGATTTTAATTATACTTGAGACATCAAGCCCCCTTTCTCCACCATTCTCTCCCCTGCCAAAAGTGTTTGAAGTTGATGAGCACATTCAGAAGTTATTAGGTGGAAAACATAGCAATACATTCACAGCAATATGATTGTACAGGAAAGCAGATGAAAAGTTAGGCTTTGATGAAAAGAAAGGAACAAAAAGCTTTTCAAAGGCATTCTTATTTTTTTCAGAAACATGCTTGTTACAAGAACTAAATGATATGACTCAAGAAGGATTAGAGCAAGGGATCTAGCTTTGCATGTGCTTCCATTATATAGTTCTAGTCTCCAATATAATCAGAGTGGTTATAGGCGTGGGAAGGTAACAGGGAAGAGAAAGAAATGTGAAGTTAAAATTTGGCATGAATTAGCATACATTTTGAAATTTCATGTACTCCCTAAGGAATTGTTAAATTATACAGAAAAACTAAAATTCCTTTATTAAAAAAAAAAAAATTATTATCACAATTTAATTTTAAATTTCAACATGATTTAATTCATGCATTGCTGTTGATACTTCCACAGTATATACTTCAGACTTCAATAGGCAGCAGAAAAGTAAAGTTCCATTTACTGAAATATTTTTAAAAGCTGTATGACTTCATGAATAATCTCTAACAAAGTTCAAAAGCTTCAAGATTTTAATCAGTTTACTACTCAGATGTATACCTATTGAACATGAAAACATTACTTGAGTAGGGAATAATGTATAATTATGGATCAAAGTGATAATATTTCTGCATGCAGTTTCTATTCTGAACAGTTACATATTCTAAATACTGTTCAGAAATCTCACAAAGCCAAAAATTAATATTCCATCAGTTTACCTCACACCTGAAAACTCCAATTATTCTTAGGATGAAAAATAATATCTGCCAAAATATAAAGAACAAGTGAACGGTTTGTATGTATTGCCTGAAATTATTAAGGATGGAAAATGTATTTGAAGACTTTTTCTAAAGGCAACTATATTATTAGTTTGCACCAAATGTACTGTGCTCTGGTAGTTACAATGGAAATAAACAACTTGCACGTGTGTCCCTGAAGTAATTTATTTAATGATGAGCTTCAGCACATATTTAGTGTTTCAAATTCTTCTATGCATTGACATACTAATTGCTAGCACTTCAGAATACACACTGACAAAATATACTTTGTGTCAGAGGAATGTACTCAGATTTGCCGTACAATATTGAAAACTTGGGATAATCTTAGTAACCATTTAACTGAGGAGATATTTATTCTGCAGTCTGAATGGAGCACTGAGACAACACTGAAGGCCATGTAAACATGAGAAGTGATTGAAGATTTAACCAATGGCTTTTTGAATGTCAGTATACCAGATATAAAGCTTCTTTTCCTTGGAATGCATGTACATGCATTTGTGGCAGAGAAAGGAAATTAGTTCATGATGTAAGTCAAAAAGCCCTGCGGGACCAATGAGAAAGTTATACATTACCTTCTGCCTATTTCTCCTTGTAAAGAGCATAAATCTTGTGCAATATTCACAGCATCTGGTGGGATCAGCTCTACAATCTAATGCAGGTCACGTAGTTTTTCTCCATGTTAGTGTATATATAGCAAAAAATATAATTTTCCTCAATAAGCTGTAATGTAAACTACTACAACCAAGAGGAGATTCCATTTCAAGCCTCAGCTTGGCCCTCTTTTTTTTCTTCTGCCAGCAACACAAACTTTAAAAAGACTTGATAACAATAGAACATTTCATTTTATTGCCAACAAAATCATTCTCACTGGAGTCCCCTGAACTGACCTCTAAAGTGAAACTGGAAGCAATGTTCCTTTCTCTTCCTCCTGGCAAGTCACTGGTTTTGACACATCTGTCTGTACTATTCTTGGCCTTGGAGGCCTCTTCATCTTCCAGCTCTCCACTAATCTCTATTCACATGTGTGTCACTGTGTCCTCTAGCCAAAGAGATGATGTTCTTGACCCTCTTCTCCCGCTTCCCTTGCCTCTCACTCTGGATAATTTCACCAAAGACTACATGCAATTCAGCAGTGACTCCTGTGCTGACAATTCACTGATCCTGTTCCCTCCAATTAATCTAACCTCACTGCACTCCTCTGCCAGGTCTTTACTGATATGTAGCTATCAGTTTACTCTACATGCCAGCCAGAACCATTCTCTTTTTTTACCCCTGAAAATCTTTCCATTTATTTCCTTTTCTCATAGCACTATAACTCCTTATCCTCACACATCATTTTAGTCAGTTTGGACTCACATTTCAAGTTACTTCTAAAGTTCTTGCAGATTAGGTCTGCTTAAGTGTTCTTTCCTGACTATTCACATAACTAAAAGGCTAACTTATGGCTCTCCCACCTCCGTCTCCCAATGATGTTTTCTTTGTCTTCAAGAAATACCAAAGATTATTCTCCATCTCCAAAAGTTTGATAATTGCAGGATTCTCTTTGTATCCCTTCACTGGTTCTCTTCTTACAAAAGCACAAGCATTGTCAGTTTACATAGACTAGTAATGTAAATCTATCTATTCACACTGTTTATTCACAGTGCAATGTTTCCAGCTGCATCCTGGTGTTGGCCCTCATCATCATTCGTTATATTTCAAGTTAGTAGCTTACTCCCAAAAAGCTTCCTAGCACTGGCAGGCATCCCCCAAACTGCCTGTAAAGACACCTTTACAGTATTCTTTCACTTCATTTTGCCCTGGCACAACTGATAGTACCAAACATATTCTTTGCAAGTCAGTATTACACTTCTTTGTGTTTCTCTCTCCACTGGACTAACACTACCAAACTTGGGGCGTTCAAAACGAAGGCACTCTGAGCTAGGCAGCAATCTACGCAGCTACCACAAAGAGATAAGCACATGTACGCATAAATAAGCACTGAGATCCCTATCTGTCTTCAGATCAGCTCACATATTTTTTTCCCCTACACTCAGTAAGTAATCTGATAAATGAGTTTACTTCTTTCTACAAACCTTATGCTTGCTATGTCGCTAAAACATGCAGCAACATCTCTGCCCTAAAGAGAACAAGCACAGGATGACAATGGAGTTCTCATACATGCAGACACAAATCACAAAAGGTCAATTATTCCTGACTGAAGGGAAGCCACCTGCACTGCTAGGCAGAACTGGTTTCAAAGCAAAATAAAGAGAGCAGAAAAGATTTCCAGATATCTGATGTATGTGAAACACTTTATGTACAGTTAAAATGCAAAGGAGGTAAGAAGAAGGTATAAAAAGAGCTATGGCTGGATACGAATGATAGCAAATGAATAACAGAAAGGAAGCTGCTCCAACACAGGATCCCCCATGTCTGATCAATGCCACTACTTATCTGTACCAGATTCCTTCCCACTTTTCTTAAAGAAAGAGATTTGTTTTTCTGTTTGCCATTCACAGAGATTTTCTCTCACATCTCCATGATCATTTGTAGTGTATCATCTTTCTCTACAGAACTGGCTGTCGTGCTTTAGGAATGGTACTCCCCAGTTCAGTGCCCCCACCAAAACTTTCCACACCACAGGCCACTCATCTTTTCCCCACCACAGGAAGTACAGGGCAGGTTAAACACCTCACCTTAGCAGTCTAAATTAGCCTTTTCTTTGTATTCATTACTACTGAACAATCTTATATCCCAACTACCATTTGGCTGGACAGGTACCATGTTTTTGATCAGCGTTTTACTCTGCCTTGCTTTCTAACTGTGCTGGGCCTTGACAAGAACTTGTGTCTGTGGTATCAGTAAGTGCACAACTCAGCACAACAGAGCCTGGGTGGAGGAGGCAGCTCGAGGTTGAGAACATGCACATGAATGCAATTCTCATGACACCACCTGCACAGTAACTGTGCCTTGTACTAGCACAGCATGAACCAGAAGCACAGTATAGTTCCAAATGCAGTTCTTACCAGAAGAAACACACTGGACTTCAAAAACTGAACTAGTATCAAAAGAACAATAAAATAGTCTGCAATACTGGAAGATTTTGCCTTGACTGTTTCAGTTCACAATCCTGGCAATCAAGAGCAATTTAGCTACTAAACATCGTGCTAGCTTCAGGAACAGATAGATAGCTGCTGCAGCCTGGGGATATGACCTTCTGTTACATGCGTTTATACACCTGCAACTTAGATGGTAATGTATGTTTCTGTGAATTCCATTTAAATTCAACAAGCATTGAAAGAAAAAAAAAAAAGTATCAGCAACTAACAGATGCAAATATTGCTAGATTTACCAGGTCATTTTGGTCCCAGAGCTAGACAAAAGGCCCAAGAGCCATTTGCTGTTCTATAAGCAGCCTTGTAAACACCTATCAGCAAGGTACAGCTCCATCTGGCAGAAGACAATTTCTTGCATTAGAATTCTTGTATTACTTCCTGGCTTACACCACGCTACTGAACCATCTCACAAGCTCTGTACATAATCCAACAGTGCCTACAGTGACACTCTGAATGTTTGCATTAAGAAAAAAATGTGTCCTTTCACAGAAAGAAGTAAAACAAATGCACAAGGGATTCTGGAAATATCATTAAAATGCATAGGAAATATAGTTTCTTGTTCAACAGTATAATTAGGACTTACATTTTCTACATAAATGCCGAACCTTTAAAGAGGCATGAGCAATATCAGAGTTTATCAAAAGGGCATGGTCTGGCCTAGTTCTACCCTTCCTCAAATTCTTTAGAGAATGCCCATTAGCTTCATCTGATACATATTAGGCTACCAAGTATATTTTCAGCAATCACAGTCCCCTTCAGTTCAGTCTCTGTTATTCCCATCTAGCTCAGAAACAAGGTTAAGAGCAGTGGTGTAGACCTCAGCACAAAGAATGAAATGGTGCCCCCGCATCCAGAGCACACACTGGCTGTGTTTCAGCCAGTCCAGTTCATGGGCCCTCATCCCCATCATTCATTAGTCCACTTAGAGCCTTAGGCTTACTGGCGTGGTAACAGCCTTTACCCCAAAATGCTGAACACAGCCACCTCCCGCACTGAGGGCTCATGAAAATAAACAGGTATTTTGCCAGTCTGAGGGTTTTTTCTGTTTTCTCTGAAGATGCTTAAAGGGTGTAGACATGTGCTCAGCTTGGGTTTCCCAGTCTTTGGAACACAGGCTTGCTGGTTTTCCATATTCTGCTGTGACTGCCATGAATGGTGGGATTTTGTTTTTTACAGCATGATGGTTTTCCAGGGGTGTCACCAGTTACACCACAAATCTTAGATGATCAGTGTAGATGGTGTGGACAGGTCTGAGCTAGCCCTGTTAATTCTTCAAGCAGAGGTACCTGCAGCAGTCTAGTCCCAGCATCATGGAGCTCAGTGCATTCCACTTCATTAGCCATGAAATTTTTATTACACAGCTACAACTGTTCAAGGTCAGAAACATCTGCATTACACCAAAGTTCCCTGACATGTCCTGAACTATGGGATTCAGCTTCAGATTCATCCACCTAAAACCAGGTGCCACTAGGAAGACAACTCTTGGGAGGTGTCTAAGTCTCACTGCAGTCAGTGGAGGTCCAGCCAATGCAGCAAATGGAAACTGCAGAGATGTCTCTTTCATCCTGCTCTGACACCTGTGTTTGCTAAAATAAGGAGCATTTTAGAGATAGCAAAAAAGTCCTGAGGGAAATGCAGAAAGAATTTTTTTAAATTGTTTAAATAGACTGACAAAGTTAAACTTGGAGGGTCTTATGTTGATTTACACAGTTTTTTTATAGTTAAATTGTGCCCCTCCTCCACCATGAGTTTGGGTAAAGATGCATAAAGCAGAGGCTTTCTCTTTGTAAAAAATCACCTTTTTATGGCAGCAAAATTGAAAGAGAAGTCAGACCAATATATTCTCTCCCACTGTCACCACATCCAAGTGCCCTCATTGTTATCTAATACTTACTTGCAAAGCAGTCCCATTCATCACTCATCTCTAGAGTAGTAAACAACCCTTTTAACCCTTTCAATATTTGGAGTCCTCTTTCTGCAAGGATGTCTTCATTTTACAATTCTACATGCCAGCAATTTTCATGTGCTTACTGTGAAATGTGTACTCCCTGATCTTTTGTGATATACATATGTGGCCCTTGAATTGCATGAAGACCAAAGACATTGTGGCTTATTTTCCTTGGACTGCTAAATTATTTGCATCTTCATATAATTTAGCGGGTTCTAGGCCAGTTCAAGGAAGTATGGGTATGTTAAGACAATTACAAAAATAAGCTGTTAAATGGAAAGCTAGTTCCAATCTTAACCACTATGTCATTACAGTTCCTGGATCAAATATTAATGAAAAATAAATCCTCTTCTGTACTAATAAAAATATTTTTAAATATTTATTAATTTTTCCTTGCTAGAAAAATAATCTTGTTTTATTTCTAGCTAAGGAACTATAAATAAGGACTTTTAATTAAATACAATGTTTTAAGGAATGAGATGTCAAACTGAAATAATAAAACAAGTTGATATATTAATATCTCCATTGGATTCTCTAAGGATATTTTATCCTTCAAAGCTCATCATGTAAATAGAAGTTATTGCCAAAGATTCTAGAAAGAACAGATGTTTTCATTTCAGATTACTATTTTTGTAATCCAAAACAGCTCAGCACCTAGACAGTAAAACGTGCTTTGTGAACACTGGCATGTGGAAACCTTTCCAGCTGAGGCAAATGTTAGGAAAATTTTTAAAAAAACAAAACTCGCTAAACAGACAAACATCATAAATTATATATGCTAAACTGCAAATTTAAGATTTATTTTATTAAGAGTCAGCACTAGCAACTGCAACCATGACATACAAAGAAACTACCATGTGAGGAAACAAAGTGCTGCTCTTATTGACTAACAGTTTGCTTTTTCTTGTAGAGCATTTTAGGAGGCTATTCAAAGAGGCTGCAAAGCTAAAATATTCCTCCAAGCATCATTAGAAGAACACAAGCTTTATGCAAAACCTACCAAACAAAATATCTCACTGATGTGGCCAGCACACTGTGTAGGGAACAAAATTTTTAAAATCTATTGATTTATATTTTTTGCTCCAGTTTAGCCAAGTACTTAACCCATCTGTCTCTTTTTGATTTTAATGCTTAAAATTAGGCATATTATTGGACAGCCATGGGATGTGGTACTTTTCTTATTTTCGTGCATTAGTATGAATTTGAGTTATAAAGACAAACTATATCATGTAATCTATGTGAATAAGGTCATGAGAACAGAAGATAAGATTTCAGATTTACCTTTGACTTTCAGCAGAGCTTTTGTTGAGTGGGCTTGCTGTTAATTTCAAATTCTTCCAATTTGAGATTCAGACTTTTTTCATCAATTTTGAAAATGTATGGAAATATTTCTAGTTATATTGGGTTTAATAAAAGCAAAAGATCACACTTTACATCACAAAGACCCTGAGAAATAACCAGACAATATTTGATTTTCTATTCTTGCACCAAAAAGGTTTTGATAATTTGAATGTTAAATGCCAATTAAATCCCTAACAGCTTTGCTGGTGCAGTACAAAGCTGCATGCATACAAAGGCCAAATGTGTTCCTTTCTAACACAAATCATGCTTCTATGAATTCTGTTATTTATTAAAAGTATCAGCATATACATAGAAATGAGAATACTTTCAATTCAAAATAGTGTATCATTTTCAACAGGAATTTATTTCTGCTAACCAAAAAATTTCAGCTGCCTTCAATCAAATATGTTATACATAAATAGTCATATTTAATGGTGAAATTTGTTAACAGTAGGTTCATGTCTGGGGTATAACTGACTAGATGTTCCTCATCTAAGGAAAATTATAGACCACTTCTTTAGGAATTGAACAAAGGACGTAGGAAGCCAGTCACAGAACCATTAAAAAGGAAATTCAGGGTAAAACTTGTAAGATTATTATGAGTCTGATTGAGAAGAATTCCTCTGTAACCACAGGTGTCTCCATGAGCTATAAACATAAATAACTAATCTTGTATTTCTTGTGCAGCAAAAATTCCCCCTAGTCAATAACACTTTAAGATTTCCCTTTTGTACAAGATCAGACTTGACTATTAAGTCTATCAACAATGCTTGATTCTTACAAAGGCTATTGTCATCGAATTTGAAATTTGCTGTATGTATCCAGCATGAGCTTCTAATTTTAATAAATAATAATAAATGCAGAACTTAAATGTAAATCTGCTATGTGACAACAGGAGTGTCAAAATACATTCAAAACTTTCCCTGGAATAAGAATTTTAAGGTGAAGCAAACATAACTTTTGCTATGAGGTATTTCCAGCAGACTAAATGGCTGACAGGTAGTTTGTTAACTAAATATGCTTTACATCTGGGAAGGCAAAAACAAATCAGTGTCCTTCCTCTTTTCTCTCCTAAATATACTGGATAAATGATGCCTGCTTCCTGCACACATATTTTTTATGTAAAGTGAAATACAATGTCTGGGCACCTTTCCATGCACCACCTTCACCGAGAAGGTACCAATAAGGCACAGCAGCAGAATCCCTTTCAAATCCCCATATTCCCAGGGAACCAGATTGTGTTCAGCACATGGCTACACTTCACTGTGAACTGCCCTTTTATGGTCATTCCAGGGTTAAGAGGGAAAGAGTACACAGAGAGAAAGCAATAAAAGGGAAGGAGCCGCCATGGTTCTGTCTCATCCCATCCCCACCCTCTCTTCCTGAGGACAGAGCCCTCACCTCTGACCACTGCTCACCAGAGCACCTGGCTCTGCCACCTGACATCTGAAATGCAAAAATTCATAATAAGACCACCAACGGCCCCAAAACGGTGTGTGGTTGGCTAAAGAATGAGGTTACCATTTAAAGTCCCTTTAATTTATATAGCTAGATGAATTATAGATTTGAACCTGGCTCAGGAAGACCCTGGTGAAAAGTCCTGACCATTGACCTAGCAGCCACTCAGGAGCTTGGGCAGCGCTGTGGCATTGTCCCTGCCTTTCTCATTATTCTGACACGTCTGTGTCAGGGAGGAAAAGGCTACGTGCCACCAGGCTGGAAATAACAAGGGAAGAGATATGAATAGAGAGACAGTAAAGGACAAGAACAGAGAGTAGAGACCAATGAGGGTTGCAGTGTCTTAAATTTTCGGTGCATATATTATTCCAGTGTACATATTATTTCAGTGTACAAAATTTCTATTAATATGTTTCTGTCCTAGTTATTACTTATTTCCTCTCTTGCATTTCCCTTTGAAGAATTTTTACACAATATCAGTGTATGCCTGATGAAAAACTTATCCTGGGATTCAGCTCCAGATTCAGGCAGATGTAGATGAGAACTATATGTGAAAGAGGTTTTGTCTAAGTTCCCATAGCAGAAGGTGGAAAATTTAGGCAATATAGACATTAGGCAACAGTGTGTAGAATAGATGTGTCTACTGCAGGTCAAAAGAAATCGCAGATTAGATTCCTTTGATTCTATTGGGAGATGCTCCCATCTGTTGCCTAAATGAAGGTATGCAGCACCACTGGAGATGTGAAGATTATCGCACTCAACTCCCACCTGCAATTTCAGGATGGCCTGAGTCTATGTTTCTTATGTCATATCTATCAGATAAATAATGTCCTGGATACAGGACTAATTAAGTATGTGTGTTTAGGCAAGCGAATAAAGACTTACATCCCCACCCAGAGCTCAGATGGGAGCTTAGACAATAATCTCTCATCAAATCAGATATTGTAATTCAAGTTGAAGCCCATCTTCTGGTAAAATGCTGTATTGAGAATCAAGATCCTTTTGTTTCATGAAGATTGGCCAGAATAAAAATCATATTGAAATAGTGCATACATTCACCTTTTGTTCTACCTTTTCTAGAATAAAAAATACCAAGAAAATTTAGTGCTCAAATTGGTCAATAATTGAAGATTGCATTAGGAAAGACTAAATTATTTCAAAATTGATGTGGGTTTGATGTACTTGTTTTCAACTGAAGTGTTAATTTAAAATTTTAAATATTAACTTTTAATTAAACACACTGTATTAATGCATCATTATTCTCATTTACTATGGCTTTCATAGACATATCCACATTTGTGTATAAATACCATTAAAATTTGTCAATATAAATTGATTGTTTTGCCCTTTAACTCTCATGAATCAGGAAGTAGTAAAAGTAAAGTGTCATATATCAGTATTTCTTTTGTAGATGTGCTGCAGTGCAACCCTTATTTAAGAGCTGCTAAAAATTAACTATATATATATATATGTGTGTGTGTGTGTGTGTGTGTGTGTGTGTGTGTTACTTAAGGTACAATATGCATTATTTAGCTTTATGACAAACAGCATAGAGTTGGTTTTAGTCAGCTGAAAAAAGCTCATTCTCCCCATCTCAGGATATCCCTTCAAAATGTCAGGACAAGTCTTCCCTTTCCTCTCCACTGAATGCAGAAGGAATACAAATGAAGAGGCTGAATTACATGGATGACCTCAGGTGTGATGAGTCACATTTCAAGTCAAGTATCCTATTTCTAACAGTTGTCTTGCTGTTTCTATGGAAAATGCAGACAGTTCTGGAGTACCACCATCACAGGAAAAATCTGTAACTTCCGTGAGCTGAAATTTCACTGAAAAGGTGGCCTAAAAAGCCACTAACAAGGTTAACCCCTTTCAAAATATTAGCATATAATTCACACTTATGAGTTTAGGTGTGCAGACTTTTGTGCTGTGTCCTATGGTCCCATATATGCCAGACAGAACAGCCTGCAGACACTGCTCATGCTGGGAAATCATCTGATTCTCAATTACACTTCAAATCGCCATGGCTCTGAGGGCAGTCACAGACCACACTGTCCCTGTACAACCTTCCTGGAGCTCCCTTCCACTTGTGGCCCAGGATCCCAATTCACCCCTCTCCAGGTCTCCCCCAGCCAGATATTCTCAATGTTAGAAAAACACATTGCAAATGAGGTAGCAGTGTATTTTAGCAAAGGGTGGATTTTTTTTAATAGTCATCTGCATTAAAAAAAGAAATTTAATCATTTTTTCTGCACTAAAATAGTTCAGAAATTAGCTGCTTTTCTGAAAAGTATTTTTGAAATTTCTGCATAATCAGAAAACTTAGAGATTTCAAAACCTGTAATTCTACCCCACCTGCAACAGTAATTATGACAAGCACCAGCTTACCATGCTTTTCTTAGTTATTTCAGTAATGGTTGTTTGTTGTATTTATTAATAGAATCCTATTCACTACCTCAAAACTTATGGAAAAGTTGACCACTCATTTTGAACTTGTTTCTATCTCTTCTTATCAGAATAGACATAGAAATTAATATTTTTATGGCAGTTTATTCTGTGCATGTAAAAGTGTCAATTATTTTTAACCTCTTAACTAAGAGAAGACACTTTATCTGTCACTGAACTTTTGAGTTTGACATCAATTAAACTTCTCCCATTAAAAAGGAGTTATTAGAGCAACATGAAGACTTACACAATCAATCTGTCAAAATGATATTACTGCAAAACCTTCAAAAAGAAAATCTTTCTTGTCAAACAGGCACAATTTGTAGGTGGCATGCTTTAACTTCAAAATTAAAGCCCAAAGATCCCAAAGACCCTACTTTACTCCTATATATGTGATAAATAAAAGGAATTTTTAAAAAATATGACATTTAATTAACAAAATGTGACGGACCATGTATACAAGAGAACACTGCTGTGTTTCTCATCACATTAGCCACTAAGACAAATAATCCATATGATGATAGGCCTAAAAATGAGAATAATCTAATCTGCTTTTAGTCACATAAATTTTATTTATGAAAATATAGAAAATATTACATTTTATTAATATGCTAATGACCACATGCTGGCTGCAGTAATCAATGGAAATAGCACATGGAAATATCAGTATCAACAACAATCCAAAGTCTTCCAAATTTAAATAAAAGCCACCACTGACAACGAGGTCTCACTGAAGGAGAAAAAGCAGAGGATAAGACCTGAATTTGATGGTTCTCCCAGTTATTGCAAATAGCCTCTACTCTAAACAGTCCTCACTGATATATTGTATTTAAGAAATACAAAACAATTCTTTTGTTGGTTTTTTTTGTTGTTTTTGTTGTCATTGTTGTTGTTGGGGTTTTTTTACTCTTACTGGGTTTTGGCCTTTGCTGGTTTGGAATGGTTTCAATTTTCTTTTGTCTCTCCCTGGTTTGATTATTCACAGCTACATTGCCCACCTTCTTTCTTTCGATATTTCACTTATCACTGTCATTACAGACAAACCTCTGCTCTTGCTGAGAAAAGCACACTTTCCAGCTTTAAAAAGCTCCTTGCTGCACTAGGAGAAGCAAAAATATAATTCAGTATATTTCAAAGTAAATTCCTTTCAAGACACATTAATTCTCAGTCACAATGAAAAAAAATCAGTAAACAAGGTTTACTGATCCGATGAACAGCAGGAACAGCAATCAAATTAACTTTTTCAAAGAGTCCAGCCTGCACTTCAGTAAGGCAAATTTTCACAGAAATTTAACAAACTAAGCAACAGTGTTTCAGTACAGCTTCTGCATTTGGTTTTCAAAAGGCAAGGATTTAGGCACAAGGCATCATTTTAGAACCTCCCCAGAAGGGCCTACAGGAATAAAACAAAAAAGGGTAAGATCAAGAGAAGTACGTGTAGTAGCCACTGTTTTTCTGACAGAGAAATTGGAAAATAGATGAAAAAAAAGTAAGCACGTAAAAGTCATTCAATACAAACAGCTGTGAAACTGATGTAAAAAGACAAGAAAAATTCTAGGAAATCCTGTCTCATGCACAAGTCTTTACACAGAAAACTTGTAATATTTATAAGTATTATTATTAGCTCATATTTTTCTTCTTTATGGGTGGGTTATTTGCACTGGCCTAAATGGCCATGTGACCTGACAGCCTGAAGGACAGTAAACACAGCTCTCACACTTTGCAACCCCACAGGTAATGTCAATATGATTAACTACTTTTGGACCAGATAGCACTCAAGACCAACTAACAAGACACCCACAGCCAAATTGTTTAGTTTTCTGTGAGCATACCTTTTAACCTACAGGACGGTACTGCCTATAAGGCCCCAACAAAGAAGTATTTCCCCCCAGAAAGTCTTAAGGAGAGAAAAGGATTTTGTACATCATTGAAGTGTTGCACCAAGCAGTGGAAATGGATGAGTCCTAGAATAACAAATACCATGGAGGGAAAACAACTTGTACCCCAATTACAGGCAAACCAAGATTATCTTATGCCCAAAAGAGACTTCCAGTGAAAAAGAAAGCCAGTTTGGACTAGTTGAACCACAGCAAGAGGTGGATGGAGCACAACAGCTAATGTGAGTTCAGAATTTGAACATTTTAGAGAACTATACTTATAAGAGCATGGACTTCTATTTTTTTTAATGTATCTGTTCCATTTCTTATCATGTTTTACCTCTGTAGTTTAAAATGTATCAGTAGCTTCCCACATTTGTGGCAAACATTTTCTTTTCATAAATATTTTCTAAAAAATTAACTAAGATTAAGACTCTGCATTAGATTTTTCCCCCCTTGTATGACATAGAGCTACTACACAACACCCTGGTCAGTTGGCCACCACATCTATCAAAAGCCTTTCCTTTTCCATGTGCTGGATATACTGAGATGGTAACAAAAGATATTCAACACAATTGTTAGCTCAAACACCTGGTGGAAGAAATCAGCAAAGACTATTTCACTCAGACCTCTTTTCGTCACAGAAATATACCTCTAATCTAGCAAAACAAGGTGGCAATATCAGCCAACATGATCATAAGAGTGCAGTCACTCAAAAGAGACTAGACACTCCTTTCTTCTCACACAGACTTACTTTTGGTTCAGGCAAGGCACCATCAAACCTTTTATTTAAAAATCTGCAATGAAACATGAGTGCTAGAGCACAACGGGAGCAGAGACATGGACACAATAGCTCCTGACACATGGCCCACGTTCTCGTTAGCACTGCTGACATTGATGAATTATCTTGGAGAATAATGCGCTGACCTCTTTTAACTGCTTTCTGATTTAATAGGCTCCATTAAAAAAAAAAAATTAAATCACAATCATGACAAGCCTAACAGCATAATGGTACCTATGACCTTCAGTTTGTGCCTTTTAGCATTTAACAAAAACGTATTTACCTTAATGCAAAAGCAAAAAGGCTACAAATTAACTCCTACCTTCTACTCTAGAAGTTTAACCAACTACCGAGCCTTTTTATTTTCACTCCAGAAGCCCCTAAAACTGGATAACACCTATTTTAATTATATCTTTTATCTGACCATGAAATTCTGTGCATTTAGATACAGAACCACTCAAACAAGTTTTAGAGGATCTGGTGGAAATTAAATGCAGTGAAATGAAAAATGAGATCATTTACTTGCCTTTTAAAAGCTTGCTAGAAAGGTGAATGCTCTCAACTATGATTTCAGCCCATATTAGCAGTGGTAAAATATGAATCCTCATGGCCAGACATGTCAGCAAAGAAAGAGTTTTTTATTCAAACTTTATCACCTCTCAGTGAAAAATTGTTTTCTGCAGATTTTTCTAGTAATCCATTTTTCCAGTTTTTACATGACTACTATTTAAAGAGACACTGAAGAACCACTACACTTCTCTTTGGGGCAGAAATTCTGATTTTCAAATCCACTTTTCAGCATAAATCGTATCTGCTATAAAATCCTGGTCTTTAGAGACACTTCAAGAAAATTTTCATTAAAATATTATTCCAATACTTTAAAAAAAATTATCATGTGAAAGTTTCACAAAGTACTTCCTAGAACCTATCTCACACATCTACATATAGTAAAACTTCTATTCTTTACCCTTCTTTACAGATTATTAGAAAAAGAAGAGGAAAAATGTAAGAACAGTCTAAACAAAAAAACTCTACAAATAAATAAGTGATATCTTGCTTACTACAATATTCACTAATGTAATTATCATCATAGCTCTGCAACTTGAAAGAGGAATTTATTTCAGAAAACTTGCATATCCTCTTCACATACTAAAAGTCAGCTATGGGAACTGGTCTAAAGGAATACAAGATTTAAATTTTTTTTTTTTAAATATCAAGCCAAGGCAAGAATGAACTTCCTCATAGATACAGTTTAAATTTCCATTTTAGAAAAAACTTTTTTTATTCAGGACCACTCTAATAAAAAGCCAATAAATATGATCTCTTATGCATGTTAAAACACAAACCCACAGAGCACGCTAACTGTGGAGTAGCTATAAGAATTGTTCCATCCTGATTTAGTGCATGTATTTCAATATTCACCTCTACGTAAAAATTCATTAATTTTAACACAATGGCAGTAGACTAGATGGTCAAGACATGTATGGGTGAAGAATAAGAAGCTGGGCATTAAATCAGTAAAAAAAGCCTTGCTCCAAGAGCATGAGCAGTGTGAGCCTCTAAATGGGCCAACAAAGTACCATATTCAATCTGAAATAAGGCCTGGATGCACAATGGCCTCTCTCATCCCTTCTTCTCTCTCTTCACCTCTTCTCCCTCCACCCCATCCAGTTCCTATGAGAAGGAAATGCAGATAGAAATGCCAGATTGAAAATACAGCACATACCAACCCATTTATCAAACCAAGAGTCTCAGGTTCAAGGACATAGGGGTGATGTGTTACCTCACATCTGCACCACAGACCTTTAACCCACTTTCAGTAAAGTCAAGGCATTTTTGTAGAACTCAAAAAATTACAATTTTATTCTTCTTTCTAGAATTGCCGCTGGCCTGTCATTTCAAAATATGAACCAGAGAAGTTCATAGTGCTTTCTATGAAACCAATATAACATTTTTGTTTTCTATAAGCAGAAATAAGCTGAATTTCATGATAGGAACGCATTTCTTTTATTTGCATGCAATCTGGTGATAAGTTCTGGCAACAGGAGTACCAGAGTATTGGAGAAGACAGAACAAGAAGAAAGTAGTCACTAACTATGCTGGAACTTAAAAACAGCCTTTACATATTTATAAGTTGGTAGTACTGGCCAGAAGTTAGCCAAGAAAATGAGTATATTGTTCTATTATTAAAAATATGACAACATTTCTTCAAAATACTTTAGATTAGTGTCTGTTAAGAAGAGCCAAAATACACTGTTGTTATGTCCTTACCTTTTCTAGTCTCAGGAAAAAGATAGGACTAGTATTTTCAAGAACTGCATGAAGGCTGTCCCTTCATGTTTCCAGAATGCCTCAGCATAGCTCCCAGTTTCTTTAATACAACTTTTCCCTTCCTGCTCTCTAGCTTCCCCTTGCCATCTGTCCTGATTATGAAGTAAAATTAGAAAATGGTGGCTGGAATAGACAAGAAAGGGGTTCACCTTGCCAAATTTTACCTGTGTAGGAGTTCCAGGCTCCCTCTGTACTCAATATCACTATAAGTATGTACACAGAGAAAAATTCATCCTGTATGTTTCAAACACAAAGCTTGGAATATAATGCTCTCCAGGTGTGCTTAGGCAAATATGTTTAGTGGAGATTAACACTGTAAAATACAATAGATAATATAAACTCTTGAAAGATCCCAACAGGTTATACCAGATTAATGACATATCTGGTACAGATGAGCTGAGGGAGAATTTTATGACTTTTCTTCCATGAAGGAAGATATAATTCAAGGTACCTTGAAATCCTTTGCATAAAATAGTTTCTATAAAAGTAGCACTGCACAAACACTGCAGAATATCTGCTTTCTGAAACTGCCAAAAATATCTAGAAATCATTACTCTTAAAATTATTTTCATTCCAAGTGCTGTTGGGAAGTTATTAGGTATTGATTCAGTTGGTAGCCTGTACTTAAAAAAGGTGACCAAGAATGGGTTATGGTCCATGTTAAGAAAATATATATTACATTTACCACTCTCCTTGCTGTTCATTGATTTGTTTTAAAGTGTTAAATTGCTTTATATAATTTGTGACTTATAAGATGCATGGCATACAATTTCTAACACAATGCTCTATAAACATGATCACTCTTATAACCTGTATATGTAGTAGGAGCACTAGTGTGCTCCTAAATTCCCAAGTAAGAGATTTAATTCTTCCATCCATACTCGATGCAAATATCCTTTCCAAAATATACCAGAATCAGTGTCCTGATTTCAACTTAACAGGAAAAATTAAATTCTCATCTGGTTTCAGTGTAATCCAAAAGAGTCTTTCTTTCTATACTCTATTTTCATGTATCTATTTCTTTCCCTTGCTTAATTTAGTGACATGTAATGCCAGTAGACTAAAAATATCTGCAAGAATTGGATGGATAATTTTATGCATATTATGTATACATATATTATTGCTCAGGAGGAAAAAAGGTATACCAGCAAATACACCAGAAATGTGAGTATTTGGCATCCATGCAACACTTAGGAAAGAGCTTTTAGAATTACATTCATTGCTCACTTGTATGACAGACCATACACTTTAGAACTTGTCCTTTACTATTCCTGAGTTTATGAATTTCTGAGCACCTCAAAGATTCTAAGTTCCAAAGAACCACGGATTAAAAAAAAAAACCCAAAAAAAAAAACCAAAAAAACCAGCCTTCTGTCATCACTGTCCCAATTAGTGCAGAATTTCTTCCAGTTTACACCTTCTTGAAACCCACACAAGCAAAGTTCAACAGACAGGGTTTGGAAAGTTAGTACATATGCAAAATAGCAGATTTTGGAGTGCCAGGAGTGGCTTGCACTTTTCTCTTTATATTTTCATAACCATTTATACCAGGAGATAGTCTGAATTTCATATCTAAATTTTTTTATTCATAGGAGTATAGAAGCAGTACCTTTTTGCCAGTGAAAAATACTCTGAAATCCAAAAAGGCAATTCAGAAATCATAAATGAGATGTCCTAAATGGCATGCAACTTCAGAATTTAAAATAACAATATTTTTGAACATCAAAAAAGTTGACCTGGTTCTTAGATTGATATGGTTTGTGTTGTTTGTGTTTACTCTTCAGCTTGCTATCTTTTTTTTTCCTCTAAAAAATGGAATCTTTCTATCTGATAGCAATTCCACAATCAAGTATCTTGATGATATGGGGTTACAGTTATTTTATTCACCTGAGGTACTGGCATTCATTCTTGACTGTTACTGACCTGAAATCAAAATGTATGTCAATAAAAGTTTAATTCAATTTCTTTGTGTGTTTCATGGATACAAATACCCACAAACTATACAATTTATAGTCACTTTTAAACCAGTCTCAAAATCTTCAGTTTGAAAGACTCAAAACCGAGGATTTTATGACCAATTATTAATGTTCAATTAATAATATTTTGAATGAGAAGTATTATACAAATCAAACGTGGTTTTCTTGTATATATACCTTAAGCTATGTAAATTTGTTGCATATTTTACCATTATTTGTTTCCTTGCTCAAAACTTCACCTAATTAACTGATGTCAATATTTTGTAGTCATATCTATTTCTCAAAAAGTATTTAAGGTATATTTACGGTTGGGGTTCATTTAATTTTAAATGAGATCAACACAGAAGACCAAGTGAGAAGAGTTACATGAGATCGAATCAAAATTGCCATTTCAACACAGATACTTGCAAACAGTGTTTTCCTTATATTGGCACCATTTTGAATACTAATATTGAATATTACCATACCATAACAGTTGTGAAAAGCTGCACTGGAATTACTAGCCTATAATCTCACATCGGTTGAAAAGGTAGAAAGTAATTCCACTATCCTGCAGGACTTGGTTGAACGTAAGCATTGGATAAAACAGAACTTCTTAAACTTCAACAAGGACAAATGCCAAATCCTGCCCAGGGAGAAGAAAAGCCCTTGCAACAAAAACATCTGGGGACAGAGCAACCAGGGAGCAGCTCAGCAAGGAAAGCCCTGGAGGGGTCATCTTCATATGAACCCATGGAAAGTACAGCACCAAAGGCAGCCAACAGCCTCTGTGACTATGGAAAGGGGAAGGCCTCTTCCATTCTGAATCTTTCTATGTTTTTTCCTATGATCCTATGATTAAATACTACTTCTATGACCTTACCCCATAATATTAAAGTGACACGTCTGAAGGATCACTGCTTTCTATGGAACCCAACAAAACACTGGATCATTGCAATTGTATTTTAAATGTCCTCTTCCAAAATCTTAGAGGATGAAACACACACATTTCACAGAATTTAAAGGCTAAAACCATACTGAAATTTTAATATCTGAATCCCATTGCCGTATTTTAATATGAGTGAAATGACAAGTATTTAAATTCCATCTTTCTTTACTGGAAACTAATTTGCTAATCCAAAAGACTTCTTGGCAATAAGAGAAGAAAAAAAATAATACTTGTATGTCCACAGGCCAAACAATTCAAAGCTATTAGTTCTACTCAGAAGACATAGAAGACATTTTAAGCTCCATAAAACTTCACGGTACAGATAAATCATGTTTCAAATTGCAAAAGGAAATATCCTCTCACTTAAAAGCACAAAATACTACTTTTCTCCCTTTTTTCTTAAAAAAAAAAAAAAAAAAAGGTAAATCCACATTCATCCACATTTCCACTTACACTGTCTGCAGACCTTAAATAAAATCAGAGGAAATATTTAGAAAACCAAACCACCCACAACTCAGGAAATATTCTTAAAATGGTGTGCACCACTGTTGCAGGAATACTTACTTTCATGGGCTTTGATGCAAGCTATGAAAGTACATAAGCAGCATTTACTTTATTCAGCTGCCACAGATGTCATTATAACATTTGAGAGCAGTCATTAGATCAACACTGACACTTTAAAATATTGCAATGATTGTTGTTGGATAGCTCAAAGAAAACTGGCATTTTTCTTAACAAAGCCAGTTTGGAACCTGATAATTTAAGATGAATACATGCTGAACTACCTTTCTACTGAGTTGAGTGAACAGGTGAAAATTGTCTATAGTTTTGCCCTATCATAACAGTGAATAGGATGTTAAAATCTAGATTACATTTGCTAAATTCAGTTCCCTAAATCTGATAATTAGAGATTTTCATATGCAATTGCATTTGACATTTATTATTAAAATCAGCTACTAAAAAACCCTTCTAATATTTCTCTTACACATGTAAAGAAATCAAGATAAGTGTAAACAGAAGCTTTAGTAAAACTAAGAGATCCAGATTTCTACAAACATAAATTTTATGAAGAAAAAGTTGTGAAAAACTGAAACTTGCCCTAGTATTAATGCATGTTTGTTGAGAGTGCTTTAGTCAAGTGCTGCATTTGCATTTATTTGAACAAAGAACTCTGTTATCATGTCAAGTATCAACATTTAACCCATGACCACTTACTCCTCCTCATTGATCAGAAGAGTGGTGGTGAGACTGCATCATAATTGTTAAACCTTTACTCAACAGTTCATTGAATCTTCTTTAGGTATTTTGAATGTCCCCAGATTCGATCTTCTGGAGCTGCACAATTGATCAAAAAGTCCACAGGTGAACTGGCTATTTTGATACCGCATTGCTCAACCAAAGTCTCCATCACCCAAAATTCATACCCAAAATGTAGGGTCAGTTTTATTCTGATCAGAATCAGCTTTAAAGGAGCAGCAGCATAATTGTGGCATAGGGTGATGTTAATAGCAAGAAAATAGGAGAAAAATACACTAAATTATCAGGAATGGAAAGGACTATGGCTGTCCAGCACATAATCCAGTAGAGACATTTATATTATTTTTTTAAGCATTATATTCAATAAGTTGTGTAAATAGGATACACAGGAGTTAGCAAAGAACACCACATATGACCTGCCACGTACATGAATGACAGTTCCCATGGGAAGTACTGTTTCACAGACTTTGCATCTGAAGGCTCTCAAAAACAGATAAATAGGATATCCTACTGAAAATATTAAAAATATTTTTCCTGTGAATACATCACAAAACAAATCCTATGATAAAACCAAATTTTTTCCTAAGCTATTATCAGAAGCCAATATTTTTGACACTTCCAAATTATTTTTGTTCCCAAAGACAGAGAATATTAATTCAGCTCTGCATATGAAGGGAGGGCAATGACAGAAAAATGCAAAACCTGAAAATATGCACAATGCCTACAGGATCATATCCAGCTAACCTTACCACTGTAACTCTACATTAGGCTCTTAGGCTCATAGCCTGTTCCTCTAGGCAGACTGATTTCCCCATGTATTAAATCATTTCTCCCACATTCTTATCCCATTACATAGAGTTACCCAATCAATTCCTCCCATAATCAGCGCTGTGATATAGGCACAGTCAGCAAAAATTTGCTTGAAATAAAATTGGAGTATTTCCCATAATAACCACTTTATATTTTTGTCAAATATGTTCATGATTTATCTGTGATTCTTTTTTTTATTCACCTCACGCATCATGGACACAGAGGGGTGATTGGTATTGAACTACAATAGGATTAAGGAACATAAGTTACTTTCTGTTTGAAATACTATGTATCATTAAAAGGTTATATAAATGCCTTTCTTACAGAGAAAATTAAAGTCAAGTTTTAAATTGTATTAGCAAGTAAAAAAAGATAATTAAAGCCCCTACAGCAATGAGAACTTCTTATGTTATGGAGCTGGTATCAAATTTTTCATTGGTAACAAAAAGATTTCTGTGTATCATTTTCATGTTCCACAAGTTAGTCTGACCTAGTAGAATGTTATATTGCAACAAACAAACTCAGATCTATGTTAGAAAAAATTTAAAAAACTATTATGAAATGAAGCATCTAGGCTAAAATAGAGGTCTGCAATGTTATTTCTTTTATCATATTCCTTGAGAAAAATAAAGCTCTGTTGATTATTTTACAGTCTGAATTGATACAAAATCATTATGTTAACCTCTAGAATTCATCCAGGCAACAAGACTACGATGTCTTTATCTGACCGTTTGCCAAGAGAAAAAGCACTGTCCTACATTTGGGGTTTTCCTTTATGTTAAGCTCTTATTTTTGTGTAATCTTTCTTTGATAACTAGACTAAAATCATAATAGGAATATTATCTTTCCCTGCCTTCTGTTTTTTCATAAATGCTGTCTTTGAGCAGTTACCTTCAAATTATTAACGTATCTGATGTTTTCTACAGGGCCAAACAATGAAAATAGTTGCATTTCTGTCTAGAGGCATAATGATCATTTGTTTGCTCTAATGTTTGCTTGTTCTAATGCTTACTCTTGACCACATACAGCAAATATCTCCCTGCTCTTTATCTCCTTTTCAAAGCCCCACAGACTCACATTTCTTTCTATTTCTACCACTTAAATACTTGTCTTTGTGTCCACAATGTAGGAAAAGTATAAGAAATTGAGGAGAGAACAGATATAATCACACTCATGTAAGTAACGTGAAAACTGAAAGAGATTTGGATTTACACTGAATAGAAAATTGAACAGGAATTTGATATTACTAAGATTAACAAAGAAAAGGCAAATAGCTCCACATTCTGTATAAAATCTTGTATTTTTTAAATGTGAAGAAAAAAAAAAGGGGGCTGTGCCTGGAATATCATGCTCAGCTCTGGCTTTCTAAATTACTAGGAGGATAAGGAAATACTAGGGTACATCTAAAAAAATTTTTTTTTCAGGAGGAAAGATTAGAACACATAAATACAGTTTGATGAGGAAGTTTTCAAAATGGACAAAGAGCATCATTTGGCAGTACTGATTCCAAGAATGCAAGAGCATCTTTAAGGAAATTGTTATTCTGAGCTTGCTCTTCCTAGGACTTTCAATTTTGCTTTTGTCATAACATTGCTTTCTTTCCTTTTGAATTTGAGTTATTCCAAATGAATCATCCACTGGCAGTCATTCATTATTTGCTTTCAGATTTCTGGGGCTGGTTAAAAGCTGAATCCCTAAGTGGCTGAGCTTGGAAGGCACCACTGGGACTCACAAGAAGCCTGGGGAGCAGCATTAGTGACAGGTCTCCAGTAAGACTTTGTGCAGTTGATCACACTGAGAACTTCTGCCTTTTCCACATCATTTGTCAGCAGGTCCTTTCCCTGTTCAATGAGGCTCATATGTCCACTATTCTTCCTTTTGCTGCTGATATACCAGTAGATCTTTTTCGTTGTTCTACCACCATGTTTAACAGATTCAAAGATAAAAATATTTTCATGGTGATAAATTAAACTTATTACAATATTTTATATTCTAAGCGACATGTGAATCTTTTTATTTCAGTGGAACACAATGAATAATCAAAAAAAGTTCACAAGGTCCGGAAACAGCAAGTAGAATTCATAGCAACCAAAAGATCTTTTCTCATAGGCAATCTTGCACTTTCCCTTGTGAGCACTGTTCAGACAGAAATGGTTTCTACATGTGTTGATGGGTAATGTCAGAGAACGGGACAAGATCGGAATGCATTCTGGGTGAGATATTTGGTGACACTTGCCAGCACACTCATAACCAGGCATGCATGGATATGACCTGGTATCTCCTCAACCAGCAGTGTACTCTGAACACCAGGCTGGTTTAAGGTAATTCAATGCAGAGAGGGAGGCCTGTTCCCTTCTCTCTTCTTTCTCAGTGTAATCTTTCCCACCTAAATGCCATCCTACTGGAACCACCTTACGGGCACAGCACTTCCAGCACACGGGCCTGAGTTGTTTGGATAGTGAGAATGGGACAGCACACCTGTCTTCCCCTTACATCCCTTTGTGAAGGACCAGGTCCTTGAGGCAGTAGGACTCTTGATCCAGGGGAAGAAGCAATTAGTTGTTGTTCTGAGGGGAAGGTTTCCCCAGGAGGCTAGAGAGATTTCTGAAAGGCTACAGCATTCATGGTCATACAGTCACGCACCTCCCCAGCACAGGATTTCTTCTGATGAAGGCACTCCAGAGAGAAGCACATCAAGCTGGTAAGATACTGTAGCATTGCCTACAGCATTGTAGGCAAGTGATCACACCTAGCCACCTCTGGCTCTGGCTGGGCAGCAGAATAGCATTGCATAACACATCTGCTGGGTTGCCTCTGCTACCTTCTTAAAAAGAGAAGAGGAACCTCGAACCACAGCAACAACCACCTTGGCACCAAGTACCACAGCACAAAGACACACAGAGGAAAGGTCATGAGTATCAGCCCTATTAAAGAGTAAGGAGCCTGCATTATGCCTTTTTCTTTCCCTGCACAGAGAGTCATCAAGGTGCCTCCTGCCATGAGGAACCCACAGCTTCCACAGAATCTCCTGCTCTGTTGTATCGAGGTGCACTCACCAGACGTGCTTATCAACCCTGTCTGGAATTCCTCTTACAGCCATCTGTGTCAAAATGCAGTTTTCAAAAAAACTGCTTCTAGCAAAGGTCCCTCTTTTGTGAAACACATTTTCATAATTTGGCTTAGTATGCAGCTAGGAAGGAAGGGTATTGGAAGTAGCAAACTCTGCTGTATGACCCTCAGCACCACTTGAGAAAGATGTGGCAACTGTACAGAGAAACTTGGGAAAGACAGAACACCAGCTCAGGCTGCGATAAAGATATCTTAAAAGTCAGTCAGCAGAGGGTCACTATCCCCCCACACATGGTATCCACGATTTTTTGCTGTTGACTCACAAGGGTTTGCAAGATGAGAGAGTGATAATCTGTATCTGTACTAGGAGAAGCACTGCAGAGGACCCTCAATGGGGATGTGAAGCCTATTGAGCCATCCTGGGCAAACAGGGAAGAAATGCAGAAAATTCACTTTATACTTTGAGGCAACCTCTACATAAATAAAAGTAAGCAAAATCAAAATCCTCAAGGGATATACGTAATACCTCTTGCTGCCCAGAGAAGCCTCAAAATATATTGAATTTCTGAACATTTGACTGAAACAAGTATTTTCCTAATACAAATTGTGAAGAAGCTCACAATCTGCCTGCTCTGTGATTAAAAGGCAGCCAGCAAAAGTGGGCCTTTATGTTCCTTCTGCTAATTAATATCCATTGCTATCTTCCTGAGACCACTATGGATTCAGTTCTCACATCCTTGTTCACAGTGGCTACAGTCTTTCCCAGGAGTCTCTTCCACCAAAAGCATATGTATAGAAGGCAATTTCAGAGCATCTGTGTACTGTCATCAGTTTTACCAAAGAATGTGTTCCAGTAAACACTGCTGAAGAGAGTAGCCAGGCTTTACATCTTCAGTCAGTCTCATGAAAGTTTTAAGAACGTTTCATTACAAAATCCACATAGAGGACACACTGTTAATGCTACATACAAGTTAAGTTTCCAAATGACAGGGTGAAAATCTGTGAAAAATGAGCAGAGCAATCCACAAGCCCATTATTGCTGTATCACCATTTTTGTGCAAGGACCTGACTTCCAGGAAGTCTGTTAGCTATCACTATGTACTACATAACAGAGTTCTGCAGGCTCAAAGGTCCTGACAACCAAGACTTTGATTTGATAGGCATCCATCTTTCTAAAATATATCATCAGAAAACTATGGGTGAAGAGCTAAGCTGTGCTATGAGTGGCACATCCTAAAACTCATAGCTTGAGTTTTAGCAGCAGCACTTCACCTTTCTTCTCAGGGTTATCATTATCTTGATTTCAGAAAATCCTGTATGATTAACCATATTAATAACATAGGTTTGAGGGCTTTGAGGTAAACAGTTTAGAAGAAAGCTGATACAGTTGAGAAAATAAACAATGTAAAGAAAAATAAAGAGACAAAATAAATTGGTGTAAGCTTAACAGTATCCTTTGTCCTAAATATGCAGAAAAAAGAAGCAAGGAATTATGTTTTAGCTCAATCAACTACACTTTATACTTGCACTTTGTGTTTAGTCCTCTTTTTGCCGGTTTCTACTTACAATTTTCCACCACAATCTCAAAAACTGGAAGTATGTGGAAAAATATTAAGCTGTTGTATGCATTAAGTACACCTTGTGCATTAAGAACCTGCTGATGAATGACTTGCAAAGAAAATTCCACTATTTTAAAAAATATATGAATTATTAATTAAACAATTATTAAGCAACAACTTGTGTTATTATTGGCTGCTCATCACACTCATTCATAGTTCCTAAGCAGCTGGTCAAAACAAGTAATTGCTTTTAGGTAAATAGTTTACTCGTGGGATCATGGAGTAAAAATCAACTCAGTCTAAATTTGGATAGTCTGGTTTTTCCTGATGATAGAACATCCATAAAAATGTGAAGATGTGAAACTAGGTTTAAACTGCATTTAACAATAAGGCAACAATTTACAATTTCTACAAAGCTAAAGATTGAGGGTGATCAAAGCAGGAATTTCTAAGGCTTTGTTTCTCCTGGAGTTCCACTGTGCTCCCACCAGCTTCATGCATTCTATCAACATTATACAAAAATAAAGTGATCTGTCTTCCACCTGCATTTCTGTTGCCAAAACCAAATTAGGAACACAAGTCTATTTTATAGACCCTTTCTCTAGCTTTTTCTCCTTAGAAGATTCATTGTTTACCTAGAGAAAAAAAAGTCAGATTTAATGTGAGAAGTGTAAAATTGTACCTGAAGAACTCCATGAACGAGAAGCCATAACCATGCTGTTCAGCAATTCCAGCACAAACAACATTTGCAGATGCTCCAATCAATGTTCCATTACCTGCAGTTCAGAAAACAAAGACCAGTTTATAGTTGTGCTTTCTTTCTTAGTCTTCCTCTGTTTATTCTGTATTAAAGTACTAAGATGTACTCATTACAAATGAAAAATCAGTTTCTGTCGTATAGGCTTGGAAAGAAACATACAGTCAATGTCTCCACATCCTATAAATAGCTTCATGCTTTGAAATATAAGTCTGGTATTATTCTCTGGTTCTACTTAAGCCAGAAAAATAGGGAAGGAACATAGCACCAATAGCACTGCCAAAATAACACCAGAGACCTGCATTCAGATAAACTTCTTGATTTATTTGTTTTGCATAACTAGAAGGTGCCGTCAGATGAGGTGAAAAGATGAGATAGTTTGAGGATGCTAAGAATAATGGATGCCTTTTTTTCCTTATGCCAACCTGACACTGAAAATGTAGTGTTTTCTTTACAGATAAATTAATTAATTCGCAAGATTTGTTTGGGGGATTTTTAATAGAAATTTAAAACACAGTAAGTGTGACAATGAAGGGGAATGGAGCTGCTTCATATCTCTCTCCTAAGGCAAAAGGATCACAGAATTTGTTTACCTAATCACCATGGTTCTTCAATAAATAAGGGAATGTAATTTCCCTCAGTGAACTTCACCAAATTACCTTAGACAGGCTTGCATAGGAGAGGAACACACCAAAGAAAAATAAATAGGAGAAGAACACACCAAAGAAAAATAAATTGCCACATTTATAATGTGCATCTACCCTTACTTCTCTTCTCCCAAGCCTCTTCCAGAATTATTTCTTCATTTTCTCTACACTTTTAACAATCTGGCAATGTATAGAATCTGGCAATGTATCTGAGCTCAGGTATTCAGAGCTCAGAAAGACCAACCCATTTTCTATGTCATTCCCATGAGTCATACCTCAGATTTATACATGCTGCATACTTGACTTCCATAAAGCAGATGGCTTCTGCAAATGTTTCTGATCTAAGGCACGACTCAGGAAGTGACAGTGACTCCTACATGCTGTTCTTTAACTGAAGGTTTGAACAAAGGAGGTAACAATCTAAGAGATTTTTTTTTATACTTTGGCAAGTCATCTCTTTTGCCATACATAACTACATTAACAATCCTTTATTCTAAGCACATGCCATCCTTTCCTTCCATTGGCATGTAGTTACACTTCTTACTTTGGTTCTATCTTGGTTAAAAATTTTAGCTCCAGGGAAATTCTTCTGGTATGACTTTGAGAGAAACAGTAAATAAAATAATGTAACTAATGCTCCAGTTAATCGTTTTGATTTGCTAAATGTTTTGGGTCGCTCAGAGATCAGCATACCAAAAAATATCTCAGAATAAAGGCAGAAGCATTATTCCCTCCAGTATTCACACATGGTACTGTTTTGGCCATCTGCACATGAAAGTGCACTCAAAATTAGCAGAAGTCTAAAAATATACTTAAAAATAATAGAACACTCTTAAATTCAAATAAAATGAAGTGCTATAATTCAGATGTTTTTGAACGGTCATTCTAGTGACAGAGCAACAACTTTGAGAAAAAAACTAAACCCCAAAAGTCACTCAGGACTTTTAAATTATTTTTTTAGTTGATTTCATAAAAGCCAAAGCTTTCCAAAAAAAAGCCCTGGTATGGCTAAGATTTTTCCTGTTGAGTCCAAAGAAAATGCATGATTCTTACTCCTTCCTGGACATTAGGCAGCAAACTGAGATTTTCATCCTGGAGTAGAGATCTGAACAAAGGTATCTATTGTCTCAGGTGAGTGGCCTAAGCAACACCTATTAAGAACAACAGACTGGTTTTATTTTCTCATCAGCAGCCTCAAACAGCTCTTGAGCACATGCCACTACGGAATAAGGAAGATCCAGAAATCTTGGAGATTTCTTGAAATGAGAAAAGCATTCCACTCCCGCTGCCTCTAGTCCCAAATTTTATTTCATATATTTAATTCTCCCTCTATGGTTTTTTTATTCCCTTTTTTTTCTCTTCTCCTAGGAGCTACACTAGGCGACCTGCTTCCTATTTGCTCTGTTTTTAAGGCTTTGACATTGCAAAGGAGCTGGAGCTCAGTGCAGAGGTCCTGCCTGTCTCTGAGGAGTTCTGCTGGTGTTGGTGAAACTGCACGTCAATACAAGGGTGTATCCTTATTGATCATAAAACTATTGTGATCATCTTTGTGAGACACCAAGGACTATTTGTAACCTCAGCTTATCATACGCAGAAAATCACCCCCGCACATGCTTTAAGGAGAAAAAAGGATGACTAATGTCATTAGAGGAACAGAAACCTTTCAAAAATAGTGTCTAACACTGGTCATTAGGAACATCACAGCTCATCTCCCTTGCCCTCTCTTTGCCTCAAAGTATACCCTTATTACTTTAACACATTTTTAAAAATACAAAACTGAACTTGGAACTACATCTTTCCTGGTAGGTACTGCCATGGGAAAGCAAAGACACAAGGCATGTGGCTTAATGTGAAAACAGAACAAATTAATACAGCTGATGTTATTAGAGGAGTCAGGCAGGAGCACTTCAGGAATTTTCAGTTCCAAACTAATCACTAGTCTACAACATCCAAACATTTCATAAGAGATTTCTGCTCTGTGTGTAGCACAACCACTCATCACTCTCAGAATAATGCTACTGCAGACAAGGAATATAGCTCTGGCTTCAAATTAACTGCGCTTGTCCCATGGCTCTGACTAGATACATTCGAGATCTCCAAACAGCACGAGTTCTCCTATACTGTATGGGCTATAGTAATGCCTTCACATAATGAAGTATTATGGAAAGAGTTTCTGCTTCAGCAGTGAATTGATTTCCCCAAGTAGATTTCACTTGAGAAGAAATCGTCACCTTAAATGTTATCTGCGAGGAGCAGCATTTCTCTTTCATTTGTTTGGAGCGTGTGTGCAGTTTAATTAGGCACTGGCTCAGCAGGCTTCAAAGAACTGCACTCAAATTAACAACGGAGGCAAACTTTTGTTTCACCTCCCAGCAACATCTGTCTCCACGCACAGGTTTAACTCAGTAGTCAGACAGCAACACTGTGACCCTCTGAATCATGGAAAATTCAAGACTAGGTTAATGTACGCAGAAACCTATACATTAAATTCATTCTGATGGATGTAAATTAAGAATAAGCATTTTTTAGGGCTTCACCCAATCTTGACTTCATCTTCACATCATCTGCAATCTTAAGAACAATCCATCTTAAAAGGACTTGCTCACTTGTTTGTATGCTCAAAACAAAACAATACATGGGTCAACTGTTTCAAACAGCATTGCAATAACCAATCTGCTTTGATGACTCCTATTGTAACTTTGCTGATGACTCCTACTAAACCCTTTATCACAAGGCAGATGGTTACTGAGAAACTGGATTCACTACAATGAATTGAATGTTATATTTCTATATTGTCTAATGTCAATAGTGTGTGATAGCTATGAAGTAAGTAATATATTTTATTCTGAATAGCTGTTTTCCCTCTTATTCTTGACAGACTACATGCACTGTTGTCAATATTAACTATGCTTAATAGTTCATAAGCATGAAATCAAGAGAGACCTTTTACTTAATGAAAGAAATAATTCTAATTAGTTGCCTATGCTACACAGAAGAAAACGACAGAGGAATCCTCGCAGATCATAATCATTTCTCCATGGAGTTGCCCTAGCTTTGCACAATAATTTCAGAAACAGAGTAGAAGGTCTACTGCTTCTGTCTAGAAAAGGTGATATAAAAGTTTATTTCTGATATTTCTCAGGGGAAATAACTTTGAGTATCTTTAGGGAAGGTGAAGTCAGCTCCAAGTGTATTTAAGAGTTTTAATTAAGAATAAATCTATCAAGAAATATCCAAGCCCCACACATTAAAATGTGCCTTTTCATCCCCAGATAACTTAGAGTACAAGCAGGAAGATGTGGACAAGGTTTGGTAAGCCTGATTTGATACCTGCACTATCCACCAGCCCTGCTTCTTCCAGCTTTCTGCTTCCAATTGTAGCTACTTCTTCGCAGCCCAGTGTTCAGCTATTGCTCTTTGCTGCATCACTCCTTCAGAGAATGCCAAATCTGAGCCCAGACCCTGCACACCACACACAATGTACCTCTCCTGGGCCCAGACAGCCTCTTCCTCAGTAAACAGAGTTTGCCCAAGTCACCGTAACCTGCAATGCACTGAAAACCAATGCTGGGAGAACCGATTAGGCTTACTGAAAGAAGCCTAATCTAGCAAGAAAAGAGAGAGAGTTTGAATCAGTAACATGAGTCCTCTCATTTCAAGACTCATCCCCAGCTGCTGATTCTTACTTGTCAGCAGCACATTGTTATATCTATTGTATCTATTATAAATAAATGCTGTTAGTTCCCAGGAGTCCCTTTGATATTGCCCCCTCAAGAGCAAGCCTAATCCTTGTGTTTGCTGCGTTAATGTGTTTGCTTGGAGAATCACCTCAAAGTGCCTGGCAGGATTAGTGTTTATTACTCAAAGCACTGAGAAATCAAAGGGAAGGGATTATCACTAATAAAGCTGTTTGGCCTGGCATGAGCAGCCTTCATAAACAGTAACTTCCTTGAATACAAAGGAGATAATACCTTGGGTAACAACCAAGTGGATGGCTAACAGAAAAGTTTGTTTTGCTGTGAGAATTACAGACCATTTCCCTTCCACAGGCTCTGACAGTGGAGAACAAGCTATACCTGTGCTTAACCAAGAGCCCTTCTGCATTTTCTCTCTCCTGTATCTCTGGTCAGCTAATGCAGAAGTAAAATGATGACCACATTTTCATGCCAACACAAGTCCTGAGAGCAGCTTTTCCCTAGCCTTTAACAAGCATCTGTGACAGGCCCAGTTTTACACAGGACAGCTGTTCTGCTTTGTCCAGACAAGGATTCTCTTTCTGAAACAAGGGCTTTTCCACAGAGTCATAAATAATTTTAGGGTGAGGATTGTCAGCCCTGCTTTTCACTGTAATGAACTATTCCATTACAGTATCACAGCAAAACTCACTGAAGGAAGCCAGCTCCTTGCTTCCAATCCGTTTTTAAAAGAAAATCCTGTGCAGTCTCCCATATAATTTACCGTGTTAAATAAAGGTAGATTGATGTGCCTGGCTTCCTTTCCATAGCATATTCCATTTCTCTATTTAAAGCACAGGCTGAGGAAATGTAATAAATCTGTTTGCCAAAGTGAAAACTGATCAATTCTGTTTTTGATTAGCCTTATAGATGACAGCCTTCATAGCTTTCATAAATTTTCAGTTTCACAAAAAAGTAATAGAGATTTACCTCACTAAAAAAAACCAAACACATTTATATTCATCTGTTAAATGTCCACAAGTCTTGACTATCTTCTAGTAATGGGCAAGACTTGAATGTCTTAATAATTTTTTGTGTGTAAAAATTAATAATCCAGATAATCAAACTCTGCAGTCAATGAAGAAGAGAATCAAGGCCAATTGAACCATTAATAGTCCCTAAAAGAAGCATCTAGTCATAGGCATGCATTAACTCATTTAATATTGTTATTTGTGATAAAATGTAGTCTTATAATGCTAACATTTTCTATTTTACTGATTTGGAAACATTTTGAATGGTGTTTCAACATAAATGCATAAATATGGACATTATAGGGAAAAAAATGAAAGAACATAAATTAAAGTTTTGAGTTCACTTATCAAAAAGATTCACTGAACTGCATTCAACCCAATGCTTTTAATCAAGTGAAATTTACCACTTTTTCTCACCGCTACAACACCACCTGCCAGATAGTTGTATAAGCATTGCACTAGTCAATGCTTGTTGTTTCCTTTTTGCTATGAGAGGACAAGGTGAAATTTAAACTTGTCATTTTTCTACCAGAAGTGCGAAATAAATAAGGTGAGTTGCTAATCATCTTGCACTTGTTACTTTAATGACCTAAAGAAATCCATAAACTTCTGTGAAATCCAGGCATCTGTAAAAAATACATAAAACCTGAAGTGACCACAAAAGCCTCCTTGAAGCCAATCTACCCAGTGCAAGTGTAAAATAAACTATTATAATGATGGATAATGCCAACAGTCTGACACGCCATTCCCCTATGCCCTGAGACACATATTCAAGTAGGTTTCATTTAATGCTTTTAATGCTGCACATATTTCATCTCTGATTTTTAGATTCAAAGACTAAAACGATGTCAACTCAATTTCACAGCTTTGCCACATGTGATGTTAAGGGCCACCAAATATTGAAAAACTGTTTCATACACAGAAACTGGCATAAAAGTACATAATTCAACTTTACCATAGTATACTTTGAAGCTAACTGTGCTAAATAGATTTATTAATAACTATATAAATAATATCTAGAGTATGATTATAACTTTCCTTAGTGCCATACAGAACGTCTGATTTGTCAATATAAATCAACATTAATATAGCAAACAAGGATTTTTTCCCTCCTCAAGGTACAGAAGAGGGAGTATTGCTTGGAAAGTGTCTGCAGAGGAAGAAAAGTAGATAATCCAGTATTATATTCTGCATTTAAGTGTTTTGAATCTTGCCATAGCTTCTCTGCCTTGTTCTGCCTGATAGTCCAAGTGCTACTTTCGAACTGAATATACCTCTTCTGCTGACAGCTATTCAGAGTATTCTCATACTGCAGCAACTAAGTGATACAACACTATCAGTTTGCCTATTCCACGTATTTCTGAAAACAGAAGTGGCTAAGGCTTCTGGAAAGAGCCGTCTGTCACTTATGACAAAGAAATGCACAAAGAAAGTAAAGAAAATTAAACACATCTCCACACAGACTTTGTAGGAGCCCCATGTATGATCATTATCCCTAATTTGCAGAGCTTTACAGCTTGCAGTTATTTTACACAGATTGAAAACCATTAATAGAAGCATTTCAAAGTTATCAGTAATGCTAGCATTATAATCAAGTGATTTTGGTGTTTGGTATAAATTTATTTTCTAAATCAATATTACATATTACACTTGGCTGTCTTATTTCCATTCTAAAATCTAAGACTTACCAGCCAAACTACAAATCCTCATCAGTGCAGCTGAAACAGCAGCCTTTACCCCGTATACTTCATATTTCACCCTTAATGACATACATACATCTATACGTGCATATCTGCCCAGGTAACTCTTGCCAAGCTTAGAAAAATGTCCTTGCTGAAAAAAATATACTGGCTTCAATATGGGGGTTTATTTTCCATATTAACTCAGTATCCTAAAACCAAACTGGTCTCTGATATTGCCTTCATCCAAACAAAGATATGTCTGTCAAATGGACACCCTCTGTTTTGGCTGGCTTTACTTTTTAGACTCAAAACTTTCTTCTGTATGTTTTCCATACCACAGAGGACAATCCTTGGCAATCTTAAAGATTAGAGAATATGCTTTAGTTGCAGGGAGTCTAGAAACAAGCCTGGATCTCACACCAAGGACTTTTCAGCAATGTTGGGCTTTTAAGAATTTCACATTGAAAAAGCATGAAGATAACTCAGAGCTTGAATGTCATGAAAGAGCTAAGGAAAACAGCAACTGGATTTTTAAAGAAGGTTACAGATTCTGGCTGTTACAGAAAACATCAAGAGGACAGTTTGGGCTCTCAAGTATCAGTTGTGGGAAAAGAGTCCTTGTGTTTATATCCAGTGTTTTTCATGCCACAACAAACCCAAAATCTTTCAGGTAACATCTGAATGAACTCTTCCTTAATAACAAGAAAAGAGTAGTATCATTTAATGGACAGCAGCCATGTTGAATTAATTTCCATCACTGCAAACATCTTAGAAACAATGCAAAGTACACTCAGAAAGTTAATTAGATATAAAAAACGTGCTTCTAGATGTGTAAATTTAAAGGTATAATGCTGCTAAAGACTGCCCTCAGGTCTTTAAAGAAAAACTGTGAGATACTTCCTAAATTTCCCCATTTGATATTCCTGCCTTTCAAAGTCAAGAGCAGCAGCATCCTTTACTTTTTGAAAGATTGCTCTCATTCCCTACAGTACCTCCCTTTGATTTGGATTGAATTTTATATCAATAAAAAAATATTTATCGGAGTCTGGACTGTCTTGCCCATAAGACATAGAACTGAGCCCCAGGATTTCTTGTCATTAAAAGACTCTTTTAGTACCAATAGGAACTTCCAGTATTCATGTCCTGGTTAAAATCAAGCTCAGGTAGGTACATTGTCTCCACCAAAAAAATTTCCTACCATTTCAATTACACATTTTATACAACAATAAGGTTCAAAACCAAAGCTGAATAGTGCTCTTCTTAAATAACAGCTATATTTTTACACCATGCATTCAATGTTTGATAGACTTTTTTAATCTTTCAAATTGAAAAGTGTTATACAAATTTGATCTATTGTAACTATAAAAGAACCGTAAAGTAGCTACAGTTTTTCATAATGTTAACTATCATATCTTTAATACGATTTATGCTTTCTGAAGGATATAACTTTTCTTCTTATTGTAGAGAAGGAGGGTTGCTTTATGAATATAAACAATATTTTTAGCTTTATACCTTCACTGCATCTGAAGCTTTAAAACAAGTATAGGATTTTATTGAGCAGAATCAACAGGAATAATAAATCGGTGATACTCCACTGTGCAAGGCCCCATCTGCACCAGGGACCTAAGGAGGGCTGCTGAGAGGCAGAATAGCTGGAGTATTGGACTATTGAGAGAAATCCCATTGTTTAGCTACACTGTGGGATAGCTGTAATAGCAGTAATTAGCACAATGTCCTGTGGATAATGAATTTTATTCACACCTGGGTTTTGACCCTGTAAGGTTAGAAGAAAAGTGCCAGCAATCCTCTCTTCCTACATCCTGTCTTGACATAGAGTCTACAACTGAGTTGTGCAGCCAGAACAGCACAACTGAATGCATCTTAGAAACTGCCTATTTCTGCAGAATTGTAACAGTGATGACTTTCAGGGGATGTCCTTCAGGAAAACCTACAGAGAGGGAAAATAGTGCAAAACTATACATTGTAAAAATTATCCCCTCTGGACCATATTAAAAGTCACTGCAGCAGAGTTTTTGCACTTTTCTATGTTAGCAACTGAGATCTCAGAAGGTAGGAATTTTCAAAAATTAATTTGATATTTTTCTTTCTTTTTTCAAAAGCATACTGTTTATAAATCATGGGGAAAAAAAGAGAAAGAGATAAAAAGGCAAATAAATGCCAGTTTTTAAAATGTCAAATGTAGAAAAACCCTTCAAATAATATCTTAGCTATAACCTCTTCAGCTCAGTAAATAGTCCAGTTCTACACAATTGAACAATCTTAACAGGTGAAATTCTGACTGTACACTTACTCAATTTAAGTTGAATCCTTATTTTATGCTCTCTTAAAAGTCATGAGACAATACAAAAAGTGCAATTAAAGTTCCTCTTGTTCTGAAATGGCTGTAGCTAGCAACCTTCATTTGCTCTCCAGAATTTCAGAGCAGCATTCCCCAGATACTATCAGAAGGTCTACATAAAACTCAGTCTCCAAAGTGCTATAATTCCATCAAGTACTAGAGTACAAGACATTAATGAATGAAGCTTTAGTCAGTGCTCTCTCATGCAAAAATAATACAGATACAGATTCATCAGAACACCTCAGAAGTTTCCTCTTTCTTTACTTCCTTTAGTACCTTTTATATTTCCTGTTTTCTTTGCCTTCATGTTAATTGTTACATGTTCATTGTTAACGTGTAATTGAAATACTGGCAGATCACATATAAAAAAACTCCCTGAGCAACACAATTTTTCCAGATACTTAGTCAGCCTGACCACTAATGCACAGGCAAATGTGAATTAATAGCGTGGTTCAGCATCCAGAATCTTTGACTACTCAAAAGGCCCAAAAGCCTAAATTCACATGACCTGTCTTTGGGAACCCCTCCCAGTCACATGAGGGGCTCCAGTGTGCTCTGCAGAGATCATCTGGCAATGTCAGTGAATGAATAAACACTTTGGACATTCCGGTATCTCCATCACCAAACATGGAGTCTGGGGCAGCCAGACTCCTAACTTACAACTGAAGTTCTTAAAGATAGCTGGGACGAATGTAGATCTAGATTTCCAGAACCAGATCCCCTGGAAAATTATCATATTTATTTCTTAACTGCGTAAGATTGACCTGACCTGAATAAGAAAATTTCTGCCAAAAAGAACAGGCCAACTCTGAGAAATATCCAAAGATTTCAAAATTGGGATGCTCTCAGTAGGAACTGGTCATGATCATCACTGCCCTTGGCTTTCTTGGGTAAGAGACAGGGTTTTTCATCCCTTTTCACCTTCAGACACACATTTCACAGAACAAGGAGCATCTATGTGATATTCCTGTACTCCTTTTGTCTGAGCATGAAAGATAGAAATTTAGCGGCAGTAGCTCTCTTATGGGAGACAGTGGCAACAATGTGGCAGTTTTACCGTCAAAGGTCTTTTCATCTTGAGACTGACTCCATCCTTCTTTCATTTCCAGGACAACAGCTAAAGCAATGAAGGAAAATTACTGCCTTTTCTCATCCTATCACCTTCCAAACATGTAGCTGCCTGTGCGCTTTGTGGCAATAGGAAAAAAAGAAATTGCAACCACTGGAAATTTTTTGGGAGAAAATGAATGGCATTTTCTAAGACAGGCATAAATGTGGCGCTCCCTTTACCGACACATTACCAGTGTTTGCCCTGAACTCCAGAAATGTTATCAAATTACCAGAAATAAAGTTCTGCATTATGTAGTAAACAGCTAACCCTAAAATATGTAGTTGTAATGTATTATTTCATAAGACTCTTCTTCAAAATGTCTTGTTTGCCAAGTTCCCTTGGTTGCAAAAGCAGTGATAAGATCCAATCTTTTGCCCTAAGCGACAGGCAGTAATGGTATCATTGTCATCTACTCCTTCCACAATTGCATTAGCCTACCTTGAGGATTCCTTCACACACTTCAAAGATGATGAGGATTCTCTTTTGGAAATAATCTTTAAGGATCATCAACACTTCCTTTTTTAAGGAAGAAAAGCCCCTTTTCCCCCAACTTTCAAGGCTGTATCTTTTAAAGCTAAAGCTTTTATATACTTCTTATTCTACAACAATAAATCCTGTCCATTAGCCTTTGGACAATGGAAAATCAGAAGCTTATTAAATGTCAGGCTAACACTCCTTAGAATACATTTGCCAGTATAACTCAGCATATGCTCAGCTTTATCCTGGTAGAGAACAGTGGGAGAATTTAAGCTTTTGCTAATAATGATCTAACTTTTTATCCAAATATTTGTGTGGAGCATATCTGAACACCTAGGCATCTCCTATGGATCTCTAATCTCTTTAATTAAAATCAATCTCATGTTACTGTTTACATTTTTACTTTTGTCTCATACTGCATATACACAGAAGTCTCTCAAAACCCAGGCAGCCCTTCAACAAATCAAATTAAAGGAATTTCGGTTAAGATGATAACTGATAGTTTAGGAAGATCAGGTGAGACTGGTAAAAGCTCCAAGGCTGGTAAAGTACCTCCCACTCAGAATATGTCAGCATAATCTGACTAACTTTATATTCCTTATGTTTTTTTTAATCTGAAAATTTAATTGAGTGTGTTCAGTGATCAGAAAATGCACAGAATCATACTGTCTGTTGACATAGGTTGAACTCTGAGTCCTATCAAAATGTGAAGACAATATTTTTATGGCAAGCATCTATATGAAGATAAACGGATTATTCCAATCACTGGTTTTAAAGAGGAACACATGAAA